>RCIC01000016.1:3465000-4885000 GCA_018883505.1 Ceratosolen fusciceps
TACACTATTTGTCGAAGTCATTAATTAGTACGCACTGCCTTTATTTTATCAATTATTTTTCACTTCACTTATATACAACGTCAGATCATCGACGCATTATCGTTATAACGTTACTTTTTTTTCTTTTTTTTTTTTTTTTTTTTTTTTTTTTTTTTTTTTTGTAAATCCAAACTGTTACTTGTAAAGAAAAGCATTTGTTAATGCAAATGATTATTTGTCAATCTACCTGTAACAACAGTGGTTAATAATAAATTGGAAGAATTATGTCAGTCTACTGACATTGCAAAAAGTCCGAAGGCAGATCGTCGGACAACGAAACACCTAAATGTGTTATCACATCGGAGGCTACCTTACAGCCCCATTCCAAACACGTTTTTGGATCTTTACCGACAATCACACCAGCCAGAAAGCCAGCGGCCAATGAATCCCCAGCTCCAGTCGTATCTACTATAGGTAATTTAGGCTTAATCGGTGGTACTTGAACCGAGTTACCTTGACCCCAAACAACGATCGCTGGTTCCAATCCTCCATGAGTCATAACGAATATACAATCATTGGATAACCAATCGCTGCTCAATGTGTTTGATACATTAATCGTTACACTTTTTAATTTATTTAGAAGGAACGGAATGTCCGTTGGATTTTCAAATTCAAGGTTCAATGAATTAGCCAAGGCTGTCATTTCTTTTGCATTTCCAAAGACAATTTTGGATATGCCAACCATTTCGCACAGAGCTGCATGGTGATCCTGCATAAAAATATAAAAGATTTCAATTTAACTAATTATGTCTAATTTCAATACTAATACATTTCAATGAAATATGGCTGTTCTATTACTTCAAAAATATACGTTGCGCTAAGATTAAAGGCTGTTACAACATTGTTCGCTTGAGCTTTTCTAACCACTTCCTTAGCCACGTCTAAGCTGTGCGTTACAAAAAATCCTTCCACGTACACAACCTTTACTGTATTCATTGGTAATTCTGCTTCTTTCAAGTCATCTAAAGTAAATACGCTAGCAGCACCTATGTTGGCAGCTAATGTTCGATGAACGCCATTTATTATGGAAACACAAACGCCAGTGGGAAGGGTCGCGTGTATTGCATATCTAAATAGTACTGAAGTTAGAAAGAAATCAGGAGTCGAGCTTTTACCGGTCGTTCAAAAGATACCTTGCGTCGACATTTGCAGCTTCCACTAGTTTTTTTAAAATTTTCCCTCTGGGATCATTTCCTAGGCCACCGTAGTAAGTGCAAACTTTAGGGCCGTTGGGATTGCCACATAATTTTTGTAAAATTCTCATTGTATTTTGTGCAGCTCCTCCGGCACTCGTTATTAATTGGGATCTATAAAATGATATAGTCTAAGAAGTCCGTTATAAAATATTACAATTATTAATATATTAGCATAAGTAAAAGTTGTTAAAGGTCGTCCAAAGTCAGAAGGCGCATGATTTTAAAGGCTCATATCTATGAAATTTTAGATTGAAATGTTGTAAAGAAAAAAGAAAAAAGAAAAAAGAAAAAAGAAAAAAGAATAAAGCATCAACTCAATAATATGATTAAAGAAATTTAAGAAATACTTGAATGATTGGGAGTCAAGGTTGGCCGTGACTTACTTGTCAGTGAGTTCATTAAACAATTGATCGATTTCCTTTTCCTTAAGTTCAATTTGTGCATCAAACGAGAGATTGTATTTAGAGACAAGATTGTTTTCATCTTTACACAAAGTGACATCCAGCAGCGGATTGCCAAAGGACATTGCCACTGGATGCTCAAAGATGGCAACGATTTCCTTGAGTGACATTGCTTTGGTTACTGAAATTCAATTCAATTCAATTCATAACAATTTAAACTGATATTGTCAACAAGGAATGATGGTATTTATGGCGAACATAAAATGTTACGAGTCGTTACATAATGCTTGTATATCGCTTTGACGGATGCGCTTACGAGGATGGGACGAGGATGGGACGAGAAGGTTATTATTGGGATATGCCTTCACGGGAGGTTGGTGGGCAAGGTGGTTGGGGGGGGGCTAGGTAGGTAGGTAGGTAGGTAAGGGCGGAGTAGGAGGAGGAGGAGGAGGAGGAGGAGGAGGAGGAGGAAGAGTCGATTGTTTGGCTTACCGGAAGGCCTCGGACGGATTGTCGAATCTGATGGGCTAATTCGGTGCTTTTAGGATGAAATGTGGTGAAATGGTGGGAGTCGACGTATTCTTAGTAGGAGGAAGGCGCGCGTAGCGCATTTTCTCGCCCATCCGACGGAGGAGGGCCAGGCGCGCGCACTCACGCGCGCACTCGCTCACGTATCGAGCTTAGAGAGCTGCTCCGTAATAGATCGATTTGAGCTGATGGCCCCACCCTCCCCATCCTCGTCCCCCCCCGGCCACCAGCCGCACGGGAACGTGATTGCCAATCGTTCGTTACATTCGCGACTCGCCTCCCGCCACGTAATAATGTACTTATCTTTTATTTATTGTCGGCGCTGCTTTTAATTGAGCCGATGGAGCCGCTCTTTGGTACCGAGGAGCCGCGAACCATAAACTCTCATCGAACACACACGATACACGTATGCACATGTCAAGGCAATGCAATCTCGGCTTGAAAGCCGAAGACTCTATTATTATTGCGAATCTCTAACTCACCTCGACACTCGTCAATATCTACAGGGATCTATAATAGCCGGTAAAAATAGCTCAGCCTCGCGTTCTCTTGATCTTATCGTATTTACAGGTACATACCCAGGTACGTGACAGCTCCTCTCCACTATTTTTTTCTATATATATATGCGTTATATATGGGTATCGTCATTGCCGGCATTCACGCTTCGCATTTCCTTGTCTTTTGACAATCGCAATATTTACGTTGCCACAAGCTGCTTCGTTATCAGCGTCAGCGCGATCCGGTCCCACTAAAGGCGCGCGGATATTGCAATTGAGCCGTGGGTTATTGCAAGGGATGGGGGTGGGGGGAGGAGGAGTGGCAAGCCGCTTATTGTTATTATAAAGAATTTGTTTGGCTTACCAGTGGAAGAGCAAGGACGAGTCGCTCGCCTCCTTGGATTTTTCACTTGGTTACCACCACAGACTCACCGGATGAAGGTGACAAGCAAGAGGAGGAGGAGGAGGGGGGGGGTGGGGTAGTAACGACGTTTCAACGACTTTCGTTTGTTGGAAAGTAAACGTCGCGTCGGCGAGCTATTACGCGAAAGCTTTTTATTAATCCGTCGTCCGGGGGAGTGCTTTCGAATTGGCGACGTCACGTGCTCTTAGCCACGAGCTCGCTTTAAGTCGTCCTCGCGCACACCTCGACAGCGGCTCCTCGACGTTCCGATATTTCCACTTGGGAAGCTTTCCGTCCGAGTTTTCTCGATCGAGTGGCTGATTGATGATGAATCGTCGTCGCGTCGAGGAGCCGCTAAATCCCGGAGCCGAGTCTCCGCTCGTCAATGGATCTCCCCAATTACGACAAATGACAAATAACAACAACAACAACAATAATAATGGCAATCTATTGTAACGAGCGTTACAAGGCCCGCGCGCTTCGTAATTTATTGAATTACGTTTTGTGTCCTTCCAGCCGTCGATCCTTGAAGCAACGTCTGCGCCAATTACGCAAGCTCGCTATACCCTCAATCCCGATCCGATACATCGATCACCCCCCCTCCCCTCCCGCCATTCTCCTTATAAATGAATAAGTCGGTCGTTAAAACGACATTCTGTTAGTTTGCCCTAAGATGTAGGAACGAGCCGATTAAATCGACACGTTCGTCATCTGTAAATGAAGAACAAACATACGTCACATATTCTGCGAATATCTGCATTCTCGTTAGGATCATTATTTTTATAAGGATATTATTACAAGTGGCGCTTGTGTCCTGGGGGGCTGTGATCGATTCTACGATCTATATTGTAATTTATTCGAAATACGTGTGAATGTATTAAATCGCGTATGCCGGTCTCTCAATTTATCATTGAGTCTTTATCAAAGTCTCGTGTACCCGTACCTCATTAAAAAGGATTATGTCTGTGTATTGTACACGTTGACCCGTACACGAATGGCGATACGTGGAGAAGGCAAATTTTACAATCAGTTAGCGTTTGCTCGCAATTATTACACGCACGCAAACCATCATCCGATTCTCGGGAATAAGCAATAACGCCAAAGCAACGTAAATTACAATGATCCATAGATCGCGATACATTGTTGCATCGTGAGGATCCTCTGATTTGTTTTTTTTTTGTTTTTTTTATGTTTATATATATATATATATAAAAAATCATTATACGTATAATTATGTACATTATTAAAGAAAATCTAGGCGCCACTTGGACGGCGTTTATAATTTTGAAAGGAGAAGTTATTATTATTATTAAGGAGGATGGAATGCGAAGCTTATGCTGGGACTTGTTCGGAGAGCTTGGAGACCTTGAGCCATATGCCGTTGTCGGTGCCGAGGACAAAAGTCCGTTTGCTAAACTTTATCGGGATGTCGGTCTTATCGCAAGCCTCGACCTTGAAATCCCTTAAGAACGATATGACGCCGAGCTTGCTCTGTAGCAGTCCGAATCTCGAGCCTAGAAAAAAAGGAAGGGGGTTTAAAGACCATTAGGTACGGGTAACCGAGTGCATTCTATGTAGATGAAAGGCTCACCGATGCAGCTTCTCGGCCCCTCCCCGAAGGGGAGGAAGGTGCACGAAGTATGATGCGTTTGCTTCTCGTGGCCGTCGAACCTTTCCGGCTTGAAGGCCCATGGGTCAGGGTAGTACTTCGGGTCGTGGTGAATGCCGTAGACTGGCAGCAGGACCCGCATACCCTTGGGTATCGTCAGGTCGGAGCCGGGTAATTTGTACGGCTGGTCGGCGCGTCGGGAAATGGCCGCCGCCGGTGGATATTTCCTCAGCGTTTCTGCTTACACCACGGACGAGTTTTCACTTTTCTCTCTCTCTCTCTCCCCCCCTCTCTCTCCCTCTCTCTCTATCTCTATCTCTATGTACGTGCTCGACACCCCAATAACCCCACTAGCGATTGCATGTAAATATTAATTTTGTCGGCTTACCCAGGAGAACGCAGTCCAAGTACTTCATGTCCTGGACGGCATCGTAGCTCAATTTACCGGCATTTTTCTTCAAAGCAACCAACACGTCGTCCCTCGCCCTCTCCTGGACCTCTGGATTAATCGCCAACTCGTACAAGCAAAAGCCTATGGCGTTCGATGACGTGTCCGAGCCGGCGACGAAGAACATAAATGCCTGGGCAGCTATGAAATCCTCGTCTATAACTTAAATCCGGCTTTATATAATAATAATAATAATAATAATAATTATCATTTATCATTTATCAATCGTGTTTCACATTGTCTTGGTGAAAATGCTCTTGCCGTTAAACGATCGACGTCGAGATTGCATTTTCAATAGAACAAACACCACGTGCCGTAATTGATGGGTAAGGCCGTATGCGGCGGTGGAGGAAGTCCCGAGCGTTACTTCGGTACTACGTAGTGAAGTGCTAGTACACGAAGTATCAATTGTTCCGGTGATAAAGTAATTGAATTGTTACCCAATTCCGTAGCCGATGCGTCGTTGGTTCTGTGGAGTGGCTCGTGATCAGTAGTCCCGAGGTCGTTGGCCGCCTCTCTCATTTCCATCAAAAGATCCATAAAATCGTCGCGCTTCCTTCCCGTCTTTTCCCTCTTTCGAATTATTTGCGAGACGACGTTCGTAAAGAAATCCGTGACGTCCGCTCCGACGATCTGCACAAATCCGGGCCCCGATAAATTAACGAGATAGGGGGAGGGGGAGAGAGAGAGAGCGAGAGCTCCTACGTGGTTCCTACTTGAACGTTGAGAAGCTTGTAGAGCTTGGGATGCGCGCCCCTGAACATCCTCCAGAAGGCGTGCCTGTAGCCGGCCTTGGACAGCTTCCTGGCGACGGCGCGGAACTCCGAGTCCTCGGTCAAGGCGCTTATCTGTATGCCGAAGGCGCAGCTGCCGATCACGTCGACGGTGTAGTCCATGGCGAGGTCGCGCGTATCGATCATCGCCGAGGACTCCCCGCTACTAGCCGTGGCCGACATCCGGCGCCCGATACTGTCCACCAGCGCGTCCGAGCACTCGGCCAGCAAGTAAAACATGTTCCTCAGCCTCCCGGAGGAGAAGACCGGCGTGAGCTTCGAGCGCAGCGACCTCCACTTACCCCCTGACGTCAATTAAAAAAAAAAAAAAAAAAAAAAAAAAAAAAAGGGAAGAACGGGACACAAATTACATGGGATAAGCCTTTTTCTAGTTTCTCCTCCTTAGTTTGAGGCTTTCTCAAAAAAAAAAAAAAAAAAAACGTGTCCGGTTAACTTGTCAGTCATAGGCACGCACCCTCCATGTGGAAGAGGTTCCGGTATATTCGGCTCTCGTTTATTGGAATACCACGGCTGTGAAATGCCGGGAAGTCTTTGATGCAGACGCGCTTGATGAGCTCGGGGTCGCGGATTACGAGGAGGGGCGCCGACGACTGGAAGACGCCGAAGAAGGGCTCGTTCTTGAACCACTTGTACATGTCGTTGACGTTCTCGGCTTGGGAATAGCGGAAGAGGAGGACGTTGCCGAAGTTGCCGAGGATCGGAAGCGGCTTCCTGTACGGGATGCCCCGCACCAGCCAATAATCAAAGTTCTTCGTATTGTAGACGTAGACAAGGTAGAGGACGATCGCCACCGCGAGCAGAGTCACCTCGAGACTCCAGTCCTTCATTACGGACAGCATGTTCCTCGTCGGCGTCCTCGATCACCTTGGCATTTGCAATTGTTAATATTAATGTTTATCTTGTAAGGTCAATGACGTGGTAAATGATTAAACAGGCATTTCAAGTACTTCAAGGACTTGTACGATTCAGGTATTTTTTAAGGGATTTTTTAACCAAGAAGCGTTTAATGCATTAAGGTAATTAATTAAATCGGTGAGGAAGCTCTTTCGTTGTAAGAATGACATGTCACCAATACGTATACGCGTATATACCGTTGAAGTACCGCGTCGAATCGAAGCCGCGTGGAAGGAGTAGTGGAAGTAATATTATTATTATTATTATTATTATTACCTTTGAAGTGTCGTCAATCGAGATAGATCGATATTGAGCCTAATGAATCCGACTAGCGGTCAGTCCGTGTACGTGGGGCACATCGTCTCCGTAAGGGCAATTGAATATTATAAGTAAGGCGTCGATGTGACGATCGAGGGATGCTGATGTCTTTCTTGCCCTCTTGCGATCCGGTCGGTTGCCGTAGGCGCTCGGCTTGTCGGCAGAAGCTTGACGCCCGGACGCGCTCACAACCGTAACAGGCTCGAGCGGATTTATAAAGTTCCCAACCAGTTGCCGCTTCTGCCGTCGGCTTATTGGCCACTTTATTTGGAACGACGTCGCGATTAACAAAGATCCTCGTGCACCTCGATGAGGTCCCGATGAGGTCCCGATGAGGTCCCGATGAGGTCTCGAGGCTCTGCGTGTCGACACACTGGCGACGAATCCCTGCTGGACGTCGGGGAGTCCCCACCCCGGAGTCCACGGGCTCATCCCCCTTTATCCCCGCACTTCCGGAGCCGATTCGCCGGCCGCGCGTGATCTGTCTCCGTAAACAGAGACCGTACGCGCCGACAATATTAACCGGCGGCCGGCCATTCTTGTCCAGTAGTGCACGGGAGCGCCAAGGTAGACCCGGGACTGACGCCGGCCTCCTCCTCCACCTCCTCCTCCACCTCCTCAATCATCCCCGATGGCTTCACTGACCCGTCCACTAACTAACTTGCTAACCATGCATTTTTTTTTTTTTCACGGCATTGCACCCAGCGAAAGACGACGACGACGACGATCTTGTTCTTGTCCTTGTTCTCGGCGAAATTCACTGCCGACAATTAACGGTACGTCGAGCACTTGCGCAAACACGCGCCGCGACGTAATATCGCGATAACCGATATCTTGACATCACTGTTGCCCGGCATGAAAAAGTTTCATAATATTCAGCCAATAGCCGGGCAATGCAATGCCTGCCAAGCGTCAAAAAGCCTGAATCCCCCCCCTCCTCCCCCCATGCGTTACGCGGGCATTTAAATGCACCACGGCTTCGCGTTCTTGCAATGACTCTTACCGGCGACCGGGGAAAGGCCAATAACCACGGAAATATACCCGAAATCGCCAAAAACGTCTATGGGGGACCCCCCCCCCCGCCCCCCACGTGAATTCCCGTGAATGCAAATTATGATGGATTCAAGTTAAATGGTTCCGGGCGTTCGCCATTGTTTTTATGAAACAAGGATGAAACAAAGGTAAATAAATCATGGCCGGTTGTCGTTTATTTTTATTACAAGCACTTGCGAGTCCATTGTAACGGAAGGCAAAGAATTTCGAATTTCGAAAATACGTATTCAATACACGCCTTGCGGCGCTACTTTTTTTCTCTCGCCTTTACACAATTTATAAAGCAACTGTTTTGTTTTGTTTTCTTTTTTTTTCTTTTCTTTTTTTCAATTACATTGCACGTGATGTACACAAAAAAACGCATTATCTGTAGGATACGTGCATAAATCCATGTAGACGTTATTAATTAGGTATCGAGTCGAGTTTGTACAATGAATATTAGGAAATATTAGCGAGTATTAGCAGCTACGGAATCGAAAACTCCCCCCCTCTCTCTCTCTATCTCTCGGTCCAAATGAAAATGTACTCGAGATGACCTTGAGATGGCGAATGACAAGAAGTGTCGAGTAGAGTGCAGGGTATCCCGAAAAAAAATGGCAAACTCACTTTGCACTCGTCGGGAGGAGACAATAATTTACATATTCGTTCATCCGCACGGGCATTGCGCGTATTGGTTTTTTTTCTCCCCTCCCCCGCCCTCCCCTTTATTTTCTTTTCCCCGCCCCATCCGCCTGGCTAAAAAGACGTTCCCTCCTAGTCCTAGCCGTCCGGAGTTCCATGCCGATGACTCACTCGCCGATCATTCCGTACTAGAATCACGTACTTGCATCGCGTTATAGACACGGACGTCGGATAATGTTAAACGTACAATTATTCGTTCGTATTAGCTTGTGGCTTGGCGTCGTCTTATTTATACAACGCAGCAATACGACTTCGCAATTAAGATGACTAGATAGGGACGATCTTTCAATTTTCCTTTCGCTGCGCTTTACATATATCGCGTACAATTAATTATCCCGTCGCATCGTTCATCGTTTACCACGTTATTCATGAACGTAGACGGCCAATGAGATTCCCCTAATTAAATATACATTACGTTTCCTAATAGACAAACACGGCTTTAAATTCGTCTTTTTTCTCCTTCTTCTTCTTCTACTTTTTTTCTTTCTTCTTTCTTTCTTTTTCTTTCTTTTCTTTTTTATCGAACAGTTGTTACAACAAGCCACTAGAATTATTACAAATACGTGGCCCACGGCCTGCCCGTACACAATAAGTAGTAGTTCACACTACTGAAAATCGAGAAAAAGACGATTTAGTAATTGTGACGCGGCCGGGACAAATATCACGGATCAAGCGTACAATGATGATTGTACCATGAAAATGCGTCGATACGGTCTTCCCGTAAGAACGGCGCCTCTTTCCTATCTATTAAGAAAATCTTATTCAACGAGAAGCTCAACGACTCGGAATTTTATAAAAAAAAAAAAAAAAAAAAAAAAATAAAATTTCAAGAATCTCTCCCCCTTTTAATCTAATTCCGTTTGTTCTGAAAGGTAATTATTTACATTGTCAAAGCACATTGTCGGTACGTAATAATTCTATTACGCAATGCGTACGCTCACGCGCGGGAGAGAGATAGAGAGAGGTAGAGAGGGAGAGAGAGAGAGAGAGGGAGGGAGGGAGGGAGAGAGAGAGAGCTTAGGAAGCTTAAGATTTAACTAAAAATGTCAATCGTCATTTGAGCCGCTTTCGATACTCCATAACGGCTAATTGTTAGCAATGACATCGTCAATGAAGTCCTTGAAGTACTTAACGGACATGTGAAGATTGATTTTGTTCGGATGAAAGTTATCGTCCGGATGCAAAAGCGTCCCCCTATGAATGCCGACGAGTACACCCTCGTGGATTACGGGGCCGCCGCTGTTACCCTGGAAAATAACCGAGAGAATCGATTAATGGGCGAGGCCGTGTCGAGCGGTAACGAGAGCCGGGATTAATCGTCCACCGGGTCCAGGCGATTATTAGCCGGTGGTTTAACTTACGTCGCCCATAACGGCGTATGGGACCGCGGTCGAGCAGAAATACATCGGATGGATAATGGTTCTCTTTCCCGAGGCGTTGGTGACTCTGTAGGAGCATTCGCCGTTAGACAAGACCGTCAACGACACGGCCTCCATGAATCTGGCGGTGGTACCGGCGGACGTCGTGCCCCAGCCCGCGACCACGACCTCCAATCCAGTCAGGCTGCTCCTTACGGGCTCATAGGCTATCGGGACTATGTAGTCCGGCACTTTTCTAATCAACTGAAACCGAACGGCGTCCCTCAGCTCGTCTCTTTTCTATCTCTCTCCCCATCCCCACTCCTCCCCCCCGCTATAACGTCCAGTTGGCCTGGGAAGGCTTACCTTTATGGCGGCGAGGTCAGTAAAGTCCGGGGACGCGTATCCGGTCGTCAGTGCCATCCAGTCGTCGTAGGTTATCCAGGACAAGGGATAAAATCTCCGGCAGTGCAACAAATCCGAGGAGCCGATCATGAGCTTTATCTCGTGCCATTGCCTGTCTTGGACGCAATGCGCCGACGTTAGGATGTCCTTTGGCGAGACGAGGGTGCCCGAGCATTCGTGGTTCCTCATGGCATTGTTGCCCTCGGGCAATGTGCTCATTATCGATACGACGTAAGGGAATTCCCGGTCTCCAGCCAGTCTGATGTTCTCCCCGTACATCGGACTTCCGCGTGCCAACCGGCCGTTGTTATCTGGGTTGTGAAAACGTAAAAGTAAAAAAGGAAAGTTCCTAAGAGCTCTTGGGTTTGCGTGAATTGAGGAAGAAGTCAAGTGAACGGTACTTACGAAGTATTATCAATTGAAGGGCGAGTATTTCGAGTCCGCGGCACCACATGCTGAAATTACCAAAAAAAAAAACCCATGAGGTTCTTACTTCTCAAGTCATTAATGACAAAATTAATGACAAAATTAATTTAAAAAAAAAAACAAAAAAGAAAAATCCCTAATAATAAGTCGAAGCCTTCCTTGTCGTTATATAATGTAAAATTACAATTATTATCACAATGCGTATACCGATTGGAAGCCACGAGCCTCCCCTTTATTCGCTTTATATTTTAAGGGATTTAATTACAACATTGATTACAATATATATATATATATAATTATACTATAATAAAGAAGTTTAACATTCAGAACGGATAAATACTTGATTGAAAGATCCGTAAAATTATGATAAATGCCGTTGTGTCGCTCTGGCTAACAATACCGAGCTATAATATAGATTAATCGGCACTGTATCCGTATATATGTATATATGTGTGTATATATATATATATATATATATATTCGAAAATTTTGAAATTTAATCGTCACGTACACTAAAAATTCTTACTTCAATCTAAATATCTCAGTTCATTGTTTCCTTTATTGATATATATATATCACTATTCTCTGAATATATTTGTCAATCAATCAAATATTATTTATCTTAATACCACATTAATCTATTTTTCTACTTATTTACACACTTTTTAAATTCATTTCCTAAAATACATAATTCCCCTGTAATAATTACATATATTTTATTTATGAATATACGTAAGTTTACAAATTATTAATTGTCAATGTTCCTGCGCCAGACTTTGCTCTCGTACTTTAATTAAATACGTTCATTATAAAAATATTTCAAATCAAAACATCAGAGATAATAAATTCACAAGAGCGCTCGTAAACACAAAGCAAATATAAGAAAACGTAAAAAAAGAAAAAAAAAAAATTATTGATCTTTCTAAAATTGTCAGCCGATTATTGAAATAATTAATTTATCAGATTGTTATTTATTTACGAGCGAATAAACATACTTAATCGTGTAGAAGAACGAACTGATGCTTTTTTAAAACAAGGGCACACGAGTTGTTTTCTAATATAACAAAATATAATCACATTCTCATGAATTTTCTATTGTTCCTCCTTCTTATCGCGTTCCTCCTTACATTTAAATATAAAATACTGCAACGTATCATTAAAAACGTATCATTATCTTTCTTACTTTATTATTATTATTAGTATTATTATTGTTGTTGTCGTTGTTGTTGTGGTTGTGGTTGTGGTGGTTGTTGTTGTAAAATAAACGTAAAGTTAAAAAACGAAAGAATGAATTAATCCGCTTTAGAATTTGCTTTATTGTACGATTTTATTAAAAAACTGATTATCTGCATTATGCTTGTTCAATACCGTGGATAATAATTAGCTTTGTAATAGAATGTAGCTGTTAATGCCTTTGAGAGTGTAAAGTGGTGCGAAACTGTGTCATATACGTACCTAATGCTTATTTTTTCAATATTTATTTTCAATTAAACGCAAAAGTGATATTGTGCCGCTAAAATCTTTTACTTTATTTCTTCTCCGTAAAATAAATTATGAATTAAAGCAGCTGATTAAAACGCTTTGTAGTAATTATTACTGAATTACATATATATATATATATAGACGATATGTTTTTTATCAGTTTCAACGGTATACCGTCCCAATCTTGATAATGTGACAATAAAATTAAATCTAATATCCGAAAGCTGAGAGAGAATGTTGAACTAATAACAATTTACAATGGTAATTAGAAACATTAACAATGTTTGCACTTGGAATGCTTTTATTTATTCTCCGATTTCATTAACATATTCACGTGCCATTCATTATTCCAACGAGATTCGTATAAGACAATTGCAAAACTTTATAAAAAAAACTTTATTATTACTGATTTCTAGCAATAATATCGGATAGAGAAAATAAAAAATAATAATAAAATAAAAAAAATTGGTTCTCGGCTTAATAGGACTTGTAATAAATTCTTGTAAATTCTTGTAAACTTATCTACCTCCAACCGCTTACTTTATATTTATTTAAAAACAAATCTTTACTTAAGATTTATTATCTACAATTATTTTGAATAATGTAGTAAAATTGTATTCATTCTCATTCGCAGATTATGCAATAGTAATTATACGGTTTACACGAAAGGTAATATCAAATTTGTTTTTCAATAAAGTGTAGTTGTGTTATATAAATACGAAAAATATTTGCTCCTCGTAAATAATTTAATAATATTTAATGCTATTTTCACAATGAAACTCTGATCGTACATGATCGTACGTGATCATATATAAACAATAATGTAATAAATTTCATACTAATTTACTGTGTTTATTGAAGAATATTTACTTATTTGGTATTCCATATTAATAACCCCAATAACTCTTCTTCTTCTTCTTCTTCTTCTTCTTCTTTCTTCTCTCCTTATTATTGTTATTATTGTTATTATTACTAAGCTAATACGCGCTCTGATATTGTAATTATCCGATAGAGGATTTCAAAATTATCTACTGCTAATATATTATATATGTTCCAAGTACCCTGTACATTGGAAATTCAGGATTATAATTACACTGACGTTTCTAAACTCTTTTCACACATTTTCCACATAAATCATATATTTGTACAGTTACACACGTTCCTGTACCTCAGTCCACCACCGAGCAACTAATATATTATTAAACATGACATTTCATAGCCAATGATATGAAGAAGTTCAGGGTCCTTAAATATATATTTTTAAGCTCTATTACGGCCCGTTATGTGGTATTAGATGAAAATTAGAAAACAAATTTACGAAGAGCTTCGTTATCTTTCACGTAATATTATATTTTTCAAAGCAATCAAAGCAATTTATAATTTTGCAAAAACACAATTATTAATTATTAGCCAACGCTTCTTATATATATATATATATATCAATAATTTAGCATTTCCACTCGACTTTTACATTTACTGATATTTAATTTGCGTGAGGAATGTCAGAGCTTCCACTTGACAATCCACCTACATTGATATACTTATATTGTGTATAAGAACGGGCACACGCACACGCACGCAGAGAGTCATTTACCATTGTATTATCCTGATATTATGGATAATGTATTGGTTATTTATACAACTATGCTAATAAATTCACGTATCGCAATCATTATAAAAATATTCCAAAACTGATAAAGTATATAACGAGAGATAACCGAGTGGCTTCTTTCAAGCCAAGTCTTTCTCGAATTAAAATTTAGTATAACAGTAATAATATTCGTTTCGAATGACTCTTACAAAGTCCATCGACACTTACTTAACATGTCAATAATTACTTGTCAATAAATAATCAATGCAACGAGGCTTTCTTACTCTCGAGCACGTCTTTGCAATACGTTATTGCACGAGTATTGTATTCCTATATATCGATCGCTTAAAGTTATTAATATATATATATATATATATATATACTGAGATATTCAAAGCTAATAAAAATTTCCAATGGTGTATCATTACATTCGTCCGAAAGCGTCGGCATTCTTATGAGATTGGCGATAATGAAAAGCCGACTAGTGTGGGAGAGACAAATAATGGTACAACGCCGTCAAATATAACCGAAAGACGCTCTCTCGCTTATTTAATCATATTTCTATTACAAAGATTATTCCAAGGCATTCATTATCCGTCACAATGGTTTTACAGGTTTTAATTTTATTATCGAATTAAACGACGATCGATACAACAGAAAGAAAAAGCTCAACTTCACGATGTGGTATTTCAAGATCATTCCCAATCCGCTCTGCATTTTAACATTTAACAATAACGGCAACGAATCATAATAAACAATAGCAATAATAAACAATGACAATGACAATGACAATAACATTAACGATAATAACAATAACAAATAACAATAATAATTGAGAATGTAAGCAGAAAGTAGATATTCAATTACAATAGTTAATTGCAGATTTCGATATTAAGTAGATTATGTGCTTGACAAAAAAAAAATATATATATATATGGATAAAAAAAAAAAAAAAAAAAAAAAAAAAAACATAAGTATTTACAAAAGATGAGAGGAAGGAGCAAAGAAATTTAGCAGCAAATTAGGGAGTACGGGCGCATGTGACGTTTAAGCAAATGATAGAGAAAGAGAGAGAGAGAGAGAGAGAGAGAGACGCCAGAAAGCAATACAATAGAAGAATAATTCGTATAGTTTCAATTATTTTATGAACTAACGGCGACTACAGGTTACATTTATCGGGATGTTGTCCTAGAAGGAGGTTACAAGGATCTAAGTGCGTTTATTATAAAAATTACTGCTCGAACGTAACAATAACAGCAATAACAATAACAGCAATAACGACAGCGATAACGACAATAATAACAATATAAGATTTAGAATATTATTAAATTGACAGAGGCGTCACTCTGACTAAACAGCTTTCAAAATACATTTAAGGGTTCAAGTAAATGCGGTAAGTGAATCTCAAAGTTCTTAACTCCTCGATTCTCTCTTAAGTTCCAGTACCAGTAGCACTCGGTAGTTTTTTTATAAACAATTTTAAGAATTTGCAAATTCCAAAAAAGTACACTGCTTTTTTTTTTTTTCTTTTTTTTCTTTCTTTTTTTTCTTTTTGTTTTCCTCTGCTTCCGCTGACACGTAATTGTCGATCGGTCATTTTCGATTTACCGGCGAGAATATATATATATATATATTGTTTTTTCAATGAGCGAGAATTCATTGACACACACACACACACACACACACACGAAGCTTTAGGAAAAGGTTAACATCCGATACAAGCAGTAAGTACGTCCCTTAAATTTCGTCCGTTTCTTTGGGGTTTATAAAATTTCTTACGCATTCGCATCCGAATGTTTTTTATACAAGAGAAAACAAAAGAAGAAGAAGAAGAAGAAGAAGAAGAAGAAAAAAAGGTTGAACAAACCGTTACGCGAACATGTACACGAATTACTTTAATTAATTGTCTGCTGCTCGTGTACAGTTGTTAATATAATAATGGATGAATTGTAAAGGCGTTGTCGCGGGAGATGGAAGTCACTGAAATTACAGTTGGGTTCGATAAAATTTGGTTTGGTTTGTACACTCGTCGCTTTACAATAACCCTAGATCATCGTTCCAGATGTTTTATTAACTATTTATAGAATTAACACGGCATCGTGTCTCATGTAAATTCAGATAAGACGCGGAACATATACATATATATATATATATATATATTTCGAATACATTCGAATTTCGAACGAAATAATATATTTTTACGTTAAGAGTATTGAAAATTTGTCCGAGAATAATGGGTCCGTCGTAATTGGTAATCTATTTTAACAGTTGTAGGCGAGGAAAACATTTTTATATTTCATTGGGAATAATAATTTTATTCATTTTATTAATGCTCGGCGACGAGAAGAAATAAATGGATATTTAGGACTTTTGGGCAACGAGCAGCGCTTTCATTGTAATTACAATTTCGGAATCCCGAGGTGTTAGTATCCGCCCTCCGCCCCTCCCCCCATACGTTAACTCGATCTTGCTTTGCATCGTTCGCTCGGAGTTAATAACCCCCCGATAACCGGAAGCGAGCGATTATATTCGGATGCTCGTGCCCCAATCGGATAAATTACGAATTACTCACCTATTCGACTTACCCCCATTTATCTAAAGCTATCTCTGTCCGAGTGGTTTATCAACCCTCCCCCACCCCAACAACAACAACATATCCCGCTAAAATATACCATTTCACACGTGACTTCGCGTTCGATTGCTTTTTTTTTCTCTTCTCTTCTCTTCTCTTCTCTTCTCTTCTCTTTTCCTCCGTACACGTATCTTTTTCTTTTTCTTTTTTTTTGATTGTCGTAACGGTGCAAATAAAGTCAAGGTCGTCGCCATTAGACACTAGAAATGTATCTCGCTAATCCTACGCATACGTTCTTATTAATCTCTGTGGCAATATCGAAGGCCCGCGTAACGAGGATACGAAATGCTCGATTCGTAAGATCGGTGCGACTGAATTGGCAATTCAGTGCGGCCAATCCATCGAACGTATAGGGTATATGGGTGGGAAAGGGGGAGAAAAAAAGAAGAAGAAGAAGAAGAAGAAGTAAAGAAAAGAAAAAAGAGCTGTAGCAGAAACTGAAATATCGTTCAGTAGTTTTTTGGTAGGATTGCTGACGATTGTCGCGTGTAAGCGTTAATAAATTGTAAATTTTTATTATTCCCACGAAATTCTTCATTGTCTTGTCCAAAATATTCATTCTCGCTGAGCGTAACTTTGGAATCGCAACAACAATCTCCAACAATAAATATATCATTGGTTTTGAAAATGTTACGTATTTGTTTTTTTTTTTTTTTTTTGGTTATTTCCTATATCGCAAGATGAAAGATACGTTAACAATTACGTTTATTGTAAATTAATTTGATAATTAAGCCCCGGTAAATTAACGTCATCGCCGTCACATTTAGCGAAACAGAGATATTTTATGTTTTTTTTTCGTAAAAACGCTTTAAGCCCTCTTCCCGTAAAGTATTATCAAAATCCAATATTTGTAAATCTGATAAAAAAAAAAAAAATCTATTTCTTCCTGTAGTTTCTTTTTTTTCTTTTTTTTTACACACGAAAATAGAATTATTTTCCGCTCCGTAGCGCGAGTGTGTGTGTGTGATGTGATAGAAAGGCCGGCCGTCTTCGGGAACGAGGTTACCCAATCGGGTGGATTTTTTTTATTACTTTTTTTTACTTTTTTTTTTTATTTATTTTTGTTTTTTTCTTTCTCTTTTTTTTTTTTTTTTTTCCTTTTCCACAGCAGCTTATCCGTTTAATAATAAATCCGCTGGCTGGTGAAAAGATAAGTGCCCGAGGCGAGGTAATCTTATGTACAGTTGAGATAATAATAATAAGATTCGCTCTGTATTTTCGTAAGCTTATAAATGCCTCGGCAATCAAAGCAGTGGATAGTGGATAAATCCAAAAACTAAAGAACGGACTCCGGAGGTGAATTGTAGTTTTTTTTTTTTTTTTTTCAAAAAATAAGAGTTACAATTATCGTTAATTGCAATTTAAGTCTGAATCCTCGGGGCTCGGCTAGTTTTCTTTGTAATTAGATAAGTTCGTTAGACGTTAATCGGGCATTACATTCACGGCCAACATCACTCACTAATCCAATTACAAAAATAAATAGTTACCTATACACGTATACACGTATACATACATTTTTATTGTACTCAGTTTTTTTTTTTTTTTTTTTTTTTTTTTTTAAAATTAATAGGATGAGAATTTTCTTTATTAGAGACTTCTTTATAGAGATAAAGATAAGGTTTCGTTTATTATAAATTTACATTATAAATATATATATATATATATAGACGAAGAAGCGCTTCATGGATGATTCATAATATTTTCATCATTGTTATCTGCGACTTTTTCCTGTAAGACCTCGTTAAATCTAATGTAAATGCAGTAATGCAATAAGAAAAAAAAGAAAAGAAAAAAGAAGAAAATTTCTCTCTTAATTTAACAGAAAGCGGAGCCTAAACGTTGTTTAAAGAATTTTCATTGAAAGTCATGAGAAACTTTATTGACAGAATTGACAGAAACGTTACATTAGTTTGCCTAAGATCGAACAAGTTTTGACTATCCGTCGTCTATTTAAAAAAATGAATAAATCGATCTTGCTTTCGTCCCATTCAATTAACTTATAATAAATGCTCTTCTACGGTATAGTTACATGGGGTTCCGAGCCAATCGAGGTAACGAATAAAATAATAATAATAATACACCGAAGGGATTAATGGCCATTGTCTGCCAGTGATTGATCGATCGATCGATTGTTTCTAAAGGATTATTCAAACGGATATATATATATATTTTAAATATTTAATTCCAGATCAGTTTGAGTGGACGACGCCGATACTGAGCCCGTTCCCCCGGATCATTCATGGTTTTAGCATGTGGATCAAGGTCTCGTTACTCCTCATTATCCAATGGGCATTGCGTGAGTATTGCCGTGCAATTATCGCGATACACGCGATACAGAGTCGCGTTAACGGCTCGTCGTTTCGGCAGGCAAGGAGTTTGGCATTGCGAGCGCAAAGCCGATGATTGGTAATGACGTGAGGCAAGTGGATGAGAACGAGTTCCCTTACATCGTGTCAATATCGAAGATCGATCTGAGCGGCAACCTGCCGAGTCTGTTCCACCTGTGCACGTCCACCCTCATCTCGCGGCAGGACGTATTGACTGTCGGCCATTGCATACAGGATGCGGCGCTGAACGAGATCAGGGTGATCGTTGGCTCGGTATACCTGCTCAGCGGACTGCACTTCTATCCCGAATGGTGGATCACGTACAATCAGTGGTCCGAGCAGGCTAACATGCCCAGTCCTTACGTCATTGACGACCTGGCCATGATACGGGTACGTTCGTCGTTACGTCACCACCAATACACGACAATTACGTAAATAATACGTAGGCCGAATAAATTACGTAGCTGAGCCAGAGGGTGCCGAGGGAGATCAGGCCGGCGATGCTACTGACGCTGTCGAACAACGACTTGTACGGGCTGGAGGTGATAAGCGCCGGATGGGGCATTTCCAATACCGGCACCTCGCCCATGTTCATGGAGTCGGCGAACCTTCGGGTCTTGCCGAACGAGGAGTGCGAGGACCGCTCGATGGAGATCTTGGGCTACAGGCTCGACATGGACTACGGGATCTTTTGCACGGCCACCGAGCCCTACGTTCTCCTACAATACGTAAGCCACGATGCGTTCCATGTCCCCCACCTCACCCAACTGCTTTATACTATATCTGGCGGTGATCGCCTATGAGACTACAAGACTAATAAGGATCCAGCAGGAAAGACTCACCTCGGGGTAAAACTTATGTTGGTTGTTCCAGGGTGACAGCGGCGGCCCGGTCCTCTACAACGGCATGATCGTGGGCGTTAACGTGGGGACGGCGCCGCTCTTGGCCGATCAGTTACACCCGAGGAAAATAAACATTCACTTTAACGTTAGCAACTTTAGATTGTTTATTTTAGATGTACAGAACACGGCCTGAGGATATAGATCGCCGGGCCGAGGAGCCGAGGGGGGCTTTGGCTTCGATGACATATAGTATTAAAATATTCCGTGTTTATCGTCACCTCGGCGTTAATAATCTCGGTGATCCTAGTCTTTCTTGCCACCATCGAAGAGTTACGACAAAGTTACCTTGTGCGCTTAACGCCCGCACCGCTGTTGCGCCTCTAATGCCTAATGTATAATATACCCGATAAGGTTATCGGTCGATTTTCACGGCAACCGTTATATATATATTGTTTTTTTTATTTTTTTTTGTCAAGCCGCTCAAATAAAACAATTTTCCCCGAGAAGTGCGAAGAGCCTTTTGTTTTTTTGTAACGCCTCGGAGGATTAATTGGATAATCATGCCGACGTATTGATCCGTCGAGGAAATTATTAAATATAAACAAGCTCGTCGATTACGTGTAATCGCGCACACGCGTATTGTAAAGCTCCGTAAACTTAACGATTATTAATTAACGAGTAATAAAATTCTTATTTATATTTGTGTATCGAACAAAGTCTTAAAAATTATTAATAATGCAAAACCATTGCCTTTTGTGCCTTTCAACTCGTTCACTCGTTTCCTATAGCTTCGATGAAGCTTTTTTATTACTTTTTACATCCGCTTACTCCTCGCAATCTTTCGGTACTCCTGTTCCCGAATATATCCCTATCGACCGAACTCAATTACCGTCAATTAAATTCTTCCCTAAATAACTTGGAAATACAAAATACGACCGATTGTTGTCATTCGAACGCATACCAACTTAGCTTTCTCAGGTATACGAGTTAGAGCGTATGGTTTGTGATACCATTTGGATATTAATATAGGAAAGCCAACTTTCTTGCATGAAAAAGGAAAAGAAATTCTCGAATGCATAAATAAATTACATAAAAGTTACATGAGTTACCTTTCTCCAGTTGATGATCGTGACGTATTACGTTCTAACATAACTCACGTCCAATAAATAACTATAAAAACTGTCTATAAGAGATCACTCAGCCTCTGTGGCTTCCTCTTCTCCCCATCCCCTCCCCTCCTCACCCCAATCCCACCTCTAAAAGAATAAGACTTACAATTAAGTATTGCCTTTGTATGTTGAATGTATTCGAGCCCGGTATAATTTTCTATAATTAATTACATGTAAATGATATCGAAAAGTTTTAAATACGCATGATGTAATAATAAGTTTAAAAGAGTATCGAAACGTGGATATTTGTGGAAGAAAACCTTAGCCTCCTCTGTTTGATTTTAAATAAGATTTTTAGAAAAGATTTTCAAACATAATATTATTACTGCAAGAATGGCTTGACATCATCATCAATAGAATAACATTAATAATGATTTTAACAATATATATATATAATAATAACAATAATAATAATAATCTAACTCATTTAAAGACTCGTTTGTTCGCAAGTAAATATAATTTTCGTATTGTATAGAGTATAATAATTCTATAATGTGTTGGTTCAAGTGAATTTTACATGACAGGCATTAAAGGCGCGCTGTTTTTTTTTTTTTTTTTTTTTTTTATATTTCATAAGCGCTGCAAAAAAAAAAAAAAAAAAAGAAAAAAAATTCGGCGCCTAACGCCAACTCAAATTGCGGAATAAATAACATTTTAGATTTCAATCTCTCGATTCATTGTTTAGCCAAATTTGAAAAATTATCTGCAATTAAATATATATTTGCCTATTATCTTTTTACGGATAATTCAAGCCTTCGTTGTATAATATAATTAATACGCGTAAAGTAATAGTAATTTAGGTAAAGTAATACCTTTAGTCCAACTAATACCAACAGTCTACTCTTCTGAATGTTTGAAATTGTTTTTACTTTACACGTACGTTTGGAAAAATGAATTAGACTCGTAAGGAATACGTCGGATCAATAGCCTCTATTTATTGTCTTATTCTGCGTGCCATTATTACGTTGAGGCTATGGCAGATGTGTATGTATGTTATATAAATGAAAACAATAATAGACGTGTAATGCGCGCGTGTGTGGAACATAAATTTACCTTAAAAAATCGGGCAGACGAATGAAAAGAACAAATTCGATTACAAGTATTTGTCGTGATAACGGAAATAGTAATTGCGGACAGGACAAGCCGATGATGATCCAAACATAGTGATATTAGTATGCCAAATGATGAGATCACTCGAGTACATTTAAGAAATAAATTCACGACATTTCAGTACACTTTTCCAAGATAATCAATTAATATTTTAAATTAAACTCAATATACAATAAACCGTTTTACAATAAAAATCAATTAATTTTATTATTAATTATAAATCATGTCCTAGTTATGTTATACGTATTTGTTTAATAACTTTATCATTAATTCTCTAA
The DNA here is from genome assembly GCA_018883505.1 of Ceratosolen fusciceps. Lineage (NCBI taxonomy): Eukaryota > Metazoa > Arthropoda > Insecta > Hymenoptera > Agaonidae > Ceratosolen > Ceratosolen fusciceps. The sequence continues at coordinate 3,487,482 of RCIC01000016.1, forward strand.
CCGAGTGACTTTCACATGTAATGTACATTCCACACCACGAAATCTTGATTTCCTCGAAATTTTCACTCTCAAAGGATTATTATCTTCTTATCTTAGCCATGGCTATATTATCATCATCATCATCATCATCATCGTCATCATTATTATTGATAATAATGAATAGGAAAATAACTGAAATTTCTATGCTTTTGCTGATAAGGAAGTATCCCCGTGAGCTTTTGTATTCGTTGTACTGAGCAATTGATTGACAAGTGACAAAGATGGATAGATAGATTTAATTTACCCTTTTGAATTATAATATACAGAAAGAAAAAAAAAAAAAACTAACGATCGCGGACGATACCATTCGCCCAGCCAAGCCGAATAATATTCCCAATCGGTATTCATGATTATAGAAACTTCATTCCACACGTGATAATTAATTATTAAAATAAAGAAACGTCGTCGCGCCAATTCGCTTGTTCCGGTTAAACGGAACGGTCAAATTGTTTCCTAAAGATCTTTAGGAAGAAGGAGCGACGAGTACTTGAGACGGGATACCTATATCGGGGATACCTATAGGGATCAAAAAAAAAAAAAAAACAATCGAGGGCTTAAAATTTAATAAAAAAAACAATAATATTAATAATAATAATAATAATAATAATAAAATACGTCACTTACCCGTTACGGGATAAAAAAAAAAAAGAAGAAGAAAGAAGAAGAAAAAAAAGAAGAAAAAAACCAAGAATTATTATTAATCAGCTTTCAGCGGCAATGCTTGACAAGCATAATTTATTCGAATTATTTTATTAAAACGGCAAGCGTAGTTTTGGAATAATTATTTGAAAGTAGAGGGGGCGCAGCTGTTGAGCTACCAGAGACAAATAGACAAAAAATACCTCGTCTCCCGCCTCTTAACGGCATAATTAAAAAATGTCTATTCATCATTCGCTCGACAATGGTTTTTTTTTTTTTTTTTTTTATTTTATTTTATTTTATTTTATTTTCGCATTGTTTATAACGTTCCTCCAACAGCTGTGCAGTCAAGAGCCGAGAAAGGGAGCCGTGTGTGTCGCTTTGTCCTCCTCCTCCTACACCCCTCCTCCTACACCCCTCCTCCTACACCCCTCCCCTCCTCCGCCCCTATCGACTTCCAAGCATTTAATTCCCGAGTCTTTAAAGCATGTCGCTTAAGAGTCCAAGGATCTTGAACTTGGCCGCCTCGGTAACTTATTCCATAGATCGTAGTCTGCCCCGATACGCAGATTCCCCTCGCAGCGTAAGTACAACAGCTATAATAATAATAATAATACTTACAAGCCGCTTCAATTGTCGACCTCTCAATGCCGTTTTGACAATTATTAAAACTACACGTACGTCCGTACGAGTACGTGAGCTTACTCGCGTTTCTTACCGACCCCAAAATAACCCCAAAATAACCCCAATTACAAAGCTCCGATCGCGTTTACAAGCACAATGCAATCGGTTCGTTAACGTTTCCACGCGTCCATTGGATAAATTTAATTTTTGGATTTAATCGATACTTGGGATCGATAATACTTGGGACGTATTTAATTACGCAATTGACGGGGTTGCATTGCCGTGTGCTCGCATTGGATCGTATGAAAAGACAACGGGATTAAACGTACGGGTTAATCATAAGGGCGGAGCCGTATAACCCCGTAAATCCATCTCGAACGCGGCATAGAAGTACATATATGTATGGTTATTATAAAAATTAGCATGGAGTAGTAGCTTGACTTGGGAATGATACTCGCGATAGAGTCTTTCTATGGCAATGGAATACGCCGAGTTTCGTATAGATCGTAATCGTATCGATTATCATAATTACACAGTCCCGCCCAATGTCCCAATATTAAAATTAATAATTCCAATGTAATATAAATAGTTATTTTACAGCACGCGCTATTGCCCCGGGGGCGAGCCAATATCAATTAACAAACCTAAAGCAAATAACGTGCGAGGTAGCCGCGATGCGATACCGCGAATATCCTCGATATTTCTTATTTCAAAGTGTTCCTTCGAGACTTACAAGCCCAATAAATAACACCGCTAAATAAAAGGCTCTCGTTATACGAATCAGCAGCTTAAAACATCAATCCATTAGAAAATCTGGAGACTCCAATATGAGCTTATTTACACAGCGCGTATCGTTAATATTAAATAAAAAAAAAAAAAGAGAAAAAGGAAAAAAAACACAATTATTCCCATTAAAGTATGCCGTGAGGGATCGAGGGAACGATGGAATTTTATCGTGCACTTCCGCTTTCGTATTGCTTGTAAAAAGAAAAAAAGAAAAATTTCCTCACACGTGAGGGCGGATCTGCGTTTGCGCGTTAAGCTTCCCAACACCGAGGCAGCGATAATGTTGATATTCTATTTCTGTGGCGGGATACCACGTACTTGTAAATATTGATATTAAAAATTACGCAGGCATTCTCACAATTACGCGTAAGCGTGTTTACCTTATTTTGTTGTTTTCTCAACGAGACAAGAAGAACAAGAACAAGAAGAAGAAAAGAAGAAGAAGAAGAAGAAGAAGAACAAGAAGGAAAACAAAACAAAACAAAAAAAAAAGAAACGATACCACGGCATTTGTATCTTCTAGCCGCCTGTAGATATAAAAAATATATTGTACGGCTCGGTCGTTTCGTCCGTTCGATCGCTACACTCGCTCGGACATTCACGGCTTCGAAATTATAAACAAACTATAAACAAACACGGATTCTCGAGGTAAAGTTACATTTAAAATCGTAGGGGCTAATGAACGAGGACGCCGCGAGGCAAGGTGGGGGTGGGGTGGGACCGCGACAATATAGAATATATCCCTGTATAACGTAGGCATTATGTATTTATATAATTAATTCGAAATTCCAATGACGAAATAAATGCCCGTGTAACTACTTACAGATCGATATCGATATCAATATCGATTGATCGAGTCCTATTCATCAGCATGTGGCGGTTCAAGGCTTCGGGCGCTCATCTCGTCCAGTGCTTCTGCCTATTGTCCTGTAAGTAAGGATTAAAATGAATCAAGGACCACGCGTTCCTCATCTATATCTATATATCTATATCTATATCTATATATATATATATCCTTTTGTAATAAGTAATTGCCATTGTATTAGGGATAGGAGGGAGCTTGGTAAATGGTAAAGCTCTAGTCGGGGAGAACGTTAGAAACGCGTTGCCGGGGGAGTTCCCGTACGTCGCGTCACTGATAAGGATCGAGGCTGAAAGCATGAATCTGGAGTCGAGCCACTTTTGCACGGGGACCCTCGTCTCGGAGCAGAACATCCTCACCGGCGCCCATTGCTTGCAAGACGAGAACATGGCGCTCATACGAATAATACTCGGCTCGCACAATTTGCGCCTGGGCAACCATTACAATCCATTGTGGTGGATAACGTACAACGATTGGGCCCTCGCCAGGAACATACCCACGACCTTCAAGACCAACGACTTGGCTATAATAAAGGTATAATTGTTAGTCCGCGAAGAATTTACGAATCGGTCACTCGATCGATCGATCGATCGGCGAGCCGAGTAAGCCAAATGCTAATGATATGCGCGCGCTGAATTTCCAGCTGAACGAGGAGGTGCCACGTGACATACGGCCCGCGACCATTTCCGTCATGCCCAACAAGCACTTGTACGGACTGGACGTGACGACCGTCGGCTGGGGCCAGACCAGCGACGAGATTTACCCCACCCACCTGAAGACCGTCAATCTCAAGGTCATACCGAACGACGTGTGCAACGTCATAACGACGAGGGTCCAGGGTGAGCAAGTACTCATTCACGAGAGGCTCCTGTGCACCGCCGCCGCGCCCTACGCCATTCTCCATTACGTACGTATGACAGAGAGAGGAGAGCAGCAGAGAGAGGAGAGGGGTTTATACAATAACGAACAACTACTTTATGCTTTAGGGAGACAGCGGCGGACCGCTTTTGTACGGGAACCAAGTGGTGGGCATTAATTACGGGACGTGTCCGCTTCCGGATTTGGAGGTCCATCCGGAAAAGGTCAACATTCACTTTAGCATTGACTTCTACAAGGAATTCATCTCGTCGGTTAACCATTAAAGTCCAGCCGCCCCCCCGTTAATGCATCTCGATCAATGCGTCGCTCTTTTTTTCTTTCTTTTTTCTTTCTTTTTTTCTTTTTTTTTGGCGTCCCCACCCGCCCCCATACGTACCGTATAAATGCCTGTATATGACGATTGAATGAAAAAAAAAGGGTGAGAATGGTGGCAGCGCGGTCAGTTGAAGCTTTTGGCTGTGCCAATCAATTATCATTGGCAGTGAATAAGGTCAATGTATGAGGCAGGATTTATTATCGAGACCAGCCGTGATTTTATGATGGTCGACGATGCAGCACGACCACGGCCTCGACTGCCTACCTAATCATTTGTACGCTTCGACAATTAAGAAATAAATCTCTTATCCCGCCATTGGAGCGGCTTTCGCCTCTTATCGCCTGTCCCTTATCCCGCTCTCCCCCCCCCCTGCCTACGATCACCGGAGCCAGTGCTTACCTTTTTCAGGTAGAGAGAGCTTTGGGCTTTGTATAATTATAAACAACGAAGGGGGAACCTTTCCTCCTGAACTGACATTTTATTCTCTCCCATTAGCGTTTGTTTGTTTGTTTTTTTCCTTTTTCCTTTTAATGTATGCATTTTTATATATATATATACCAACGAAAGGAAACGGAGGCGTCGATCGACTCGTCGGATCTCAAGACAGATCTTTATACATATACATATACATATACATATATTGTTATTCGTAAAGCTTTGATTTATCATTTTAATCGGAATAATACAACTCAAAGTATATTTACAATGTGAATTTCGGGTGAAAGGTATGAGTATTAGCTTGACGACAGCGTAATCGTGACTCAAGAGCTTATATAATCATAATAATGACAATACAGTTTTAATAAAGAAATAAACAGGCGATGGCTTGTAATGGGGGTTATTGGGGGAGAAGAGGCTTCGAACGGGACATTGCGAGTACTGTCAATTGATAGTACAAAGCAGAACTTTGCGGTTATTATACATGCAGAGAGAGAGAGAGAGAGGGGGCGGAGGTGCTGTTACGGGAGACGAGATTGAGACGATATCTGCGATTCGGCGAGTCCATGTTTAAAGTACCGGCAAGCGGGGCAATGGACCAGAGTCCAAGCTAAGACGAGTACCGTTCGAGGCCAGAGTCACGTCAATCAACCGATGCGGAATCCCAAATTAACGGCGTCTAGTCTGCTGAGCTTAATGATGATCGTCGTTATTCATCGCGCAAGCTCTATGTACATATTTGCAATTCGGCATTGCCATCCGTCCGTTCTGGACATTGAGTCTTGCACAATTAGGCAGCCTGCGAACGCATTTTGAGGGTAAGAACGTGGCAGGTGATGGACAATCCCATTGATATCCTATTGATTGATTATGTCGACGAATAATTCGCAAAAGCTCGTAAGCTCTATTTACATAAGAAATTTTTCAATCGCATCTCTCTCTCTCTCTCTCTCTCTCTCTCTCTTGATACGTAAAGGCAGGCGTATACACAGACGCATGCTCGAGCGAGCCGAGACAAAAGATCGAATCGTTAACGATCGTACGGGCTTTCCGATCGGTAGATCAAGCTCCATCGATCCCATTGTCATGCTTAATATGTTCCCTTTCATTGTCTCTTAATATCGTCAATATCGTCTCGCAGTATCGGCGTCATCGATTTCCCTAAGCAGGATAAATCTATACACGTACATATATATATATATATATGTGAGCTTGGCGGGACGTTGAAAACTTTTTATTTTATTTTAAATAACCGCCCCTTTAACCAACAAGCCAACGCTTAATATTCCTTTTCAGCTCAACGTTATTTGTACGCATTTTAACAATCCTTTAACAATAAACAGTTATCGGAATTTCAATATTACTTAAGTATTTAAGCACTCAAGTATTTAACATTGGATTCGCTCGTGTATTCTTCTTCTTCTTCTCGTTCTTCTTTTTTTTTTTTTTTTTATATACCGTAATTTCGTGACGAATTATTTTTTTACAATTATCCAAGGACGCCCGTCGATTGTTAGTTATACCCATTAATATTAATATAAACGAGATCGGGAAAAATGGCCGGAGCTCATTGGACGTGATATTTACAGGTCGAATGGTCTGAAAAGCTTCGTTAACGGCTCTCTCTCTCTCTCTCTCGCTCTCGCCTAATCCAGTTTTATCAAGCATTTAATTTTCAAATCTAGGCGAAAAAAAATCAGTTTGTAATTAGACGGCTTTTATTTTTATAAAGGATTAAGCTTGAACGGATTGAACAAAGTGATCCGGGGGATGATAAATATTGCCGGAGCGCTTCGTTACGTTACTCGGATGATGATTATTCTTCGATATTAACGTTCGAGCCAATAGTCGCATGCGCGCACAATGTATTATTTGTAAGCAAATACGAGGAATTTTTTTTTTTTTTTTTTCTCCTAACAATTGAGTATACACGCCGAGCTATACTCAGATAGTAGGTTCGTAAAAAATTTAGGAAACTTTTTATTAGCCGGAATATGTAAATTAAGCACGTAAGTGAGTTATACAGTTATGTATATATATATATGTATATGTAATATTTTCGTACATTGCACATGTTTATCGGAGTTGTTGTAATCTATGAAAAAATAGTCGGCCGCAGTCGATTCGTAGAGTCGATTGTAAAAGAAAATCATTAAGTATTATTATTACACTTTACGCTTGAAGACTTTTATTTTTCTTTCTTTATTTCTTTCTTTATTCATTCCTTCTTGTGTCATTCGATTTCACTTACATTGCGTACGTGCGTGCGTACTTTTTTTTTTGTTTTTCTGTTACACGACTACTGAAGGCGGCGCTTGCATTTGATTAAATTGCTTAGCGCAGAATTCTGAACGTAAAAGCGCTCGACGCCGCTTTAAGCACAGGTAAATCCTCGCAAGGCGAACCGATATTATTTACGTATTAAGAGATAAATTATATTCTAATCACTCCACTCGTGGGTAGAATGTAAGTGTATGCCAATGTATGTGGGCTACTCGTGGCCGTAATAGTGGCACGATACTTTCGATCCTTGTTAAGCTCCCTTTTTAATATTTGCATGTGCAGCATGAAACTCGTGCTCTACCTCTTGGTCGGTCAGTGCGTCGTACTTATCGGTAAGCAATTGCATACACTGTTTTAAAGGGAGGGAGATGAGGAGATAGATAGAGAGAGAGAGAGAGTATTTTTTTTTTCTTCATTTTTTTTTAGGAAATCAAGGCAAGCTCGCGAACGCGCTCATCGGAGTAGACGTGAGGAGGGTAAACGAAAACGAGTTCCCGTACATCGCCTCGCTCTCGAGATTCGAGGTCGACGACGACAATGACGTAGAGATCCAGCACTTCTGCACGGGCACCCTCGTCTCGAGGAAGGACGTATTGACTGCCGAGCACTGTCTCAGGGCGAGCGTCCTCTCGGACGTACGGATAATCATCGGCTCGGTGGACGTGAGGCTCGGCAGAAGGTACACGCTGTTCACGTGGCTATCCTACATCCATTGGGCAGAAGTGAGGAACTTCTCCGTGGTCGCGGGCCAGCACGATATAGCGATCGCGAGGGTAAACCTATAAGGGCTTTGATATTAAAAAGCGACGAGACGGAGATTTACGATTTATTCCGTCGGTTAATATATGCTCGGCAGTTGGCTGAGAACGTCGACGAGAATGTCCCGGCCATACCCTTGACTACCCTGACCGCCTCGGAGCTCTACGGCTTGAAGGTCGTGTCCGCCGGATGGGGCAGCCCGACTACCTTTGAATATCCTCTGTACATGGAGACCGTCGTATTCACCGTCCTAACTAACAGCGAGTGCGAGAAAACTGTCAAGAAGATCCACGGCAAGAATATTCCCTTCCACGAGAGGATGCTCTGCAGCTCGGCAATGCCACCGGCCATCGTCACATACGTAAGTACCCGGTCTACTCTACTCTAACGCGTTCTCACGATAATTCAAGGTTACGAGGGATCGGCCGATCCGTGACTTTACCGACCGAGCGAAACGACGAAACGTCTTCACCGGAGCTCCACGTATTATTACATTTCAGGGCGACAGCGGTGGTCCGCTCATGTACAACAACACTCTGGTGGGAGTGACGTTCGGCACGTGCCTGTACCGAGGTCACCCCGCGCACCCGGGCAAGTTGAACGTCCACTCGTCGGTGGACTTCTATAAGAACTTCATCCACGACTTCGTTAATAACTTCTAGACTTTGCGCACCGCGTCAGCCGAGGAACGTTCAATAAGTACGTACACGAGCTTTTTTTGGGGGAGGGGGGGGGTAGCGACGCAGCCGTTTAAGCTCGTGTCGTGTATAAGTGACCCAGGGCGTGTGTACCTGTTGGATTTGTTTCAGAGGTTGGATTTACTAGAGCGGGACGACCGAGCCCGTAAGCGATCGAGCCGACGACGATCCAACGTAAATATCCCTGGCACGTGTTCCCCGATTACTTTTTCGATACTTTACTTTTCACAAAACGTGCCGAGCTACACGCGTTTACGAATTATCATCGAACGACTGCTCTACATCGCTACTCTGCTCAACGGGGAAGGAAAATTACCCATCATTACCCTAACGTGGGCTGTACGACCCTCATCTCTTCGTTTATTTATAAATCATGCTCGATATACGTATTATTGTATATGACAAGACTCTCGCGTGCGTACCATCGCTTCCGTCCCCCTTGCCCTCACAATAACCACCTCCACCCCTCCCTCGCCCACCATCTCCCTCGCCCACTATTATTGTTCCGATTTGGCGAGACGAAAAGCGCTACACTTTTTGTACCGAACGACGTGTTTGTAAAAAAAAAAAAAAAAAAAAAGGAAGAAACGATAAAGCTGAAGAAATAAAGTAAAACTTGTCCACTCGACCGACCGATTTCCTTTTCCTTCGTCTGGCCTAACGCACGTTTATTATTATTATAAATCATTGACTACTGACGAATCCCTCCTAATTCCTCTATACGTACTTGAGCCTTTTATAAATAAATTATTCGATAATAGCTCTAATCTTTTTGGCAGTGTACACTTTACGTGTACGTATTTATTTATTTATTTCCCACACACCCCCCCTCCCCCTCCCCATTTCTTCACGCGTACTCGATATAATTATCGCTTACAATAACAGGTAATTGGAGGGTAAGGTAACTACTCTTCATTGTTCTCTTGGCTTTTTTTTTTTTTTTTTACATTCCAATCCAAAGACATTCCGATCTCGATGGAATCCGTTTTCAAACGAAGAGAACTCGTAAAGCTTAAAAAGCAGCTATCCTCGATTTTTTTTTTTTAATTGTAATATAAATTAACTTGATCTGCTCAAATAAATGTGAGAGCGGCGCTTCGTGCGAGAAACAATGAAAAATATACGCTTAATGAAATGAGGGCAAACTTGTCCACGAGTCGAGGTGGTTATTAATTGATTCCGTGTCGATATTAATTAGAATATTTATTACGAAGAATCGATGGATAATGGAATTCACAGAGTATTTGCGTTATCGTAAGCTTTGCGATCGATGGGAGATCGATTAAAAATCGATGGGAGATCGTTGTCGCGAGTGACTGTAAATCGACGTAAAAAAGATCGCAAGCGCGAAATAAAAAATAGATCTCCCCTCCCCCCGAGGTGGAATCAACGAGGTTAATTAAAGATCAAAATAATTAATCGGTCTAGCGAGAGGTTATTGGGGGACGTTAGAGTGAGCTTGGAATAACAAGTAGACGTAGCTCGTCGTTGTTCTGGAAATGGTAATGATAAGCCAGACGTGATCTATATTTAAATAATGTTCGATGTCGCGCTCGTTGTTTATGCAATCGTGGACTCCACGTAAAGTAACGCGCCCGTATACGTAATACACATTAGCTAATGCGCTATTTTAATCGAACGTACACGTACACGTACACGTACCTATTACGCATTTTTATAAATATGTATGTATTTACACTCGCTGTTTAAATGAGTGATTATTCGCGTAATGCAATGCAGTGATGTAAGTTGGAAAAAGAGTTGCGATACGAGTTTACAAACTCTGTATTGGGCGAGCTTTCGATTAACTAAAGCACACATACACGTCGATGGGCAATTTACTTTGCCAATTTATAAAATCCCTTTATCTGATAATGAATAAACGTTATTCGAACGAGAGCTTGATTAATTCGCAACTCCCAACTTATACGTAGAGGACAGTACCTACACGTATCGCGTATATACACACATATATACGATACATGTTACTGTTGTCATTAATTTCATCACTTTTTACCTTTGCCCGTTAAATATTATCATAACTGAAACTATAAGCCATCGGGAACAATAGGCTGCGATCAATAACGGCAGGCAATTAATTCATTTAATAACGAATTGATCCGGAGGAAGAGTGATCTTAATTAAAGAGGGAATTCAATACGACATGAATCATTGGAAGCAAATAATAATTGACAAATCATTGCACCGAACGAGAGGAGAGGCGTCGTTATTATTACGGAGCCGCCCCAAGACATTACAAAATAGTTTAGCTTTTCCATTTAATCTGAGCAAACATCATCATGATCCATGACGTAAGTGTGACACGAGAGTTTATGCTAATAAATACAGTTTGTGCTTAATATAAATTATTAGCAAAGCTTCTTTAATGATAAACACCTTTATCTACATTTTATTTTAGATTAACCAACTTGGGGTCCGATTATACAATTTGTTTTTTTTTTTTTTTTTTTAATTTTTAATTTTACATTATACGTAACGTCTTTGCCGGGTTTTCCTTTCATTCCATTTAAAAAGATCGTATTTGCCAAAAAAGAATGAAAGAAAGAAAAAGAGAAAATTTATTTTGATTAAAAAAAAATAATAAAATAAAATAAAATAAAATAAAAAAGAAAGGATAAAATTGTCTGACTTGACTTTCTTAGATCGATGTGTCACATCGATCCGTGGAAGTCTTGCTTATGAAAAATGTGTATTATTTATAAGTATTGTTTTTTTCTAATTTTCTCGCCGCTCGGCATAACATTAGTGTTTATACGGGATAATGATCTGTTTGTTTAATTTAATATTGTTTACAACGTCGTCGATCCCTCCCCCCAATAACCCCATCCAGCATGTAATTTATATAGACTTTTATTCGTGACGATCTAATTTTGGAGAAAAAGACGTGAAGGCCTTTTAAATTTAGTAAGTTTTCTCATTATAAGGAGGCGTCACGTTTATATGGTGTCCTTGATACACGATCAGCATGTTTAACTTAACGTAATATTGTTTACAATGTACTTTTTAAAGTTTACCTTGTAATGTAATTTGGAAGAGAGAAAAAAAAAAAGAAAAAAAGAAGAAGAAAAAATAATTGAAAAACAATTCCCCCGACGAAAGTATACCATATAAATTATTAAGTTTTTGTCCATAAACGGCGAATTTTAGGACTTGCGATAAAACCGTAATACTCGTATACTACTAGCTTATGGTTCCAACATGAACAGGTAATCTTTAATATTATAAGCTAAATATTCAATACCATTTCGTACCGCCAACGAGCTTCCTTCTTCTCTTCTTCATTATTTTCATCTGTGTTTTTTTTTTTATTTTGTTTTTTTCTTTGTTTATAAAAGTAATAAAAATGTTTCTTTACTCCATAGGATGATTCAATGATTTATCATTGAAAGATTTAGCATAAGAGCTTGGACGAGTTATTAAAAATTCATGAATTTTACATATTATTAGACGATAAAAATTTAGATAAAATAATTAATGCCTATTAATTTTTTTACGTTTTCAGGAGAAACGAACAAATAAACCTGCTAGTTGGTTTATTTATTATATTCTGTGAGTACATACGGTTGAATGACATATAAAAAAAAGGTTGAAGAAAGGAAAGAGATGAGTAATGACGGTTATCGCCTATTATTTTTAGACAATCAGTTTAATTATGGAACGGCAAAGCCGATGGTCGGTCAGAATGTCAGGGAATCCATGGAATCGGAATTCCCATTCATCGTCTCGCTTTACAGGTTCTCGAGCGAGCCCCTCGAGACGACCCACATGTGCACGGGGACCCTCTACTCGAGGAGGGACGTCCTTACCGCCGACCACTGCATCAAGAACGAGGAGATGAAGAACGTCCGAGTAATCGTCGGCTCGAACAATCTCATGTCCGGCATGCACTACAGCGTCCTATTTTGGATAACGTACAACGAGTGGGCTGACGAAAACATCGAGAGTAAAGATTATATAAAAAACGATTTGGCCGTGATTAAGGTGAGCTGTTTGAATTGTTATTGTTATTGGGGTTATTGACGCGAGAGCCGGTAGCCGGTAGCCGGTAGCCGGTACCGTACGGAACCGTTAATTATTAAATGACCGCGTGGTTTCACGGGCACGTTGCTCTACTCTAGCTAGTGGACTCCGTGCCACCGTACGTAACTCCAGCGGCCTTTTCCACCATGTCGAATACGTATTTGTACGGGCTGGAGGTGACGACCGCCGGCTGGAGTCAGTCGATGACCTACGAAGTCTCCATGATGATGAAGACCGTGAACCTCAAGGTCCTCTCGATAAGGGAGTGCGAGAATCGGATATTGACCATCTACGGGACGAAGCCCTCCCTCGACCAACGGCTATTGTGCACCCACGCTGAGCCATTCGCCATATTAACTTACGTGAGTCACTTACGTAACGGACGGACTTATATTTTACAAGCAATCCGCGCAGGACAAGCGGATTTTACGTTTCTATTCCCAATTGTATTTTCAGGGTGACAGCGGTGGCCCGCTTCTCTACAACAACAAGATCGTGGCCGTTAATTCGGGTACGTGTCTCTACCGGGACGACGACTTTCATCCGCAGAAAATAAATCTTCACTTCGGAATCGAGTACTACAAGAATTTTCTCATTGACGTCAAGAATAACTATTAGAACTTGACCGCGGATGACCCCAAGATTATACAAACCCCCCGGGTGCTCTTTTATACATTTTTGTAAATATTAATTATAAATTGTTAATTTTATGTGTATGTATATATACGTGTGTGTATACGTGATTAAAAGGCTTAATTGGCTACCGATTTTCTATAAAAGTCTGTTTTCTATATAAAATTCATTGTTAACGAGAGGGTTATTGGGCTGCGCAAGCTCGCGCCTGTAAGCGGGCAACCCCCAATGTTCGCGGGTGCGTCAAGTTACGATATTTGTAAATATCGTAGGAGTTGGCGGTACGGAGGTCTGGCAATGTCCTTAACATTACTTGACGTTGCGTTATTGATCGACTCGGCGGGCAACTGAGTACTGAGCAACGGGTCTATTTACATTATTATTGATAAATGACGGTCCTGTGCACGTAATGTCGCTTCGCCAATACTTGACGTTTAAGCTCGTGAAGAAGCTAGATAAGCTATATTAAAATTACAAAGAAAAAAAAGAGAAAAGAAAAGAGAGAAAAGAAAAAGAAAAGAAAAAGTAGCTTAGACGAGCGATGGTGGCAACGCGGTAATTATTATGCCGGCAATGAGCGAAATTGGCCGAATCGAGCGAATCGCCGATCTGCCACGTGTTTAGTTGTTAAAGATTAACGAATTCCGTAGCGATCCATCGCGTGGATAAGGAGGGGGTGTGGGAGGGAGGGATGGAGACGTTTACACAGCTCTTAGGGGTGATATCCGCGAGCCGGATAAAATGAGAAATCACGCGAGGGAATCCGAAATTAAAAAGAAGGGATTAAATGTCTTATAATAAATACATGCCGGCGAGCCGTCCAGGTCCCCAATAACCCCCCCCCCCCTCAGACAACGAGCTCAAGAGGCGAGGCGCTCAAAGCCGCTAAATCCCAATAAACCCCGAGGTCAAATTTAAAAAAAAAAACGGTATTTTCTTTTTCCCCTTGCGATTAGTAGTCACGCGCCGCCATTGTTTTCCCAGTATTTGCGACAATCAGCGCTCTCTCGCTCCTATTACATTTTACCAAGTGCTTTTGTTTTATTATTATTATTATTATTATTATTATTATTATTACAAATAGCAAGCGATACGGTTAATCGTATTAACGGATTAATGCAGATTCGGAGGTTGTTAAATTGGCAGGAGGCCAAGGCCAAGGGCTTATTCTTATTAAATAAAGCCAGTTTATTAAAAAAAAAGGATGATCCGACGCCCGAGTGAGAGATCGAATGCCTCGTTCCCCTCGATCCTCTAACGCCCGCAGCCAAGCTTACCGACTCGTTTCCCTCGTTTCGCGACGATTAACAACGGGCGAACACCAGCGAGTCGCTCGCATACAATATATACATAAGCTTTCGTCGAAATACTTAAACGGCATTCTCTCTTCTACGTAACGCAAGATCTTTACCTCCCAATATACCGTATCACGGGTATTACGACATACCTAAACATATTTAAAGAAGCGAGAGAGAGGAGAGAGAGATTCCGGGAAGCCGATATCCATAGCCCATAGGTTATTGCGATAAAAATGTATAATGCATTGGCGATTTGACGCACGCACACCTTCGCATACGGCCAACCGATTATCATTAAAGCTCATCGTTTCTCACATATATATTGTCGCACGATTATTATCGTATGCCGTAGTACCGTTCTAATATTTAGTCAAACTTTTTTTCTTCTTCTTTTTTTTTTTTTTTTTTCCATTAAATATTATTCAAATACGAATGAAAATAACGTATTAACGAGACTCGTGCAGAGAATTTGTGATCGAGTCGACAAGTCGATAAATATATTAAAATTCAACGTTTACCTTTTTCTTTTCTTTTTTTTTTCTTTTTTTTTCTTTTTCTTTTCTTGATAATTCACAATTAGTCTTATAATGTTCCCACGTGCATTAGAAATTAATCTAATATTAATATACGTAATGATTTGTAATTGGCTTGATTATTGAAATTCAGAGATAAGGGATAAATTGCATAAATATTTAAGCTGCTTTATAATATAAAAGCGAAAATCAATAAAATATATTTATATTTCCGTTATCGTAATACATATAAGTTCTACGTGTACGTACATTGGCCGTTACATAATGATTGGCTGTTGTTGTGCCTCGAGCTTTGAGACGTAAATTCCAAGGAGATTTGCCGAAACTTTTCCATTACGAAGGATAATTTTCACAATTACGAAGCAAAAAAAGAAATAGAAGCAGAAGAAGAAGAAGAAGCGACGCATACGTAAGTAATTGATTAGAGTCTATTAAATTATTATTAGGATTCCTCGTAGTTTTTCTGCTGCTGCTGCTGCTGCTGCTGCTGCTTACATATGCTTCAGCGCTTAATCACGATTCAATCGATCGATTTTCATTGGTGATCGATTTTAAATGTCATTGGGAGAGAGCCGGTCAGTCGGTTTAATAATACCGAGATGCGAGATGGCGAGTCGATATTTGACTTAGAAATTATCATCGACTTATTATTAGATAACCTTTATTACATATCACGTACCAGGAATGCCTTGTAATAAATACGTAAAAAAATTATTATAATTATTATTATTGCTTTCCGACAATTGACAATTGCTGGTATTTGTACGTTATCGCTGTAAATAAACTTCGCCTCATCTCGCTTACTGACGTTTACTGACTTTAAGCTTTCGTAGTTGAGAATACAAAAACACTGTATTCGTAATACCTTAATAAGCTCACGAATATAAATAAGAGCCAGCATTTACAGGTAGAGAGTAGCCGTGCTTTAATTCTACGGCCTCGAAAATGGCCCTTTTATTTTTATCGTAAATAATAGAAGATTTCCCTAAGTAATAATAATAATATTAATAGAATCTACGCGTTCGAGGTCCACGTTCCTACGAAATTAATATTAAGAAATACTTTAGGTTCTCAGAATGCAGTGGAAACTATGTCTTCTCCTGGTCCAGTTGGTCATGCTAGGTAAGTGAGAGAGAGAGAGAGACAAAGGCCGAGATTCTATTTATAATTATATATATATGTACAACGGAAATGTGTATTTGTTGTTGAAACGTAGGGAACGAGTTCGGTCGAACGTGGGGGAAAGCGTTAATAGGTGAGGGGGTACGGCAGGTAGAGAGGAAGGAATTTAGGTTCGTTGTGCCCCTCGTGAAGACCTTGGACCCGGACCAGTCGAGCCTGTCCCAGCGCTTTTGCACGGGAGCCCTCATAACGCAAAAGGACGTCCTGACAGCCGCGCACTGCTTGCGTAGGGTACCGGAGTCGCGGATACGAATACTGGTAGGATCGCGGGACATGCGCGACTCCGTCAGGTACTACATACACTGGACGAGGTCGTACGAGCAGTGGACCCAGTTACGGGGCATTCCTCTCGAGTTTGAGAGAAACGACATAGCACTGATAAGGGTGAGATGATCTATACGGGGATTCTTCGTCGTCGTCATCATCGCTATTATTATTATTATTAATAATGTGATTATCTTTAACAGCTGACGAGCAGGATTCCCCGGGAAATACGTCCGGCGCGCATAACGTCCCTCTCCAATGCCGAATTGTACGGCTTGGACGTTTGGTTGGCCGGCTGGGGCCGGAAACTCGACGGCGACATACCCTACATCATGGAAACGGCTCAGGTTAAGATCTACCCTAACCAAATGTGCGAACAGCGAGCTTTCGAGCTTTCGGGCCAACAGCACGAGTTCCACCAACGATTCCTGTGCAGCTTCCAGCAGCCCTACGTCGTCTTGAGCTTCGTGAGTCTCTCTCTATCTCTCTCTCTCTCTATTATTATTATTTTTCTTGGTCATTGGGCATTATAGTCGTTAGGATTGCTCGAGCCATGACTTGATTTGTACAAGTAAAGCAATAATGTTAATAAAAAGTAATGATAATTACTTTACACGATGAGTTATTTGGCGTTTTTTTTTTTTATCTTAAGGTCAAAGCAACAGAAGGAAAAAAAAACACGTACTTATATTTATAGGAGAAGAGGCAAAAATTCTTCTTCTTCTTCTTCTTCTTCTTCTAAAAACGACGTCACTCTACACATACGCTTATCATTCATTAAATAATTAAATTCTATTAATATTATGATAATGTAGTTTTCAGTGAGGAATTAAAGAACGCTTTTTTTTTCCTACATATTATCCCGACCTTCTTTTATTTTTACAGTTTTTTTTTTTTTTTTAAAAAATCCGCCTATAAATATTCCGCGGGCAAAAAAAGCAATACGTAACGTTTGTACCTTTAATATTTATTAATAAATTACGTTAGAGTACAGTCAGTTACTCATTAAACTGTAAGAATGAAAAGGAGAAAAAAAATAATAATAATCCTTCTGTGCGATTCTTATTAATATTCTTATTTAATTAATACTCAAATGATATTATTATTGTACTTTCGCAAAAAAAAAAAAAAATGTTAATGTTTCAGGGTGACAGTGGCGGTCCAGTTATATACAACAATACAGTTGTCGGTGTGAGTAGCGGAGCCTGTTTGTATCAAGATCAGGAATTCAATCCAAACAAGCTTAATCTCCATCTGGGTATCGAGTACTACCGAATGTTCATCCACGATACCATAACTTCTTGAGATATTACATCTCCATAAAGTGTTCTTCGAAATTTAAACTCTTTGTACCTCAATTTATAGAATTTACAAAACCACGTTAGATATATGCAATAGCAGTAACAACAACAACGACAACAACAACAACGACAACGACGACGATTAATTGTGTTATTATCAATTTGAGGATAATAATGTTCGTACTCGTGTAATTGAGTAGAGTCATGTGACGTTGTATAAATAATACTTGTAATGCCATTAGAATGTATAAACTGTACGATTAGGATTTGTAAAGCGTTTATTGTAGGAAAAAATTAGTCACGAGTTTTGTGGAATTAATAATTTACGTAAAAAAAATGAAATTAACGATGTTTTTTTTTTTTTTTTTTTTTTTGTAAAATAAAAATTTTGTTCATATTGAGAGAGAGAGAGAGAGAGAGAGAGAAGAAAACGAAGAGGCGTTAAAGAAAAGAGGCGAAAAGAGAGAGAGAGGAAACGAGGCTCTTACATCTAATTTTTTGTTTTTTAATTAAATTTTATCTTTCAACGATAAGCGTTAGATTTCTTTGGCGAGGATTAGCATTACGAACAACTAATCAAATAATATATTTTACTACTTGGGACAATTACAGAATTTCGCATTAATCCTAATTAATCGGTAAAAACCACGTCTTTTTTCTTTATTTCTTTCTTTCTTTCTTTCATTCTATCATTCTTTCGATTTTTTTTTTTTTTTTTTTTTTTCATTTGCTAATTAAATAATAAATTCCACGGCAAAGCCAAGGAGGGAAAAAGCAGTATTTCTAATAAAAATTAACATAGAGCGCGATCGTAGTATCGGACACTTCGTACGACTCGGTGCTAGACAACGCTTCATTTTTTTCTTTTTTTTTCAAGAATCACTTGCTCAACTCGATACTGTAAATTTAATGAGAAAACGTTTGCAAAATAAAAGGATTCGATTCGATAAAAGGATAAAAGATCCGTAAGTCATACGTTCGAATAAATACTCAAAGCTCTATAATGTACCTTCCGTTCAATTAATTAATTAATTAATTCTAAATTCCCGAGTGTTATTATTAAAGCTCTTTAAACAAAGAGTTGTTATATTTATTTTTTTAAACAAATACAGGCAGTCGCGGCTATTTTGTTTTCACCGCAATGCTTATTGATTGACGTTAGTTTTTAATACGCCCAGTTTATTAATATCCCCCGTATTTACATAATCTACGTTTTTTTTTTCGTTTCCCTTTTCGTTTTACATTTTTCTTCTTCTTTCTTTCTTTCTTTCGTTCTTTCTTTCCTCTTCTTTAATTGAACAAACGAATTCGTCTTTATTGGGAAAATATTGTCAACTAAAATTTCAGATAAACGAAATGTTCTTATATTGCGAACAAAACTCTATATATATATATATATAAAACATACACAAAATAAAAAACAAACAAAAAAAAATACAAATATGAATAACAATGGCATTGTACATTAAACTCAAAGGAATATATTTAATGCAGAGTTGATAAATTAATAATCATTTGAAATCTGTCATTAGTCGTCTCTATGAATAAGCACATAAACAAGGATAAGCTAATTTTTTATTGATAATATTGATTATGTTTAGATTATCTCTTTTTTCCTGCCTTATTTTTCTCTCACTCCCCCACCCCCCTTCTCTCACTCTCTCTCTCTCTCTCTCTCCTTTTATAATTTAAAACAGAGCAATATACCGTAATAAACTCAATGAATACAATGACTCGATAGTGTTTGCACAACTATGTAAACGTACATTGATGTACATATTATTTTTATATACTTTTTAAATATAAGCATTAGAAAAATAAATTTAATTAACTATAATTGCTTAAAGGCACTTTGAGAGTAAGAAAAGGTAACGTTTCTCATTTATATTGCTATTATTATTATTATTATTTTTCGGTAATAGAATTGAAAAAAACTACGGACGCTCTGCCAATAGTAGTAGTAGTAGTAGTAGTAGTAGTAGTAGTAGTAGTAGTAGTAGTAGTTTTTTTTAAAAACTACTCTCTAACATTTCGTTAGTTATTAATTAATTAATTAATTAATCGGAATAATACCATTGTAATCTGACGAAGACTGTGACTATTAAACTATATTTATTGTATTGTTAATGTCTTTGAGGAGTAGGAGCGCGTGCGTAGTTTTATAGTTTTACAAGACAATAAATATTGTAAGACGAGGCGACATTGAAATGCCGAAGCCGTGTAGATTCAATTTACGCATTTGTAAGTACCATCAATGATTATTAACGAATAAACAACTCGGCATCATTGGTATTGATTACGGTAACGAGCGATAATAGTATTATAATTATTATTTGGGTTATTGGGGTTATTGGGGCCGTCGTCGCCGCGTATAAAGTAAAAAAAATTAGCCGCTCGCGCGTATATTCTTTGTCGATTTCTATCTAACTAACCCTTACGGTTCTAATGATCCTTCGAACATTACGAAAGGTATTGGAAAATTTAACGAGCGATAATTTATACGACGTAAGAGACGAAAATATTGGTACTCGGTAAAAGAACGAAATTAGATACGGATTCACTTATAATAAAAAATATATATATATATATATACACGTGTATATATTTAATAGAAAGGTAATTGTCGAGGTGATATTGGCAGCGTACGAGTAATATATAATTATAGTTGTGTATGTATTAGGGTGAGGCATGGGTATGTTATTCGTTGTATTGTCTAATTTCAGAATGAAGTTAGCCATCCTTTTTTTACAGTTATTGCTAACAGTACCGTGTAAGTATAAAATCAGTTTGTTTCGGTTATTGGGCACGTTGGCTTGGGGGCACGTTGGCCTGGGGTGGGGCAGGGTTATTGGTAGGAGAGGGGCCCGAGGTAAGGGACCGGGATCGATAATACGAGCGTTGACTGCCTTGGCCAGGTAAGAGGATCGCTTTCGTAGATGGCCACGCTCTCCGGGGAGAAAATGTCCGTCGAGTCTACCCGAACGAGTTCCCCTACGTCACGGCCCTCCTCACCTTCAAGAACTACAATGCTACGGCGAGCTACATGCGCCGTTTCTGCGCCGGGACCTTGATCTCGAACCAGAAGGTCCTGACGGCAGCGCACTGCTTGGACGACATGGACCTGAGCAGAGTCCGGCTGAACTTCGGCTCGGATGACATGAGGCTCGGCGTGAAGATCGGCATACGCTGGAAGCTCACCTACAAGGAATGGGCCACGCACCGGAGAGTCGACGTCGTCTTTGACTTCCACGACGTAGCGGTTTTAAAGGTACGTTGTCCTCGGTACTCTTGACCCAATAAACCCAATAAATAAATCCCATGGTCACGTCCCATGCGCAGCTGTCAGCGTCCATACCGGATTACATCGAACCGGCGGGCATATCGACCTTGTCGCACGCGGAGCTGATCGGGCTGAACGTCTCGATAGCCGGATGGGGCCAGGCCAATAACGGCCAAGTCCCGTTCATCATGGAAACGGCCCAACTCACCGTACTGTCGAAGGTCGAATGCGAGGAAAGGGTACAACGGCTCCAGGGCCCCGAGATCATGGTCCACGACGGTCTACTCTGCACCGCTAGCGATCCCTTCGTTTTTCTCAGCAGCGTGAGCCACAATTTACCTTCTCTATTCTCTATCTCGCCACCTCCTAACCAATGTACCTTGTATTGTAACCAATACACGAGCTATACTACCAAGCTTTCCCTGCATACATCGCTTACGTCTTATGTATGATCTATATCCATACCCTAACCTGCCACGGCGACGTATTTTCACGCGGTTCGTAATGTCATTCGCCTAACCTTATCAATTGTTACAGTTATTGTTGTTGTTGTTATTATTAGCTACTACTACTACTACTGCTAGTTAGTAGTAGTTAATTGTAAGGAACGTAAGAGCGGAAGTGACTATTACGAGTCCTCGGGGAGCGATGGTTTAAGAATTTTTTTAATCACAGCGCCGATATTGTTTTTTTTTCAGGGCGACAGTGGCGGACCAATTTTGTACGACAATAAAATCGTTGGCGTCAATAGCGGCACGACGTTACGTAGAAGCGGGGCCGACGAGGACAAGATGAATGTCCACTCGGGCATATTTTATTACAAGGACTTCATTCTGGATACTCTGTTGCATTTTAATTAATTCCGCGCAAACCGAAATCACGCGGAATTACGGAATTACATACTTGATTTTTAACAATGTATTTGAATGAATGTATTATTGCAACGATATCGATTCCCATTATCATTATGGAATGTCCCTTCCCTTCCACCCTCCCCCACCCCACCCTCTTTCGGAAGTAAACTCTTGAGCTTGCCTGTGTACGATAATGATATTTCATTTACAATTGTCAAAAACAAGAAAATAGGAATAAAGACACGCTGGATGCTGAACCAAATTATATATACGGAATTCTTTACTTTGTGTAGAAATTTACTTTCTATTCTTATGATAAAACCGTTGCGTTTCAAGTGCTCGCCTCAACGATTGGGCCTCAACCCAATCTATTTGCGATTATTGGTAAACGAACGAGTTATCGGCGATGAAATAGAAATCGAGACGTAAGAAAATATTGAAACTATTAATGTCCATTTATCTTTAAGTTAACATTGGAATGCTTCGCACCTAAACACAAAAAGAAAGAAAAGAAAAGAGAAGAGAAGAAAAGAGAAGAAGATAAATATAACCGAAGTAATAAATATAAATAAGAGTTTTGTTTACGAGGAAGTGTTTTAATTAAACTTTCGTGCCGAATTTTATACTTTTTTTCTAGAAAAATTATTTAATGCGTTAACGTAAATATATAATTTACTTCTTCTTCCGTGTAATTTCACAATTGTGTGTATTGCATGACTCCGCTGACAGTGCTTATTATTGTTGCTATTATTGTTATTGTTATTGTTATTATCTTATTCTCGTGATAATTGTGTTCGTCGCTTGAGTCGAATTATTCGAATACAATAAAAAAGGATGATAGAATAATAATAATAGGCAAAGTTGATTTATTTCACGTTGATTTAAATCATAATAATCTATGCGTTCGATCCGTTTCTGCCGTAATGATGTTTTTTTTTATTAATTAATTGTCCACCGCGGGACCACGATGCGAAGGAATCGTCGTCGTCGTCGTCGTCGTTATATATATATACAATAACAATAACAATAACAATAACAATAACAATGACAGTAATAATTTCGAGTAAAAGTAAAAGTACTAAGATTTTGTTAATGTCCCGGGGGACTCGGATCTCTTTTGTCTTTTACCCATTAAAAGACGTATATATAATTTAAATGTCGGACGCGTTTCTTTTATTAATTTAGACTTCATTAACCACAGTTTTTGAGAGATCGCGGCAAGATTTTACTTTGTGAAAATAATAATAACAGTAATAATAATAATTACAAAGAAAGAAAGAAAGAAAGAAAGAAAAAAAACGGATAGATAAATTATTTTCGTATTTATGAGGTGCGTAAAAGTTTCCCGGTGTCCTTGAATAGTCATTAAACTAATTAATTAATTAAATAAAAATGTCTTTACGAAAAGACGAGCTCTTTCTTTCTGCCCAAATGACATTAGCTAAGCTTTATTTTATTATTACTTGAATTAAGTTTTTTCCTCCTACATTTTTACTTCTTAAGCCACTTCTTTAGCCTCCAATAAATTATATTATATTTCTTAATGAACATTGACTTACGTACTTTTGTTTAAGCTTGTTAATTATTTCTCTCTTTGTCGGTGAGGCTTTTATTCTTTTTTTCTTTTTTTCTTTTTCTTTCTTTCTTTATTATTTATTTACGTATACATTTATATGCCAAGGCGACCGATGTGTGCGCGTTCTTCCTACTTGAGTTTCTTTCGGCATTATTATTCTAATTTTAGATTAACGCGAAGCATCGAAATGTTTAAACAAGTTTTTAGCTTCGGGAAAGATTTCGCTGTCTGTGGCATTAAGGCTTTACAAACTAAACTAAACTATTAATTATGGTAATCCGATGAGGCCGCTTGTAGAATTATATTATAAATCATAAATCATCGAGAAACCGAAATGACAAATTATTTTATGTATATCGTGAAAAGGCCATTCGAATAAGCTTTAAGCTTTTGATGAATTCGGCTAAATATATATATATATATATATCATTATTATTAAGAGAAAAAAAAAAGAAGATTTAATCCTTACGTTGTAATTATTGGCATAATTTCTTTTACGATTACGCGTAAAAAGTATAAATACATTGCAAATATTAAAAGTATATATATATATATATAAAACGAAAGAAGAAGAAGACGAAGAAGAAGTTGAAGAAATTATAAATGTTGAGTCGTCGACTTGGTTCGTACTCTTCATAATCAAGCCAAAGCGTATAAAATTATTCGGTAATTGTAAAATTCCAAAGCGATATTTAAATTGAAATTTCCCAAATTATTCCTACTCTTTGTGAATTTTTACCCATAATTTACTTGATTGAAAAGCAATTAATAGAAAAATTATATATGTAAAAAAGAAGAAGAAGAAGAAGAAATAAAAGAAGAAGAAGAAGAAGAAGAAGAAGAAACGTATGTGTATGACATTAATCGGTCGGCTGATCTTTGACTAACAAAACGAACAAACAAATAGATAATCTGTCACAATGCGATAATAGTAAATTTATTTTTCAACATAGATACCCTTCCAGTGATCGAAAGGCAAACAGTACTTTATTACGATCTTGATTTATTCTACTTAATGCTCAAACACAGTTGTGTATATGCACTTGCGCGCGTACGTGTACACGTACACGTACACGTACCCGTACCCGTACCCGTACGCGCATCTACGTATGTACGTATGGATATACATGTATATACGTACATATACATGTATATATACACGTGCATATACATATGTACGCGTGGGTGCGTGTACGTATTTTATTTTATATTTTTTTTTTTCTTTCTCTATTAAACATGTCCGCAATGGAAATGTATTGTATTTTGTTGATTATCGCATTGGATCATTATTTATATGACTTTTCAGAGCGACGATTCCATCAGTTAGTTATTTTTGACGAATCGTTGAAGGATTTCATCGAAATCGGAAATTCGAATTTATCGTAAATCCAGTTAGATAATGAAGTCTCCCAAGTGGTAATTGCTTAACTTAACTGTACATGTATATAGACAGGCGCCGAGTAACGCCTAATACAAAACTTCTCTTTGTCTCATTATTATTTTTTCTTTTTCTTTATATTAAATTCGCAATAAATTCACCGTCGTGTTTATATTATTATATTGAAGGTAAGATTTGAAAGAGGACGCGTCGATTACGGAGGTTATTGGGGTTATTGGGGTTATTCGGTGTTATTCGGCGCTATTGGTGTTAAATATTGATTTAGGAGCGCGTGCGAGGAATTCCAATGTACCCGGGATCATTTAGATTTCACCGAGGATAAATCCGAACGCCCCCGCATACAATAAAGATTCAACGCAAACAAGCGGATGGCTAATATCTACAGTACTTTTATCCTTTTTTTTTTACAACACGTTTCAATAACGCGGGGGACGCGTTGAGAGCATAAGGGGGCGAGGAGAGGAGTATAGAGGATCGGTGATCGAGGACGATAATCCAGAGACTCGTATGCTTTCAGCTTGGCGTTGGCGGTATGGGTGTTCCTCCTGAGCCAGTGCACCATGTTCAGTAAGTAAAGTCCCGAACTGCTCGTCCGAGCCCGTCCTCGGCATATTGACGATCGATGACACGTCTGTTCCTTAGGCGGGAGTGGGCCTTACGCGGACGCCAAAGCCCTGATCGGCGAGGCCGTGAGACAGGCGCGCACGGGCGAATTCCCGTACGTGACCGCCCTCATCAAGGTCAACCGGGACAATCCGAGGCTGGTGGCCCGATTCTGCTCGGGTACGCTGATAGCCGGCGACAAGGTCATTACCGTCGAGCACTGTCTGCTCAACGAGGTCCTGTCGGACGTCCGGGTCGTCGTCGGGTCGAACGACTTCAGATCCGGGGACAGGCACACCATCCACTCCTGGATCTCGTACAATCAATGGGCCGAGCAGCACGGGACCCCCCTCGAATACCCAACGAACGACATAGCCATAATCAAGGTAGTGTTATACAGGCCATTAATAACGGCATAGATCGTGATAGATGGGTCGGATGACCATTGACACGGGTGCTTAATGATTAATACGACGCGCGCAGCTGTCCCAGCGTGTGTCCGGTAACGTTCGTCTGGCCGCCCTCACGAGGAAGTCCCGCTCCCAAATAATCGGCATGCTCCTCGAGATCGCCGGCTGGGGCGTGAAAATTACCGGCGAGGTGCCGACCCTCATGGAGACGGGCAAGGTCCGCATCCTAAGGAAGAACGCGTGCGAAGGCGCGATCCTCAACGTCTTCCACCAAACGATCGAGATCACGCCGAATATCTTTTGCAGCTCCGTACACCCCTACGTCCTCATGACCCAGGTAAGCCCATGTCGTCCCTCTCTCTCTCTCTCTCTCTCTCTCTCACTCTCTCCCACGAGTTAAACCCCAATAACCCTCCGTTCGTTATGGCATTAACCAAAGAAAGATCGTGTGTACGTTGATTGGCTGGTTTCAGGGGGACAGCGGTGATCCCATCATGGACAATAACGAACTCGTCGCCATTAGCAGCGGCACCTTCGTAGGCTCGCATTTCCATCCCGAGAACATCAACATTCACGTCAGCATCCCCTATTACAAAAAGTTTATTCGGGACGTGCTGAAGAATTACTGAGCCGCCGACATGACTCCTCAATGCCACGCTTATCCAATGATTTACTACTTGTACAAAATGTATAATATCACTCTGAATAATTATTATTAAGTAATAGTCGTAATAGTCGTAATAATAGCAATAATAAAAAGGTAAATGATAAAAAGGTAAATGATAATGGGTAATGTTTTAAATAGACAAGATGGAATTAATGACTTATTCAATGGCAATAAACGAGTCGATTGACTAACTCGGCTTTACTTTATTTAATACCACAGAGCATTTACGCTCGCGCCGGCACTCTCACTCTCTCTCTCTCTCTATCCAGCTCGCTCTTTGATATAAAGTATCAAAAAACAAATATTTAAATTTTAATGTTAAAAATTAGGCATGAGAATTACATGAGGATTACAAATATTTAAAAAAGTTAGCTCTCGGGCTTTTGTAATTTCTATTAAGCCTTGGTATTGCGCCACGGATCACGCGTCCACGTCATACGAGAGTATGGATACGCAATGTAATCCTACGGATAATACAGGTGACGGGGTCCCGAATGCGCCGTTACTAACGATTGCGCCACCCCACCCCCACCCCACCACCGCACCGTCGACCGAAAAGATTTTTAAGCGCCTCGCCTCGAGCGAATCAATAAATGACGTGAAAGCGAATCGAGCAAACATTAATTAAATGTCAGCGGTGCCGATGATCTTATCAAACAAATGGTTATAATATTCTAGGGTATATTAGAAAAGGAGCGACGATTGAGCGATCGAGTTAATGAAGAGTAAGAGTAAGGAACACGGCGGCGACACGGCTTACTCAAAACATTTTTAAACTGGGACGTGAAATTTATGTCACGAGGGACCGTTAATGTGTTTTCCTTACGTTCTTACAGAAGTTTGACGATACGAGCTGCCTCAATGATGTATATTTAGAATATATATATATATATACATTAATTTATGTATAATTGTATGATGTGTACGTAGAATACTACAAGATTATCGTAAGTAACATTTACTTCCAAAATATATACGTCTTTTAATGGGTAAAAGACAAAAGAGATCCGAGTCCCCCGGGACATTAACAAAATCTTAGTACTTTTACTTTTACTCGAAATTATTACTGTCATTGTTATTGTCATTGTTATTGTTATTGTTATTGTTATATATATATATAACGACGACGACGACGACGATTCCTTCGCATCGTGGTCCCGCGGTGGACAATTAATTTATAAAAAAAAACATCATTACGGCAGAAACGGATCGAACGCATAGATTATTATGATTTAAATCAACGTGAAATAAATCAACTTTGCCTATTATTATTATTCTATCATCCTTTTTTATTGTATTCGAATAATTCGACTCAAGCGACGAACTTATCACAATAATAACAATAACAATAACAATAGCAACAATAATAAGCACTGTCAGCGGAGTCATGCAATACACACAATTGTGAAATCATAATTGTTCGTTTTTTTTTGAATTTTTAATAAATCGTAGTTTCAAATTAATATATTTCCATTAAAAGTAAAGAAAATTCTAAAGATTAGTTGAGCATGTAAATTGTAAAAGTCCCGTGAATGAAGCAATGATATTTAATACATTCGTTTGATAGTCATAAAGTAAGAAGATGTTGTTTTTTTTTTATTTCATTCATAACATTATCATGTTGTACGATAAAACAAGTAAATTATTATAAGTTGTTTTTCTTGTCGTTATCAAAGTTTTAATTCATAAACGATACGGAAATAAGAATAAAACCGCTTTAAGTAGAACAAAAAACAACATTAGAATACAAAAGTTTCGGTATCATAACAGAATTTTTTTAAAGACTAATATTTTCAGGATAAAAAAAAGAAAAATCATTTATAATTTACAATGAAGAATTGTAATTATTAAGTTTCTCTTCTTTTCTATTGGGTAACGAATTATTTAAATAAAAAGAAGAAAAAAAGAACCATTTGTTGGATTTGTCAGCCTAAGCGAAGTATATTATAATTCATACATTGGTTTTATTATGTTTTAAAGATAACATAGATCAATATTAATGTAGATCTGTATGTGCTTTTTACGCGGATGAGATTTTCATAGAAAAATCATTATAATACGCGGGACAAATTCGAGTAAAGCATCAATGTAGCTTTATCTGAACAATGTATGACATAATTATGTATATATACATACATATATACATATATATATACGTATATATATAATAATTAAAGTAAAAAATGTCGATTGTGAATTATCGTGGGTAAATCTTTGGCTTTTCGTTTAAATAACGTAATTTAACGTGTGATTAGTCGATTAAATAAAGTACTTCGCGGCATATTAAGCTTGAAATTAATTAAGTCGACGAAGTACCAGTAAAAAAATACCGTTACGTTAGTTACTAATTCTTTGAACGTGTTTGTATTTTAGATGAAAATCGCATTTTATGCCTGGCTCGGCTGCCTCTTTATCTACTGTAAGTAACGACAGTGAGACTGAGGGTGTGAGTGAGGGTGTGAGTGAGGGTGTGAGTGAGGGTGAGTGAGGGTGTGAGTGAGAGAGAGAGAGAGAGAGAGAGAGAGAGTATCGGGCGCCGAATGAAAGAAAAAAAAAAAAAAAAAAAAAAAGGTAATGAAAATTTTACGTTTTGACAGGCAGCGGGATCTTCTCGGCGGACGCCTTGATCGGGGAAAATGTAAGGCCGGTCTATACCCAGGAGTTCAACTTCGTCGCGGCTTTATTGAATGCCGAGTCGACGCCCAATACATTGTTCACGCACTTCTGCGCGGGGGTGCTGGTCTCGAGGAGGGACGTACTGACGACGAACCAGTGCCTGGTCGGCAAGACTCTCAACGGCATAAGGATCGCCCTGGGATCGTCCGATCTCAATAATTCGCGGCACTTTTACGCCAAGTTCTGGGAAACCTACCAGAACTGGGCCTCCAATCTGAACATCGAAGTCGAGATACGAACCGACAACATAGCCGTCATAAGGGTAAATACAAATGAAAAAGATCAAGAATTGTCGTCGTCATTGTTGTCGTTGTCGTTGTTGTTGTTGTTGTTCAGATGACCGAGCTCGTCGGGGATAACATTGTCCCGGTGGCCTTGTCCTACCTGACCTACCGGGATCTGATTGGGAGGAAGGTGACGACCGCGGGATGGGGCACGTCCAACAACGGGGAGAACCCCTTGCTTATGGAGACCGTGTCGATGAAGGTCTTGTCATTCAGGGAGGCCGAGAGGAGGTCCCAGCAAATCGACGGTGTCAAAATCACCTTCCCCGACAAGTACTTATTGGCCGCGGCGACCCCCTACGCCCTACTCTCTTCCGTAAGCCGCCCTTCCTACTTATTATTTATTACAATGGCTTATTACAACTACTGCACGGCATATACTGCCTAGCCGTGGGTAGCGGGGGGATGGGGTTATTGGGGTTATTGGGGTTATTGGGGCGTAGTACGTAGCGAACGTTCTAAAGGATAACGAAAATATTCCAGGGCGACAGCGGCAACCCACTCTTCCACAAGAACAAGCTCGTAGGCATTGCCCATGGAACCTGTCTCCAGCCCGAGTGCACCTTCCACCCTGAGAAATTGAATATATTCTACGCGGTCTCGTTTTACCAGGACTTTGTCTACGACGTCATACACAGTTACGAATGAATTCCTACCGCAGTGTGCGTGCGTGTGCGCGTGCGTGCGTGTATGCGCGCGCTACTGAGAGAGAGAGGAGAGAGTACCAAAGAACATTAATAAATTAACGTAAATCTTTAACATGAATTAACCCCAATATTAAGATTGAGAATTCAAGTTTATAAGAAGGTACGGGCCGCGCCGGTCAATATATCCCCAATTAAAAAGGCTTTCGTTGCGTAACCTCGGTAAACTCGGGTCGCCGCCAATTCACCATTACTTAAGAGTATTTCAATGTTATCAGCACCTCGGCGTCGGGCGCGTATCTCGACCGCAAGCGAGCCCCGGGTTTCGCGGCCGACGCTTTGCACAGATGCCGTACGCGAGCACTTGTGCCTACACGGGAAAACGCATACGTATTTGCTTTCCAATGGAAACATTGGAAAAAAAAAGAAAAAAAAAAAAATCCTTATACATATAATTAAGCCCGCATTGTGGGGGGGGGGGGAATATTCAAAGGAAAGGTATTATCATTGTAATGGCTTTGTACTCGCTGTTTGCATTAAACGTCAGTTATGTCAATGTTTGTAATGCAAATCACCAAAAGATAACGCACATCATAAAAATCAATACGTCGAAAGACATTGGATTCATTTTAAATAAATTCTGCCTCCTATATATATAATTTCTATGCTATATTAACAAAAGAAGACATTCTCTCTCTTTTTTTCTTTTCTTTTTTGTTTTCCAACAGAAAGACACTTTTAACGAATCGATAGCGAATTTTATTTTCCCCAAAATTAGTAGAATATCGGTAAGGATTGGCCATATTGACGGCCATATATTGACCGTATTGACCGATGTTTTAATTAGTTTTCAATTTTTTTTTCTTTGCAATTCCTATGTATCAGCCACCGTAAAACAAACATCATGCCCATAAAAAAGGTCATATATTTAATGGAAATTTCCAAAATATTTTGCTTTCGGTACAAAGTAATCGTTAAAAAAAAAAAATATATTAAATACACAAAAGTACGATTTATAAGATTAAAATCAAATAGATTACAAAGATATGGATGGTATGAGTTGCGTGAGTGCGCCTGCGCCCAATAACTTTTATATTTATTGTATCACGAGGAATTATTTTAATTCGTCACGCTAGACGCAATTATATTTTATAATCTCGGTTAATAAAAAAATATATTCCGACTATATATATATATATATTTAAAACCCAGAGTTCATAGAAAGAAGTCTATGATGCTCCTTGTAACAGTACAGTACAGATTACGAAGAAACATTAGCTCTCGCTGTAAGAATTATTTACCAAGCGAATCAATGTCGTTTTACCAAATCAGTCGTAACTCTTCTTGAGCAAAAAACTTCTTAAGAAAAAAAAATATTTTAGATTTTATCGAATATAGATGAGAATTCGAATGCACGAAGGCCATTGACGAAGGCCGTTAATGAAATAATTGGCCAGCAATCTACGTAGCACTGATTATATTGATATTTTAGTCTGAAATAATGATGCTGATGATGATGATGATGATCGACGAAGATCACCGAATGCCTTTACGAGCAGGATTTTTAGGTGAGAGTAGTGCGGATTAGCCGAACCAAGTGAACATTCTCGTGGATGAATTAATGGCACGGGGGCGAGGGATGCCAGTATTGATGCTTAGGGGATCGATAACGTGACGAGATTGCGAGACAAGAGCCGAGACGAAATCTCACTTACGCGAGAGATTTACAAAGATTACAAAGATTCGCATTATTACCCGTTCGAAGGTCTCTGTCCAAGCTGCAAGCAATCGTATTCGGAGAAACCGTGTGTGCGCTGCTGTTTAACATTGTGTAGAGGAACGGGAGATTTTATTCCGTCGATCGACGCACAAACGTTAAAATCTGATCTATGGATAAAGACAAGTGTAAAAAAGTCATGCGGGAATTGGTAAACCCGAACGTCTTCTAATTGAACAAAGTATATTATTCTTACGTGTATATAAGCAGGGCTTCTTATATATATATATATAACATAAATATTGGATATAGGGCACGAATGCGTTGGGGATCGATCATTTATCGTTGGATAAACAAAACTGTTTACCGTAAGTTCTTGTTAAACAATAAGAATTTAAACGTCCGAAACGGTCATTACATTAAGGACTCAAAGGAATGACGAAACGTTTTTTTCTTTTTTAAACAATGCCTCGTGTTTAAATATTCCAATCAGCTATAAATATACATATATATATATACATTTCTTTATTAATAATAATACATCGTCAATGTGGAGTTAAGTAAACGATGGCCAAAGGAGTTTTACGATCCGTTGATGTAAAAGTTGCGAACGAGCGGCAATAATAATAATAATAAAAAAAATAAAACGTTAAAGGGTAATAAATATACTTACACTTAACATTAATACACGGGTAAAGCGTATTTTTCTTTGCTTATGACTTCGTTATTACACGTTCATTAGGTTATTGTCCTCTGTCTGCCTTTACAATTAAAGTATTTATAAAATGCTCTTGAAAAAAAAAAAAAAAAATTCGGAGCTTCTCTTGCGGCTTATTTGAAACTCGACAATGCAATAACAATTATTTATAAATGCTGAACATCGCGATGTTAGTTCCGCAACCGATGAATCGATGCCTAAGGTTTTTTTCCTAAACGCTTCTGTTTACATTACTTTTGAGCAATGCCCCACACGTTTTGGTACTTTCCTATCTAAATCCGCATCGAAACGGTAAGTTCAAAGTAGTAAAGTAAATACATATTTTATATATATATATATACGTTTATATAAAAGTTAATAATAGAACGCCAAAATCTAATATAACAAATTCATTGTTACCTGCTTGTAGAAAACTAATATTTTATATTATTAGAAAAGGATTATTATTATTGTTATTGTTGTTATTATTATTATTATTATTAAGCAAACGAAGTACTTTATCGTGGCTGAGAGGAGGATTTTATTTTAAAATCGAGCCAGTGATTAAATAAATATATTGCATCAATGTACCGAATGTAAGTTAAGCTTTATTTCGAGAAAGGATTAGGCAAAAGTATTGTAAATAAGATGTATTATCGACAAGATAAGGAAAGCTAACGATGCTCTTGAAAATTTGAGAATTTTTTTTTTTAAAAATTTATTATATTATTTAGAGTAAGTATATATACCCTCGAGAGGTTAAAATTCCTTCGGTTTAACGGAGGTATTTTACGGAAGCCCAATAACCAGAAATTCTCCATACTTCAGCCAGCCAAACAACCAGCCAGCCAAAGTTAATTTTTCAGGTTAAATCTAAATCAATATTTAACATTTACGTGCTATTCTTCGAGATTAATAGTTACGACGCGACGTAGCAAATATATAAGATCAGAAGAATAGATACAAATCCAGTCTGATTTAATTAACTACAATAGATACCTTCTTGCATCCAGGACCCTCACAAATACCCACGAAATACGTAAACGACATATAACACGCATACAATCGATACTACACGATTAATATTTTAACACGTTCGAACGTTTATGGAATATAATTTATAAAAAGTTGTTGAGAATTTTACACGTTGAGTCGAGCGCATCGTTCATTATACATTATACATTCATTATTTATTATACATTATCCATACAATATTCCGAATACGTAAAAAAAAAAAAAAAACAAATAATATGCCCTTAAATTCACGCAATTAGATAATTCGTTCGGGAGGGGCGCGAGGGGCCAGGCCGGCGATGAGGCGGTGGGTTTTCGGGGGAGGGAAGGGGCGCGGGGGGTGCTAAGGATCGATCGTTTATTGGAGTTCATTGAAGCGAAAGGCTAAATTAATGTTTAAATGCCTAGGATGCGGTCGAATGTCTGCGTTATCCTCGTTTACTGCTGCGTACTCTGTAAGTAAGGGGATGGCGGCGGAGAGAGAGAGAGAGAGAGAGAGAGAGAGTCCCGGTTATTGGTGGTAGCGTAATTAAGTGCAAGTAGTAGCCGCGTAAGTACAGAGGAAAGGTGGTTTGCAGTCGGCGGTGAGCTGGGGCTCAGCGATGGGAAGCCGATGCTCGGACCGAACGTGCGCCAGGCCCGGGACAGGGAGTTCCCGTTCGTGGTGCCGCTCTTGTCGATCGACAACGAGGATCGGTACCCGAGGCGCTTCTGCACGGGTACCCTCGTGACGAACCGGGACGTCCTCACGGCCGAGCACTGCATGACCAACAGGCAGCCGGAGGAGCTGCTCGTCCTCGCCGGCACGAACGACCTGCGCCGAGGCGCCGCCCACCTCGTCGACTGGTGGATCTCCTACAACCAGTGGTCCGCCCTCGAGGGACTGCGGCTTCAATTCTCCAAGAACGACCTCGCCATGCTCAAGGTAACGCCACGCTCGTCCTCGTCGTATATGTGGTCGTGACACGAATAATGGCTTCGCAGCTCGCTCAGAACGTCAGTAGCGCGATACGTCCGGTCGTCCTGACGAATCTGCCGAACCGCAGTTACTTTGGACTGGAGGCCGTAGTGGCCGGATGGGGTAACGCGAACAACGGCGAAGTGCCCGCCCTCATGGAAACGGCGACGGTCCGCGTCATGTCGAACAGGGACTGCGAGCTCCGGGCGATCGAGGTCCAAGGTAACGCCTCGCCCATCCACGAGCGGCTCTTCTGCACGTCGGCCAGTCCATTCGTATTGCTCAGCCACGTAAGTATTGCCTATCGAGTACTACTCGTTCGACTTGTTTTTTTTTTTTTTGAAAAAAACAAAACGACAGTTGCATCGGCGAGATTGGCTTGAGCGTCGACGTCGACATAACGATCGACGCGTGCCGTGCGCGCGCAATGATTGACTCGGTATTAAAGTATCGATGGAACGTGTTGGTACAGGGCGACAGCGGCTGTCCACTATTGTACAATAACGAAATGATAGCAGTCAGCTACGGGACGTACTTACTTCAGGATCAAGAGTTCCATCCGGGAAAAGTCAATCTCCACTTCGGCATCCATTACTACCGGAACTTCATATACGAGGTCATATATAATTATTAAGGCTCGGTATTATTTATTTCATTCTTTGTCCATCGGCATATTTTTGTATTACCAAATAGTAATAAAATCAAACTGACTTTAATATTCTTCTTCTTCTTCTTCTTCTTTTAACTCCTGTTCGTCATTGGAAGGTTCGTTTGGAACCTGTTCATAGGGCGAATGAACTTATGAAAATACTCTGAACTTTATTAATCCCTTCTTCCCACACAATGACTTTTGTGCGCAATTAAAGAACAAACGATGATAATTATAATCTAAATCGAAACTACTTGTGTATTGTTTTTTTGTAAGAAACCGGGGAAGCGCGCTCGATCGTAATGGGCAAAGAAAGTTTTGCCAATAACCATTGCGCGGTGTACGCTCGAGACCGTTATTCATATGTAAATAACGTATTCACGTGTACGTAATGCGCTTCGATCGATTAAACACGTAAGAATACGTAAGAATACGTAAGAATACGTAAGAAACGCGCTTCGATTTAATTACATTGACAAATTCGCTCATTACATTCGCACCAAAAGCCAAAAAAAAGCCTACACGTCCAACCTAATCGAACATGTAAACATCTTTTCACAGCCTTGAAGCTACATTACAGCAGCATTATACTACGTAATACAACGAATAACGAAGCCATTAAAACATTCATTACGAATTATTTATTATTGTATTTAGCACTAATCTACTCTGCAAATTAAAATCCACGTCCAGTCGACGTTATTTAGTTATTAGTTCGACTGGCCGCGACTACAACGACCCGCACAGCGTGCTTTTACACATTATTTGGATTTCCAAATAATTAATTACGATGAAACGATATCACGAGTTACCCTAACGTGATTCGCCAAACTGATAATATTAATCCGGCACTTGACGCCGCCGCCGCTGCTGCTGCTGCTGCTGCTGCTGCTGCTGCTACGGGAAGGAATTTTGATGTGAACGTGCGATTGCGAAGGATCGAGGAGACATTCGTTTAAACGCTCCACTCACTCACTCATCGCACGAAACCTAGTCTCCTGCCTAGTATAATAATAATCATAATCTCAGGTTTATATTGACAACGTGAGAGTATAATATAAAGAGTATCTCTCTGTATGTCTCGTTGACATTAAATATTTGAACGAACGAAGCCTGGCCGAAATAATGATTATTGTTATTTAACAGCTCGGTGGTCGCATTAACGGAGACTTTCCTAAAAAATATTTATTTAATTAATTCAAAAACCTCAAAGAAAAAAAAAAAGCCTAAAACCATAGGATTTAATCGACTAATTATTTGCCAGGCTTTGTATTATCATCACGATCTTCATCACGAAATTAACTTGTCCGACGTCGAAATTATTTTTTTTTTGTAATCCCTAACGCCTACGTAACGTAAAAAAAGTACTTTACGAAGTAATAATAAAATTTTAACTCCCGTATTTTCAGAATTTCAATATTATACGGTACTACTAATATTTGCACGAAACCATAAACTATTGTGAAAAATCCTCTGTATACGAAAGCTTATATATATATATATATATACACGCGCAACATAAAGAGATAATTTTAACCATCTCCGCGTTTCTACTGAATATTTCATTTTCTTAATATACAACCTTTCATTGTTTATTATGCTTTTGATGTATTTATGAACTGCGTCGGTGATTTACTTCTGACGAATAATTTAAATTTAAATTCGATCCTGTGAATTTTTAAGTATATACTCAAAGTCGTTGTAATAACAATTATTCGTTTCACGTCATTGCTCCATCAATAAAAAGTGTATTCTAATAAAGAAATTGAAAATAATAATTCCTATCCACCCCATATACTCCCATTATTATTTCTACACGTTACAATACAACTTGGCCAACAATAATATCATTTGACGAATTATATAGCATTGGGGTCGAATTGGAAAAAATTGATCGAAAATGTTTACTACGTAATCTACGTAACAAATTTAATATAATATTTAATGTAAAATATTTCACTGTAAACGCTACTTACCAAGAGGCTTGTTATTCCTCTCATAAATTAATTTGTCCCCGATTTAAATTCCAAATAAAATTTATATCTATTAATTACGTAAACCTTACAAATAAGATCGAATTAGGTAAATCGAGGATTTTTTTTTTTAATTTTACGATCCAAGTTCAAGTAAGTTCATCAAAGGTGAAAACGTGAAGCTTACGCATGCGCATTGCATTCGTAAAAGTTCTTTGGGGTTAGGGTAAAACGTTATTACCAAACAAAGGCATTCGATTTTAGTAATTACGTAGCATTCCGGAGATTTTCTGGATTCGAAGTGATACTTTGGGGTTTCAAAATAATTTAAAAACATTGCCATAGATCCAAGAGTAATTATAAGGAAGCTGCTTCGTTCATTGGGATGCGTATTATGCTTGCGTAAAAGCGAATTCAGGTGAAAACGTTAAAAAATAAATATCGATATCGCTACATTTTTTTTAATATTAATTAGATTTAATTAATGGGACTTTTTTTCTCTTTTGTTTTCTTTAAATTTAATCAATACGTAGTGAACGGGTAATGAATGACAAAGACGCCTATCGTTCATCAGGATTCGTTGGAATCCAATAAAAGTGCACGTACGATCCCGCACGCTCTTATCGTTCTTATTTCCTTAAGGAATATTTGAATACCGTCGTAGTTTCAGTTTTCTCAATCCTTTACAATAATCACTCGACGAGCGCTCATTTAATACTTTACACGAAACAATTTGTCTTTTGCGACTTTGTTTTATCTGCCATATTTAATCGTTACGTTACCTTACCTTACGTTTCGCGATTATCTTATTAATTACACGAGCTTGCGCTTTTCAATTGCAGTACGTTAAATAAAAACCGAGAGGACGACGCATTGGGTAAGTAAGTAAGTAAGTAAGTAAGTAAGTAATAATAATAAACTAAAGAAAGAAACACGCTGTA
Source organism: Ceratosolen fusciceps (assembly GCA_018883505.1). Taxonomy (NCBI): domain Eukaryota; kingdom Metazoa; phylum Arthropoda; class Insecta; order Hymenoptera; family Agaonidae; genus Ceratosolen; species Ceratosolen fusciceps. The sequence goes on from RCIC01000016.1 coordinate 3,525,399, forward strand.
TTCTGCATGGGCAATAAAAAAAAAAAAAATCGTCGGTTGTCAATGGATGTCTTGTCTCTCTCTCTCTCTCGCGAAAGTAGACGAGTAATTAATATTTATATATAATTTAAATCGAGGATGTTATTATTTATAAAGTAGTAGTAGTGGTTGTTGTTGTTGTAGTAGTAGTAAGCGACTGCCGGCAACGATTGTTCCGCCCGGGGCGTATGTCCTTGACTTTTTGCGGAGCCGCGCGCGTTATCGAGAGGGAACTCGGTAATCCCGTAAAATATTCGTATCGATAAAACATTGGGGAATATCTTAGCAACGGGGCTGGTTTCTTAATTTAATGTAATTTAATTAATAACGGCCGACGCCGACGCGAAGCCTCGGTAAAAGTATTCCAAACGAATCCTGGTGTTGACGATCCCCGTCTCTGTATTACGAAATGGCAAGTCAGTCCTTCATTTATTTATTAAATAATCATACGTACGTACGTACGTGGATTCGTAGGGTCAGGCAGGTGGTCGTTGTTTTTTTTTTTTGCATACCAAGTCAATTGATTAGGATGTTTTGGTTTTTTTGGTTTTTTTGTTTTTGTTTAGTCGGCGAAGAAGGTCGCGGGCACAGTGTCGAGTAGGAAGAAGCCGTTCACGAGGTTCGAGCTGAACGATGAGCAGAAGGCGGATATCAAGGAGGCGTTCGATCTGTTCGATCCCGACGGGACCGGGAAAATCCCAGCGAGGGATCTGAAGGTGGCGATCCGCGCTCTCGGGGTCGAGCCCACGAGGGAGGAGATACGAAAATTAACGGCCGCCGTCGACCCGGACGGCCACGGCAAGATATCCTACGAAGAATTCCTCGATCTCATGTCGAGCAAAATGGCGGAGAAGGACTCGAAGGAGGAGGTCCTTAAGGCCTTTCGTTTGTTCGACGACGATCATACAGGGAAGATTACGTTTAAGAATCTCAAGCGAGTGGCCAAGGAGCTCGGCGAGGCCCTGACAGACGAGGAGCTGCAGGAAATGATCGACGAGGCCGATAAGGACGGCGACGGCGAGATCTCCCAGGAAGAATTTCTTAAAATAATGAAGAAAACTTGCTTGTATTAAATAAATGTAGGGCATAACACCTTCTTTTTTTTTTTTTTTAATATCATTACGTATCTTACAATGTACCATTTACTCGCTGCTATTTTTGTATAAAAAAAAACGTATCTTTTTTTTTTCTTCTTTCTTTTCTTTTCTTCTTTTCTTCTTTTTTTACAACAAACTTTACTTGATTAATAAAAATAAATTATTCACGTAAAAGTAAGAGGTTTTTTTGTTTTTTCAACCTGTTAGGTTTACTGTGAAGCGCCGTTATTGTTTGTCGTTAATACGGCTGTCAAAATCAGTTTTCTTACTTGCTCTCCGTGGTTCTTGGCTTTCAGTATACATTTAGACAATAAGCTTTGTGATACGGGAATGCCGCCTGACTTGTGAACGTAGCACATTTCGTTTTCATTAAATACTATACTTATTGTGCTTAGAGAAAGCTTTTCCTCGTCTTCCGTTGGATCCGTAATGAGTAGCTGGCTAAATACAAATGCATACATTTATGCGACTACTGTTTTTACTAACCAGTGACTTTTTTTAATGCTTTCCTTTAAGTACTTACTCTTCGAAAATGGCAAACGTAGTCGAAATCGGCAATTCCCTCAAAGGTATTTTAACTTTCTGTGTGAGATCAACTTTTGTAGCTGCGGTTTCTGCTATAAATTCTACAGTCGGCAGAGATACTAAATGTATATGAAAAAAAATTTGAATTCTGATACAACTTGGTACTTTCGTTTAATATATAGTTTTTATGCTTACAAACTTTCAACGCTGCCATCAATGCTATGATACATGCATCAATAACGGAACCGTCGTAATCTATGGAAACAATATCGCAGTAGAGAACCCATACAAGCTTGTCCTTGTGTATGCAGAGATCTTTCAAATCTATAGCCTCGGAGTTGACAACTATCCTTTCAACGAGTTTTGTTATGCATTGGGTGTCGTCACTGGGTGGTCCGGGTCTGAATTTTTGCGAGGACAGCGGCGCCAGCTCAACATTGGGAATAAGAAAACCACAGTCTGGACTCTCGGGCTTGGGGGCCGCCAGTTCCTACAATCAATACATCATCTACGTATCCGCGACGACGGTATTATATGCACTCAATATAAAATTGTCTACTAACAGCCTTGATTCCACAGACAACGGTCGTGTTGCCGATTTTGACGACGGCCGAGCCATCGGCATGCGTGATCGAGTCGACGTTCACACTGACGGGACGAAACGAGGCGAATTCCCTTCCATCGGGTCTTATATTCGAGGCCTGCAACGAAGAACACGCAGCAAATTAATAATTTCGATGGAGCTCTGTCGCACCAGCTGCTTTTTTTTTTATAATTACGTACAAAGTGATCCCTGAGGTACTTTGACGGATGAATCGTCCTGTGGAGCAAAAGCATAAAAAATGACTACCTCGTCGAATTATATATATATATATATATATACAGGCAATTTGAGGATAAATTTGTGGATAGGGAAATGCTAAATTACTTGTATTGCGACTCCATTGTTAAGTATTGGCGAGAGCTTCGTTGGCTTCGTTGGCTTCGTCGGCCTCGATCCACCTTAATTTTTACTACCCATTAGCTCTCGGACTGTAATTATTTACAGGATTTGCAGGGGAGGTTATGCCGCTTTGAAGGACGTTTACCGCCGGTCGGCACTCCTCCTTCTTACTTAATCGACAAAAGGACCGCGTGGTATAAAGCGGCCCTTTTTTTTCTTTTCTTTTCTTTTTCGTTTCTCATAAGAGGTTAGGAAGCCGAGTCGCGATCACGTGCTCGTTCAGCGGTTCTGGAAAATGTCGGCTGCGTTCAGGTTGCCCTACGCCTTGAGGCTGGGAAAGCGATCGCTTTCCTTGGCCAGGGCCAAGATTTACAAAGACAATAACGCCTACGCGATCACGAGATCTCGTCAGCCTGCCGCAAGTACGTAAACTCCTTAATACTTTTCTAATAATTATTATATCTCACAGCCATCGTTTACGTCCACGAGGGAGGTTATGACGATGCCGTGAACGTTTACGTAATTATAATTACTCCGTGCATTTGTATTTACGTAATTATTCATAACTGCATAGAGATTGACCGATTCCAAAAGTAGTTTCTCCATTATATGTCGTTTGTAATTAATGTACGAACGAGCCTTTTTTTTTTTTATCTCTCTTTCTCTGCTGCAGCATTCTACAGCCATAGGAGATTATTACTGTCGACCGAGGCTACGGAAGCAAAGCCGGTTGCCGAGGCACAACCACCACCAGCCCCTGCCGAAGACAACAGTATCATAACGAATACGGAAAAAGCAATCGGTACGTGATTCGCACCATTTGTCGGTGCTATTTTTGCGTACGTCGTAATCCGTTAAGTTTTATATAAAAAAAAAACTTCCATCCGTTTCATGTTTAGGTGAGACTGCAAAGCATGAATTCCAATCGGAGACTCGAATGCTCTTGAACATAGTTGCCAAGTCACTGTACTCTGACAAGGAGGTGATTTCTGTGAAATATACTCTGTAATGGCAGGCATATCGAGTCGGCGGTGGTATATCTTGAGTATTCATTACATGTTGTAGGTCTTTGTAAGAGAGCTGATATCTAATGCCAGCGACGCCTTGGAGAAGCTGCGTTACGTGAGACTGTCTGAGAATTTAGTGGCAGAGGAAGGCGGTGAGAGGAATCTAGAGATCCACATCGCCACCAACAAGCAGGACCGTCTGTTGGTGATCCAAGACACTGGCATTGGCCTAACGAGGGATGAACTCATATCGAATTTAGGGACGATAGCACGCTCCGGCTCTAAAGTACTAACTACTACTCGTTGCATTATGTTCTAGCGTCGAGTGACAATACTACGACAATTAAATTTACGTATTCTTCAGGCCTTCCTCGAGGAAATACAAGGTAAAGAGAATGCGGGCGACGCTTCCAAAATTATCGGTCAATTCGGCGTTGGATTCTACAGCGCCTTCATGGTCGCGGACAAAGTCGAGGTCTTCACGAAATCGTACAAACCCGACGCGGAAGGGCTCTACTGGGTCTCAGACGGGTTAGTCACATCAGCCGTTGCTTACAATTACTGGCTTCGTATTACCGTTCGTTAAAATACGTTAATCCGTGGTTTTTCTTTCTTTTTTTTCTCTCTCTCTCTCTCTTCCCCCAATAACCCCAATAACCCCAATAACCCGTGAATATCGTCCAATATTGCAGCTCAGGTTCTTACGAGATTTCCAACGCAGAAGGTGTTCAGCCGGGAACTAAAATTGTCCTGCACCTGCGCAACGACTGCCGGGAGTTCAGCGACGACGCGGTTTTGAACGGTAGGTCCCCGCCCTCCTCTCCCATCCAGCAGCTCGGAATTGTAAAATAAATCGCCGATCACCCTCGATCCCTTCTTTCTTATTTCAGGTATCGTACAAAAGTACAGTAATTTCGTGGGCAGTCCGATTTTCGTGAACAACAAGCGGGCCAACACCGTCGAGGTACGTTATACGTTACTATACAATTCCTCGTTAGACGATCGGAAATGTCATTGACGAGACGTTGCTTTTTCAGGCCTTGTGGATGATCGATCCGAAAGACGTGACGACCGAGCAGCACCTGCTGTTCTATCGCTTTATCGGCAATTGCTACGACGAGCCGAGGTTCACGCTGCATTACACGACCGACGTACCCGTAAGCATAAGGGCTCTCCTGTATTTCCCCGAAGGGAAGCCGGGGATCTTCGAAACGTCCAAGGACAGCTCGCCCGGGGTCTCCCTTTACAGTAGAAAAATTTTAATTCAAAACAAAGCCGAAAACATCTTGCCCAAGTTCCTGAGATTCGTAAAGGGCGTCGTCGACTCGGAAGACATTCCCTTGAACCTGAGTCGCGAGCTTTTGCAAAACAGCGCCCTCATCACGAAGCTGAGGAACGTTCTCACCACCCGTATCGTAAGGTTTTTGCAAGATCAGGCTAAGAAGCAGCCCGAGGAGTACATGAAGTTTTACGTGAACTACAGTACGTTCTTCAAGGAGGGGATAATAACGACGTCCGACGAGACCGGGAAGGTAGGTTTCTTTTTTTTTTTCGTATCGTACGAGTGCGGTGGACAAGGTTATTGAAGGTAAGGACTGCTGCTTGCAGGAGGAGATAAGCAAGCTCCTGCGATTCGAGTCGTCGACGAAAGATGCCGGCGAGGTCACGAGCTTGGTCGACTACTGCGAGAGGATCGCGAAGGACCAAAAGTATATTTATTACCTGGCCGCACCGAGGTATCGCGCTACGCACATTACCAATACATTACAATACGTTGCAATACATTACGTAATCATAACGTGTTTTTTGTTTTTGTTTTTGATGAATCGCAGCCGAATATTGGCCGAGCGATCCCCGTACTTCGAGTCCTTTAAGAAATCCAACCTGGAGGTGCTGTTCTGCCTGGACCCGTACGACGAGCTCGTCCTCATGCACCTGAAAAGATTTAAGGCTTACGATATAATATCGGTCGAGAAGGATATGCACGAGTCCCTCGAGACCAAGGAGAAGGACGCGCCAGGTAAGAATGACACGCCAGCTTAGCTAAGGCTCGTTTTACACCCTCTGACGGATGATTGATTTCAATTGGCACGCGCGCAGCATTGCTTAACCAAGAGGAGGTGAACAACGTCATCAGCTACATGAAAACTGTATTAAGAAACAAGGCGCACAATATTATGGCTACGGACCGCCTCGAGTTCCACCCGTGCGTTATTACGGTCCAGGACATGGCGGCAGCTAGGCACTTTATACGCACCCAGAGCCACCAGTTCGACGACAATCTGCGCTACAGTCTCCTTCAGCCGCGACTCGAGATCAATCCCAATCATCCGCTGATAAAGCACCTGATGAAGCTCAAGACCTCGAATCCGGAAATCGCCAAGCTACTTACCGAACAGGTAGGCAGACAGGCAGACAGGCAGAGCGAACCGGTTACGAATGTATAACCCCGTTAACCTTCATTTCAGCTCTTCACGAATGCCATGGTAACCGCCGGCCTCATAGAGGACACCTGCACCCTCCTCATGAACATGAACGAACTACTGACACTGATTTTAGAAGATAAAAAGCCAACGACGCAGTAGAATCCTTCCTTCCCCTTCCCCTTCCTTCCTTCCGTCTTCATTGGCTACGATGAATTTCAATTCAATGAATTCAATCAAACCAATTGCCAATTAGCCGTTATTATAATTTGTAAATACTTTTATGTAATGCACGAGAGTTTTTTGTTTTTTTTTTATTATTTTTTCTATACATAATAAATTTATGATAAAATATGACAGACGAGCGGTCGAGAGTTCAGACCCTGCAATCGAATATCCTTTTATTTACATTATAGCTTTAAAAATTTTTACCACTCCCAACTCGTTCATCCCTTCGACGCAATAATATTTTCGTTAATAGTAAAAGTAGGTAAAGGTAACAAAAAAAAAAACAAAAAAAAAAAAAAACCACGCCTTACCAAATCATATTGCGATTTATTATAAAATATCAATAGAATATTAATATTAATAGTTTCTTTATTCTCTCGATAAAGACGTAATTGGTTTTTACATTAAAATATAAAAATGATCGTGATCTCGAGTCAAGTATATCCGCAAGTAGTAGTACCCACCCTCGATGCAAAACCAAATGCATGCCTAAGCCCTTATTATATTCATTTGTTATCCTTTAAAATTTCTATAGTCAAATTAAGAAATCTCTCGATCTCAATCTCAATCTCAATCCTCGGACTTCTCGTTAATTATAAAAAAATCCACGCGCAGCTGACGCAATATTAAAATGTTTCCTTTAATATCCTCGTCGGCTCCATTTAACTCGCGCGCGCTTTTTTTTTTTTCATTCGACATCATTTAAACTTGTATTGCACGGGACATGTTCAAATAAACGCATATACGTATACATACGTACGGACCAAACGATGATTATTAAAAACAATCGTTTGAAAAATTGTTGAACTAATCGCGCGACCGTGGATCGAACTATTTTTTCTATTTTTTTTTAAATAAATCGAATACTCGTTAGTTTTCCGTGCTCTCGACGTTATTGTAAAAGCCATTATTGGGATTCTTCGTGGCTCAAAAAAGTATGAATATTCTTTATACAATGGAGAATAACAAGCCTATACTCGAATAAATAACGTATCGTTACGTAAACATATCGGGAATTGTCTGGTTAAATCCACGGGAATTCGCCGACGTGCGGAACTTTTCAATTCTCGATCGTTTTATTAAAACGAACAATGATGAATTTTATCTTATCGATGTATTCTTGACAACAACGACAACGACAACGACAACGACAACGAAAAATGTACAGTCAATGTCATTATTAAAATTCGTTGCCTAAGAAAAGCCCAAGTTCCGATAATAGAATTTCGATTGATAAATCCGACGAAAGTCTTAGCGCGTAATTAGACTTTGGATTTGCCTTTTTCTTTTCTTACCAACTTAATCTAAACTTGATTATTCTCTTATTCTCCGGGGTACGACGTGCGTACTTTGTGCAGTTAAGTAGTAGTTAAGGATATTTGTAAATGAACAGCTGCTTTTTCAGATTCTCTTCATATTTTTTGTTGCTTTTTTTTTCTTCTCCTCTTATTTATATTACATGTATAAACTCATTCTCTCTTGTCGTAGGCTCATACACGCAGGCAAACACGCAGGCAAACAGACAGACACGTACCACACACACACACACACCACACGCACCGCACAGCAGATACACACGATTCACGATTGTTCGTCGAACGGCGCAAATATTACATAAATCACCCTGTTTTGCGCGTTTCAATGTATTATTATTATTTATTATTATTATTATTTATTATGTATATTATGTATTTAACGAAGCGCTCGTGCTCCCGGAAATGAGCATCGTTCATTCGAGTACAATAAAAAATACTACAATAAAATAACGGCGCAGGAACATAGAAAAAAAAAACAAAAAAAAAAGAGACGAAGAGGAAGAAGAGGAAAACCGTTACGCATTGGAGAAAGAATCGGTATGTTACGACGCGTTAAGAAATTAGGCAATATTAGGCGTACGTTAGGTAAGAAACGTAAGGTGTATGTCGTTTACGTTTAAATAAAACAAACATGACGAAGAATGAAGTGAAGCTGCGCCATTGTCGGTACTTTTGTCGATTTAGAAAATGAAACGGAGTCTCTGACTTCCGAGCCTGACTTTCATTACGGATTTCAATACTTCTAAGGCGGAATGATGATTGGTTTATTATTTATAATTTCTCTCCCTAAAGAAGAAGATGAAGAAGAAGAAGAAGAAGAAGAAGAAGAAGAGTATCCCTTAATATTATTACATCTATGGCATAAACGCAGCGGCGCAACGCAAATGTACAGTATTTTTTATATAATTTAATTTTATAGTATAGGCGTGTCGCTCGGCACGGCGATCGGCCCCCTTACGCCAAACAATTAATATTAACGTTTTCAAAACGTAAATGGGCCCGAGAGCAGCAGAGCCGCTGGTTATTGGGGGGGGGGGGGACGACGACGAAAATATCAGGCCAAGCTGTCATCAAGTGCGCCGATAGGAATATCCGTGAGATTAGTCTTAGAGCTTAGCCAGTCTTGAGAAGATGGAACGACGTTACAACAAATGTGTAGAAAAGGAATAGAAATACGTCGGTCTTAATCTCCTCCCAATACTTTTTCGTCGCTCTAAATCTCACGGTGAATTATAATAATAACAATAATAATAATGATTATAATGATTATAATAATAATAATAGTAATGATAATAATAAGGCAGTAGAGTTCTCGGCTCCCCCCCCTCTCTCTCTCGACGTCGTCGTCGTCGTCGTCGTCGTTAAATGACAAATGGTAAATGATCAATGACAGATAAATAAATACAAAGAAGTTCATTGGCTAAATTTCGATAAGAAGTAATAAATAAATAATAAAAGCCGCACTTGATGAAGCTCGAAAGGGGTGGGGGGTATAGTGCGTCGGTGCTCGATCCGATTATATTCCATGGATTGTTCGATCGTATCGGCCCATCGATCCGCCGACGCCCTCTCCTCCTATTATTATTATTTATTATTATTATTATTATTATTATTGTTCAATTATTATAGTTCCTTCAATCGTTCACGTATAAACATTATTATCATCACAGTAAAAATAATTTATATTTCTCATCTACTATTATTACATATCATAAATCTAGGAAACTAATGCCTGCATTTTACTTACAATTGATCCGTCCGCGTGATCGCTCACGCCCCTAATATTATAAGTACACTCATTTTTAATACTCTCCGTGAGTGCAAAAAAAAATCTTCTCTTACTGATCCGAAATTAATCGCTTAAGGGGAGAACGAACCTAAGAAAAAATTAGGTCGCGCAACGATAGGCTCGATAATCATAGTTTCAACGAAGAAAGTCTTACTAACGATAAGTCTTGATTATTACTATTTATTACTATAACTAATATTATTACTATTATTATTCCACTATTCGTTTGCGCGGCTTTTCAAATTGCATACCTACTATATATATACATACGTATACATATATATATGTATATGTATATGTATATGTATGTATAAGAGGGGTGGGGGGGATGGTAGGCGAGAGGGATAATTTACAGAATAATGACATCGCGATGATACGAGTAAAGTAAAATAAAGTAAAATAAAATAAGGAAAGCTCTTTTGCTCGTAGTCGCTCTTATAGGTAAGAGAGGGAGAACAGCGAGAACAAGGAGAACAGCGACGGAGGAAAAGGCTAGATATAATAGTCATTGGTCTATTAGAGCGATTGGGTCCCGCTGGTAATGCGAAGAGGTGAGCCAGGGCGAGGTGAGGGCTCGTCGGTGTGCCCGAGGATAAATGCTTAAGTACCAAAGACAGGAGGTTTGCGTGTATGGTTTCCGGTACGTATGATCGAGGCTGGGACTGGGACTGGGACTGGGACTGGGACGAGTCGGTCTCGCGAGCTCCTGTCTAGTCGGGAGGACAGGTAGGTAGGTAGGTAGGTAGGTAGGTAGGTAGGTAGGTCCTTGGCGAAAGAAACCTGCTGCCTGTAGAGAAAGCAACGCGCGGGCAATGTACAATGTTGTAAGTGATAAGTATAGTCTAGTTAGTCTAGCGCGGCAATGAGTTGTTTCCCCCCACACCCCACCCCCTTACGTAGCTAGTCATTATTTACAAGGCTCGGGTTGCCTCGAGCAGAGTCAGTAAGTGTACACTAGGTGGGTGGCTCCGGGCGGCTCCGGTCAGCCCCGGTCAGACGGATGTCTGGGTGACGCCGCCGCCGCCGCCGCCGACCCCGCCACCGCCGACCCCGCCCCCGGCGCCGCCGCTCGCGAGCCAGGCCCGTCCGTTACTCTTCTGCTCGGCGATCTCGAACTCGGAGTCGTCGATCTCGCAGAGATTCGTCGTCGATAGGTCGCTGTTACTGTTGGCGCCCCCGAGGAGGGAGTTCCTCTCCTCGAAGCCGTCCTCGACGCGCTTGCGTGGGCAACGGTTGCGCCGGGCGTTCGGGAAACCGTAAGGCACTACGTTCTCCTGATCCTGGTCCTCCTCCTCCTCCTCCTCATCCTCATCCTCCTCGTCCTCGTCCTCTTCCTCGGGATCGTCCTCGTCGGAGACGAGGGTCCCGAGGCAGCCGCCGTTCAAGGGTATCGTCGTCATCACCTCGTTGTCCGTGTCCGTGTGGATGTTGTAGTGGGGCAGATAAGAGTTCGGATGCCTCAGGTAGCTCTCGGAGCTCTTGTACTTGTACTCGGCCTCGCCCCCGCTGTCCAGGGGATTCAACCGCTGGCCCTCGGCGAAGCCGTGCTTCTGGCTGTGGTAGTGCTCGGACAGGTCGGTCCCGCACTCCGAGTCCCCGACGTACTCGGACTCGAGGCCTTCGCTCAGAGTCTCGATGTCCCGAGTCGGCTCCAGGGTCCCGTGCACTGAAAAACACCGGTTCCTCGCATTTGTTATTCGTTCGTCGGTAGCAGCGGGTCGTCAGAGGGAGCGGATGGGGGTGAATCGCGGGATTATACTCACGGGTGGAGACTTGGTGAGAATTCGATTCGTTGCTCTCGTTGCTGTGGAAGCTCGAGGAGTCCGGCACCTCGCTTCCGGGCACCTCGGTGATGTTCGGCAAGGGGTTCTGGCTCGGTCGGACCCAGTCTGAGCAGTCCCAATGGTAACCTAAAATAAGCGCAGACCACAAATTTACCCCGACATGTACCACCTCGCCTCATCGTCGTTATTATTATTATTTTTTTTTTTTCTTTTCTTTTCCATTCCTTCGATTCCCTTCGTCTCGGATATTTAATAAAAAAAATAAAATAAAAATAAATCAGCCTACATTCTTACTTCTGGTTGGCCTCGGTAATGACGTTGATCGGGAGCTTTTTCAAATTTGACTCGGAAAAACTTGGATATGATTTTCAGTTGGAGGTTATTGGTGGGGGGTGGGGGGTGAGACAAAGGAGCGAGGAGGACGACGATCCATGGGTTCGATCGTATTATTACGGGACTACGTAATGCGAGCAATTAATTGATTAAATATCTAATGAATGGCGTGCAATCGCAATCAGGTCGTTTAATCTTAAGACTCGGCCATGACCACCGGTTTTTAAGAGAGAACACAATTTTATAACAATAACAATATAGGATGCAATATAATTAATTAATTAATGTCCATTAGACAGACGTTTTTTGCGTGTTATTATACGTTTTGTTAAATAATAGGATTCGTCAATTAGTACGGGAGTGTGTTGATTAATTGCAGAAACAAAGAGGTCTGACGTGGCAATTGGATGCAGGCGGGCAGGCGGGCAGGTCGTGGTGGTCGTGGTGGTCGTGGTGGTCGTGGTGGTCGTGGTAGCAGTCTTTGGTCGTCGTGGACGTAGTCAAGATAGCGTGGAGAAGAAGCAAAGGACTTACCACCGACAATTCGAGGGTCATCTTCGATGGAGGAAAGCGAAGCTATGGAGGTGCCACCTCCGTGGGTCGTCGCTCGCCTTATAGAGTTTAGTAGAAGTCCTCCAGTGGTCGGCTCTGGTACCACTGGGCTCGCTCGTTTCAGGTCTATTCGGGTTAGTCAAGCCGTTAGTCTCATTTAATAAGCCCCACTCTCAAGCTCCAGCTCGCTCGTTAACAACATCATTATTTTATTTATTTATTTATTTATTTATATATATATATATATATATATATACACTGCAAACACATACGACCTTAAACACGCACACACAAACTAGATAGGCACGCACGCGTACACGCATGCTTGATCTGACGGAACAAGAGGATCTCCGTCGATCTCGAGGTCGCGTAGGGCGGTGGGGGGGCGTGGGTAGAGTTAGACACAGACAAACGTGGGTGACGAAGTAATAATAAAGTCTCGGTTCGTTGAGTGATCGAGGTGGTGGGTCGGTAGGGGTGCGAGCGGCAGTAGTGTTTGCTTCTGTTCTGTCGAGGCGGCTATTAAACAATAAAGTCGAAGAAAAAGAAGAAGTAGAAGAAGAAGAAGAAGAAAAAGAAGAAGAGAATAACGAAGAAAGAAAGAAAAAGGCAAACAAAGCGTGTTAAGAGATAGAGGGCGGGTTGGTACATGGTGTGGGGGTTATTGGGAGGTCGGACCGGATCCGGGAGAGTTAGAATCGCGACGTCGGTGGTGGCGGCGACGGCGACGGCGACGGCGACGGTGGCAGTGGCAACGGCAACGACAGCGTCAGCGTCAGCGTCAGCGGCTCTCCAGGGTCCAGGGTTGTAACTCACCGTTCTTGATCTTGGTGGCGTCGCTGATGAAGGACGCGAGCTGCATCTGCTCCTGCCAGCTGGGCTTCTCGAGGGCCCCGAGGTCCGTCGACTGGAGGCCGTTGTTCCCATTGACGCCCGTCAGTTGGCAACCCGGTGCCGTGCTCCGGTTGAGGTTGCGCAGGTAATCCGGCGGGAAGTTCTCGAGCTCGTCGCCCGCGCTCCCGTAGCTCCGCAGGGTGTCCAGGTTGTTGAGGGCCACGGCCGCGCTGTTGCAACCGAGCAGCACCTGCTCGTTGTTCGACGACGGGGTGTAAGAGGCGGGACGGGGGGGACATTGGGGGGGACATTCTCTCTGCAACAAAAATCGAACGTGTATGGTGTCGGTCTGGTGTGTCGGAGCTCGCGACCGGCTCGTCCGCGCCTTCGAGACGACTTGGGCCCTGGGGGTGGGTGCGTGGGGGTGGGGTGGGGGTGGGTATACGGGCGGGCGTCGGGGGCCCCTTACTTGCACGACTTCGAGGTTGCTGAGCTTGGAGCTGCGCTTGAACTCGTGGTCGTTGGCCCGGGCCGAGTTGAGGACGATCGGCTTCCTCGTCTCGTTGTTGATGTTGTTGGCCCGCGTCCTCGTCCTCTTGCTACGTATCTTGCGGAACGTGACGAATACAATGACCAGGAAGATGTTGGCGAGGATGGCAACGCCGATCCACATGAGCTGCTCCCAGGTGATGTTGAGGTGGTTGGAGATGAGGCCGGTCGTGTAGCCGGCCGAGCTGCCGCAGTTCAAGCCGGTCATCGTCGGTGGGCAAAGGCACCTGTAGGAGCCGAGCTCGTTGAGGCACGTGCCCCCGTTCGTGCAGGGGTTCCTCTCGCACTCGTTCACGTCGAGCTCGCAGCGCTCACCCGCGAAGCCCTGGCACTTGCATATCGGCCCGCTGTTGCCCTCCTCGCACTGGCCCCCGTGCAAACAGGGGTTGGGGTTGCAGAACCTGAAACGTTTCGAAACCATTAGAATCTACGTCTAAGGTTAGTTGGGGTTAGTTGGGGCTAGTTGGGGTTAGTTGGGATTAGTTGGACGAAGAGACGAAGGAGCGACGCCCTTACCTGCCGAACTCGCAGCGCTTGCCGGTGAGACTGGGACCGAGGCACTCGCAGGTAAAGTCGCCAATCTCGAGGAGGGCTCGGCACCTGCCGCCGTAGAGGCAGGGCGATGAGGCGCAGGGATCGGTGTCGAGCTCGCAATTGGCGCCCCGGAACCTCCCGTGGCAGCGGCACTCGTAGCCCCCGTCCTCGGACTTGCTCTCGGCGCAGGTGCCGCCGTTCTGGCACGGCTGGGAGCCGCAGACCCCGGGGGGCGCGAGGACCGCGTTCGCCTCGCAACTGAACTCGACGTTGGCGAAGCGCTTGAGCACGACGACGCTGTTGCTGGACCCGCTCATGTGCAGCGGCACCGAGAGCTTGGCTATGCGCACGTCGTCCATGCAGCCTACGTAGCCACGCTGGACATCCTCGAAGCCGATGATCGTCGGGTGCTGCCTGACCTCGGCACCCAGGTACAGCTCGTCAGCTTGGAGATTGAGGATGTCGTTGAGGCCCGGGGCCGAGCCGTGTGCCAGGTGTTTACCGTCCACGGTCAGGCTCGCGCTGTTCCCGTCCCGCTCGAGCTGGATCTCGTGCCACTGGCCGTCGCTCACGTAAAAGCTATTTACGCGCACGAGGCCCTCGCCGCTGCCGAGGTCGAAGCGATACTGGACCGCCCCGTTCACCACCTCGAGGACGTTGTAGTCGACCTTGCCGGAGGCGTACATGAGGCAGCCGGTCGGCTGGACGCTACGCACTCGCAGTGACAGGCTCAGCCGGTTCTCGATGGTCTGTCGCACCAGGACCTTGTCGATCTTGTAGCGGGCGTAGCTCTTGCCGCTGAAGGATATCGGGTTCCGGGGTATGTAGCAGGACTCGTCGTGGCACTTGGATATGTCGATGTCGCAGGTCTGGCCGGCGAAGCCCTCCTGGCACTGGCAGGAGTAGCCTTGGACCGACGAGTCGGGCACGCAAACCTAGATGAAAAACATCAAGTTCAGTCAGGGACGACGAATGGACGAGGAGGAGGATACGCGGATGTGACGGGAGGATGGTTGACGGGACTCTACGCGAGGAGGACTTGGTTGTATAATACCTTGAACGGTGGACAAGGACCGCGAGCGCACTCGTTGACGACGACCTCGCAATGGGTGCCGGCGTAGCCTTCCTTGCAGCTGCACTCGGTGCGATGTCGGTGCCTCGGCGAGACGAAGCTCACGACGTCCGTGGCGATCGGCCCGATCTGCTGCGCGTCAAAGACGACCTTGTCGTGGCACTCCCCGTAGACGCAGTATCCCTTGCTGCACTTGAGGCGAACGATCTCCTCGACGACGAGTTTCGTCGAGGCCTCGAGCTCTTCCACGTGCTGGTTAAGGGCCTCGCGTATGCTCTCGGAGGTATAGAGGTCGATCGGGTTAGACTTCCTCACGGCGAAGAGGACGTCGAGGTCGTTGTGGACGACGGCCTGTCTCGCTGCCCGGACCTTGATAGTATTGATGTCGGCGTCGGTGGACGATTGGACGCTCAGTAGGACGACGTCCTTGAGCCGGCAGTTCATGGCGTTGCGCACCGTGCGTACGAAGCCCTTGCGGTGCTTGAGGACAAAGTCCTCCGGGCTCACCTCCCGAAACCTGACGATGACCGAGTTCTCGAGCATGTCCTCGTTGACGAGGTCGACCGTGACCTTGACGATTGAGAAGGAGTCGAACTTGCCATCGGTGACGCTTACGTTGACCCGGTACTCGCCGATGTCGAGCCGCGGTAGCGCCACGAGGGTCCCGTCGCTCTTGTCGATCTGGAAGAGGTCGGTGTTGGGCCGCATCGGCGATGTCGGCACCAGGCCGTACTGCAACGTGTCGTACTGATCCTTGTCCGAGGCGTGGACCTTGCCGATTATGCCCCCGGGGTACTCGTCCATGTAGGAGTTGATGTTTATTTCGAGGAGGGTGATGACCGGCGGGTACTGCGACTCCTCGATTATCTTCACCAGGACCCAAGCGTCCGAATACAGGGGCGGACTCCCGTTGTCGAATACGCGCACGTGGAGGAGATACCTGTCCTTGACGCGGTTGCTGAATTTCATGGCCGTGCGGAGGGTGCCGTCCTGCTCGAGCCTAAAGGCGTCGCCCTCGTTCCCGGAACGGAAGTCGAAGGTGTAGGGGGCGGAGTTCGGCTCGGCGTCCGCGTCCTTGACGCTGAGCTTGAGAACCGCGTAGCCGAGGGGCTTGTCCTCCTGGACAACGCTCGTGTAATTGCTCTGGGAAAATAGGGGCGGGTTGTCGTTGGCGTCGAGGATCTCGACGTTTACGATGACGTAGTTGGACATGGTAGGGACGCCAGCGTCGCGGGCGTGCACCTCGAGGACGTAGTTGGCGATCTGCTCCCGGTCGAGGGGCCCCTGTACCGATATCTCGCCGCTCTGTGGATTGATGCTGAATTGCCTCTGACGATCTCCCCGCTCGATCGTGTAGCTCACTTGGCCGTTCTCGCCGCTGTCCACGTCGTTCGCGAATACCTAGTGCAAAATAAATATATATTTATATATAAATTGACTGCCTGTCGAATATACCCATAATACGAGGCTATGATACGAGGCTATGATACGAGGCTGGACAACAGTGACTGACCTGCGAGACCTTTTCGCCACGCTTGGCATCCTCGCGCACCGAAGCCCTGTACGAGGTCTGGCTGAATACCGGGGGATTGTCATTGCTGTCCAGGACGGTTATGTTGACAGTGGCGTGATTGGTGAGGGGCGGGATCCCGCCGTCGATTGCCTGAATCGTCAGGAAGTAGTCCTTGGCCCTCTCGTAGTCGAGCTGCTCGGCGATGGATATCACTCCGGTCTTGGTGTCCACCTGGAACTTTTTGTGCTCGTTGCCACCGACGATGGAGTAGTAGATCTCGGCGTTGATCCCCGTGTCCTTGGAGGTGGCGAGCACGCGGGCTACCTCGGTGCCGACGGCGTCGATCTCCGGCACCCTCGCGAAGTAGAACTTGGACGTGAACTCGGGTGGATTGTCGTTGATGTCCTGGACGTTGATTACGAGGGAGGTCTGGCCGCGTAGCTGGGGCACGCCCTGATCCGTGGCCTGTATGCTGAGGTTGTACATGGCCTTGGTCTCGCGATCGAGGGGCTTGGCTAGGGTGACGATGCCGCTGTCGGGCGAGACGAGGAAGTGCTCGTTAGCCGAGTCGAGGAACGCGTAGCGGATCTTCCGATTGATGCCGATGTCGTCGTCGGTCGCGTGGACCTTGGTCACGAGGGTCCCGATCTCCACGTCCTCGGGCAGCATAGCCGTGTAGGAGGCCATGCTGAAACGGGGCGCGTTGTCGTTGAGGTCCGAGACGACGATGTCCAGCTGGGAGGAGCACTCCCACATGGGCCTGTCGCGATCTTGTACGTGGGCCGTCAGCAGGTACTTGGCCTGGGTCTCCCGGTCGAGTTGCCCGACGGTCTTTAGCACCCCGGTCTCCTTGTCCAGCGAGAACTTCTCGTTCCTCTCGCCGGTCAGGTAGAAGCGCAGCTTCGCATTCGGCTCGTCGTCGTAGTCCGTGGCGAGGACCGTCAGTACGTAGCTGCCCGGGTGAGAGCCTTCGGAGAGCGTCTCCCTGTAGCGGTAGCGCAGACAGTACGGCGGGTTGTCATTGACGTCGAGCACCTGATACAGGGGGAAGTCAACAAAAAAAAGAGAGAAAATAAATAAATCAATAAATCAATAAATAAATAAATAAATAAGTAAATAAATAAATAAACAAACAAAAGCTGGTTCGGATTAGAGAGGGACGTAGGCGGGCTCTGAAGTTTATTGCATGCGTATGTATTGTATAAGAACCTGGATGGTGAGACGGGTCTCGAAAACGTATTTGCCGTCGGTGCCGACGACGGTGAGCACGTATCGATCGGTCGTCTCCCGGTCGAGGGCCTTGGCCACGTAAACCTGTCCGGTCGACCTTATCGAGTACTGGGATCTCGGGTCCCCGGAGGTTATGTAAAAGTCGAGGGGCGTGTCGAGGTCGGTGTCCTTGTCGACGGTCGTGAGCTCGATGACCACGGTCCCGGGTAGGGCGTCCTCCTTCACGGTCGCCTCGTAGCCCTTGTCGGCGTGGAGGAACGAGGACGGATGGTCGTTGTAGTCCTTGAGCTTGACGAGTACCGAGGCCCGGGCAAAGTGACGAGGACTCCCGTTGTCGGTCGCGGCCACCTGTTGCCGTCCGCAAGACAATAAAGCCAATAAGCCAATAAGAACAAATAACGAATGCCAAGAAGGACGACGAATAATGCGCGGTCGTCAATTACCTGAAATTTGTATTCGGATTGCCTCTCCTTGTCGAGCTGGACGAGCGTCGAGATCCAGCCGGTGTAGGCGTCGATCGTAAAAACATTGGCCAATTCACCGATATCCGAGCCAAAGGAGTACCTGACCTCGCCGTTGCTCCCGAGGTCGTTGTCGTGGGCGACGACCTTCAGAATCAACGTGCCCTCCTCGATGTTCTCGGCGATGGCGACGCTGTAGGGGCTGCTCTCGAACTTGGGCGCGTGGTCGTTCTCGTCGAGTACCTGGAGGCTTATCTCGGCCAGGGCGGTGAGGGGTGGGCTCGAGTCGGTCTCGGCCAGGACGCCGATCATGTAGCTGTCCTTGACCTCGCGATCCAACGAAGCGGACAGGTAGACGCGACAGGTTTGCGGGTCGACGGCGAAGGGGAAGTCCTTACCCGCGGAGACCAGGCGGCAGGTGACCGTGCCGTTGGTATTCGACACGGTCTTCAGCCGGGTGATCGGCGTCCCTATGGCCGATGTCTCGGACACAAAGAACTTGTCGTCCTTTCTCTCGAAGAGGGGCGGTACATCCTCCGGTGCCATAATGTAAATGTCGAGGGGCGCGTCCACGTGATGCGCGGTCACGCCCTTGTCTTGCGCCCGGATGAACAGTTGGAACAATTGATTTTCTGAAAAGACGGGGTGTCGTGAGCTTCATTAGCGTCGATTCGATTTTAGCCGACTTTAGGGGACGGGGTACAGATTTAGGATGTATTATTAATCGAGTAGAAGCTTACCCCATGGCTTCGGGTTCTCCTTGAGATAAAGCGCCCCAGTGTCCGGATTTATGCCGAATATGCTCTTGGCCTTAGAATTCTGAGGCTCGAAGATGGAATACTCGATTCTCGCGGACTCGGCCTCGTCGGCATCCTGAGCCTTCATCTTCAGGAACATCGAGTTGACGCTCAAGTTACTGTGTATGCAGACCTTGTACTCCCTGAGCAGGAATACCGGGGCATTGTCGTTCTCGTCGATGATCTTGACGCGCACGATGACGAAGCCGGACTTGCCGCCGCCGTCGCTCGCCATCACCGGTATCTCGTACAGCCTCTTCTCTTCCCTGTCGAAGATCTTCTTGGTCACGATCTCGCCGCTGGCCCGGTCGATGTCGAAGAGCTCCTTGAGGTAGTCGGACGTTATGGAGTAGTGTAGGGCGCCGTACTCGCCAAAGTCCATGTCGCTCGCGAGTACACGGGCCACCAGTCTGCCGGGTAGCTGGTTCTCGAGGAGCGTCGCCTCGACCACGGGATTGGGGAACTTGGGCGAATGCCTGTTAGCCGGTAGGATCTCGATCTTCAGTCTGGCGAAGCTCGTGTAGACGCCGTCGCTGACCGACACGTTCAGCACGCTCATCTTCTGCTCGGCGAAGTTCTGCATGTTGAGGAGGGTGACGATCCCGGTGCTCTGGTCGATACTGTATGTCTGCTGGTCGTTACCACCTACGATCGTGTAGCTGAGCTTGACGTCAAGGGCGTCCGGATCCGAGGCCGTGAGCACCGTGACGAACTGCCCGCGCTCGGCTTCCTCGGACAGGCTGCAGCTGTAGGACGGCTGCTCGAACCGGGGCGGATTGTCGTTCATGTCGAGGACGCTCAGCCAGACGTGGGCAGTGCTCGAGAGCTTGGGCACGCCCCGGTCGGTCGCCACTACCGTAAAGTGATGCGATTCCGCGGTCTCGTGGTCGAGGGACCGCTTCAGGTAGACGACGCCCTCCTCCGGGTCGACGTGGAAGAGGTCGGGGACGCCGGTGTCGATCGCCTCGTCACCGGTGCCGGTCTCGATAGCGTAGCGTACCCGTTGGTTGAGCCCGGTGTCGTTGTCGCGGGTGACCAGCCGCAGGAGCTCCGTGCCGAACAGCGCCGCCTCCGACACCGAGATGTTGTAAAAGTCCTGGCTGAACTCCGGTGGGCAGTCGTTGACGTCGAGCACGAGAATCGACACGAGGACCTCCGCGTAGACCCCGGACACGCTGTCCGTCGCCCGTATCGTCAGCTCGTACTGCTTCTTCTCCTCGTAGTCGAGCTCGTCCACCACGTAAATTACGCCTGTGGGTCGAGTCGGTCAAATAATTATACTCTCACAAAATAACGCTAAATCAATTGCGTATCGGTTAAAGAGCGGAGGCGATTCGATCCATCGATCGGACTTACAATTGTCTCCGACAAGTACGATAGATAAATCCCCTCCCCCTCCCCCCATTACGGCCACTGAAGCGCACGTTATTAAAAGCTGCGAAGAAGTAGTAGTAGTAGTAGTAGTAGTAGTAGTAGTAGTAGTAGTAGTAGTAGTAGTATGGCAGTTTTCGCGCTGCCGCACGTGAAAATTACATTCAACGGTGGTCGAATAATTATTGTACTCGTTATATCTCTGTTGCGGCGCTTTTAGCGTACTTTGGACGATTGCTTTATCAATGGAACATCCCGTTGGGGACATTGACGCCCCATGCACACGTGCGTGCCGTGCATGCAAGCAAGCCTTAACGTCCCCGTTAACGTAATTTTTTTTCTCAGCCTCGAGAAAGTAGAGAAAAGCAATAGCGAGAAGAGCTTCAAACAAACAGATAATAACAAACAAACAGATAACAAAAACACACTTATTATAATAGGCTGTGCACAATACAGATTTTTTTTTTAAATGCCAAGACAAATCTTATATGAAAACAATGACAATAAAATCGAAGCTGAACGGTGGATAAAGAGCAGAGAGAGAGCAGAGAGAGAGAGCAGAGAGAGAGAAGACAAAATCATTAAGAATGAATGTTTGTGGGTTAATTGCAGCAAAATGCCAATGGAACTGAGGAAATAAATAACGTTAATCCAATTGGTCAAAGTCATTGTAATGCCAAAATGCAAATAATCGATCGATGGAGGGGGGGAAAAAAAAACGCTGATCGTGGGCTGTGCGGCGATCAACTCATTGGACGTTGATTATCCGAGGTGAGGCCGGTGCGAGTCTAAGTTCAAGCAGACGACGTGAGACATAAATAATAGTACGAACGAACGAATGAATAAATGAATGAATGAGTGAAGTGTTGTTAATGAGTCGTCGGACCTGAGACTCCACGCGCATGCAAACTAACGGCAAAACTATAACGTAATCGTCTCTTTTTTTAAATCGCTTCGCGAAGTATTGAATCCCATAGCTCTTACAAAGCCAGGTAATTATAACGCGCACCCCCTCCTTCTGAGAGGTAATTACTTGCACGGTAAGGGATGCGCGCGTGGGGGGGTTATTGGGGTGTAGGTAGGTAGGTAGGTAGGTAGGCTTACGTTTATTTTCCGTGTTTTTTTTTTTTGTTGCATTATTTATTGTAAACGTGGCGAGTTACGTTCGAAGACAAGACAATGGGAGGGGCAATGAAATAAAAAAAAAAATGAAAACGAAAAATTGTAAAGATAATCATGCGCACGTGGAGAAAAAAAAAATGCTTTGGCGATGCTATAGCATGATATACAGCAGCGACACACAGTATGCGGCCGATATATATTTTGTTTCATTTTTAATACTCACAAGGACCATTGCTACTCTCGATGGCTGTGAAACGGGGAGACAAAAAAAAAAGGAAAGAAAAAAAGTCATGTTTAATTATTTGCGAGCTTCCATCGGTTATTAATTTCTTTTTAATTATTAGATTGTTTAGATCGAAAGGTCGCTCCTTCCGTTATTCTATTCAATACATACTCTTTCGCACTACTCACGCGTGGAAAGGAGCTAATATATATAACAACAATATCAATAACAAAACAAAACAAAAATCAAAAAAAGAACGGGGAACAAACGAAAATAATGGCAGTTGACCGTTACGAGCACGAGATACGCGTACGTATCTCTCTTTCTTTTCTATTGTTTTTGTTTTTTGTTTTTTGTTTTTTGTTTAACAAAGGGCTAAATAATAATAGCGAGTGGACGAATAACGCCGTAGGTTTTTTTTATTGGCTTTGCGTCTTTACCTGTATTGAAGTCGAGGGCGAACTCCTCGAGGTCGTTGCCCTTGGTGATGCTGTAGATGAGCTTCCTGTTTAGGGGCGACTCGGCTTGGATGGAGAGGGCGAGAGGCGAGTGGATCTCGATGTTCTCGAGGACGCTGTCCGTGTAGAATTGCTTGTCGAAGACCGGCATCGAGCGATCGATTATTTTAATGTTGACGGGGACCTCGACCGAGCACGCGCTTATCGCTACGGCAAAAAACAACGAATCGTCAATGAGACCGGCTCGACCACCACCACCACCACCACCACCACCACCACCACCGGGACGACCGCCCTCGCTTACCTCCATCGTAGGCGGCTATCGTCAGCTGGTACTCCCGATTGTGACCTTCGAGATTCTGCTTCAACGATATCTCGCCGGTCTTACGGCAGACCTTGAACAGCTCGCCGTGGCCCTTTTTCAGCTCGTACCTCACCTCCCCGTTCTCACCGCTGTCCAGGTCGATGGCGTGTACCTGCGCAAAGCCGTACGCGTGAGACACGTGTACGTCGAGCTCGAGAGCTCGAGAGCTCGTGCACGGGGCCGGCGACTCACCTTCATTATTACGTCGGCCTTCTGAGCATCCACGGAGACGACCGCGTAATACGGCAGGTTGACGAAGATCGGGCAATTGTCATTGACGTCGAGGACCGTGACGTTCACGATTACGTGGGTCACCCTCTGTTTGGGCACGCGGCTCTTGGCCTCGACGATGAGCTCGTACCTGTCGCAGCTCTCCCTGTCGAATCGAAGCCCCGTCGTACTGATTGCCCCCGAGGTCTTGCCGATCACGAACATTTCCGTCGGGTTGAGTATACTGAAGATTACGTGCTCGTTGAGGGCGGTCCCGAGGACGTTGAGGACCGCGACCGTCGTTACTTTCGTCGAGTTCTCCAAGACCGTGCCCTCGTACATCTCCTTCTGGAATACGAGGCCCGAATTCTCCGATTTCTCAACGTTCACGTTGACCTGGACGATGCTCGAGAACTTGCCGTCCGAGGCCCGCACGTGCAGCGCGTAACTCTTCCTCGTCAGCTCGGGATTGCCGACCGTCAACAGTCCGCTCATCGAATCTATACGAAAAGCATCGCCTTGGTTCCCGTCGACGATATCGTACCTAAAAATAAATGTTCCACATCGCGTACGTTAACTCGGCGTATTTGTAAAATAGGCGCAATGGGGGGGGGGGGATCTCGTCGTACCTCAAGGACGGCTGGCTGGAAAGGGCGTTGCTCGTGTCCGGGTCTACGGCATCGAGCTTGAGAACGGCGACGTTTTTCCAGGTCGGCAAGAGGACCGTGACGTTGTAGTCGAACTGGAGGAATTTGGGGGGACAGTCGTTGACGTCCGTTACGGTTATTATGACCTTGGCCGTGCTCTCCGAGGAGAGCTTGGGCTTGCCGAGGTCGGAGACCTTCACGTGAAACTGGAACTTGGGTATGGTCTCGTGGTCGAGGAGCTTGACCGTGCGGATGGCGCCCGTGCTCGAGTCGATGTGGAAGTACTTCCTCGGCAGCTCCTCGACGATGTCGTAGTTCAGCAGGGCATTGAGCTCCGAGTCGGCATCCTCGGCTTTTATAACAAGGGGCGCACTGGTGCCGTTGCTGCTGAAGACGAGTGAGCCCTCCATCGCTGCCTCGCTCACCTTTTACCAGTCAAAATTTTACAAACAACGATTTAACACGGTGGGGTGGGGTGGGATGGGGGTGCGGAGTGGCGGAGGGCTCGTTACGATACAAGAGAGGAGGCATTGTATACCTGTCCGGTATAAACCGCTTGGATGAACTGCGGTGCGTTGTCGTTCCTGTCGAGGATGTGGACGATGACGTTGCAGAAGGCGCTCGCCCCGGCCATGCTCGTCGCCGAGATCGTCAGGTTGTAAAACTTGAGCCTCTCGTAGTCGATGCGCTCCTGGGTACTGATGACTCCTGTGCTCGGATTGACGAAGAACACGTCGCCCGGATTCCCGGAGACTATCTCGAACTGGAGGGAGGAGGTCGAGCGGGCCTCGATGTGCTTGACGAAGCTCCCGGGCTCCTCGTTCTCGTAGATCTCGGCTGCCAGCTCGGCGCCGTTCCTCACGAAACGTGGGGGCGCGTTGTCCGCCATCGTCACCATCACGTGCACGGGGATGCTGCTGGCCAGGGCGGGCGAGCCGTGGTCGGTCGCCTTCACCAGGAGGATGTACTCGGAGGCGGAGCCGAGGTCGAGCTCCCGGGCGACGCGTATCAGCCCGAGCTCGGCATCGATCGAGAAGACGTTACCCACGTTCCCGGAGGTCATCGAGTACGTCAGCTCGGCGTTTTCACCACGGTCCCGGTCTATCGCTATCACCTATCAAACGTACATTACCATCGTATGAAGTTTTTTGCATTAGATTTTGTACTTTGTAGGCAGAAGCAGTGCCGAAGGAAGTCGAAGAGAATCGGTGAGGATTGATTGTTGAGGGGGGAAAAAGGGTAGGAAAAGGCGGTACGACGGACCTGAACGACAGCGGTGCCGATGGGCGAGGTCTCGAAGACCTTGCCCTGGATGATTTCGCTGATAAAGTGGGGCGCGTGGTCGTTGTGATCGTGCACGGTGACGAGGACCCTGGCGTAATTCCTCTTGGCCGGCGTCCCCTGGTCCTTGACCATGACCGTGAGTACGTGCTCCTGGATGGTCTCGCGGTCGAGGGCCTCGTTCAAGCTCACGGTACCCGTGAGCGAGTCCACGTGGAAGATCTGCAGGCTCGCCTGGTTCTGGGCGTTGTGCAGCGAGTAAAAGACCTTCTTGTCCTCGTCGAGGTCCTCGGCCTGCAGCTGTAGTATCGAGGCGCCCTTCTCGACGACGTTCTCCGAGACCTCGATGCGGTAGGTCGACTCGCTGAATTCCGGGCGATGGTCGTTTATGTCGATCACGTTGACCAGGAGATTCGTGAAGGCCTCGTTTACGCCGTCGGTCACGCTGATTGTCAGATTGTACGAGCTCTGGGTCTCCCAGTCGAGCTGCTTCGCCAGCAGGACGTTCCCGTTGTCCCGGCCAATGACGAACTCGTCTCGCGGATCGCCCCCTGCAATTCGCAAAGGTTTTTTGTTTTTGGTTTTTTCTTTTTCTTTTTAAAGTCGAGAAGTTGTTGAGCGGCTTATGCTTCCCTTTCGATACCTTACCACCCGTTGTCGAGATTTAGCTTTTTACCTCTTTTGGAGTCAGGAACTTACCGATAATGTCGTACCAGAGGCTGTCGCCGTCCTTATCGGTCGCCTGCATAAGGGCCACCAGGAAACCAATATTGTCGCTCTCGGTCACCTCGACGCTTTGGTTGACGCTTTTGAAGACAGGGCCGTTCGCGGACTCCTTGGGCGTCTCCACGACCTGGACCGTGATTCTCGCCTGGTGGCTACGAGCCGGCTCACCTTCGTCCGAGGCGCGTATCTAGAACCGAGTCGAGTCGAACAGAACAATCAACGACCTCGAATACCTTTTGCCGGACCCTCGCACCTACAATACACGCGAGGACATCCGCGTAATATACGCAGCTCGTACCCCCTCGTGGGGTAGGTAATTATTACCCGTAGGTGGTAGTACTCGTGGTTCCCTTACCCCCGAGCCGGACCGCGATATTTATCAGACTCCCGGGTAAATATACCCGGGTAAAATAGTCGGCCGGTATTCGCTGTACTGGCGAGGATTATGGGATGAAAAAAAAGTTCATCTCATTGTATTAGAATAACCGAGGGAGCGCGGGGCCTATGGCCACGAGCTCGGCATATTCCCCGGTGAATATCCGTTGATGGAAACGAGAGCTACGACATTTAAATAATTTGCGCGGATGGACGGGCTGCGACTGCGGCTGCGGCTGCGGCAATTAAAACTAAGACAAGCCAGTAAATGATGTAAGTGATCGAGGAGGACGCTCCTCGTAACTTACGATCATGTCGAATTCCTGACCGGCCTCGAAGCCCTTTTGCGAGTACACCATCCCCGTGTCCGGGTGTATCTTGAATTTTCCTTTGCCCTTGCCGCTCTTGATGCTGTACTGGATTTTCCCATTCTTGCCGACATCTTCGTCCTGCGCCAGTACCTGCAACGTCATCAAGCCGGTATTAGTCGGTATTAGTCGCGGGGTTATAGCGGGGTTATAGTCGGGGTTATTGGGTCCAATGAGTCCCAATAATGCCGTTCATGCGCCAGCATAGAGCGTGCGCGACCATTGCCGAAACGAGAGAGATTATAAATAAATGCACGAAGAGTATATGGAAATTATTCGTTCGCTCGTATCGACGAGTCAACATGCCAATGCCGATGACGAACAATCGATACAAGAGAAATTGGATATAATTCCGACGCTCAACCGAAGAATCTCCCATTTGTTAAAAAAGAAGCAGAAGAAGATGAAGCAGAAGAAGAAGAAGAAGAAGAAGCAGAAGATTCTTACGACGTTATACGTCTACGTGTTATACATGCATACGCGCGTACATACGTACATACGTACACACGTATATATATACGGGTGCGGTAAATAAGAGCGCGGTCGTGAAGCTGTTGCTCAAGATGCGCTCGATACGAAGCGTACGAGTGCGCGGGAGCTGCGCTTTATCGATAAAGCGAGTTCACTCGCACACACGCACACTCGCTCGCTCACTTACCTACCACTTTCGTAAGAGCAAGAGCGCACGCATAACAGCCTTACATTTACATCGAGCATGCTCTAGAGAATATTAAAATAACATGCCAGGGAGGAAGGAAGAAAAAAGAAGCTATGGGGGAAGGAGGAGGAGGGAGAAAATCAAAGCGAAAGGCACCGCGCGGCCGAGGTTTTCGAGAGCACTCGGGTAGGAAGGAGGACGTACGTTCGCCGGGAAGTAGTACCTACCTACCGGTGGCCGGCGAAGGAGCGTCGTGGTGCGGATTCCTCGTGGGGGAGGGAGGGAGGAGCCAATGACGATTGACGCGATTACGAATTATCCGACGGCGGAGAGCGGCCCCGCTTATTAGACAGGACTTGTTACGCGGTGCCGTAGGCTCGGCCGAAACCAGCCTAATAATGCCTCGAAAGAATCCGCGCCGACGACTTTCTTTTTTTTTTTCTTTCGCGTCCCGAGGAATCCCTCGTCGGCATAGGCGACCTATTGAGCTGACGGAGGAGGTGGAGGTGGAGGTGGAGGACGAAGCATTGTGTCGTTAGGGAGAGAGCGTCGCCGCGGCCTTGATACAAAGTCCCATTGAATTTTATTCATGAGGGCCGCGGCGCGTCTGTCTCTTCCTCACGAATACCGTGCTCCGCCCCCCACCCCACCCCACCTACCCGCCCGACTCGTATAAATTTAATGAGGCCCGGGTTATCCAATTTTCGTAAATAATAACAAGGCCCCATCGTTACCAATGGCCGTGGCAATAGCTCCAATAACCGTGGGGGGAAGGGGTACATGCTCCTCTTTGTCACTTATCGGCGACATCGATACTCTTGCCGAGAGCGCACGCGCCCACTTACTCTCCCTCCCCTCCCTCTCGCCGCAGACCCGTTGAGTAATGCCCGCGACCGCGTAGAGGATAATAAGCGGCCTCGTTCCTTGCTCGATGATTTTTAACGGCTCTCCTCCTCCTCCTCCTCCTCACTTTTAAGCCTTGCCCCCCCCCCCAAACCCCATCCCGTATCCGCGCGCTAATTTATCAACGACGTCGGCGAACAACGAAGGCCGGACGCTCTCCACCTTTGATGAATTCCAGGCTTCCCGCAAATTTGCCTCGTCTAATTCCACTCGCAGTGAACCCCTGTTGTGCTTCTTCCCACAATGGTAAAGGCTTCTCCTACCTAAGCAGCTTACCGACACGCAGCCCCCCTCCCCCCTCTCTCTCTAGCGCGCGGCATTCGATTGATAGCTCGAGTTACGCCTACTTCGAGTCCCGTAAAAGAATAGAGATATAGTGCATATGCGGAGCGTAGATTCTTAAAAGTCCGTGTTCAGATATTCATTTTTATAAATTAATATCACATCTGTCCCGGGAATTATCTTCGATTCCTCCCGAAGCAACCCATCTACGTTTCCTCCTTAATTGCCTCGGACCTTTCGCCGAACTTTTTACCATTATTATTAACATTTTCATGCAAAAAATCTCTCTCTCTCTCTCTCCCTCGTTCGTATAGAATGTTTCCCGTGCACCGGGTACGTAGCTCGGAAGCAGTTCCGCCAATTTAAGATATCCTCGCAAAGTTCATAGAATGAGCGCGGAGATGCCGAGTGTATATGCGCGTAGGCGTACACTCATTGTGTGCGCGACTATGCCAAGAGAGAGAGAGAGAGAGGGGGGGGGGCGAGAATATCCACGGTCGCGTTCACGTATACGCGAGTGGAGAAGAAAAAAAAATCTAAAGTTGTAAGGAGCGCGAGGCGAGCGTCGAGTGATGCTCGCGAGCTTGCAAAAAATAATATCTCTCTATCGTAGCACGAGAGACGCTTCGGTCTATTTATTGGATATTCCGCTGCCTGGAATAACTCCCAACTAAAACATGCCTCTCATACTTTGCATGAAATAACCAAATCAAGGAATTCGACAAATATACGTGTACGCGCGGTGGTATGCCGTGGTGGTGGGTGGGGGTGGGGGTAGGTAGGTAGGTAGGTAGGTAGGTAGGTAGGTAGGTAGGGTAGGTTAGGATCGACGGGCAATAAAGAATGTCCAATAACCTTCGATATTGAATAATAATAATAATAATAATCCTTAACGTTGTATTAGTTCTCGTTACGGCCTGTCCGTAATTGAATAAGCTCTTCTTGCTGCAGGTTCCCTTGCAATTACTCGCTGTCAACGTGCACATGACATGACTGGCAAAGGCATTAGAATTAAGTATCGTATCGTATCGGAAGAAGCGGCATTATTAAGCAATTGTTAGCGGCCAGGGCTAATCCAGTGTTGAATGCAGTGCGTGTACGTGCGTGTACGTGCGTGTGTTGGGCAGGACGGGGGAAGGGTGGCCGGCCGTAGATTAGAAGCGTGAGCGTGAGCGTGAGCGTGAGCGAGAGCGAGAGACTTTTATCGGCGGTCCACGTGCGCTCGTCTCGTCCGCGCTCCGAGATAAAAAAAAAGACATGGACATGCGAGGAAGGCGAGGCAGGCACCTTACCCTGAAAATACGATCCCCTGACAGGCCATCGGGACTAAAGCTCTCCCAAGTTCCATTTTCAAGCAACGCGTCGACCGAGATGTCCAACTCCCGCGACCCCTCTCTCACCGATTTCTGTCGAGGATTAGAGAAAGAAAACAACACGGTCAGGTCAATCATCGCCATTCCTTTAGCTCCGCCCCACCCCGCTGACTCCCTATATACATCACCTCGCCTCGTACACTTTCCCTGTAATTATCCACATTTCCATGTACGACAATTCAACAGTGTCCTTAACGTATTTTGTTTGAAAAGTCCCTTTCGAGCTCGTGTATTGCGCAT
The DNA here is from genome assembly GCA_018883505.1 of Ceratosolen fusciceps. Taxonomy (NCBI): domain Eukaryota; kingdom Metazoa; phylum Arthropoda; class Insecta; order Hymenoptera; family Agaonidae; genus Ceratosolen; species Ceratosolen fusciceps. The sequence continues at coordinate 3,555,005 of RCIC01000016.1, forward strand.
CGCATAATGATTTTCCTTAATGAATGATAATGAAATGCGCCAGGCAATCGAGCAGTGCCATCGACACCTTTTGCATTCGTCATATATACATATATAACGTTCAAAAGGAATATCAAATGAACCTTAAATTTGGCTCTATCGGAGGAAAATAAAAATTTTTATCGAGCTCCCTTTTTTTTTTTTTTTTTTTTTTTCAATTAAGCTTTGTTAATCGAATACAAGGTTAATACGCCCACGGACGCCCATTGATTTTAATTAATAATTTGCGTACTCTCACAAGTTCCGACCTTGCGCGTCAATTTTCGCTTCGCTCTACATGAAGAAGTAGAAGAAGAAGAAGAAGAAGAAGAAAGGAAGAAAATACAAAAAAAAACAAAAAATCACTATACGTTTGCGCGGCATACATTTTTCAGTGGATTCGAAGCCCCCGCGTGGATTTCCATGGATTTCTTATGAACGCTCTGAAACATTCATGCGATCCTTTCGCTTCAAATCCTCGGCGGCGAATTTCTAATTTCGGTCTCAAAAAAAACATCTCAACGCCTCGTGTCTACGTCAACGATAAACTCGAAATTGTAATCTACTGAGAAACTTATTTATTTGCCAAAGTTGCCGTATACAAACGAAAGTCCGTATAATGACACTTTTATTCATTCGCTTTGGGGTTATAAAAAAAAAAAAAAAAAATATTTACTTTCTAGTAGAACATTATTTTCATTGCCAATCGCATGTATAATATCGCTTTACGTTATCCCATCATAAATAAAGTGGCCTTTCCCAAATAAACAGCCTGCTGAAATTGAAAGCTTATTCTAATAATAATGAAATTCCAATTAAGTGCATAGTAGTAGTGATACGTGCTCGCGTGCGCCAATTAAGTCGATTGATTGCGTAATCATCGAACGATTTACTTTTATACGATTTTATAATAACATTTGTTTTTTTTTTTTTTTTTTTTTTTTTTTTACAAATACAAACTATACGTGACTCCGCGTAGTTATGGCAGATAATATACAATAAATATATACGTATAGTAGTGGGTTATTGGGGTTATTTTTAAAATTCTAAACCCCATCGTGTAAATTGAAAAGATAAATAATATAAAGATTAGCGTTGGCCTGATTTCTTAATATAAATACACAAGATACGCGCGTTTATCATTCGAGCGACTAAAATTAACCGAATAATTTATTTACTAATGATTTTGACGGAAAGTTTCGATTTCGAGTCGAGCGCGTCGATCCCGGTCTATTAAATCAACCAGCTTGCCTTACTAATTCATCCTATTTGTCTATTACGAACGTAATGCATTCACGATTTCATATTAATTCTCATTTTTTTTTTTTTTTACCGTTTCGCTTAAAATAAAATTAATTTATCGCGTTTCATGAAATTAAAAAAAAGAGATTTTTACTTTATAAAAGTATAAGAATAAAAAGAGATTTTATTTCACCATTAATACCGGAGTTTAAGACAAAAAACAAAAACAAAAAAAAAAACAGAAAAAAAGGAAGTAGAAGAAGAAGAAGGAGCATAAATATAAAACGAATGTATGAAATTATTATTATGATCATACAGTCGAGCAACATTGAAGAAACTCACTGGCATCGATAAAATTTCCTTCCTTTGAAATGTAGAAAATTCAATTTTTGCCAATTCCTTTTTTTTGTTTTTTTTTGTTTTTCTTATTTTTTTGCCCCCGTAAATAAATATTTATGCGCGATATGAAGTATTAGATTAAGAAACATAACCACGAGAGAAAAAAAGGAAAAAAAAAGAAAAAGGTGATATAAACCTGCGAGAATACAAATCTACGTGGTAATATAAAAGTGACTTTTACATTTGTGTGTATACGTATACGTGTAGAGTGTAGAGTGCGCCGCCGCGGTGTAGTCGTGGAGGATAAGAATTTCGTTAAAAACTTGTGGAAAAACGTGCACGTGTGCGCCTGTTGTCCGCGCCCTCCCCACCCCCGCCCCTCGCTTTAATCGTGTAAATCTTATATTTTACGTGAGAGAGAGCAGTTGAGGGATTTTCTTCCCCCCCCCCCACCTCAGCCGTGACGTAGTGCACGAATAGAATCCCGACGTCGCGGTTTGTTGTGGAGAAAAAAGCTCCTGCTCTGCCCTTTAACCGGTACTCGAGGGCGCGACGGACCGCCCCGGACGAAAAATAATTACACGACGATACAGTACGAGTTCGCGAACGTAAACGTAATGTACCCGAAATGTCCGACGGCGTACGTCCGAGGCAAATCATGCATTTACGATTTATTTATTTTACAATTCATCGTTGCGTTATTCGATTCCCTTATTAATTTGTCATTTTAAATAAATTCTCCCGAAAAAAAAACAACAACAACGCATCCCCTCGGCATCCTCGGCATCCTCGGTACGACGAGTATCCGAAATGGAGCAATAAATTAACGGCGTCTGCTTAATTTAATTGCTTCGTACGAATCGACGTATTTAAGTTTTAAGTCACGGGGCAATGGTTCGCGAGGAGTTCGCGAGGAGTTGTGCCAGTGAAAATAATTCGATTGCAGGTACGCCCGACGCCAAAGTTCGTCTAAAGCTTTGCAAATTCGCTTTTAACAATAAGACAATACGGAACGTATTAATAAGAATTCACCGTTACGCGTGTGCGCGTGCGCGTGTATATATATATATATATATCCATAGAAAGGGACGAGGGGTTAGGGGGGGAGAAAAAGAAATTACAATGCTTTGCGGGTGTGTCGCGTAAGAATTCCAGTCGAGGGACTTTGAAATTGTTTTAGCCCTTTGGCTAAAAGTTTTGAAAAGCAAACTTGATAAATTCGGATAGAAATATAATCACGGAGAAACTGAAACGTTCGAGGTTTAATTTACATTTTTTCGGGTCGTTAAAAAAAGCCCATAATGTACGTGAAAATTTTCTATATCCATAATTGCCTTGACTTTCCGATATTTAACCTACGCGTCCTTTTTGTATTTGTAAACGGGGGGGGAGGGGGTGGAGAGAAAAAAAAAAAAAAGGGAAAGAATTTTCCTTTAGTAGAGGAAGGCGATTTTCGTTTCTGAAAGCCGAAAATCCAGATACCGATCGCGAATTTGCTGAAAATACTTTTTAAAAATTAAGATGCGCATAAATTTCCCTCCCGTTTCTCCATTCCTACCTTCCATTATATTATGCCCCATTAAGTGCATTATTCGCGTAATGACCTGTCATTAAAAAAAAAAAAAAAAAAACACTTTTGTTTTTGCTCCTTACGTATTTCGTATTTCGAGCTTAAATTCTCTTGTACGAAAAAATTTCTCAAGCCATTCGTTATCTGCGATCTGTACGGTGTAATTGTGGTAGATCCACCGATTGTCCGTATACACCGCCCCCGCCCCCCCCCGTTTTGCATGTTAAAAGGCATCGGGACGAGCAAATTAACCTTAGAAAACTATTTGAAAATTGATTTGTTCATTTGATTTGATTTGGTTTTTTTTTTTTTTTTTTCTCGACGTGAAGTAAGACTTTTACGTACTTCATCCCCTGATGCCGCGCAATCGCATTTGTTCTAATTAATTTCTAAATAATTTAATTATCATAAAGGCTCGAGGCTCCTGCTATTCGCTTTAAATAGATTTTAACTTTAGAACCAATGGGCTTTCTTCCTACGGGGATCACGTTTTAAATATACATACACGTATATATACACACACACACACACACAGAGAAATTGACGTGTTCCCGCCGCAGTGTCACGGTGGATAAAAATTACAGTGAAATTATAATAATAATAATAAAAAAAAAAGAAGTACATGTGGCCTTACACCGACTCGTGATACGTGATGTGAAGTGAGATAATAATAATAAAAATAAATAAAAAACAGACTAAATGAAATATATACAGACATAGTTTAATGAGTAAATGCGGCGAGTGCTTGGTTGTGTGTAATAAACTTGGGCACACACGGTGATGAAGCAAACTTACACGTGTACGGCAATATATTATTAATAATCAATAAACAAAGTGTGGATGTTACGTTTGTATAAAGGCGTAGTTGAAAAACACCGGGGCGGGTGGGCGGGGTGGTTTGTAGCTCAACTCCAAAATCAAATAAATTGCTTAAATATAGAGCGGAAGCGGGGATTGTCATAGCGTTGGGGCACGTACCTGGAAAAGCGGCTTGTCAAGACTCGGGCTCGCCGGTATCTGAACTATGTAGAACTTTTCCTCGAAGACGGGGCTGTGGTCGTTCACGTCCTCGACTTGGACAACGACTCGGGTCGTCGAGGACAGGGGCGGCCTCCCGTCGTCCCGGATCGTCACCTGCAAACCGACGTATTAAAAAAATTTCCTTCCAAAGGCTTCTCCTCCTCCTCCTCCACCTCCTCCACCTCCATCTTCATCTTCTCGATATGTATATATATATATATATGTATATATGTAGCACAAGTTATATTTTAAGGGATTCGGGGAACGACGACGAATGGCAACGGAATTAAAATCAATCCGGTGGGATTCGTACTCTTTGAGACGGCAGACGGTTTTATTTCGGGAATCTTTTGATGAAAGGTCTTGAAAGACCCTCGAGGTCTCTCTCTCTCTCTTTCGCAACCCCCCCCTCCGCACTCGGTGAACCTTATGCCCTCGTTATTTATAGGATTAATAACGTTTCGAGTGCTATCGAATCTTGTCTCGGAGCGGTTACTTTAACCTCAAATCCAATTGATAATCATTTCACAACGTCCCGCACTTTCTTATATTTTCAATACCCTTAAACACGTATATTTAAATGCTCTCGTCTTTTTATCCTTCATAATAACTTCTTCGACGACCCACGAATACACCCTCCGCGCTCCCATGCAATAATGGAATACGGCTGTGCATGCAGTACGAAAATGTGTATATTTTTGCATACATCCGAGTATCCTTTACGACGGTTCTCAAAAATCACGCGACATTGTTATTTTTATACACGTTGTTGAAGAGGATCCTAGAGAGAGAGTGAGAGGGGGGTGTGTGCACAAGTGCTCCTTCCTACCCCTTTTTTACATATCCGTTAAATACCTTTAAACGCGCGCGCTCTCTCTCTCTCTCTCTCTGTCTTTACACGCACACACGCGCACACAAGTTTCATTACGGAATATTTATTTAAAGCTTTATATGCAAGTCGAGCCGCACGATAGTCTGATTGTCAACGGAATCAGTACTTGGCGAAAGAAAGAGTCGGAGGGGTCGTTTAATTGTTCTGATAATCTCGAAATTATATTCCCATTAGGAAAGGATTGAAAAGGAGAAGTACCGTTTAGACATAAAGCTTATCGTTGAGATCGTAACAAAAGAAAGCCAGAGTTTATTTTGCTCGAGCTTCCCCGTCCTTATTTATACCATCTTCCTCCCTCCCCCCCGCCCCCTTTGATCCTCAATCGTCCGCGGGTTTTTAACTCCGAAATGGGTGAAAAGGGTGACAATGACATTTCTCCTTATCGACTAGTCTGAAAGTCACCCCTCCACCCCCTTCCACCCACTCAAGTTCTCGGCTGCGTTAGAAGTAACGTACGAATTTTATAATGAATTGGCGATAAAGAAAAACGTCTACATACAACGCATACAAAGCAAAGTGACGAGCTCCGATTATTATTTCGCGATCGGCGCAATTTCCAAGGACTACAACTACTACTAATTTAGAAAAATCAACGGGGAAACCGTATAAAAGTGGGACTGGATGGGTTCTATTATTTGCAATTTTCCCCATTCTCAATAACCCCGATATGAATTGTCGTCGTCGGCGGGGGGTGGGGGTGAAAGTACCGGTGTCGAGTCACGGGTCAGAGAATTAGAGTATCGTCACGAGTCGGACAGCGAATGGAACTCCGCGGCGTTAAGTTTGCACTCCGGGCGTGGGGGGAGGGGGACGTGGAGGCAGAGTACCCATCAGCGGACCACGAGCGGACTTTCGGCGTCGAAATTTAGTTTACGCGACCGGGTGACGCTGATGGGATGAAAATCATCATCGGCCGAGCGGAGCAAGCGATGCACGGTTATTGGGGTTTATTGGGGTTTATTGGGGTTATTGAGCCCTCGCTTCGTCCTGGGACGATGAAACTCCCCGTACGACGGAATGCCGCAGCGAGTTTTTATAAACATAAACTCCATTGCTCGTTACTCAAGGCGTCCAACTTCACGTTTTTTCTTTTTTTTTTTCTTCTTCTTCTTCTTCTTAGCTCGGCTAGTTATTAGCCACTCTGAGCGACCGGCGCTGCGAGACTCGACTCGCGAACTAGAAGATGATGATGATGACGATGATGATGATGATGATGAAGAATTATTATTATTATTATTATGACAATCTCCGAGGCCAGCGAGCGTGTGATATGGTTACCATGCAAAACAATGAGAATATCATTGTCAGTGCCATAAATGGTAAAATTTATATTCCCCTGCGGTGTAAAGCATTTGTCACGATTTTCTTTCACAATAAAAATAATAACTCGCAAGCTCCACGCGAAGTTTTTTTGTTTTTCTCCTCCCACTTACCGCTCGAACGGGAACGAACGACCCGACCCGACCAGTATCACCCCCCCCCCCGTCCCAACGATTTGCAAACGATTATTACTTATTCATCTTTTGTCTATTTTCTTTTATTATTTATTCTTCTTATTGTTGTTATTAATATTATTATTGTTGTTGTTGTCGTTGTCGTTGTTGTTGTCGTTGTTACCATTACTTTTTCTTTACTCTCTTAGAGGTGAAAATTTTGCTTTTCCATAAAAGAGCAGTAAAACTTTAAACGCTTTAAATATTTTAAACTTTAAATATTAAACGCTCGTTTAATATGGTTTTACATAATTACGAATGCCGACAGTACGCGTATTAATATAATTTATATTAACCTGTTTACGCGCTAAGCTGAAAGCAGCCATAAATTATCATTTTCATTGCTATTGATTTTTTTTTATAGTTTTTAAAATTATTATTATTACTGTTATAATTATTATTATAATTATAATTATGATTATTATTATTATTATCATTAGCTCTTTTTAAAACGAAACTAATGCGATTGAGCGGAGCAAATGAGGGGTGGGGGGAGGGAGGGGAAGAGGAGGACAGAGGTAGGTCGCGTTTAATATTTCATGAATAGTATGTATAACGCAGGAATATCGGGTAGGTGGGGGCGTGAGGGTGAGGGCGAGGAGGGTGAGGGGAAAAGTTTAAAATCTTGTTGAAACTTTTGAGGGAGAAGCTGGAGTTTCAATAGTCGTACTCTCGTACAGAGAAATGCTCGGATCTTAATATTTAGATTACGTATTCATCCTTTGTAGAGGAGCGGGATAACCTTTAGTAGAAGGGCCGTAATATTTTATAATTTGTAATTCAATTTGAATAAAACTCTGATTACATCTCCGAAAGGAAATGAAGGGGAGGGGAGGGGAGGAAAGAGTCCGCTCCTGGTAATCGCTGCAAAATAGAGTAGTTATTTTATCAATAAAGGTAAGGGAACAAAGACGGCGAATGAGAAAAAGAAAGAAAGAAAGAAAAAAGAAAGAGAAAAAAAGCAGAGTAATAGAGTGCATCGGTAATTGATTGCGAAAAATAATCTCCGAGCTATAAATAACGTTATCGTCAATGCCTTTATTATGATGAAATCATACATTCAGATAGTCTTATTAGCCTTTCGTTTGAAACGCAAGCATTGATTCTTACCGAGCGATTAAAAAGTCCTTTGACTCGCGGGCCCCGCCGTCCGGACTATTCAAAGATGAAATATATTTACACACGCAGATTTATCTTTATAATAAAAAAAAAAAAAAAAAAAAAAAAAAGAAAAAAAAATAGCGAGAATGTTACCGCTCGATTATTTTACAAGATTTCTCGGAAAGTTTTAAAATTATTGTTGAATTACTAATGACACGTGAGTGACGACTTTCCAAGTATTTATTCCACGTCTCGCAATCATCAGTTTCTATCGATAAGCGAGAGGGTGGGTGGCTGGGTTGGTTGGTGGGGAGTGGGGACGAGAGAGAGACGAGGTGAAAGAATGTCATGGAGGCATTACGGGAGATATAATGAGCCCGGCGATTAAGGGAGCTTAAGAGATTGACGATATAAAATGAGCTCCTTCCTTTACCTAAGAGTCATTCGCTTTATCTAACGTACAAACGGGGAAATACCTTTCGGATATAATTAATTATTTTTAAGCAGCAGCCATTGCGGAAAGAAAATCCCTCGGGCGCTGGGTTTCACGGGCGTTCCCCCATGAAAATGTCGAAGGCAAGGACAGCCATTGAAAAACATCTCTCTCTCTCTCTCTCTCTCTCCCCTCACAGGAGCGACGTAAGTTCGGGTGATTGGCGATGTTGGGGGAGGGGGGCGAGCCATTCGGGGTATTATAAATATAACGCAACGGCGGCTGGCTGGGAATTATTACCGATAATTTCGTCACTTTGCCGCGGCTGCCGAGCGACGATCCGAGCCTTTAGCAATATCGGCGAAGGCGCGCGTGTCCGCCGTGTCCGGGGCAACGGGGGCGCGACGTTACCCAGCCCCGATTCCTCTCTCTCGTCCTAATAATGTCGCTCGGCCAGCCTTTCACTGATTGCGCAGATCAACGGCATGGGAGGCCAGAGGTACCCCCCTCCCCCCACCCCACCCTCTACCCTCCTACCGACTCGCGCGATACGCAAATGCATCGGGAAACGCTTAGGAGGAGCGGCTCGCACCCAGTGCTTCTCCTCCATCGACCTTTCTCGCTCTCTGGAGGATATTCCCCCTCCCTCTCTCTCTCGCACCCCCTCCCCAGCCAACCATAAATTGATTACGTAGCTGTCGGGAGACGTCCTCCTCGGGACGGTCTCGAGGACTCTCGACCACGCGAATCACCGCGACACTCTCGAACGGTGAACGTGGAAAAGCATTTCTATATTTCTATCTCTCTCCTCTCTCTCTCTCTCTCTCTCTTGCAGCCTGAACGACAATAAGTCGAGTCTGTCGCACCTCTTGCCATCATGACTCAAGGGCATCGACCCGCACACCGATTCTTACACAATAGCCCACATTGTCGCTATTAGCAAAGTTCAACGTAACGTTCACCTCTTACGTTACGTACGCGCTAAGCCACAGGCGTCCGGACCAAGAACCTCTCTCTCTCTCACTCTCTCACTCCCACCTTGCCTTTCCACCAATTTGTTAATAATACATGCGATCGATCGGCGCGACAAAAGCCCCTTAATAACGTCATCTAGAATTTATTAATTACCGCGCACTCGATAACTGTAAACAACTCGAGGCGACTTTACGCTTAAATCGTACATGCGACGGGGTGTACGGGGGCGAGGGAGGGGGCAATTTGAGGAAAATTTAGATGGGTGAATTACACAGTGGAGGATGAAGAAAAGGCTTTATTTCCCTTTGTAGTATATAATAATAATGTCCTTGTACACGAGACGGCATCGATTATACAATTTTCCCAGCATTTACGTAGCGCTTGCATAATTCGACGGTTTAGAGAATAATAATTGACACCTTGGAGGTACTGGAGTAGAGGACCGGAGTTGGACTTGATCGCGGAAAGGATCGCGATCGATTATTACGAAGTTGCACGAATTGTAAGGGGTCGAGCGGTTAACCCTTACTATTAATTACGCGACAATGACTCCTCGGGGAGCAAGGAGTCCCCCTAGTACTCGAAGGCGTTATCGGACGGATCAAAGGGGGGGGGGTGCGCGTGCCTGAAAGTCAAAGGACGGCAGGAAGGAAGGAAGGAAGGAAGGAAGGAAGGAAGGAAGGAAGGAGGATAGCGTCACAGAAGTAAGTCCCGTTGCCCAGGAGCCCGGCAACAGGCCAACAAGCAGCAGCTTGCGATCCAGGACAGCTCTCAATCGGCTTAATTTTAACTCAGAGGGTGGACGGGGTGTCGTCGTTGACCTGAATAATCGAATGATCCTCGCTCAGACTCGACTCGCGAGCGACAACGAATCTCTTTATAAATAAAATATGCCGTCTAAGGATACCCGAGGCGAGTCCTTATGCCATTCCGACCTCGAGGACGCGCGTTTACCATTGATTGGCCCCCAGTGAGGGCAGGGCCAGCAGGTTTCTCCTCGATCCCGATTACTACGTGTACAATAACGTCCGAGGAAATACGGGCGGCTGCTCTATATCCGATCTCCGGGTCACAATTGTGGCACGCGCGCACCGAGCATCCACGGGAAATCAAGCGAGCCCCGGCTCTTTAACTGCCTATCTATGTGAAACTTAATCGTCACAGGTGCATTAATAGGACACGAGTCGGCGTTACTTTTAAGGGGGTTATTGGGGTTATTGGGGGTATTATAGCGTTTTTAATGTAAAAGTCGGGCACGCGTAGGGAAAGAATCGACACGAGAGTAGGGGGGGACGGACGGACTGAATTTTAGGGATACGACAAAAAGTGAGGGCGGGGGTAGAGAGAGAGAGAGAGAGAGAGAGAGAGAGAGACGCCAGAAAGTCGTTTAACTCGGTGAGAAGGATAAACAAGCGAGGAGCTCTCCTCGAGCACCCCCCTCCCCCCCCCTATCGGTGACTGGGTAGCGCCACTAACGAGATTTTATCTGCCTTAGACAACGGGGTAGGCGGACCGTGGTAGGCGGGGGAGGCGGAGGGAGGGGTAGGCAGTGACCGAATCGAACTCTGCACACAGAGAGGAGGCCGGCGACAAAAACAACATTTATTTAACCTTACGTCCCCCTTCCCTCACCGTCCCGATATCGACGGGCCAATATTTTACGTAATCGTCCGGAGGAGGAGGAGGAGGAGGAGTATCTCGGGTCCACGGGATGCTGTAAGGGATAATTCAGTGGACCGAAGTACCGAAAACGCTCGAGCGTGGGCGTTTAAATGCGGCAAGGCGGGAGGGTGGGGGAGCTGCCAAAGAAATATAGACGTAGGCTGTTAAGGCTACAGTTTCACTTTGACGTATCGGTTCGCCATGGGCTAGAAGACGTCGACGTGGCTCTCGAGAGCCCGAGATAAAAGTCATCAAGAGCGATCGTAGATAAGCGTCGTTTCATGATTCGCGGGACCAAACGGATCGAGTCCGTGCCCGTACATTCGCACCCTTTACATTTGTTTTCCCCTATATACATGGACAGCAGCAGCAGCGGCAGCGGCAGCCAGAAAGACAGACAGACAAGCACACAGACAAGTACACAGACAGATAGACAGACAGACAGAGGGACGGAGGTGCGGATAAGCGGATCTCGTTATTCCCTTTCGAAAGAGCAGACAACAACGGATTCTATTCTCCTCCGCTTCCGCATACGAAATTCTATTATCACGTTAGCCACGTGAATGTCTTATCCGACCAATACCTTTAACACGCCCGTTAATGCAACCTAAACCTCAAATCCAATGATAAAAACTCCCTCTCGCTATCTCCGACTAATAATTCTTTCCCCATCCCCTCCTGCCCCCTTCCCTGCCCGCCGGTAAAGGCCTTGGCGCAGTCCCGGCGTATAATCTTATTTCCGGGCAAATAAAAGTTTACGATAAAACATAGGAATAATACACAAATACATATAGATGAAATATTTTTTTATACGACAATAAATTTCCTTTGCCGTTCCATTATCAGGATCCACTGGCTTATTTTCATTACTCTTTCAGAATTTATGCTCACAATCATCATGGCCGTTCCACGTGAAAGCTTATTCGCTTATTCATTCATTTGCTCTCTCCCTCCCTCCCTCTCTCCTGTTGTATTAATTGTATTGAGAATGCGCGTAAACGGGGATGACGATCTAGTCTCGAATGAATACAAGTCCAAGGACGAATACGTGTCAGTACGAGGTCCTTTTAGTTCACCGGCTATCCGGCAAAGTCGGCCAGTGAATTGTAGATCCATTGATTATCCAGTGGTTATTGGGGTTGGACGAAGCCAACCAACAAACAGCCAACCAACAGCCAACCAACAGCCGTCTTAACGACTTCGTCTCATTGGTCGTGCCGCTTGTAATGAGTAATAAGCGGTCCTGTTTACGTAGGAAAGTGATCGAGAGCCCTTCCAGATCCGTCCGTTAATAACGATTAATTTCTATGGGTAATATGTCGAACTTTGGCTACTTGACTCGAGCCAACACCCGGCTGCTCTACGTCCATAGATAGAGATAGAGATAGAGATAGACATTCTCGATTTTTTATAGCTTCGTTCTCGTACGTGAGCTGAGTTTAGAGGGTCACGTGCTTAATTACGCGGCTGGAGACTCCCGAGGAGCTGGATATATACCGCCTCGCTGGCTGGCTGGCTCGCCGGCCGCTAATAATAAATGGTAAGACTGCAACGGTGGGGGGGGGGGGGTGGAATAATAATAATTAAAGGGCTAATTTATTTATTCACCGGCAAGTGGAGAGGCAATTTCTACGGAGAGTGTCAAACCGTTGTCTTTCCACTCGGGTCGGGGTTATTGGGGTGTGGTGGGGTGGGGCCGAAGGCAAGAGTACCTCGCTTTATCAATGACTGCTCGGTCGAGCGACCGACTTCCGGCCGTCTCCCTCTCGGATAGGAGCCGAATAGCACCGCACAGCTCCTTATATATAAGCTCCTTACAGTCGTTTCAGGGGCTAAGCCCCACACCACACCACACCACCCACCCCCTTCCCCCTTCCCCCTTCCGATGCTTTTAAAAGGAACGATGTATCGCCGTCGATTGGGCGATTGGGGGGGGGGAGAAGACTCCCATCGTCGACGGGAAGAGGGGAGGCATCCTCGACCGAGGAACCGACCGCTTACGCCCCCCCCACACAGGCACACAGACGCACTCGCTCGCTCGGATCGTCGTTTACGTAGCCCTGCGCGCAAATATCTCGTTACGTTAATTGCTTTCGAATACCCGAACGTTCTTACACAATGACGCGTACATTCAATGGACGAGTGAAAGAGCGTGGTGGTGGTGGTGGTGGTGGTGGAGGAGGGAGTTTAAGCAAATATGGAAATATTGATGAAAGGATGGTTGGGCGGAATGGGCCCGCGGGCGCATAGGATAGGCAGGAGAGGTCGAGAGCAACGAGCGTTTGGCGTCTAACGCTATTGCGCCTCATTTAAAAATTCAAAGGGCCAGGGGCTGCCGGGAAACGGCGAGGGGACCACCGTCACCGCCAGGAACGCTAGCTAACCACCACCACCACCACCACGGCTCGGATATCCGTGAAATCGTCGAGGCCGAGTCGGAGCTCCGCTGCTTAATTTCCACGGGCCGGCTGAATACTGGGACTGATGATGCCTCTATCGGATTCCCGGAACCTGCTAATGGCGCACAGTCTGCCAAAGCACGACGACGACGACGACGACGACGACGACGACGACGACGCCCCACCACCACGCGGTGGTTATTGCACACGAGTCCGAGGAGCTACTTTACATCCCATCCCTTGGAGCGGAGGGTATCGCGTTACCGTGGCCGATAAGGCCTTCGAGGAAGACCGCTCTCGGTGACGATGCACTTGTCTCGCATCGCTCGGCACTCTCGGTAGTACTCCTCTTATCGTCCCTGGGCTGACCCATGGATAAAAGTCAGCCTCCCACCCCGAATCCGGGCCCTATTTATCATTTTCTCAAATTTTTCTCAAATAACCCCAACAACCATCATCCATCATCGAGTCACGATTATTTTATCTAAATAACAAGGCAACTCACCTCACTCACCACCACCATCAATGAATTTACAATTCCTGTTAACTTTGAACTTTAAAAATGCCCCAATAACAAAATAGTTTCGCCATCCTCTGGCAAGATTATTATTCCGGCGTCTATCATTATTACGTTAATACCGCCTTTTCCATTACCGCCAATAAAATATTTCATTTTATTTTATAAGCGGTATCGTATTTATTGTTTTCGTTCATACTCCTCTTACACATTTGGGATTTTACGATTTCTTTCAATCTCGTTTCTTCACTCTAAATATTTTATGGATTTTCTCCCTCCGATACCGTAATACGCCCCCCCCCTATTATATCGCCTAAGGTATCGCGCATTTCCTATTGATAATTTAACAATTTTACGACCTTGAGCCTTTCATATTCGGATTTTCGCTTTCTATCGATCTACAGCGAAATCTTTACCTCTTATTGAACAATATTAATTAATCTTCATCTATAGATAGATAGAGAGTCCCCTCCGTATTGATTGTATACGATGTCAATCTTTCGTAGGACGAGATAGAACGTAATAATTTCGTGTAATTATTCCACAGGTGTATTTACCGTCACTCCTTCTTTCTACCCTCTCAGCCCCCCCCCTCTCCTTTTTTTTGTTTTTTTTTATCCACTTTGGCGCCAATCCCTAGGGATAACGAGGCTCTTAATGCTTTGCCAAACAATGCAACGTAACAATCATTGCGCACGGACTGGAGTTTAATAAATGACATTAAGAGGAGAGCAAGATTAACGAGTTAGATATTAAGAATAAAATGACTTTCCGGGAAAGGTTGTGAAAGTTTAACGCGCTCGACGAGGGGACCGTATTTGCTCGTGTACAACCTGTTGTGGTAAGGTCGTACGTCGTACTAGAGAGATCGATCCCTCGTCGATTCCTCTTCCCGGCCCGGCAACTCGTACGCGCGCACATTTAAGTAAAATGACATTATTATCTCTAACGACTAAATACACGTACACGAGCTTTTATCACGACATTTCGGACATTAAGTCCCTTTACATATATGTATATATATATATATATCCGTTATTAAGGCTACATAAAATCCGGTGTATATGTCGTTTTTTTTTTTTTTTTTTTTTTTTTTCTATAAAAGGGTAAAACAAAGGGGCAACGATAACGGCCGACAATTTACGAATATTTAGAGCAGAACAAACGATATTTTCAAAGACATTATTATTACGTCGGCTTTATTTCGGTGATTTTCATTATTTTTTGTTGTTGTTTTTTTTCTTCTTTTTTTTCTTTTCTTTTCTTTTCTTCCACCCCCCCCCCGTTAAAGCACCGCCGCTGAGCCGGTACTCGCGCAAAGATAATAACGCTGTTTACAGTCTTGACGACGCCCCGACATTATTGTCTAACTCGAATGAATGGACGCGCCGCCTCCCGTCCTCCCCCGTGATCTTATCGATCACCAAGCAGCTTGCTTTCCAAGTTGTTGACAACGTTCTAACGTCCTCCCATCGCTACCTCATCATCCCCGCGCAGGCCTCGCGTCCTTTTCTTTTTTTTTAACTCAACTCGCTCACTACTAAGTTTATTTCTTACTCTGCTTCCCAAGGGCGGTAGAAAAGAGAAAAAAAAAAGACAAACAAACAAAAACAAAAGGCGCTCCTCGTACGACGTTGTCCCGGTTTTCTTGGGAATTTCCCTCGGCCTCTCGGCCGCGCTTTCAACGATACTGCCTTTAATATCTATCTTCATTTTAGAATGTAATGTCTCGACATTAGTAGTAACGATATCGCGTGATACAAGGAATGACGGGCTTTTAAAGAGTAGTATTGAGTATTGAATCGGGATGAAGAGTCACTGTGACATTAGAGTGTATTTGAGGCAATGTGATAATAATGCTAGCGATTGCTGTCTATTCAAGCATTTCTTATTTTATAAATACTGTTGTACTTGGCTCATCGAGCCAATGGCAGGTACGATTTATAAATAACATTCCTGATCGAACAGTGTCAGAGGGACGTTCTTCCCACCGTAAGGATAATTGGGATTATTGGTGGTGGTGGCGGGGGAGTATATTTAGAGAATATTTAAGAGGGTGATTGCTCGGTAAGGAATTTCATTAGATATAAGTGAAAGGGAGGCTGCTGCTGCTGCTGCTGCTTCCGCTTCCGTTTGATTTACGATTCCGATCTTCTCTTACGGTCTCGGAACTAATGCGCGAAAAACATACCGGAATATACCGGTTAAATAAACGTCATATTTTTAAAAACTGCCCCGTATTTATCCTTTACGCTCCGGCCGGAAGCGTGGGCTTTTAGGGGCATGGGGTTGGACGGACAGGAGAAGATTAATGTTTTTGACCGCTGCGACCTCCGTAAGCGTAGAAAATAAGGTTAGGAAATTAATTAAAGTGCTCCGCAGGTCCGGAAATGGCTTATCAAACGGTGGGCTTCCGTGACTACGTGATGCTGGTGGTGGTGGTGGTGGTGGTCGTAGTGAACGCTAACCGACGAAGCGAATCGATAGATGCTCGGGATGATTTCGTCGATGAGATTATGGGGATGATTTGCGGGAGGGGCAGCATCTCCCAGGAATTGCTCGAGGATTGGACACTTGTGGTCGGTTTACCCGTGCGCCGGACAAACACTCTCTTCTCTCTTTTTTTTTTTTTTTTTCCTTCCTTTTGTACGACCACACGGCAAATAACTTACCTCCAGAATGTGTTCCGCCTGGTTCTCCCGGTCGAGTTTCCGCCCGCTCGTAGTGATCAGGCCTGCAAATAACGAAGGCGCATTAACGTTATTTCATAATTACGGAATTAATTATCCGCTCGGATCAAATAGTTTCTCTGTCA
The DNA here is from genome assembly GCA_018883505.1 of Ceratosolen fusciceps. Taxonomy (NCBI): domain Eukaryota; kingdom Metazoa; phylum Arthropoda; class Insecta; order Hymenoptera; family Agaonidae; genus Ceratosolen; species Ceratosolen fusciceps. The sequence goes on from RCIC01000016.1 coordinate 3,571,481, forward strand.
ATGAGGAATTTTATTGCCGGCAGGGCTCAGTAAGTGACGGAGGATTATTGGGGTTCGGAGTCTCCGAAGTCGGCCGTGTCGCTAACGTCCTCGGGAGCTGGGGGGAGCGAATTCGGGGAATAAAAGTGCACCGTGCGTAATCAGGGTAACGACGAGAGCTTTTTACGCGGCTTTTTAGTCGGGCCGAGTTTTGCAAGGATTCCAGCTGCCCCCCGCTTCCCGAAAATCCCACGTATTCAGCGGCTCGTATAATGAAGTTAGTCGAGAACGAAATCCCACCACCGTTGCTGGCCAGTTACTTTCCGTTTGTCGAATACAAACATGATTCCGGGCGGCCGCGGGTCGTAGCAGGCTACCGACGACCTCGGGGAAAATAAGCGAAAACCTGAAAAGCCATCGGACTGGTGCTTCATTTTCCTCGGGCTTGTTTGCGACTCCTCCTCCTCCTCCCATCCCGTCCCATCCCGTTCCATCCCGTGTCATCCCGTGCCATCCCGTGCCATCCCGTTCCAGGCAAAGGAGCAAGGAGCTTCCCGGGGAAGCAGACGCACGGGGAAAGTCGTAGGCCGGCCTTTGACGAAAATTTTCCACGAGGTCGCACCTCCGTGACCGCTACACGGAACTTTAGTGCGCGCGTTTAAAAGTTTCCGCGAGCGCGGCGCGGCTCGGCTCGGCCCCGACGTCGTCCTCGCTCTCTGGCTCAGCAGCGCTACCACCTACACTTCAAAAGGCTTAATAATTAATTAGACCATTCTAACCATTGACCGGTCAGACGATTATATTCATGGCTTCGCTCTGCCCTCGTGACTCTACCGCCGTGCGAGATCCACCATTCGCTACGTGGCCCCGACGACGTCGTCGGATCTTCTAATAATATCTCCCGTAAGGATAAGGATAAGGATAAGGATAAGGAGGGTCCGTAGGCTTCGGTTAATGCCTCCAGGCCTTAACTTAACCTAATTGACAAGGAGAAACTCTTGCCGAGAAACACTTACCGCTCGTCGAGTTGATGAGGAAGTAACCCTCGGCGTTACCGCTGCTGATGGAGAAGGTGAAGAGCTGGGGCGAGACGTCCCGGTCGAAGGCCCGCATCTGGAGTACGCTCACTCCGGCCGGTGAGTTTTCCAATACCGAGGGATAATAGACCGGCAGCTCAGTGAGTGGCGTGTTGTCGTTCTCGTCCTCCACCTCGATGTAGACCTGTGACCGAAAGATCCTTTCCTGTTTACTCGTCGCCATCGCCCTCCGCCCCGGGGCCGCTGCCCCCGGCCCGCAACCCACACCCCCGATAACCGAGAGACCGAGAGAATTTAAAATAGGAAAACCAAAAATATAATAAAAATAAAATAAATAAAGATATCTCTGTAAGGACGATAGTGAGCCTAAGCGAGAGAAAATCCCGCGAATTCCTGAAGAAGAAAAGTACAAGTAAAATTGTCCGCTGCCCAGATTTCTCCCGCATTAATCCTTATTTATTTAAGAATTCCAGACTAAAGCAATAACCTGTGGTTATGAAATTACTTGAACTTTCGCGGTGATCCGTCTTTCCCGTACCCTCGTACCAGAATTCCAAGTTCTTGTGCTGCTACTACTACTACTACTACTACTACTACGTACGTACGTACGGTACTACTCACGCAGGAATTCACGCAGCCGGCGATACTAAAGTACTTTATTATATATTCGTAATAGAAAGGATTAGTATTTCACGGTAAAAGTATTCGCGTATAGTTTTTCTATAATGATTCTTATGAATTTATTGGAGGTTGATCGACGCAACTCGTGCATTATCGTACCTCACGTACGTACATTATCGCCAATATAATCCTTCGCATAAGTAGCATAACCCCAAGTCCTTAATAACGAATTTAATAAAGATTTACGCTTCCTTTTATTTTTATCCCTCTGATCGGGAACGTTAAACTTTATTTATTCGTACGAATAGTTATTTTGGAAGTGGGGGACGGGGGAATTTGTTTTTGCTAAAAGCAGAGGAATCGATGAACGAGTCTATGCTTTGAGATACTTTTTTCCCTCCATCGTCGGACGATTCGAAATGCTTTCGAGAGGGCATAAATTATATATATAAAAAAAAAAAAAAAAAAAACGTCGATTTAAGGGCAAATTTATTTTCGTCTCGCTGAAAATAAATTCCCCCGCATAAATAATGCGATTACGCTGGCTTCGGCCTTTCGTATATAATTCATATATAATTCATATAGAAAGAGGAGGAGGAGGAAAAGAGGCCGAATGAATATTTTTGGCAGTACGTAAGGGCTCGCTTTATCAGACTTCGTTATTCGTTCAATGATTGTAACGTATTGATATAATTAGGCAGTGACGCAACGAGAACCAAAAGGCTTTTAAAATAAATAATTCACCGGCTCGATCTACCGAGAAAATGACCATTGCTCGAGGCATATCTCCTGATGCTCCCGAAAGAATATTAATTACAACAATGTGCGCCACCACCCGCGATCCTCGTAGAATTCGACATTATTCCGACAGATTAGGAATTCATAGATTTCCCAACCCCCAATAACCCCAATAACCCCCAATAACCCCCAATAACTCCCTGTTTATAAAGCAAGCGATTTGACCGGAAATGAATTATTGATTAATCCGATTATCTAACGAATCGATCCGAGAGAGAGAGAGGGGGGTGAATAATTTATTCAGCGGGCACGTATGCGAGCCTCCGCCAACGTATGAAAAAAGCAGCTAGACGGATACGTAGACGGCGAGGATAAGGATCTAATCTATCTGGATCCCTCACGGAGCTGGCTGGCTGGCTGGCTGGCTGGCCGGCGTGTGACGAGGCGCGAGGAGGTAAAAAAAATCAAGAGCTAATAAAAGCCAGAGCCAGAATAGGATAGCCGAATGGGATTTTGTGTCGGTCGGTACGGATGTGCCAGCGACACCTGGTTCGCGCGCAAACCTCGACGAGAACGTTAAATCGAATCAACATCCGGCGCGACTCCGTAGCCAGTCAAACACTGGCGCCCCTCCCTCCTTCTCACGAATCTATCGAATTCTTTATAGAACAACAAACAGCCTTATTTATTGCGGACTGCGGGCTGCGGAAAAATCGAAAACGATATTCGATCCTACCCGTACATATAAGCCCGTATATATATAATAGTAATGGTGGTGGTGGTGGTGGTGGCAATGGTGAGGGCAGAAGAAGAAGAAGAAGAAGAAGAAGAAGAAGAAGAAGCAGAGCGATGCTTGCGATCCGTTGATAAGAGCCCGACCGAGGGGATCCCACCCGCTGATAAGACAGCGCACTAATAATACATACGAAGCAGCTAACGCTCACCGACTCACCGACTCGACGTTCCACACATCCAAACCCGACCTTTATATTACGTTTGACTTTCAATCCTACGTAATACGAAATCCATTTCTATAATTATTACTATTGCCAAACCCACTACTGTATTCCGTAGCTCCGTAGCTCCGTAGCTCCTCAATAATTACCACGGCCGCGAATAATTACTAGGATTTTAAGCGCATTAACTCCAATAAATGTAATTTAACGTCCTTCGTACGTGTTTTATCCACTAATTGGAGATTTTTCTTTAAAGTTCGTTATATCGTAAGTACGTATTTCATTACCGCGCTCCGCTCGATACATTAAACGTATTTCTTACGTCATGTTTCGTAATATTATTATAAGCTATTTTTATTTTATTTTATTTTATTAATTAATAATAAATAAAACCGTTTTCGCTGAATGTAAATAGCGAGCAGAGAAAAAGTATGAGTACGCGGGACATGGCGATCGCTCGATTATCATAATGAAATACATTTATATGATTATACAATTGATCCTCAAGCTTTTAATTTACAATAATAATGGAATACATTGGATTCGTAATTTTAACACTTAGGCAGATTAAATACGATTTTTCATACAATTAATTAAGTGAATCTTTTTATATATATATATATATTACTAATGCAACGTAAGAGTACGTAATTGAAAGAATCAACGTCTATTGTACGTATAACTGAGAGTGTACTCTCTCATACAAGTTGTAGCCACACTGTGATTAATAGTTAATTCACTAGAATGAGAAAAAACGAGCTCGAGCTAGCATCGCAGAAGTAGAAGGTTTTTTTTTAACAATAAAAATTACTATCGCGACCGCGTGAATATTATTTCTTTTTATATAATATCGAGAACTAATGTTGACTGTATTTGTTTGTTCGTTCTTTTTTTTTTTTAATTTAAAATCCGTTCAAAGACAATCGAACAATAGGATAATAATAAGAAGAATAATAATCATATAATTATGTGGAACAACGATGTTCGATGTATATATTATACATCGTCTTTTAAAAGAACTCATTCGCTGTGGAGGTAAAATTAATTTGCATTACTAGTAAAGCATATTGCTCCTTGGCTTATTATGAGATTGAAAATATTTAGAAAGTCCAGCCGATGGTTTTTTTAAATCACCGTCGCGTAAATTATTACAGCACTGCCTTATTTTATAAAAAGAAGCAGAAGAAGAAGAAGAAGAAGAAGAAGAAGAAGAAGAAACAGGGGAAGAAAGATTTATAAAAAAAAAAAAGAAAAGGGTGTGCGAATTTCAAATGTCCATTTGTAATTATCTTATTGCACGAAAAGTTGAAGAATAATCGTCCTTTTTATGTATTCGGAATTACCGGTAGAGTAAACGTAATTGAATGTAAGATATGTCTTTCGGAATAAACGCAATGCGGGATTTCATTAATGCAATCGGAATCCGGTGTAAATAATTTAAAGAGGCCCGCGAGGGGAGATAAGGAGAAAAATAAAGCGGATAAAACGAATCTCGATAGAATTTATAATAAATATTCTATTCGCACGCGCGGCCTCCTCCTATCGATAACAATAATTTGATTGATTGATTGATTGATTGATTAAAACAACACGTCGTTTTAAAGGTTATTGGGGTTATTGGGGGTTATTGGGGTTATTGGGGTGGGGTGGTGGTGGGGTAATAGAGACTTCTCTCTTTCGGAGGGGAGTCGCGATTAAAGAAAAGGCGGCTAGCGTACCTCTAATTTCGAACTGAGCGGCACGACTCCGTGGTCCTGGGCGTAAACCGTCAGCCAATAGCCGGCCTTCACCTCCACGTCCAGCACCGCCTTTGTCCTTATGTTTCCTGCAATCAATCAAGATAGACTTTGTTAAGATAACAACATTGCTACATTAAATATTATACTTCGTCATTACATAGCTTACTCAAATTCAAGCGATCTAAGGCCTTTACGGCCTATCAGGCTCTTATTGATTATTAACAAAAAAAAAAAAAAAAAAACAATATAAATCGTTAACATTCATTTTTGGGATAAAGGGATATCGCGTCGATAATAATGCAGGACGACGTGTGCCTAGCATAATAATTATGGGGCTAAGACGATCGCTAAAAGATTCGTGATCTACGAATACCCCCCTCTCCCCCTCCCCCCCAAGAGTAAATAAATCGTTGGACCGCTTGGTCTCGTGCCCTCCTCCTCTTACGGAGGGTCTCGTACGGAGGGATGGGACGGGGGCCGAGCAGCCGTTGTACACCGATGCCACTTCAGTGCCGAAGTATCAGTGATCTAGAATGCTCTCGATGTGACTCATCGATGCCAGCTATACATTGCTGCGTATGTATTAGGAGGCAGCAGCAGCAGCAGCAGCAGCAGCAGATCTATAGGTACGATGAGGAACGACGAGTGGCATAAGAACAATAGCCGGTCGGAAGCTGCAGCGGATCATAGGTGATGTAAGGTATTATATTGTTAAAGATCGTTGGCCGGAATGGACGAGAATGGACGAGAATGGACGAGAATGGACGAGGAGAATGGACGAGAATGGACGTTAGTTCCACTGGTTGGAGTACGCGGGCCCCGCTCTCTTTCTCCTGAAACAACCCTGCACTCGGACTCTAGATCTAGATCCTCTCGGACAGGACGTTGCCGGGCATCTTGATGGAATTCGTACGGACGACGACGCACGGATGGTTATTCGAAAAGGATCAATCAAAGACCGTCCGAGGAGATCGGGCCCCGCTCTCCGCCACGGCGGCAGCTGTGCTCCTGCACCCGCCTCCACCGCCGCCACCGCCACCGCCACCGCCACCGCCACCGCCACCGCCACCGCCACCGCCACCGCCGTCGCCGCCGTAATTCGGAAACCGAGGCGCCCGTGTCGGGTATCGTTGGAAATCCGTGCGCCCAGGTAAAGAGCAGAACGAACTCTCCCTTGGCCAGGGCTCACTTAATCCCAAGAGTCGCGGTAATTAAGCAGGACTCCTACCGACCGACAACACGCGTTTGCATTACAAAACAAACGGTCGATTTATTGCAGTCGAGGATCGATACGGGCCGGACAATGACAATCATAATAACAATATCATAATAATCCGCGGATCTAGGAAATCTTGTATATAAATATTTATTAAGACTCGGGAGCGCGAATCAGATAATTTCAAGCTACTACACCTTATATATAAATATTCATTTTTTTTTTTTGCCCGCTCGCCATGCTCCCTCCCCGTGTGTGTGTGTGTGTGTAGGGGGGCGGTAGCAGGATGGCGAGAGAGGGCGGGGGAGGTGTAAAAATATACAGAAATGTAATGCGATACGTTATGAAAATGACTTCGTGTGCGTAGTCGAGTTGTGAGTAAGACGCGAGGGTGTAGAGAGGGGGAAAAAAAACCACCGCAAAGTAGTATTTACGTCGGTGGTTCCGTACCGGCGAAATGGCTCCTTCGATCTTCTAATTACTTGTCAGATTCGCGTTCGAGCGATAACGCCGAATAACGAACGCGTTACGAGATTATAAGCGCGAGATTCGACAATTCTCGCGGAATCTGGATGCGCGCGGCCTATAGCTGACGGTGTCGGTGGTGTCGGTGGTGTCGGCGGTGTCGGTGGTGTCCGCGGCCAGAGGAGGTGCGTGGAGGAGAGAGGGGGGGGCGACAGGATTCCAGAGAGTTTTGTAACGCAAAGCCGGAACAAATGGGCGAAATGCTGGGAAGCTCGTAAAACTGCCCGGCTCGGCTTCTCTATTTGAACATAGTCATCGGGGATGTAAAAACGCGCGGAGATCGAATGCTAGGGGTTATATTGGGGGTTGGGGGTTGGGGGGGAGTACGCCTCGTAAAAGCCTTTTACGGGAACACGGCGCTCCCTCGACGCGCTTTGAAATTTATAATACGTCACCTGGCTTCTTTTTACGCGACCTAGACGTACATCCAAAAGCCGGTTCCAAGGATTAAAATGTTTCCCGTAAAATGACGTGCGCACGGACCCCCCCGACCCCGTTTAGTACTCCCTTCGTGCGCTACGGGTAACTGAGCTCATTGACGAATAAGAAGCCGGGCTCCGGTTGTTTTTAAAGGCCCTTTTCCCTTGAAATGCCACGCAAGGAATCCGCGGAGCTTACATTAATCTCTAAAAAGACAACACGGCCATCCTTCAAAAGCTCCATTGGCCTTTCCGGCGGGGAGGTTGGGTGAGGATGGGGACGGGGACGGGGACGGGGATGGGTTGGTGGAAGCCGCAGACATCGAGAGCCTCGATTATTCATCGTGTCACCGGGTCATGCGCAGCAGCCCGATAAGATCGGCCACGCGGATAAAAGCTCTCCCGCGACCCGACAACCCGACCGGCTCCCGAGGAAGAGCTACGCCCGGAAGTTAACACGGCCAAGGCGGATCCGCTCCGAGTTTTAATGCCAGCCAAGCTCTCGCGGCCGTCATCGCCGCCACTTACTCCACCGCCACCGCCACCACCACCACCACCACCACGACCACGACCATCAGCAGCACATGAAAATAGTACGTCTGCCGAGTTCTCTCCCGTCCCCGTCCCCGTCCCCCTCTTACCCAACACCTCATCAGCGGCGAATAATTTAATAGGTGCTCCACCAGCCATTATTATGCCGACCCACCCACCCACACCCACGCATTTATCCGGCACCTACCTTATCTCTCTCTCTCTCTCGCTATCTCTTATCTGTCCGCGACATTCATTCGGCTCCGTTATATTCTTTTTGTCCTTCGGGTTACCTCGCATTAATTATATAGTAAATTCCGGCGGGCAGGTACTGCCCAGCGCAAGGCCAGCCCACACTCCCGTACCATTGTATTTTATAGTTTCGTATTATTGCGCCGGTCGGCCATTAAAATTATTGATACGCCGAGGACGGCTATCGATGTAATTCCCGCAGTTAAGAAGAGAGGAACGAGGGGGGGGGGGAACGCTGTGCGCTAACGTCGCGCAATACTGCACACGCGCCATCTTCGGTACAATTAATGCCATTACACGGACTATTGAATAAATTCTAAGCGTTCAACGTGCATAACGATAACGGCAGCAGCAGCAGCAGCAGCAACGGCAGCAGCAACGACACTTTCTCGATCAGGCTGCTTGGCTTGCAAAAAAAAAAAAAAATACAATTGGATATTGCAAAGTGGCCGGCCGAGCGGTTCCACAACATCGAATGCAGTCGTAGTATTATTTGAACGGCTCGAGGATCGGCTAACGAGACTGACAGTCCGATTAATTGATCCACGAGCGAATTCTCTTGTCGATCGACAGAGCTCCGACTCTGCCAGACAGATACTAATAAAGCTTTTATCTAGGGGGGCGGGGCGGGGGTGTCGGCTACTGCCAAAAGGCTCGATCCCATGATTAGAACGAGGCATCGGCCAAACAAAGTACATTGCATTTATTATCGGGGATATAGTCGGGGGGAGAGAGGGGGGGGGAAGAGAGAGGAAAGCCTTTTTCGGGTAAACAATCTTCGTGTGGCGCTTTAATCAAGATGAATATTTATTTATTCGAATATCGGGAGTCGAGGGCGATCGTTCATAGCGAAAAGCGAGCAGATTCGCCGATAATTTCATCCAATTCTTCTTATTAAAATGGCACACCCCGACGAGGGTTAATCCAATTTCGATGCCTTTCCAGCTATACCCCCCCACCCCCGGAGAAATTATTTCATTTATCCGTCGGCGCACCTCGCTGCCGCGGCTTTAAAGAGGAAAAATAGCTCGGGCACTGTTGCCCCGAGTTATTAACGGAATAATTCCTTATTAAGCCGGTTAAAAAACTACCGACATTTTGTTTCCATTAGGCTGATTATACTCACAGATTAATATAAATCTGAAGGGAAACAATTAAATAAGTGAGAGAGAGAGAGAGAGAGAGAGAGAGAGAGAGAGCGTCCTCCCGCATGGGAGGGCTGGTTATAAATAAATTTCGTGAACGACCTACGGCGTAATGAATTGATTGAGGTTAAGGTACTTGAGGCCGAGACGATGATTAGGAGAAGTCGGACGGAGAAAAGTGCGACGGGGACGGGGGACTCGCGTTCGATAACGAGGACTGTTATTTAAAATTGAAATTTACAATTGCCGTTAAAATTAATGGCTCTGGAAGCGCCCCGGAGTTGAAATATTTATAAATATTTGAATAGCTTTGGAAAGAGTGGGGGGTGGGGAGGGGAGGACGGAGTCCCGTGGAAAAGTGCCACGACATTCCCCTTCGGATCTTACGAGAATATCCAAAGATTTCTTTGGAAACTGCGAGCGAGCCATTATTCACTTTTGTATTAATTAAAGCGTTTGACGGCCTTCGACGGCAAATATCACAAACCAGAGAGGCATTACAAAAGGCAAAAGGCGGCCGCCCTCGGGTACATAGAGTCGCGGGAGCGGAAAAACGTCGCCACTGTCATATAAAAAAAAAAAAAAAAAAAAAAAAAAAAAACGGAATACAAGAAGAAGAAGAAGAAGAAGAAGAAGAAAAAAAAAAATGAGAATAGAGAATTATAGCCTTTATTCGAAATGTAATTTGACGCTGGGATGTCATAAATTAAAAATAATAATCGTTATCTAAAGCAGCGAACGTCGGAACGGCCCCTAAGAGTAATTGTACAACGAGCATTAAGATTTATATTACATTCGTACGCGCAGATTTAAAAGTGCTGATCGAGGTCGATTTCCCGGCCATTGGATTTACAAAAGGGAAAAAAAAAGAAAAAAAGAAAAGAAGAAAAAAAAAAAGAGGGCAGCACAGAGAGATAGAGAGAGAGAGAGAGAGAGGGGAGGGGGGAGGGAGAGTGGGAAAACAGGAAAAGTCTATCTGAAGCGAAGCCGAGGACTGACAATGGGGTACCGGGAACCGGGAACCAGGAACCCGGTGCTCGCGAAACAAAAAAAATGGTTAAAAGTCCAGAGCAGCGGCGGCGGCTACCAGCGCTCTGCCCACCCATACTTTTACAAAGCGTACCACGATACATCCCCCCCCCCCGCCCGCCCATCAAGCCAACCAACGACTCGCAGTTTTCGGGCTTTTTCGCTTTATCCTCGTGGCTCCTAGGAGAAGAGCCGACGACCACGGCTCTCGGCCCACAAACGATCGACGATTCCGTTTCCCGAAAATCCTCCTTAACCCAATCCCGGTAATTTTAATCCTGGCGATCGATCCTGCCCGATCTACTTTTTAAATAATTATCGCGTTTTATTGCGCATTAGGCATGGAAAATTTACGCGGATGATAGGTTGGAAGCGCAATTCCTCTGAACGATTTAATGCCCAAGTAGAATAATGGTGCCTTTAACTTTTCATATCGATTCGAGCCCAGGTAGGGTGAGAGGGGGGAGACGGCGGCAAAGTGCTCGGACCAAGGGATCGCGTGACTGCTCTCTTTCCCCACCCTTAAACCCCAATAGCCCCGCTCGGCGAGCTTCGCTCATTTACGAATTATATCCGCTTCGTATTAGTTTTTCTTCGTCCAGGGTTAATGTCCCTGCCCCGCGCGCACGAGGTTCGTCCTATGCACCGAGTACTGCTCCATCATAATAACAATAACAGCGGCACCGAAGATAGCCATCGCGATCTACACGAATGTAAAACTTTACTCGCGACCGTAAAAAAATACGAAGGGAGCCTGAGAGAGAGAGAGAGAGAGAGAGAGAGAGTCTGCTGCTATAATTTACGCCGTCGCGTATGAAATGGCGAGGGAGTGGGGGGGGGGGGAGTTATACGAGCCGTGAAACGTACGAAGCGACTCGTTTTTAATTCTTCCGACGTCTTGTCGTCTCCGGCGAAATTTCTCCTCCCCGCTAATTATTGTTAGCCTCATCGCCGTCTCCTTTGTCCCCGGGGCCCGTGGTTCCCCCTTCCCTCCTGAGCTCACGGCATCGTAACGCCGAACGCGCTCGAGATTCTTGATCGTCCGGTCGCCGCGTCTCGAAAATATACGTTTCGACTCCTTGTCCCCCTCCCCTCCCACTCCCCCTCTCTCACTCACTCTCTCTCTCTCTCTCTCTCTCTCTCTCATCCACGAGCTCCCTCGGTCGCTAATATTATTGCGATTTCCATTTGTACGTAACGGTGTCCAACTAGATTAGGTCCCAATGATCCACGGACATGTCCACCACCGATCGGTATCTCTGCGCCTGCGCGCTCGCGAAGCTGGCTAAGAGTCCTCTCGTGGCCGTGAGGGGGGTTTTATTCATCGCGAGGAGCCGAACGTCGATTTTACAATTATTTCACGTCCTCGATACGATTCGTTTGCAATTGGCGACCCCCTTTCAAGGCCGCGCCGACGTTGTAACGTATTATTATCCCGGACCCGCAGCCGTCGCTTACCCCTTTCCCCGGTTATTTATTCTGCTCCCCAGGTCCGCTTGTTCGTCTGCTCAGGTCCTATCGTCGTACCTGGAGTATCGAAGCGACAACGCCTTCTCCGTGGGTACAGTATACCCACTTCGATTATTTATCTCCGCGTCACTGCCGCTCTAACCACGATCTAACGTACGCGTACGTAATGCAGGTAATGCGTGTCCTTGGTTATAAATTCATTGCTTGTAAATATACGCGCCTGGCAAATCCGTTCAAATTCCTGTTACGATTCCGACGCAATACTGACTTTTCCAAAGCAACGTGGATTCCAACGCTTTCATACCTTACCGAGCCCTCCCCCGTGGACCCAAGCTCCGTAAACTTGATTCTATTTCCAAAATGACCGTAAAATCGCCACCCAGATCCCACGCCTCTTAATCATCGCGCATTTACTTTTTATTAATCGTATTATTATTATTTTTTTTTTGTTTTTTTTTTCTTAGTAGGTTTTTTCTCTCCTCCTTCTCCCACGACCCCGCTCCCCCCCACCGCTTTTAAGGATTACGTTGGAAAAGTAAGTAAGTAAGTAAGTAAGTAAGTAAGTAAGTAAGGAGGCGGCGTTAAGAATTTCATATCCCGGCATTAAATTAATGATCTAAAAAGGAGAGTCATCGCTCTCGAGATAAATTACAAGGCGTTTTTTTTCTCTTAATTTTTTTTTTTTTTTTTTTTCTTCCTTATCTACGGGGATGCGTACGAAGAGCAATAAGTGAGATGAATTTCGAGCGCTTACGAAGAAGCTTACGTTTTGGTATAATTTGTATAACAAATCTAGCCTCGACATTTCGCAGATGAATTTTCATTGGTCTGATTTAGCGGGGCTAATTTATGGGGCTTAATCACTCTAATTGGAGGAGAATCGTAAGATATGAGCTGTAAAATCGATTTCGGCCATTTGTCCCATTTGTCTCTCTCTCTCTCTCTCTCGTTCCTCTCTATGATAATTAATAGAAAATGTGTCGGCCATTAGAAAGCAATTAGCCTGCGAATGGAACGGCGACGATAGCCTTTAAATTATGATGTTTTCGAATAGACGGTCGAGTTGTCGCTCGGGTGGACTGAAATTATTAAAAAAGAAAAAAAAAAAATCTCTCTCTGCGGAAAGGAAGCGATCGGGTGGTATTTCCCGATTGCCGCTCGGCTGTAGCTTCGCTTGGATCCGAGGAGCGGCAGCGGTAAGCGTCGATAGACCGGCCCTCTCGACACGTGACGTCACTCACTCGCTACACTTGTCAAAAAAGGTAAAAAAGCTCTGGTTCAAATGACCTTCCTTACGACCATCGACGGTGGATGGTCTCTGGCCGTAGGGTAAGAGGGTCGACCATTGGCTGCACATCCCTAATGCGCACTATTTCTCTGATATTTCTCACGATCGCAAGTAAAATGATCCAATGATCTCGGGTGCCCGTCTCTCGGTGGAGGGGGGGGGGCGCTTGAGCACGAGGAATCCCTCGAGCCGACGATATCCGGGGCTTACTCGTGAACCTTTGTCAAGCTAATGGGAGCGGGCGTTTCCCGATTGGCGGAGGTATCGACCCTCCCCCCACTCCACCCCTCGAGACCGCAGCCCGGCCAAAAATATAACCGCCGCCGCCGCCGCCCCGACCTTCCATTACGCGGACATCATTAGAAATAGAGATGATAGATTATCGTGCTCGGCGGACGCGTGGCATTTTTAGCTCCCGTTTATCCGGGAGCTTGAGTTTTTCTAAAATGCAAGTGTAGTCGGTCGTGCCCCGGTGTGGCATTAGCTGACTGCAGCAGGTCCATTAATCTGGAGGCGAGCGAGCGAGCGAGCGAGCGAGCGGTACCGGAGGCCACGCCTTCCTCTGGCCTTCCTCTGGCCTTCCTCTGTGGCCTTCCTCTGTGGCCTTTCAGTACGAGATCACGTAGTATCACCGAGATCGCCACCCTCGCTGATCTACTCCCCAGTGCTCTGCCTCGAGAGTCTAGGCCAACTTGGCCACCGGTGCACCTCTTTACTCTTTACTATAATACGATATCAGTTGCCGAGCTTACAAGTTTGGTCATGTAACGTATATGACGCTCCACCTCTCCCACCCTCTCTCTCTCTGTCTCCGCCCCCTATCACTTACCCAGCTCAGCAGCTTGGCGGAGGATCATTTGGATCTTCGGCTTCGGGAGATTCGTTGAGAACGTCTTGCTAGCTTCGATCGATAGCTACCCGACAATCGACAAAGTAATAATGAGCCCCGAACACCCTGCACGTCCCGGATACGTAGAGAGGAAATTACAGCGGCCTACGTTATCGATGAATGTCTGGGCCTTTTTTTTTTTTATACGTTCCATTGGCCAATAAACGATATTTCGTATCGAGGGCCAACCACCGCCTACGTAATACGTGATTTAACGTTTAACGCATCCGGGGGGGTGGAGGGGCGGGGGGTTCTGGCTTTTTTCATTCGATTCGTTATGCCTTTGAGGCGGATGGGCATTTCGTTTGGCACCTGTCGGGGCGAGTGTACGCATTCTTCGGACTGCATTCCGTCGAATTATTATGTTTTTATAATATTTGGACCGATTAAAGGGAGAGAGAGAGAGAGAGAGAAAGACACAAAAAAGCAAAAGAAGCGTTTCTAGGGTAGTTATTGCATCTCTTGGGAGGGTCGGACGGCAAAGTCAAATTTTCTAATGGGCATTCGAAGGTCATTGGGGATGAGATTTGGGGAGAGGGACAAAAGGTGTCCGTCTGGGGGAGGTGGCGAGCGGGTGAGCGGGCGGAGAGACGAAGGGAGGGCTTCCTTATTTCGCCGGTATAATAATAATAATAATAATAATAAAGTCCTTGGGGCGCGAGGCCGCGCGGGCAATTACGTTATTGTAGATTTTCGAAACGAGGGGCTTCGAGCCTAGGCGGAACGGAGTCAGGGAGGCGTCGACTGGCTTTCAACACCGTGGCCAGCGAAACTGCGTCTCTGCGTTCTCTACGTCTCGGGGCGAAAAGCCGACGATCGACTAGGCCCTAATGACGGCCCGGAGAGCCCGGCCACACGCGATCGACTATCGGCTAACCTCGACATATGCTCGACGATGCTCGTCCCTCCGCCGCTGCCCCTCTCTCTGCTGCCCGCTGTATTTTCCCAGATCGCGTTAGGGACGCTAGACCGACTCGCCGCTATGCGCCCTCGTAGCGAGACCTGCCTGCTCCACCTACCCCCCTGTGCCCCAGCCCCTACCCCGGGCCCTCTGGAGTTATTCGCGGAATCTCCCTGTACCCCGGAACAGGTGGCATCCTTCCTCCCCAATAACCCCGATCCCTAATTGTCGTCGTCGTCGTTATTATTTACCGGGTTTGCTTTAGCGAGGCTGCACGCGCACGGCTTTCGCCTAAGCTTGAATTCGCGAATATTATCTCAGCCATTCCATTGGTTTTCAATCCTCCCGAAGCTCATCATCAACGCCCTTTCGACCTTCTCATTCCCAATCGAGCCAGGTCGACCGAGTAATCCGTAGAAAGGCGCCTGCCTTCCCGGCCGAGTTTTGCTCCGAAAATCCAATAATCGGGACATTGAATGGAAGGGGCGCGGGGGAAGGTTGGTACGGAGCTCTGTGGTGGTGGTGGTGGGGGGGGGAGAAATAAAATTATAGCTGACGTAAAGATGGGCTAAGGGCGATTCGATCGATGGTTCGCTGGCCACGAACGAGAGAGGCAAAAGAAGCCGTGGAGAGACGGCCGCAGAGCTGGAGGTGGGGGGAGGAGGAGGAGGAAAACCCAGAGTCCGATATTTTACTTTAAGCGGCTGCGAGGACACAGGCGAGGGGCAGAGGAGGAGGAGGGAGGTGAGTTCGATTAGACCAGACAAAGGCCGAATTAGCGAGTGAGCGGGTGAGCGGGTGAGAGAGAGAGAGAGAGAGAGAGAGAGTAGAGCCCCCGCTTTATCCAGAGGCCGGTCGAATCGCCACGAGCACCGCGGCCCTCATAATTTCATCGGGTTCTTTGATCCGCTTAGTTGAAAAAACCACCTGTTCCCCTTCACCCCGAGCGGGAACGACCCGAAACGACCCGAAACGACCCGAAATGACCCGGAACCACCGGATATTTTTCGCCACTTTTCCAAATCCGCTTTCGTGGCTTATGTCCCCCCGGCAGCTTATACCGCTCGACTTCCTGGTGAGAAACTACGCGGTCGATCTCGCGCATTATCGATTACTCGGTCCACCCGGTCCACCCGGGAAGCTTAAAATTCCTCGATCTATCGCAAAGCTCTTCAAGGACAAGGCCGTGAGAGGGAGGGAGGGAGGGAGGGAGGGAGAGAACGACTGGATCTTCATGAAAATCGAGTCTTGAAACTTGATAAAAGAGGGCGAATATTCGATTCCATTGGCCGCTCGACAAATCAAAGACATTGACGTGGGTGAGGTGGGAGGGGAGGTGGGAGACGGGGGGTATAAAGCCAGGTAAATTGAAGAAGCGGGCGTAGTATACGGAGGCGGTAGCTCTCGTCTCGGCGCCGAAGCAATTTATTTGCCGCGCAGCTACAACGTTTACAAGGAAGCCAGTCGTAAAAAAAAAAAAAAAAAAACTTTCGAAACAAAGTCAACGTTCAAATGAGACTCGGGCCGAGGCTCCCCGAAAGCGAAATAAGAATAAACTCTGATGAGAAAACGTAGCGCTCCTCATCCCTCCTCACCTTCCTTTTTCTTCTTAAAGAACGGATATAAGCTCTTGATAAAGGCCGTTTCGACCCTCGCGAAATTCACCGTCTTTCATTAAACGTTAGCCTCTTCGCTTCCTACTATCTCCTCCCCCTCCGCCTCTCCCCATCCATCCCTCCATCCCACCGTCCTAATTAAAATTGCAATAATCGCTAATCGGAGCTAATACGGCTTTCTACGTCGACCCCTTCCTCCGGTGTTCCTGGCGGACAGCTGAAAAAATATTACCGGGTGCGAAGATTCCGAGGAGGGGGGGGGGGGCGAACGGGGGTAACGGAGGCGAGTGACGTTGATAAGAAAACGAGTGTCCCCTGGCCCCGCACCCGGAAGAATACTCCCCGAGCCAAGTAAAAGCGATTTCCAGCTCCGCCGGCCGGTCGTAGTTCGTCCTGCAGGGATACGGAATTGCCTATAAACCAGTCCACCGGTGACGGAAATAACCCTCGAGAGACGTTTCTCGGGAGGAACCGGGCGCCGTCGTGTCAACGCGTAATTCCGGAGTAAGCGAATGAGAGGGAAATCTACTTTACCGGCATATCCTCCGACGCGGTCCATCCGCTCTTCTTTCCTTATTCGAAGTTGCGGAGGGGGTGGGGGGGTGGGGAGAGCGAAGACTTTGAGAAGAAGAAGAAGAAGAAGAAGAAGAAGAAGAAGAAGAAGAAAAAAGAAAGAAAGAAACCAGCCGGCTTTTAACGAAGTCGGTACGCCGAACGGAACCGAATACCCGTTAAATGCCCATCGAGATGTAACCCTTTGAAAGGCTGCGGCTGCAACGCACCGTAAAACCCATCGCCGTGAGGCTCATACCCGCCGATGAATTTCCTATAATTTTATGGGAGCGACGGGTCTCCCCCCCTCCTCCTCCTCCTCCTCCCTGCCGCGTCGATGCGACCGAATCGATGGACAAATAAATGTGCCGCGATAATATTTGGCCAACGTCGCTCCCTTCTTTCCTCCACTTCCTCCCCCTCCCCAACCCCTCCGGCCCCACCCACACCCACCTCGCCACGCCCCACCAACGCCAACAATCAGCGTCCAAAGTTATTTTTATAAACACGGCTGAAGCTGCGAAAATTAACAAAATGTCGAACACACGTGCCTTTCCTCGTTCGTATCATTTCCCCACCCCCTCGACTACGGCTCGGCCGCGCAATTATATTATTTTTATTACACGTATCCGGTGTACATTCATCGACGCAAAATCCGTTATTATTAGTTGCCAGAACTTTATCCTGCCTTTATTGTCGCTGTTGTTGTTGTTGTTGTTGTTGTTATTATTATAAGCCGATTCCGTTCCAGCGTACAGAGAAAAAAAAAGGAAAAAACGGAAAAAAAGCAAAAAAAGCCAAAAAGCAAAACAATAAATAAAATAACATTAAATAATCGATAGGGAATTGCACTTTCGTTAATTACAAAATACCCCTTTTAACGATAAAATAAATGTTTTTCTTTTCCTCACGAGTAAAACGGGACTGCGCTAACGACATTATCTCCAACCAATAAAACATATAAATCACCGGCCGGGCAGTGTGACCTGTCGGATTATTTGGGGTTATCGGGGTCAACCTGACCTCCCGTAATAATTGAATTCTTAATGCAATCGATTTGAAATAACGACGGGGCTCGCTGTCTTGCCCGTGGCACCGGCACCCGCACCCGCACCGCACCGCACCGGCACCACTACACTTATCGCTTCGTAAATAACTTATTGAAATTAATTAATTATAAAATCATTTAGTATTACTTCGCGCGCCATGGGAACGAAGTAAAGTATTTTGTAAACGTAGAAACGCCATTTTGTCCGGGCTTTTTATCGTTTACGAAATTTATAGTCGGTGAGCATCCGCCGGTGCACGGCTAACGAAAACAATCGCATTCGCTGCCCCGGCGTACGTGTCCTGTTTAACTTTATTGCATTTATTATGATCAATGGCCGGCCGATTCCAAAGAATTTCGTCGCGGTCAACGTCGCGTCAATACCACGTCAACGGACAAATAATCTCGCACCTGTCCGGCCTTTGTTCTACAGTCGATCTAATTGTCTAACTAACGATCGCACCATTGCAACACGGACAGGTAGATATGACGAGCCGCGTAGTAGTGTCGGTATTATTACCATTGGGTATTAACGTCCGACTCGCAGGGGCTCTTCTTTCGCGATCGCGATCCCCCGTGACGACAATGGGGTCAAAGAAGACCTCGCGTGCTCTCGGATGGTTTTTTTGCGATGGTTCCGAGGCTCCATTTCCTTGAAATGCTATAATTTGACGATGATTTTATAATTCGACGCCGGCACGTAAGTGAAATAATTAATTGCACGTAGAGATGATCGAGCCTCGTCCAACTCGTGCACTCGATCTCTCTTTCAACAAAGCGACCACCATAAAGGGGCTAGCTATTTCTACGAATAATAATAATAATAATAACGTTGCGTATAGGGTTTATTTAATTTATGCCGAAAATCGGCTCCTCGGCTCCACGTCCCCCCTCTCGCCACCCTCCAACGGAGGTGGCGAGAGCAGCAGAAGCAGCAGCAGCAGCAACAAGAAGACGCTCGTCTGAGAATGTCGGAGCTCGCAAAAATAATAATACGCCCAGACAGGTCGAACGGATGAAAGAAATCGAAAGGAGCGAGTAATACGAGACGCTAATAATACGAGATCCGTGTACGGGTGACGTTGTTCTAAGTATCGAGCGGCGGTGGGGGGGGGGGTTATCGGAGTCTCTCTCTCTCTCTCTCTCTCTCTATCGCTCTCGACTGGCGAATAGACGATAAGTCTGAATATTTGAGGATGGGGGGAGAGGGAGGGGCGGTGATTAAAGGATAGTCGGGAACGTCGACTCGATAATCAAAATCGAAAATCGATAACCGACGTAGACGGAGTCGCGCGCATTCGGCAATTTCTGCCCCATCGCGTACCTCACGACGAGGTCCCAAGGACGATTTTGCCCGTGGGAGGAAATCCCCCGAAGCTTCCTGAAATCTTTATCAATCAATTACTCGAGTCTCTCTGTCATTGTCCTCGCTTCGAATTGTGATGAATCGGTAGTGGTGGGTGGGTGGATGGGTGGGGGGGACTGAAGAGAACGAGGAGATGGTCCTGTGCATACGAGGTAGGGGACGGACGGACGCACGCTCCGAGTAATTTCACCGGGTCGTTTGCAAAAGCGGTGGCGGTGGCGACGACGACGACGACGACGACGACGACGACGGCGGCGGCTGGAAAAGTAGCGGATTCGAGGAATTTTAATATAATAAGGTCGCGCAGTATTTTGATATCGGCAAAGACTCGTCGAGGCTCTTTACTCACTTGCGCGTATTCTTGCGAACCGACTCGGCTCACGTATCAAAACTTTGATCGTTAATTCTCTCCCCCTGCTTCGCTCCTGCTTCGCCCCTCCCAACCCCTTCCCAGCCCCTGCCGCTCGTCTTACTTATTTTCCCTCTCGCTTTCACTACAAACAGTTCTATTTAGCAGGGAGGGTGGTGGTGGTGGTGGTGGTGGGTGCGGCCATTTAAATTTCTAAATTACCCTCGCGTACTTAATACATTATATTCGTCGAATTATTAATACGTCTGCCGCGTCGTTTTAAGTATTTCGTTCCCAATTCCACCTCCCCCCCCCAACCCCCACCCCCCGCAGTAAAGAGGGGTAAAAACGCTCGGTGCCAAGTCGTAGCGAGCTGTCTCGCCAAGTTCAAAGAGTTTTCGTAAGCAAATTAGCATTGGTAGGAGATTTCTCTCCCTCCCCTCTCCTCTTACCTCCCGCGGAGATCACGCAGGTAACTTTAGGAAAGAAGGATCCGTTTCCTAAATTATCGCCGTTTAATGTCGATCTCGGATTACGAGAGCCATGTATTACCGACCTTGTAGGACGACGAGCTGTGGCATTCGAATCGTCATGGGGTGGGAGGGAGGGAGGGAGCGCGTTAACCGATTTTCTTTCTAAGCCGAGAGTGAGTAATTGCATTTAATTGTGAAAATTACGAGGCGCGTGTATTTGTACCGTAAAGTGGCAATCGAATGGAAGGAAAACGATTAGGGCAGACAAGCTAACGTAACGCACTGCACTTAATACTCTCCACATCGATCTAAGTATCGGATAACGCAAAAGAGGCTGAAAAAAAGAAAAAAAAAAATAGAAAGGAAAGGGTGAAAATAGATTTAGCGATAAATAGCGAGAGTAGGTGGTGGAACGCTCGCTGTTACTTTTATGGCGACCTAGGGCTTTGTATTCCTGTTTATTTCAGCGGTGCTTGTTACGCGGTTTTGTAATTGCTCGACTCCTAGACAATCGTTATTAATTCCGAGGAGGCAAAGCGACGAGAATCTCGACGATCCGCAAGTCTTCGCGTAAACTGGACAACCGCCGGGGGGGCGGGGATGGCCTTGATGCCGTGCGGGAGTAGCAACGGCAACAGAGGTCCTGGACGTAGAGTCCCGGGTGAGGGCTGGCCACGACGACGCAGACCTCTGCACTTTTCTATTGCTATACCGCATTGCCCCTCACGCTGCCGCCCTCCCTTCCCTCCCTCCTCGAACCTATCTATCGCGGAGTGAATATTCTTGCTTATTGTCTTCGCGAGGCCGGAGCTCACCCAATAAGACCCAAAATCTGCGTTCACCAGTTGCCAGCGCCATCTGCCCCAATAACCCCAATAACCCCAATAACCCCTGAGCTTTTCGACATCGCAATTGCAATTCATATTGAATGAAATTTTAATTACGCCGATTTTTGAATAATCCCAATGCTCGTGGCCGTGCATTGCATCCGACGCGTCCGACGCATCCGACGCATTGCGAAAGGTAAATAAGAATCAAGAAAGAGAAGAACGCGGATGGATCCGAGCAGGCGAGCCGTAATAACTTTGTATTACAGAGCTCTGCCGTAGCGGCGCCTCGATCTTACGTCGAGAAAGCGCTATACAAGTGATATTACATTTCGCGGAATAATAGAGGTTTTTGCATTAAATTGAAATCCGAGTGTCGGATGTTCCTCCCTATAATGGCCTCGTAATAATCCTATTAAAAAATCATTCTGGGCCCGGATAGAGAGGGCTGGGTAGATGGATCTGGGTAGATGGCCGCTTGACAAGGACGGGGAAAAGTATGCGGACGGGTAAGGGTGTAGAATCGACTGGGGGTAGGGGGGTAAGGGGGGAGCGGTTAAGGCTCAGCGAGTTTAAGGAATACGTTGATCTTTGCAGTACGAGCACAATGCTAATTCGGCATTAAGTCGATCCTTAAAGGCGTCAATGGTATCGTTTGCTCATGCCAATGAATACCAAGCGCCGCATTACGACGAATTCTCATTGGCGCACGCTCTACACGAAGAAACGAGACATTCGTACGTAACGAGTCGTCGACGATATACCATACAACGGCAACGGAGTGTGTGTGTGTGAGAGAGAGAGAGAGAGAGAGAGACCGCGAGGAAATTGCCGTTATTTTAGTCCTCGCGTCTCGTGGATTTCGTTTAGGTTGCAGTTAATGCTCCTCCTCCCACCCCCGCTCCCTCCCTCCCTTCACCCATCGACGTTCCACGATTCTCGCTCTGCCGCTGCCTCCAGGCGGCGTACCTACCTACCTACCTACCCCCCACCCACCTTGCCCACCTTGCCCACCGGCGGGCATGTCTGTCAACACGATCGAATCGATTCTCGCGCTTCTGCTACGCCAACAGCGGGCCGTAAAAAACCGTATTCGAGAACTTTTTTTACTTCACCCCCCTACCCCCCACTACACCCGCCCGCTTGCGTTGTTCTTCCGAATGAGCAGCGACCTCCTGGGCACGACTGACTAAGCGTTATGACGCCGAACGAGTCGAAGGAGCCGGCAAGTGCACGTACCCGGTACGAAATGACCGAGAGCAAAATTTACGTCGGAGGAATCTGAACTGGGGTGGGGGGGGGTGGGGGGTGTGAGAGCGGCGGACGGAGGCTGACCGACCCTGTGAGCGAACGCGCTGCAGCCAAGACTAACTACTACTAACGCCTGGATTCCACCACGTGGTGTTGAGTTTCGCGGTCGCTGGAATTCTGTGGCTTCGCAGCTCCGGAGAGGGTATACGGAGATGGTATACGGAGAGGGTACGGACCGAGCGCCCACGTTCCCACGGCGGCCCCGCAAGCTTTTCTCGCGAGCTTTACGGGATGCTCCCTCCCTCTTTCTCATCCTCCTCGTCGCCGTCGTAAGTGCGCGGCGTTTACGGGAGCGTAGACTGTGCTTTGACAATTAATCAGGGCCGAGGTCACTGGCCCCGCGTCTGATAAACAACTCTGCCCTTGAATAACCATTAGGCCCTCGACCGCAACCGGTAGATCCTCCACCCACCCCCCACCCTCACCCGAGGATCTTCCTTTCCACGTGATGTAAGCCCTGACCGCGGACCTTAACGTCATTATGCCGCTGCAACCAAACTTTTTTTCTTTTCTTTTCTTTCTTTCTTTCATACTCCCTGCCCCCCACCCCGCCCCCAATCGTTCACCGCCTCGACTATTCATCAAACCCGGGACGCGTTATTAACATGACTTTGAGAGAAAAGCCGAGGACGAGCCCGAGTCTGAATAAGCCATAATTATCTTCTTTCCTTTCGTTCGTTTTTTACTTCGTTTCTTTATATGTTGGTTTGTTTGCTCATTTGTTTGCTCATTTGTTTGTTTGTTTGTTTGTTTGTTTGCTTGTTTGTTTGTTTGTTTGTCGACGGCCTGAAGCAGTTTTATAAACCCCCACCACTCTTATATATAAACGTGCCCCTTTCCAATTCTGGCCGGACGGTACTTTTAAATTATCTCCGTATACGCGCTCCTTGAAACAACGAGCGTTAATTTTAATTTAATTAATTAAAATTTATTTCACTTATGCCGAGTTGATTTCAGTAAAATGCTAATTCGAATGGAATTTTTCGTGCCGGCCGGTGCCCCTCGCCCCCTCGCGCGACATAGCGAAAGCAAAAGAAATTGAAGGAAAATTATATTAAAGGGGAATAATAAAAACGTTCGCGCGCGCGCGCGCGCATTAAATGGAAGAAGACAAAAAAAAACAGAAAAAAAGAAAGAAAGAAGAGAGAGAGAGAGAGAGATTGGCCCCGAGAAGCCACAGGTACGTGTATACGACGTTTCTAAGGCCATTGTGATAATCATTAGCGTCCGCGTACTACGGATAAAGAAAAACATTATCCTTCTTTCATTCGCCGCGGCTTAACGTGGATTTCACCCCCCCCCTCCCCCCCAGCCCAGAATTTATTTTATCAGCCTGAAATTATGATTACCCCCGTGCACACGGGAGCATAATTACCCAAAGAAATATTAATTACCCCGCCCCTCCGCTCATGGTTATGATTTTCATTCATGGTTTTTTTTTGTTTTCTTTTGTTTTGCTTTGTTTTGTTTTGTTTTGTATTTTATGCGATTGCCCGTTATCGGGTTAGAGGTACGGCGAAGCTTCCGTGCGGTGTACGAAGCCGACCGTTTCAATGCTCCGATGCCCGGCGCGTCGATGCCCCTTTGGACACGGGCGGGACGTACTCGGCGGCAGCGGCTCCCGTGCACGCGTGTGCAATGTAATTGGCAATGCGAGTGGCACCGGGACGTACGCGTCAGAGGCAATGCAAACCTTAATAACAGGAAATAATAAATGATACGAAAACGTTTTTTGTTTGTTTTTTTTGTTTTGTTTTTTGTTTTATACAGGACTTTGGTGAAAACTAACTCGACTCTATAGAAATATTGTTATAAATATATATAAATATGCTTCCTCCATATCCATATCCTTCCATATGTATGTGTGTGTATGGTCATTGAGGGCCGGAGGCATTTATTCCTTCTCAACTGGCGCTTCTAATAAAATAATACGACGGAGGCTCGCCATTCGTTCGCGTCAAGCAATATCGATTGTCCGGGGAGGGGGACGGGGAAACTTCTTTACACGCGTATCTATGTGCATATGGGAAATTCGAGGGGCAGATAGCCGCTCGGTCTCCAAGGAAAATCAGAATTAGGAGGGCAAAGAGAAAAATGAGAAAAGAGAAACGTGAAACGAGAAATGTGAATATACGTATATGTATATGCATATGTATAGCGGCAGGGAGGGGGGGAGAGAGAGAGAGCGCGAACGAGTAAGGCGTTATGAGAGGATAGCTTATATTAAGGAGGTGATGGGGGAGTGGGGGGGATCGTAAATTGGGTCGATTAAACAGTAGATTTCGCGACCACGCCTCGAGAAGGAAGCAGCGCGCGGGACCGGCTCTCGAGGCTACTGGAACTCTCAATGAATGAAAATTGCAGCCCCGGCGACGCCGATCTACGTGTGGGCGCGGGGGGAGTTTTTTTTCGTCCACGTCGGCCCGCCGTCCCATACGCATTTATCAAAGAGCTCGTTCGTTTCAATAGCCGGGCTCTGGGCGAAAGCGAGGCCCTCCCCGCCCCACCACCCCGCTTGGCGGTCGAATGCGCGACTGCGCCAACGCTAGCCGCCCGTAGATCCCCGCCGCTACTCTACACGGGTACGTGGCTCGCCGCGGAGGGGAAGGGAGAGCGAGGAGCGCCTCGGTACCGAGGGAAACGTCGTAGTCGTCGTAGTCGTCGTAGTCCTACCCGTCCCCGCCCAAGCTTTTATGAAACGGAAAGGCATTACATTTTTCCGCAAGGCTTATTTCGCGATTTAATACCCATTGAATATGGCTCCACCTCTCTACCCCCCACCCCCTTCCTTATTCCTTAGCGCTTCCGAATTTCGACGAAAAATTTATCGCCGATATTCCCATGGCGGGCGGAGGACAACCCTACGTAAATTGGAAAAGCCATTCGAATGAGATAAGGCTCCTCCTCCTCCTCCTCCTCCTCCTCCTCCTGCTGCCTTGACACTCTCGCCTATTTTTATTCCCTCGCCATTGTATTGCCATCGTAAATCGACATTTGCTTTCTAAATTTATCGCGCCGCCACGCCCTCCGAATTAATATTTCCCAACGTTATCTCGTGCCGCTTTCTTTTACATTCTTCTATTTTCTTTTTGACGAAACCTTTATCCCTTCCCCCCTCCCCCCTCCCCGCAACCGCTTCCCATTCGACGTTTATTTACTAATCGAGGCTCTCCCGTACCCCCGCCGCCCTCCCGCCCCTATAACCATTTCCACATTCCCCCATGACCGCGCGAGCCTCCCTCTGTCCCTCCTCCCCACCCCCTCCAAACCGACTGTATTTATATCCCGAGGCGGAGGTCTCTGTAATTAATTATGTGAGCCGCGAGCCGCGAGGAACGTACCGAAGTAAGCCACGAGGTTAGTAAGTTGCGTGTGGCGCAATCGTCCGATTCGGCCATGAGAAAGAAACTGCTTAGAGCTTGCGATGAATTACGGGAAGAGCTTTTCCCCGTAAATCTTGACCGCGTTAGTCCGCATTCGATATTATTACAACTAGAAACTAGACCCTGAAATCTTATACGAGCTCCCGCCTCGCCCCGCCTCCCGCCCCCTCTACCCCCCCGAGTTATCGGGATGCGTAACGAGTCGAATAATGGTAGCTCGAGCGAGTGCTTGCCGTGGTTGGGTGGGGAGGGCGAGCGGGGAAGAGGGGTTAAGGGGGCGGGGGGGGCGGAGGTCGACGCCGTATTTATTTATTGCAATGAATTAAAATAAGTCCGCTGGCCGGGTAATGCAATCACGGCAATCACGGCAATCACGACAATCGCGGCAATCACGGAAGTTGGGACAAAGAGGGGAATAAAAAATAATTGTCCCGATCGTTCGATTGAGCCCGTCGATGATATTTTCTATTAATAATAATGGGACGCGGGAGGGGGGGGGGGCTCGGGATCGATTTTCAGTCTACCAATGGACGGGCAATAACGCAAGCAATGCAACCCCTG
The DNA here is from genome assembly GCA_018883505.1 of Ceratosolen fusciceps. NCBI lineage: Eukaryota > Metazoa > Arthropoda > Insecta > Hymenoptera > Agaonidae > Ceratosolen > Ceratosolen fusciceps. The sequence goes on from RCIC01000016.1 coordinate 3,597,702, forward strand.
GACGCGAATCTACCCGTTGCAATGGGCGAAGAGTCGGAGTTATTACGAAAAAGGTGACAAAGGAGTCGTGGACTGTAATACGAAGACGAAAACCGAGGCAGGAGTAGCGATCGATTATTGAAAATAAGTGCATTATAAAGTACGTTAAATGGCTTTGTAAGACTCGATTACGTATTATACATATTTTATGGATGTTTTACGGCCGAGGAAATGGCTGTATGCTCTTGAGCGAGCGGCGTATAGATCGCTGGGTGGATGGATGGATGGATAGATCGGATATCGCGATGGACCAGAGGCTCTAAATACTTACGTATTCCATTATAAAATACGGTACCCCCCCCCCACCCGCCTTTTCTCATATTTACCGAAGCCTAAATCCATGCCTCTCGCCCCCACACGCCCCCACACGTTCGACAACTGAGCTCTACGTACGTGTCGCGCACTCAGCCTCAAGATCATCCTTTACAGGCCGAGTCCGCTCCGCATGACGTCAATGTACCCTCGCGTCCGTACCACGCGCCTCATATTTTCGATTCGTCCACGCCGTCGTTGTTGCTTAAGCGATGACTTCCCCGCGATTCTCCGCAATTACATTCCTCGCCCGAAATCGCTGTTAATTACGGCCAAGTGTACGACCGACTGATCGGTCATACCCGGTCATACCCGGTCATACCCGGTCATACCCGGTCATACTCGTCGTCGGTCGATGTTGCCGCTGCCGCTTGTTTTCCGTTTTCCGTTTTTCTTTTTCTTTTTTCTCTCTCTCTCTCTCTCTAACAAAACACGTCGAAGTAGATAAAGCGTCGGCGCGTAATCTGCGAGACGTATTCTATTGTGAGAGTATGCAAATGCGCCGAAGGTGGCTTATATACCGTGGGCTCATGAATTACGCAACAATAACTCTGATTCCGCGGTATACGGAGGAATCTTATACTGCCAACGCCGTGGACCCGTAAATTCCGTATCAATCCCTGGCATTGATAATATATATATACGTATATACGTATATACGTATACATGTATGAGCATATAATAATAATTGAAGATTAATGAGATCTCGGTTGGGTAAGGAGAGGGAAGGCTCGCGCGAGTGAGGTGAATTATCTCACCCCTCCCCACCCCCCTCCGGCCCCTTCTGAATCCTGAATCATCATTGAATCCTGAATTGATCGTTCCGTCCATCTCAATCTTTGCCCGTCCCCAATGATTCCTCAATTGTTTTTTTCCTCCTTTGTTGTTACGGCCGAGCTCCCCGGCCATCGATACCATTGATAACGCGTCTGCGACAATAAAGATCGTACTCGATCGTATCTCGATAGTCAATATAATGTCAATTCTCGTTCGGATGGCGCTCGACATTATAAAATCCCCCCGTTTTCCCCGACCGACTCGCCCCGTGTCCCCTTAACGGGTAACTCGTAAGGTAATAAGTATGGGGCCCCGGGTGGTAGATTGGCGCGGGGTCGACGTTAACGACGAAGCCCCCCCCCCAAGATTCGAATGGCCCGATGCTTACTTTGCTGCTTTACCGCGTTCCTCCGCCACCACTACGACCACCTCCACGACCAGCACCAGCACCAGCACCAGCACCACTACCACGAACCGGGGACTACTCGTTTTATTATTATCATTGCCCTGGGCTTTCGGAGCGAGAGCGTCAGCTCATTATCGCGCGCATTCTTCGCAGCTCAAATTTCTCATGAATCCATTGTACTATTAAATTTCGGAGCGCACCTTAATAGCTCTCCTCCCCCACCCCCCTCCCGACCGCTCTCGATCTTATCTTACGGAGCATTGAGTGATTCGCGAAGAGGCATACATTAGTTGTGTAAAATTTAATCGATCCGGCTCCGAGGCCAGTTAATCTAATAAATGCGCGCGCGCGCGCGAGAGAGAGAGAGAGAGAGAGAGAGAGAGAGCTCGTATCTGATTTCATTATAAATCAGTCGAAAGGCTTCGTTCCCGCGTGATCGGGATCCATTATACGCAGCATCGGCGGCGTTTCATTATACGGGCACCCTCCCCCGCCCCACCCCCCATCGCCTCGCCTCGTGTAATAAGACAATAGACGGACCGGCGCCGATTCTATCGGTTCGCGGCCCCCCCGCCCTTCCATCCCTTTCCATCCTCCTCCTTTCATCCACGTCCATCGACAGTGTCGTGTCTGTGAGGAAATTATTCAATCGTCCGTCTGGTCCGTAGCAACGATTTTCCCTTCGGCCATCACCTCCCACCTCCACCCCGCCCTCCTTTCTCGCGCTCTAGTACCGAAAAGAGAGAAAAAAAAAAAAAAATAAATAAATAAATAAATAAATACCGCTCAACCGGCTCTCTATGCACCGGTGCATAAATCAGCCAGAATTCAGCCCGGACTTATTCGTATTCCTCCTCGTCGTCGTCGTCGTCGCCGACTGCCGTTGCTGCTTGCTGCTGCTGCTGCAACGAGCCCGAGGGTGACGAGGGAATCGTTATTTTTACCACCACGACGACCTCAAATAAAGTTCGGAGACCTGGCTCGCCCCGTTCCCGTCCACTTCACCTGGAGGACATTCGTTTACCGATAATTTCCCGGGAGCTTCCCTGCCCCCCCACCCTCACCTTACATTCAAAAAGTCACGGTACTCGCACTGCCAATGGATTTGCGCTCGAGAGTCCAATTATCATTAGGTGCGAGAGCAATTGCGTACGTAAATAACCAATCTTCTCTCTCTCTCTCTCTCTATCTATCTATCTATTTACCTATCTTTATCCAGCTGTCAATTTTGAGAAGGAAGCGAGGAGGCTTTTCTCGTTTGTTCGGAAGAGGACAGCGGACGAGACAGTGGAACGAGAGTACGAGGTCGGGGCGTGGGAAACGCGCGGCTTTTAGGAACCGAGTGATCGAGCCGTTGCTTCCGAGGAGTAAGGGCTTGGCTAGCTAATCAAAAGCAGGAGGAGGAGGAGGAGGAGGTGATGGTGCGGGGGGGGGCGAAATTAAGGTTGGCCGACTTAGCGAGGAGTCGCAGCTCGATTCCCGACGCCTAAGCCTCGAAAAAGAACGAAATATAGAAAGAAAGAGAGAGAGAGAGAGAAAGAACGAAAGAAATAAAGAAAGAAAGAGAAAAGTACGGCGAAACGTAAACGACCTTAGGCTTTACAGGTACACGGCGATGCAGACGAGCGCGCAAGTGCAGCTCGCTGAATTCTTGATGAGGCTCCGGCAAAATACGATAGAGTAAGTCTCTCTGTGATTCATTGTTGCCAAGGGTTTAGCTGCTGCTGCTGCTGCTTTAAGCGACGGAGGATGAATTTTCCATGCGCTCGGCACGACTACTCGCCGTTTTCTTTTTTTTTTTTTTTTTTATTTTTATTAATGACTCTATCAAATATTTTCGCTGGCCGGTGGTGTTGGGGGGAGTGAGACGGGGGGAGGGAACCTCGACCTCATCCACCCAGTCTCCACTAGCGCTCGCCGAGGGGGGAACTCACAGCATCGACGGGGGGAATAGCGTAAAAATTACTTTCTATTATATATATTACCTTGTATTGCCATTCTGGGCTTATAATAATCCTTCGGGAGAGGGTAATTCCAGGAGACTACGACGGACACTTTATAATGGGATCGCAATTTTATCCGCAGGCACGTTTTAAATAACAAACTGTAAGATTTTTGTTGTTGTTTTTGTTTTTGTTTTATGCAGCAGGAGCAGGAGCAGGAGGAGCAGGAGCAGCATTCTCGGCAGTTATTTATTTGTATGGTGAGCTCCCTCAGGTGGTATTGTAGGGCCGGTGAATGATTACGCAGACGAGCGCGCGGTTCTATTAGATTTTCCAACTTGCGAGCGGCGATGAGGAGGAGGAGGGCGGTAGGGGGAGGACGGGGCTCGTTCGATTGAATAATTGCGTTTCGCGTAGTCGCATTGCCCACCGCCGGCCGATGGATTATATATATATATATATATACGCTTATTCGGAGTGTTTCCCTTTAAAATCAGACGTTACGGCTTTATTAATTCGCAAACGGTAAATATTGGGGGGAAAAGCGGGAAAATTGCTAAAATGCTCCCTCCCTCCCATCCTGTCGCGGATAAATTATTATTTCATTCGTTCTTGTAATAATTAGCCGAGCGCGAGTTCATGGTGGCAAGGGACTCGGGGAGGGGGGGGGGGACTGTGATTACGGGAATCCGGCAATTGAGGATAAAGCGTCGAATGGATAAAGGCCGAAAGCGCGTCTGTCTCGTAAAACCACCCGATCGAGGCGATTTTCTTTTTACAGATCGAGTTACCGACGGCGTCAACGGATACCTTTGCTCCTTTCGTTACGGGCTCTCGGCCGCGTAAGCTCCGGAAAAGCCTTACCCGCGGCTTTTTTAATCGACGGCTGACGACTGTCGGCGGTGGCGGGGGCGGCGTGGGACGACAGGGGGAGGAGATAATACGCGGATTCTCAATAAAATTCAGTCGGTCGTAGCGGTGAGCCGTTTTACGTCTCGCTTCGAGAGCAGTAACTATGTGGTTTTTTTTTTTTTTTTAACGTTTCGTTTCGTTGTTCACGTCGACGATCCTCTTCCTACGTCCCCACCCCCACCTCCCCCCAACCCCCGATCTACCCGCGCTCGACGGTATTTTTATTTGGACGAGCACGAATGCACGTTAATTAGGACGAAATTGATTTTCCAGAGCTCGGATCGCGTAGTACGCGTAAAGCAATTAAAAGCTTAAAAGCTTGCGTGACCTGCCTCCCGCATCCCCTTACCCTACCCTACCCACCTGTTCATTCGTTGAAAGGATGACGCGCGGGGGAGGATTAAAAATATCGGGCGACCGTAATACCGGATTGGCAATCGCTGCGAGTTGGAAGTAAATCAAAAGGGTATATATATTTCCCTGCGTCTGCCTCGTAACGTTTCATGGGCTATTCAATAATACTTTCGGCGGTACGTAAGTCGAGAGCCTACGTAACGTGAATGCTCTGGTAACCTCCCTGCCCCTCCTACCACCCTCCGCCACCGACGCCACCACCGCCACCGACGCCACCACCACTTGGACGAAGTATGGATTCCCCGTGCAAGTTGCTACGTAGGAAAGTTTGGCCATTATACCCGAAGGAATCCATCGCTCGGCCGACTGTTATTGTATTTTTTTTTTATTATTATCGTAAAAACAAGAACGTTGAATAATCTGGCTTCGCGCTAAGGATCATTTTGGCCACGAATCACCTGGCGAATCATCCGCTTACGTATCACCGTACCTCTTTACTCGTTTTTTCTTTTTTCCTGTCCTTCTCGCAAAAACAACAGAAGCTCCACGAGCTCTAAACTCGTCGAGCCGCGATTCGACTAATAATCTTCAGACTCTAAGTCATCAGTCATTTATTAGACTGACAATTAGACAACGCGCTTAGCGAATAGTTTAATTTTTCTCGGCTTTTTCTCGGCTCCCAGTCACGTTTATATGGAATTACAAAGACAAAGCTTCCGCTTGACTCGAACGCGTGCTGAATTCGTTCGTTAAAGTGTAAAAGCCGAATTAGAATTTATTCTGTAGATTCGCAGACGTTTCGGCCTCGCTTAATAAATACATGATTATGTATACGTATAAACACGATTGGCATTAGACGTTTGCTTTAACCAAGTCTTCCGAGCGAGCCAAGTAGACAAATATGACGAAGGCTACCCCCCCCCCCGGTTAAATTAGTATTTCAAATCGAAATGACATTTCCGTCTGAGGTTGGTTGGTTCTCCAGCCGAGCGCCGCCTTCCCGGATAAATATATATATATATACATGTATAAATATATAATTAAATAAATAACGGATGCACGAGGTGCAAGGCAGTGGCAGCTCACGGCAGATCGTAAAACGATCCGTAAATCCAACAAAGGCGGCAAACGATTCACGTACTTCTAATAATAACAATTGTCATTTCGCTGTAAATGTCGATGTATTTATTCGCTGTGTACGTGTGCGTGTGCGTGTGTGTGGCTGACACGTGGCCGGGAGTGTAAGGGCTTCGCGGCGCTTTTTAGTCCGCCGTAGAGACAAGCTCTTCAGCTAGTTTATTGACAAAAGGGCCAACTTAACCAACCAACTCGACAACAGTTAGTCGTATCCTAAGTTATTCCTAAGTACGTGGCTTTATTTATTTTTTATATTCATCGATCGGGGTCTCGAGAAAATTTGATGATTGGAGTGACGGTTGTATTAGTGGTGACCTCGGAGTCAGACCAGGCTGACGGTCAAACGGTCCTGCGCAAGACTTCCCAGCGAGTGCGTCCGTAATGGCGGATTATTTCCTCGGAGCAATCAAGCCAGGCGATTATTTATTAATACCGGGCTCTTAAATTCGCGCGCCGCCATTCATCCTCCTCATCTCGGGCAGAAATTTTGTCGAAATATCACTCGGTGGTGGGGGTGGGGGGAGTAATCGTCCAAGGGTCAAACGAACATTTCGGTTATAAAAAAAAAAAAAAAAAAAAACCGACGACTCCGCCAGCTCCCAGTACTTTATTAATTTAATGATATAAAAGGTAATCGAGTCTCTCTCTCTCTCTCTCTCTCTCTCTCTTACAATGGCCGTAAAATTAACTTAGCCCGAGAAAATTTAAGTAGTTCTTTCTCGTGAGCCATAAAGTTTAATTCGCGCATAATAAACGAGCGCACGGGACCTTTGCACCTGCACGTACGTACGTACGTACGTATTATATACATGCAGAGATGCGACGGATTCCCACTTTTGCCGAGACTCTCTCTCTTCTTCCGTAACCCGCACGCGCCCCACCCCACCCCTCCCCACCCCGTAGACGCTATTGTGCACCCTCTGGCCTCTGGTAAGTGTCGGGACTCTATTTTACATGCATTTGAATAAACAGCCCCGAGGAACGACTGTCGGCCACCCACCGTCCCACCCCCTCTGCCCCTATTCGCTGCATCTATATTTTTATAATTCATTACCAAAAGGGGGTCGTAATCGCGCGCGTACTCTCTATTAAATGGCTTTACGGGTCTTGGCTCGAACGAAGCATGTGCGAAAATATAAAGGTCCAGCAGAGCAGGATAATAGAATTTGGCGCCGCGCCCGCTCACGTATAATGCACCTCTCCAAACAGCCCCCCTCCCCCCGGCCAAAAACTTTTTATAACCTCCTTTAAATTGTTCTAATTTATAGGGGGGAGGGGGTGGGAGATCGGTGGGTAAGGTCGGCAACGGCTGAAAAATGTGAAAAACGAGGCGCGTGTTTAGAAATATTGTAAATATCCATAAGGAGGTGGGGCCGGTTGACGGGCTCTATTCGTACTCGGCGCTTCGGGCTCGATCCCCCGTCTGCCCCCTCCCCCTCGACAACCATGCCATCGCCGACAACGAATCTCCATTCGTTGTCGTAAAATAATTGATTTATTGCTCCCCGGCTAGGCCCGCAGCCCACGTAAAAAGAAGAAATGACGCGTGAACGAACGAACGAGGCCGCAGATAGCGACGTTTCACCACTGCCCCCCCTACCCCGGCACACCCACCCCGCGTACGTCCACGATTCAATTTGAAAAAAAAAAAAAAAAAAAAAAAAAACAAGAGGAGCGTAAAGAACGAGAAAGTAGTAGATGGGAAAATATGACATTGTCAACGACGTTGTCAACGTTTGAGGCCATTCGTACGGGATCGCTCTCTCACCCGCTCTCTTGGCTTTTACAACGATCCCCGTAAAATTTATCAAATACCTGTAGAGTCTCTTTACGTAAACCTTATCGTCGGCGAGGGCTTTAGATCCGCCCCCCCCTCCCCGCGCGGAACTTAAAGTACTTACCAGCCCCCGGATTACATTGTTATTAGCTACACCTCCCGAATAAGATTCGGCAGGGAATGACGGTCGTATGTAGTGGGGCGGGAGGGAGGGAGGGAATCTGCGGCGGAGTTTACGGCGGCAGGGGGAGGGGGGCCCGGTCACTTAACGGTAAATTAATAGTTACGGCTCGGATGACGCGGTAGAAAATCATTACCGGCTATTAATTGAAACGAAGCTGGATCCCAAGTGACGGGGGGGGGGGCGGGGGAATAAAGGTGATTTATAGCCCGATACGAAGCACAGTCATCTGACAAGGACGGGGAGACGGCGAGGACCGAGGAACGAAGCCAACGTGTGCCCCCGATAAGTTTTTGCGTTTCAGCAAAGAGAGTCATGGAGCGGACGGGCAATTCGGCTAAGATAAGAACGTCAGTGGACGGCAGAGACGGGGTAACGAGGGCCGATCCGTCTCGTCTTCCTCCCACCCGCCTCATAGTCCCTCGAGCCTCGAGGCTCCTTTAAAAGAAAGGGCCCCACAGAACTAACGGGGCCCAACATCTTAAAAGGACACTGGAGCCACCTCCGATAAAGCAGAATATTAATTCCTCGATGGCACGGATCGGTCGTCGCATCGCGCAACGACTGGTCGTTCGTTCACCCCCCGCCCACCTCCTCCTCCTTCGAGGAATGCGAGGGTATTTAATAAGCGTCGGTTTTGCCGCCGCGTTGCGTGCCGCCGAACAACCGCATACGTGTGCATTGATAATGCCGCTCTCTTATATAACGAAGGGATTATTATAATGGACGCTGCCGTTAGTAGGTCGGGATCGTTAAGGAGTTTGACGCCCTGGACAACCGACGTTCGTCTGCCTCGAAATGCCGTGAGTGATGGCGGAAGAAGGGAAGGCGGGCATAAGAGGCGGGCCCTCGGCCCCCGTTAACTCGGCGGAAGTTGGCCAGACCCGTCGAGCGCCTATCGACTTTCTCCCCCCACACCCACACCCCCTCGCGCGCCCTTAACTCGGAGCACGCGACTGACTCGGACTCCCCGGGGTTCAACGTACACGTCGGTTCGTCGGCTCTGGGGCTAATGATTCCAACCATCCCCCCACCCGTCCCGTCAATTTTCCAGGTTTTCACGGCTTCTCGTGTACTCCGACACGCTCGTCCCTCCCTACCGATCCCCTCCTCACCACCTTCCTTACAAACGAGCCGCCTTATTTAACGCTCTTAATCCCTCGGCCAAAAACTCGGTCAGCCTCACCGCCCTCCCGCTCCTCCCGCTCCTCGCCCTTACGCAACCCCGGCGAGGCCAACAGCGTGCACGGCACACTGATCGTCATCGGGATAAGCGCCCCATCCTCGGACGTGTTTCTGTGCTCCCTCGACCCCCCCCTCACCCACCCAGCCAGCCATCCCGCGCGCTCGTGCGTGCGTTTGTTGCTTTTAATTGAAACGCCGGAGTGACTAATCGCAATTTCCTTTACGGAGGACTCGAACGGTAAAAGCCTTCGCCCGACGTCGATTTGATTCGAGCGGCCGAGCAGCCTCGGCAGTACCGCGCGTACCCGTGCTTCACAATTAATAACGATAATGATGATGATAATAACGATAATAATAACGATAATAACGATAATGACAATGACAATGGCAATGGCAATGGCAATGGCAATGGCAATAATAACAACGACAGCGGTGATAAAATGAAATTGTAATTATCGTTCGTCTTCGCGTAGCCGATGAAACTTTGCTCCTTCGTTAAAGGGTGGGGAAGAAAGAAAGAAGAAGAAGTAGAAGAAGAAGAAGAAGAAGAAACGGAAAAGAAAGTAATGGTAACCGTCAGAATTTTACCTGCTCGTCGTCCATTCGTCGCGTCGCAATGAAACAAGTTGCGAAATGACGTTTTTTTACCCGGGTTTTCGCCCATACATTACGTGTACGATAATAAAGACGAAGGGTTAGGTTAAATTGCCGGGCGAAGGAGGCGAGGCCGCGGGGAGGGGGGGGAGTCTCATTTTCCGCAGAGTTTCCACCAAAGCCGTTTCGCTCCAATCAGAAAGTGTCGTAATAAACGAGCCCGGCCCGCACGTACATTTAGACTCGCCTATGGGCCACAAGCCACTCGGCCAGAGTCTTGGAAATTTATTTGATATTATAGCGGGTGTGCGAGCGTCGAGTGACGTGGCCGTCCTGGCGCAATCCCCAGGTATCTCTATTTATCACCGAGTGCGAGTGTCTCGGGAGGTGAGAAAAAAATAATAAAATAAAATAAAATAAATGTCGGCGGGTTGGGACGGGTGGGAGTGGTACGGGACGGGACGGGACGGGGTGGGGTGGAGCTGCAGAAAAGGCTTTGGGAGTCGGAGTCGGAGTCGGAGGCTGGCTTTCCTTCCGCCGACGATGGTAATGGAATAAAATTCTCGACGCTGATGCGAGCCGAACGCGTTAGAACGCATTAGAAAACCGGAACGCGGACTCCGAATCGGACGGATGATATAACATCTCCTGGGATTGCCCGTGCGTCCCCCCCCCTCCCAAGAACTTCCTGTAGCAGGGCGTGTCCTCCCACCCTCTCAGGACTCGACGTTACACGGGCTACTCTCCCGTAAACTCCGTAAACTCCGTGCCTGCCAATAATTATCCTCATTATCCTCATTATCCTCATTATCCTCCTGTACTTCACCCGCTGTACTCGAGCGGTGGAGAAACAAAAAAAAAAAAAAGAAGCGCCCCACTTGTTACGCGTTACGTGTATCGTCTTGAAGCTAGCTTATTCGTATCCCAATTGCCAAAGATTTGCGATTCCTTAAGCTCTGAGGGCAACTAGGCGCCTTAGGAAATAAATCGCAGTCGGAGGGAGGAAGAATAAGGCGGACATGAGGCAACTGCTGACGAATGACCTCGATATCTTGGCTTATATGTATATGTATATATATATATATATCGGCCGTTCGTAATCCCAAGATCAATGATCTTGTATTTCTGTAGCGGGTAAATCTTTGATTCAATCGGCCCGATGATCTAATTCTGCTCGGCAATTCCAGTCTTACGGGCCCGTAAGTCCCGAGGCACGCGGAATGGAAAACTAACCTCCAAATTTACATGGCACGCGATGACGCTCGCTAATGCCGCGCAATTTTATAAGTCGTTGTCCTCTCGGAGCTTATTTACGCGCGAGCGGATGCTTCCTCGCGTAAGCGCTGCTTTGTATCGATGATCTACCAATGCCGGAGAAGCCGGGATCCAATAACGAGTAATAATAATAATAATAGTACACGGGCTTTGTCTGGTTTAGGGATGGGGATGGGGATGGGGTGAGGGAGGGAGGGGGGAGCGAAGGTCGGGCGCGGTTATTGCAATTATTCCTATTAAGAGTAAAGGGGTTTCCTTTAAATAATTTCCGAGCCGAAACAAGTAAACAAGTGCCGCCTATTTGCTACAATTTTCGATTACGGACCACCCCCCACCACCACCCAACCCCAAAGAATCGCCGAGGTAGCGAAGGAACGTGAAACGTGAGCCGATCGACGAGACGTACGATATTTAAGTGGCCAATGATCCCATCTTTTGTTTCTCGCTAAGCCAGTTTCGCCATTTTCTCCCCCTCCTCGGCATACCTGCCTGCAATTTCAATTACGCCCCCCCCCGCCCCTTGCAGGGCGCGTTTAACGCAACGGATAATCGTAACGCGGTGCAACCGGGTGGGTAGGGGGTTATTGGGAGTGGGGGGGGCGAAGGAAAGAAAAGAAAAGAATAGAAAAGAAAAAAAAAACAACAGAGAAATTCCGATCTTCGAGGCTTTCGCTACAATTACCGGTCGGATCGAGACAAGGTATTTATTTAGATAATATCTTATTTCGGGGGGCTCGGATGGGATCGGATCGGATCGGATCGGACGGGTAATTAGCGTGTTCCGCGGACACGTCTCCTCCAGGAACGAGTGGCCTCGTAATCGGCAACGGCGATCGCTAATGCCGCGCCTAAATCACCGTCCCATTGATCGTCAATGCAACGATCCGTTCACACCCTCACCCCCACCCTCACCCGCGCGCCCACAGCCCATCATCGAACCCCCGACGTCGAATATAGCTCGTCGAACGGGTCGAGTAGTTGGCGGGCCCCGAGGTAGTACTTTAGCAGGGATCGTCTATGTAAATTGGACACCGGGACCCGACTCGACCAGTTAATTCGCTGCAATTATCGTAAGTTTGGTAATGCAAATCCGAGCGGAGTTTCGTTTACGCGTAGGTAGAGCCGGGCTCGGTGCGGCTGGGCTCGGCTGGGCTCGGAGCTGCAACGTGTAACTAACCAACTGCCGCTGCCGCTGCCGCTGCCGCTCGATCGATACCTCGCCCCGGAGACTCCCCCCTCCCTGTCACTTAAGATCAAGCCGATAACTTCCTTCTTCCGTCTGCTAACGTATTTTTTCTAGACAACTCGACAGAACCGTATATACGAAACCCCCCCCCCCATCGGGTGTGCGGGGCGGATACGACGTTGGCATTCCCTCTCTCTCTCTCTCTCTTCTTCTCTCTATCTCACTATCTCTTGAGAAGCGATTATCTTAAAATACTTCAAAGTTTATTGGGAGGACGCGATAAAAAAAAAAAAACACGACAATTTTCTAGTGCTACGTCCGATCGATCCCGAACCCTCGAGACCGCGATCACCTCTAGGCCTAATTGCCGGCGACCGCCTAAAAACCAAATGAGCCGGCAGGACTCTGCGCTGACGAATTCAAAAAAAGAAAAGAAAAGAAAAGAAAAGAAAAGAAAAAAGAAAACTCCACGAGAGAACGCCGTGAATTTCAGGGGGACAGTCCTGTCCCGCTCAATTACTTCCGCTCCTTTCCCTATTACCAATACCTGCTTTTAACCTGTACACGGTGTCTCTTACCTCCCGTCGCCCCCGTCACCACCGTCACCACCGTCACCACCGTCACTCCCGTAGCGACATCTCGGTCAACGTCAATTTATATCCACTTTTTTCTTACCTCTTCCTCGCACCCCCACTCCACCGCCCACCCCACCCCCCTGTCCCCTCATATTTAATAATGAAATTATCGTGGATCGACAGTCGCGTCAAACGAACCAATGACTATGACAATTTTTTTACGAAGGAAACCCCTTTTTCTTTATCAATGCCGCCAATTCGTATTATAACGGAGCACCACAAAGTCTCTAGTAAAGCGTGTTTATTACCAAAAAAAAAAAAAAACAGCATTTCGATCGGGAGCGCGCGCACGCGTACACGTCCAGTCCAGTCCAGTCCAGTCCAGTCCAGTATGGGGCACACTCCTGTCCCACAACAGATCATCGCTTATAAACATCGCGAATAAACATCATCGCCAAACTATTGTTTACGAAATAAAAAATTTGAGCCTAATGCTTGCTATTTTTACGTATTCCTCCATTCTTTTATTTTATCGCCACGGGGGGGCTGGGGGAGGTTAGGGACGACGACGACGACGACGACGACGACGACGACGACGGGATATTTTATATTTGGAAACGTCGGGGAGGTAAAAATAAATAAAAAGGCCGAGCAATTATGAAATGGAATATTGAATTGACGGCTCGTTCGATTTTATTTGCCGTATAATGCGCCGTAAAACAACGCCTCCTCCTCCTCCATCCCCGACTCTATTAAAACTAATGTATTTGCTTTTAATCTCCCGGATTGTTTGATCTCCCGGATAAGTCGAACGATTTCCAAAGTGAATTTGACTCTTTTTTATATTTAGCCGTCACCACCATTGGCACCACCATTGGCACCACCACCAACACCACCAACACCACCATTGGCACCACCGGCGACGGACCTATAAATTTCCCGCAAAATTTATATTAATTCGGCATTTACGAAAAAAAAAAATTCGCGCTGTTCTTGCGCGACCTCCGACCCCCTCGAACCCATTCGACACCCGAGCCAAACCCAATTTTACGTATTACTTCAATCCACTTACTTACAACCATGTCTAATTGAATTGCTTTCGGGAAATTTATTACGGCCGCGCGATCTCCCGTCACGCGCCCACGTGATCCAAAGTTTTTCTTTCGTAATCTCCCCGGTTATCCTTAATATTAATCTGATCGTCAGCCGGCCTCGCGGGGCCCCCCTTTGCGCAAATTTTAATTTAATTAAACGGCACTCGCCGACGTGTCGGGTCGCGAATAACTTTCCCCTTCTTTGCTCTTCGCAATGATTCTTCTGCCTCGAGGGTGTCCCGAAAGTCTCGGCCGGCTACGTGGATTCGGGAGCTCGGGGTTATTGGGGGCCTCGTTAAATAATTACCCCCCTCCCCTTTTTTCTGCGGGCTGCATTTTAAGATCTCTGACCCCAATTACCCCCCAGGTAGACTCGCGGACTACTCGCGGACTACTCGCTTATAGGACGGAGGGCTCCGGTCCATCCGGTCCATCCTCCTCCTTCGCTTCCCGAGATTAAAGCTCCGCAACGGAAGCTGCTCACCGGGGATGGCCAGAGATAGAGAGAGGGAGAGGGAGCCGTGATTCGATCGACGTTGGTTGCCAACTTCTGGTGGCAATAAAGAAGTTCGAACCGCTTTTGATTCGGCCCGACTCTCCAAAGTGCGCCGGTACTTTTTGCTCAACATTGCTCCCAAACCCGCTCCACCCCAGCCCCGATAACCCAATCCAACCCCCCCCCAACGCCCTCCAGCACGGACTCTCGGGATTCCTATTTATGCGCTGTATTCCAGCTTCCGGGATGAATCGCGCAGCCCTTTTTGAAATTTATCGCCGGCATTGTTCTCGCGAACGCCGTACCCTTTTGATTTCTTATGATCGATCCCTTCGGCACCGGGAACTTTGGAACTTGGCCCGGTATCGGCGTGAAATTACTTTTGCAAGAGGTGTTCCCGGCCCAAGGACTCCTCGGCCGAGACACCACCCTCCCCCCTTTCATCATTATATCCTCCATTTTGGCCGCCAAAAGTGGGAGCGATCCTTACCCCCCCTACCACCACCACCACCACCACCCATCCACCCACGCTCTTATCCGAACAAACGGAATTCTTAAGTAAAGTAGACGCTGCTCGTCGTTGTTTATATTATATTTATCCGCTCCTACGAGACTCCGTGCTCGCCGGGGCAGGGAAATGGGCGCGAGGAAGGGCGGCGATCACCGGCTAATGATCGCGCGCGTCCCCCACCTCTCACTACGTGGCAACGGTAGGTGACCGACCGGTTTCACGGTCATTTACGTGCCATTTATTAGCCGGACTCGGGCTAATGTGGCTTTCCTTGTGGCGAACTTGTTCCCGATTCGCTAGGGAATTGGAAAACCCGGGAGGGAAAAGCAGCCGCGCGCGGCCAAGATTTTAAACAAACATTTCCATGGAAACGCGCGTATATATACGCGCGTCGCGAATCCCGGATTCGCTTATCGGCCGGCCAGTTTTCACGCCCCGACGTCACGTGACCGATTTCCCGGGATACGCTCGGGCGCGGAAAGGTCAAGTTGTTGGCCAGTTTTCCGCCTAGTGACCTTTTCTCCATTAGAGGATTACTGACTGTCGACGATGGAGGCGGAAGCGGGAGCGGGAGCGGGGCTGCCGGGCTCTTAAAGGAATGCTTCGAATTCGAGTCGACAAAGGGGCGGGGGGGGGATGAGGAGCACCGGGTCACAAAGAGCCTTCTGAGCCCTCCGTAAGCGTGGGGCGTTTTTCAGAAACAAGAAAGATTTCCGCACGAATAATATCGAAGCTTTTGGGTCTCGGCTCGATAAGCCGCCCGTCCGGACCCTTCACCCTGCCTACCCCCCGCCTCTGAGCTGTGCCGATCCATACACTAATGCACTAGATCCGAAAGTCGTTGGGGCACGCGAGACATGCAGAATTTTATTTTTCTGCCTCGTGACTCCGGTTTCCGTCTCTCTCGCGTACCTCCTCCTCCTCCTCCCGCTCCATCTCCCCCCCCCTCCGTCCCTATCCCTTTGTACTTTCTCGCTCGGCTCATTCCAGTCTGACGCAGCTTCCTCCCTTCCTTCCTCCCATCTCGACCGTGGGCTCGAACCTCGTATCGCTCAACTCCATGACATATGAAAGGATCATCTATCTCTCTCTCGCTCTCTCTCGCTCTGCGTTCTCCCTTCTTTCCCGAACGTTATCGTGGATTGCCCTCCTTGCGCTGGATCCGGTCGATCGACCCCCTCCTTCCGCATATCCTAGTATCGCCGTGGCAGAAAATGCACAAGACCGACGAGTACCGTCGGACTCTGGCTAACGGTTCTGGCACGGGGAGCGCAAAAACCACAGGAGACAATGATTCGCCGATTCTCAAATAACGTAATCATCCACGGGCCGCGTGACCCGGAGCAACCGATTTTTCTTCCCAATTTCTCTTTTTGCATCCGAATTCCCGCAGTCCCCACTCTTTTTGCGTTTGGACTGCAAGTGGACGACCAAGACGACTACGACCAAGACGACGACGACCACCACCACCACCACCACCACCAGGCGATTAATCTCTTTTTGATGCACGGGACACCGAAGCCAACTACGAGGAGGAAAAATCGCTGACGACGCTGACGACGCTGACGACGCTGACGTGGCAATGTAGCTTTAAACGAGACAGCGTACCCGTTCCACCCATTACCGTACTCCCACATTGCACGTAAATAAACGTGAAAACTTAGGCGGCAACCGATTGACATTGTTGGGGGCGTTGTTAGTAAGGGAAGCAGCAGCAGCAGCCGTCCCCGCCGCGAGGATGTCGTGCCAACGAGCTCTAGGACAGTGACGCATCCAACGTAATTTTATACGAAATAACGATCTTGCACTGGCAAATATAACGTAAAAGAAAAAGAGAGAGGAAAAATGCGCTCCCCCCGAGTCTCGTGTAAGTTCAAGTGCAAGACGGCGGAGGTACCAACCAGTTTCCAAATACGTTACGTGTCACGGCCGTTCGCTCGCTCGCTAATTACTCCGCCATGTAAATAACGAGAGCTTAATTCGTCTAATTAATAAGTAAAAAATGGTGAGCGGAACCGGCGCCCGCGAGGGGGGGGGGAGAAGAGGATCGGCGGCGATCAAGGGCTGCGATTAATATCCCCCGCGCCAGTATAAGATATTAATAGGCGGACGAAAGGGTAAAGGGGGGGGAGAGGGAAATTCCCGGGCTAATCTAATCGAATCTGATAATCGTCGGCCGAGGTAGGGATGGGGGGTGGGGGGAGGTCAAGCGAGTTCGGATGGGTGGAATAATTTAGAAATTCGAGGATGAAAATTTACGGGGGCTCGACTACCGCGTCCTGAAGAAGGGCTCGAGACTACCCATTGGGTTAGGGCGGCCATGGCGTGCGTCAAGTGCATACTTCAAGTCGCATGCTTCCCGCCGACCCCTTTCCTGTCCATCATTTTTCAGACTCGCGCCGATCCAACGATCCTCGCGACTACTCCCCACCCATCCACCCATCCTGGCTGTTCGCCGACTTTTTTTCCAAGGATGACTTTAAGGAGCAGCCGATCGATTAATTGACAGAAATCCGTTCTTCTACCCTTCGACGACTAATTTATAGGCCCTTTACGGGGATCCCCGCTCTTTGCTCGTCCGTAATAACATGGCGTGTCTTAGATACATTAGATGAGTGCATCTCTCCCTCCAGCCCCCACCAGACCCCACCAGACCCCATTCGCCCCCCGGCTTTCGTCTTTTTCTTAGTAAAGAGCCGATTACGCGTTTGGCAATAATTGATCATCATGTCGACTCTGCCTGTCCCCTTACCTTTCCTTACCGAGACAATACAAATCCGACCGAGCTGCTCCATATTCAAAGAGTCCCGTAGGCGCCATTAAAAATTTATAATAATTACTAAGACGTCTCTGTCTCTCTCTCTCTCTCCCGCATCCCCTCCCCTCCCCACCCCACTCACTTTACCCATCGCCGCAGGCCAACGTATACGTAAGGTAACCCAAGAGTACGCGCTCCCCGGCTTTCTCATCCCATTCCCATAGCATATTCAAAGGAAAATACCCCCATCCCCTTCGATCGGCGGTGGGAGGGTGAGGGTGAGGGTGTGGGGCTGATTTTTAATAAGAGGCCAGAATGCTTAAAACCATTGGAGGACTTTTAAAAATTGATAAAAGCCCTGCGCTCCACATCGATCCGACATTGTAGAGAAATTCCATTTCCAAAGTTCGATATTACGGAAGAAGTTTTTCTTTATTCTTTTTTCTTTTTTCTTTTTTCTTTCTTTTTTCATTCGATCGACTATTATCATCGGGGGATTGTCGTCGTTCTTAGCCCGAACGTAGCCCGAACGTATTGCAGGGTTAATACAAACGCGATGCCTTCCTCGGACCACGCTTCCTCCCCCCCTACCCCCCGTCCCTTTCGCCAACAACAAATTTTATACTTTTATTTACTCGGGGCCGTAAATATTGTTGCAACTTCTTCAAAACCCTTAAGAGAACTTTACCCTTTACGTATTTGTTTCTTGCCTGGCGCTTTCAACTTTTCTTTCTCCGTCTTAACAAGATCGGCCTCTTACTGCAGTCGCTTTTGCTCCCCGCCCCCCCACCACCACCACCACCACTGTATACTAATTTTTAAAAAGCAATTACTATTAACAACGGCGAGAGCTCCCCCCTCCCTTGATAATTCTCTGCGTTACTTTTCTAATCTCTCGGATCTCAATGCTAATCTCAAAAGTCAGATTTCACGATACCCGAGAAAGAGTTGGAGAGAGATAGAGAGAGAGAGAGAGATAGAGAGTTAGAGTGGAGATAAAAATATTCCCGTCCCTCCGAGCCTGTAATCGCCAGCTTCTCCCAGCTCTTTTTTTCCGTTAGTTTTTCTATTTTTTAATTTTTCATTGCAGCCGTAGATCTGTTTTGCGGCTGTTTTACGGTACGTTTAACCGAGAAATAAATGTCCGCGCCGTCCGTTTACATTGAACTCTCGGCCGGAAGCTTGTCAAATTAGCGAAAAATACGAAAATGTATCGATGCACGGGATTTTATTACGCGATTCGTTATAATATTTTATTGATCGAGGCAATGGCCAGTCTATTTCTAGACGTTCTGCCTCGTAGGCGCGATGGTGGTGCGCGGGTGGTGCGCGGGTAGGGGAGGGTAGGGGAGGGGGGGTGGCAGCAGCAGGCAGTATCGGTCAATAGTCGCAACGTATTTATAAATTATACGAAACACTATCGTCGATAATTCTAAATTTCGACTTTATTCGACGGCGTATTACGACCCGTTAATTTTGCTAAGAAACTTATCCGCGCAATACTTTCGTACGCGTTGGCGGATAAAATAAAAATTCCAAATTTATATAATGGAAAGGCGGGGGTGGGGTGGGGTGGGGGGTAACGATCTCCACTTCTCGGACGTCTGAGATATTTTTTTTTTGTTGAAAATTAAAGCTCGAAATATCTCGGAATAATTGAAATTTAATTCATTTTAAAAGTATATAAAGTACTTTTGAAGCCGGGCTTTTCGATACGTTATTTTATCACATCAAATTAAATTACGAGGGTCGTGTATGTGGAAGCAATTCTGTTTCATCAAAGAAATTGAAAACGGTTTATCGTCTACGTATATATACGCGTATATACATATATATATACATACATACAGAGAGCTGGAGAGAGCTGGAGAGAGAGGGGAGAGAGTTGTTTACTTGTATACTACGTATACGCGTGCACGCCTCCGCGCACGTAGAGGAGATACAAATATTTTCTTTTAATATATCTACACTTGAAAAACCACATAATGGAGTTTGGTAATGGACGAAAATATCTCCATCGCGGTATTTATCGAAGAATGAAAGCGAGTAAAAAAAAGAGGGTGTGGGGGGGAAGGGGAGTGGGGAAAAGTACAAAGCGATTGGAAAGATGATGATTTTCAGGGGAAGTTGAAGTTGAGGGTTTTTAGGGATGATTTATTTCCAGCAGAATTAAGGATAATTCTTTTACTAATGCACTAATGCCGAGCGAGTTGTCGAGCATTTAAAATAATAATAATAATAATAATAACGGGCGTCTGCGTCGCGAGCGGCGAATCTTCCGAGCTCCCCTTATTATAGATCGTGCGGCGAACGGAGGAGGGGAGAACTTGCAACTCCGCTCCTCGCTACTTTACATTCGCAAATGAGCATTATTCCGAGTTTCGTGACAGTTACGTGACATTGTCGTGACATTGTCGCGCATTTAAAAGATTCGCCGAGAATGAATTTTGGCGGGTGCGGGCCCCCGGCTTCCTGACAATAAACAACGAGGACGCAATTCGGGATATTCGGGATCTCTTCTTCGGGATAAAGTCATGTCGATCCCTATAATCAAGACGAGGGCTTACTTAAACGAAACAAAAAAAAGAAAAAGATAAAGAAATGAAAAAAAAAAAAAAAAAAGAAGAAGAAAAAGTAACCGTTAAGGTTCGAAGGCTAATTGGATTCGACTTTAATGCCGCGCGATCAATGATATCTACGCTACGGCGGATTTAGCACCGAAGCGTGTAGGTGGGGGGTGGGAGGGAGGGGGGCGGAGGAGCCACCGAAGTAAGCGACCTTTTTCTTTTCCTTATATACTGACGTCCTACTGACGGTGCTAATAATCATAATGTGATATTGAGTAGCCCGGGTGCGGAGGGGGGAGGGTAGAGTCCGTTTTCGCATGAAATCGTTTTCCCTCGATGAAACGTCAAAGGCAAAAAAGCGCGGCCTCGCTTATTACTCGCTCGGAACGAAAAACTGCAAGGCTACGCCGTGTAAAGTCATTTTGTCGCGTCAGTGCAGGTCCCGTAGACGTCTTTTCTCGGAAGGCGACGCCGACAGCGGACGAGAGGTTGTTGCTCAACGAGCCGCGACGAGGAAGCTCCCTGCTCAAGGTGCCGCCGACTCCAGGCATTCGGCCCCGGGGGGGATGGGGGGAGGGGGCCCAGGAAAAACACGTCGACGCTCTCCAACCACTTCGTGTCCCTGTCCCGCCTCTCCCCCTCCCCACCACCGCCACCTCCTACCCGCCACCTCCTACCCGCCGCGAAAGCTACGGCTAATAGAGATGCTCGGATTACGGCTCCGATGCGCCGCCTGCTCCGTCTTCGGTAATAATATCCACGTCGGTGGATCGAGCGAGCCCTGTCTCGGCCATTGTCTTCGTAGCTGTCCCCCTCCCCCCTCCCCCCCGAAAGCCTGAAAGCCGCGAAATCGTTGCCCAGCAAGGCATTCGTGCGCCCGAGGCAGCCGATAACCAGATCTGCGTATGCGACACTACGTGTATGTAACTTTGCTCCGTGTTAAACAACAACTGATCCTGGCCGAGCGTTGCCGAGCGTTGCCGAGCGTTGCCGAGCGTGGCCGACTCTTGGCGAAAATTACGGCACCGCTTGACCGTAGTCTGGCATTAGCCGATACCCGGCAAACACCGAACACAATGTGTACCACTTTGCCACACGGCTATTCGCACGTACCCCGTGAGTAAGCGACGATCTAGCAGCTGTCTATCCGCCGCCGACCCCGCCGCCCCCGCCACCCCCGCCCCGTCGACTCACGGCTAAATCATCCCTTCTTTACGACGGCGACGATAATAAAGGAAAGGAAAATTTTAATAATAAACCCTCGCTAATGGAGGTTATAGCCGCACCATGGTCCAATGCTACGTATCCCCCTCCCCTCCCCGGGCCCCGCCACGCCCGGCCTGTCGCTCAGTCGGACGAGAGCGCGGCTATATAATCAAGGATTTTTTGATTTAATTAGCAGACCGGGGCAGCACGCGAAGCCCCCCCTCTCTCTCTCTCTCTCTCTCTCGTCCTCAAAGAGTCGCGACCGCGTGTCCGTTGCCGTACCCCGGTTATTCCTTCCCCGTAAGCTGCTGTTAATTAACGCGAGCGCCATTCGTTAGCGATGCAAGAGATCGGTATTTACGATTAGCGAGCGCGTGAGCGCTAGAATCGTATCGGCCCAATGACCCCCCCCCCCCCCGGACGGCTATTGGGGTGCTTCCCTTTTTTTCTGTTTTTTTTTTTTTTTTAGCAAGCCTCTCCCTCCTTCCCCTGCCGCTCCTCTGCCACCGCCTCCGCCGCCTCCGCTCGCCTAATTGCCCGATTGCTTCTGGAATGCGAGTTTTATTGGATCGGCAGTGGCCACTGATCGGGTAATCGGGCCAATGGACGGTGCGCGACTTCGACAAGTTCTCAAATTACGCGAGAAAAGTCATCGTTAATCCCTCGTTAAATTGATTAACGAGCCGAGGATTTGAAATTTAAATTATCTCCCTCCTCCGCCTCCTCCTCCTCCGCCGCCTCCTCCTCCTCCTACTCCTGCTCACGTTCAAACGTCGCTCTGACGTATTAATAAAGAGCCGTCCGCTCCCTCCCTCCGTCCCTCCCCGCCCCGACCCGCTCCGGCAACCCACGCCAACCCGCGCCACCCGCCACGCCAACCCGCGCCGACCGACAGGCTACCGGGCATTCTCGATTCGCCGATTTTACCGCTCGCTGAGCCGCCCGATGCCGAATTTCACCAACGTTAGCTCCTCGCTGCCTTCCATCGAGCTCGCTAACCGCCTCCTCTCCTCCTATCGATCCCAGGCGACCGCGGCCTGCCTCTCGATCGCGGCCTCTCGACCCAATACTACTACTACTACTACTACTACTACTACTACTACTACGCGAGACGATTGAAGTAGGGAAGTATACTACCTACTTCGTCCGACTCTCGCTACTCACCACTACCACGACCACTACGTGCTCACGGCTCCGCGTCTCTCGCCGTCCGTTCGCTTATTTATATTAGCATTTATTAACGTTACAAGTCAGATAAGCGTTTTGCCGTCCCTTGCCTCTTTCCCCATTATATAAACGTGCGCATGGAGCGCGGATTACTAGCGTCCACGGGGAATTGCAAAGTTTTGAAAAGCTCGATTAATTAATAACGTTGCTACGTAAGACTACTACTACTACTACTACGTAAGCGTATAGCGTACTTTCGAAAATTTCGAGGAGACGAAGCCTTAAAAGTTACAATGGAAAGCAATGATCCGATTGCGGGGAGGTTGGGGCGAGCGAGCCCCGGGATCCATTAAATGCTAAGAGTGTCCGAGGGCTAAGGGATTAGATATTTTTCGTAACTAAACAAAGGTCTGGTCTGGGAAACAATCCAATCTAATCAAAGTCCCGGACGGAAATCGGGTGTTACTGTTAATAGGAATACGACGAGTGATATAGAGAAATACGAAGAGTTTGATTAAAAAAGATGATCGCGATCGCGGTTGGGAGGGGAGGCTCGCGTCGCTTTCGGTGAATGGATTTTTTTTTTTTTTTACGTGGGGAAGGCCGGCCGTAAGCGGGCCAAAGAATTCTTCAGGCTCAACGTTTCGATGTATCGATGACGAGCAAAGGGCTACCGAAGAACTAAACCTTACCCCCGAGACGGCAAATCGTCCCCCCGCCACCCCCTCTCTCTCTCTCTGGGTAGGAGAGAAGAAAGAAGGGTCAGGGAGACAAAAGCCAGGGCTCCTCGTAATGGTACCAGCGCGAGTCAAGCAATATCGAGGCTCGCAATAATAATGCGCTCGAATGGCTCGCGGCGGCGTTCCTCGATCGCGTACCTACGCGTCCGACGCTGCGATTCAAAATGGCCGCGCATCGTTTGATAAATTAGCGGCGCGCGGGGTGGAGAGGCCAGAGTGACGTAATGGATAAAACGTTTCGAGTTTTGCCGTGGATAGGAGGAGGAGGAGGAGGAGGAGGAGGAGCACGAGGGGGGAAGTGGTGGAAGAAGGAGGAGGAGGAGGAGGAGGAGGAGGAGTAGCGGCGGCGCCCGGAGTCGTAATCCATAAGCAATACGTATATTACGGGGGCCTCGTATCCGCGTTAGATCGCAATTTTCCATGGAGGAACGCACGGCTCTTAATGCACGCGCATCGAGACGCATTCCTACGCTTACAGCCGCGAGAGAGAGAGATAGAGAGAGGGAGAGAATATTCCCCGGGTTATTACTATGAATTCTCGAAAGGCGACGGGATAAACAATCGAGCGTTATTATAAGCGCATCTCCGGCGCGAGCTCCGCTAACGTCACGACAATGAGAGCTTGACGTTTCCGCAGAATTCTAAATATCCGAGTAGAGTATTACCTTTTCCGTATCCCCGCACCACACCACACCCCTCTGGTCCTAAGCTTAACGCGCGTTTCATTACATTACATTACATTGCATTACATTACATTAGCAGAATAACCCTTTAATACATAATACTAATTCCTATACCCCCCCCCCCCCCACTATACGGACGACGTTATGCGCAACTTCTTATTTTTACGTTATTTATTATAATTTATACGGGAGGCTGAAAAATTTTTAATAAATATTAATCCAACGTAGGCTGTCTCTCTCTCTATCTCTGTCTCGCGCTCGCCGGATCGCCGGATCGCCGTAAAGGAATTTATTCATGCTTTCAAACAGAACATGTGAAATGCTGTTTGCATAATTATAATAATCTCTTATAATATTAATAATTCAAAGGGTTCCGTCGGATTCTTACGTTACGCTCGACGTAATTCCGTAAGTAAAGAGTAAGAAAAATGGCAAGAGTCAACGACGTAGGCTTTAGACGACGATCGTCCTCAAAATGTGATTTATTACGTCTCATCGTTGTGTTAAACACGTGTTTGTTTCCTTCTCAAACGAATTCGATGCCGATTAATGTGACCGATTCTCTCTATACGTATATATATATGTAAATGAGGAGGGTAATTAAGATGTATTGGCTGGCTGGGAGTATAATAAAATTAAAATTAGTAGAGAGAGGCGCGAGAGGAAGGGGGTGGGGTATAACTCAACGCCACGATAAATAGTGGATTACGTAGGGAGGCTGAAGGAGAGAATACAAGCAACAACGCTCGATTCATCCCAATCCCAAGCCGGTTATTCGTATTCTTTCAAGTACGCTCTAATGGGCGTTAACGTGCGTTAACGGGCGTTAACGGGCGTTAATTAATATTCTAACGAATCACGGGGCTTCTTAATAATGGTCCTAAAAAGCCTGCTCGGAAATAGAAAAGTTTGCGCGCCTCTGCTAATTTCTCGTGCAACTATATATATATATATATATATTCTCTCGTTGAAGTAGCGTCGCGTCGGGCAATATATATATATATATATATATAGATACGCTGGACTGGACTGGATTTACCGATCTCTCCGAGCCGATGGGGATTTTGGTTGGCGTACGCCGCCGAGTTGCACCATCCCGTCCGTAGGCTTACCTTATTATTATTATTATTACGAGGAATGACCTCGGGGGTTATTGGGGTTATTGGGGTCATTGGCATTTTTAGTCGATAAAGGTCTTTTTCTAAACTAAAACTAATCTCTTTAATTCTCCGGCTCCTAGAACTATGAAGCCGGGGCTGGCTAATGCGTCGGGGCCTCAGAAGTTAGTCGAGCTGCAGGAGCCGACAGATCTGGTGAATTTTGAGGACTCGGTGAGCCTCGGTCGCCTCCACAATTTTACATATTGAATTATAATCGAGTCGCAAGAGGCTCATCCCGTCGCAATGCCGCTTCAAGTCCTCGGCCTGGGAACCGCGACGGTGGGGATAGCAAGCAGTACGCAGGCTACGAAAACCCCACTCACCCGGACACCCACCCACCCGGACACCATTGTCAGTGCGAGGGATTTTTGAGCAAGAATTGTCGGCTCAAGGAAAGGGAGCGGCTGGCCCCGCGCGTGGAAAGGTCGTCACCGGGAAAGGGCGGGAGCAGCAGCGCTTATCTGCATAACTAAAATTGAGGTCGGGGGGACGTAATTTGCGAGTTTCAGCTGTAAATCGGCTGGCTTATTATGCCGGGCGCCTAGAGCTCGTTCCGCCCAGAGCACGTGCTCTCCAAGTGCCGATAGTTATATAGAATAACCACCGAGCGGATGTCGCGACGGATTAGGGCATAATCCCGAGCTCGAGAACATTGTTTTAAATCTCGTAAAATCTACCGACGATCTAGCGACTTCTTTTGATCCCTCGTTAATCACTGGACTTGCGTTTCATTCGATTCTCGCTTCTTCTTCTTCTTCTTCTTCTTCTTCTTCTTCTTATTGTCTCCGCAATTTCCTTATTGCCATTGATCATATGATTTTCACGATATAGGCAGGAATCTACGCAGGCTCGATTGCGAAATAAGCCGTATTAAAATCTGCATTAATATCCCCTTAGCTTTCGGCTTTCGGCAGTTATACCGTATGTGGCTTTTATACGGGCATTACGAGTTATTGATGAGAGCTTCTAATGCCTTTACCCGTTTTTTTTTACGGAGACCTGCTCGGTCTCTAATATCCGTATCGCTCGGAAGGGGGCCGATCGACTTGAAAATGTCGGCGGCCCTCACTCTCTCTCTCTCTCTCTCTCTCACACGCACGCACACGCAGTCTCGATTAGCGTTTGGCTAATTGGCCGTGAATTCATATAAGAAACGCAGGCCGACGGCGTAATTAATTGAACGCCTCGGTCTTTATTGTGCAGTTAAGTTTTTCACGTTCGAGACAAGAGACGCCGAGACGAATAAGTACGGACACGAACGAAGGGTCAACAATTTGTGACGATCTGGCCCTTAATAACGATCATTCGAGTTAATATTAATTAATACGGCTGGCCGGGCCAAGTCGGCCCATTAAACGTTATTCCACGTAGCGCGGGGGGCCGGGGGGGTGGAAGGGTCGTCGGGTCGTCCCCCTTTCGCATCCTATGCGTTTTCGTCGTTCGATGGCTTTCCCGAGGAGGGATCACGACGACCGCCGACATGGCCCATGGAAATATAATAGATGAGCTATAGAAAGTGCCGCGCGAAAGGGGCTAAGTGGCCGGATCACAAGGAAGGGCGGGAGGCGGAGGAAGTTGCCGGCGGAATGTAATGAGGGGCTTGGGGGGGGGGAATAATAATAAGCGAAGACGGAAGATGAGGAAGCCGAGCTGTAGGTGTCTGGGTTATTGGGGTTATCGGGAGACTGGGAGGAGGAGGAGGAGGAGAAACTGGAGGAGGAGGAGGTAAACCCACGCAGCGGCCGAGCGGGGAGGGGGAGCGCTCTCGAGTCCAGGCCGCGAGTGACGGCCGTCGGTCAATAGAAGCCGGTCCCGGCAGCTCCATCGAGCCTAATTTGGCCAAAGTCTCTTACGGAAGCCGTAACAACCACGTGGTCAGAGCAGCGGAGTAGGACTTTCACTCTTCCGCCGACCGCGAAAATCCATCGACGGACACGCCGTTTTACCCGACGCCACGGCATGTATTGCACAATGGATCAATGCATCAATGGAGCCAAATCCGTGCTTACGGGGGCGGAGGGGGGGGAGTGAGAGAAGGGTGACGCAAGTGCGTTGGTGCGCGCGTAGATGCGTGCCAGCCGGTGATCGATCGTTACCCGATCGTTGCCTCGGCGGAGTGTCTGACCTCTTGCAGCTACGCCTCGACTTTCTCTCTGACGCCGCGGTCGCCGTCACCGTCACCGTCACCGTCACCGTCACCGTCACCGCAGCCGCCTTCGATCACCGCAGCCGCAGCCGCTAATACGCTAATGGAAGAAAAATACGACCTCCCGATAGAATTCCTTGATTCGCGTCTCTACATTACCCTCCTCCGCCCCTCCCCCTCCCCCTCCCCGTCCATCAAAATCCACATCCCCATCGGTTCGCGGCATTCGGCACACCCGAAGAAGCCCCGACGACCCGGTTTGCCAACTGAAATTCCCCGTCAAATCCATTAGAGCGATATCATTACGCTTTACGGGATAATAAATTCCACGTCAATTTGCCCGAGAGAGAGCCTCTCCCCCCTCGCGGGATTTACGAATACTATCCGGATACTTTGGACGCGTGATTCACCCCACCCCCCACCCACCTACCCACCTCCGCGCTTCTTTTAGCAGAGGATGCCTGCTGTAGGGCCCCGCTCCGGCAACTCGTGCGAGTATTATTGTACGAAACGGGGCGACAAGGCTGTCGAAATGGCTGGAAAATGGTGAGGGTAAATAAAAAAGTAGAGGGAATAGAGTAAGTGCGCGGAGTTTAAACGACGGCTGAGAATTCGTTCGTTAACTGGTAGCCGGAGCCTGAGCGGAGCGCAGTTGCGAGTGCGGATATCGGGCGCGTCTAGGGAACGAGTTTCCATTGAGCGTAGTCCCGTGAGCGAGAGAGAGAGAGAGAGAGAGAGAGTGGGCAACGAAATGAGAAAGAGCCGGGCGGCTCTCGCGCGTCGTGGAACGCGGGACGGGAGGAGGAGGAGCAGGAGGAGCAGGAGGAGGAGGAGGAGGAGGAGGAGGAGGGGCCGTGATTTGCATATCCGCTGTCAGCGAGGCAGGAGGGCAATGCTTGGGCGCGATTTTGCACGATAATGCCCGAGGGAGCGCGAGCGCTTTCGCTGTACATTCATTCGAGAGAGCCGCGACGCGCACAATAAACACGAGCGGAGTTTCGCCTGTCGAGACTGAGTAACAAAATGAAAGCAAAAAAGAAAGAAAGAAAGAAAGAAAGAAAAGAAAAAAAATAGGGGCCGGCGGGAGGGGGCGCGCTCGAATAAAAAAAAGGGAAGGAGAGACAAAGATGACGAATGAAAAAAGGAAGAGCCCCGCGCGATGTATTGGTACCGTGTATTGGTGGTGGTGGCGGAGGGGAGGGGGGCTCGGCTCTTCCGGGTGTTTCTCTCGCTCGGCTGACTGAGCAACGCGGAGCCAGACTCCCATCCCCTACCCTCCAACCTCTCTTCCACACCCCCCTCCGCCCCTCCGCCAGTCGCAGAGAGCAGCGAGCAGCGCGCCGCATCTTTCCGTCCCATCTGGACAATTAAATTACACAAAGCGCAAGAGAGAGAGAGAGAGAGAGAGAGAGAGAGAGAGAGAGCGAAGCCCGACCAACACGCGCATATAAATCACTTGGCGCGAGAGTGCGCGGGCCTCAATGGAATTCGCAGCTTCACGTGTTCGCGTGCGGCGCGGGTGTATTGTAAATTATACGCGTCCTCGATGAGTTTGATAACTCGGGTGTCTGTCCGTCGCTGCTCCGGGTAGCATAGCTGGCTCCCCCCCCCTCCCCCGTGTCTCCCTCTCCGCCGATCCCGACTTACTTACCGATGGCCGCCCGTAAGGAAAGGAGGAAGCCCTTATCGGTACTTTATCGGTCGCCGTCGGTGGGGTGGGAGTGGGAGTGGGAGTGGGAGTGGGAGTGGGGGGGGGGCGTACCAGTAAGAATCGCTTGAATGTTGAAAGGCTTCTAATATTGAAAGAACGGGTACCCGCGCCATTAATATTATTCCAGTCTCGCGGACCTACGTGTACACACGTGCACAAAAGGGCATTTGGTAATGAGCAATTATTCAGATTAAAGTGGCCAATGGAGCGAGTGGCGATCGAGGGGCAGCGGAGTCGGCGGGGCGGGGTGCGCGCCCACGATTTCCGTGCGGATCATTATTACGAACGGGAGATCAGCAGCGATGCGCTCGGTCGCGAAGGCAAAGGATTCATTCTAATTGTCCGTGGCCGCGGTCGGATAATTCAATCACCCGCCACGGAACACGTGCTGCGAACGGGGCAGCGGGGTTGGGGGGGGGCATCGACCCATGGACGCACGCACGCACGCACGCCCCGCCCCGCCCCCAATAGCCTTCTTGGCTAAATTCCGCTTCTGATTCGGTGAAGGGGTTATATTGGGGTTACGGGGGCCCCGGGACGGTGGCGGTGGAGCAGGAGGAGGAGGAGGAGGAGGAGGAGGAGGGATCGCGGGTACAGAGAAAAAGCCTCCTTACGATTTAGTTTTGGCTGGATCGTTTGACGGAAGCTCGGGGCTGGCTCGGCTCGGAATGCCTCGGGCCGCTCGGAATGCTAATTTGCGCCTTTGTCGCTAAGGACAGGCTAAGGGATAAAAATAGCCTCGGGACGGCAGAGATAGAGAGAGAGGGGGGGGTGGGAGAGAGAGAGGGAGCCGTGAGAGGATTATGGCACTGGGTGACACTCGGCGGACAGACACATAAAGCCAAACGAGACACCGAAAGACGTTCTTCGCGCGGCTCAAAGTAAGCTGCTCTTGCCGCACATGTATTAAACAGGGCTCGGCAGCAAGGCGCAGGCGCAGGCGCAGGGGCAAAAGAAAAGACACGTCTAGCCACGGCGCAGCCATACGTACGATGATTACAGTTATTACACTTGGGGACTTTCGCGAGCCGTCGCGACTTTAGCGGCTCCGAAAATGTTGATGTAATCCCGCCTTCGGGTGGACGAGGGGGGCAATGGGTTTTGTTTTGTTTTTTTTTTGTCGTGACGGGGCTACGACGATCCGTGGAACGAATCCGGGAATCTAAATGCACCGAGCGAGTACGTAGTTAACGTAGGTCGGCGGGGGGGGCGGTTGCGAGGAGGCGGAGGAGGAAATTGAAAAATATTCCGGGGGCTTGGCCGGTGGGCTCGGCATCGTACAGCTCTCTATCGGACGAAGGCGGCACACGCCAGCCGGATTAGCCGCAATAATTGGCAGCCTCGATTTCGCGGACGAGTCGTCGTGGCCGGGTCAAGGGGGGAGGGGGGGGCTCGCCAATGCCTAATTAGACGAAGCGGGCCTCGCTGCTCGGTAAACACGCTCCGACCATGCATAACGATCTTCCGGACTCTGGAGCTGGAGGTGGAGGTGGTGGAGGTGGAGGTGGAGGAGGTGGTGGTGGAGGCGCTCCCGCGGTCGGTCAGGTCGGCTACACGATGATCGTCGTCCCTCCTTCACTGAACTCGAGTACCCCGCTCCTCTGTCGGCACTCGCCTCCTCTTTACCGGGAATTCAATGCCGCTCGCTAAGAGCCTGACACGTACGACGGCTTTATTAAAACGAGATACGCTGCAGCGTTCCCGTGGGCGTGGGTGGGCAGTTGGGGACCCTTCGTAAAAAAAAAAAAACCGCTACGGTCACCGACGAATTGGGGACCGTACGGGCTCGTGATTACCATAACTTAGCCGACCTCGCCCCGCTTCGCCACGCATCCGACGCGTAATAATAATAATAATAAAGATTTTCCCCCAAAGACAAACATCTCTGGAACTTTCTACTAAACGTTACTTCCACAAACTCTCTCTCTCTCTCTCTGTCTCTCTGCTCGGCTCTTTTTATCTACCGATGAGGATGCCAATGCACCTCCATGAGCCCGGGGACACGAGCACCCGAGTCGGCGACACGCAAACTCGCTTTTTTCACGGATGACGCTTCCTAAATGAGCCAATTTTATTAATTAAAAACTGCACGGGAGGCAGAGGAGGAGGAGGAGGGGGAGGAGGAGGAGGGGGGGAGGAGGAGTAGGAGGCACGTAGCGTACAAGTAAGTGAATTATAGCGGGTGTAAAATTGCCGGCAAACGGATTTCCGGGAGATGACTACTTAACGTAAATCATCAGCGATTGAAATAAAAATACTATTAAGCCACGTGTAATATCGGGTGGCTTTCAAAGGTCCATTTAAGCGAGTATTAAATTAGACGGACGGCCCCCGGCACTGCTCATTGTTTACCGGTACTTTATTATACCGACTCGGCGACACATGCTTTCCCGTAAATCTACTCCCTCTCTCTCTCTCTCTCTCTCTCTCTCTCACTCTCTCGTGCTCCCTGTACTTTTGTGGTGCATTTTTCATCAGCTTGGCCGTGATATCGTAAATACGAGCGATTGATCATCCACCCCCTCAACCCCCCCCCATAATGTCCCGAGGATGTGTTATTACGTCTCGAGGGAATCCCCTGAGATTCCGATGAAAACTACGCGGTAAGCGAAACTTGGGTAGGAAAATAAAAATGGATGGCAATTATTATACGCATTGTTGTTGTTGTTGTTGTTGTTGTTGTTGTTGTTGTTGTTGGTGATCTACGTAACCGAGCCAAAGACCTGCACTAGCACAAGCATCGACGTTTACGAATGCGCGCTTCGGCGAACCGTTACTTTACGATAAACACCTGTAATTGAATATCGATCGCTTATAGATTCGATTTTGAGCTTCGGGAGCAAAATACTTACAGACAAAGTATGACCCGCTCTCTCCGCTCTGCTAATTTATAATATCTGCTAATATTGATTATTTTTAAACATGCCTAAGGACATTAGAACAGAGGCTAATGCAAATGAGATAATAATGGGCGATCGGGTAATCAATCCTTCGGCTTAGAGTTCGGATTAATTGGGGGGTGGTGGGGGCAAAGTAAAACGTAAGAAGTGGGGTTTTGTAAAATTCCTTAACGACGAATCGATGATATAATCGCCCTGCTGTTTACATAATGTGCTTTATAAGTTTTCTATTGGCGCTCGGGCATAATAAGGCTTTCTAAGCGCTTATTACCGGTTTATAAATAATCAAGAGAACCGTTTACAAATAATATACGTGGACTTGAGTAGCGATTGAAATGAGTTGTAAACCGCGAGAATTACGCTCCCCCTTTATCCGCCTTGTTTATTTCTTTTTACTTTATTTTACTTTATTTATTTATTTATTTATTTTTCGAGCGTCGCTATTTATTTGCGAAAATAATAAAACACGGGGGGATAGGACGTAAGTCGAGAAACGTGTTCCTCCGAAGGACGGCTTAATGAGCTCGCTCCTCTATTGTCCGTATTTTTCTAGTTGCGCGTACGCTCTCTCTCTCTCTCCCTCTCTCTCACTCACTCCCCCTGAGCTGGTCGGGCATTTCGAGTCAAATATAAAAAATGACCGCGTCATAAACGCTTGCCTGTTTTTTATTGCATGCCAGTCAATTAACCGCCTCTTCGGAGCTCGATCTCTTGCCCCTCACCCCCTCCGTCATCACGCTCCCTCTCTCTCTCTCTCTCTTACAGTTCAGTCTTTGCGCTCGTACTCGAAAGCCTTTTTCGTCCCCGATTTTTGTTTGACCCGCCCGTTCCGCGGCCGTATTATTATTATTAAAGAATCTTCTTGTACGTGCGATCGCGCAAGAAAATTTAAATATTACAATAAGCGCAGATTTTGCAGTTTCATTACATCGAGGCAGGAATCGGGGGATTTAATTATACAAGCCATGCGCGATTTAATCTCGTAATGGAAAGGCAAATAATTAAACCTTTTTTTTCTAACCAATATGCGTAAAATCTATTGGGATATTTCAGAAATGAGGAAAAACAAAGTCCATCGGATGATTATATCATTAGCCCGCCGTCTAATAACCTACGCTTAATCATTTTAATGGCTTATTTGGGAGGGGGTAGAGGAGCAGGGGGTAAAGTTATATAAATAAAGTATCGAGGGCTTATCTTGTGCATTTAAAATATAATGAGGAACGGCATGGTTATAGGCATAGACGTAGAACGGGCGAGAAACTACGTAGTTTCACTATGAAAAATTCGAATACTTTTTAAACGACGATTATTAAGGGCCGACGAATCATGGGTTGACTTTCAGATAGACAGACATCGCAGGTGCGGGCCGGGCATTTCTTAATTGAATTTAAATTTAAACAAGAATTAAAGCCGTAAATCATCCTACGGTTCACATTTGGATTTCCCAGTCCCATACATACACGCACACAAGGGCCACTTGGCCCCGTTAAGTGTACATAACCTTTTTAATGATTGTTTTTATATCAATTATATGCTTAAGAGAGCGCAGGTAACGTAAAAATTGGAATAATGCGTGGCTGGCTTGTTCCCCCTTCCCCCCCACCCCGCTTTATTCGCTCCTGTCTTCTCCCTCCCCCTCCCGCGACACACCACTCGCTCGGTCAAACGGCACGCCCCGGCCTGCATGTCCGGCCCGTTTTCATTATAATTACATTATTTAAGAGGGCTCGAGCCTCGCGTACGCCTTGGGCCGAGGAACTAACTTTGTATGTAAAAAAAAGATGTCGGACAAAGTCTGGTAAGCCGGTTTTCCCGGCCCTTCCTCGTCTCGCGCGCACCCAGTCAATTATCTAAGCCAAAGTCCCGTGGTCGGTGAACACGCACGTGCGCCTCTGAGCGCAGATCAACCGAATCCCATGTAAATCCCATGGTGTCTCGACCGACGACTTCGTTACCGGAGATAATGCGCCTGTACTTTCGCATACCCTTCCGAAATAACTAAAGGGCCCGAGGCCCTCCCTCCCCATCACCATTACGACCACCGCCTCGACTCGGTCTCGAGGAGAGTTGCCGAGTTCTCCCGAGACCCCGTAAAAACGGCCTCGCGAGGTCACCGAGCAGGGTGTGTGGGTGTGTGGGTGTGCGCGCGCGCGCCTCTTTATGCTCACACGTGCTCACATTAAAAGCAAGTGCCGAGCTAATGAACGAAGCGGCTTCTTTAACGAAGGCATAATAATTATCAGTCCTTGGGTAAAGTAAAACCGGGAATTATTGCATTACTTCAATATTCTTCGATTCGGGCTACGTTCCCAGACGATCGTTACCTCCTCGAAGGACGGAAGGAGAGAAGCAACAGGCTACGACGATATTACCTACGCGTTATTTCAATGATCTTTTCACGCTGCACATTGACCGAGCCAAAAAAAAAATACTTGCGCGCCCATTGAAAACCAACGTTCTTTCCTATTCTTACACCCCTCCCCCCTCTACTTAAACTCTCTCTCTCTCTATCTGCCAAGGATCCCCCCCCCCGGTAATAATGATAAAAGTCCTTGGGAAGGGCGATTCTTCCGCGTGAAAATTAAAGTCCGCGGGCGCGTATCATTAGTGGCGCGAACGCGAGTCTCCGGCTCCAGGGTATAATTGCAAATTACATTATACGTAATAGGCATGGCAGGATACGAGTGGCCGTTATCGAGAGCGTCGAAGGCGTCTACTTCGCCTATGGCCGGTGCCAACGACGTCGCTATTCGGCTCGGCTTCACCGGGAGTCTAAAGATTTCGTGAATTTCGTTATTCACCATCCCTCCCTCCCCCTCCCGCCAACCAGACCCCGCGGGCATTTTTAAGTACCAATGGGCGTTGACGTTTCCTTAATTTTTCCATTAATTTTCCCCCGCACCGATGCAATTCGGCCGTGAATGTAAAGAGCCGCCTCGGTTTCAGGAGTTGAGGAGGAGGAGGAGGAGGAGGAGGAGGAACCCGCTCGACGGCCTCCTCCGATTCGAGGCGACAATTTCATATTTCGAATAAGCCGCTAAAATAATAGGTGCTGTAAAACGACTTGGTAAACCGCCTGTCGCTCCCAACACCCGTTTCTCTTTGGCGATTGGCCAGTTTACGCACAACGCGGACCGTTGTGCCGCATGCGGATGCGTTTCAATGTCGCCGAGGGGGGTGGGGGCGTTTATTTTGGAAAAATTAGGAGAGCTCCGTGGGAGATATAATATTGGTTCGGCGAACGAATTAATTACCACGAGAAACTGAAGCGCTTTCGAGTGGAATTGTTTAATAAACTTGTCCCCAATGACTGGGAAGGAGCTTCCCAGTCATATAAATGGGGCCAATGAGAGGTGAGATCTTGTATTATTCGTCTAGCTTGAGTGGCAAGGTAGTTAGTGATTGCCAATGCCGAGGCAGCGATCGGCAGACTCTGGGTGGTGGTTATTGGCCAAATAAAATACGCAGGGACCGCGTGAAATCGGTTTCTACGAGCTCGCCCTCGCGAGAGGAGGGCGGGAGAGGAAGAGAGAGAGAGAGAGAGAGGGGAAGGGTGATATCGAACAATTATCGAATAGGAAGCGTTGGAGTGGAGAAGAAAAAGAGGAAAAAATGGGAAAGGGGATAGAGAGCGAATGTGCCCCGTCGTACGGCTTGGAAAGTAAGTGGAACGAGGAGAGTAAGAGGATCGTCGTGGGAGGGCAAGTCGGAGGAATTTATCTGGATTCGTTGAAGAAAAGAAGTCGTCGGGCTCGCTAGCTAGACAAAATCCGATAGGCCAGCTGTCGCTTAAGTTGGCGCTTTCCGTCGCCCCCCGTCCGTAAGTTTACGTGCCATTTATTCCTCATTGATTTCCTCGCGCCCCCACCCCCTCATCCATTGTGTAACGAGCCCGGGCACGAAAAGTCTGGGCAACGAATCACCCGCGGCGATCGACAATCGGGGAAACCCGTAAGACGCGAGGATATTATTATTCGGCAAAAGTTTATAGAAACGGAGCTTTTCCCTCCCTCCCCACCCCACCCCCGAAATTATCAATTCAATTAGGTTAAAGAGTCAGCCGGGGCCTGGCGATCCTGGCCAAACGAGAGAATAGTCCATCAACACGACCGTTATTTTATTATTCCCTATTGATTTACAAGTTAATGCAAATGATTTATATGATTTTCAAAGGGAATTTTAATTACAAAGGGACCGACTTCCTTCCTTTTTCCTTTCTCCCGTAACGTCCGCGTGACATTTTCAGAAAGTCGACGTATCATAAATCCATTTAGTATATTATTATTATTATATCATTATTATTATTATTATTATAATAAGACTAATAGTATGAAATGGTCTATGATAATTAGGAGTCGGTGGGTATTATCGTTGAGGGCAAAGATCGAAGAGATCAAAGCGTCGGAGTGAGGATGAAATTAAGAAAGGAGGTGGTCGCCCGTCGTCTACGGGGAGTTTGGCCATGGTAATTCATTAGGAAACCCCATCGGTGAGTATCGTGTTCCTCGCGACGCAGCCTCAGCTCGTTGTTCTTCGGGTCACCCGCGGCACCGCTGCCTCCATGAAAAAAATACGACGATCCAGCGAGATGGAGCGGTTTTTTTTTTCTTCCTTCTCTTCTTCTTTCCTTATTTCGACTTCCGCTTTCGAGGAAAATCCCTTCATTTGTCTGGTCACGTAAGGCGATAGACAAGCTCCTCTTTGCTCTACAAAGCCTTCGAGTATGTATTTATTCGCGTCCTATGCTCTACGTCTTATGTCCGTTACGTGCGCGGTATTTCGACCAGTCCCCCCACCCCCCCCCACCCCCTAATCGACATTGGGTGAGTCGACGCGCTTTTTACACTCGATCCATCGATAACGGAGCCAGAGACGCAGAGAGAGAGAGAGAGAGAGGGAGCGACAGTAAATAAAAATTTATTTCCCCTCCCGCGGGGCAATGATTGGTCGATGGCGAAGAGCAACCCCCTCCTTGCCTTCCTCTCTGCCCGTCATTAGGGACAAATGCCGCGCAATCGGCTGTCCTCGTCAATTTCAATAGACCGAGAGAGAGAGAGAGAGAGGGACGGAGCCCGGGGCTAAGTAGTAGATCGAGTGCCTGTCTCTTCGGGTCTAAGCATTATCGGCGTCTCATTTGGCTTCGGATGGCAGCCGCTCTGCGGGAAATACGGCGGGAGACGGGGTCGGGATAGATACAGCGAGAGTCGAGCCTGTAAAACTCGATATTGGCTATTGAGAGTCGGGGAATGGATAGAATGGGTGATGGGGGGGGGAGGGGCAGCAATGAAAGGCCGGAGGGAAGGGAAATCGGAGGCTCCGATCGATTAGGACAACGAATCAAAAAAACGTTTGCCTAAGGGGGGAAAGGATCGCGAGTCGTTCGCGAATCATTCGCGCGTTAAATTCCTGGTGCTCGGGTAAGACGACGGGGAAGAGGTTCGAGCGGAAGAGGTTCGAGCTCCTGCCCGTAAACTCCACCGAGTAGATATTTCAGTCGAGGTCGAGGTCGAGGAGTACCGGGCTTAATTACAAGGGTAAGTAACGCCGGAAGTAGAGGGGAAAAATAGGGCACGGGTCGAGCAGCAACCAATAAAGACATCCGATAGAGCTTCCTCTCAGCTCCACCGCCCCTCAGCCCCTCAGCCCCTCAGCCCCCTACATCCAGCGGCAATATCTTTTATTGCGGTTCTTATCGAGGAGGCTGCTCGATCCCTTAGTTCCGCGACGCGTTCCCATCGGGAGGCGCCGCCGTTCAAGGAATTTCGGAAACCGGCCAATGGGGTGGGGGGGGCAGGCAGGCAGGCAGGCAGGCTGCTCGGGGTACAAGGAAATAAGTCCGAGCGATAAATAAGAGAGGGAAGGAAGGAAGCGCCGAGGAGGCTGTTCCGCCTCTCCCTTTTCACGGACGAAATACGTGCGATCCTCCTCTGCTTCGCATGGCCGAGCTCAGCCTAAGGGGGAAGTAGCAGAAGCAGCAGCAGCAGCAGCAGCATCAGCAGCAGCAGACCGATAGATAGATAGAGAGGGAGAGTGTGTGCGCGCGAGAGAGAGAGAGAGAGAGAGCATCGACTCTAGCCGTGATAAATCGCGGAGCTCGGCAATGGCTCTTCCGCGTATCTTCCGCTTCCCGGACGCTCGTCTTAAACTTCCCCGAGATCGAGGGAGGAAAAATTATGAGCCAACGAACCGAATCAGAGAACGAGAGAGGGAGAGAGAGAGAGAGAGAGAGAGGAGGGGTTATTGGGGATCTCGACAAGCGAAATCGAAAAGAGCCCGTGACTATCCGTCGGCTCGGTTAATCACTAGGATTCACGGATCACCCTCCCGCCCCCGTCGGTCGCCGCTATACACACGAGCGGCGAGCCCCCCGAGCTAAATGGAACGGCCTCCTCGTCCCGGGCGAAGGTGTGAATGTATCTCACACACCCACACACCCACACACACCGCCCCCCCAACCCTTCGCCAAGCCGTCCTCCCGAGCTCTCTCGGAGACGAGGGCTCCTATTCAATTAGGGTGCCGCTTTGCCCGGCTCTGGTCGCCCCCCCCTCCGAGCGTCCCCGTCCGTCAAATCCAAATCTTCTTCTTTCAGTTCCGAACAGCGACTTCCCTCCGCTCAGCGGCTCAACGCGATCAAGTATTCGTATGATAAATGGCTCGGCGGAGTCGTGGGGCAGCAAGACTCGCCCCCGGGCCCTCGAACCTCCTCCTCCTCCGTCCTGACGGCCACTCCGCTCCACACCAACGAAGCTCCAGACTCGTTAAAAAAAATAAAAACACCGAGATCGAGTTAATTCGTTTTAAGAACGCGGGCTTAATAATAACACCTGTTTGCCCCGAGCCCCGGCCTTTCATACCCGCGAAAAGCGGAAGCGAGGAGGAGGAGGAAGCGATGGAGGAGTCCTAGTGCCCGGACGAGGCTTAGCGTCGCGTATCCGGTCCCCGCCACCTGACGCCTTCGCCCCGTTACATCTGTTTGTTTTCGCAACTCCGGAGCCAGCTGCAGCACCTTGCCGCTTTAACTAAACGACGACCCGACGTTCCCAGCCGAAACTGGAGCGTCTCCTGCAGGTGGACGACCCCGCTGCCCTCTTACCTCCTACACAGCGAGCCTAATCTTCGGCCGATGTACGCGCCCTTTGACTTTCCACGGAATCGCCGGGGAGTTCATACGAAGCAGCGCTACGATCAAGGGAGGAGGAGGAGGTGGAGGTGGAGGAGGGGTAGGGGGAGAGGGAGGATTATCGGTCGGAGGCGACGGAGACACGATCGATCGGCTGCCTCCATTAGCCAGACCCCGTCTAGGGCGAGTTCAAACGGAGCCGGCGGCTTTTTCCTCTCGACCCCAATAACCCCTCCGACCCCCCCCGCCCTCCTCCACCTCCCTTTCCATCCGATAATTGCACGCGAATACCGCGTACAGTACTGGACAATTTCCCTACTACTCCTTAGTCACTGTTAATTTACCCGGTCGCTGTCGCCGGTCCTCCTTAACCGATGATTCCCTTAAATTTCCCATCGATACGACATTAAGTCACTCCTTTTTTTTTTTTTTTTTCTTTTTCTCGTTCCAGCCGATCGCTCAAAGCGGTTGTCCCTCGGCTTGGGATTATCGGCGGGGACTCTCCGTAGAATTATACGAGTTATCCAATTCGAGCTGCGCATGCACCACCACGGCGAACGAAGTACCCGAGGAGTGAGGGACGAGGAGTGGCAGACGCTCCCCCTCCCCCGCCTATCCACCAACCATCATCCTGACTTTGGTAAGCGAATATTTCTTCCTCTTCGGGAATTAGGACTTACTCTTGTTCGGTTCACTCGTTCACTTACACACCCCACCCCACCCCACCCCACCCCAAAGGCTCCGCTATAGTGCAATATCCGTTTAAAACAAAAGAAAGACAAATTAACGTTACGGCGATTTCCTCTTCCGCCCCCCACCCCCGCCCGGAACCAATTTCCCTTATAGCAACGGACGCTTCTTACAGCGAATGTCAACTCTGATTGATGAGATTGTTTACCGCGCGAGAGAAAAATTATAATGTCACACCGTGCCATGCGCCCTCTCCCTCTCTCTCTCTCTCTCTCTGTCTCTCTATCCCCGAACGCTCGATCACCGAACGATTCTCTTTGCCTGCCGAGGAAGATTAACGTGCGCGTGGGGCATAAATATAATGCGTAATTACGCGGCGCTGCTAATTCCTATAGACGCGAAGAGCGAGAGAGAGAGCGACGGGGGGGGAAAATTGGGGGGAGAAAAATGTACGGGCTCGCCGGAGCCGAGGGTATCGATAAAC
This sequence comes from Ceratosolen fusciceps, assembly GCA_018883505.1. Classification (NCBI taxonomy): domain Eukaryota; kingdom Metazoa; phylum Arthropoda; class Insecta; order Hymenoptera; family Agaonidae; genus Ceratosolen; species Ceratosolen fusciceps. The sequence goes on from RCIC01000016.1 coordinate 3,637,792, forward strand.
AGGGCGCTAATTAATAATAATTGTCGTCGGCGAAATACGGGAATCGTGACATTGATAGAGTAATTAAATAGGAAGAATGGGTCCGGATTGGGTCCGGGTCGGCTGGCGACGGGGACGACCGGTTGACGAGCTCGGTCCGCCCGTCACGGTCACCAGCAAATTACTTGTGGAATATTACACCTCCATCGGAGTCTACCCGTTACTATCGCGCACCAACAGATTATCAATGTGAATTCTAGAGTAACGACTCGACGGCCAATGAAATACTTATTGTCATCGGGTAAGGGGCATAGCTCGTAAGGTATGCCGCCCCCGCCCCCCCATCCATGTGCCGGGGCAAAAAGTGGCACAAGCCCCCGATCGATACAAGAGAATTAATTCATAAATGCAATTATTAGTAATGGCATTATCGAGCCCTAGTTTCGGACATTCGTGCCCGTCCCCCCGTCCCCCTTCGTCCGTACGCGTTGGCCGGTGTAATTAAACGGTTAAAAATGCCCCGAAATCGATCGGCAAGATTAAGAACAATCGCTCGGATACACTACGTGACTTTTATTTCACCGATCAGTACCGACAACCGCTAATACGTAGTAGTAGTAGTAGTAGTAGTAGTAGTAGGTAGTAAGTAGTCCATCTTCTCTAATCGCTCGCTCGCTCCTTTTCTTCTTCTTTTATTTGCTATTTGTTATTTGTTATTTTTATTTTTTTTTTTATCAAATCTTATCTGCTTATCAAGCGGTGGATCGATCCCGATATTACTTCGACGTGATTCCTCCGGCAAATGGAAACGAGCGTAAATAAACAAGTACTGGGGATTAGGTAGGAGGCACTCACGCTTGTCTAGCAGCAGTAGTAGTGGTAGTGGTAGTAGTGGTAGTAGTGGTGGTACGTGCTTACGCTCGAGCCGACACTTTTTTTTTTAGAGAACCGACGCGTTTCCCGGTTTAATTGAAGGCCAATAACGTCCTTCTTGATCTTAATTCTTGAAACGCGCATTCCGAGCTTGACAATCACGTAATACCTAATGTAACGAGCACGTGATTCCGGGTGATTAGTTTATAATGAAGATATCGACGGTGCGATGATTGCGGCGATATCCATCCTATAATCATCAAGACCAGACGGATATTTGAATAACAGGGATGAGCATTATTAAGTATACCAAGGCGCGGGTGCGAGGGGAGGATAATTGAGAGATCAGTTTAACGGTTAATGTAAGAAAAGCCTTTCCCGAGGAGGCCGCGGGGCATATTTTCTCAAAAGTTGCGAGCCCGTGTTTTTCCCACCGAGTCGAGCTGCTCCACCTCCGCCCCCACCTCCGCCTCCCGCCACGAATAATACGGTCTCCCGTGGGAGGCCGTAGTCCCTGCCTCTGTTTCGGGATAGCTGGCGGAAAATCAGGGGAAGCGATGTCCTTGCACGAATGCGGCTACGGCGAAGGCGAAGGCGGAGAATAAGGTCGATTCTCCGAGTTGATAAAACATAGCCTGGGCGAGGGGCGGGGGGGGGAGGTCGGGGACGGAGAGAGGTCGGGAAACGCACGAGACCTCGGGGGTCGAGAGAGAGAAAAAGGCGGGCCCCGCCTCCACGCCATTACATAAATCCGAATGAAAATTATTTATAGAGGTCCTCTTGAGAGCGAGGCTGGCCAACTTTTAACCTCCTTCCAGCCTTTTCCCGACTTTTCCCGACTTTTCCCGACTTTTCCGGCCCGAATATCAACGACAACACCCTCCGCGATATCACCGTCACTGGCAATCTATTATGTGCCACTACTCCCCCCCCCCCCCCCAAAGCCTCCTTTAATTAATACCTTTACTTGGGATCCCCTCGCCGGGAGTCGTTAACCCCCATCCCCGAGGGGAATTAATCACCCCGGGGCTCGATCTGATGCGGAAAATTTCTTAGTCATCGGATAGGACGTACGTGTCAGCCTGACCAGCCGCTTACGACCATTACGTCACTGACGCGCTGCGACGCCGTACTACTTTCTTTCGCACGAACGACATGAACGAATTAATAAACAAAGCAGACAACTATTCGGACAGATTAAACAACTTTTTGTTTACGAGCGGCTTTACAAGATCGATTTTACGTTTATTTTTATTGTATTAGTTTCGAAATTTCGCCATCGGCTGGGGCTCGCTCGAGGAGGAGCGTTTTTATCGGCTCGGCGGCTGTCCTTGAAAAAGCAAATCCCACAGCAGACTCTGTCTATAAATAAATTAATTATACATAGTAGTAGCCGAGCCGAGGCCTTGATACTTAATTTAGTAATTAAATCTCATCAATAAATCATTAGGCGCTCGGGCGAAAGTGCGGCAATTAACCGGGATTTTCATCGGCCATAAAGGTCCCTACTCCTATGCGCTCTTTTTTTTCTACCCCCCCCCCAACCTTCATTACCCAACCTTAATTGTTGCACTCGGTTCGTTGTTAATAAGAGTCACGCGCTACTCTCGGTCCAAAGAATCGGGATTCGACATGCGTTAATTACCTACTACGGCCAATCTCATTCGCCCTCTCCCCCCCCACCTTTATTTTCTTGTTATGTGTGTGTGTCTCTCTCTCTCTCTCTCCTCCCTATATATATATTTGTATGCCATTCGTTTGTCGTTAATGCATCGACGTCTGCTCTTATTAGACAAATTAATACGGCTCCCGGGACATAAGATAAATCACGGGGTAGTTCCCTAATCGACCCCCCTCCCCCCTCCACAACTCCCACTGCCGCTGCTGCTGCTGCTGCTGTTGAATTAGTATTATTGTTAGGATTGTCTTGTGATCGGATAGACGGGTGGAAAGGAATTTTTTGACTGTAAGCCTCCGTGGGGGGGGGAGCGGGGAGCTCGGGTACGAAGAAAGGACAGCAAGCATTGTGTCGGATAAGATTTACGAAAGTGACTTTGATGCGCCGGTCTGCCGAGTTTCGCGTGTACGTGCAGTTTTACGTTAATGCAAGAACTTGAGATTGCCGGCTGACGGGACGTAACCAGGGTTTATAGTCTCTCTGGAAGCTCGGGTAACTCGAGAGAACGAATGCGACAGAGAGGCGGCGAGCGAAGCTGGGTTGTAGATGGGACGGGACGGGGACGGGACGGGGGTGGGTAGGCTTTGGAAATAAGAAAAGGCATTTCTCTGCTATTCGCAGTAGAACGTCGCGCCTGAAAAGCCGCAGGTGTGAGCTCTCGCTTTACATTTTCCTCCTTTGTATAAACCTTTTTTTTCATTGCCGTGTTTCCTCCTCCATCCACTGCCTCTCGATCACTACCCCTCCCCCCCCCCAGCCTCTCTCTCGCGCTGTTCTTCTGTCTTTGCTGATGCTGATGCTGCTTGCTGCTGCTGCTGCTTGATGCTGCTCCTTCCCTCGGTACCGACAATGCCGACCGGAGAACCCAACCCCCTCCACCACCTGCATTCTACACGACGTAATTTTCTATAAAATCTCGGGCTACCGGCTTTCTGCCCGGATTTTCCTAGACCCATCAAACCATCGGCGTGACCAAGCTTACACCACGGCCCCCGAGCAGCCCCGGTGGTTTCATAAAATTTACAATATTTTTGTAAATCCCTGCACGGCCAGTGTTGCATACCTCGGTCCCCCACCTCCGTTCGGAATCTTAATATAAGAGACGGGAACGGACGTGCATTCGCGGAACCGATCAAGGAATTTGGAATAAATGGACGATCCGTCGTCCGAACGTTTTAGTTAATGTATTCAAAATAATACGCAAGAAAAAGAAAACGTAAGGTCGTTGTATCGACGGAAATTCCTCTTATTTCGTATACGGAATTTTTTTAACCGATCGGCTATCCACACGCCGCCGTAATGAAATTAATTATCGATCGATTCTCCGGCGTGTACAATTCAATAGAATGGGCTTGTGCCGGAAATTAAAAATAAAACGACGCGGCGTATATCCCGTTTTATCTACGTATACGTGAGAGCGCCCGAACGTCGTAATAACGTTGTTGTATTCGATTTTTAATTAACCTTTCGAGACTAATTACAGGGTCTTTGGGGGAGTCAGATAGAGAGAGAGGTGGGGGGGGAGAGAGAATTTCCCCCGTGGAATGTACGGATAGAAAAGAAAAGGGTACCGAGTGCCGAAACGCGGATATAAAATGAATCGCGAGCAAATACGTTCGAGGTCGTCGGGCAATACAAAAACAGACTTATTTATATTTTCAATAAACAGCCAGTGCGGCGGAGGGGGGAGGAGAAGAAATGCCAATATCGTGGCTCGCGGTGGTCGTTGCGTTGATAACAACGTGATCGAGAGAGGATCCGAGCCTGGAATCCGGCGGGGCTTGGCGATTGCGTGGCAATCGTCGGAAGGGGGCGAAAGGGGGCGAGGGGGGCAGCGGACGGAGGATACAGAATGTGTCTCAATCCGAGGGAGGTCCGATCCAATAATCCAATCGACCAATAATCGAAAAAAGCTTTTCGTCGCCTCGACCGGCGTTCCCTCCGTGCACTCGAGCGCCTCTAACTCAAACGAATCCTTATCGTGAACAGGAGCATCAGCATCAGTATCAGCATCAGCATCAGCAGCAGCAGCAGCAGCAGCAGCAGCATCCAAGACGTAAGGACATACGACGTTGTTATACGCGTCCGTTTCGAATACTCGAAATACTCGTGGCCTCGATGCCACGGAGGAGGTGGAGGAGGTGGAGGAGGAGGAGTAGTGGTCAGCGCGAGGGTGAGCTTGAGGGGGGAGGGGGGTAAGGGAAAGAGATGGCCGAAGCAGCCGGGGCTGTAAATTGTCAGCCGATACCGAGGATCGCGGCCCTCGAGGATCGGAAAAGCCCGATAACAGGATTAATTGAGCCCGGGATTACGACCCGGCGAGTCTTACGTACTTGCGAGCTGGTCTGCGTATAATACTCCTGGCCAGGAGGCAGAGCTCACTTTCCTCGAGGAGGGTTGGCAAGCGCCGGCTGCCGGTTATTAGTCCTCGTTTAACGTCTCTATCCTTGGAGGAGGATCCTTGGTCCGAGTGGGACCAATCGAGCCGTAAGACTCGGGGGATCTCGTAGCTCCCCCCGTAGCCGCTCGCTCCTGCGCTTTATTACCTTCGGATGATGGCCGTCCTTTCGTAAAAAGCCGTTCGCTTCAATGCCGGCGCATCCGCGTCCGCTCTTCCGCCCCTCCCTCCCCCCCACACGCTTCTTGAGGGATCGTCCCGTCCCGTGGCATCGCGAGGCCGCGGCTCCTTTTTTTAGCCCTCCCCACCCCCCGGCCTTTTGCCCTCAGTGTCTCTCTGGCTCTTTGCCGTCAACCCTTTGACCTTCTTTGACGGAGGCAGCTGGTTCGTCGTGCCACCTCCGCACCGACCGTACCTAGCCGATCCCGTAATCGGGGCGCAGCGGCTACCGTCGATCGGGGGGAAGGGGGATCCTCCTCTCCGAGCCGGGGCATCGCTCGGGATCTTCGGCTTTTTAATCCCGTGGAAATAGTCTCGTACGCCCGAGCCCCGTGAAATCCGAGCGTGTACGGGGAAATGCGAAATGTCAAATCCCTCCCTGCGCCACGGGTATTATGCAAATTAATCTGCCCGCCCGCCCGTCCCTGCATTTACACGTTTTATTTATTTTCGATATTTTTCAGTTTTCTGTCCTCCACTCTCTCGTCAATCCATTCTTTATCTCTCTCTCTCTCTCTCTCTTCTATATCCGCGACCACCGCCCACCCGCCTCCTCCCCGCCCCGCCCCGACAACGACTACCGCTACCGGCAGCGCGACCACTACGCCACCAATATCTTTTCTCGTTGGGATATTTTTCAATTCCAGACAGTAGCCGAAACGATGGGAGGGCCAATCACCGTCCGCAATACACGTACGTCCAGCCGGACTTTTTACCGCTCACATTTTTAGGTGCAGTTCGTTTAAATCGAATGGCAAGATTTGGATAATCGAGCACCGCGATATAACCACCGCCGAGCATCTCCCGCCGTTTCTACGCACTGACAGTACAATCTTTGCACGGAAAGTTGAACATCGATATCGGGAATTGGAGATAAAGTAGATTTCTGCAAAGTGAATGCACCGCAGGGAATGATAACCCCAAACGAGTCTCCTTAACGATCCAAAGATCCATCTGTGCGTTAAGAGATCGTATCTCCGAGGCTCGCCCTTAAGGATTCCATTACCTGCGGATCGCAGGTAAAACAACAACAACGACAACAACAAAAATAAACAAATAGACAAAAAATGAAAGATAGAAAGAAAATCTTTTTCTTCGCTAGAGCGTTTTTAGAGCGTTTTAAGAGATCAAGTTTGTACAAACTCGGCCTACGTAACCGAATTGGTAAATTCGGGAGGAATAATGACGATCTAAGAGAAAAGGAGGTCAGATCAAGGGATTTCGTCGACGTTCCCGACCCATTACCCCCAATAACCCCCGACTCCATGAGACTACGCGAAACTGGATAGAGAGTATGGAGTTCTCGCACGCTCGAACGAAAATAGCGGCGTTACAGGATACCAGAAGCCCTACTTGCCGTGTAATATATAATAATCCCGGATTTTCCGTACGTTCATATTAATGCGCGTCATTAGTTTGGTGGGTTGGAGGGGAGGGGGAAGAGAAGGATTGAAATTGAGCCTGAGCTTATTGGATCCGCGGTGGTGGGGGGGGGGATGCCAAGCTCGTGCATTCCGTGCGATCAGTGCTCTCTTGCTTATTCCGGCTCTCTGGCGGGGGTGGAAGGAGACCCGGAACGCGGATGATGACGCGTTGGGAAAACGTCGGGACGACGGCGCGTGTCTTCCTCTTTATGTTTCGTTCGCCGAGGTTAAGAGAGGCGAGACGAGCCCCGTCGATTATCCCGTTTAATGTCTTCGTCTGCCCAAGCGTTTCGCGCATCCGCGTAAAACGCTTGGCAATTACCCCCCGCGCAGGCTAGGTAGCGATTAGCCTCGTTATCCTCGGTAAGGCTCGCGCCCTTTACACCGCGTGCTCCGGGGCGAGTTTCGCGGGGACGCCTTTGTTCGTCTTCTGTACGTCGATCCTCGTACTCCGCTTATCTCACCCCCCACCCCACCCCCCCCACACGGCGAACCCACAGGCAAAAGTGTATGGATCGCCGCTCTCCGTCCATCGGCACCGCGTCCGGCGAGGTATTTAGAGGGACGGGGGAAAGATGGGGGGGTAGTTGGTCGCGAGGGGGGAACGACGGCTCGGACGGTCGTCGTTATCGCGAGGTAGCGAGGCCGGCCGCTACCTTCGTCCCCGTGCCCTCCTCCCCCGCCGACAACCGACTCCTATTACGGATTCGTTTTCGGGATTCGTATGCGCGCCGCCGCCGCCGTCGCCGTCGCCGTCGCCGCTGCCGCTAATGTAAATTGGGCATTAAGCCCTTCCCCGGTGAATTCCGCGGGTCGCTTACGTGACTTGTAATTGAAGCCGAGGAGCAGATGTCGACGGGGACGCGCGCCGAATGCTAGAAACGCCGAATGCGAGTCTCGCGACCTTCGTCTAGCCTTGATTCGCTGCTGATACGCGCGTGCGGGCTCCTCCACCCCCTACCCACGCCCCCTGGCCGCCGAAGGTCTCAACAAATTATGAGCCCCGCTACTTTTTTTCGTCGTAGAGTCAAAAATGCGAAAGCAATAAGCGTCGGCTGTACGTGTTAAACGGATAAATTACCGCTTTTTCATCCCCAATCGCATTCCCTACCCTCTAATTAGCCAGGTACTGCTGCCACTGCTGCTGCCACTGCTGCTGCTGCTACTGCCGTTCATATAATAATCCGGGCCTTTTTACCTACAATATTAAATTAATCATTTTAAAAGTATATTATTGCTCTTTGCGATTCCTTCGTACGTAACGTACCACCTTTCGTTCAACTGCCCCGACTAATACGGCATTACGCTTCCCTAATACGCACGCCTGCATGGAAAAATTTATTCCTTTGACAATTAGCCAACCAGCCCCAACCAGCCCCACCACCCCACCCATCCACCCGTACTATCCGCGCGCAGGATTCTTTAATTAAGAATTGATACGATGCGCGCGGGTGGGTGGGGAGGCTCGAATGCCCGCGATAAGCTTAAAATAACTTAGGAAAATTTAACTAAAATGCTGATAAACTTTTAAAACGCTTGCTCCGCTTGCCAAAGTTGTAAAAGTCCGTGGAAATAAAAGGAGTCGGTGTAAAATTAGAGCTCGTAAAAAAAAACAAAGGAAAAAAAGGAAAAAAAAAAGGAAGGCATAAACGTTTACTTAAAAAAACATGAATCTCGAGAATATATATAGAAAAAAAGTTTCCCCCGGGGAATGACTTTATCGGCTATCCGATCGCATTCTTTATGAATATTTGGACATTTATTCTCCTGCCTATCAAACTCTCTCGGAACAATAAATAAAACTTTGTTTAATTAATTTTTACTGTAAAATTTTATGCTTTATTATGCGCACACGTAGGCCGGTAAATAAATAAGAACAAAGGTTCAAGAAGCGGCGAAGATGGGGGTTAGATGGTAGGAGGGAGGGGGAGGGGGAGTGTAAGCTGCTATCGACTTTTATTTTTCCCCTTCTACCCGTTTTACATTTTTCAAGATTGCGAAGCAATTTATGATTTAGGATCCGTCCCGGCGTAGCGGAACCCAGCCGCTATCGAGTGCGGGAGGGGGAGGGCTGGGGGGGATAATCGCGGGTAAGGAAGATTTCGCGTCAGAAACGTATTCCTAGCATTTTTACGTAAAGATTTCCATAATCATCGAGGGCCGATTAAAATCACGCGCCCCGCCCCACCCCCGCCCCTCGTCCCGTAGACCCACTCAGGTCTCGTTTCGCGTTACGAAGCAGCGGCGATCGATGACCCTGTGCCTCCTCGTCCCCGTCGCTCGCCGATCTCCCACAAAACCCGTACGAGACGCGACTGTCGAGCCGAGCCGAGCCGAGCCGAGCCGAGCCGAGCCGAGCCTGTTTTCTTGCACCCGCGTGGAATGAAAAAAAAAAAAAAAAAAAAAAAAACAAGCAATGAGAAGCTTGAGCGAAAATGCGAAGGAAAAGCGCCGAGAGCTCGAGGATGACGTTCATATGCCCCGGCATCATGAAACCGGGACTCTGATAAACCAATGAAGCGAGAATTCGCAGGAATTTTCTATTTATCGACCGGCCATCCTTTACCGACCCTACTTATTAGGGGGAGGGTGGGGGGTAGCGGTGAAACGACAAAAGTCATCCGGACGTTTATTTGTCTTGGCGTTATCAAAGGCGGCGGCGAGACCCTTTACGTCGTATCGGCGAGGGTCGTCTAACGTACAGCGGGAACTACGATTATTCGACAGGAATATGCAAATGCACGGGATGGGTGTTGGTGGTGGGGGGCAAATGTTCGCGTACGCAGGCCAACGACGACGACGACGACGACGACAGAGGAGCCCGTGCCGAATCGAAAATACCACCGAGTCCCGAGAGCGAAATATCTCGGCAGCTGCCGCGATCGCCATCTCGTCTCAACACGTTCCAGCGCCATTCTCGCTCTTTTTCTTCTTCTTCTTCTTCTTCTTCTTCTTCTTCTTCTTCTTTTTTTCTTTATTTTCTTTCTTTTCATACAACTCACGTTCAAGTCCACTAATGCATAATTAGATATCGGACGCACGTTCCTTCCTCATCAAGAGCCAGGCAAGAGATTGTTTCGAGTGGTTATTGGGGCGGGAGGGAGGGGGGGGTTGTCGAGGTTATAGTCTATAGGAGGCACACGCTTAATAGAGGATGTTTCCCTTTTTCTTTAAAAAATCTCTGCGAAAACGCTCTCCTCGGTCTGGCCTCCAAGCCTCTTGGAGGCGCGTCGTCCTCCTCCTCCTCCTCCTCCTCCTCATCTCGGGTAGGCGCGTAATTTCCAGTTACCCGCTGCGCCCTCGCATTATTATACGCGGCCAGCGTCGCCGTAGGCTCGGCAGCGGGGTCGCGCGTTGCCGTGTCCGAGGTGTGGGATTAACGAGCTCAGGGGTACCGGGGCAACGAAATAAAACATCAAAGACTCGATGGTGATTAATGGGCCTGATTAAACGTTAAATGAATATTAATAGGGGCCGCGCGGAAGGTTATTGGGGCTATCAAACAAACAAACAAACAAACAAACAAACGGGTTTCGCATCGCGTAGAGGACACGTACACGTACACGTACACAAGTACACGTACACAAGTACACGTAAGCGCGCGCTCCGTCCGATGTTATTGGACTTAATAATGATTGGCCCGTAAGTAAGAAAATTTATCCTCCGGGTGGAGGGATCGGGGGCTCTTTGCAGGACAGAGTAAGTCAAAATTAATTAATTAACGGCTCGCCGAAGAATATTTATGCGCCATTATGAATACCGGTAATCTATATGTTAAGAGAAGCGGCTCGTCGGGGCGCGTTTAGAGGTTATACGGATTAATAAATAAAGCGGAGATACGGAACGGAAGGAAGGTCGAAAGGACCGACCGAAGGATCGAAGGATCATTAGCACCGGTTGGGCCCAACCCCCTTTTCATCCTTCACCAGCTAGCTAACGCGTCGCGACCACTAAAAATTCCCCGTGTGGAATCGTAGCCTCGAGAGAACGCGCTTCTCGGCCCCTGCAGCTCCCTTACCGCTCCCCTGCCGCTCCCCTTACCGCTCCCTCACGTCTCGCTCTATCCACTCGGAAAATGTTTTCACGCACCAAGATTTATGGCTGACCGACTACTACTCGCCTCCTCGCAAGAGGTACTACTAGACAACCACCCATCCACCCACCCGCCAGTATCCCCCCCGCCACCCTGGTCGCTATCTCGCCGTGGGCGTTACGGGGATCAACGTCGTTAAATACCGCTCTCTCTCTGAGATCGAAACGCCCTCTCCTCTGTCCACCACCACCACCGCCACCACCACCACCCCCCGGCGGAGTGCGCGACTTTCCGATTCTTCCCTGTGCGTTACGTCACCGGCCCGTGAATTTATTACGGTGCCGATGCCAAAGAAATGGGGGTTTCTTTCTCATCCCTCCCACGCATAGTTTGCGTTTTAGAAATAAAATAAGTAATAAGATAATGGTAATGCAGGAATGCAGGACTCACCTTCGTTGTCGATGCTGAAGAGTCCGACCCCGTCGCCACCGCGTATGCTGTAGCCGACGCGCGAGTCGCCTCCTGGTGGATCGGCGTCCCGGGCTCTGACCTGGCTGACGAGGGTGCCAACCGGCTGGTTCTCGGGCACGCTCGCCGACATGACAAAGTCATTGAAGAGGGGCGCGTGCAGGTTCTCGTTCACGTCGACCACCTCGACGATGAGGATCGTCTCCGAGGAGAGGGCGGGCTCGCCCCGGTCCCTGCCTACGATCGTCAGCGTGTGCAGCTGCCTCTCCTCAAAGTCGAGTCTGCGGGCGGTACGCACTGCCCCCGAGAGCCGGTCGATCTCGAAGAAGGCCTCGACGACGTCCGGCTCCTCGGCGAACGCGTACTCGACGAGGCCGGCCGGGCCCTCGTCCGCGTCCGTCGCCGTAACGAGGGCGACCACGCTCCAGACGGGCAGGTCCTCGCGCACCTTCACCGTGTAGCTCGGCAGGGCGAAGCGCGGCTCGTTGTCGTTGATGTCCTCGACGGTTACGCGTAGCAGTGCCTCCGACCAGAGGGCCGCCTCCGGACCCCCGCCGTCGGTCGCCCGTATCCTTAGCTCGTACTCGGAGCGACGCTCGCGGTCGAGCTTGTCCCTGACGCTTAGGGCCCCGGTCTTCGGGTCGAGATGGAACTCCGGTGCGTCGGTCAGCAGGGAGTAGCTCACCCGGCCGTTGTCGCCCAGGTCGGCGTCGGTCGCGTTCGCCCGGAACACGACGCTGCCGGCCGGCGTCGCCTCGGACAGTTGTATGCGTGCGAGGGGACGCTCGAACCTGGGCGCGTTGTCGTTGGCGTCGAGGACGATGATCGCCAGCATCTTGGACACGGACTTTTGCGGCTTGCCGAGGTCGTACACGCTCACGTTCAAGAAGTACTCGGCCTCGCGCTCCCGGTCTAGCCGCCCGACCAAGCGTAGCTCACCGGAGTCCGCGTCGACGGCGAAGGCCGAGTCCGCGTCCCCGGCGGAGATGCCGAATACGAGCCGGCCGTTGTAGCCGAGGTCGCGGTCACGGGCGACGAGTCGCGCGAGGCTCGAGCCCGCGGCCGTCGACTCGTTGACGCGCAGCTCACCCGGGAAGTCGAGGAGCTCGGGCGCGTGGACGTTCTGCCCGTAGCGACTGGGCACGAGGGCCGTCTCGAGCGGCTTCGTCGGGGCGTTGCTGCGCTCGGCGGCGGCGACCGCCTCGGTGAAACGACGGGCGACGCCGGTCTCGCGGCACTCGAAGCCGGCGCCCGCGGTCGTGCCCAGCTCGATTCTGATGCTGCTCAGGTCGGCAAAGTGCGTACCGTCCGTAGCCGTGACGTTGAGTAGCCGCTCCGGGCTGCCGAGGTCCGAGAGGTCGCAGGCGACGGAGAGGACGCCCGTCGAGCTGTCGAGGGCGAAGCAGCCGTCGGCGTTCCCGGACACGAGTCTGTAGCTGATGACGTCGCCGGCGTCGAGGTCGATGGCCGAGAGGGAGAGGAGCTCGGCGCCGACGGGTAGGTCGCGGGTCACCTGCCCGACGCAGTCGACCCTCTCGAACTGCGGCCTATTGTCGTTGACGTCGCGCAGCCGTAACCTGAGCCTCATCTCGCTCTGGCGCCGGTAGGGCAGGCCCCAGTCGTTCGCCCGGACCCTTAGGGCGTAGTCGCGCCTCATGCTCTCGTAGTCGAGTAGCTGACGGGTCCGCACCTGCCCGGAGAAGTGGTCGATGTCGAAAGGCACGCGTTCTATATTGTCGATACTGTAGGATATGTAGGCATTCTCTCCGGAATCTCTGTCGCGGGCGACGACCTTGACGACCAAAGTGCCCGCGGGCTCGTTCTCGTCCAGCCAGACGACGAGCTCCGGCTGCTCGAACTCCGGGTCGTTGTCGTTCGCGTCGACCACGTAGACCTTGACCTTGGCCGAGGACTGCTTGCGGCTGCCGGCGTTGCCCTGGTCGATCGCCGAGACCGTCAGCGTGTAGAAGGCCTTGCTCTCGGTATCGAGACCGATCGCCGTGTACAGGACCCCCGTGTTGGCGTTCACGTAGAACTCGCCGCCCTCGTTGCCCCCGACGATCTCGAGGAAGACGAGGGCATTGCGTCCGGCGTCCTCGTCGCTGACCTTCAGCCGGAGCACGGGGGTGTTGGGGGGCGCGGTCTCTGGGACGCGCACCTCGTAAATCTCCCGACTGAAGACGGGCGCGTTGTCGTTGAGGTCGGCCAGCTGTACGGCGAGGTTCATGTAACTGAATCGCGGGGGCGTGCCCCGGTCGACGGCCCGGAGGCTGAGGTTGTAGCCACGGGGCGCGGCCTCGCGATCCAAGAGACGGAGCACTTGGATCCCGTACTCGCCGGGCTGGGCCAGGGCCTGGACGCGAAAGTGGCCCTCGGGATCACCGGAGACGATCTCGAGGCTGGCGATCTCACCGTGGGGCCCGGTGTCGCGGTCCAGGACCCGGACGATCGCGTAGGTGTCGGCGTTGGAATGTTCCGTGATCTCCGGCAGGTGGCGGATCGAGATCTCCGGGGCGTGGAGGTTGACCTGCCTGACGTGGATGGTTAACCGGGCGCTGCTCGCCCGGGGTGGGCTTCGGTAGACGGCGCCTCGGTCGCGTGCCAAGACCCTCAACTCGTACATGGGTCGTTCGATATACCTGTAATTAACATTTCCCTTTACTTTGCCGGCCCGACTCTGCACCTTTACCATTTACGGGCCCCGCTCTCTCCTCACTCGGGGCTGCAAAATAACTAGGACTCTTTAGCGATGAAATTTCATAGGTAATCCACCTGAAATTTCTCCTCTCTCTCTCTCTCTCTCTCTCTCTATCTCCACCCCACCCCCCTCTACCCATCCATAGTACCATCATCCGTCATAGTACGACGATATGTGGCAACTGGAACATGAACTTTTCCGAGAACCATCATTAATTAATTAATTAATTAATTAACTAATTGTTACTAGAAGCTTTGTAGACGGGATTGGGAGCGCGCGGTGGGGATGGGGAGGGGATAAAGGAAGGCGCGCATAGCATTAGTTAAACGACCTCGCTAAAAAAAACTATTCATTGGTCAATTGCGTAGGAAAATTTTGTTGTTTAACCACGTGGTTTTAAGAGTGGCGGTGCCTCTAGTGCGCATTTGCCAATACAGGCAATGCCATCCATAAGCAGTGTGGCCAACGTGATTTCTTTTTCAAACAGCGCAAACGTTATCGTTTCATCTAACATTGAAGTTATGGTCGGTGGTCGGTGTAGGCGATACATTGCCCGATCTTTTTACATTATCCATTATTGAAATCCATTAAATTAAAACAGTCCGATCGACTTCCTTTAATTAGGCACAAGATAAATACGTACGTATATTTATAATAAAAATTAGCATCGTTCTGGGGTTTTTTTTTTTTGTTCACTTGCCGAGCAAACGTGTTTCATTGGAATTAGTTTCGGATACGTTCTTTAACGCGTGAACACACTGGGCGTGACGTCATCCGACCGTAAGGTTACAATGCCGCCAGCCAGGCTTTAGCAATGATATTTTATTTAGCGCGACGACTTTTGCTCTCGCCGGTTTAAATGAAAATTTCCAAAGAAATGCTCAACGGCCGCTCGTATGCAGAAAATGGCCGCATTACGTAAATAAATACACATACATTTGTTTCAATGCAGAGCCGCCCGTTAATATTATTCTTATCCCCCCCCCCCCACACACACGTCACGTAACGCCTTTTACGTTCCAACGAAATTATTCTCCCTTTTTTTCTTCCTTTTCCTTTCTTTCCTTTCCCTGTAGTTGCGGCTGCTGCGCGTTGATGCTCTTTAAAACGGCCGCGAAGTAACCCTTAAAGATAAATTATAACGTTACAATATCTCAAGAAAGCCATTGGCTTAAATAAATAACTTTGCCCCGGCAATATACTCGATACGTCATGTAATTTATATGACAATTAGTACGCAATCGCTCGCTCGGTACATTATATTATATTCGCTGGCCTACTACTAAATGTCCCGCGTGGCCAGGTTCATGTAAGGTGGGACGTAAAGCAAAAATGATAATCACTCGTTAACTTAACGGCCGATGCTTACGTGTATTTAATGTAATATTAAAACAATGGATTAAGGAGTAATTGGCCTTCGATTGCCTCCTTTTATCTTAGTAATAGGCTTTTATAGGGGAAATATGAAAGATTGCCCGTGAAAGTTTCAGCCAATGCCTCGACGATGCGGTTTGTCCTCGATACGCGACTGTTACATTCACGAATACGAGGGGGGGGGGCGAAGCAATGTATTAGTTAATAAAACTGAAAAGTCCCATGGGCCGAAGATGGGAGAGATAATTCAATGGGAGGATAATATAAAGGATTAGTGGAGCTTTGGAATCCCCAATGAAAGATGACGATTATTTTTTTTGTTTTCTTTTTCTGAAAGCATTTAAAATCCAGTAACCCGGAGAATAATTACCATTGGGCTAATCAGCTTATGGCGTTCGGCGGCATCCTGATACTTGTTTATTCGGGAGCTTAAGCATTCGTACGACTAGGAGATCCGGCTCGTGGAAAGGCTAATTTTTATTCCATTCTACATTACGGAGACTCGAGAGGTGTCGACGTTTTTTGTCTTTTTGTTCCCCGTCCCCTCCCCCCCCCCAATTGTTTCTAGAATGCTTTGGAGTTTATTGGGGTTATTGAGGGCTCGCGACCTTCCGTCGATATTTCTCGTTAAAGATTACAAGATTATCGAATGATTGTAGCCGCTCGTCCGACCCGAATGAAGATCTGAGAGTAAATCTTCCTCCCGGGCTCGGCACGTCCAAATCCAATAATACAATTCATCAACAGCAGCTTTCACTACTTTCAATTATGTACTCGTGTGCCAACCAGCCAACCAGTCCTCCTTTGATGTCGTCGGGTTCTTTATGCCCGCGTCAATGGAGGATTTTTTGCGCCTCGTTCGATCTTAACGATCTTTCGTTAAGGCAAAAAGAATCGGCTATCTGAGCGGGGTGGGGTGGGGAGGGGGAGTCGAGAGAGAGATCGAGGATGGAATAGGCCAAGTAGTTCGAATACGCGATAAATAATCGGGCGCGGAGCGTAAAAGTTTAGCCGTTTAATTTAATATAACGTAAAAGAGCCACTAGATCTCGAACGATGATTATAGTAGTCGCGCACGTATAGACGTATAGCAGCTTTTAGAGGGAAGCCATGGCGGCGGCGGCGGCGGCGGCGGCGGCGGGCTTCCACTTTGCTGATTGCAAACTAACACTTGAACGGTTTGGCCAATTTGCATAGAGTAGACACGCCGGTCACTCGTTCCCGAGTGCAAATCAGCCGCGCCCACGACTTCTTAGCTCTACCGGACGGCCCAAGTGACGCCACCCACGCCACTCATCAAAACCTCCTCCTCTCCTCCTTGCCGTCCCGTCCCGTCCCGTCCCGTCCCTTCCCCCCGCACCGCTCGCCAAGCTCTCCAGCCTCCCGCTGACCTTACCCCAATAACCCCCTACCACGGAAATGGGCTACTAATACCAACGAGTCACTAAACTCCGAGGATCCTGGAAACGGAAGGGAGATCCGACCCGGAAGCAGCCCGTGACGCCTGACACATACGTGTATACGTACACCCTGGACATTATTCAAGAGTAATTGTTCGCTTGGCGCTTTATGAATAGTCATTGCGGAGTCATTGCGGCCGTCGTATTTTCACTATACTTTCTAAACGTGAGACGGTGACAAAGTTGGAGCTAAAAAGTCCCTGCAGCTCCGCCGTCCCGACTCGGTCTCTTATTAATTAGCCTTTCCGGAAAAGTGGATTTCCCCGTAGACATTTGTCCTCGACCGGCCGACGAATGCCCGACGAAAGCCCGACGAAAATGAAAAACAACGGACAGGAGAGACGACGTGCGTAGGCGGTGGGTGATGGGAGAGGCAGGGAGGGAGGGAGGGAGGGTCGAGCCGACGGAACAGCCAGCCTTCGCGGAAAGTTTTCCCGGACATCGAGGCGGATGGGTGGGTGGGGGTGAGGGAAGCCGCTCGGTGCGGCTGTCGATGCCGGGACGCACCTACACGTACACGCGAAATCTGCCTCGTGGAACGGAAAAGTCGAGGGTGCGCCGTGCGTCGGGGGTTCCCGCGATAACGGGAGCGAGACGCGTTTACGTCGCAACTGCTCGAGGAGACGCTCATCGGAGCCTCGATTTGATTGCGCGGCACCTTCTCGCGCCATACCGAAGACGCGCTCACACGTATACGTGGTAAGAGTGGTGGTGTACGTGGTCGGGCGCGTTATCGAGTTGACATTAATTAGGTGTACCGTGAAAGGCGATATCGACGAATTAAAGCTATCGGGCTCCTGGGTCGGCGCGTACATACTGCATACATACACGGGACCTATTTACTTACCAGCGGGGCAGGTTGGGCGAGTAGGGGGAGGGGGGAGGTGCCGAAGGAAGTTTGACCAGTTCGAGCCGGGAAGTATCGTGTAAATAAAGAGAAGGCTCACGGCGGCGGCGGCGGCGTGTCAGCGTTTAAGCTTATGAGCGCCGGCTCGGCTACCGACCCCGACGACTATACCACCACCTACCTACCTACCTACCTAGGTATCTAGGTGTCTAACTAGCCCAAGTGGCCCGAGGATAATAATTACCTGAGAGGCCTCGTAAGCGTAACGACGCCGCTAACGGGATGCACGGCGAACTGCTCGGTCTTCTCGGCGAAGCTGTAGTAGATCTCGCCGTTCCTGCCGAGGTCCGCGTCCTCCGCCGTCACCCGTAGTATGCTACGGTGCACGGGCGTGTCCTCGGCGACGCTCGCCTCGTACTCGGTCGGATAGAACAGGGGGTTCAGGTCATTCGTGTCCGTAATCGTCACGACGACGCTCGCTTGGGCCTCGAGGGCCGTGAGCCTGTTCCTGCCTTCGTGGCGCCTCGAGCTCGCCCGCACCTCGAGGACGTAGCGGTCCTTGCGCTCGCGGTTCAGCACGTCGACGTTGCCGGTACGCGTCCTCAAGAGCAAGAAGCAAAAGTCCCCGACAACGCGCTCCTCCGCCTTGAAGAACTTCTCCTTGTCGCCGGCCACTATCCGGTACTTGATCTCCTCGTGCGACCAGTTGCCCGCTCGCAGCTCGATGCCCATCTTGCTGTCCGGTACGACGTACGTCTTGCCCATCGAGTTCTCGGGTATGGAGACGTTGTAATGGCTCGCGGTGAAGCCGAACTCGCGCCCCGGGTCGGCGGCCGGCCACCTCTTGGCCACGGCCGGGTGACCGGTTGCGTCGACCGGGCCCACATCCGGCTGGCCGAGCTCCGACGGCAGGGACGAGGACCGGCAGCCGTAGCCGAACGTACCCAGCAGCCAGAGCAGAAGCCACGGGCTCCCCACATGAGACACCCGCACCTTCATTCTTCCCATTTTGCTAGCTCATTCTCGATCCTGATTCTCAGCAACAGGATGTCGCGTACCCCTGGCGGTATCCGGGCATCTGCAACACAACAAACAACAACGCATCCGTTAATTTCCACCTCCGAGGATACATCTTCTTTATTCTTTATTATAATAGCCCATTTCCACTCACGTGCCATTTCCAATACAATTAATTATAAAGATAATAATAACTATAACAATAACTATAACTATAATGATAACGATAATGATAATAATAACGATAATGATAATAACGATAATCCCTGGGTGGTTGGGGGGGGGAGGAGGGCAATCCTCGCTCCTTAACAGTACCTTATTCTTTAATATCCTTTTATAGCTAACGAGGTAATTACAAAAAGGAGAGCAGCGCCTCGGCGAAAGGGCGAACGGAGCGCCAATGAAGGGGGTTATTGGGGTTGGTGGGGGGCGGAGGGGATTAAGGGCGATGAAAAATGTGATCGGGGCATTAAACGGGCTCATTATATACCCCCTATACCCTATACCCCCGCTCACCATCCCCCATTAGGTACTACCGAATGCAGGATTTTTATATTGCCCCGTGCATTAAATCACCATGAAAACTCGCATTTTAATTGAAAATATTAATTGAAAAAATAGATCTCGATGGACTGGTAGGATTCGTTGCTGCTCGAGCTCCTCTCTCTCTCTCTCTCTCTCTCTCATATTTATGGATCGTTAAAAGCATTATTTAAGCAGCTCGCAATACAAATGGCCCGTCTATTTTTTTTAAATATATTTTTCGAGCAAGTAATATTCACTTTCCCGAGTTGCCGCTAAATTTTATGGTTAATTTGTAAATTAAGCCGAGACTTTTCGTTCTCTTCCTTTCGTTCTGGATTTTTATATTATATCGATCCGCGAGGCCGCGCATACGCCCGGAGAGCCCTGCTAATTACAAGCATACGACGCGGCCGAGGTCAATTATCAACGGGCTAGTCGCGTTATTACTTCGCAATAACTGACCGGACAATAATAATAATAATAATAAATAAATAGAGCCATCCGAATGATTATTGTCGTCGATACCATTATTGTAATTCACGTTATTATCGTTAGGATCGGGATCGCTCGATCGGGGTGGGGTAGGATAAGGAAGCGGATGTCTATCTATCGGGTTATCGCTTCTTCTGCGCTCACTTTCCCTTGTAAACCAGGTTTAAAGTAATTTAATCCCGAAAGCTCGTAAACGTAATGATAAAAAGCAATTGCATTGTTACAACGTACGCGCATACCTTTTAATAAGATCCTCGTGCTACATTTTACGGTACGATTATTATTATTACGAATTATGCATTCGGCACTGAAACTCAACGGTGCACGCTGATTTTTTTTTTTTTTTTTTTAATAATCGCGGGCTAAATTTCGTCGAGATACGTTTAATTAAGGCCGACAAGGCCCCGGGAAAATCCTGGTGTAACGAGAGACGAGCGATCCTCTGAATTCTGATGATAAACGGAGACGGAACGCGAGTTGTATTTATCGTCGTCGGAATCGTCATATCTCTCCACGCGAGAGCTTATCTCTCTGGGGGGAGGGGGGGCGAGAGGCTGCGGGACCGTAGTCATTAACGTCGAGGCGCTCGCGGCATTTACTCGAGTTCATAGAAGTCGACGAGGAAAAGAGGACGAGGAGATGATGCATCGAGAGCCACACGCGGCGGCGACGGGTCCGGATGATCGAATCGGTAAGGTAGCGATCGGAAAGGGGTAATAAATAAAAAAAAAAGGGGGGGGGTGAGGGAGGGTAAAGGGTCGACGAGTGAGGAGATTATGATGAGCCAAGGTGGAAGGATGGACCGAGCGTGAGAACGTTATCGGATTCGTGTTTCCCGAGGTTGGTGTTTGTGGGGGTTGGGGATGAGAGGGGGGGGGGCTTCTCCGTCTCGGGAACATTGTTATCGACGTATCTCTTGTCCTTTTCTGTCTCCGAATCCGATCCCTTCGCTCCTCCTTTGCATCTTGGATCAGCTTCCCCCGGCGCCTTCGCCCTTATCGACGACTATATATCTCACCGGTATCCTATCCTCCCTCCGCCCTCTGCGCCCTCTACAATCCCCTCCGCCGACGCTACTTCGTGCATTCGAAATTGTTTTAATTTCCGGTGTCTCGAGTTCGAAACTTTGTTTTTATCACCACCGGCTCTGATTTACTGCGCCCCCGCCCCCACCACCTACGCCTCCATCACCACCTACGCCCCCTACGCCACCCACCACCACCACCAAGGGCGAATGAAAACGTAGGCAAAGTGCTGGGAAGTATTTTTATTCGCGGACCCATTTCTTCCCCGGGGACGGCCTTTATAAAACGGGCTCGCGAGAGTGTAAGCGAGTGCGATTTAACGGTAAAAATTCAGCGGCGATGCAGCAACGATTCGTTAGTCCCGCGGTGGAATAAGAAAAATCTTTGTTGTTTGATCAACGGATTATCGCACTCGAACGTTTCCATTTGTACCGGGGAGATAAGAATATCTCTGCTGGCCAAGAGACGAAAGGAGCGCGAACGGAACGTCGTCGGCTTACCCTGAATACCCGTAGCACTAAATAAATTCCGGATTACGCCGCTGCACGGAATGGCAAATCACAAAGGATCCACGGCAGCAGCAGCGGTAGCGGTAGCAGTAGCAGTACCCCCCCCCCTTTCCCCGATCCCTTACAAACCCCGGTGCAGCCTCGTCGTTTCGTAAAATATACATTGGCTTATAAATACCGTAATGACAATGGCGAATAATTTTAATTTCAATTCGAGCTCCGCTGATTTTCCGCCTCGTAAAAGCACCGAGAGCAAATCAAATTTACTTTATTTCGCCCTTCATTTTAGTCCCATTTTATTCTAATATTTAGCCAACAATTTCATATCCAGCCGCTCGCTCGGCCTCTAAGGTATTACCCGTGCGTCCGTGTATGCGTCCGTGCGTGCGTGCGTGAGAGACGTGAGAGAGAGAGAGAGAGAGAGAGAGAGAGCGTGCGCCCCCCCCCCCATTGTTCAACGCCAGCACTTAAATCACAAATTTATTTTTAAGCATTCTTGTTTTTAGGCATTCAAAGTATGAAATTATGTAAAGAAAATTGCAGCGAACGCTGTACATTTTTTACGAATGGTAAGTTAAAGGGTCTTGATACGGGATGCCTGAATATATTATAAGCGAATTTACATGCAAAGTGGAAATAAATTAAAGGCTTTTCCATAAATACGAATGCGCGCGTGGAGTGTTGAGTGGAGTGTCGCTCGTGTATACGACGTAGCCAAGAGGAGCTCCCGAGAGACATCGGGAGCGAGAGATAGATGGGAAGGAAAGGATAAGAGCCGGAGAAATATGCTCCGATGAAAAGTCAAAGTGCCTTATCGTTAAGAAAATTCTTTTGACGGGGAAAATCAGCTTTCCCGAGGCTATCCCCGCCCAACCGAACAGGCCGATAAGAGATAAAAGGTAAGGGACAATCGGACATGTACATACGTACATATACATACATATACATATATATTCGTGCGCGTGAAGGTTATTGGGGGGGGAGGGGGAGGGGGAAGGATAACTGAAAGGGTAATGTTTTACTTGGCTTTAATCCCTCCCCCCCACTCTTCTTTCTCATTCTTTGGCTTGAGGAAGTACTTTAGATTAGCCTATCTTTCGCAATATATACATTGGCTTGTACAGAAGACGCTCTCTTGTACTCGTAAACTCCCGACTTGACTCCGCAAGTCCGCTCAAAAATAATTGCATCGGAAGCAATCAATAAGAGTGAGATATTAATACTGAGGGCTTTTATTAACTTCTCTTAATTTCTCTCTTTCGCTCATCATACCGCGAAATAGCCTTTCTTTCTTTCTTTTCTTTCTCTCCTTTTTCATTTAAGCATTCTTCCTCCCCCCACCCCCCCCCCAATGTATATATATATACACACACACATACATCGGATAAATATGCATGCCTACTGTCGCGGCTACTCACCCACACGCAGTATTATAATAATTTTTGCAACTTCCGATCCTTTGTGTACGAGGATGAAATTAAAAATATACAAAACCACTGGCGCAGTCTCTCCTTTTACGGAATTCCCATTTCACTATCCGAGATTAAACTTTTCATTCAAATTAATCCGTGCCTCCTTTTTCTCTCTCTCTCTTTTTTTTTTAAGAATTATTTTCTAAAATCAAGTTCACGTTATTATTATTCTTCCTCCTTAATAGGTAAAATATCCTCTTTCCCCCCCCATTTGTAAAAGCACGTTCCCGGGGAAGAGTAATTTTTTAACATCGATTTCGTAGTATATATTTAACAAAACCATTCGATTTCCATGAGCCAATATATATTTTTTTTTTTTTTATTGACCATGACATTTCCTGCTCCCCCCCGACTCGTACGTCAATAAAATTGGAGTTTATTTTCCAACTAATATGCCGACTCTCTCGACAAAACAATGAAGCTTAGAATGTTTATTAGTCCAATTGCCGTTAGAACTGATTTGAAGAAATATCTCTATCGTCTTTAAGGGGAAGAAAATCACTCACTATCGACGATTTATACGTATGTGTATCCACCCAGCCACGCTCACCCGTCCATCCATCCATCCGAACCCCCACCCCACCCCGCCAGAGTTTCCCAACTTAATCGGCAAAACTCTCGATAGAAGAAACGCAGATCTTATCGGCACTTAATCGGGCACTTAAATCTATTTCAATTATATTTAACTATCTTAATGTTTACATTTATTATCTCCGCAAAGAGCGATTTCCACGCAATAACCGACGTAGTATATCCGATGGAAATCATTTGATTTCATTGATTTAATGTGCCTTTTAATTGCCACGCGCTGCAATGTAATTCGAAATTAACGTTATCGGTATTCCTGCGGGAAATTTCGTTTTTGTTAAATTAAACATAGAAATAGAGTAAAGTCTCGAACGTGAAGCCGTAACACTTTCATCGTATGATCGTACGATCGAATCACGTGCTTTTGTAAAAGTTATAATAATTTACATTCAATACCATAATAACATTTATTGTGTCGGTTGCGTTGGTACACTTTATGTAAGAGCATAGGTTGGAATTACATTAATGCCCTGCGAGACCAAATCCAACTACGTACGGTGTGCGCGCGCGCGCGTGTGCGTATATATACTTGAATTCGATTTATTAAAAAAAAAAGGTAAACGAGAATACCGTAACTTGTATTAAAACCGGCAATTTAATTTCTATGAAATAAATAACAGTTTTAATTAAAGTCTTTTTCAAAACCAAAAAAAAAAAGTCATTTTATTTTTTTATTTCCTAAAAAGGCTTAAAGATTATTTGAATATATTTATTTAACCGGTTTTACATCCAAACGCATCACTCTCGCGTTTATTTACGTATTTATGTATTTATTTTCTTCTTCTTCTTCTTCTTCTTCTTCCTCGAAACAATTGCCTATCATTCGGAAAAGTAGAAAAAAATTTGCGTGCAATTAATTTCACCACGCGCTAGGTAACGAAAGGTAATAATAATAATAATAATAATAATAATCTATGGAATAATCGATGGAATTCTTTCACTAATAAATTTATCCCCATAAAGTAAGGCAAGCGCGACTAATGTCCCGCCGTGTCCGTTACTCGTTTTCCAACATGACGACTCGTGACATTGTGCCTCTTAAATTGTTAAACAAGGACAAAGTTCCGTCAACGCGATATTATTCAGGTGCAGGTGGATTAAGTGCAGGTGTATTCGACGAGCGCGGTGTTGTTATTTTTATGCGCAGGAATTTGGAAGCAAAGACGGTCATAAGATACGGGAAAAGGTAAAGGAAATCAAAGGACACGTTTAAACGTGAGTGACGTTAGATAATCCGGATGAATGGTCTCTTTATCGAGAGCTTAACTAAATTCCTCATTCTGATAGCGGATAATGAAATAAAACAGGAAGCGCCGGGACGTGGGGTGGGGTGGGGAGGGGAGATTAGAAGCCGAGGCCGATACTTTTGTTCTATTAATAGTTTAGAAAATGAAAACGGTTGCGCGGTAATCGTCAGTAATGGCCACGAATCGGCCATCCCCGATAATATTATTAATAAAAAAGCCGTGCGCCGGGGACGATAAGGAGCATTTAAAATGTATAAATAACAAAGTCGAGGGAGCGCGTCGAGGCCGAAAAGCATTAGCGAAGCGACTACGGGTGAACGGAAAAGATGGTAAACGCGAGCGAATACGAGGAGAGAAGAGAAGGGGAGAGCGCGCGCGGCTTTTACCGGAGATGGAATCGGAAAACAAAATGCTTCTAGATAAACCAATATATTAAGATAAGAGCCGGATAGTACATTCAAGTGTAAAAGAAACGGGCCGAATACCACGGCATTCTGTTTGTAACCTCATAGCAACGTACGTAAACGTGTAAAAGTAACATTCTTCTTGTTTTTTTTTCTTTTCTTTTCAATCCTGTCACGCAAGTGAGGCCAATCGTCGTAATAACGACAACGACAACAACAACGACAACAACAAGAACAATAATAGTAAAAATAATTAATATCTTAAGGGTAAAGTTAACGAAATTCCGAATAGTATTTTATGAGAAAAGAAGCGAAGGCGTAAGGGACACTGCTTGCGCTGCTTGTTAATCACCGGGCAACGCAATTAATTGCAAGGGGAAATCAATCAGGGTTGACGTATCTCGTGACCGAGAGTCGATAGCGATATAGATGACGTCTACTACGGCAGATTCGAGCATTAAAATGTTTTTGTATAATTTTTCGGGAGATAGTGAGGAGGAGGAGGAGGAGGAGGCGCCAGCCAGCGCCAGCCAGCCAGCGTTAAGGCCCTCTCGATAAGACGATCCGGTCGCGAGCTGACGTATTATTATTATTATTATTAAAACGAGAACGTTCCGAGTCGTTAAAGTGATACCTACAAGCGACTACGCATGCGATACGTGCGCTAATTGACGGCGCACAGAGAAACGCTTCTAATGCCACTGGCGAGTGCAATTCGATGACGATAGCATCATCTAATGCCTCTCACATTCACAGGTAATCATTGAGTCGAATGCCGGGACTTTTAATTTAACGGAGATTCAGCGTAATAAGAAAAAAGTATTTTCGAGATATAAAACGCGTATCCGCGGCCTCGATTATTTTATTATATATTAAGTATGAAAATCTTTCTATAGGAGAGCGTTGTCCACCAATAACCCCCCAATAACCTCCCAATAACCCCCAATAACCTCCCCCAAAGACGAAGAATACGCGAGGAGGATTTTTTATGTTAATTCGGGAGCAGCCCTCGTAGTATTTATTTATATATCATGCACGAGGTGGATCGGCCATGAATATAAAGCCGATGATTGGCTCATGGCCACTAAAGCTTTCAAACAGTTTCCGTTTTCTCTTTTTATTTTATTTTATTTTATTCTTTAATTTCTTTAATTTTACTTGTTGGTAATCTGTTCGGCTAAAGGTTATTGGGGTATCCGAGCGAATCAATTGTTAAATTAATGCGGGGGAGCCGTACGCTAAGGAGTAGGGCAACGATGCGGAGAGAACGAGTCCCAAACGAGTCTCTCGTCATTCGTTCGACGCGGTCGACGACGAATTCCCCCCCCCCTGGCCCATAACAAACGTTGTCCAGTACAATATCGGATAACAATTAGTCGGGGCATAGGCGATCATCGGCTCTTGACAGCCGATCATTGATTAGCCTCTCTTAATGAGATGAATCGATAAATAGACGAAACAACGTAGATAGCGCGGCCTCTATCTGTCCTATGGGAATGAGAGGGGCGGGGAGGA
This sequence comes from Ceratosolen fusciceps, assembly GCA_018883505.1. NCBI lineage: Eukaryota > Metazoa > Arthropoda > Insecta > Hymenoptera > Agaonidae > Ceratosolen > Ceratosolen fusciceps. Next base: position 3,664,037 of record RCIC01000016.1, read on the forward strand.
AGAAGAGGCCGTGCAACAAGAAATAAAAGATCGGCGATAGTATAAAGGTACAGGTATACTCTCTCTCTCTCTATCTCTATCTCTATCTCGAGGAATGAACTCAAATGGAAAGGAGGCTGCTCTTTCATTGAATGTATCCTCTTCTCTCCATTGAAAGCGCAGAGGCCAGTACCTCGAGTATCTCGAGTCCCGATTCCTCGGTAGGGAGGCGGAGTGGTGGGTAAGGGGGGTTGAGGATAAAACGAGCTAGGCTAAAAATGCCGGCAAATAAAGCCAGCGCGTGCGTAAGTGTACGGGGGGGGGTGGAAAGACAGGAAGGAGCCCTCGCCGGAATTAACCTTTCGCAAAGCTCTCGGCCACGAGTGATAAGCATATCCAATTAAGTCGTCCTTACGCAGCTAATTTATGCAAATTAAGCCGGCCGACTTTTGTCCCCGCCAGTACTTCTAAAACGATTACCGTTCTCCTGCCAGTCCCTGCATCTCCCCCCCGCCTTCTACGCTTACGCGTGCACTCGCCCTCACGAGGGAGACAGAGCAGACAGAGCAGACAGAGCAGACAGAGATAGAAGAGTTAAAGAACCAGAGCTATGGTCGGGTATCCGAGTCCTCGGGGTTATTGGAATTATAGCGCGAATGGACAAAAGTTTTTAGAAATCGAAACTTTCGGCAGAGTTGGCCGCGTATCGATCACCAAAGGAATCATCTCGTAACGGAAGCTCGAAGGTGAGGCTCAGCCACTACTCCCTCATCCTCCTGGATACCGCACGCCACAAATACAGCCCCCCCCCCGTTGGCTTTTATTGTGGTAAGCGTGGGCGGAGGCGCGCGTCCGTCAGCCAAGGCCACCCCATGCCCGCCCCACGCCCGCCCCGCCTTGATACTTGCCCTGGTACCTCGGAGGAGGCTTTCGAGTGAGGAAAATCCTTCAGGTCCGCGCGTCCATTCAACGAGCAGCTTTCAAGAACTTTTTAGCCGCTTCTTCCCTCTCGGGGCTTTCAATACCCCCCTACACCCCCTGCCACCACCCAATAACCCCAAAGCCAGCCCCCGTATTAATTTGGTTTGAAAAACTTGCGTCCCTCCATCCCTCCCCCCCCTCCTTTTTTTTTTATTTTAATGAATCTCACGGATTCCAAGAAAGTTAGTTTTCTCTTATTAGTTCGTACTTTCGAGCTCGAGCCATGAAATATATGCAGATTTAATTGTCCCTCTCCCTATTCGCGGGCGTATTAATGTCCACCACCCCCTGCCGCGATTCATTAGGCCGCGACGCCCTAATCGCGGCTAATCATAAATACTCGGCCGAATTCTTACCTCGCGAAAGGGTAAATATACATTTACAGCCTTGGCGAAATCAGCCCGGAGCTTGCTTCTCGCTGCTCCCGCTGACTCACCTGGACCGATAACCCCCCCTACCCCCCCCCCCGTCCCCACCTCGGCCCAACCGATGCGTATTTAAATTGAATGATATACATATAAATGAAATCTCCAAATCATATTACGTATTTATTTATTCATTTCGAGTCGGGAGCTGCTTAAATTACAATTTGAAAAACGTAAAAAAAAGGGGGGGGGGGAAAGAAGAAAAATATAGAGGAAAAATCGAGAAAATCGCGTATCGGAAATAGCGCGCTTTCCAACCGAGATACTTTATGAACGAAAGTAAATTTTGTCGGATTTTCGGGTAAATTCCTTGGGTATCGGGCGCATACGGATCAATTATCGCACAATTAAAAATGCCGTTGAATAATAATTGAATTCAAAGTCCGGCAAAGAGGATGCGCGTAATGCCTAAACGGCTCTGCCCGAAATTGCCAATTTAATGCATCGACATTGCCTTGACGACGTACTCTTCGTTCGCCCCCCTCCCCCGCCCCCATCCCTCCCATACTACTATGTACGTTTAATTAAACGTAAGTTATTATATATATAAAAAAAAACGCAACGTAAAAACGAGTTCCCTTTCGTTTTTCGTTACGACGTTAAATGCAGATTATTTTTTTTATCGGCAAAAGAAATACTATTATTGAGGCAGAACTCGATACTTCCTAAGCAGAGGGTATTTAAGGAGAGGCATAGATAGAGATTGTTCGTGTCCTCCGCTGCCGGGATCCATATAAGGTGAACGGAAATAAAAAAAAAAACAGAAGAGGCTTTTATCAGGATGAGGAGAAAATAATAAGTAAGAATGCCTTTCACTTGAGCTTTGTCACTTTGACGTTATACAAACATTATTATTCTACCTCTTTCTTTTAAAATACACGGTTTGCATTTTAGGATTCATTATACTTTTAAAATCATTGTCTCATTGGCGTTTTAAGAGCTCGAAATCTTTAAATTACCGTTTCTCCTCGTCCTCTTGCCCCTCTCCTCCTCCTCCTCCTCCTCCGCCACGACCGCCAACCTCCCCCACCGCCACCGACGCCACCGACGCCGCCCCCTATTTTTGTTTTTTATTTAGAGGGAAAGAAAGAGAATTTACACTCGCCGCGAAAATCAACAGAGAGCAAGAGCGGTAACGTGATTTATTTTGAACGACGCGCGCGACCGGAATGAGCAAGAGCTTAAAAAGTCTAATATTGTCTTTGCCTTACGCTCGCCGCGTTATTATTATAGGCCGGCAACAATTATTTTCCACTCTCGCGCGCCCCGCGCGGATAAGAAAAACAGAGAGGACGACCGCCGGTAATACTTCTCAGTAATACTTCTCAACCAGTCGGTCTTCCTATATTCGTACACGCCATCCCCACCACCTCCTGGAGATTTTACTATCCCTTCTAGGGAGGGCCAGTCTTTTTTTTTTTTTTTTGCGGATTAACTGGCAAAATTGATAAACACTAATTGGCAGTCTCTAATGGGGGGGAAAGGAGCGCCTGCGCGATGGAGATATTCCCTCATTAAGGTATTTGCCGGTCTCGCGACCGTCACCGACCGACTCTTCGAACCCAGACACTCCACCACGAATACACGAAAGTATTTAAAAAACGACAGAGGTAAGTTGTTTGTGTTGGCGAACGGCTGGCGCGACCGAGTGGTCCGGAGTCAGATAGATAGAGAGAGAGAGAGAGGTAGGGAGAGGTAGAGAGAGGAGGTAAGGAAAGGAACCTTCCTTTGGTCTGACATTACCCATGCGGTCGAAGGCTACCCACCCCCACCCACACGCCCAACTACCTACCCTGGACGGGAATTAATTCAATTAGGCGAGCGACCGAGAGCGTGTTTACCTTCCTGTTCTTGAAGCCTCTAGAGCACAGCGGACACGGCTTAGACTCGTCTCTCGTCTTACACCCACGTACGGGAGAGCCGATATTTCATAAGAGTCGCTACTCGTGTCCCGATGATCGACTAAAGGAGTGGAAAGGGGGGCAGAGGGAGAGGGATAGAGCGTGTGAGGGATAGAGAGTGAGAGAGAGAGAGAGATTTCGACAGGTCGACTCGAGACTTCGCTCGAGACTCTCGAACCGAGATCCCATGAAAAATGGCGGCTTTAAGGATCCCCACCCCCACCCCCCACCCCCACACTCCTCTATACCCGCCATCCATCAAGTTGCGGTATCGAGTCCTTTAAATCTCGCGCGGCTTAATAGCCGGAAATATGGACGAATGTGTTTGGTTTGAAAACAAGTTTCGCTCGAACTAGACTAATCAAACATCGTTTCACGTCGCTTCTTCGGATAACGTATGGTTAATTGATTCGAAAGCTCATACGGCTCTAGGCTCCGCTGGCTCGGTCGAACCAACGCGGAACAGCTCGACTTAATGAGGTTTTCCACTTTATCGGGGCATATTTTTTTTCAATTAGGAGCAAAGCAGTCGAGCAGTAAAAGCCAAGACTTATGGCCCTCTTAAACTAAGCGATGTCTCTCCCCGTCTCTCTCTCTCTATCTCCCCATCCCCCCACCCACACCCCTCTCGCCGAGAAATCCGCACGGTATGAAACGGCCTTATCAACACTGGAAACTGGGTTACGCTCCGTAACAACATACGCATCCATTACTCGCATCGCTCTTTATTAACCCAATAACTATCGGGAGCACGAGGATTAATTGAAAATCAAGGATCGTAACTTTGCACACGGCTGACCTTGATAATCAATCCACCGATCGACCGAAGCGCTTACGTATTTACGGTACATTACCGGTTACATTGTAACCTATGGAGTGGCCCAATACGGCTGAGCGATTGTCGGAGGAAGGTCACGTAATAGATAAGCGACAGACGGTACTGCCCAACGATTATGACATTTAAACTTAACGATCGACGAAAGCAAACGGCCAAGGAACGATGGGACGATTAAAATAAATTTCCCCGTGTAATGTAATCGCGTAAATTTTTACTGCTCGGATGCGTGTTTTTGTTGTGAGCGGCGAGCGTTTATCGAGCGCCGTGACGCCAGAGGGGATAAAACACCTCCGCGTTATGTCGTTATTACCACCTTTATATGCTATGCGCTCGCTGCTCTATCGCCGACCGCGCCCCCCCTCGATGACGAGTACGTACGTACGTCTCAGTTAACGCGCTCGAGGTACCGAGCGAGCCGAGGAACGGGAGGGGGGGGTGGGTAGGATGGCCAGAGTCGGCGATAGCTAAAACTGCTTGTCTTTACAAACACCTGGATAAGATAAACATTTCATAATAGACGGGGGTGGAGTGGGTTCGACTGGAGTGGTGTGGAGTGGAGTGGAGTGGAGTGGAGTGGAGTGGAGTTGGGCCGAAACGGGCGGTAAGCACCGCTCGTAAAGGCAAATTGAAATTACAATAACTTGTTTCCTTTATGGGGAATGATCCGCGCGGGATCCATGCGGGAGGACAATCGCTCGATCGTCAAAAAAAAAAAAAAAAAATAAAAAAAATAAACGGAAAAACCATCTCCCTTGACAACGAGGTACTCGAGAGCCAGAGCGAGAGAGACGATAACTTCTTGGATGACGAGTCTCGACGATTATCCCTCCTCGGTATGCAGCGAACCTTAACGTTAAACCATCATTGGCCCCGTCCCCCGTCCCCTCCCTGTTTATTGCTCTATGCAAGTCTGTCTACGTGCTAATCGGCTTTCGCAGCTTTCGTATGCCGAGAGCCTTGTCTGTCATCGATCCCTCTGGATATTCCACATCGGCTCCATCGATCAAGTGCACGGCGGTCTCTCATCGCCCCCTCTCACCCCCACCGCGTCGTCCAAATAACCCCAATGACCGATTCATCCCCGAAAACGGGGATCCTTTCTCTACCCACACCCTCCACCCCTCTTCGTTCAACAATCGCTTTACTCCTCCTACGTTCTAGCTGCCCATCTGGAAAGCTAGGAAGTTGAGAGACCCATCCGGCCTCGTCGTGCCTTTCTGATATTACAGTCTCGGGATACTAAATCAGGGACGCGATTTAACAGAGCCGCGAACCGGCTACGAACGATTTTCCTTTCCATTATCCCATTCGTGGCGATAACGTCCGTATGTGTAGCTTCGTCGGGGACAGAGCGAGAGAAACTTTATACAGGACACGTTCGTAGATATTTTTAAATGGTAAAAAATGGTAAAAGTAGATAATGGGAAAGAACGTAGGGATGAATGAACGTCTTACGTAAGGGAAAAGTTAGCGGGGCAATAACTAGAAAAGGCTGTCTATACAATACCGGTAAAGTCTGGAAATTGTCTTTTTATCTTGGGAAGAGGGGATTCGGTGGCCGTTAATCATCATTATCAAGGCAAAGGTTCGGTGGTGGCCATACACCCCGCCCCGCCCACCTCCCCCCCCGTGACTTTTCTCTCGCTACCATTCTCTCCCTCGGTTCACACCCACCCGCACACCGACCGACCGCGACCCTTTCACACGTAAAACCACAGCCCTGTCAGTCATACCAACCCCCCCCCACCCACCCCTCCCACCCAATCCACTCGAAGTAATCCCCTCTCCTCACCGTCACCTGACTCGTCAATTCAGCAAGCAGGATTGCCAATTTTTAACGATCACCTCGGTGGCGAGTGCCCCCCCTCCCCCCACAGACGAAGCGTCACAACTAGACTCACTCGGACGGTTATCAAGAACCTATTGGCTCTCGACTAAGTAAACGTGCGAGATCTGTTTACGAGCGGCAAACGTCGTGGCTGGAGCGTCGGACGAGAGGTTGGACACCGCGAACGGTCGCCTCGGACGTGGCGGAAGGTCGGCGCGGGAGGCGGCGAGCGCTCAAAGTTGTTTTTTCGGGGGAGGGGGAAGAGGTGAGGAGGGGAGTGGGGGAGTGGAGGGAGAGGGAGAGACAACGAACGAAAATAACTGCCTGATGAAGTGGTACGTGCCGAGATAGAGCCGAGAAGGGAGCAAAACAAAGCCGAGGAGGAAATCGGAAGAGGGGAAGCCGAGCCTCGAGCGCGTCAGCTCACGATGGAGAGATACGGGAGGGGGGGTGTTGTATGTAACAGGGAAGGCGAGGGCAGGGCGGTGGGGAGGATGGCGCACAGAAAAAGTATAAATCTGAAGAGGGAGCTCGAAGCTTCGCAGTGGCAAGGGGTATGGGGAGGGGGGAGGGGCATAACGCAAATCATTCGGCATAGGATACAGAAGCTAATCTCGGTTAGGCTATTCTTTATCTGTTATTGGAAACGCTGGGGTTCGAGTGTTGGGGAGGTGGGTGTGGGTAGGGGGGGCCAATGCCAGAGTTTGGACAGGAGCGAGTCTTGGGCGAGGATCGCAATTAAGTATGGACATTGCATTCACATGGTCGCTTATCTCGTTTAACTATTTTTGCCCTCCCACTTGACTCGCTCGTAAAAGTCCAAAATGAAGCTTTTAAATTGATTATGCGTAATAAAATTGTCTTCCCTTACTTAATGAAGAATCCGAAGGCAAGTTTATTTTCATGCTTTGTTAGCTCTTGCCCCATCCCCTCAATACCCTCTCTCTCACTCTCTCTCTCTCTCTCTCTGTAGGCTTTCTTCTACTTTATCGCACCGGAATATATTTTCGTGAAATATAGAGGGGAAAAAGAGAAAAAAGAGTCGTACGTTGTCATTAACGAATATTAAGGCACCGCACCGCACCGCACCGCACCGCATCTTCGTTCTTACATTCTTCGGCTGATGATAAAAAAAAAGAAGAAAAAAAATCAAAAAAAAAAATCAAAAAAAAATCGAAAAAAAGAGAAAAAGATAAAGAAGGAGATAAAGAAGGGGAATAAGATGGAAAATAAAGGTAGAAATGACTGGGATTGGCGGAAGCTGGCGATTAAACGTTGTTTGACCCAATTCCATCGTTTCTATTTAGTGCGCCGGGCGAATAATCAAATACCTCGGGAGCTTAAAAATCTCTTAATCGCTATTTAAACTCGGCTACTTCTTTATTTATACACTTATTGATTCGGAGACATTATTACGCCGAGCGACAAAAAAGGTATTTTTATGTGCGTTGCATTATAAATGAAACGGCCATCGGCGCTTCAAAAAAGAAGGGCCGAGATAAAGAAAGAAGAGTCAGAAGACAGGGGCAGTGCAAGAAGGAGAAGAAAAAAAGGATTAAATTAATGAAGGTGAGAGAGAGAGAGAGAAAGAGAGCGGGAGGGGAGTGGAGTGGACGGGGGGTGGGGGAAGTACGGGAAAGTAAAATGAAAAATAAAAGTACGCGAGTCCACTAGAAACCATGAGTGTGAGAAGACTCGAGTCTCCCGCGAGGTAGCCAAGGGTGAGTAGGAGAGAGAGAGAGAGAGAGAGAGAGCAGAGAGAGAGGCGAGGTCAATGCGCCGCGGAGGTGCATTGCCTTGAGGATGAAAGGATAAGAGTGGAGGAGGAGGAGGAGGAGGAGAAGTGGAGAGAATCGAGCACAGAAGACGATGCTAGAAATGCAAGAAACGCAGGCCTTGGATGATAATATTGAAGCGTCGTAGGTAAATAAGTACGAGGTACGGTATTGCATGAACGTATGGCTTAAGCGAAATTGTCCCAGAGCCAAAATGTCGGTGAACTAAGAGTGGGGGAGCGCGAGTTGAAAAGAAAAAAAGAAAAAATATATCAACGACAATATAACGGAACGGTTATATTGGGCTTTCCGACAATTTTTTTTTTTTTTAATGACAAATCCAACGACGGAACCGAGTGCCCAGCGAATCTGAGAATTATCGATATCGGTAATGGACCGGGCATTCGTTTTAGCGGACATTACGTGGGGGGGGGGGCTGCTCGAAGGAGTCGATGCGGGTTCCACATGCATTTAGCTTTAGCTTAGCTCGATGGCGGAGGAGCAGGGGGAGGAAGTAGGGTGGTCGGGTCGGAGGGTATGGAAGGGGCGGCGGTGGTTGGGTGGTTGAGTGCGGGGTGGTGGGGGGCGTCGGGTAACGCCGAGGGCCGCCGAGGAAGTTAGGCCGGTGGAGGAGGTTAGTAGTAGTAGTAGTAGTAGTCGGAGTAGTAGTAGTAGTAGTCGGAGTAGTAGTAGCGCCGCCCCGAAGGCGAGCAGCCGCCTCCTATGAAGTTGGCAAATATTGTAATATAAAATCCTGAGCGGTGAGAGCGCAAAATACAAGCCAATGGTTCCGAGAGCTACGAAGCTGTGAAAACGAGAGACGGAGAGGAAGGAAATATTGGCAGGCCGAAAAATGAAGGAGGCTGGCCGAAGGAGCGTAAGGCACGTGGAAAGACGAGGAGGCTGGGAGGACCGATCTCGGCGGGGCCATGGAATGACGGACGGGGGGAGAGCGGGCGGGCGGGCGCTCGGAGAGGTCCGCCAGGTGCGGCGGGGTTAGGTAGCGGGAGGGAGGGCCGTGAAAGGTGAAGGAGGAGGCGGAGGAGCCCGGAGGGAGATAAAGGAACGGCGGTGGAGATGGAGCGGAGGGGTAGGGTAGGGTAGGGTAGGGGAGGGGAAGAGGTGGTCGGCAGGTGCAGCCAAGCAGCGTCAGGAGCGGTCATGGGATAAAGTGACGTTATGCGAGGGGGATGCGAAATCCCGTAATTACCTTGGCGCTGCTCTCGCCCGAGTTACGAGCGAAATTCTCTCGCGCCCTGGCCGCCCTCTATGCATATGTATATATCCGTAATTCACTGCCCGACCAACGCCTCCGCCGAGGAATTTACTTAAAAAGCACGAAATGAGCTCTCGCGCGCCCACGTCACCCCGTGAAATCAGATAAAACACCCTAGCTTTCGCTATTATCGGCCAGGAGGGAGAGGGAGAGGGGTGAGATGGGGGAGGGGGATGGGGGGAGGGAGGGGAGGTATCGCGCTCTCTCGCTACAAGATCCGAATTTGTTGATTCCGCGTAATGAAGATGATTAGGCTCGGCTCCGGGGACCCGAATCAATTTATCAAGATCTAGGACTTGGATTTAAATAAGGAAATCGCACGTAAAAACGTAATGACCACCTGCGCCCCCCACCCCTCGACAGTATAAATCTCAACAACAATTAACGGACACCTACGCTTTTCGCTTCGATTTCGTTGTTGTTTCGCACACTTAACGCCAATAAACTCGGCCAGGAAGAGAAGAGACGGTCCACCACCGGGATACAAGTTACAGAACAACGTCGAAAGTTTATCTCGGGCTATCATTTATCGCGGTAGGCGCTAGGGGTAGGGGGGTGAGGGGGCTTAGCAGCTTCGAGCCAGCTCAACTCGTTCTCGTTGAATTGATTTTTATACCAAAGATTTTGCGTAATATTATTTCGCATCTGCTCGGAACGAGATAAGTAATTGTAGAAGGATTATGTTAAAGCAGCCCGGGGAATTTATAAATAATGAGTGAGGAATGAGCGCGAGGCATGAGCGCGAGGCATGAGGGAAGTGGGAGGGAAGGATGGAAATTAAATTGTGTAAAAAGATGGTAAAAGCTTGTACGCGTGTGTTGACCTTGAAAGATCAAGAAGTCTCTAAGCCGGTGAGAAATTCCGCAGTCGAGAGAGGGAGTCGAGGGGGCCTTAATGGAGAGAGTAGTCAATAGGAAATAATTACAGAATCTCAAGCGTCGATTGGCAAGTTAATTGGTCATGGGAAAAAAATAGGGGGAAAAAAAAGGGGGGAAAAAAAAATTGCGGACGTCTCGGGGAGGGGAAAAATACAAAGAAACTCGCCGTCGTGCTAAAACTAAATATACTCCCGTACGTATTGTCTTTGATACGCGAGAGAGAGAGAGGAGGAGAGAAGGAAGCGATGAAAGAACGATATTGGGGTGGGCTATGTTGTTGTTTGTATGCGTGGGAGGTTGGGAGGTTGGGGTGGGGGGGGGCGAATAGGGATATGAAGGAGGAGAAAAAAATACAATGTCACAAGCCCTTAGAATGTAATGTAAATGGTGTGTTTATTCGCTCCGAAATTGAAATCGTTAAGTATCGCTTTAAGAGTCACGTGGGGGCGGAGGGAGGGATGAATGGATGGATGAAGGGACGGTGGGACGGAGGGACGGGGTGAGGAAGGAAAACAAAGGGCGCGGGAGCGTGGAGAAGTCGAGGCAGGAGTGTGCGGAAGGGTGCACGCACGCAATTAGCGCCTGTCCCCGTAGCGCCGAGCTCCCCCCTCCCCGACCCCCGTCCCCTGTGCCGCCAGACATGAGTCGGGCCGGGTCGACAGCGGGCACTCGAGTCGTCGCGTACGTGATGCGTTGAAAGGCCGCGACGTCGATCGGTGTAAAAGTCGCGCCAAGAGCGGGCGGGGAGGCAACGGGATCGGGCGCCGTTCGGTTGGCAACGAACGAGGAAACCCCCGCCCCCGCCCCGCCCCCCTCAAACACACACCTAAGCTAGTCGAGCGACTCGTTAGGACGAATTAGCCCTGGGCTAATGAGAACCCTCTTATTTATTTTTACCGGAGGCGAAGGTGGTTCCCGACCTCTCCCCCTCCCCCACCCTCCCCCCTCGACACCCGGCCATGCGTCATATTTCGAGCGCCTACCCAGAGGATGATACACGTACACGGACGCAGAGGCCCGCGCGAGGAATTTTTCTCAAGGGGGTAGAGAAGACGTGGGCCGCATCTTCTTGCTTCTTCTTTTTTCTACCTTTCACCCCCTCCCCGCCCCCGCTACTCACCGTGGCTTTTCATTTTTCCCCTTCGCGCGTGTACCGTTAATTCTATTCAGCGGTTTGGAAGCTTAGCCGGGACGGCGCCGCCACCAGAACCGCCGCGGCTCTCGTCGATATAATAACGACTCGTTCTTTACGACTGGACGACCGGCTCGCTCTTCCTTAATTTTCCTTTTTTTTACCCTCGTCCCGGACAAAGAGCCGAGCCTCGAATCTCCCTCCAAAGTAACAAGAAAAGACTGCGAGAGACTGCGAGAGAGAGAGAGAGAGAGAGAGAGACGTAGAGAGAGAGAGGACGAAGAAGTGAAGAAAGTAGAGGTGGGCAAGAAGAAGAAAAACAGGAAGAAAAAGTACGAGGACCGTAAAAAGAGACTTTTCTTCGCTTCTTCTTCTTCTTCTTCTTCTTCTTCTTCTTGTCGTCCGGATCTTTCGCCCGGGGCTACGTCACTCTGAATACGAGTGCGCGCGCGTCCACGGCTCGGCTACTAGTCACTCTCGTTACACGTCACTCCAACTGACTAAAAGTGCCCTCTTCGCCTACTACTACTACTACTACTAGCCCTCCCTCCCTCCCTCCCTCTACATCATACCCCTCCCCCCTCTATCTCTATCTCGCAAAATGTCGCTCAGCTTTTTCCCTTCGATCGTACTACTCCCCGAGGATGAGTCACATTGTACGCGCGAACCGATCCACGAGCTGAGAGCCGACCGGTTCTGCCGTTTTATAAATACAAACTCGTCGTCGTCGTCCTCCTCCCCGTCCTCCTCCCCGTCCTCCTCCTCAACCACCTTATCCACGTGCTCTATCAATGTTTCAAACAAAGCCCCTCTCGTCCACTGAGTCGCGGTATCGAAAAACATAAATAACCGGGCGATGGGGGCCGCTACTCTTTTCACGAATTAGGTGGGTGGAACACGCGGGAGGGGTGGGGTGGGGTTAGGTGGGGTTAGGAGGGGACTCCGATCCGAGGGGCAGCTAATCATAATCATAACGTAAGGAATTTTTAAAGAGTAGACTGCACAGCACTGCGCCTCTCTCTAACGCTCCGGGCTTCCTGGTACTTGGCGCTCCGGTCGCCTCCCGTAAGGATACCTGGAATCCGCGAGACCGATGTCGGCGACGGATGCATATCTCGGGAGATGAAAAAATAAGATACGTATTCGTTCGATTGGCCGGATAAATCGCGGCCCGTTACCGGCCACGGCCACGGTACTCGAAGAACCGCGCAATTAAAAGACGAGGGGGACGGGGCTGGCGGGCGGGGGGACGGACGCAAGGATAGGTGGTGGCACCACGTTCGTTCGATCCGTAGCCCCCATTGACAATGGCGAAACGCTTATAAATATACCGGACGCAAGGTGGAGGAACGAGGCTGCACACGAAACGTACTGAGAACCGCGTGCGTCGGTTAGGGGGCGGAGGGGGGAGTGGGGGAGGTGTAGAGAAGACGGGAGGGGCGACGAGAGGGTGAGGGGAGTAGAATAACGTAGCGAGTGCGAGCACGAACGACAGGTACAAGTTGCTCTTACCTCCCTCCCGTCCCCCCGTCCTCCCGTCCTCCCGTCCTCCCGCCCGCCACTCACTTCGCTTGCCCCTCGCACTCTCACGCGAACGGCCACTCTTTCTTCGCTCATATGTTCAGTTCATCCCGAGCTCCGAAGGAAGTAGTCGATAAAACTGGTTTGACGAGTGTCGAGGAGGAGAAGCCGACGTCGGCCCCACGTTGCATGCAGCGTTTCTGTATAGAGGCGCACACGTTGCCCCCGTAGGCGCAGTCGGGACTCCCCCCCGTCCTTCTCTCTCTCTCACTCTCGCTCCTCTACGTCTCTCAGCGCCGTTCGTTTTCTTCAACCTCCTACCTACTTTGCCCCGTTTACGCTAGTCAAGTTGGGCGAGCTTTCGGCTAATAGCCGCGGCGCATGCGAGCGCAGCCCTGCCGCGTTTCTTTTCCCGAGCCATGAAAATACCCTGCCCCGCGAGCCCCCCTCCTCCTCCACCTCCTCCTCCACCTCCTCACTCCTCACCGACCTGCCGAAGCCATCCGCCCCGGCAAGCTTTTCACGACCTCTCGGGCCAACCAACTTGTCTTTGATATTTCATTTGAGAGACGATAAACACGAGCGCGCGCGCGGCCCTCCGTCTCGACCTTTACCACTATCGTCCCGGATTCCAGCCCGACGCCCGGTAATTAATGATCCTCGCCCGGCCAATCGGCTTTATGACCAAAGTGCAAAGTTCGCCGTGTCACCTGCTCGAAATGGAATGCGTAACGTGTCCCGAGTCCCGTCCAGTCTCTCTCCGCCGAACCCCAAAGACAGGCATACAGAGAGAGAGAGAGAGGTAGAGAGAGAGAGAGAGAGTAGGGAGATAGATAGATAGATAGCGAGAGAGAGAGAGAGAGAGTAAGAGCGAGCGAGCGAGCCGAGTGGAGCCGAGCTCTCGTGCCCTTCTCCCCGAGTCTGGTATTCCGATCCGAGATTTCTTTCACCGATCGAGACAGTTACTTTAAGACCACCGAGTATATTTGCTCTTTCTTAATGCACGAAACGCCACTCGCGAAACGGACCGTGGCAAGGCAAGGCACATTTTCTTAATCCTTAATCGCAAGAAACGTGTAGGAGCCGCGGAATAAAGGAAACACGGAATTCATCCACTGGCTAAAAATGCATATTTTATACTTGTGTAAAATAGGGGCCTCTCCTCGCTCTTCTTCCCTCACCCCCCCTCACCCCCCCCCATCCCACACCCACACCCACACCCTCCGCCTCGCCCCTCCGCAGTCGTCCCATCGGCGTCTCTCTGCCTTTGGACGGCGGCGGCGTGTCCGAGCTGCGCGACGACGAGTCGTACCCAGGAGTCGAGGATTATTTTTCTGACGCGTTCGCACGGTGAAACAACGGCTTCCGAGTGGCCTCTAATTATCGAAAAACTGTGGGCCAATGGCTCTTCGTGACGGCGGTTCGAGCGTAAAAGGGGCCGAGCAACCGCCTCACCGCCTCACCGCCTCACCGCCACCGACACCGACACCGACACAACTACCAACACCGCCAGTACATTCGTATGTCCCGTCCCGTCCCTCTCCGTAGCGCTCGGCTCCGAGGATCCGGAGAGTCCCGAGCGGGCCGGCCGGTGCTCTCGTCGAGCAAAGGGGGCTACCAAGAGAAAACAAAGGCGCGCAATGGAATGTCGTCCGCGCAAAGAGGCGGCGGCGGCGGCGCGGCTCCCACGTGACGGGGGATATTTCGGGCTCGGCGGGCCGATAATCGGGAATCGCGCGAACCCGGACTAGAGGGGGGGGAGGGGGGAAGGGCGAGAAGGACGGGGGAGGGTGTGTGCGCGGGAGGTTTACGTCGGAGCAACGACGACTACGATACGCGCGGCGTCATTAGCTTCGACTTGCCTCTACGACGAGACCTCCCGCCTGCCTCCCGCCTGCCTCCCCCCTCCCCCCCGCCTGACCAACGCTACCGTTCAGCGCTAAAGGCTCAAGATTATCCGACCTTCTTGCCTTCTTGCCACCCCGCCCCACCCTGGCCGTCGCTTTCCCGCAAACGCTAATACGCCTCTGTCTCGCTCGCTCGGCTACTTTTTTCTTCTTCTTCTTCTTCTTCTTCTGCTTCTGCTTCTTCTGCTTCTACTGCTTCTGCTTCTTCTTGTTATCGGCCGCGCTCGGCCGGGCACACCTCGCGTGTATAATGGCCGAGCGTTCCGGTTACATACGCTCAAATGGCTTCTAGAAGCTGTTATGATCTCGTGTCACTGGAAACTCTAGACGGCCGGCGGTCATGCATGATCGAAGCCGCGAGCACCTCGAGCTCCCCCCTCCCCCCCCCCGTCCCGCATTTTCACCGTCGAATTGTATCTTTTACAGGACTACAAGTACTCTCTGTCTCTCTCTCTCTCTCTCTCTCGGTCTCTAACCCCTCCTCCCCCGAACCCTCGATCCCCCGTCCAAGTGACGGACGGTACGTGGACGGTACGTCGCCGAATTCAAAGTCAACGAAACCCATTGAAGCGCCCCCGACCACCGCGCGCCCGGTCACCGCCTATAAGATAACGTGAATTTTTATCTTGTCACGGAGATAAACTCGGGATAAGGATGACGACGGGAGACGTGCCGGAGGTAAGAATCCATCGAGCAGAGCAGAGCAGAGCAGAGCCGATTGTCGTTTGTAATCCACCGATGGCTCGGGGTGGGGGGACGAGTAAAATACGTGGGTGTCTGAGAAATGTATGAGGAAGTAGTAGTAGGGAGGGTGGATGCCGTGGCGGCAGAGGGACACGAACGAACAGCGCACATACAGCGACGAATGCGTAGGACTGAGCCGTTATTGAAGCAAGTCCCCGTATTATGTGGGTCAGTCGAGTCCCCTCCTCGCGGTGCCCCGCTTTCGGCCGAATTTAGCCTCGGCCTCTAAATCACCGGGATTCGAGGAAAAGAAACAACCTCTCGTATGAACGTATGCCACGGGGCCTTCGATCATCTCCTCCGAGCCCCGTCCCGTCCCGTCCCACCCCACCCCGCCCCACTTGTTGTTATTGTCCTCGTTATTGTTATTATTGAGGATTTCGCAACAGCATTATTCCATTATTGACCTTTGTAATTTAGTAATACAATATTTGCTTCGCCTACAGATTATTATGTACAATGAGTGCATTGTACTCGCACTCAAGTTTATTAATACCTTTAAACCCAAGTGTAAATATCTTGCGAGCCTCGGTTAAATTATGGTAATGCGCAGCCTGTCGCTGCCCCGGACTTTTATCAATACATCGAATGCACATTTTAATAACAACAACAACAACAACAACAACAACAACGATAATAATAAATAAATAAATAAATAAATAAATAAACGGATTTTAGATTAAATGTAAAATGTAATGGAAATGCAACGTGCGATGTTAGTCGCTAATTCAGGTTATTGGGGTTCAGGTGCGAATGATCGAGTGTCAAGGTATTCGCGAACGATGCGTGCGTGCGTGAGTGCGTGAGTGAGTGCGTGCGTTGAAAAAGCCCAAGAATAAAGTGCGGGCCGCTTTCCGCTAGGAATGAAGCCGTAATACTTGCAATAACTTATTGTGAGTAATAAAAATGGCAATGGCTGCACTTGACACTCCTCGGCTGTATTCGCGCATACCGTTTGTTCCTTCTTACGTAGGAAAAATCCCGGCATTCGCCCCCCCCCCCCCCCCAAAGCACAAGGAATCTTTTGTTTTTGCAAAATGCCGATCGAATCGTAAACGAAATGCATCAATTGCTTTATTACATCTTCATTTTTAAGTATGCGCCCATTAACTGTAATCGCTTATATTACCAGCTTACGTCTGTCAAATATATATTTTACTGTTTCCTAATTGCTTTTTTCGCACTTTACGGCCCCCAACACCTTTCCTGCCTTTCCTACCTTTACATTCGAGCTTCACGCTCGGTTGACAAATGCCAAGAATTCCCTAACCGCCGAGCCCAAATTGCCCTCTTCCTCCTCCTCCTCCTCCTCCTCCACCGTAGCCACATCTCCAGCTACAGCTCGAGCATGCAATAAACCAAAACACGGTCTCGAAGTGTAATCGGGGCGAGGAGAAGGGATGCGAAACTTCAGTTTACGTGCGCCGGTATTTAACAATGCCATGTATGTATATATATGTATATATACATGCATCGGGCGTACGTACACGCGTACGCCTGCGCATGTGACTCCAATGCACTTAGGCCACCGACTTTTATTTATACGCTATTTTTCAAAAGCGATTTTCAGCCTTGGGCGAGCGAGTTATTTTATTTGTAATTAATGACGTGCATTACGAAACTATAGCTTATTAAATTCAAAGCACAGAGTGCGCAAACGCTCTCGACGCATGTCTCGCCTCGGGTAAGGGATTCCTATTTACCACATGTATATCGGCGGTCTTATAAAACGTTGGAAATTGTAATTATTGAAAGCCAGGCGAGCGCGCGCGCGCGAGCGATAAATACATCCGAGCTTTTATTTTCCCGTTCTATTATTACATTTTCAAATAAATTGCTCGTTTAAATACCGTAGGCGACGAAAGCCGCACAATGAACAATAATAAGGATTACATTCGCTTGCAATCCCAGTGCAATTGTTGTTGATTCTTCGAGAATGTAATTAAATGATTATTGGCTGATTAGTTAACGTAATTGGCATTGGCAAAGTCCTCGGCGGCTCCCGTTACGAAATCTGTTTAGGAATTAGCCTCGTAATTGAAATGCTGCGATTTTACTGGGTTACGTTGAGGCAGATGAACGTAATTTACGTTGTTAATTGATATTCGCACAGGGCCGAACGGTATTAAAAGAGTTGCATTCGGCCATTTCTGCAAAGGACTCTTTTCATTCTACACGGTAGACGCGGACGGTTTTCCATTAGCCGTAGACCGACGGGGCGACGAGGAGGTGTGTGGGAGGGGGGGGGGCTGGTCGCAAAAAAAAATGGAGGGCAAGAGGGACGAGAGGGAGGAACAAAAGAAGCTCGAAAAAGTGTAGGGAACACGCATTTGTGACAAGCAACAACCGCATGAACAACCGCGCAACGCAAACCTAAGTAGGAACGAATAAACAAGAACCGCCTCAACATTAATTATAATACATTAGTATTCGCGTTGTCTCTCTCCGCTGATCCCCCCGACCCTCCAGCCTATTCCCGTTGTATTCCATTAGTCCACTCTAGTATTCATGCGTCTTTTGCAACGTGGATTCTTTTACAACGTCTATTGGCGTTGAATAAATAACTTTATGAACCGGGATGGAGGGGGGGGGGCTAGTTTTCCTGCAAATCAAACGACTCCCGTTGTCCCGTCCACGTCCACGTCCACGTCCACGTCCACGTTCACGCGCGCACGCGCACGCGCGCTTACCCCTCGCTGCGCTCAAAATCGCGTGCAAAGTCTTTCTTAGGACGGATAATTGCCGGAATAATTCAAGCAGAAGCGATTATATAATTATTATAATTGGCTCGTAAAGAAGAAAGGCCGTGTTATCGAGCTGTCAAAATTTTCAAGAGATAATTTTCAAAGATCCCTTAATGATCGTCATTGTGCATCTACATACTCTACAATTAACTACGAGAATATCCTTGTAAAATATCTATTTGCGCCCGCGCGCGCGCGCCTACACTTAGACACATGTACATAGAGAAAAAAGAAGAAAAAGAATAAAGTGAATTCTTTATAAGCAGGTGAGAGATGTACTTTTTAATCTGGACTCTGTAAATTCCTCCTATTCACAAATCTCACAAATGGTATCCTGCTCCCTCCCCTCCCCCCACTCCCCCACCCTATCGGCTCTTCGTCACGTTTTCATTACTCAGGCTACGTGCAAACTGCGTAATACAATAGAGATTGGAATATTCCATCGTTACATTTGACTCGGTGCAGGTACTAGCACTTACACCGCCAGAGAAGAGACAGACCGAGCCTGTAGACCGAGCCTGTAGACCGAGCCTGTAGACCGAGCCTGTAGACCGAGCCTGTAGACCGACCACCTTCGCTTGCTAATCCGAGAGAACTTTGTTTATTCTACGAGCGGATATTACTCCGAGCGATAAACAGTTTTTAATTAAGCCCTAAAAAGTTTTCGCCTAGTTGAATAACAGACGATAAAATGCTTAATTGAAAGTTATTAGGAAATAGGAAAATAAGCGGCGAAGGTCGGTAATAAAGTTCCCTTTTATTTATCTAATATTCATCGGGCTTTCGGCTTTCGGCTTTCGGTATTTTAGAATGAGCTTTAAGCAACGGGCATTAAATCGTGTCTCCGTCGTCCGCAACGAAAGGCAATAAGGATACATCGTTGCATAAGTTTGCCCAAACTGTCGGGTATTGTTCAAAAAATATATTAATTATTCTAAATTATCAACGAATGGTTCGAGGTAGCGGGTGTAACAACGTTTGCGTTTATGCCTCGAAAGCTCGGTAATCCTTTCTTTACACGGCTTGGACAGTACGACGGTCGGAAATATATCCTTTATTGAGTTACATTTATTCGTTCGCCGGTAAGAATGAGTTGTCGAACGTTTTAATAATAATACAAGGCCGAGGAGACAAAGTCGCCTCGCAATTACCCCCCTCGCGCAACGTAACCTTCGAGTAAGTAATAACGGATAATACGGTACAATACGATAAAAAAGAAGAAGAAAAAAAAAATAGAATCCCAAGCCAATAAGCGCGTCGCAATTAGTTTTATTGTATTGTTCGGCCTATTATTATATTGTATTATTATTATTATTATTGTTGTTGTTGTTGTTGTTGTAAATGTAATGGGTGCGTCCCCCGGGGGGGGGGCGGTTCTGCCCTTTACCTCTTGAGCCGCGATTATTAAGTATTATATTTTATAAGCCGGACCGCGTTAAAGTTAAATGCAATGCGAGAATAATACATTGAAGTCTTTGCTCTTAGCACTCGGATGTGACCGCGGAGCGAGGGATCATTCTTGCGATATAACTACCATATCCTGGAACACGTATGTACGCCGGGTAATAAAATAAGCTTAGAGACATTATCGGGCCCCGATCCCAATGCTCCTCATTTTTAATACCTTGTACGAGAGCCCGCATGCCCCGGGACATTCGGCCTATGTTGTTTCGGCACAAAAATGTCAAAACAAGATTATTTTAGATAATGGAATAAAAAAAAAAAAAAAAACCCTTACCTCGCCGCTCGTGTTATTTATTATTACAATTTATCCTTTAGCTTATTTTCCGTAGACGTCGCCTTCTCGATTCAACTTACAATCCCAAATAACAATCATAACAATAACAATAATAATATCCGACATTACTTATCAATTATTTTCATGGGCCCGCGCCGATGAGAGTAATTAATTGCCCGTGCTTTTATTTATTAATCATCAACCATAGTCACGGGGTGGGAGGGGAGGGAGGAAATTATATAAAACCTAATAGGCTTTCTTTTAATGGATTAGTTGTGCGATAAAGCGCTTTAATGAATAATTGTACGAAGGGGCGCGACATAAATGTGTACAAATGCATTGTTGCATTATATCGAAAGAGCTCGGGCCCCGCTGGTGGTGGTTTATGTATTTTATTTATTTTTTGCGAAATCGCAATGTAAAATGTGTCGGGAAATTGCTTGTTAATTTTTTTTTCTTTTCTCTTTTACCTACACTCACAATGGCAAATCTCAATGTCCGTGTTATTTATATAAAATCACATAAAATGATGCATTAGAAGTAGACTACGTGACTGGCCGTTTACCTTATCCCGTATAAGTCACGTCCGGAGAGCACCATAAAACAAAGGAACACATGTCCAATAATGGGGGGTATTTTTAATATACGCTATACCATATCGCGCGCCCCCCCTCCCCTATTAACATTGCCGTTCTCTATAGCCAGACTCGATACCGTAGAACAATCCAAGATCAGCCATGGCAATTCGTAAAAAACAAAGTAATTGAAATTTCCATTGGGATCGAGCAAACGTAATTTATTGCTCGGTAATGCATCGAAGAGAGTATTCAAAAGTATTTATCTTACTAAAGAACTTTACATAGAGAAATCCCATAAATCAATAAACGCGCAGACAATAACGTTTTGTCTTCAACACAAGACGTCGATAATTTTAATTAAAAAAATTTAAAGCTTACTTTAATGTATTAAATTGTTCTTTCCCCCCTCCCGCCCCTTACATTTCAACCAATAAGGATTATATAGTAAAAAAAAAAAAAAAAGGAGCGAACTATACGTGAAAGGGCTCGATACGAGATAATAAAAGTAACGTGAAAAGTCGCGATGCTACGTGTACGTGTGCGATCGACCTCTCATTCTATTAATCGCTGCGGCTAATCCACATTCATTTGCACTTTTTAAAAATAAAACATTTATTATTAATTAAAAGCTACAAATTACAAAGCCCCCGTAGTCATTGAAATAATTATGAGGTATACGTTAAAAAAACTTTTAAAGCAGGATTTCATTTTTTATTTAATTAATAGCAACGACTGCCTGCCTTTACCATTATTTTTACAAATTGTTTTTAAAAAAAAAGGGGGTGGGGGGCGGGGGGAAATTCATAAAAGTAAATTTAAAGTTTTTTTTTTTTTCAAATGTTATAACGATTACCTGACTCACTGGGTCCACCTTTTCAGGATTATCCCTTATTGGAAATACGATAAACGCCACACAACAAAGAGAAAGATTAGTAGACTCTCTCTCTCTCTCTCTCTCCCCCTTTCTATTTACATATGTAATTAAGGGCAAGACACGAGTAGAGTAATAAACGGCCTTAAAATGTCAAGTTACTTAAGAGTCTTTGAACTAGGGAAACGTAAACGTTTTATGGCGAATTATTCAAATAGAAATTAAAAAGGATCCTTTAGGATTTAAAACGTCTATTGCTTCAAAAATCCCTGCTTACAGGCGAATGTAAAAAAATTGAAATCAGCAACGTGTGCGTGTAAAATTAATTATGCCTTGCTCACGCGATCTTCTTATTATTATAAGCCCATATTAAAAAACTTATATTAATGACAATAACGAAATAATAATAATAATAATGAATAATGAATAATGAATAATGAATAATAACAACAACAGCAAGAGCTACGTCCGTGGTGGAACAAGAAGCTACAATAACATCGGTAGCATCAGCAGCAGCAGCAGCAGCAGCAGCAGACGACGAGGACGACAACGACGACGACGAGGACGACGACGACGACGACTTGGGCAAGAGCAAGTGCTGCGCTACAGGTTACGATACGAATCTCCCTGGCTTTCCAAGCGTCTCCCTTTCGGAGCTGCAAACACTGACCGGAAGTCGTTAAAATACGTAACCATCGATCAATCCATTGGAATGTAAAGCTGATTAGGAAAATACTTCTCCTCTCTATCGGTACACGAGCGTGTAAGAACCTTTTTTCAATATCCGCATAGGAAATGGCGAATAAATGTGCGACTTTCGGTGGGTTTTTTTTTTTTATTGTTTACTTTCGCGGTTAAGACTCGGCGACTACCAACGGCGGAAGAAAAAAAAAACGACATAATATAGCCCACGGACGTGGCTAATGGGTGTGCGTATAAATTAGCGGCTCGATAAGGATAAGGAAAGCGCGCTAGTCGTTGCGTTAGGCTGCGTTAGGCTGCGTTAGGCTGCGTTAGATTGCGTTAGCTCGGTGATTATAATGGATTTCGTAGGACGTGAGGATCCCGACGAATTACGGAGGATTAATTATTTTGCCCGTGGATGGGTTCGACTTTTTTTCACGGCAATTTTTTATTTCTTCCCTCGGTTTTTTTTCTTCACCCCCCTCCCTTCCCCCTCCCCAGCATAAGCTCGAAAAGCCACTTGTAGTCGAGAGCTGCTGCTGCTGCTGCTGCTGCTGCCTCATCCCTCCCACCGACCGACCGACCGACCGACCGACCGACCGTCTACCCCTCCGTCCCTCCGCCCCCCCGCCGGCCCCCATCGCAGCGCCACAAGCCGCACCCACCCCAAAGACTAATCTAAGTTGAAGCCGCAACGCGCTTCCCCTCATTTTATTTTCCGCAACTTATTTATGCGGCACGGCTCTCATCTCCGGTTCGCCTCCTCCGCCTCCTCCTCCTCCTCATCCACCCACAAGCACCATCTCAACGGCGCCACCGGGCCGAGAGCTACTACTTTTCCACTTTTACTTTCGATTTTATTCAGCTCTTTCCGCCAACAGCTCGTGCAACGTTGGCGCGTGCAGTTACGCCGCGGGAGGAACGTCGCCGACGAGATCCGTGATAAGGGGGCTCCGAAGCCGAAGCCGAAGCCGAAGCCGAAGCCGAAGCCGAAGCCACCACCGCCGCCACCGCCGCCACCGTCGCCGCCGCCGAGCTTAGGTTATCGAGGCTTGGTGTGTTGGGCCGGCTTCGGCTTCGGTTGCCATCGGCCCGCACCCGGCCCTAAATTATTATTTATTTAGTCTTGTATCTTATCGTAAGCCGAAGCCTGCCTGCTGGAAACGCCGTCCCGAGCACTTAGTCTCACTTCGGCACTCGCGAGCCTCGAGCGCATACCTCTCCCCTCCTGCGTATCCATCCCAGCCCCGAACTCCCCACCCACCCACACCCACACCGCGCAGCACTTACACGCCTGTAAAGAAGCACGTACGTACGTACCTAAAGGAAAAAATTTCCACCCGAGCTCGGACGCAGCCTCCCACTCTCCTCCCATTTGTTTCCCTGCCCGTATCGAACGTACTACTGCCCGCTACGTCCCGCTACGTCCCGCTACGTCAATGCTCAATAACCTTTTTTCGGCTCCCTCCTCCCCCAATAACCTGCCTCGGCTTATTTATCGGAAATCCACTTTCGAGAAATTTTTAAAGTGCGTCTTACGATCGTCCCTAAGCTCGCGTGCGTTATCGAGGCCGCCGTAAGAGAAGCCAGGCGAAATTTATCGTTATCGGGCCTACGAAATATATACGAAACGTAATGCTCGAGCGCTGTTTGATTGGTGGGCATAAATAATACGAGGGGGAAAGAGAAAGGACGGGGAACGAGAAGCCTCGGTCGGCGACTGCTAATAATCGCACTTATCGCATGTAAAAAAAAAACATGGGATCCAGTCGAATGGTAATTAAGAGCCGGGGAAACGAGTAACGAACGCCGTCATTTCACGTCATTTCACGTCATTTCACGTCATTTTTCCAATATTTATCTGAACTAATTTTTACGTACAATTTGTCTAAAGTAGTTGAGTTGAAGAGGGGGGGAGAGAGAGAGAGAGAGAGAGAGAGAGAGAGATACGGTATAACAGAGACTACGATCGTTGTTTAGGGGAACGAATGCATGAAAAGTTGAAATATTGCGAGTACGGGAAGGTATGTTTTTAAAATACGTATACACAGAGATACAAAGTTTGAGTGAGACGGGCACGAGGCAGATAAGGCATCGTGATTTATTTGGAAGCTTTCTTCGTTTCCAACATGGTTAAGCTCGCTCTGACGTGTGAAAGAGAGGCTAGCGGAGAGAGAGGGAGAGAGAGAGAGTTGAATATCATTGACGCTAAGCCGATTCCTTTGGGTTTCGCAAAAGAGTTCGCTCGGAAGGGACGAAAAATTGTAATATATATATTTATTTAGTGAAGTAACGCCACTGGAGTCGATCTGGCACTCGTTAAAAGTCATATTGAACAGTATTTATTGGGCAAATGAAGTGAATTCGGGATGTGCACGCGCAGGTGGATACTCTGGTATGACGTAAGTGAGGCATGGGGAATCTCTCCGAGCGGTTGGGGGGGGGGGAGCTTAAGAATAATTGAAAGTTCGTTGTTGGCCGTGGTAGGGACGGATATTGGAAGAGGTCTGGTGCGTCGGTGGGAGCGGCGTCGAGGTCAAGGGACCAAATCGCACGAGTAGAGGGACAAGAGGGACTAGTCCGGATGCAGGAGAGCGAATCGGTCGTTGGTATGCGAGGAGGAGAGATAATAGCCGGCTCAAGGTGGCGCTTGTCACGTCCCGAGAAAGCCAATGATGACTTATTCGCCTGTTTATTCGGACAGAGTCGCTCTCTATGTCGCTGCACGGACCATAAGACATAAGCGGGGGGTCGGGACCGAGAGTCCCAAGTCTCTCGTTGAGCCTCTCGCTCCTATCGATTAGCCTCCATTACCGTTTTTTACAGGCCGACCTTCCCGCAATACGAGCGTCAATTCCATTATTCCCGAAGCACTTAGCCCGACATCGTAGTCGCGATTTACACGGACCACGAGCCTCCTGTTCTTATATTAACGGACGATTAACGAGCCTCATCGCCTTGTCCCGGGTGGTGGTGGTGGCGTAGGGGGGGGGCGGAGGAGGGGGTGCCGTACCCTCGTCGTAACCGCGTACTCTGGAAAATCTAGCCAATACGATCCAACGACGGCACCGAGTCCTCTTTCTTTATCATTTTTGCCCTATTGCACCATCCATTACCATGATACGGCAAAATACCAACGCTTCTGGGGGATTTAACAAAAGTCTCTTTGTTTATATCTTTTTTCTACCTTCCTTTCATTCTTACTTTTTTGTTTAATAAAAATTTAATATAAGTTATTTGACTCGAGCAAACCTAATTTCTTTTCTTATTTTTTTTTTCTTTTTCTTTCTTTATTTTCTTTTCTTTTTTCTTTTTTCTTTTTTTCCCCTTATACATCTTTCGAAAGTTCGTTATATCACGAGCAGCCAATGGATTACGTTAATTAAAATAATAAATGGCCTATAAAGATATTCGCTAGGATGAATAGGCATAGCCGTGCGAGTGAAGAAAAGCATTCATTTAGTTCTATAACTTGTGCTTTGATGAATATTTGTTGATTTAAAAACGATTATTATTAATGCCGACGTGCAATTAACTCTCTTTTTACATATAAGCCCGTCTGCGCCTGTGTTTAAGTATATAAGTATATACATACGAGTCTGCGCCTCAAATATGTGCCAGACGAAAATTTCTTTTAACCTGACTCATAAATTTCTTCATTTTTTTTACGGCATGCCTTTAAAACTTATGAATCTTACATAACGTAAGATAAATTAACTGACAATGCGAGCCAGTACTTTTGGAAGGTATAATTTATTTATTGCTAGACCGAGGACACCGAACGTTACGGGTATACGTAAAATTACTCATTTCGCGCGACTTCGCGTATCATTACGTATATAGAAAAATTAAACGGCTTGGATCTCTACAAAGAATGTAGAGAACTGAAATGTTTTGAACGTTCAATGAAATTCAATATCTTTTGAGAAAATTATTGTATCCGATATCGTTTATTCATTGACATTGTCAACACAGGAAGCACAAATGCGCTACTTGTACAAATAGAGAGAGAGAGAGAGAATGTCGTTTTTAATTTTCATGGTAATTGAATTTATTTAAGAAGTTGCGCGCAGGCGTCGAGAGACGAATCTGTTTTTACGAATCCTTTACCGATCGGATTTTAATGCCAAAAAACGAGGTCAACGCGGTTTATTAAGTAATTCTCGTGATTCCAAGAGTTGGCTTTAGTAGCTCGGAAAATCGTTAAATTGCTACTCTCGAGGCTGTAAATTCATTGTTCTGGAGATTTCACCATAAACTTCGGCAGCGACGATTTTTTTCCTCCCCCCCTCTAAAAATATTCCTCGCATTATTACCTTTCCGAAATACAGTATTTTAAATCATAATTATTAGGGGAATAATAAAGGTTAACAATAAGGTACAGGCGTATAAGGTTTTTTTTGCTCAAGGCTCGGCGGAATTTAAGAACTTTTCTGGAGAAATTTTGTTCCTTTTTTTTTCTTCCATCTTCTGCATTTTCCGAGACTTTATTAACATGCAGATGATGATGATAAAAAAAAAAAACTGCATTTTTTTATATTGTTTCTGGTTTGCCGTACACGCCGACCGACCGTCTCCGAACACGGAGCTTAAAAAAAAAAAAAAAAAAATCCTCACTTAACGTAAAGGAAAAATAAATAAAAATAAAGCACTCCTCGTCCCTCCGTCATCGACAATGTAATAAAGTAAGAATAAACACAGAACACGATAGTCCGGATAAATAAGGGCGGGGGAGGGGGCGGGGGCAAAAAGTTACGAACTCAATTTGGTTCTTGTACATTCCCGAAATGCCGAAAATACGTATACGCGAGGTAACGCGTCTATGACTGTAGAAAAGAAAAAAAAGCACTTTAGAAGACAGGCTTTTTTTTTTTTTTTTTATTCATCGGGAATGTTGCGTTCATTTGCGACAAAAGAGATTTCATAAGTTTTCAGCACTAGATAAGCTTGGGGCGTTAATTTTTCTCAACTCGTTCGTAAAACCGGCTTCTCTTTTATTTATTTACTTATTTCATTTCGATTTATTATTATTATTACTATTACTATTGTTATTGTTCTTTTTTATGCGAGGCAACAGTAACTGTGCTGCTCTTGATATTTTTAATATTTATGCGAATAGGAGCGAACGCTGCTTACGTTAATGCCGATGTTTCTCGAAACTTGCGCTTATCTCTAGTCATTTGCAATGACCTATATTATAAATAAAGCACGTAGAAGCATAATTAACCGTGAAAAGGAAGGCTCTCCCCCCCCCCCACCCCCTCTCCTTCCTTTTGGCGTTTTGTACGTTGAAAAAAAACGTAGTATCGGAAGGCGATGCGTGATTTGGCAATAAGCCGCTCGGCTAATTACGTGAATTTAAAAACACTTGTAAATAATAACAACACTAACACTAATAATAATAATAATAACGAAATGTTTGTAGTGAGCGAGGTTACGACGCGAGTCGTAAGTGCGATCTAAATGGTAATAAAGCTTGTCCTCGAGCGAGCGAGCGCGGGTAACTTAAGTAACCGTGGGACGCGCATGGACGATTTATCTGGACAGAATCATTCGCTGCTGAGTATGAACGTCGACGAGGAGAGCGGAGACCTACACATCTGTCGAAAGCCCCGCTTTTCTGGACTTTCTGCTTTAAAAGTGAGGCCGGCCGGTCCCAATATTTATATTAAAATAAATACTCTGCGGCGGTGGCTTAAAATAACATGAACTGTGGAAAGAAAGCTTATCCCATAAGGCGGACGAATGAAGAATAGCAGCCGCTCGCCCTCGAGAGACGTCCACCTACCTACCTCTTCACTAGTCGCTCTCTCTCTCTCTCTCTCTCTCACTCTCTGTCCCGGCGGTTTTCGATGGGAAAAGTTAAGGACTGGCGGAAGGGCGCGCACGCGTCGGGCCCGGAAATGCAAAACTTTCATCAAGCAAGTAAGGAGAAGACGTGGTAGGGGGGGGGACGAGCAGAGGAAGTTTATCTCGAGCCCAGAGAACTCGTCCTCGGTGATATTGTTCGAAAGTTGAGGCGACGCGTCTCCGGGACCCACCTTCTGCTAATGCTTCCTCTCCCCCCCTTCTCTGCTTGCCTTTGTACAATCATTGATTGGGGTCACGGCACTTTTCTTCTTCTTCTTCTTCTTCTTCTTCTTCTTCTTCGTCTTCTTTAGCCAGCAATTTTCCCCGATTATTCACCCGATCCCCACTCTGCACTAGGGCGGCGGATAATATCTGGGCTGGAGGGGGGGAGGGGTCGCGGAAGCTCCTTCGCGAATGAAAAAGCACGGGAAAGGAACTTCGGAGGGCCCGAAGATTGATTCAGCTTGAAAATAGTGCATCTTTTTTTTTAAAAAAGGAAAAAAGAAAAAAAAGAAAGAAAAGAAAAGAAAAGATAAGAAAAAGAGAGAGGGGAAAGAGCGCGGGGTCAGGTCAGGAGGCGGAGGTAAAAGGCTCGTTATTGAGGGCGCAGCGGCTCTTTGCTTAAAGAGTCTGAGGTGAGTGAGTGAGTGAGGGGAGGGCTGGGAGGGCTAGTCGGAGGGTCGAAGAAGAAGAAGAAGAAGAAGAAGACACAGAGAGCTCGAGGGAAGCGCGGGGCGTAACTCAACGCGACAGACAGTTTATCGCAGTTAATATCGGGCGGCAATTGCTCCTCGAGCCGCTCCATTACAAGGGCTCTCGTAACTTCCTGTCCGTGCGCTCGGCGACTCGCCCTCGCGAATATCGAGCCGTCCTCCCGTTTCCCCATATTGGAGAGAAAAGGCACACGTCCCGAGTGCGTTTACGCTATCCGCCGCCCTCTCCTCCTCCTCCTCCTCCTCCTACTAGGATTAATTATACCAAGTATTCGGGCGAGGGAGCGAAGGGCGGGAGGTGGGTCTCGACCCGAGCGGAAGTGCTCGTGATTTAGCCGAATGAAGCGGATCGACGGCCATCCCCCTCCTCCTCCTCCTCTCCTTTCTGCCGTCTCCCTGGAAATCCCTGTCCGGTTGCAATTGTTCCATCTCCGATGCGCAACACACGCTCGGGCGCACCGGCCTTTGCTCTCGACTCCATTATATTCGATTCGGGGGCCCATTGTCCGACAATTTATTGGGCTCGCTCGGCTCGCTAAAACGGACCCACTCTGATGCCGGGGTCTTTCGTACGGGCCCGACGGCCGACGGCACCGGGGCACACGCGAGACCAAACTCGATCGATCAATCTCGAGAGACGAGCGCTTCGCGGGCCCCTTCGGCTCCACACACCGCCCCCCCCCCACCATGCACGTACATCCCAGGCCCTCGAATTCATAAAGAGGAACCCCTCCTGCCCAAAATACGTAACGTCATCAAAATACACAGGATCGTAAGTAGCTTGTTTTTAAGGAATTATAACAAGCGCTCGAGCTAAACGATCATCGATCAAATCATTGTCGTCCTCCACGACATACGGACTCTCTCCCTCCCGCCCCATATCCCTTTAATCTTTAATCGCGTAATTTAATATAAAAGAAAAAAAAAGAAAAAAAAAAATATATGGAGGGTAATGACGGCCGACATATAGAACCTCATTAAAGACAAATGTACTACAAAAGCGTACAAAGGCATTTTACTCATTCCGACGGATAATATCGGCGTCCCAAATATCCAATACGTATTATCATCCGGTGCGTGCGTGTGTGTGCGCGAGAATTTTAAGCAGAATTTAAATATCCGTAGCCGACCGAGCTTTCCCGGCATTGAGACATTTTTTTTTTAATTATTTTACACGAAAAGAGGAGAAAAGAGGAATCATATGCTTTTGCTTCTTCTTTTGCCTCTTTCTTCTTTCTTTTTTTTTCCCCCTCGTCTCCTCATTCTCTTAAAGCCAAATTTTGACTTTATT
Source organism: Ceratosolen fusciceps (assembly GCA_018883505.1). Taxonomy (NCBI): domain Eukaryota; kingdom Metazoa; phylum Arthropoda; class Insecta; order Hymenoptera; family Agaonidae; genus Ceratosolen; species Ceratosolen fusciceps. Next base: position 3,693,691 of record RCIC01000016.1, read on the forward strand.
TATTATATCCGCTCCTGCTGTCGGCATTAAAAATCAAAAATATACGGGCTAGATGTTGAAGGATCAAAGAAAGTAATGAAATTTCAGGTCGATTATAAAGATTATAAAGACCGGGGTGAAGGGAAATTAATATTCATTAAAATGCAATATCGCATTATTGACTCGGACTTTGATGTAATCTTTCAATCATAATAATAACCGTACCCGCGCACACGCGTAATAATAATTTTAATATTCCCGATTTTTTCCATTCTTTAAGCCCCGACCTCTCCGTGTAGAGACGATACGTCAGCGCGTCACGGACAAGTCAGCGAGCATTAATCAGTGGCTCACCGCTTAAAAAAGGAAAATGAAAAAAGGAAAAATTAAGAAGAGGAGGAAGAAGAAAATTGAAGGATGGAGGGAATAAATAAAAATGGGAATACGAATGCGATAGAAAGTACGAAGTAGCGATCGAATCGATACGGACCCAAGACGTTATCTCGAATCCTCGAAGAGCTCATGCTGCAGTAATTATTACACGTAGTAAGCCAAGAGCACAGCACAGTGCGCGGAGGGGGGGGGAGAGGGGATATGTAGCGAAAAGTAGGAAAGGAACGGGATAAAGACCGAGAGGGAATAAAAAAAAAAAAAAAAAAAAAAGAACGGGGTGGGGGACGAAAAGAAAAAAGAGAGAGAGAGAGAGAGAGAGAGAGAGAAAAGAACGGGAGACAGACGGGGCTCGTTTGAGTAGAAACTCAGGAAAGCTCGGGGCCGCGTCGTGTACGGCGATTACGTGGTGCGGAACGATAGCGCTCAGAGGCTTTTATGCCAAGACGAATGGGAGATAGTAAAATCCCTATCGCACGCTTCACGCACGATTATTACGCGCGATTTACATTCTGATACGGAATTTTTGCCGTCGCCCTCTCTCCAAAAAGCTTAAAGCCTCGTCTCTCGTCGTCCTAGTCCTCCCCGCCCCCACTCCAGCCCCCAGCCCCGGTCCTCCTGTGTCATTATGGTTAGGATGGCCGAGGCCGTGGCCTCCGTGGAGACGGAAGACAAGAGTCTTCTCGCCCGTAGATCGAGAAGCCGTCCACGCGCAGATGTTAAAATTCAAGGAATGCCAGCAGTAGCGTTGTATGCGTGTTTTCTACTATGGGAAAGGTAAAGGTTAGGTTCGCGGAGGGCCGTCGAAGACGTGAGAAAAGTGTAAAAGCTTTCATTGTTCCGGCGCGGCCGTTTTTGATTTACCTCCGATGCTCTCGCATTGTTCCCGAGATCGTCTTCCGATCCGCGCTAGCCTACGCCGAACGTAAATAATCCGGCGAATCGGCGCAGGGCGGGAGGGTCGGGTGCCCGAGTGGGTGGGGGGGAGGTAGGTGGGCGCGTGTAAAAAAAAATTTATAGACGCGAAGGGTCATTAATCCCAGCAGGTTAATTTGCACGGCCGGGAATGGATCGACGAGTCCGAGGAGCGAATCCCCCCCCGCCCACCGTAAGCTGCAACGTCGATGACGAGTCTCGTTGGCTGCGAGTCAAGCGCCAGCCGCCGGATGAAAACCGGTAGCTCGCGCGAAAAGCGCTTCCCGAGCGAGCGTAAGTGCGAGTCTGCCGTAAACGTGGATTGAATGGATCCGTTGTGGCCGAGGCGCGGATATGTGACGCATTCGCTTGACGAGCCAAAGAGACTCTGAGTCGTCGTCTTAGTCTTCGTCTTAGTCTTAGTCGTCGTAGTCGTCGGGCTCGACTATATTATGCTCACGCGGGGAAACGAGGGAGCAGAGATCCCCTCGACTTTCATTGCAACGTTTATTACGATAATGCTTCGTCAACAATCGTACCGTCGCGACAACTCCTTCCCCTCCCTCCCTAGCCCCCCCACACTCTGCCGAGGCCAACCGAAATTCTATTCAACAGCAGCAGCAGCAGCAGCAGCAGCAGTACAAGCGCGTCCGATGTCTACTTTACGACACTACCAACACGTACCACCACGCGATCATGGAATATCGCCGCCCCTTCGCTCCTCGTTCGCGCCCGTATCCTTCCCATTTCCCATCCCATTACCCTCTCTATCTATCGTCCCCCGCGACGGTTTACAAGCACCGAGCTTAAAGAATAAATTAAAAAGCGAAACCCGTTAAACAAAAAAAAAAAAGAATAAATTAGTTTACTTGGCAGAGTTTATGTAGCGGGCGGATGAGGTTGGGTGGGGCCAAAGAGCTTTTCCGACGTTAAAGATTCAAACGTCAGAGTCGGTCTGAGAATCAAACGGAACCGGCTAAGAGGCCGACGAGCTTCCTGCGACTGCGGAAGTTTCGCGTAGCCTTCCTTGGCGAAAGCCTTTTGCGAATTATTGATTCCTTGCGGAACTCGCTCCACGGCTCCAGAAACCTTCCTCGGACGCTCGAAACCAATCTCCCCCACCCCCCCCACCCACCATATTGTGCGTTTACAACGTCTAGAACGTGTAAAGGGATTCCGCGAGCCTTCGGTGCCGAGGCCTCCCTGTCACCCACCCCCCTCCGCCGCCACTAAAAACCCCGCGACCATTCATTAACGCGATTCAGCTCTCGTATAGAGCGAAATAAGCTCATCAAACGCTTACGAGCACATTCGCATCGTCAAGACAATCACAGCCACGGCAATTTAAATACGGTTGATCTCTCTCTCTCTCTCTCTCTCTCTCTACTATTTACATTGTATTTTTAGCCTGCTCGCTTCTTCTAAGCCGCCGCTTTACAAGCGCGCCCAACCACGTGATGGCACTACGCGATCGTAGCTGTCGTAGCGAATACAAAAAGCAGAAGGAGCGAGGGGGCGGGGGAGCGAGGAATTTCGTACCTAGCCGCGCTAGCTAGTGTCAACAATGAGGTGCGTCGTCCTCTCCTTTACTATCATCTAGCAAATATAAATCTTGCTTGAGCTGTGGGGGAAAGAGAGAGAGAGAGAAAAAAAAGAAAAAAAAAATGACGCGGCTCAGACAAGACGGGGAGGGGGGGGGGGGGGTGTACGAGACTATTGACTTTCATCGGGGGAGTGTTTCAATCCCACACCTGGGATTATTAACTGGAATAACGTACGTACACCCGGGAGCAGCCGCGATATCCATTTCCAACGAGTTTATCAAGAAAAATTCATTCCTGACAATGATAAAAAGCTATTGGGATTAGGTGCATTTCCAAGCGCAGGACTCGTATTAATCCATCAAAACTGTTTGGACGATCGCGGTGTGCCAGTGTGTGCCAGTGTGTGTGCGTGTGTGTCTGTGCGTGTGCGAGGGGGAGGGGGACGGGGGGAGCGCTTATACGTATGCGGAGCGCGTGTGTCGTTAGTGCGGTCCTCGGCCGCTATGTGGCGAAGGATTTTCATTAGCCAGCCCTAAGGACGGCCCCTGTCGAGTTTCTGCCAGAGAGAGAGAGAGAGAGAGAGAGAGAGAAGCTCGTCACGTCTAGTACGACGACAGGGAAACTTGGCAACTCCCTCGCCTCCGCCGCGTCCCACGATGCCGTAGCCACGCACGTATGATAGTAGGCGCGGGGGTCACGTACGTTATTGGGGGGCGTAGCCTAAGACGGGGAATCTCTCCCCCCCCACCGCTACCGAGCTCGGATAAATACGTATTAGAATTCGATGGGATGTCGACGTACGAAATAAAGCGGCGTCCTCTCTCTCTCTCTCTCTCTCTCACCGCTGGGCGACTAATCCTTATGGATTTTTCGCAGGGACGGGGGGTTGACGAACTTTATGGACCCTTTATCGGTCGACCGACTCCCGGAGCTTTTTACGTAATATTCCAAAGGAGTCCCGAGGCTGAAAAATGTCCCTCTGACGTTGAGCCGAGGAGAGGCAACCGATCCTCGGTGCCAAACGTCATCGGCAACAGCAGCGGCAGTAGCGGTAGCGGCAGGGGCAGGGGCAGGGGCAGGTGGCAGGGGCAGGACACGACACGACACGGGAGAGGGAACAAGTACAAAGACTTTACCGCGCAGGCTCAAAAAGTCGCCGAGAGTTTAATATCCGCGCGTCCACGCGGAAACTCAACGACGCCGCCTTTGACAGAATGACCCTGTCGAGCATTGACAGGTCGTTACGAATGTCAGACGTAGCCCGGCTCCCTACGTCACGCGTACGCGAATTAAGACACGTTGGATGGCCTAGCCTAGCCGTAGCCCGGTGACCTACGTTATTATTAGCCCTTTCCATATATATATATATATATATATATATATTGGCAAACGAATGTTAATGCCATTTAGAAAATTACGCGTTGATTATTATTGTTTATTTTGACGAGGATCCTCCGCCGGGGCCTTGATTGACCCGCAGGCAGCCTGTGCACACACAATCTTGGCTCGAGTTTGACGTAACGGTAGCGTGGCCAGGCTCAATATTTATCACGAGATGCCGAAAGCGCCATAATAAGACCATCGTGTGCAATTACTTTTATGGGCACGGGCTTTTTTTTACGTAATCGGCTTCGCTTTAAAGTATAACTCATCCGATGACCCTTTTTTCATTATGTAGAAGAAGCCTGTCGTCGTCTCCGCGCTCCGTCCGCAGTCGCTATTTATTCGATTAATTTTACAGGCCGAAAGGCCCCGTTAGGAAATTCAACTTGTCATCCTCCTCCTCCTCCTCCTCCTCCTGTCGTCGTCCTAGTAGTCGTCGTAGTCGTCGTAGTCGCTGGGAGTTAAGGGTCGGAAATGTCCGATACGCGCATCCTAGACGAAAGGGAATCATTTCGTGGATGGATCGGAGAATTAAATTGTCCATTAGCTTACGATTCGCGTTACGCAATCGAATCGCAATTGTTATTTGTTGTTGTTATTTGTTGTTGTTATTATTATGCACGACTTGCGAGGATTAATTATTCAGCGCGTTGGGGAAAAAGATAATGTTTTACATTATAGCGCGGAGGTAAAAGTCACGTGAAATGTTCTTGCATTATGAAAAGATTATGCAAGAAAGAGAAGATAAGAAGAAAGTTGAAGGAGCGCGCGCCTCTTCCGTCCTCGCGGGGTCGTGTTGGTGGGTGGTTCGTGTACGTGTACGGCTGACCCCGGCGAAACGTAATAATCCACCACGTGAAAACAAATGGTGTGCAACATTACAAATCCTTCCTCGTTACGAGACTGACTTTAGCTATTGATAGATTAATAATAATCTCGGGCACAATTATTGATTGTCGGATAAAGATATCGGCTAGATAACTGAACTATCTGGCTTAAAGCGGCCACAAGGTTACGTACGTACGCAGCGTATGTACGTAGCGTATGCGCTTGGGAGATATTAGATATTAGATATTCGGTGGACGAGACACGCCGGGTTTCCGGATACTTTTGACACTTGGTCGAAAGCTATTTAGCCTTCAAAATACGGGTAAGGCATTTTTTTTTTTTTTTTTTTTTTGGCTCTGTTCCTCTTGTCAGAATGTCGGTAATCCGAGAGCGGTAGACTCTCCGTCCGAGAGAGAGAGAGAGAGAATCGCATTGTCTTTGACTGTCAGCCTGGCTCGTTAAGCCCCTCTAAAGAGATTTTTCGCTCGGAGCGAGGGAGGGAGGGAGGTAGGGAGGGAGGGAGGAAAAAAAGAACGTAAATCTAAATTAAAATTTACCGAAAGTCTCGAGAGAAGTGGGCGCGCTGATGGAGGAGGGAAGGGAAGAACGAACGACGACGTCCCTAGTCCAACACAATTATCACCGAGCGTTGATTGAATGCAATTTTTTTTCTGCCTCTCCCCCCCCCTCCTCGGCTCGGCCCGATAATTATCCGGGATTCCGTGAGCCGAGGGCAATTTATTATTACCGGCTCATAACGATATTGAATATATATATATATATATATACACGCAGTATATTTCCAATAATATTACAAAGAAAGGTTAAAGAACCATCGTCAGTGGTATAAGAAAAATTAATAATGGTCGGTGGCTCGGGTGGAAAAAAAAATAAAAAAAACATCGAATGGGCAGCGTTCGAGCGGTTATTGGGGTTACGTGGCAACATCTGGGAAGAGGCTTTTTCTCTCGCTCGGTATACGTAAAAATCCGCCGCGGATCATTTGGAAGTTAAGGCCGGCAACGATCGCTCGCAACTGGCGGAGGAGGGGAAGGTTCGATCGAGGCCGCGGCAAAAACCTTCCGCTTTTTTATATTATGCAAAGTAAGGCGAACGTCGCCGAGCGCGTAAAGAAAGACGATGGGGCCTTTTTACGCTATGGGACGGATAGATATGGGCGGCGGGAAAATATAGGAAGAAGCGATCGAAGGGGGCGGGGAGGGCGTGCACGTACGTGCGGGACTGGGGGCGGAGGGGGGTGTCGACGGTCTACGAGCGCGGGGATAAAAAATTAGAAAGAATCAAAGGGAGATGGGTGGAAAAAAAATACAGGGTTCATTGTTATCCGGTAACGAGGCCATGGGAGGGGGAGGAGAGATAGAGAGATAGAGAGACAGAGAGAGAGGTAGAGAGCGAGAGGGAGCGAGAGGGAGGGAGGGGAACGGAACACACGTCACCTTGTAAGATTTCTCCGGGCACTTAGCTCCGAGCCGTGACGAAATCAGAGAAACGCGCGCATACGACGCATAATGGACGAAACGAATTGCGGTTGGGCGCGTACAGTGGACGCCGATCCTCGCCGTGAGAATCGCCATTATTGCACGAATCCCTTGCGCACGGACATCCACGCTCGGCGATATTTCCAAATCAATCAACGTTCGTGCCATTACATCCATTACACGTCAATGGGCGATTTTAAAAAAAGTACCGGAGGACGCCGCCCCCAGACATAATAATTATAAACACAGAATTTTTTACATAACTCTGTACGAGCTCATCTTTCCCAAAAAAAAAACCACGTATAAATGGTCGACTCCATTATTAGTCTTATTTTAATTTGAATGCGGGCAGGTGTTTTATACGGCAATAACCTTACATCCCTCTTTATTTTACAGCGCATTTTCCCATCCTTATATCGATTATACGAATTGTGACGGCCGTCGTGAGCTAACGATGCATAGATTTTGCGGGAAATTTATAAACGAATGTCAAGGCATGGCATTATTCGCTATTTATTTGTACCCCACGGAGTCTCGAGAGGATTCCGAGTTTCCGCGTTAAGGTGAACGCGAGCGTAACGAATAGTCTGGGATCGGCGGCGTTGGCGTTGGCGTTGGCGGTGGCGGTGGCGGTGGCGTCAGCGGCAGCGGCGGTGGCGGTGGCGGTGGCGGTGGTGGCGGCGGTGGCGTCAGCGGCACCGCATCGACTAATTAGAACGGAGATGACTGGCCTTACTCTCCCCCCACCCCACCCCCCTCTCAATGAGCAACTCGAGTGGCTATGACTCTAGTCATACGGCCTGATTACTAAGGAGACCCGGCTGTTGATAAAAATAATGCTTAGGCTTTGTGCCGAAACACGTCCAAGCGCAATCAGTTGCAGCCTTCGCTCGACAAGTCTTACTGTTTTTCTAATAACGAACGGCGAAGATTTCGGGTGAGAGGGGGGAAGGGGGATCCCTTCGTCGGATGGAAATAATTCTCCGTACTCCAATGAGAATTGGAGTAAAACGTCGTGGAAGATGCCAAGAGTCGAGGAGTCTGGCCGATACGGTACGGTACCACCTACCTACCTACCCACCTACCCACCCACGCACCCACCCACCCACCTTCCTTCGTTAATTTAAAACGTAAATAAGAAATAAGAAAGCCAGGAAAATTTACGGGGGGGGGGGCTCTATCGTCATTTTAGATTTGGCAATAATCCGCGCTGCAGAAGCTAATGGCGACGAATAACGGTTCGGATTCGTAAATTATAAGCGCCCGGGGGCAACGAATCGGCAATTAAAGGGACGCGGTCAATCGGAAACGAGTAGGAGCGAGGTTGTGCTGGTCGGCAAAGGACCGTGAACGCTCTCAAACCAAGTACGAAGGTAAAACCGCTTGGTCGATCCTCGCAGCTTCTTCCCTGCAGCTTCTTCCCTTATAACTAACGTCCGTCCGTCCCCGATACGTTTAGCATATAATACGTGGAATAAGAACGCCGACGGAAATTCAGTTCTCGTCCGCGATTCCCGTTGTCGTCGTAGCCCTTACACGCCCCACACCCACACACGCGCTCACGAGCCGGGGCCACGCGTAAGCAAGTCCAGGCACTCGGGCGTCGTCTCTACCCCTCCTCGACTATGGGAAATAATAAGTCTTGTAGGGAATCGTCCCCCTCCTCTACTCCCCTGCCCCCCCTACTCCCCAACACCCCACCATCATCCGTCGAGCTTATCGAGCATCGGCCGATCGGCTTCACCGGATAAAGATGAAAGGAAGCGGATGATCTCTTAAAGGCTGATATATATTTTAGCGCTAACGACGAAACTCGGCCGATTCGTCGGCTAACTGGGCAACGGCTCAATCACTCGCCGCCCAGGGCAATTCGCCTCGGGGATTTTCTCCGGCCAATCGATCCTCCTCCGTACCAGGACGAAAGAATTTACATAGGCGACGGCCGAGGGTACCCCGCTCTACCGAGAAAATGGCCCCGACGACCTCGTGGACAGCCACGCGCCCGCATACGTCGGGGAATTAAGTTTCATTTTCCTTATTATATAAGAGGTTGGTTGGTTGGTTGGTTGGTTGGTTGGTTGGTTGGAAGGGTGGAAGGGATGCAGGGATGATAGAAAAAGACACTTTATTGTTAATATATAAACTATTGAACCGTCGGGACACTCTCTCGACGCTCTCGAGGACCCGATAATAAGCCTTTTAAAGCCTTTTGTTCGGCTCCTTGGAGTCTAAAGCTTCCCGGCCGCGGCCTGTATTGACGCTGGGAGGAGGGAGAGCTCGACCGAATGTCGACTGTGACATTATCGCTGGGTAGGAGCCCCAATAACCCCAATAACCCCAATAAAGAGCTCCGTTCGGTCGGTCGCTTCGATGTTTTCTGGGACGATCGCGCGCGCGCTTACACGGGCCCAATACACGCACGCAAGGGGACGGGAATGGAAGGGGAGACAGCCGAGCGGCCAGGTAAGCGCCCGTAGCCACGACCCGCACGCCGATCCAATCACGAAGATCGACGAGATGCCGTTCCTCTTCCTCCACGGAGCGAGGATTTGCCACCTAATGATGATTTACAACCCAACAACGAGAGGCGAGAGCCCGCGCGCCAACTCATAAATGACCCCAGCAGCCTCGGCATACGGCACGGGCGTCTGCTCCACATGCGCGCGCGCGCGCGCGCACGCTCAGCCCATACTACGAACGTACTTACGTACGTACACGCATGTGCGTGAAGCTTCGGTTCCGCGTGCGCGCTATCATGGCCGAATCACCCCGACTGACAGCGACGCTAAGCGTCGTCGCACGCACGCACGCACGCACGCACGCACACTCTCCCTCCCTTATTTACTCATCTGCGTCTTTACACACGGGGCTTTTTCTCTCTCCTCCCGATACTTTCTACCAATAATTACCTATTTGCTCGTATGGAGCTTGATTTATGTTACCAGCCGCTTATCGATATTCCAGGGATTCCTGGATTCCACACGACGCGTACGTTTATCATCATCATCGTCGTCGTCGTCGTCGTCGTCATCAGGCATTATTAGGCAATATAGGCTAAGAAGGAGGCGGTTTTTGTATTCGGCCACGTTCTCTATCGTCCACAATGACAATAAAAGCGACAGAGGCTGGATTAGTTTTAATATTTACGTGGCCGATTACCTGCATTTCGTGAATCCGTTAGCGTAAGCTCTCACGTAAGAGGTCGGTGAGACGAAGCGGCAGATAACGATGCCGATGCCGTCGTGATGCCGATACGTGCGTTATCGAGGTAATTCGTCGGGGGAGGACACCACGGGCTGCTCCGATCATTCGTTCGATATTGAATTCTTGGGACCAGAGGGCAACACGCGATGGTCCGTCGCTCCGATTTCTAAACGCGATCTCGGCTGCTCCAGTTCCGTTCCAGTAAAAATTACCAACATAAACGGCAAGAGAAGAGCGGGGCGGGTGGGTGAGTGAGAACGAGGCATAATTATAGGGAGATTATTGTTGATAGAGGGGGTGGGGGGGAGAGAAATGGTATTATCTATCAAAGTCCCGAGCATCGTTTGGATATATATATACATATATATTTTTGTACTATTTTGAATCGAGGCAATGCTGTTAGTTTATATGTGAATGTTTATACACGAATATTATTTTAAATGGGGCCTTGCCCTTGGGTCTCGGCTCGCTCGACGTGCACTTGCACGGGGGACCATCGGCATCGTTAATTTGAAAGACGAGCTTACATTTAAAATTAACGATTAACTCTAATACCGAACAGTCCCAAGATCGTGTACATACGTACACATGCGCAAGTGGCCTATAAATACACACACGCGCAACCACTTTCTTTCTTTACAATGCTTTAAGGTTTAGCGTTAAGATATATGCGCTTACAATGCTTTTGATGATCTATCATTACCTACGGTTTCAATGTAATTGGTATAGTACGGTTGAGTGGCGTTATTTGTCAGTGCAAAATAAGTTGTACCTAAACATTATAATTGCCCCCCACCCCCCAACCCCTCTTCCTAACGCTCATAAATCATAACGCACAAGTGTGTGTATATATATATAAATATATATGTTTCTACGAGGGTGTGCGTCGTACGTTTAATATCGAATATATCAATTGGCTGGAATTTACTTGAATTCGAGTTGCTCGATCATGGAGTAGGAGTTATTGGGGTTAGAGGGGTTGGGTGAGGGGTTGGGCGAGGGGTCGGGGGGGGGGGTATAATTCTGACAGCCTTGATGCATTGCACAGGAAGAAGAAGCAGACGAAGAAGAAGAAGAAGCAGACGAAGAAAAAGAAGGAGTAGCGGCGCGAGTGTTGGATCGCAGGCTAGTCAAACAAAATTTAAGGGCAAAATTTTATTACGGGCTTTAATGAGGCTTATTTATCTCTGGATATACGTGTGGGCCGAGCCACGTACATATCCCTGGGCCCATTATAAATTATAAATTATACGTCGATCACGAGGCGAGTATCGATATGCATGCTTTTTCGGGACAAGCAAAGTACGGCCATTACGTTTTTTTGCCCTCGACGTTAACGTTAGGCGGATGATACATAGAAGTTTGGATATTATAATGAGTTGAGTTTCGTAAAAACTGTACACGAAGAACGAATGCAAAGTTTCCCGAGTGGCCGGGACTTAATTATAGAGGTGGGAGAGCCAGCTCCCATAAATACAAGCCCATCGCATAGAGGATAGGGACCCCACGAAGGGAGAAATTCCTGTTGGCGGAGTAAAACAAAAACAAAAACAAAAACAAAAAAAATTATCAAGTCGATTTTCAGGCTGATTGATGCCGGGCTATGAATTTTCTTGGCAGCGGGTCCGTACCTCTCTCGCCGCCTCCCCCACCCTCTCGCCATATGCCGACCCATCCTCCGCCCACCGACAACGGCCCCCGAGAAGAGCTTAAATGGACGAAATTACCGGTACTTCCTGAGCCGGGATACCTCGATTCGTTTTAAGCGGATCGTCCTGGCGGACTCGGAAATGGCTAATAAAGAGACCGTCCGACCCCCCCCTCCGCCCGCCCGCCCTTTCTCCTCCTCAACCGTGGCTGAGGAAATCGAGCATCCCTCACGGCTCGTTAATATTATTCGCGCCGCAGCGGCGTAGTCGAGCCTAAGTCGAGCCTGGCACGTTCGTCAGGGCGTGGGCGGCTCCCGCTTCCACCACCACCACCCCCCCTCACCGCCCCGTCACCGGTCAATGAAAAATACCGAGCGAGCTCGAGGAAAGAATAATTTACGCGCAAGCCGCTGCGCGTGAATGAAAGGTTCAACCACCAGCCAACGGCGGTGACGGTGACGGCTTCGACCGCGACAAGGACCACGCGGTCCCGACGGCCTCCTCGATTACTTTATAAAGAAGTGTCGGGCCGACAACTCGTGTGCCCCCTCGGAGACGTACTTTTTTGCACGTCTGCGAGGAGCCGACGGCCCCTGGCTGACAACCCGACTACTCCGCTTGTAAATAGCCTCCTCCTCCCCCTCCGACGCCGCAATCAATCCAACGACTTCGTAATATACCAACTTACCTACCTTAGCCCCCGCCACCACCACCGCCACCTCCACCACCTCCCTCCTCTACAATTTAGAAAGAACGATAGACGTAGGTAGGTAGGTGGGTGGGTAGGTAGGCGACGATTTTCATTTCACGGCCCGTTCGCTTGGAGCTGGAGGGGACGCTTCGTTCTATTCTACCTGATGGATCGCAAAGGCGCTTGTATTTCATCCGCGGACCGTGACTCGGCAGCGATATTCAACGAGTCCCGCATTATGCAACTGACCTGCAACAGAAAAGAGGACATTATAATTACAATTACAAGAGTATCCGCACCGCGTGCGCTATAGTCTAATTAAATATGTGAATTCCCCTCCCGGGATTTTCCATTAGGCTCGGGAGGAGATTCATCGGGGTTTTATGGCCTATAGATCCGCTTATCGACTTTGCCTAGATCGCGTGCTCGTCTCATCGAGGCATTAACGACCGGCATTAAGGCCTTTATAAATCAATAGTACTTTGGGATAATTTCTCTCGCCTCCGCCCCACCTCCGCCCCACCTCCGCCCCACCTTCAGCCCCACCTTCGCCCGTCCCCGGCAAAGACTACTACTCGACGCGAGTGCTTTAAGAATATGTATTGGCGCGAGTATCGCTAGGGTACGGACTGGCGAGGAAATTTAAAAACGTAGATTTGCATTTACTCGGCAGAGGCGCGGAGAGTGGATGCGTCCCGCCGTTCCCCGTCCGCGCAGACCCAATGGAAAAGAAGATAAAAACAGGTAAAGCCATTACTCTATCTTTTCCAATCCTTTTAGATAAGCTTGGCTGCGCAAGGGGCAGAGGTGACAGTACAACCAGGCGCTGATAAAACGCGTCGGGCTTTCTCGCAGGTGAAAAATAAAAGTCTATTTTTCGAAAGGAAGTGTCGTGGGGTGAGCGGCGGCGGCGGTGGCTGGGGGGGGGGGAGTCACTTTTACCCCAAGAGACAAGTCCGCCTATATTCCTCGCCCTCGCCCTCCCCGCCCCCGTCCCCGTGTGCCGCCACTCTCGCACGAAGCCTCGGGGGTAAATGAACCTCGTCTGCGGGTGAGAGTACGAGGAGCCGACCGAGCCCGGCAACCTATATATAGATTATAGTCTTCCGGGACTACGCCAGGTACCTTCTTTCCTTCCCGAGCCCGCCCGCCCCCGCCGCTCGCTTTCATTCTTACCGGGACATTCGGACGTGGCTCATCACATTGGACTTTACGGTCCGCTTCCTCGTCAACGTCCTTCAAAATGGAATTAAATTGCTATCGGTGCTCCCGCTGCCGAGCCATCCTCAACTAGCTAGCCGCGAGTTACCCCCTCCCACCATCCGCGTCGCTCTCTCTCACTCGGTCTCTCTCTCTCTCTCTACCACGTTTTACAACCTCGGAGTCGTGCTTTTTGTTGCAATTGAAAAGCCGAGCCCGTATATTTCAGCCCAGCATCGACAGCCTCGATGCTCCTTTCCCCCTCTCTCCCACGCTGCCCCTCGTCATCCTCACTTTAAGCGAGCCAGCTGAAATATTTCAGTCCGCGTTAATAGCCATGGAATTTGTTCGGTTAAGAGGGAGACGAGATTTACACCCTCGGACTATCTCGGCTTGGATCGCGTACGTACGTCATTATATCGATTTAACGTGTCGAATCCCATCCCTTACGCCGGATCTAACAACTTTATTTAAATTATCGAATTCTTTTATTCGCCGAGTACATTTAACGACCATTAGCCATCTTAAGAATTACAAAGGTTTATTGGGGTCCTCGGGACCGACGAGTAGTCCTGCTTTGACGGGTAGGACGGGAGGGGAGAACGGGTAGGGGAGCCCGATTCTTTAAGGATAAGACACGCGCGCGCGCGCGCGCGACCGCTCAGCCACGTTGCCACCTAACAATGAGGATCAGAAAGCTGCGACTGACAGGTCCACGGTCCTTTCCTATTCGAGAGCAGAGCGGATGGAGATCCTCCTCTCCTCGGCGGGTATATTATTGTCCCCGAGATAATGCACCACCCGCCGCCCCTCGATTCCGAGACTTTTCTCACCGAGAAGCCCGTGCCGACACGATGCTCTTTTGCGGATTAATACGCGCCCGAGCGCACTTACACGAAGAAAACCGAAGCCCGGGTACGTGGCCACGTCTACTGCGGGGAAATCCAATTTACATCCAATGTAAAGGAGTCGGCGCAACGAAGCTCGGCTCGCCATCGCTCGGTCCACGGGGGTAAGAAAGTGTCCGTTTCACGGCATTTCGCCCCGATGTTAACGGATCATCCGGAAGCTGGGGCATCGGGAGCGGGAACGGGAGGTATAGGCGCCGTGAATTTCATCGGAGCTCGAATGTATACGTGTATACGTATTTATTTTGTTTTGCAGGACCTTCTTTCCTCGTCTCTTAGAAAAGCGGTCTTAGAGTCGTCAACGGTATTTTCCCGGCTCTACGAGATCCCGGAGCCGCTCGCACGCGTACGGATTTGTTAGGTGCGCGTTTTTCTACCTGGGCAGCGAATTAAGCGAGAAAATCGACAACAAATACGGAAACGCCTGTACATTTCGTGCACGTGTCGTGTCGTCGTCACCTCGGGCACGCCTCTATAATTTCCATTCCAACGAGTTGTTTTCTCTTCTCGTTGCTCCCACCCCTCCCTCCCTCTCTCTCTCCCTCTCTCTCTCCATCTCCATCACCATCACCGTACACACGTGCACCCACACCTCGTCTTCGCTGCCAGGCTGTATCTCCTGCCTTATCTCGCTCTGTACCCTTTATTCCTCATACTCTCAATGACAATGCGTTATTAAACTGAAGCTAACGGTTAATACTTCCGTGCCCCTATTCTTTTAAAACTTACGCGAGAGCGCTTTATTGCTTTGTTCGATTCTCCCTTTCTCTCTCTCTCGCCTCCCTCCTCCCTCCTGCTCCTCTATTTAATAAAAAAATTATTATAATAATCGGTACATGGCAATAAAGAAATTCGACTAGAGCGAAATTACTTTAATTACACGTACAGGCCGTATTATAATTACATTATTATTATTATAAAGCGATTGATTGGCAGCTTGTAATAAAACGAGCTCGCACTCCTCGTTGGCCTAGGACTTTTGTTGTTGCTGTTGTTGCTGTTGTTGTTGTTGTTGTTGTTGTTTTTTCACCTAACTCCGGCTCTATTAAAATCCGTTTGATTTTGTTTTCCTTGTAACGCAGGAAGATGCAATCTCGTAAAGACTGGGGGGGGGGGAGGGGGGGAGTATCTCGCGCCCAAGTGAAAATAGCCCGAGCCATTTGAAATTTAAATATATCGCATGCGATGGATGAGATACATCGTGACTAGGCGCAGATCAGAAGATTTTTTTTTCTTCATCTTCTACCCCACGTCGGCCGAGGGTCGGAGGGAGTAGGAAAAAAAAGCGTGAGCTCTGGGGGGAACGGAACGCGCGCATTATCTCCGAATCGTCGTTTTTCTTCGCTCGTAGCCGCGCACGCACGAGCCCGCAAAGCTCGTTGACCGTCCCTCGATGACGTCACTTGGGCGGGGATGGCGGTGTGCGTGGGAGGGACGGGTGGGGGAGTCGGGGTAAATGGATCACTCGCGGACTTACGGGGAAGCCGGGATTTTCGGAAGCTAGTCCCGTCCCGGACACGCGGATGCTATAAGGTCGCCGCGTCAAAGCCCTCGTCGCTCGAATTAACGGAGCCACTGTCTGGGCAAAAATTGAAGGAGCCATAAACGAAGCGTCGAGAGCGCATTAACACTTCTGGCCCGCTCCATTTGCTCCACGAGCGGCACTAAGTACTCGACAGACTTTTATCTTTTAAAAACTTTATTGAACCGCTACTCGGTTTTATTAATAATATCCTTGCCACTTGGGTCTATATTAAAAAAAAAAAAAAAAAAAAAAAAAAAGGACGCCCCGTGCTCTCGACTCCACGGAATCATAAGAAACTCGACTACCGCGATACAGAATCGAGCCATTATAGTTTTTTTTTATTTTTAACCCCCTACCCCACCCCCTGCCCCAACGCCCATCGACGGCCGTAGCTCGGCCGTAGCCCGTCTCGCGCTCTTAAATTTTTATACCGAAATTTTTATCATCAATTTCGGGAATGACTTGGACAATTCCTCATTTGCCTCGCTATTGTCTATTCGAAATTTTGCGAATTCCAACAAAATGCCCCGGGCTCGAAAGAAACTGCAGAAAACTTGCGACAATAAATTTAAAAAATTAGATGTGGAAAGTTTTTACTCCGTCGGTCCCAAGTTCCCTGATTTAACAAAGCCCGGAGGTACGAGCTCGAAAAATTCGTTTCAAAACTGTTGCAAAAAAAATTCTCATAATACATACGTGGCATTTAAATTGCGCGGAATCCGGATATTATTTATATAACCTGCTTAGTTCACATTCAATAAGTTTTTTCATCTGAATCTTGAGACTCTCCTACGTAAAGTCTTTTCGGTCCAACGGACACGGGGTGCGGGGGCGGGGGGTCAAGGTCCTTCGTATTTTCAGCACGTGCGCGCCAAATATTTTCAAATACCACCACTCGCTGCTCCCTTCCCCTGTACAAGATCCCTCCACCCTCAACCCTCCCCCAAATAACCGAGCGTCATAGCGTGTATTGCAATAAAGATAATTGGGGAAAAGTAGTAGTAGTAGTAGTAGTAGTAGTAATAATACAAGTCGGCGGAATATAAAAAATGTCCGCTCCTTTAGATAAGCTTAAATGCAACTTTCACTCGGTACAATCAAGATCCGTTGCTTTTCGCATGAAAAAGCATGTCGTCGTCGCCCCCCCCACCCCACCCCACCCCACTGTATGTGTAGCTTCACAATATCTGATAAGCGAATCCGATAGGAGAAGGGGGGGGGAAAGATGGAAAAAAGATGGAAAAAAAAAAAGAGAAAAAAACGTTTGAGAAGGTAAAAATGAGATAACAAGCTTTGAATAATATTTGCTACGTAAGTACAGGTTTTGTTGTATCTAGATCAGAACCTCGTACAATCTCCTTGGCTTATTGACATCTTATTAAAGCCCGCAAAGAATTGAATTAAAATGTAAAGTCGTTAAGAATGCAAATAGATTGGCGCTCTTTAAGGAACATTTGATTCTATCGAATTAAGCAAGAAAATTTTCAAAAACTTTCCAATCATTCTCATTAATTTCTCGTAGAAACTTTGTTCTGCTTTGACGCTCGATAGTGCAAATACGGTTAAGTCATTTTTTACGAGCATCATATCTTGGCATCTGCTTATAATAATAATAATAATAATAAATTGACACAACGATAAAATTGTATGAAATTTTCAATTTTTTTTTTCTTTTTTCTTCTTCTTTTCTTACGTTACCAACTACGTCTTTATCTCGGTTTGAAAGCGTAAGATAATTTAACGGACGCGTGTACTTTTGTATGAAATCATCATCTCTCTTCTAATACAGAAATGTCGTTTGCCCACAGCAAGCAATTCGTATAAAACATCTAAATCCATTTGCCGGGATTTATTTATCTTTACGACCAGCTAATTGCCAGTATTGCATGCAGACATCGACAACAGTCACATCGACATCTTAGACATTAATTAGGACGTAATTCATTTTCGAGATTTCAATGGTTAATTAATAATTATTCTCCGATACGAGCCCTTTTACTTAATAATAATAATACTCTACGTAACATTTTGCGCCATGAATTTCACTTATACGGTGACTTAATGTTGGTTAGTATAAAAAAAGAGAAAAAAAAATTAAAAAAAAATAAAATATTACAATTTATCTCCAAATTTCACTCTTTAAAAGTTTCTCTAAGTTTATGTTTTTTTTTTCTGTTTTTTTTATTCTTTTCTTTCTTTTATATAAGCTGGTTCAAAGGCTATAATAATAAAGAATATTGCCCAAAAATATTATTAAATTTTTTTTTAAGAAATTTAAATTTAAATTTTAATTTGAAGCGGAGAAGATAAAGACCGTGATAGAAGTGGGGGGGGGGGGCTGGTCGAGAGGGGGAGAGTCGAAGGGGGTGAGAGAGAGAGAGAGAAATCAATTTTGCGGATGAAAACCTAACTCACACTCTTCTATTAAATCGTAAATCAACGACCGCGAAAGTATAAAAGTATGGGTTTGGTTCTTAACTGGGTAGTTCCGATTTTTTTTTTCTTTCTTTCTTTCAAGATTTAAATAAAATATTTGACTGCTATAAATGAAAGTGCAATAAAAAGTTTAATGTGAACGTGTTGCCTCGTCAATAGGAATAAAGTTTCTCTTACGTATTAATTCATTGTATAGTTGCATAGAAACTATATTAAATAATCATAACCAAATATACATACATATATATATATATATATATGAATAATGTTCTTATTTAATTCTTAGCTAATTCGGAAAGATCATTAACAAGTAGCCGGAGTTTTTGTAAACATTTATCGTGTTAATTAGTTATTGGGGTGGAATCCGAGTTAATGGCAGACAACACTTGGGAGACGACGTTAAATTATTTAGCA
Organism: Ceratosolen fusciceps; assembly: GCA_018883505.1. Taxonomy (NCBI): domain Eukaryota; kingdom Metazoa; phylum Arthropoda; class Insecta; order Hymenoptera; family Agaonidae; genus Ceratosolen; species Ceratosolen fusciceps. The sequence goes on from RCIC01000016.1 coordinate 3,712,256, forward strand.
TTAAATTCTCTCTCTCGCGCTCTCTCTCTCTCTCTCTGGCTCTCCCTCCCCCCGCCATTAAAGCACTAAATGTATCTTCATGCGAGCGACTAATTTATTTAATTCCCTTTATTTTCATTTTCTTTTCTTCCTTATTTATGAATATTATAATTTACAACTTTGTTTTTTTTTTACAGAGGAAGGAGAGTTTGACGGGCGTAAAAAATAAAGTTTTTTACGAGTAGAATTTAGTTTAGTGAAAAAAAATTAATAGTGAGGAGAGGAATAAAACGGAGGGGAAAAGAAAATATAACATTATGAATTTAAAAAATGTATAAAAGTAGTATTAAAGTAAGGAAAAGAGTAGAGGGGGGTTGGGGAGGGTAGAAGGGAATGAATCTTGAAAGCGAATAGATACTTAATTATGGAGTAGCTGTTTTCAAGTACTGGCTTCGTTCGACACATTTCTGCTTGAAAATTCTGCCGTATCATCGGAGGAAATTATTAGGCGGTGCTCTGGTCTAGTTAATATAAAATTTACGATAAGAATAGAAAGTTGGGGCGAGGTGTCCGAGGGTACAGCATTGAAATAATGAATACGGCCATTTCTTTTTCTTAGTCGGCGATAAATAATGTCCCGGCGCGCGTGATCTACTCCGTGTATCGTGAAAATGAAAACGAACGTCTCCGGTAGATCTCGCGCCCACACACACCCCCGCCCCTCCCCTCCCACACCCGGCCTCCCGGGCCGCGAGATAAAATGAAAATAAAATTCTTTCCCCGGGGACATCGCGAGGGCGTGAATTGTATTCTAACGCGTGTAATGGACGGTGCGCGTACGCGCATATTTTCCAAGTACGTTAAATAGATTGAATAATTGCCACCGGCTTAAGTACATTTATGCCCCAAGCTCCTGGATGTTTCGTCTTAAAAGTTTTCCAGGGTTAATTAGAGTATATAATTCCGTAATGAATGGCAATAAAATGGCTTTGGAGAGGAAACGAGGAGAAAACGGATCGATTTAAGTATGGGAAAGTTGTGTCAAGGGGATAGGGGTTAGAGGAGAGGGGATGGGAGGGGTCGAGAGGGAGAGCCCCGGTACTGTATTACTGTCTCGTGTACGGTTATTTTGGCCTCGGGGCTACTTTTGTCCAGGGTAATTATCGTTGCGCGTAATTCAACTGCCGGCGAGGACCGCGAGGTGAGACAATCCCTTTAGGTATGCGTGTCTTTTATCTCGGCCGGGTGACACGCGCGGCCAAGGTAATCCCGGCTTGTACGATCTGGCAAAGGCACGGAATGCGTAACGGGGATACAAGCGCGCGCATTACGCCTATGCTACGTAGCGTGTCTCTGACGGCTAGACGCGCAACCTCGTCCGCCATCGGGGGGATGGGGATGGCGGGGAGAGAGAGAGAGAGAGAGAGGGAAATTCCTCCATCCAACCCTCCCTCCGTTCTCCCCCTAAGGTCCTCCCGTCGCTCGGTCTGACCTTCCTGGTCCACTTGGCCTGGGTCACGCCGCGAGCACTGCCGAGTCCTGGATTCGACGAGTGACGGCTTTCTCTCTCTCTCTGCGCATTTCTGCAGCATCATTCGGCATGGCGCGTCGTCGCGTATAGACGCCGTTAAGTCGCTTAATTAAAAAAAGAAAAAAGAAAAAGAAAAAAAAAAGAAAGAAAGAGAGAGAGAGAGAGAGAAGGGGTAGAGGGTGGTGCTCGCGGTCGCGGTCGCGGTCGTACGACAGGAGCTGAAAAAAAAAAAGAAGGTCCACGTATCCTGCGACCTACTCTTATCGCGGTTCTTACACTCCCCCCCCTCCCCACCCGCCACTGTATATATATCCCGTCGCAGCCGGGCTCTCTCAAGCCGACCGACTCCTACTCACCTCACGGCCATTGTAAATAATCCTATTTCGCATTTTTTCAATTCCTAAGCGATATTTATAGTCCCGGCATAGCAAGATGCAGCTCGGAGGTACAACTGTACTATTAATCAGAAGATTCATGAGAGCTCGCGAGCACCGTTTCTAAAGAAAACAATGGGATTGTTAGGAGATTTACGCGCAGCAGTTGCGACTTGCGTTTCCGGATGAGAGAGAGAGAGAGAGAGAGAGAAAAAGAGAGGCGATACCGAGCGAGGCCGAGCTATCGTTGCAACGAAATCGCAAGGGCTGGACCGGAGAGTCCCGCTCGCACCACCTCTCAGACGCGCACGACAAGACGTGTCAACGGCTATGATCCGCAGGGTGTTTTATTCCCCTGCCCTTTCTCTTCCTTATCTGCGATCTCGAGCTCTCCCCGTACCTCTACGGTTCGCCATCCCTCCCTCCCTCCATTCCCTCCATTCCCTCTCCCGAGACCAGATCTGTATTTTAGCCACAATGAGAGCGAGCGAGCGTGCGAGCGAGAGAGAGAGAGAGAGAGAGAGAGAGAGCTCGGGCCAATCGCGGTTTAATGATTCTTCGAAATGTTTTAATACGTTCCCTCGACTGTTAGCTCTTCTTCCTTATACTCCCCGGGTGCCCCCCCCCCATGCCCCGTCACCGACCGCCAACGCCACCGTCGCCCCGATACCGATACCAGTCACTCGGCACGATGCCCCGTGGAAAAAAATCCAATCCACCAGCCCGCACCCCCCCCCTCGATCCTCGACTGTTTTCTTTCATTTACAGAGCAGCGGATCGTAGCCGAAAGCCAATCTTCGATTCGGAATTTGCATTAGGCTTTAATGAAACTCGCAAGTCGTCCCGGCCGCGCTTCTCCCGCAGCTTCAGCAGCTTCAGCAGCAGCAGCAGCAGCAGCAGCACCGCTATGAATAAATACATTAAAAGCCGGCGATGCTTTGTGCGACGAATAGCGAGCCGCGTAGGAAAAGGGTTGTCCGACTGTCGATGGAAATTGCGTATACGAATATAGGGCGAGGTACGGGGGTTATTGGGTGAGGAGGGGGGATGGAGGGGAGAGGGCTGCTGCCGCTGTTCCTTTTCTCGGATTTTAATTGACGATCGAGCTGCTCGTTCCCCCCTCCAGCCGATAATAAATGCGTTTATAATATTTTCCCGTCGGCCGCTAACTCGATTCCGTGCCGTTTGAAAATACGTTTTCTACATTAGATGCACGAAGGAATCAAAAGCCCCGTCGACTACCCCGACTATCAGCCCCTCCCCTCTATCGACCGTCTAATCTAAAGAATTAATTCCCATCTGCGCCGATTGCTGAAGGAGCGCGCGCTCTCTCCTATCTCGATAGACCGACTGAGACTGAGAGAGAGACTGAGAGAGAGAGAGAGAGAGAGAGAGAGATTGAACGTCGGCGCTCCTTTATTATTTCTTCGCTCGAGCCGAATAATATTTAATTTGAATTTTGCGACGAGGCCCGACCGAGCTCTGTAAAAGACGTCGGGCCGGCCCGAGTAAATGGACTCTACGAAGTGGAATCGTGACCGGGGATAGAGAGTGAGAGAGAGAGAGAGAGAGACTCGGAAGCCGGGGAAGATACGAGTTCCTAATTACCTAGCGGAGCTAAGCGTTTCGTGGTGCCGCTCTCGAGCAGAGAACCCCGGACCCCCTTTTGCACAACATATTCGACTTGAAGAAAAAGCCCTAGCCGAGGCGCCTCCGCTGTTTCCGTCCGTCCCCCTCCCGCCCCCACCCGCCCCCAATCCCACCCTCCCGCCGTTCGGCAAAGTAATTTTCGAGATCCGATTAGAGGCGAGAGAAAAGAAACGATCGTCGGCTTAGGCCGAGGAGTGGCGTGTGTGGCGTGTGGAGGGGGGAGGGGGGAGGGGGCGTGGGACGTAATATACGAGACACGTAATGCGCGGCCCGGCAATGAAGACGTAATGAGCGGTGGCTCATGAGAGGGGGTGTGGGACCCTCGGTTGGACGATTGTAAAAAGGTCCCAGAGCCGCGGCGCCTTGGGAGCACCGAATTTCCTGTAGGAAGTCGAGGTAACTTTTGAAATCTCGAGGACTCCTATCCTGTAAATGGGTTATAAGCGAGTTTTTGCTCGGGCACTTTCACAAACGATATTGTTGCGCTCAGTCTCGGCGTGTTAACCTGCATTAGTCTCGTGGCTTTCTCTCTCTCTCACTCACTCTCTCTCACTCTCTATCCCCTCCCCCCGTGTCGCAGGTACGAAACTTTTCGTGGCGTTTAATGGACCGTAGGCCAGACATGCTTGCATACAGATTAATCATTGTTATACAAGAAGCGAAACCGTCTCTGCAACTCGGACTTGGAGAGAGAGAGAGAGAGAGAGAGAAGAGAAGAAGAAGAAGAAGAAGAGAAGAAGAAGAAACGGTGCATTCGGTCGGTTTAGGTATATTCCAGCGAAAATAGATCGAGTGAAATAATGGCAATAATACCTTGATCGTGGAAACCTATTAACCTCGCGTCTTCCTGACAATTAACTTAATTGCTCGCTTATTTGGCCATACTTCTAGTCAAATGCTTAAAAGCTCATAATTCATCCCCACGTACTTGTTTGCACCGTCGACACGCTTGGTAAGTAAGCAGAAAACAAAAAAAAAAAAAAAAAAAAAAAAAAAAAAATGCTACAGCGCATTTATAAATCTTCGAGCTGAAAAAGGATTCATGCGTTTCGAGGCTCTTCTGCAACTTATATTCACCCATAAATAATAAGCGGCAAAAAAAGTTAAATACAAGCCGCCGCCAAGTCTCCTACTAAATCGGACAATTAATTATCAGTAAATGGCGATTGGCTGAATGGTTGGACGCGTGGGAATCGCGTTAAAAATGCAGAATCAGTATCGAATCGGGCATTATTGTTATTATTATTATTATTATTATTATTAACGTAATCTAAGTTATATAGAAAGTGCTACGTATTGTTTATGTGTAAATGTCTTATTGTAAAAAGAATAAGAGTAGATAGAGTTGGGGGAGGGGGGGCGACTCGATGATTCGTAACTAATTTTGTCCACGTAAAGGAAAAGTTCAAATCTGCATTTGAATGTAGAGGGGGCGGGGAGGATAGGGAAGGGAGGCTCCTCGGCAGAGCCGTTTCGAGCGCAGTTACTCGAGAAAAAAGGAGCAGAGTGGGTGGGGCTGTAAAATTCGTCGACTTTGAAAATGCAGAGATAAAAATCCGGAGGACCCACTTTGGCAGGGAGGCGGGCGGGCAGGCAGGAGGAGGAGGAGGAGGAGGAGGAGGAGCTGGAGCCGAGCAAGGGTATCGCGAGAATTTTCGCGACGTTTTTCCTTCTCCGGGGGACGAAATATACCCTGCGCGAAGCATAAAACGCTGGAAAAACTTGAAGTTGAAATGGAAACGGGCAAGACGAAGTTGGTTCTCGGTAGTAGGAGAGCCTGGAGAAGGAGGTGGCGGAGGAGGAGGAGGAGGAGGAGGAAGAGGTGTCGGTGGCAGGTGGGCGACCAACCAAGTGCTACGAGGAAGCCCATCTTAGCGAGTAGGATTAGTCAGTTCAGCCCGGCAAAGTTGGCACAATGCATTCCCTCACGCGCTGTTCAATTTAACCTGTCCCGTCCTGTCCCGATCCCACCCCCTACCCCACACCACACAGTCGCGCTTCTTTCACTCTCTATTTCTCTCTTGTCTCTTTCTTTCGTGCCTCCCGCTCCGGCTCTTCCTCTTTCTTTTTTCGGCGTCAGGAATCACGCGCCAAGGGTCTTGGGAAGCGGGCTATCGAGGGAACAGGAGGGGGAGGGGGACAGCGGGAGTGAACAGAGCAACAGAGCCGGCGCGAGCGAGAGGGGTCGCCGCCTTCGACTAGACGAGTTGTTGACTCACGAAAAATAAAAGAGCCGCCGCGCTGGAGACACGGGAATCGCCGGCGTCGGGGATCGGACCCGTCCAACATGGTGGTGGGAGGTAGACACGGCGGCTGCGGCGGGGGACGACGACGACGACGACGACGACTAAGACGAGGAAGGGAGGAAGGGAGGAGGAAGGAGGGGACACACAGGTGCTCGCACCCGCTCGTTGACCTTGGCTGCTCCTTCGGAAACAAAGGCAAAAATTGCCAATGGCCGAGGCTCTCGAGGAGCGACTGCACCACCTCTTATGTATCAGTTACCTTACGGCTTTACCGCCCTCCTCGTCCCAGCCCCGTCCCAGCCCGTCCCGTCCCGCATTTCATCGTCAGATTAAATAAAGAGAAATTGCGATTCCGATATGTAAGTTCCCTACTTCGGGACCTACGCGCTTGTCTTGCGAACTGTACGTACGCTCCTTTTGCCTAATTAGACCTTGTCCCCAACTTTTATAAGGGAAAATGGGTGGGGGGGGGGGGAGTCCAGGCGCGTACGGGTCAATTAATCCTTTACGACTTTCCTCCGTGGGCGAATCGAACGGATTATTTTCCAGATTCTTTTCCGGAAGTTGGATAAGATGACCTGAATGTCTCGGCGAGTTTCTCCGATTGCGGCTTTCAATCTTTCCTATCCCCTCCTCTCCCTCCTCCCCTCCACCCCCCACCTGCCCCGCCTACCACCGCCACGACCAGCCCTTTCTCCGGCTCGGCCGTCGGGTTTTCTTTCTCCTTTCGAGTGTTCCCCAATAACCCCGCGCGGCTCGCCGCTCGCCAATCCGGCTCGACGATAACGCTGCTACCGATTATTTCGCCGAGGAGTCCGAAGAACCGCCAGGGTGATTAGCCGGCCGGCCGGCCGGCTCCCCGTCTCCGGTTATATTTTGAGCTTTAAATTTTACAGAAAAGTCCGGAGGCAACGGTGCCGAGGGGGCGCGATCCCGCACCCCTTACTAATTAAAAAGGAATTCATACGACTCCGCCAGCTTATTGTACTAAGCAGTCTCCAGTACTCCGATTGTTATTATTTATTATTTATTATTATTATTGTCATTATTGCCACGAGTCATGATACTAAAGGCGTAGCGACGTTTGTATGCGTAACGAGAGATGAATAGCGAGAAGGCAGCAGCCGTTATAGGGCATAAAGCCCCGGGGCCCCGAAAGAATTAATTGAAACGTGTCCTCAAAGTTGTTTCTGGCCGCTCATTATTAGCTCGGGCAGAAAATACCAATGTTACGGTAGAACGCGCGGATGTAGGTAGTTGGGTAGGTGGGTAGATGGGCGGGTAGGTAGGAAGGAAGGTAAGGAAGGAAGGAAGGAAGGAAGGAAGAGGGAAAGAAGGTGAAAGGCGAGTAGTCGAGGTTGCGAAAGCAGCGGCTCAAGTGCGAGAGTTCGATAGCGCGTTAACGTACACACCGCATACCCTTCGGTCCTCCACTCCCCCCACCCTTCTTCTTCTTATAAATCTTTGTCGGACTCGTCGACAAAAGCGTTTTGTTTCATCAACTGCCGCGAGCCGGGCCGTGCCTACGCTCAAAGCAAACATCGGCGACCACAACAACGGTTTCTCTTTGTCCCTCCTCCTCCTCCTCCTCCTCCTCACACTCACCCATTATAATAAAGCTTCGATTTTGTAAGATCCATTCCAAGTGTCCTAATTATTCAGCACGTTTTGCCACTCGTAAAAACACATTTACCATCGGCGACGGAGCGCAGCGACCTTTTCCCTCCATTGCATTCATCGCGTCAAGTAAAAGAAAACGGAGACGTAGAAGTAGAAGTAGAAGTAGAAGTTGAAGTAGATATAGATGTAGAAGGATAAGAAGAAAAGAGAATTTACATTACGATGTGTAGCAGCGTACGTGTGCATTAGTGAAATCTTATTCGAGACGATATTATTATAATTTGTTTATGGGAGAGAGAGATAGAGAGAGAGAGAGAGAGAGAGAGAGAGTGTGTTAATCTAACGCGCCGAGCGCATACTAAATGAAGTACAGCCTATTATATTACTATCGCCCAAATCGGGAGTAATGTTAATTTTTATTACCCACGGATGCTCCACTTTGTTTAACAACAATGAACTTTATTGCTGATAATTATATTTATCGAGCACTAATGTATACGTATATATACATGTTACGTGCACGCGGCGTTATCGAAAGCGAAAGAAAATTTTATACCTCAAACACAATTTAATCGACTAGTCCTTTTATCGTAAAATATAATCAATATAAATTATTAATTGTTGCATTACAGCACCGAGTCACTTAGTTTTTAAAATATTTTTAGCGACGCCTTAATGTAGACAAGTTTGAGCTCTCGATTACGTCAAACGTATTAGGTTTCAAATATTTCAAAGCATACGTATGCACATGTATATATATATATATATATTATCAAACTTTATTAATTAATACAAGTCTTTAATGCCCATTACTGAGCTATTTCGGTACATACGCCTATGCGCGTATGCATGCGCGTGTGAACGTGTGTGTATTAAGAGTCTTTCTCGAGGAATACAACGTACGGATAAAAAAAATATATAGAAACTGATGTATATTAAAAAAAAAAAAATGTTACGTTCTTGTCAGAAAAGGAGAGATTTTCTTTCTTCAACTCGTTCAATGTGATCAAATAACGTGGTTATACGGAATTAAAGAATGTAATTAATGCGCGAATGCGGGTTCGTTCACACGTGCACTTGACAGAGAGGCAATTAGATGAATAAAATGTTTGAAAGTATGCATTAAGCTGACCGAAAGCTAACTAAAATTTTAATCCAATCGTTCCCTGGGTAGAATATTTTCGAAAAGTTCTTAAGGATCTGTCAAAATAATATGAATTTCAACGCGGTCCTGCCACATTATTTGAATCCTTCATCCTTCTCTCTTTGTCTTCGCGCGAACGTTTTATTTTCTGTTTATCGAATGAAATGAGATTCGACGTCCAAATTGGTTTATGTAAATTAAAACAAAAAAACAAGAAAACAAAAACAAAAACACGAACGAAATTCGTTTTTTATATAAAGGCTCGGATGAGACTTTGTGGGTAACAAATCATTAATGAAATTTCGTATAAAAAATAAAAGAAGATGGAGGAGGAGAAGAAGAAGAAGAAGAAGAAGGAAAACGAAGAAGATGGAATGGAGAAATTGAAGAATAATGTGCTTATAATGTAATGTATTTACGTACTACACCTCGGAATGAAATTTTAATTTTACTTGGTGAGTATAGAATTTCATTACAAACTTAAGAAGTAATACTACTTTCTCAAAGTCAAATGAATATTACATGCATTGCGTATGAACGCAAATCGCTACTCGGCTCGCTCTCTGCATGAATAAGTACACGCAACGGAGAGAAAAATCCTTAAGCTACTTTTGCCTCTTAGAACCAACAGCAGCAGCAGCAGCAGCAGCAGCAGCAGCAGGCTTTTAAGTGCAAGACTATTATAAATATATTACGGGGTGAATAAAATCCTAACCACCAAGTGTAATTTTAAGCTCTCTCTCTCTCTCTCTCTCTCTCTCTCTCTCTCTCGTGAAATGGAAACGACGTTGTGAGAGGGCAGAGCAGGGCAGGGCAGGGGAGGAGGGGGGACGTGTAAAAACGCTCGCAGACTAGCGATTAAAAATGTCGGAACGAGTGCGGCATCCAGAGTAGTTTTAGGATGAAATGGTATATAAATAAAATTAAGGGGGGAAGGGGGAGAGTGGAGGAAACAGCTTACGAGGGCTTGGAAAACACTAGGGGTAATGACGAGGTGGAATTATTTTGGAGAAAATGAGTCGAGTGGGCAAAAGATGCGATTCGCTGCGATAGAAATGCGAAAGGCCGAATGAATGGGAACGGGAGGAGCCTTCCCCGATCGATGAATCACCCCTGCAATCGTGCTCCCCCCCTCTCTCTCTCTCTCTCTCTCTCTCTCTCTGCCGCTCTTCTCCAGAGTCATTGTTCCAGGGTCGGATTGCGCGAGGGCCCGCGGAGTCTGGGACGTGGCAGACGCGACAGGGGCCTCTCCGCGTCTCTCTGCCCCTAAGTTGCCTGGCCACCCGCCCTCATAGGCAACAACACGAGGACCTTCGTCTCCTGACTCTTCCACCACCTTAGGGCTCATCTCCCGAACCTCGCGCCCTTTAAAACATCCACGCGTCTTCCGCACCGTAATTGCAGCTCCCGGCCAAATGCTCGTCGTCGACCTCGTGCTCTCCCTCGTCATCCTCGTCGCCCTCGGTCGCCCTCGGTCGCGTCAGTCCCCCTCGCCCCACCCCCTCTCTCTTTCTACCCGGTTATAAAGAAACGCTTGGGCGATCATCGATCCCGGAGGGTGACCGTCCACGGGGGGAGAGCAGCCCCCCGAAAAACGAGGCGGAGGGGAGGGGGCATCCCCTACGAATCATTGTAAAGCAGAAGAGAGCTGCTAAGCTACGGCACAAGCTGTTGTTCAATGCCGTTTAATGCCCGTCCCGAGCCGCTCTCTTCGCAACTGCCTCCACCACGTAGCCAGACAAGCGGCAGCGGCAGCAGCAGCAGCAGCAGCAGCAGCAGCAGCACTGCGCGGAATCTGACTCACTCTGCCCCTTCCGCGCACTCTCTCTCTCTCCCTCTCTGTCTCCAGGGTCGGGCGGCCCCCCCTCGTCACCGACCCCCTCTCGCTCCATTGTTTTTGCTTCACTTTTTGTACGTGGGTGTTTTTTTACCGCTCGCGACGACGCTTTTATCGTCCGCGCCAGGCGTTTATCCGCCGCTCTCCTCTCCCGATGCACTCGGCGGCACTCGATCGAGCCACGCTGCTCTTCATACTCTCTCCCGTCCTCTTGCTCCTCCTCCTCCTCCTCCTCCTCCTCCTCCTACGGTGATTTTTCACCAAGCGGGGAGTCAGTCGCTGCTGGCCCGCTCTCGCATAATTAACATAGTGAGCGCAGGCGCGCGTCGGCGGGGCTAATAAAAATCGGAAAATTTCCTTGGCCCGTAATTTATAGCGGCCGGTGCGCGTCATCCTGGACGTTGGTGGGGGGGGGGGGGCACGGGTAAGGGAACTAACTGAAACGAGGCCCGTGAAATGTATTCGCGAAGAGCCGTCCTCTGCACCCGGATCGTCCGTCCCGTACAGTCAGTAAGAGTTCGGCGTAAACTTTATACGCCGATTACTTTTTTATTCTAACCCCGCCTCCCCAGCCTCCCCGCCCGTCGCTAGTATAATGGATTACGGCCCTAAATTAAAGTAGGCAAAATACATTAATAATGATGAAACGAGAGGAGGCGGGTGAAGCCGAAAATTGAGTGGAAAGTAAGGAGGGACGTAATAAATAAGCGAAGTTGTACGCTCGACAAAAAGTTTCTCGCAAGCGTGATTATTGAATGCGCGGGGAACGAATCGTGACGTAGTTGGGAATGCGGCCGGGGGTGGGGAGGGAGGGGATAGAAGGGAATAAATCTTGGTAACAATGCGGCTGGAAAATCGAGTGCGCAACGAAGAAAATTTGGGAAAGAAGGGCAGCGACGGCGACGGCGACGGCGACGACGACAGCGGCGGCGATAAGAGCCTCGCGGAGAAGACGTACGTACACGAGTCTGGTGGTGCAGCGAGACGACGTAAGCGACGAGGGAGGGGGACAGACACGAGACGACGCATCGTCAATTGGTCTCGTTGTCCTTCATTGCACCACGGCCAGCAGCACGGCCAGCACCACGGCCAAGAAGATAATTGAACGGAATCGCTTGGGCTTCGGTTGCTTTGCCCGGGCTCGTGTTGCCCGCTTAAAGAGGGACGGGGGCCAGGTAGGGCGGTTTTCCCCTCCATAGCTGACAAGTCAGCCTCCCCCTCGCCAACGCGTATTTCCCACTTCATCAATACGATTAAGCGTTCTTTTTTGTCGGCCGACACGATACGCATTAATGATCGCTTATTTTAACGTGGGAGGGGGAAGGGAGGGGGGCAGGGCAGGGCCCGCGCGTCACGTCCACACGATGCGCTTAATTACACACTGTATTCAAATATCTCGTCGTCGTCGTCGTCGTTGTCGTCGTTGTTGCCGTCCTCGTCGTCGTTATAGTCGTCGTCGTCGTCGTCGTCGTCGTGGTCGTGAGAATGTTCTGAATTAACGGGAGAGGGGGGAAATCGTGATCGATCGTCGCTGACAATTTTCTAATACATCCGGCTGATTCCTGACCAAGGGTCGTCCGCACATAAAGGCCATTATTGCGGCCGCCCATGATCCATGGGAGGTACTAATGTTTATCGGTCGCATTGAAGGCGAGAAGGAGGGGGAGGCGAGGGCACGTGTCATTTTTCAACACATGTCATATTCATCTCTAATGGTCATTGTACTGATTTGTAATTCGGCAGGGCTAAAGACCTGTCTGCGCAGCTTGTATACATGGAATATCGGCTCCGTGGAGGTTGGGACGCGCTCGCTCTTCTTCTTCTGCTTCTACTTCTTCTACTTCATCTTCTACTTCTTCTTCTACTTCTACTTCTTCATCTACTTCTTCTTCTTGTCCCAATCAACCCCGCGCGCGATCAAGTAATTAAATAAGCAGCAGCGGGCAGCACCTCTCCCGCCCTACTCATCCGGTCCCTTTAAAAACACAACCGAATAAATAAATAAATAAATAAATAAATAAATAAACAAACGAAGGAACGAACAAACAGGCAAACTTTACTTTCGGCCCCTTTACACGTATTTGCTTTTACTTGGCAAAATAACACAATGCGCGAGAACGATTCGAACAATCCTTCGGGAAAAAAGCGAGCAGATGTTTCTGGATCGCCTTTGGTTTCCGGGTTGTTTGCCGGGATTCTTTTCCTGGTCCCTTTAACGAGAAACTTCTCCCACCCCTCTTCTTTTTACTTTTTTTTGTTTTTATTCATTCCTCTCGGGCGGTAGTAATTCTCTCGGCCCTTCTCGGTACTTCTCCTCGCTCTTCCACCCACTTATTGGTCATTGGCGGCGAAGTAAATTGAAGAGGCCACTGACCAATCGAAACTCCCCCGACCCGTCCGACAAGTCGAACAATGAAAACTGCCGAGAGCAAGTCCCAGTGTTAAAGAGGCTGCCTCCTGCCTACGCCTACCCACTGCAGTGTCTCCAGACACCGTAAATTTCGCTACCTCCGACTCCATTCTCTCTCTCTCTCTCTGTCTCTGTCTCTGTCTCTGTCTCTGCTGACCGTTTTGTTTTTTCTCTCATTACCGTCTATATACAGATTTTTGGCTCGACCGGGAAAACTCGGCTGGTCTCTCTAGGCCCGCGGCACCACGTGAAAACCAAAATACTCCTCCAGCTGAAGAGGACGCGTCGTTGTCGTCCCCGCCCCCCGCCCCTCGGCCTACTTCGATCCCGATAAAGCAACGGTATTGTTATTTCGTTAAAGGCTTAGCACTCTCGTTGTTTCATTCAAGACAAGAGCGTTTCTAAAGAAAATGAGCGTAACGATGCGCCGTCACAAGTCAAAGAAAGCTAAATGTGCCCTAACTGCAAAACTTTCCTTCAAAAGCCCTGACGCGCGCGCGCGCCTGCTGCGACTACAACTTTTAGTTCCTCTAAAGACACTTGATGGTGCATTTTACATTGTCCCAATGTATTATAACATTCGGATTATTAATCCAAGCCCGACCATTATAATATTCCCATTGTTATTCGTACAATTCATCTTGCCAATAAGAATTAAGACCAAACTCTTTATTTACTTTATAAATCATTAAATTATTAAAGCCTCTCTCTCTCTCTCTCTCTCTCCCCTCTCTTTCTTAATTACTCCATTAAAATTGCACCGACGTTAAGCAGCGACTTTCATTCAACTGTCCTATCGTTTCATCCGTTTGCTTTCTATCTTTAATATAATTTTCGGCGGCGGATAGCGACGTTCTTCTAAATTATCTATTAAAAGTTAATCTGTGTATTAAAAGTCATCAGCGCGCGAATGAGAACGTCCTGAAGAAACGACTCTAGAGAAAATAATACGTATCGTGTAGTCTCGTCGGATAGAAATCTACCGTGCCGACATTGTCAGGGCCCACTCTTTGCCCGGGCATGCCATGCATTTTCTGATTCATCTTTTTAAATTGCCCGTAATTTCTATTAGATGCTTACAATGATATTAAATGGCAAGTCTCGGCGGCCTTCTTTCCTCGCTTTCCTTAACTCTTAGAAATCCAAAGGCTACGTATGATGCGAGGCTATTTATCAGCCATGCGCTATCACGGTTACGTTGCACTTTCGAAAGAGCCGAATGGAAGAGGAAAAAGGTCTCACGCGGTTATTGACAAACGTGCCGACGTACGTATATTAGCCGAGTAACCGTTTCCTCGGCTTGAGGTGATCCAGGGCGCGAGCCACGTGATTTGCATGCAAAGGCCTTTCTCGCGACGCTCATTATGCCGCAAATGGTCAAACTCGCTATTAATAGTGCGGCGCTGCTGCAGCAAGTATACCACCGAGTGCTGCTGCTTTATCATATAAATGAATAAAAAAAAAAGAACCGTCGCATGACGATGGGGCCCGAGATCTTAATGAGAGATGTATATAACACTTGATTAAGCTTCATGGCGTTTTCGTTTTTGACTCGACATCGAGCGAGCCTCTCATTGACACAATTAGACCTTTCCTTTGAGTTGTTTAAAAACCATCGCATGCGCTGCAATGAATCAATTTTGGATTTTACGAGCTCGAGCTTCACTCTGCCGTTGCTGCTGCCGTTGCTGCTGCTGCTGCTGCCGTTGCTCTATGCAACGAAAGTTTCATAACCTCGTTATTATTAAGGATCTTGAATGGGATTGAATCGGGGTTCACGGCCCCGATAAGGGATAAAGGAAATCGTTTCATACCAACGCCGTCAAATAAACTTAATTTCCTTGAAAAGCTTCCGCGTGACGCGATGACTCGGCGATGAAGCGATAATTATTTTTTTTTTTCCCCCGCACCCTTCATTCCTTCTGCTTTCTCATCGTCTCGCACTTGCCGCCTGCCCGTCTCCACGTCCTCCCGTCGAATCAGTTCAATACACAGCTGCTGCTGCCGCTGCTGCTGCTGGCTCATCGTTTACACTAACCTATTCCTTCGCATGGCATATTTCATCATCGTACTCGATTAAATTTTTCCCTCTCGGAATCCTTACGCAACCACCCTGCCGTGTATATATACATAAACGCAAAAAAAAAAAAAAAACCAAAACAAAACAAAAAAACCTACCTTATATATACATACGCGTACGTACATACGTATTGTTTATCGAATGGAAGTCGTACAAGTGTTGGCCTACGTGTATTTCGCTTTATCGAGAATTAAGTTATCTGCCCGCTAGGACTCTGCACGCCCACCAACGCAACAGGGATAACACGTGCAGCGAATAGGTAAAAAGTATCCTCCCATCCCCACCTCCCCCCACCCGCCGTACTCGCGGCAAGGATGATTAAAAAACTACGGGAGATTTTCACAAACTTTTCGGCTCACATACACTTTAATAAAAAAAGTCCGCCTTAAACTGCTCCCCGCGAAAAGTAGACGCGCGATTAAAGAAAAATGAAATTCCCTGTTGAGGAAGATGTTGTTAGGTATGCGCTTGTCACTGCCATACGAATTCGATATTCGTTCGGGGATACGCCGTATCCTTGGTCGGTGCGTTCACACCAGAGCTTTTTCAGTCGAACACTTGTTTTATCCGAAAAATCATAGAAAGGTCGGCGGGATGGGATGGATGGGATGGAGGGAGGGAGGGTGGGCAACGGAGGGGATCCGCAATGGTACATCGGCAGTCGTCGTCTAGTGGTCAAAAGCGGCTACAAAGGCCAAGAAAGCGAATCGAATCGAATTGGTGACGGGGGACGGGGCACGGGGGACGGGGGCTCCTCCCGAGAGGCGCAAGTGAAAGATCTCGGGATCTCTTCGGAGCTTAGGAAAGAAGTTTCTCCCCCGGGTTGGGAAGAAAAGCTCGTTGAAGTAGTCGTGGCCGGTATTCCTCCCTCGAGCGATCCCTCGCCCCGGTACCGTGAACCACCGTGAATTTAAATGAGGCTAACGAGCTCCGTAATGCTCGTAATGACGCTAGATTGCCAGCCGAGCGTGATGTGTTACGGTGGCCAATGGTCAGGCCCGTCGGCCGTCCCTTTCCGCCTCGCCCCCCACCCCTCTCGGTCGTTAGTTCGCGGCCGGCCGCCCTATTACCGCCTTAGCCGTCGCCTTAGCCTTAGCCGTAGCCGTAGCCTTAGTCGTAGCAGTAGCAGTAGCCGTCGCCGTCGCCGTCGCCGGATTCCTCATCGATGCCGTCATTATTTATCGTCCTTCCTTAACTTTCATACTCGGAATCGGGAGCGGTCCGGGCGATTGGCACTCTTCCGAGATTACGAGGACGGGTCCGAGCGGGCATCCGCTACGAGGTAGGAAATCCGCTGCTGGCCGTTCCGTGCGCTCGCCTCCTCGCCGAGATTTCATTAGCCGGTGTCGGCTCGAGTATCCCGCCTCCTCGGGCCCGAGGAAGCCCCCCTCGCGAGGGCCTTGAGAGAAGAAGAAAGAGCGGACGCCGCGAGTGCCGAGATTACGGAGATGAATTACCGAGCCGCGCTTGATCACAAGGGCCAGAGATAGTCGTCGTCGTCGTCCTCTCTCTCTCTCTCTCTCTCACTCACTCCACCTGCGAATCACGCTTACCCCACGCTCACGCTCACCATCCAAAATCCGCGACATCCCCCCTCCGCCCCCATGACCTATTATTCCAGCTGCAACGTCTCCATGCAGTTCTCCCATACCAAGTACAAGGAAGCAAAGGATCTCATTAACCTCGGCGAATCTCATTGTCACCCCCGCAGCAACGACTTTCGCGAAAGCCTTCTTCTACTAATTATCGAGCCTCGAGCGTCTCTTTGCTATAAAGAGCGCGTTACAATATCCCTGGCATTTATCGCAAAAATGACTCTATAAGGAATTTGTGAATTGGCTTAAATCGCTTAAGGGACTACCAAAGGCGGATGTGGATTTATCGGCACGACGCTCCGACGGCAATTACGTCGCCATCATCATACTTTTAAATTAATGAAAATATCGACCCAGTGAAATAAATAGCATTGCTAGCGCGTGCATGTCGCGTTGCAAGGAGAAGAAGACACGGCCTTACTTACAAGGCCTTCTACTCTACGCGCCTCCTCTCCAATATAATATTTGAAAATCGTCGTCCGGAGGAGAGCAATGGCAAGCACAAAACGGTAATAAGATACTCACTCCTCGAGTTATAAATAATGGGAATAATGGGAAGGGGAAAATAGGCGCGTAAGGATGATAACAAGAGGTAACTCGAGAATAGTTAAAGGCGGTAAAAACAATTTCGCCTCGGTGCAAGGCTACAAAGAAAAAGAAAGAAGAAAAAGAAGATGCTGTAGAGAAATGGAAGAAGCGCATGCGTGCGAATAATAACGCACAGGGACTCGGACATTGAATATGTGTGTATGTATTGTGTAGAGAACCAGCGCCGAGTCCTTTGTGTAGCAAGAGTCCAGGAGACTGACTGCGTTACTACTTTCTTTTCCTTCCTTTATGTACTTTTCCAAGCAATTTTTCCCCGAAATTTATAGCCCAGCCTTCTTCATTGAATTCATTTGTTGAGCTCGACGCTTTCCACCAAACATTGACTGACATACCCGTAATAAATGAGTATCCTGTAATCCCTGCGTTTAATCACGTGGCCGAGCCGAGGCATTGGGCACGAAAATTGCTTGTTAATCGCCGAGCTGACCAAGGACGACGACGACGACGACGACGACGTCAGGGAAATAGAAAAAAGAAAGAAAGAAGCGACGGCGCTGTAAGATTCTTCTCGTTTTTTCTCTTTCTCTTTCTCTTTCTTTTTTTATATATATACATCTTACGATACAGAAGGATTGCAGACGATATCTTGGCAGAAGAGGGATAAAAGGGTCGGTAAAAGGGAGCGGGCCTCGGTTAAATTAACGCGCACCACTCGGTGTCCGAGCAATTTACGAAAATTCGCTGGAGTCTTAACGGCCACCTACCTATGAGCCATCGATTTATCGATTTATCGTACCGTTCAAAGCCCTAATTTATATTTACAAACTCGGCCGCGAGTCGGAGCAAGCCTGCCTGCCTCGCTGACCCGACCCCTTCATTAGCAGCCTCCTTATTACTATTACTACTATTATTACTACTACTATTATTATTATTATTATTGTTATTACCGCAAGAGCAACGCTTTAAGGAGATTGGGCATCGCGAGCTAGCAGCAGCAGCAGCAGCAGCAGCATCATCAGTACAAGCGTATCAGTTTCTCCCTGGCTATTCTCGGAGAAAAGGGAAGAGCGCGGTTGGGGGGGCTGGGGGGTGGAGTGAGCATTAGCGGGGGTCCAGAGCAGGAGCAGGTGCGATCGAGCCGAGCCTGACTCAGCGGTGCCGATGAGTCCTCCCTGCCATCCCGAAGCTAACTAACGCCCACCTTCGGTCATTTACATTGAATTCCTCTCTAGCTCGTGTAGCTCTGCGGGCAGAAGCTCGAGGAGCGTCGACTTTTAATAATATTTATCCGGTGCAACCTCCGGACGGGCGCGACTCCGGACCGCCTGCCCAAGACGCTCTAAGAGATTAACAAGACAGGAAATCGGATGCTCGAGCCAGGCAAATTTAAGGCGCTCCTTTGAGTTTTCGCACTCGGCTTATGGCAGCGGCAAGTGTCCGTGACGAGAGCGGGGGGTGGGGGTGGGGGAGGAAGGAACGGGCAGTCAGCGGCATGGGGATGCGCCAGAAACGTAACAAGCACCTACGCCGAGTTAGGAATAGCACGGGAAGAGTCAAAGCCGCGAGACGGACAAATAGATGACGGGTAGAAACGTACGGACATTATTAATCCCGTGGAGATTCACGTGGAGCGCGAACGATTTAATTAAAATAGGGAAAATAATAAGGAGAGCGTTAGTGAGTGTGTAAACGTTCGATAATTTATTAGACGAGGCTGAGGCTCTAACCTTACCCACCCACCCACTCACCCACTCACTCGTCCTTTCGACAGGCATTTACAATGAATAACAACATTTGTCAGATTATCTGGTCCAAGCATCTCGTACATCTCAGATTCTTCGTACTATCATTTTAATCCTCTCGGCCTTTTTAATTCAGCGAGACGGAGACTCCGTGTCGTGTGTATACAAGCCCCGTGTACCTGTTCATTTTTACTATTTATCCCGAGACATGCTATTCTAAATTTACTCGAGCGCGACTAGGAATACAGTGCGCGAGTGAGTGAGTGAGAGAGAGTGAGAGGCGGAGAGAGACCGAGTACCGGTGAAACGTAACGTCGTCGCGTTCACGCGCGCGCGTGGGCGCAATTACAAATCATCTTCCGCAGTCAATTAAATTGATGACTCGTTAAACGAGCCGGCAAAACTGGTCAATATCGTTTGGATTTATGCACGGCAAGTAGCCGGGACACGATGAAACGAGCCGACGGGAATCCGTAAGAAATATTCGATTCCCAATTATTCGTCAAGTCGTAAAGCCCGTATTTTTTTTTTTTTTCTTCATCTCTCCTCCCCCTCCTCTTCTTTTCGTACGCTATTTCGCTCGTAAAAAGAATACTAGGAGCCAAGCGATACCGCCCGTCCCGACTCTACCGTCGTTTCCCTCCCTTCCCTCCCCGTCCTCCATCCTCGCCCCTCCTCCCTCCTCGCCCCACCAATCGCCCGAACAACATAATAATCGCATCGACGAGAAGAGATAAAATTTCTTTTTTTTATTATTGTTTAATTGAATAATCAGCCGCGGCTTATCTTACTCGACTCGTAACCGTACTTTTTTAACGACCGACTTCGCGCTTATTAAATTAATACAACAGCATACGCTGGATGGAACGTAGGAGGTGCAGAGTATTACATTCGAGCGCATGCATAATTGCCGGGACTTGCTCCAAGAGAGAGAGAGAGAGGGATGCTGCGGCCGGCTTATAATACGAATATCCCGTGACGGGACTCTATTTTAAAGATTCGGTTAGCTCGGCCGTCTCCGTTTGTAAATGTACGTGACCCATGAAAGAGACTTTTGTCGGCGCTAAAAGTATTCAAGCGCCATCCACAAATTACGTTTGGACGCGATAATTCCTACGGTGCTTCGACACTTTATTGTCACCCTCCCGGCAAATATTTACGGACTTGTTCCCGTGTCGGCTTATGTCGCGAGTAAGGCTCAAGAGCAAGAGCAAGAGAGATAGAGAGAGAGAGAGAGAGAGAGAGCACTAAAAAGAACGAAAGGAAAAAAAAAGGGAAAGGGAGAAAGAGAAAAATACAAGGTGGAATAAAGAATCGAATAATCGGAGAGAAAAAATTGATCCAGAGTATATAGTCACCGGCCGACCACCGGAGCACCAGGACCGACCGACCGACCGACCGACCGACCGACCGTTCCTACTTGGCCGCTCTGTGCCTCGATGTAATCGTGTCCGGACAGGCAAAGAGAGAGGGAGAGAGAGAGGGAGAGACGGGTGGGAGCCTGCCGCGTATTTGACTCGGGCAACAACTTCACGCTTTCGCTTAAGCCGTCGTCGTCGTCGTGGCGTACTCCGAGCATGAACGGCGTTCTCCGGACGGCCGACATAATATAATACGTATTATGGAGGCGCGCGGTGCGTATTGCTCTGGCTGTCCCGAGAGACACAGGTATCTCTCTCTCTCTCCCTCTCTCTCGCATTCGCAAACTCTCTCGGCAAGGGGCATAGGGCCAGGCCGACGGTGGGTTGTTGTTATTGAGAGGTAGGGATGGTAGGACGGTGAGGAATGGGCGGGGGGGGGCATTCAGGTAAGAGAGGTACAGCCTGCGTGTTTGCACCGCGGTTGTAACGGGCAGGGGGGGAGGAGGAGGAGGAGGTAGAGAAGAGGTGCCGCCGTCGTTGCGCCGAGGCTGATCCTTGCCGGGACCCCGCAGGCCGTCGGCAGCGGCCATTAAATCCCAGCCGCCTGCTGTCTACCCCTCCCCTCGCGGCCCCGCCGTGTCCCTCATCCACGATCCGCCTGCCCCCTCACCGTATGCCCCGCGACCAGACGAATCCAATGCCAGCGGGAACGCCGCCGCCGCTGCCGCCGCCGCTGCTGCTGCTGCTGCCTGCTGCCTGCGCCTGCCTGCCTGCCTTTCTGCCAAGGCAACCTTGGAGCACCGCCGGAGTCTATCTCTCCCTCCCTCCCTCCCTCACTCTTTCTTTCTTTCTTTCTCGTTCGCTCGCTGTCTCCCGGCCGCCCGCGCCCCTCCCGACGCTCGCTCGCCGCGCGAAGAAAGCGATAGGCCCGGACGTTTCGGTCTCTGTTACTGCTGGCTATCGTCGAGGTGCGCTACACCCTGGCATCCTTTGATTAATTACGCTCGGCTCTCGCGATACCCCAGCAACTCTCTCTCCCTCTCTCTCTCTCTCCCTCTCCCGGTTAATTATCCAGATCGGCGCGAGTCCCTTCTAAAGAGGCCTGTCTTCTGTCTCCGCTCCACCTTCCCGGCCGTACCTAGAGGTTCATTAAAGCGAGCAGCGCGACACATTATATATATATATATAATAACGAGGGCATCCTGAAGCCTGCCTCCTCGCCGCCGCCCTATACCGGTACCGACGATTATGACGGCTGACCTGCTCGTCCACGCGAGCACCGTAAATCCGCGTATATAGTTGTACGGGGCGGAGAGGCTGTAAAGCCCTTTGTGCGATAGGTTCGCTCGCTGCTGTTGCTGCCGCAACAGCTCTCCGATTGCTCGTAAACGGCCGGCCGGCTGCTGGTGAAATAAGAATGCGAGAACGAGGAGAGGGAGGCATGCACCAAGAGAGAGACGGAGCGATAGAAAAAGGGCCGGGGACCGGGGGTTTATTGGGGGCTAGAGTGAGAGAGAGAGAGAGAGAGAGGGAGGGAGGGGGCGCCGGTGGCCTTCTTTCCCTGAATTGCTATCGACCAACAGCTGACAGACCCTCGACTATCCCATTCTCTCTCTCTCTCTCTCTCTCTCTCTCGCATTGCAGCTACGTACCACCTCCCGCCCCGCTGTCCCGCTGCCGCGTCGTAATCCACTTTTGGTTCTACTTTCCTAGTACATTCAAGCCATCTTCTAATTTTAGGACTCGTATTTATAGCCAGTCTCCATGCATCCTGCAGAGCCTTTTTACCCCCTCCCTCCTTCACGGTCCCCTGACCCTCCTCGACCACTCCTGCTACAATCCCCCACCGTACCTTTTTCGCGTTCCATCACATGTTCCCTTTCTCTCTCTCTCTCCCCCTCTCTTTTTCTAGTCTCCTTACCGTCATGAATATTCAACGCGATCGTGTAAACAAGCTCTCGGAGGAGCCGCCGAGCAACTGGAGCGCGCGAACATCAACCGCCCACTCGCTATCGAGAAAAGCCTTCCTAGATAGCACAGTCTAAAAGCCGCGAACGAGAGCGTGTGTGTGAGAGAGAGAGAGAGAGAGGCGAGAACGAGAGAGGGGAGCAGCTTTGATCGGGCGATTAAGCGCTCGGTGCGATATCGACTCCGTAAGAATTATAGCGACGCGTCATCTATTACTTTTTCTCAGTGCACTGGAACGAGCTCGCCGTAGAGGTTATGTTGACTTTTATAATGTAAATTTTGCAGAAACGCGATTTCAGGACAGTCGAGCCTTTACGTTAGACTGTGTTGCTTGCAAAAGGACTTATTTATAATTCCCTTATACATATTCAGGCGTGATTCATCCAGCTAATAGCTTACTACACGTCGGGTATTTAATCGTACGAGACAAGCAGACTACGCCGAGGACGACGACGAGGACGACGACGAGGACGACGACGACGACTACCTACGTACCAGCACCACGGCTACCCCAGCCCGGCTACTCCGGATTTTTCAATTAAATCCTCGGGTCCTCGGTGTCAAAAGCCGGATAAATCGAAAATTACAATCTCCGGCATGACAGGCCTTTTATTTTTTTTTTCGCCTTTTCTTCTTTGCGAAAAATAATATCCTCTTTGTTTGAAGGCAGTGAGCCAGCAGGGACTGTCACGTACGTACTCATATTTACAAGCAGAAGCTCAAGATGTGAATAGGCCGGCCGGCCGGCCAGCGTTATTTTTCATTAAAATTAAATGCCTCCGCGGCCTACCGTTGTTGTTTTAGCCAACATCCACGACTTTATATTACGCGTCAAACCTATACGTAAGCGCCTTGCCACTGTATTATTCCAAGAGCCCGTGCCCTGTATTTTATAAGAATTTCAACGAGAGCTCCGTACTCGAGGCTGTGGTGGGCGGGAGGGGGAGGAGAGAGGTGGTGAAAATAAAACAACTCTAATGGGAAAGAAGGGAACATTGATTGGATCGCTAGCTCAGAAGCTAGCCTTTCATTTCTCTGCACTTGCGCGATAATCGGTCGCGCAGAAGAGCTTCTTCAACATGCAGATGTCTACGTACACGTTTCTCTTACTTCTCTCCACCCAGAACAATTATTACTCCGAGCCCTTTCTTTAAACGGCATCCTTATACGAAGCAGAGCGAACCGAGCAAAGAGGAGAGAGAGAGAGGGAAGAAGAAAAAGAGAAACGGCATTCGGTCTTCTTTTGTAAGTAATTCCTGTATAATGAAGTACGATTCAGAGAGGCATACAAAAGCATATGATCCAGAAAAGAAAAAAAAGAGAGAGAAAAAAATGTTAATATTAGGTTTCAATGATGCGATCGAATTCAAGCCTCGGCGGCAGATGATGATATTCCGATACCAGTACAAGAAACTTGCGCGGCACAAAATTGTTTCCGTCCTACCTTTCAATAATAACTCGCACGCCACGTAATGTGTAATCAGCCGGGGAATATGCACTGCACTCTCGGTCAAAATACAATTTATCGCCGCTAATGGACGCCGTTACGACATGGGCCGATTAAGGTATCCGCCGTGTACTCGAGGTATCACATTCGAATTGTACGGTAAAATCTTTGAATTTGCTCGACCTTTTATTTCTCGAGTACGGTACGGGGCAGAGGCTGCGGGCTGAAGAGAGAGAGAGAGAGAGAGAGAGAGAGAGAGAGAGAGAGAGAGAAAAGGAAAAGCGAGGGAAGAATGCGGTTTTTTTTTTTTTTTTTTATTTTCTTCGCCAGGCTTTTCTCGCCCGTAAAGGCCGAATACCTCGCGGACGTCTTTTGTCCCCCGGAGGCAAGAGAGCTCTTCCACGACAATATAATCGAGCAGCGGAGCGCGGGCGTCTTGACTTTCGAAAAACCTCATTACGCAACGATTGTGGGACCACACGGAGATTAATTTAACAAGCGGGCAAAGAGCTCGGCCAGGTCCAGCCTCTACTCCGGGAGAAGGGAATGTATAAAAAAAAAAAGGGAGAGAAATAGGCTTGGCGCCCCCGCGCATCATAATAATCTCCACGTATTATTAGACTGTTTATGAATGGAGTCCGGAGATGCTGAAGCCGCGCAGTCGGTCGGGAGTCGGTCGGGAGTCGGTCGCCGGTCCCGCGTGTCTCGGACATATTTTTAACCAAAAATGAAAGAGAGAGAGAGAGAGAGACTCGATGGTGTGGTGGTGGTGGTGATGATGGTGGTGATGGTCGTGTCGGCAGTCGGCCATTCCCCGAAACAAAGGAGAGAAAGTAGCGAAGGTGGTTTCCGTGATCGTGACAAGGGTGTCGTCGTCGTCGTCGTCGTCGTCGTCGTCGTCTCGAGCCTCTTCTCGGTTAATGCTTCCTCGTCGCGGAAGTGGTGCTTTGGAAGCCTCCTTTTCCAGAAATACGTGTGGACGACGGCCTCGCTACCCCCCAAGCCACGCGCGACGTTCCCGTAAATATGCGGCGCACACGTATACGTGGAGAGCGAGCCCGACTTCGCGAAGATGACGACGACGACGACGACGACGACGACTGCGGGCCAGGCATTTATATACACGCGTCCGGACCACGCGCCGAAGCAACAAGTTACGGAAGGAGATTCCGCGCTCACTAGTCGACTAGCGAGGAGAAACGAAACAGATAAAAAAAAAAAAGAATAAGAATAAAAAATAAAATAAAAATAAGAAAAAAAAAACGATAAGAGACACGCCTAGACGCCAAGAGGAGAGCACTTTGTGCATTCTTTCTTACTGACGAAGATGGCCGTAGAGTAGAGGCTGCTTGCTCCCCCCCCCCCCCCACACACACACCACGGCCGACCTCGCCGCTCGCGTCTTTATTAGCCTCGCAGACGCGATTCTTCGGCCTCTTCGATGCTGGCTTATTAATCGGCAGAGCCTCTATCTATCTCCTCCTTATCGGCGCGTGCGCATTTCTTAGCCGGCGAGACTCTTGGTATGTATTAAATAGACGGGATGCTCGTTGCATCTCTCTCGGTCTTACTCCGGCCCGCGAGGCCGTAACCAGCAAATACTCCCATTCTTTCGTTGAGCTGAAGGGAATGCGGGCGGCGGTCACGGTAAGGGCGTCAGGCGATGGGTGGTTGGGTACGGGAGTGGGAAGGGGGGTGTACCGGGAGAGAGGGAGGAAGACAGGCAGGAGGGCTCGAGAGCTCGTGCAAGGTTGCCCTTCAACCTCCGAGGCCTTCGAGGACTTTCCTCTCCCTCGCCGTATACTCTCGTCTTTTCAATGACAGTTTATTTATTTATTTATTTTTTTTTTTTCTCTCTTCCTTCTCTCCATCCGAGTTAGTTATTGTTGGTTGATAAATAAGGTCACGGCTCGCGACCGCTTACGGTATTACGGAGCACCGACAAGGGCAAAATCTCCTGCTTTTTTTTTTTCTTTTTGCTCTTTATCGAACAATGCGTAATCCGCGCCTCTGCTTTATAATTACGGATATTGGTTATACGAGAGAGAGAGAGAGACGAGAGGGGGAGAGAGAGAGGATAGCCGGACGAATCGATAGTTCGACTATGCCGAGGCATTATTGCCAATGCCATTGGATTTGTTCTTGCATTAAGAATGATCGTAGGTATAATTTAAGCCCAGAGACTCTTAGCAGGAGGGGGGGGAGGAAGGAGCCTGTAATGGAAAATCAGCGGTGGGCGCCTCTCACGCGCGCATGGGTCGGCTCTGGACAGAGGTCGCATTGTGGGCACCGCATGGCTCGCGTATTGGGAAATAGCGTGGCGAGATGGGGGCGGGGAGGCGGGGGGGTAGGCGTAGTAGTAAGTCCATAAAAGAATAAAATCGTTGACGAAGTTGATGCAGTTAAAAATCGGTAGTTTTATTGGCAGCCGACCGGGACATTACAAGCGCGGCTTCGACAGTAAAACGCCGCAAGAAAATACGCGCACGCACGCGCGCGCACACACAGAAAGAGACAAACAGTGAGAGAGAGAGCGCGAGGGGAAGGGGGAGGGGGTGGCTCCATCGCTCTTTGTTGGTGAGCAGAGAGTTGAAATTCCTCGGTTAAAAGCTGCAATTTTATAAATAGTTGACTCGCAGACGCTCAAGATACGAATATGATATGAGGCCGAGGGGCGGGGGACTGATAGGGAGGAGCTACGATTGTTCAATTGGATTAAATAAACGAGTAATAGAGTCTCTCCCTTTGACTCACGGGCTGGGCTTGCTCTCTCACGTGACTAAAGGTAATTTTCTCGCGCGTTCCGCCGGCATCGGCATCGGACCTCCTCCACCTCCACCTCCACCTCCACCTCCTCCTCCTCCTCCTCCGCCTTCTTCTATTCTTCCCGTCTTTACGTCGGATTTCGCCGACAGGACACCTCTCCTTTTCTCTTTCGACAACTTTTTTTTTTCGCCCCCTCCCTCTTCCTCGAGAGCTAGAGAGAGAGAGAGAGAGAGTGCGCCGAGGCTGGAGCGAACGGGGGAAAAATATCGAGAACTGGTTTCCCCGGCCAAACTCGTTTCTCGGTAATAGTGGGACCGAGGGGCGAGGGAACAATCGTATTTAAAAGGGCGTAGGGCATTGAACGAGTGCCGGCGGTAGCGAGGGAGGGGGGGGAGGAGGGACAGAAGGTGGCAATTTCATCTTCACGACCGAGTTGGATGATCACTGGCTCCCCCTCCCTCCCTCCCTCCCACCCGTCAGCCTTTTTCACGGCACTAAGTTTTCTTTTCTTTTTTTGTTTTTTTTTGCGCTTCCGTGGAAATCCGACTCGAGGACTTTTCAGGGGACTCGTAGTCCTCCGTAGACCCCGGGCTGCTTCTCCCCTCTCCCCATATCCTCCTCCTCCTCCACCACGTAAGTCACCCCCGCGCAGCATACGCAAGGAGCCGCGATCATTAATCAAGTCGAAATCGCTCGGCCCAAAGAGTTCCTTCAACTCGGTGACTTTTTTTTTTTATAAATCGCCCGTATCGCCGACGGAGCACACGAGGAGCTGCACGAGGAGCAGCACGAGGAGCACGTCCCCGTCCCTCTCGAGACACTTGAGCCTCCTCGAGCACTCGGCGGGGGGGGGCGGAGGGAGACGCTATTAGCACGCGACCGGTGCAGCCTTTTCCCTTTCCCCTCGTCCGAGGCTTCCACGACACAGGGAATTTCCCAGAATTTTCTATCTCCCGTCGGATCCTTATCTTGGCTTTGCCCTTCTTTCGCCCGTTTCCTTTTGTTTTGCAGCCCTCCCCCCCCTGCGCCGCCACTAGTTTCGCGTAAACTGATTTTTCGAACTCGTTCTCGAGACCCGAGGGGGATGATGATTATTATGATGGCGCAGACGACGGCCCGGCCCGGTCATCGGTATTATTTCCGGGAAAAGTTTCGGACAAGTTTTTACTCCCGCCCCCTAATTCCGGCAACTCTATCGCCGTAATCCACATAATCCCACCTCCTTTTTCTTTCACGAAATTAATAACTTCGTTCTTGCGTTACGCTCCGGCTCGTGTTTCTCGGAATCTGCGAATTCGCCGAACAGTCCTCCTGCGCCAGTTAAAAAAGAAAGCGTTCCGATGAGGGACGGTGGCGGTGGCGGTGGCGATGGCGATGGTGGAGGCGGGGACGGAGGCGGGAGCGGGGGCGCGGGGCGTACGTTCCGGAAATAAGGAATATCGGGCTCGTTTGCCAATGCAGGATGTCGCCGAGCTTTCCCCCCCCCCCCCCCCCGCCCCCCACACGAGGCTTTTAACCAATGATTCAGACTAATCGGCACGCGCCCAGACTCCGCTTCCCGAAAGCCATCCTCGAGGATGTTTGTTACGAATTTAGAATTCAGTGCAGCGGTCCGATGTGACTTTTTTTCCATGCGGCTGGAGGTCTCCGCTCGCCCCACTCCACACCGCGACAAGTGAAAAAACTCGTAGGGCTCGTTAATCATTGGGAGTCGGGGGGCTAGGGGCTGGATGTATGGGTGGATGGACGAGTGGCGGAGACCGATACCAACAGCTGGAGACGGAGACGGAGACGGAGACGGATACGGACGCGTGAAACCGTGGCTTTTCCATTTTCAACGCACGCGTCCCGTAAACGGTCGCGAGATCGAGAGATTCGTGAGGAAGCATGTAATAAGACAGGGCAGGGCAAGTCGTCGTCGTCGTCGTCGTCGTCGTCGAAGTTCCCCAATCTCTCTAGTAAAGAACGACGACAAATCGCGGCGGATCGACGTCGGCATAACCTCAAAAGCGACAGCCGAGCCGAGCCGAGCCTAACCGAGTGCACGTCGCCAGAGTGGCAGGGGGTGGGCGGCCATCAAGGATATTCGTGGAATCGGCCACTTCCGGGAATCGGGGCTCGAGCGACGCCACCCGATCGCGAATTATCCCTCGACCTCTAGAAGACGCCCGCGCCACCCCGACTTCCGATTCGGTTTTTTATCCTTCGCGTAAGCGTGCAACGAGTCCTCGACGTTTCGCCACGGGTGAAACTACTCGAGCGATCGGTCCCGTATCCCGTACCTCGTACCCCGTACCCCGTCACCCTACTCCTTGGGCAACCACTACGAAGCGCCCCGTCGGGACGGTCCCACCCAGCGGCACCACTCGCCTTCTCCTTCGACAGCTTTAAAGAAAGAGCAAAGAGCATCGTCATACCTCACAGTCCACTGGGCATGTTGACTTTGGATCGGCCCCTCCACCAGGATACTCCAATATATACACTGTGCACACTTTATTTACTCTCCTTGAAACAGCGACGCACACACAACGGAAGGACGCCTCTGAGCGGGGAGGGGGGTAATTCCCGGAATCGGACACTCACGAGGGAGACTCGCGCGAGTCTCCAGTGGACGTGGAAAAAGGTGGGTGAAAAAAAGTGTACGAGGGTGCGATGTACGGGTGGGAGGGAGGGAAGGGGGGCGGTGATGGGGGTGGTTGACGAAGGACGGGAGTGAGTCGGGCGACGAGGAGTACGAGTGGTGCAGGCAGGCGGTGTCGGGGGTGAGCGTAGATCGGGAGTCGATCGACGCTCGCCGCGAGGATTCGAATCTCACGGACGGGATGGCGGTTAAGCGGGTGGGTTGGAGGGAGCGAGGGAGGGTAGACGAGGACAGTGGACCCACGCACTTCACGGCTACCGGCGGTCAAGTAACGCACGGCACTCGCTAAACACCCGGCTCGCACCACCGGCTGCTGTCTACCTGGCCGTTGTTGCGCCTCTGTCCTGGATGGACGTACCGTCGATGGGGGCGCGCGCGCGCGCGCGTACGGCCCGTCGTCGCCGAGGCCCCGATCAGTGCGGAGCACCCTGACAACCTGACTTGGAACGCGACGCGACTCTCGAGAGCCGAGCGAGGGACTGGCGCGCTTCGACGGCTGCCCTCCCGACGACGAGTCGTGGCTCCGTTCGGCCCCCCCACCACCACTCTCGACTACCCGGCCGGCAACTACGGCGGCGGCTGCGGCGACGGCGGCTGCGGCGGTGACGGCGGCTACGGCGGCTACGGATGCGGCGGCGGCGGCGGTGACGACGGCGTCATGGCGACCGACCGCGCGCGTCCACCAGTCGACCTAACCTCCTTAACTCGAAGGCGCCAGCGTCGTGCAGCGTGGTCCCATGGGCCCGACCCATAGCTTTTGGCTGTTCCAAACAGTTGTGGTGAGGGAAGCGGAGGCTGTCAGAGGCACGGCCGGTATTAGCCCGAGGCCGAGGAGTAGCGGCCCCCGGGAGCGCGCGACACCGGGCACTTTAAATGCCCGGGGAGCTCCAGCGTTCGTCGACGGGGCCCGGTGGTTCGCGGCTCGGCGGGTGGGGCCCCGTCTCCTCGGTTCGCGGGCAGTGAGAGAGGAGTGCGTCCTGGGAACGTTTCGCACACGCTCGGGACACGGGAGACAGGAAGAGGCCGATCCGGTCCCGGGAGGACGGACCGTCCGGGCCCTGCGGGTCGCGCCTCCCGCACACGCGACACCTCCCAGTGGTCTCGAAGGTCCGGCTGCGACACCCACTCACACTTACACCTTAGCTGCCCGAGCCCTACGGCGCCGTCGTCCGTCCTTGTCTGGGAGACAGTCGCGTAGCGTACATCGGCACGGTACCGGGCGCGCGTGGGACGTCCGTACACGGTGGTATGAGTAGCGAGTGGGGAGCGGGTTGCGTGGTTCGTGGCGGGTAGGGGGTGGGAGGGAGGGAGGAGAGGTGTCGCGCGGTGCAGCCTGCCTCTCTTCCTTCTATTTTCCACCGCTGATTTATCGAGCGAATAAAATATTTACGCTCACCGCTCATTTCCCTGCCTCAAATTACCCATAGAACTGCCGCTTAACCATACTCACTCACACGCACACTCTCATCTTTTTGTCAGTGCGCGTTTCTCCTCTCGCTACTTCGGGACGCGTAAAAACAAAACGGATTTGACCGCGGGTAGGATTTATTTACGTCCTCGGAGAGCACCAACGCCACGGGACGCTCCCGTTCTCGTTCTCGTCGTCGTCGTCGTCGTCGTCGTGTCGTTGTCGTTGTCGTTGTTGCTGCTGCCGCTGTCGGTGCTGGTGCTGCTGGTGCTGGTGCTCCTGCTGCTCTTGCCGCTGCTCTTTCAGTGACATTATTCACCATCGATCCCCTGCGTCTTGCTTAAACGCCGTTACACATTCACCTTTACATAATCAAATTGCATTTATTTCCCTTCAACCGTCAGCGACTCTTCGACATTTTCATTCCCCCTACCCCCCTCCCCCCCTTCCCAGCCTCCTCATTGGTTCGCCGGTGCTGAAAACGAAACCCTACGACGCGTCTTGAATTTTTCACTTGCAAATAAATTCGACCGTACGAACAACAACAACAACAACAACAACAACAACAACAACAAAGTCCAATATTGTTAAACTCGTTGAGCGATTAAATATCCTTTGGTGAATGATAGTCCCGTTGAAGTAAAAGCTGGAGGTCATTCCACCGGATGACGCTCGCTCGCAACCAGACGCGCACGGACACGTCCACGTATTTATTGGGGCTCGTGGAGGAGGAGGCTCGAGGGGGAGGCTCGAGGGGGAGGCTCGAGGAGGAGGCTCCGGGACGTATGAGAATGTAAAGTAATTTCAGTCGTCGGATCCGCTCGAGTAGTACGAAATTATGCTTGATGGGGGGGAGGGGGGTCGATTAACTAACGCGAGTAACGAACGATCCACAGATCATTGATTCTGTATATTTGCCTATTTGAAGGGGCCGAGCCGAGAGCCGTGAGTCAAATATCTCATAGAACGTGAAAGATATTCAGCCGACGTCCCTCCCGTCCCGTAATACATACATCTCTTGGCAGGTGAACCGTGACGGTGAGCTCGGTAGAGCGGGCCAAAAGGCTTCGTCGTCGGCTTTGGTACCGAACAGTACTCGTTGCCACTCGAGGATAAACTTCAGATAAATATCGAGATCGTCACGTAAGTCAGTCCTCGTGTATTCGTCGCCAGGGTCGCGATAACGTAAAGGCGCGAGACTGTCGACAGTGTCAGACGAGCCTGGATCTTGTTGGGTGGGTCGGGTAAAGTGGCAGGGGCAGGGGCAGGGGCTCGACGTTGGGCGGAGCCGGTAAGAGAGGAGGAGGAGGAGGGTAATCGAAATCGAAAATTCCACGTGGAACTGCAGCGGCGTAAAGGAATCGCGACCGCCGGGGCTAATCGATGGCCAGGTAAAGCGAGAAGCCGCTTTATCTTATCTCGGGCTCATCCGGCGTGGGTATGACCGATCGCCCGCCTCTCTCTCTCTCTCTCTCTCTCTCTCTCTCTCTCTCTCTCCCTCACAATACTACGCGCTCGGCAAATGCACTTGTCCGCTAATGCAGGCCCATCTGTTAATGGCGGGTTGGGCCGGGGAACCGAGAGGGGCGGGGGTTCCTTTGTCCTGTCCGACGTTATATTTTTTTTGGCCGGTCCGGATAAGCCGATACCCATCGCCGAGAGTCGGTGGCGGCGGCGGCGGTGCGGCGGCGGAGAGCCGGGACTCGCATGGAAATCCACTCCTAGTGCTCCTACGGGCGTGCAATTACGGCCGCCACGTGATCTCCCTCGGCTCTTGATCGATCGGACTGCATTCAATGGAGGAACGCCAATAACCTGCGGAGCCTCTGCCTGCCACCGACGCGACCAGTCCCCGACCGACGATCCCATTCGACTCGACTCGACTCTCGGCTTTATCATTACTCTCCATAGATCATT
Organism: Ceratosolen fusciceps; assembly: GCA_018883505.1. Classification (NCBI taxonomy): domain Eukaryota; kingdom Metazoa; phylum Arthropoda; class Insecta; order Hymenoptera; family Agaonidae; genus Ceratosolen; species Ceratosolen fusciceps. Next base: position 3,744,521 of record RCIC01000016.1, read on the forward strand.
GGCGTCGACGCTTTTTCATGCCAGTCAGCCTCTGACCACCCGCCCCCCACCGCCCCCCACGCCATCGTGCGCCCTGCGCCCTAATCGCCCCGGCGATAATAACTCGACACCGGACCCCGTGTGACTGACAAACGTTCGCATTCGAACTTGCATTCGAGCCGGATAAGCAGGGGTCCTTACCGCGGCAGAGGCAAACTAAGGTAAAACGAACGGTCTGCGCCGGCGTTTCCCCGTCCCGTTCTCACCCACGTGGATATAACCTTCCGGGAAATCCCATCGGCGAGCCGCCACTGTCGCATAATTACCATAAATTCATCCTCGAAATACCATTGTCGGTGGCCGACTGGATTCCCCGGGCGCCAGACTCTCCCTTCCTCCTTTACCTCGTCTTTACCCCCCCCAACCCCACCCTACCCCACCCTACCCCCGGGCCCCCGTTTACCTTAGCGCTACGAATAAATTCCCTGATCCGTTAACGCTTTCGCGCTAACCGCCGCCACCACCGCCCGAACCATATTCCGGCATATTCCGGGCGCCGTATCATTATAATACAAATACGAGTAGCGCTTCCGTTGTTTTTCTTTTTCTTCGCGATTGACAAGGACGACGAACAACACTCTCTCCGACTTTATCCCACTTTTTCTGCATTCTCGGAGACGCTTTCGTAATAAAGCGGCTCCGGGACTCGGCGCCAAGGAACACAGCGGCCCGGGTAATGGCGCTAGGGGCCGGACGAGGCGGGACGAGGCGGGAGGAGGCGGGAGGAGGAGGGGTAGCGCGGACACGTAAATACAATGCGCCGCTCGAGAAGATCCATTGAATTCAATAAGGGAATCCTTATTGAAAATTGTAACCGCGAGCCACGAAATCTCGTGACGGTATGGGCAAGCAGTCACGCAAGCTCGGATTCCCGGGCTCGGATCCCCGGATTTCTGGGCCGCGCGCGTTTCACCGGGGACTGTGAAAGTCGACGTCGGGACGTATGCACCGTCGCTCCAGAGTCCACGGGAGAAACGCCGTCGTCTACGGCTATTGGGGTGGCTCGGCCCCACTAAGTGATCGGGATCGATTATTGCCTAGTTCGCGTCTCGCGACGCACTCCCTCCCCTCCACCCCACCCGCCTCCACCCCAATCCAACAAGTCATAAGGACAAGCGCAACTCTTTTGTATAATGAGTGAGCGAGGGAGGGGTTATCGGGGTTATTGGGGTTGCTGACGAGGTGACACTGGTTGGTCATTGGTTAAATTGAATGGTAGGTAATAAGTAGTGGTCGACGAGGATGACGTAACGGCTTGCCTTTTTCGGACAATGGCCGGTGACGAGTCCGAGCTCAGAGGTGAATGATTGGGAGGGTGGCGGGGGACGGGCAAGGATAAGCAGAGACGGCGACAATGGATGCGCGATTGGTGAGAATTACGCGGAATTACGAAACGTCGGGACCGTCGTGTGATTTCGTTGCGAAGGAGCCAAGTGAGCCTGGCTGGGCACTCCGTGTAATTGCGAAGGAGGATGGTTAGGATAAACGGATGCACGTGCGCTTCCGCCGGAGGTCCACCCTCCCCCCACCCGCGCCGCCCTTTCCCACAGTCAAACCCGTTGGCTGCGAAATAAATGCCAGGGAAGGAAGGGCCCTTATCGGATTACGCGGTCTCCGCACTCTCATTGCAGTTTCAATCAATGTTCCGTGGTAGGGCGGCCGACGCGGCCAGGCACGCACCTGCGGGAAAGGTCCTCGCCGACGACGCTCCACCGCCGTCGCCCTCACCCTGACCACGTGAGCCAGTGTACTAACGCGTCGCGCGATATTCCCGAAAGTGACCTCGGAGCTGCTCCGGAGATTCGCTTGCACTTACCTAAGCCTCGTACCTCCTTCTGCCCCTTCTATTGAAGAACTTACCTCCCCCTGTAACGCACGGTTCTTACGTTAGCTTCCTCCCTTCGGGTAATTAATATTATCCCTAAACGGCAACGAAGCGCATTCAAATGTGTGCTGCATCAAATCCAATAATACATTTGGGGTCTGGGATGGGGGTGGGGGTGGGGGAGGTATAAGTGGCCCGATGTGATTACGTATTCGAACGCGATCGATATTTATCTTGGCCGATTATCATGGATAATTTGTATTATCGAATTAATCGAAAGGCCGTCGGGGGGGGGGGGGTAAATAAATATCGAATTGTCATTGTATAGGATGGGACGGGGCTCGGCTCGGTATTTAGAGGTATGCGGCCATGTATGCGAGCATCGCGTACCTGTTAAGGGGTAATAAATAAAGGTAGGAATAGCAGCGGCACAGGGAGCAAATGAATCAGTTTGCCCGCGGCTGGGGGTAATAAAAATTGTGGCTCGATAAAGTCGTACGGGTCGAGGCTGCCATTATGCACATTGACTATTGAGAATCGATTTTACAATTTCGCTTTATTTTCATATTAAGACTCGATGGCAAGGAATCGAGCCATCCTCCTACCTCGCGGCCGAGACTCTCGGGATAAAGAATTTCTTCTTTATCGGCCGGAGCGATAAACGATAATCCGCTATAAGAGCACATTCCCATAGCCACGAGTAATTCAATAACACTTGAACGCTAGACGTACTTTACTTAACCGTAGAAACGATTAAACCTATAAGATCCCCATAGTAAACTCAATGTTTAGGAATTTTTCAGAAATAAATGAAACTTAAAAAATACCCCGTATTTAAGATTTAAGATTTTTTTTAAGATGGCCTCCTGGCGGAACTTCAGGTCGTCCAACGCCTACACGTTTTTACTGTTCTCGTCGCTTCTGGCAATTACGAGCACTCGCATAAACATCCGCTCGAACCCCATACGAAGTACATGGTCACTGTCATTGTCAACGTGGCTTTCCATGCAGACATTACCGGAGCGCATCATCCCACGTGGATCCTATCGTATATTTCACGTATTTACAAGAAGCCCTTTGCTGACTAAGTCCATGCTAACATAATACAACTGTCTAATTTATCTATATTGAATTTAATTAAATATCGAACGTTACATTTCCACGCTCGCTTTTATATATATATATATATAATCATTGCAATACAAGCGAGCGTTGCATTTATTGAAAGGATTTTCTTTATGCCTGCAATGCTAAACACAATCCTGCGCAATCGTGTCAATGGAATATTTAAAACTATATTCATCCACTCGCATTGGCAATCATTAGGAATGTCGTCTACGTATCCTTTTCTATATGTATATACATATATATATATGCCGACAATACAGTTGAATAATTGATCTATAATTTTTAATTAATGTGCATTAAAGATATTAATTAAAAGATAGTAAATTTTGCCTCCATACGCTGATAATAAATTTTACTGAAGATACAAAATTTCCGCCCTTATTTTCTTTAATGGCTAGAAATTTAATTAATCTAATTAGCGTTGGAGGCGCATAAAACGGAACACCGTAATTATTTATACTTCAAGAATAATAAAATATAATTCATTAAATGTCTTACTCCTTGATAAATTATATTTAACTATTGTTATTGTTGTTGTTGTTGTTGTTGTTGTTGTTATTAAAATTAATTAACAACGAACACGAATAGATTAAATCTTAAATACACGCCTTCGACATTCATAATACGTTAGAATAATTTTAATAACGACTTAAGATAAAGGAATAATCAGCAAATCGTAATCAAGTCAAATTAATACGTTTTAATGTGTAATAAAGGCTTTTCTTTTTTGTAATTTAACGAGGTACGTGAAATGTAAATCGGCAGAGCGCTTTGTAAAATAATATAGAACGTCGGCCGAAAGCGTTAAGCCCCATTAAATAAAGATATCAATGAAATCTTAAGTTTTAGCTCCGGAATTACCGGAGCTAAATTGGTAAATGATACGAGAGACGGATAGATGAGGTGCAAGTTTATTAATCACCATGCTTACCAGTTTTATCCTTTGAGGACAGAGGCAGCGTAATCTAAGCAAAGCTGATAAGAACCGGCAGCTTAGTCCGTGAGCTCATGAAAATTTAAGAGACTCGAGGATCGGATAATGCGGTATTCGTTAACAATTACCATATGCAAATTAACCGTTCTCTTTATAAGAGTATTTTCAATAAGAAAGGCGAAATAAACCCCGATCTTTTTATCTCCCCCCCCCCCTCCCCCCACTTTTCCTGATGCATTGCAGAATAATTTAACATCGTTTTACAATCTTGTATACGTGGGTGTGGGTGTGTGCGCGAGATAGAGAGAGAGAGAGAGAGAGAGAATAGAGTTACAATTATCGATACGAATTGTATTTGAAAAGTATCAGAAAAAATTGACGGTTTTCTCCGATTTGGTATTTCGGTGTCAGAGTGTCGGGAGTTTAAAAAAAAAAAAAAAAAAAAAAGAAAAAAAAAGGAAAAAAAAAAGGACAAAAGTATCCACTTAGTTGTATGAAATTTAATCTGCAATTCATCCGCTTCGTACATGAGTCATGACAGCGTAGATGCTTTTCCCTTTGACATTTATTGATCCATTTCTTTTAGCGTTATCAAAAAGTGCTAAGCGCACTCTGCCTAAAACTTCCTATAATTTTATCATTCTTTAGAACTTATTAACACGAGGGCAAAAAAAAAAAAAAACTCGTTTCCTACGGCTTTTCAATATATATTTTTTTTATACCTCACGGTATTCATATTTATAAATTCAAATTTTTTTTTTTATACCTCTATTAAAGACTACTCGTACTATTATTCCGTATTTCGTGCATCATATGTACACTCGACGGAGAATAAGTATCAAAAAATAAAGATTCTTATTAAAAAAGATATAAGAACGAGTAGTCATTTACAATTTTGCAAATAAGCAAGGTTAAACAAATTTACGTCCCGAGCCACTTTAAAGTCCTCTGTGTGTGCTTTCAGAGCAAAAAGTCAACGAAACCACAATTCTCCAACTTTAGATACAAGCATATATTTAAATTAAAGTTCCAGGGTATTATTTGATGATGAAAACGAGCCCGAAGCTTATTACATTTAATCTGCAATTAAATATTTATAATATTTGCCTCCTTAATTTACCGATAAAGCATTTTAACTTTTATTACGAATTTTATAAATTTTTACGAGACTTTTAGTATTTTTTTTTTTTTTTTTTATTCGTTCCGAGACAAATTAGTATCGATTAATTCTTTCGAATTAATAAATATTCGACGAAATAAAGACCAATTCATTGGCCGCTAATATAATAATATTAATAAAACGATAATAATCTTTTCACGAATTATACAACGAAAATAAAACATTTTATTTATTTATTTTTTTTTTTTTTTTTTTTTTACAAAAGCTTTGAATTATATCTCATATTTTTCCTGAATAATACCGAATTGGCATTGACCGTCGTCAATCGAAGACGTTTTCAGCATTAATTGGAAATAATTCGTCACTTAGGCTTCCACTCCGTAATTGTAAGCATTAAATTGACCGTCCATTGAGTTAGAAAATTTACGTAAACCAACAAGTAAAGTTAAGCATAGAAACTGATTGAATTATGAAGAAATTTTAATGTAAATGTTTGTACCATTTCAGTTTATACCAGAATACATAGAAATCGTTGTTAATTCATTAGAAGCATTTTCAGACGGCAATCAAATACATTTGAACTTAAATGTTGAGAGCAAACGGGGGACAGGGGGGGAGAGGCAATTAATTTAACATGTAAAGTTTAACCTGTAAAATTTTATAATAAAGCCAATTGGCTTCTTATACGAATTTACTCGTAAATAAAAAAATGTAGATTTAAGCGCACTCGTTTATCGAATAAGAGTTTGCAGAAGAATTATATAAAAAACAAAACAAAAATCAATGCAGGCGATGAAAAATCGATGATAATCTATCGACCCATCCGTTTCTTTATGGCATTAAATTTATTGTTTTTCTTGTAAAATACGTAGACGGAGAATGTCAATAACGATTAAATTCTAACGCGGCTTCAAATGCCCGTCCGTTAATTAGAGCGAGCGAGAGGGAGCGAGATCGAAAGGGGTCAGGCCGGGGTACGGGTTTGGTGGCAGGGGAACAGTCAGATAGAAGATGGAATTGGCTACAAATAACAATCAATAGATATTTAATGGAGCTTGATGGGTCAAAGAAACAGTAATAATAGTCAGCGTGGGCCGGATTGTCTTATGACGGGACCTAAATGTCTCGTAATTGTCATTTTTCGTAAAAGTCCGATGGTATACAAAGCTCCCGTCGGCTTTGTCCGTCTGTCCATCACGTAAAAAGCCGGGGATGGGGGGCGGAGGGGATTGGGGGAGGAGGGGTGGAACGCTAATGATAGAGCCTCGGAGGGCTCGTGTAGCTCACGAGGGCAATAACGGCGCCCCGGCGAGGCTGCTTATCCGCGCATAAAGAGCGGGCCGGGCCGGGCCGGGCCGGGCCGAGAGGACGAGCCGGACAAAGGAAACCCGTGTTTCCATTGCGGAGGAAGCCGGGAAATCCGATGCCCGGGTAGATGGTTTGTCGAGTCGCAACGGCGAATCGCCGTCCCATTCATATGCGCACCGCGGAAGAAACGTGGCTCGGCCCTCGCCAGGTGCTCATCCCCGTGACAATGACGCGGACCTCCATCGCCGCAGATGCACGCGGACCTCCTTCTAGCCAGCCTCGACTCATGATGACCCATTGGGGTCGTGGGTCGCCGGGTTAGATACCAGCGACTTTGGGCTAAAACGAAAGCTTAATTAACCAAAGGAACCAATAACCCCGTTTCGAAGGAACTCGTCGGCAACGTTAGCAGCGACCGGCTACCTCGACCCCCCCCCCCCACCACACACGCACAGCCCCTATTTATTATTATTATTAATGCAGAGCCCCGCGCGAGTCAGTTTTGAGGCGTTCCACCAGACTTTCCACCAGATCGACGAGCCCCAGTCGATATCGTATCCAATACGAGCTCAACCCCAATAACCTCAGTTAGTTAGTTATTGTTTAACGCGATTGGCCTCGAGTCCACGGCTACTCAAACCGTTTAACATCCAAGGCGTATTATTATTTTAGGAATTTATTTCGTTTGTTTACATTGCTCGTAGACGCCTTACATGCAGCCCATGATCGAGTCTCCGGTTTTACTTAACGTTCGTCGGAGCGGTCAAGTTTAGCTCCGATGATGAGCGTGTATTCCAACTGGGTGAGCTTTCCTGTCACCGTGCGATAGAGAGAGAGAGTGTGTGTGTGTGAGAGAGAGATATATGCAAGACGAGCGAAAAACTTAAAGCCAAGCGTAAAGGAAGGATCGTAATTGTAAGCAGGAGCATATGGCCGTATTATCGTAAATATTCAAGGCCAACACGACTTCGTACGTACGGGCCAAGAAACGGATTTTCCGCTTTCCCGAGCTCAACCTGTTATAAATGACTGACCTATACGATTAAGGGTACGATTAGGCTTTTGTCTAAAGCGAACGAAAGGGTCGGCTAAAAATGTATCTTGTTTTTGCATAGTCATTGGCAATTTGAGGACAGCTCGCGATTAACGGTAGGGGGTACCGACAATTATCCCGACGTCATTAAGTATCGAGTACTTTGTTACGAATGAGCTCGAGGAAAGTTTGCCAATACATATATATATATATATATATATGATTACATCGCTCGTTATCTCCTTGGCTCGTTAAATTTTTTACACTTTCTTGTGTTTCGCGGCCGGGGGTGGGGTTTATGGGTGTTCTGGAGGTGATACGAGGCGATACCACTAGTACAACTGCATCGATAGATCGAATGACAAAATTTGGCGGCAAAGAAAATTCGAACGAAGAAGCGCCGAGTTTTCTAAAGTGCACTTGGCCGAGGACGTCGATTTCCCGAAAGGAGGCCTCGGAGCCGCTGATTTTTCTCAATCAGTCGCTCGGTGGTTTCCTCCTCCCCTCCCCCTTCTCCTCCACCATCTCCACCAAGCCTTCCCCGCCTCGACGGTACACACAGAGGCGCATAGCTGAAATATCCGAGCCAAGTCCGTGGTAGGCAGACGTAACTGTTATTCCGAACACGGAAGTTGCTCGGCGAATAGGAAAATAAAAGTGTCGATGTATAGTAAACGGGAAAGTAAATGCAAAATACTTAACTGCAAAGACGTGTCGTCAGCGTGCTTATGGAAATGCGAATGAGAAAGTTCAATTGTCGGTGCTGGTCTCTATCTCTCTCTCTCTCTCTCTCTCTCTCTCTCTCTCTCTCTCTCTCTCTCTCTCTCTGTTTGTGTGCGTGTTTGTTTGTAGTTGTCGGATGACTTTTAGCGAGTGAGGCTCGGCGCACCAGCGCTAGGATGGCCATAACTTTCACGGGGGGCGGGGGTGGGGGGAGACAAGAGAAACCGATATATTTTTCTCAAAGCCAGAAAAATCAGCGCGATAGATGCTCGTTGGCAGGGTTATTGGGGTGGGGGACATTTATCAAAATTTCAGTACAAAGAAATCCTTCCGCCCGCCGGCCGTCGTTAATTAATCCCGGCGCTTTTGCATTTGCGCGCGGGTTTTTCGCTCCTCCGGCACTCTACGCCTCCCGGGACTCCGTCCCCCACCCCTCCGTATGCGCCACGGGCTTATTATTGCAGCGCGGGTTACCGAGAGCCGGGAGCCGGGAGCCGGGAGCCGGTCATGCGCAAAGCAGGTGTCGGCGATTTGCGCAATGGTATTTATTCATTTATTTATTTATTTATTTATTTACGTATCGGCTGCGCGGGCGTTTATTTTTTTCAACCTCGAATGCAAGAGTGCCTCCCTCCCACCCTCCCGCCCCTCGTCGGCTCCGCGTCAGCTCCGCCGACAACAATAAAGATTACCACCGGGAGAAAGCGCAACTTTTCCTCCATTAGATTATTTTCCGATTACACGCGAATAAATCTGACGAAGACTTAATCGACTGTTTCTCTCGCTTTCCATCTTTATCGTTCTTATTGTCGTCGTCGTTCTTGTCGTTCTTGTCGTTCTTGTCGTTGTCGTTGTCGTTCTGGTTGTCGTTGTTGTTGTTGTAGTCGCAGGTTTTTGTCGGAGTTATTTTGTTGTCGGGCTTACGGCTTCATTCGGTGAACGGGCGAACGTGGTAAGGTCATATTTTCAAAGGCTCGTGCTCGTGATTTCGAATAAAAGGTAATCGAACGCGTGTACGTATTGCCTTTTTCCTCCGTCGAACAAATGTTAATGTAAAATTATCTCGATAGCGTGTAAATGTCGTTATGTAAAAGAAATACACGTGCAGCGCTGTATTTTCAAGCGATAAGATAACTTAATTCAATCGCTCCAATTTTTCCTCTCCTTCCCCTCTCTCGCGGACACTTTTCTTTACTCTTTATTTCTCGTTTTACTTCTCATTTCAATTTTATTTTATTTTATTTTATTTTATTTTATTTCATTTTATTTCTGCCTCGGCCAAGATAAGTTTGATTCAATTAAGGGAGCCAGGCGATTCGAAAAAGAAAATTTGCATTTTTATGAGCAAAAGGTTGGAGGGTTGGGTGGGGGGGGGACAGTTGGCACGTAGGCACGTAGGCATGTAGGCATGTAGGCATGTGGTGCACTTGAAAGCGGCCCCGGATAGATTAATACAATACGTAGAGGAAGTATCAGCTCGAAAGTATCAAACTCTTTACAGTTAAAGTTGCCAGCCAGTCAGTGGAGCCAGAAGTAGTCATTTTGCGCGGCCGGTGCAGCATGCGACCGGGAACCCCACGTAACCGGCACGCAGGTTGCAATACCTACGGTTATCTTTACTTTATAATCAAGATACCGATTTTTATTGTTCGCCGTTTTAGTTTATGTGCGATGCTTTGTTCTTGGCTGAATAAAGCCGAGGCGATTTTCCAAACGCCGAGTTGGCGGCTCGATCGGAAGCGGCCGAGTTTCTCGTAAATTCATTTTTTACGATAGTCATTCGATAAAAGTCCCCCAATAATAAACTGGATCTGCATTAATTTACAGCTAACGCCATTAATCATTCATCGATCGGTGGCTAATTTGCTCCGAGCGAGGCGCGCCGGGCTTCAGCCGACGAATCATCTCTCCATCTCCTCCTCCTCCTCCTCATCCTCCTCATCCTCCTCATCCTCATCCTCATCCTTCATCTCCTCAATGCATAATGAACTATTTGTCCAAGAATAGAAATACGGCTAAACTATTACGCGTGCACGTTAAGTTATTTTGGATTTAGCAGATTCATCGAGTATAATGTTAGGTTAGAGCGCCACCGAGTACCACCACCACCACCACCACCACCACCTCCTCTTGCTTCACGAAGCGAGTGATTCACTCAGGGCGTCGACCAAGGAGGAAAAAAAGATCAGGCTAAAATAAATTGCCGAATGATTTACAGGTTTCGAATTGAAATTGTTTTCGTTATTTCGTTCGTTCGGGACCTTTTACCTTGAATACCTTAAATAGCTTAACGGTCCGTTACTCCCTCCCCTCACCCTCACCCTCACCCTCCACGCGAATCTCAAACATTTTTCGTACTTATCTTACATTATATTCCTAAGCTTATCGGGATCCTTGCGAAAATTAGCCAATCAAGCTTTTCATCTTGTATCCGGCATCAGCGTGAAATCGGTCGAGCTTATTTTCAAAGGACGTTTTCGAAATACGAATTTTCATCATACGTTGCTTAAGACATCTTAAGGCATAATTCGTCAGTCATATTCGTAATAGTCGTACTGCTCTATGTAAATAGTTTGTTTTTTTGTTTGTTTTCTTTTCCAACGTAACCCCAATGACCAATACGTGAGATACAATCAATTTTCCTTCGAATGCTCGTTTTGCACAGTATATTTCCAATTTCTATATAATTATTACTTACCCCGGCAGTTGTATTATTAATGAGATTCCATAAAGATGTATTGAAGACGCGAGGATAGAGAATTTGACAGGTCGCGATCGATTAAAGTATTTCTTAGCCGAACGAGGGAATTACGTAGAAGCTCGTCAGGTTCATCAGTCCCCGGCGTACTTATACAAATCTGAAATGATTTTTTTGCATTTCACGGCAATAACCCAGGAATCTTTAATTGATACTCAATTTAAAATGCTCCGCTGGTAAAATACATTTCGTTGTGGAAATTTTCATAATTACCAGTCAATATCGATAACCAAGCCCTTTCAATAAGATGACTTTATTCGGAGAATAAATTTTTTTTCTCTTACACTAGTCGTAAATGTTTCATCGGCCCTCGGTTTCATCGGTTTCATCGGTGCGATTCGGTCCGTCGGCTCATACGTCCCGACACCGAGATAACTTCAATTAATCGCTTATCAGCGCAAATAGGTAATCACGTTAACCGCGATCTCGCTGCAGATGAGGATATAAAGATGCTGGATAAAGAGATGGAGCCGAGAAAATGTGCCATGGGATTGACGGGCTAAAAGGTATCTATCTGGTCGGTAAAGCTAGGAAAGGAGTTGAAAGCTCGTTATTCCTGGGGCTCCTGATGAGATTCGGATCGAGATAATCTGGAAGATGAAAGTGCCAATAATATGATAATCGGGGGAGGGGGAGGGGGGGGGCGCGATCCCGAGCGTGAAACTTTATCTTTGGACTTTGTAATGTAATACATTATCGATGGGTTAGCGTGTCATTGGCTCGGCGGCTCCCGATGAAATTGTCGGGACGGCAACGAGGAGGAGGAGGATGAGGAGGAGTAGAGGGAGGTAGCACGCGAGGGGTTTCGTCGGTGACCGCAAATTCGGCCGGGACGAGCGTAGGGATCGCCTCTTCCGGGATCTCCCCCGTCGATGACGCCAATAGAGAAACCTCGCTCGAGCCCGAGTTTCGGTTTCTTTCTAGCTTCTTCGCGGCTGCAGACTGCGAATGGGGGTGGACAGGTGTAAGGATCGCAACGTGTCTGTCAGGCAACGCTAATGCGGGTGCGTATAAACATGCCAAGTGTCTAGAGGGCCGACTTTTTCTCCGGGCGCATTTCCCGGACGGTGCTCGACCTGGTGGCCACCAACTCGATCGTCGTCAGAGTTATAAGCCAGCGGCTAGAAGCTGTCTAGATGGATTTCGACTTGTTTCCACCGCTGGCCGAATGCCGAGAAACGCGCGCTCGAAAAATACGTCCGAGTGACTGAGAGCGAGAGAGAGAGAGAGAGAGAGAGAGAGAGAGAGAGAGAGAGACTATTGCATCAAAGCTCGTGTGTCTCCCCGTCGCAGCGAATCGTGATTTAACGCAAGAGCTGCACGCGACTGCTGAATAGTACATGAGCCAGAGTAGACGAGTAGCTTGGCGGGGGAGAAGGGGGGAGGCGCGGCGGTGGAAGCGAGGGAATACATACCTTATCGCGTCCGTGCTCGCTTGGGTCAACGAAAGCCGATTGTTTCATAGTTTCTGGGCGTAGGAGAACGGCGCTACGCATAAGTCACTCGCAGTCGCGCGCCCCCACCCACCTCTCCCACGATAATGTCCCCCTGATGTGTTTATTCCTGTAGGTCTGGGGGGAATGCGCTTCCGACCTCGTGCCCGCAGCCTCGGACTCCGGCAATGCAACAAAACCCATGCAAATGGACGAGACGCATCGCTTCCCGATCTGCTGCGGATTAAATTTACCACCCCCCCCATCCCCTCCCCCTGTCCACCGTTCGTTACCTGCAGGACGTTTTCGAGAAGCTTAAGGCCTCGCGACTCAAGACTTAACTATCGTTATTGCTCTTGCTGTTGCTGTTGCTGTTGTTGTTGTTGTTGTTGTTGTCGCTGTTGTTGTTGTTGTTGTTGCTATATAGGTCGTAGCGGGAAAGGACGTGTTGCCAGGACGGCGTTCGAGGAAGAGTGAAAGCTCCATTAGATTATTTTTTTCCCAACGACCTGGCACTCGGCGAACAATTACATGGATTTGGAAAATTGCACAGCGGTTTCGGCCCTGACCACACGACTCGGATGTTAGAAGAGACGGCGCTGACGCATTTAACAGCCGAAAGTACTTGTTTCCGCGTTCTCGTGCCCTCGGCAAGACCCCAATAACCCCAATAACCCCTCACGCGACTCTATCAATTCTGTCATTTACTTACTTTCACGAATCCTCGCGAGCCCATCATTGTTATTACTATCGTTAAGATTATTAGTAGTGATGCGGGCACTCGTTCCATTGTAAACGGTCAATCTCGGAGACAAATCTGCAATTTCGGCGCTTTTGCTGGGGTTATTGGGGTTATTGGGGGGCAGAAGACGTTTAAACAAAAAAATTCTACTTCACGGGTCTAGCGATTATCCTTTACTCGTCGTTACGTAAAAACTTTAATAATTCAATTACATACAGCGTCGATTGTTTAGAGATTACGTTCTCGGTCGTTCTTCGACTCGTAGTACTCGCCGCGGTCTTGGGTCAATTAAATTAGTCTCCTACGGTGGAAGCTCAATTTATTTCATAGACACGTACGTATTTCGAGTACATTGCAGTTCACATGTAGATTATGTAGAACAAATAAAGCGAAGCGAAGCCTAATCTGGAAAATCACTCGCCCATTCGTATACGAATATTGAATTTATTACACGTCTATTATATTCTATTAAGTCGCAATATATATATACACGTATATATATACATATCAATACGTTTCTAATGCTGCGGAATTTCTGTAAGCGCTTTCGAAAATGGGAAAATGGTCTTGAGCTTTAACGAGTCATACACGATACGGCATACGGGATACTTAAAAAACGATATTTCTATATGAAAAGAGACTCGTAACGGGTGATCGAAGAAGAAGAAAAAACAAAAAAGAAAATGGGCCAAATTACGTTTCGTGTCCCCGAGCCAATAATACCAAGCAGTTAGTTGCACGTAAAGCGTACGAAGGAGCGCGTGCGCCGTTGACTACGGCTCTCAGTGATTGAGCGAATGTATGTATGAATGAACGCGCTTGCAGGGATTAAAGAAATGGGCTTCTATAGAGAGCAATTTGGCGATCGTCTAATTTACTCGGCCCGCGCAACTTTACGTCCCTGTCCCTAACCGTCAAATTGATTAATTAAATCGAAATGCCGTTCTATTCGAATCTGGCAAAGCTAATTAATTAAACGCGACGGCATTTGCGCAGCAACATTAATCAATTGCGCGTTATAAATTATGTATGTGATTGACCATCGGCTACGAATACGCGAACGAAAGCGAACGAAAGCGAACGAAAACGAACGAAAACAAAAAGAATTAATAAACCTTCGGGGGCGTAAATAATTGTCGCGCCCCGTGCGTGTATTATAGCTCGTAAACGCACCATTTTTTTTTTTTTTTCACCATTCGTCTACGCGTCTAAAATTTTTGCGTTAATTTTGCAAAGAAATTAATTTGAATATTCGACAGTGCAGCAAACGCATAGTATACGCGTGATCAATAAATCCTACGCGTTATTTCTACCTCCCCCCCCCCCGCCTCTCTCTCTCTTTTCACAAAACGCTACGTAAAATTCGACAACGTTCTACCATCGAGACAGTATGCCGCTAATTTTTATTAATTGTCGTGATGATTGTGTTGAGTCAGTTTTTTTAAGAGAATTAAGAACAATTTCATTGTTCGTTGGTGTTCGGCAGCTCAGATCGCACTGGATATCAATTAAATTCACGAATTCACTTATTTATTTATTTATTTATTTATTTACTTACTTCACCCTTCAGACGAATGAGATAAAAAGCAGGTAAAAGCAGTTTGGCATTAATTTTACAACAAATACTTGTGCTCGGGTGAGGTTTTTACTATTTTTCTCGTTAATAAATTTAGTTTAACGTTACATGGGAATTTCAGATTGCAAACGTAAGATTATTAGGAATGGGAATGTAAAATATTTTATTATACGGTACGTGGTACGTGGTGGCGCAGGCCTCTCCCTCTGTAAACCGTATAACTATTATTGCGCGTATTCTACGCATTGGGTTAATAATGAAATTCTTAAAATATTAATAATCCAGTTGGTTGCCGGGTATCTAGGAATCTATTCCGACTCGCGGGCTTTGTTTCAATAAAGTACCTTCGCAATTTCCTTCACATCCGAGAAAACTCTTAAAGTCAAGTCAAGTCAAGTCAAGTCAATAGATTTAGGCTCTCTCTCTCTCTCTCTCTCTCTCTCTATCTTTTTTTTAAAATATTCTTTCAGTTCAAAGTCGAAGCCACCGTCGATGCTCCTGTTCCCAGCTCGTATTACGTTGTTTTTTTCCCCTAATACGCGGAGGCAGGGAACGTAGTTAGGCATCGGGAGTCCGTATTAACAGCAACGTTACGCTCGACACTTTGAGCACAAATAATCTCATTGGAGGTACACAAATCCACGTTAATTTATACAAATTTGCACAGGTGCAGATATTCGCAATAGTCGGTCACGTAGGCCGACGTCCTTACCATCCCAATGCGCATTCGCTAATTTACTCCACCTGGTAAACGAGATACCTTATATGCTTTCTCGTCCTATTGACATTTCGTACCTAACAAACCTCGTCGAGCCTTTACCGCGTCTGCGCTCTCGATAAGACGACGAGGTATCGAGTGCAGATCACTGGGACGTTTTTCTCTTCTTCCTCTTCTTCTTCCTCTTCCATACGTGACGTCTGGCCGGACGAGGAAAGAATTCGAACGTGAACGAAATTAAGTACGAATTACAAATGCATGAGATTAGATATTGGATTCCGCATGAGAATTATTTGTGATTTATGCGTTCGCCGAGGAACAAGTGGATCATAGACCTTTCTTGCAATTATCCCGTCACGTATTTTTGTATTACATTATACCGGATAAAACGTACGGGGGAATATAGAATGATCGTACACAATCGCGATGAGTCGTAAAAGTCTTTTACTTTCGTACTCGTTGTAGCTGATTTTCAACTGCAAATCTATTTTATTGCAAATTTTATTCGCATTTCGTAAAAGTTATATATATATATATATACGTTCGAATTTAAGTACGTTTTATTGCGAGAAAAATTAGTGTTGTTTTAAATTAATACGTGAAACATATGATCTGTGCATCCAAGGAGATTGTATACGATTATTACTCGTACGCGTCTGTCTATATTTTATACTTGTGCAGGAAACGAAATTGGCGAGTTTATGCGACGAACGTTATTGCCGAATCCAATGCTGTAAATGCAAGCTTAAATAAATAACGAAGTAACGATCTTCTTAAATGCCTTGGAAAATTCATAAAAGACAAATGCTGTTAATCGTAATGATGGCCTTTTAAGTGCAATTGAAATGCAATGCAAACTGACGCCATTATAAACATTATAACGTAGAACTCAATTACAAATATTTTATTAATTTATAGATAAAGAGAGAAAAAAAAAAAAAAAAAAAAAAAAAAAATAATGGAACTAATAATGGAAATAATAAATGCCGATGTCGAGGTAAAACTTTATGTTCCGCGTTCACTTGATACGATATTAAGAGAAATTGAAAGTACTAATCAAGACTGTAAGAAAGCTCGATATTTGAAATTTGCCACCGAGGGCAATAGAATTTTCAATGCCCAGTACAACCGTTACACATTTCATAGCTAATTTAATAATAAATTCGCTTCCCATTAGATTTACGAGGCAATTGTATTATCCTAGAAACATTATAGAAGCAGAAAAATTTTTTTTATTTCTAACTCTATGGGTTAATATCAATAATTCAAGTCATTCGTTTAACATTATTTATAACATTAATTATAAATAAGATATTGTCAATGTGTGTAATTTCAGTTCTTGTGTTAAAAAACCTTGAAACTCGTACTTGGACAGAAATTAAGTTTAGACGTTTTCCATCTATCCTTTTAGCCATTGGATTTTTTTCTAACGTATAATACAAAATAACTTAATTTATACGTGGGATTAAAGTTTAACAAATAATTTAAGGTAGTAAATTTGTCGGGCGAGGTATGGCTGTAAAATAAATAAATTTCGTCAATTCTGAAATGTTTCAGAGTCTGCACTAATGAAGTTTGTAATGCAGGTAAAAAATGTATGAAATCGCAGTAATTTAAAAAGTCTAATGAATTGAAACGTAAGACTGGAGAGCGCTTCGCGTTGAAAATATATAGAGATAGAGATAGAGATAGATAGAGATAGAGAGAGATAGAGATAGAGAGAGAGCTGATCTATGCGACTTTCCCTTGCAGTCTGTATGCAGTTTTTCATTAGGCAAGGGCTCGAGTACTCGAGGCCCGGAGCCTAAGTTTAATATATTCCAGAGAAACGAAAGCACTTGCTTCTGTGTATAATATACGTCGAATCTTTTTATTCGCATATAATAATAATCAGTGCGCGAGCCCTTAATTCCGCGGAGGACTCGAGCTCCGATCCGCACTGTCTGCTCTTTCCGAATGTCAGACAAGAAAAGGGGAAAAGGGGAAAAGGGGAAAAGGGGAAAAGGAAAAATGAAAAAAAAAACTGTATACATATAGCCTTGGGGCTCGAGTACATAATTCGTGTAGTGGAAAATCTGGAAAATCTCTACGATACGTAAAGTTTGTTCCGTTTGCGCGTTTTTGGAAAAAACAATCGTAGCCCACATTCGCCTTGAATTTCATTCTTTAACGAAGCCTCGGCCTTTTTAATATTAATTCGAAATCCTCCGGCTTTAATTTACATCAATACATTAATACAGATGCACTCACTATGCACTCGGACCGGGGGAAAAGAAAGCTATAAATCATTTTAAGTATTTACGACGTTCTATTACGTTTTGAGAAAACGCAACGGGATCCTCGCGGCGATCGTAAATATTTCAATGAACATTCTTCCGAGATGAGGGCAAACACTTTATCTCGCCTCGTTGCATAATTCTCAATACAATCGAACGACAACAACAACAACGACAACAACAACAGATACCAAGTAAATACTGGTACCCAAGTTGGTGATCTTGACGCCTTGGTGCAAATAAAAAGAGATCAATTATCGGATCGAGCGATAGTGAGAGAGAGAGAGAGAGAGAGCTTGCTTTTTGTCGAGAGGAAGGAAACTATCGCCATTAGGTATTATTGCATTGTACCGTTATCAAATAACGCTTAAAGTCGTTACTATCGATTTTTTACAATCGTGGGCATTAGCGCGGATGCAGCTGTTGTTCCCCATGCCATACGTATTTTACTCGGGGTAATATACGTTGCATTAATACATCCCGTAAATATTCGGCCTATTATAATATTGTTTCAAGCGTCGAGTCCCCACGAGAGCCTCTGCTCTTATTTCCTCCCCCCCCCCTTTTTCACCTTCGTCAACCTCTTTATTTATTTATTTATTTATTTTTTTTTTCGCACGAATACGACAAACGATGCAATAGTTTGGGGGGATAATATTGATAAATCGCCGGCCGGTTCGAAGCCCAATAACCTTTAAGATAAATGAAGGGAGCTGATAACAGTTAATCAGCGAGTCGGCGCTCCGGCATAAAGGCTCGCAAGGACAGTTTATTTATATCCCGATAATGTATGCGCCTAAGGACGCGATATTCTAAGGATCTAGCGGGGCGACGCGCGTGTCATGCGTATGCCGAATGATTATGTCAGGTTATAATATGTATTAGGTTGGCAGGCTGCCATCCGCCGAGCCCGCCGATCCATTCGATTCTCTCCAGTCTCTCGGCTACCCCGAATCTCCCCCCACCCCCTCCCATCCCTCACCCACCCAACATTATAATAGCAGGGGTAGCGGCGTTAGACAAACGTTAACAACATCTTTTCCTTTCGTTTTAACGAAATCTCCCCGTTTCGTCCGAAGATTTGGCCGACGTACGAGCTAACGAGTCCAAAGGAAGCCAACGGCTTTCGAATAAAGACCGGATTCGTGCCCGAAAGTGCCAGCACTTTACTCGCAGCTGATAATTACATCGGACGTATTTATTAATCAAACGAGATATTGTATTTTCAATCGGGATTACGTAACCGAGGTGCCATTATCGGCTCCAGACTTTCTCCGTGTGCTCCGGTTACACATTTTACCCTCAAGCCCTCGCGGATTCACAGCCGCTCCAAGTATTGGTGGCCACTCAAAGCTCACGCGCATTAAAGAGGAGGATAAACCGAATGGGTTAATGTCGTTGCCACCCGCAACCATGGGAATCGTTATCAGTTCATACACGCTGCTGCTGCTGGCCCCCTACGGTTCCTTCTCTCCTCCACCCCCAATAACCCCGTCATATTGGGGCACTCGTTATTGGGGAGCGTTTTTAGGGAGAGTTTTTCATTAATCGCGACAACCCGACGGGGAAACGATATTTTCCGAATTACGTAGAATCGCGCGTAAGAGAATGGCGACCGAGAGTTTAAATTCTCTTGATAAAAGGGCTTGAATAGATCATTGATCCTTCACTTGGGTACGGAGTAAAGATAAATACGTAGAATCAATGAGTAAATTGCAACCTTATCGTTTTTAGCGAAAACTCAGCAAACGCGATTCTTATGTGCCTTTAAAAAAGAAAAAAAGAACTTGACGAACCAGCAATTCACGCAGAAAAGAATTTTCGTTACAAAAAAAAAAAAAAAAAAAATACGTACACGTGACAATTATGCACAGATAAATTACAAAGAAACGTTAGATTGTTTTGTTGTAACGTAGATACCGAAGTTAGTTTATGAAATAATATATATGTATATATATATGTAGATGCAGAGAATTTCTCGTATGCATTAAATTTATTATATTAACCAAGTGAGTTATGTATTGTCTAGGATTAAGAGACTACGGGATGGAAAGTCGAAGAGCGCGCGGGAAAGTTTACGCAGCGGCAAAATTTCGTGGTCTAGCACGGCGGAGTTATTATTTTATAGATAGAATTTCCACGAAACAAGGTATTGCGGATTTTAATATACCTATATAATCAATACGTAGTTAAGGAATCGGTCGAATGCAATTACAGTTTTAGAAAATGGCTATAATTTACGGCGAGCGAGTGAAAAAGTAAGTACGTTTAGTTAAGAAAAACATTCATTAAACTTGGGATAAAATTTTCGATTACCAGCACAAGCCAAACTACTTGTATAATTCATTAGGGGATTTTCGAATTTTCGTAAGTAACGGCATCGTAAAATAATTGGCGCTGTTAATAAACTGTCATATAATCGAACAGCAGCAGTCTTATGTACCGAAACTGCTGATAAATCATAAATGTATATTTACGACATTGAAACAAAAGCCCTATTAGCTAATAAAAGTTCGTAGGCGAATCAAGAATGAAAAATCCTAGTAATAATATCCGACAAATGCTCAAGTTGGTAATTTCTCTCTCTCTCTCTCTCTCTCTCTCGCTCTCTCTATTTCAGTAATAATATGTATTCGGCCGATGCCGACGATGTTATTATTAGAAAGGATAATAATAACGACGACACGTTACGGTCAATAAAACAGTATTATTATTCCGGCATTGAAAATAGTTACAATATTTCCGGTAAGAGTAAATTAAAAAAAAACGCAACATCGCGGATATTGTAAAAAGATAATGTGTCGGTTTATGCTTGAACAACAATTGTTCAAGATCCTTTACCGAAAGGCCGTAGCGATACTTTAAAAGCATTGTCAACTGTTACGGTCACCGAAGACTTCTTTTTTCCTATACATGCGATGGCTATGTTTTTCTTTGTTTTTTTTTTTTTTGTTTGTTTTTTTTTCTTTTTCTTACAGCACACATAGAAAAAGAAGCGTTAAATTAATAAAGCATTATTGGAAGTACGCCAAGGATAAAACATAAGTTTTTATGTTAGAGAGAGTGGGGGGGAGGGAGGGAGAAAGATGGTAGTAGAGCTTAATAAAATTTTTGGCCATTTCTTGTAGAAATAAAAAAAAAAAAAAGGCACATACGAAGCAAATGAGTATTTGTAACGTGAGGAGGGGGAATGAAAGAAATCGTGTCGAATGGCGTATACTAAAGTAAAATGTTTCGGTTGCCCATGAGACCAAGTAGCGGGTGAGGGGGGGGGAGGGAGGCGGTTGGTAGGCGAGGTTTTAGAAAATATAAAATGCGCGTTGCCATAACTCATCCGCTTAAAATTAATTAACTTCACGGGGGATAATGTATGGACAATTTGGTTTTAAATAATCTTTTAAAGCCCGTGGAATTGATAATGGAAAATTTGCCCGAAGCGCGACCGGCGAGTCAGGGAATATGATTTTCTTTCACTCTCTCTCTCTCTCTCTCTCTCTCTCTCTATCTCTCGAAAGCTTAATATTTGTCCATTAATCTTAATAAATAAGGAATTCGTTGTTGGCGCGATATTAAAACTTCCCGAGCTTTTCTACTTTCCACCGCTCGCCTTCAAAGGAAATACATCACGATTCGCCAGCGCGCGTCCGAGGCAAGAGAATGGAAAAATAATCCAGGCGACGACTGATTACCGCTACGGGATAATTTTTTGTCGTCGGAGACGATTCTCTTCACTTCGCTTCACAATGTAAACGGTCAGTTTTCATAAAGTATTCGGGCATCGAACACTGTTAATCATAGGATCGGGCTAGCGAAGTAGATGGGGGGAGGAGGAGGTTGGCCGAGTTCGTTTTTTGTCATTGGGGATCGATTTTTACCGGCCGGCGACGGGATCACCTCTCTGGGCCGAAAAAAGTCTCGGGGAGATCGATACGAAGGTCCGGGCGTGTTGGTGGAGTGGGAGGAGGAGGAGGAGGAGGTGGAGGAGGACGACGGTCATTCGGGGGCTCATGGCCAGTGGACGAGGTGGGTGAGGTCGAGGCATTCTATTAGCCGATGCGGAATAATTGCACGGGATACGTAAAGGCGGTAGTACTAGTAGTAGTAGTAGTAGTAGTAGTAGTAGCAACCGCAGCAGCAGCAGTAGCAGCAGCAGCAGCAGCAGCAGCAGCAGTAGTAGTAGTAGTGGTAGTAGGCCTAGGTGAGCAAGCGCAAGATACAATCCCCGTATATTCCCGTTAACGATTTCCCACTAATTGGGCTCTCGCGGTGTTTCTCGGGCGGGGCAATTATAAGCAGATTAGAAACTGCGCGCATGTTCTCGGCCACATACGTACACCGGCGCGTGCGGCCACATTAATTGACAGATACAAATATAAAGGCCCCCGGCGCACTCTGGATAATGTTGGCCCTCCATATCCTCCCCCCACCCCCAATAACCCCCTGCAATCGCATTCCCGAGTTTATTTTCAACTGCCAGCCTTCCGCCGCCATTCCGATACGTCTCCGGCATTCGGTATTAGATAATCTAACTGCATTAGCACGGGATACGGGAGGACTCGCCGGTGGTAAAATGGCGATAGAAGGAGGCCACGGGCAGTCGTGGGCCGGGGCGGAGGGGGGAGACCCCGGCTAGATTGAAATATCAATTTCGCTCCCGTTGAAGGAATAATAAGGGCAATTGTTTCTCTCTCTCTGCTCTCTCTGCCCTCCTCTGCCCCCCCCCCCGACCCCAGTCGACGTGATTTTAAACTCTAGCATTTGGCTAATTTGCTGGCGAGGTGGAAGGGCAGTTGAAACGGGAGACGCGCGTAAAGCGATACCGTGCATTGTTGATGAAGGATAATGCAAGAGGCGAAATGGCACTTGGATGCTTTCCAGAAAGTGATGAATCACTGTGGAATAGAGAGTAAAAGCTGTACACGGAGCGAGAAGGACAGCCGATGCCGAGCTGAGAACGGAGCTTCCTCTACGGGTTCCCTTCCCGTCCCTTCCCGTCCCTCTCCTACAGCCACAGCCACCGTCGCTCCTTTTTTCTTAACTGCATTCGTTGTTGCAGTTGTCCCGTATCGTCCCGTATCGTCCCGGGCCATCCGGGCCATCCGGGCCATCCCGCGATCTACATCTCTTTACCAGGTACTCCTTTTAATCTCGGCGGTGAGTATTAATAATCTCTTGATTATTCGTAATCCGAGGACGCATCCGAGGGCCGATTTTAAGGAATCACTCGGGCCTCCTGCAGTCACGTGCGGAACCAGAGACGCAGGCCCTCCTTCGGGCGAGAGGGACGCGCCACGTGGGACGGCGCACTCGAATACCGAGCAATTACCTAAAGAAAATAAATTTACAATCGCGGTTATTTGGAACTGGTAGTGGATTTCACCGGGGAAACGGGGGGGGGGAAGAAAAAAAAAAAAAAAAAAAAAAATCAAGGACGGAGAATGAAATCCAAGGAAAGCTTTACTCGCGCTAATAATGTAATTAATTACCACGGGGTCTAAAGTCAATGTAAAAGTATTTCTTGACTTTTAAAGATGACATTTCCATCGTAGAGCTCCTCGGCGTAAAAGCCCATCAGTTTAATTGACAAATAAATTATGAATTACATTTGAAAGATTTAAAATTGAGTTTGACGGTACTTGTAAAAGTTTACGATAGAGCAGTGGAGCGAGCGCCCTCTCTCTCTCTCTCTCTCTCTCCATCTCATCACAGATTAATATCATTTCTTTTCTTTACTTTTTTTTTTTGTATCCCTCCGTATCCATCCACCATCTTACTCAACATTATTTGTCCAATTGCGTATAATATTTAATGATCAATTCAATAGAGCGGCGCATTGCCTATGTATCGAATTATATATATATATATATATATGTATAACAACGCGTACTTTATTGTTTCGAGCCATGTAATTATATTTCGGCAGGGGTGTTGTTTCCCGCCATTCCCCGTTCCAGCTTAGCTATTCGTACGCCCGACGCGGAGCGCTGCAGCGAGCGGTTGCCCTTTGTTTATACCGGCATTCAAATAATTAATCCGCAAAATGCTTTATTTCGTTTGCGAAGACGTGGAGTGAAAAGCGGGACAAAGGGGCCGAACGCGAATCCCGGTGAGATATTCGCAATGCCGAATGAACCGGTCGCTGATTGATCGACGCGCACCCTCCACCCTCCACCCCTCCACCCCCTACCCCCGCCTACCACCATACACTCTAAGCTCCTCGCTGGTTGAATTATTTGTTCTAAAGTGATTTTTAGCTCGATCGGACGGTACAATGGTACAATGGTTATCGAGCGCGGGGTCTTAGCTGTTCGGCTCTTAACCGGGATCGTCTTTAAGTGGCAAGCGCTACCGGCCGTACTCAATCTCATAGAGCCGCCTTCACGATACGTCTGCCGACGCTCGCGGTAATAGAATAACTTTACGCACTCGATCTAATTACGGCTCGTTTTAATAAAATCCTCCCTCTACCCACGCCATCCAACCTGCTCTTTCTTAGAATTCCCGTAAGGTTAATCGCTTGTCGCCTTTGCCGAGGATTCGCGCTGCAGGGGTTGGGCGGCGGGGGGGTATAGCTCGGCTGAGATTTTCAAAAGGATATCTCTCACGGACATCGACGAGCTACGCCGAGAGTGAGAGAGGGAGTGAGGGAGGAGAAGGAAGGAACTCGAGCGGAACGGCGTTAGAAAAAACTCAATAGGGGCGGTACACAGGTTTTTTGGTTGCGAGGTAAAAGAGGGTGCGAGAATAAATGCGACGAGATGGTGGTTTTGTAGGGTCGAGCTTTATAAACCCTCCTCCACCTCCTCCACCTCCTCCTCGTCCACGTCGTAGTCGGCGTAGTCGTCGTCGTAGTCGTCTAGCTACTCCTCGGAGGTAATTAATTCGAGCCTCAGTCTTTTAAATTAGACCGATGGAATTAAACTCGGGCGCAGAGGCCTTTAATGAAGCCTCGGGGCTAACGACGGCCCGACGGGGTGGGGCGGGGACGGGACGGGGAGAGAAGGAAACAAATTATAGTCGTATAAAACCTGTCCAAACACATGTATATTCATTCGGAAAAAGTAGGTGCGAAGTAGGGAGGGTACGAGGAGTACGAGGAGCAGCCACGCTTCCGGAACCACTTTCAGCTTAACGTATTTTCATCGTCAATAGCGCTATCTTTACCCCCGCCTCTCGCCCATCAGCAGCCGGTCCCTTTGCCACCAGTCCGGGTCACCCGGTCCCTCCTACGTGCATTCGTGCACGCATTCCTACATCCACGGGTCTATTATTTACATAAGCGTGTCCAGCTCGTATTAAACTGCCGTTAAAGGAATTTCCATCATTACTTTATTGAATTCCCTTTAATAGTAAAAGGTACTTTGTTTTTTTTTTTTTTTTTATTAATTAAATCACTCAATTTAATCACTTAATCAATACGAGTGATTCACTGAGCCGTGAACGTGTGCTTTTTAAACAAAACCAATATTACTATGTCGCATAAAAATTTACTGGATACGTAATCGCGATACTTATTCTTTTAGATTTCTGATTACGAATAGAATGAAGCCCCTGCAAGTGATCCCCATTTACTTTATGCTTAAGCGTTATTTATGGGATTGGGGTTATTCGATTGCACATAAAATTAACAAAACCTTACTTTGGTTATTACGTGCCTTTCACGTATTTAGTAATAACAGTAATGGCATATACGAACGAACTCAATAGTAATTATGATAAAAAAAAAAAAAGTATAGAGGGCTTAGTAGTTGTAAAGGGGTTATTGGGGTTATTATTGTCTATTATTTCAATATTTTCAACAATTTCAAACTACTTTCATGCATTCATACATTGACGAGAATCATGAAGTTGCAGTACCGCGACTATCCCGTACTCGCGGTACGCACAAAATAGGCGCACTCGACGAATTATAAAAAGTACATAGGCACGCGTGTGTAGAGAAAAAATGAGTGGCGATAAAGAGTGAAGAAGTGTTTTTATTCACCCACGCGGCATTTTATTTATTCTATTGAAGTTCTGCGCACGACTGTGTCGCACGCATTTTTAAAGGAAATAATTGCATTTCCGTATTTGCTTCAAATGACGTATAATTTTTAATCACATTATAATAACGGCCTCTATTTAAATGAATATAAAAAAAAAATAAAAAACGAAGGTAAATACGAAAGGACTGTTTTACGTGGCTGCTACATAAATATCGAATAAATTTTCCGACGGCTATATCACGGATTATATCCCCAATAACCCCAATAACCCGTGGGCGAGTCGGAAAAAAAAATGTTATAATTAAATTAGTAATTTCATTGGGACTGTCATTTTATTGAAAATGCGTAATTAACCGTTCATTAATTTTTATTTCTAATAAAATCATCCATTGCTCTTTGTAACAATTGTACCAACGATCTCGGTTAGTCCGAGATTTATTTATTTATTTATTTGTATTTCTTAGATTCTCGACATTTTTCAGTTGACGGAACGCGCGAGTCTTCTTACAACAAATTTTTTTTATAAGAAACAAATATTTTAGAAGAAGTTTTGGCTGGCAAAATGTTGTTAAGACTTTTGCCAAATCAAAAGTGACGTGTAACTTAATAAAAGAACAGTTATTGCTTGCCGAGTTCGGTACGAGTATTTATTTTCGCTGGATGAGGCATGTCGAGAGGCACGTCGGGCCAAAGAAACTTAGTTATCCACAAATATGTGATTTTCGCGCGTACAAAGAGAGCTGAAGAAACTCCGGTTATCCTTATGCTAATTAAATGATCTCCGTTCTTACGTGAAATCATTGTCTTTACGAATAGGCATCGTAGATCGCGAGTAGGAGTCTTCGCCTCTAAAATAGATTAACGATGCATTATCGGATACTTTTGGAACTTTTGTAGCTTCTCGTAACGTCTGCCGTGCTTTTAAAGAGAGAGAGAGAGAGAGAGAGAGAGAGAGAGAGACAAAAAAATTATCCAGTCGATGTGCCGAATGTTTAGCCGGCGAACGAAAGTGGCTCGAGTGGCCTTTCGTTAAAAAGAAAAAAAAAAAAAAGAATTTTTCAGCTAATCGTCGTCGAAACGTCGAAAGTTGTCGTTCCCTTGCGTTCGATAAAGCTTTAAGCTCCAAAAGAAATCTTTCAATAATGATAAAGCCCATAGAATCTGCATGAAATGCGACAAACGTTCGTTAGATTTTTTTTTAGATCTTACAATCGAAGTTACGACTCGATATCGGGTAGACTCGGGACACTGGTAAAGGTCAAAGAGAGAGAGAGAGAGGGGGAGGGGGTGAGAGAGAGAGAGAGAGAGAAAATCTCCAGCCCATTCCCCTTTACGATATTTATTATTAAAGAAAGATTACAAAGCCGCTTCCAGAGCGGTAATTGCATTATCGCTTAATATAATCTCAAAGCAATGTAAATCTCGGATGAAAGAGAGCCGTTACGCTGAGGTTACTGCATATACTTTATTCCGTATCTTCGGTATCGCGGAGAGGAGCCGCGTAGATTTAAAAAATCCTTGCAGAGGATAAAAGCCCGTATCGAGCGAGCCGCGCAAGCGCAAGTACAAATGGCGATACGCTAATTGAACCGCTTGTATTCGCTCGAGTAAGGAGAGTTTCGCGCAAGTAAGAACGCGCTCGCTCGGTTATTGGGGTTATTGGGGGTGTGGGAGTAGAATAAAGAGCCGATCGGAGGTTATTGGGGTTATTGGGGTTATTAGATTAGGAGGGAATACGGGTAGTGCGGACGAGGGAAGGAGGCCGAGGGATGCTCATGGAGTCCGTGGCATTCAAATTACGTACCCGACGCTCGGCTTGTACGCCATCAAGGCTTGCAAGGGACCTCGCGCTAAAAAAAATTGTCGTAAAGCCAAATCTGGGGTGGCGGAGGGTCGGGAGGGGGGGGACGGGCACTCGTTTAAAATAATTGACCTATTTGGGGTCGGGGGGGGGTGGTGGTGGTTATCCGTGGAGGCGGGGAAGGGAGTCTTTATACCTCTGGGATAAGCTGAGTTCGGAGCTTTTTTTTCAGAATCGTCGGAGACCCGGGGACTCGTGGCTCGAGAGGCCCCGTAGGATCGCAATAAATATTTATCGCTCAATTGCGCGCTTCGGGGTTATTATTCGGCCCACGCCACACTCGGCCAGGTGCATTTATTCCTAGACGCGTTTATTCGTCCGCTCATCTGGGGCCCCCTATAATTTACCAGCATTAAACGCGATATTTTTCTCCGGGGGGTGGGGTGGGGGCAGGCAGAGCAGAGTCGGGGGCCCTCCTCGACGCCGGTCCTCTCGTTTTTATCACCCGGAGCAGGCCACCCGAGCTCGAACGAACCTCGCTCCCTTCCCCTAGTCGCTCCCCCCCCCCCCCCCCCCCCCCCCTTTCGCCTCCCCCCCTCCTTCTCTATTTTTTCTCTTCCTCTCTTCACGCTCCTCCTTCCCTCCCTTCCCCCGCCCCTCCAGCTCAGTTTTTATTGCTTTCTTTTTTTTTTTTTAGTTAATTTCGCCCGGAGCGGGCACTTCTGCCCGTACCTGGCCGCGCTCCGTATTTGTCCAAGTTAATCGTAAAAAAATTTTCGAGGAGAAACATCATTACGAGGCCGCTCCTCGCTCCGGAGTCCCGGTCTCGCTTTAATTTCGGACGAGAAGGACGAAATTCTTACCTCCCCGTTTATGCGAATTTATGTTTGCGACCTGGGCCAATTGAGGCGGGGGGGGGGGGGAGAGATATAACAAGGCCATTTTGCTCTCGTGCATTTTTATAATAAACCGCGCAATTGAAGAGGAGGTGAAATAAGCGCGGCCGTTACCTCCCCCCACACCCCACAACCCACACCCCAATAACCCCAATAACCCCCTTCCTTATATCTTATTTTTGTTTCTATTTCCAAAGCGTTGGATTTTCAAACGAAAGAACGAATCGTTTAACGAGGAGAATCTCTATCTCTCTCTCTATCTCTCTCAAGTCCTTCGCAAACGGCAAAGACTAGAGTTTAATCTGAAATCTTGGCTGGACGAGTCCCCTGCCACCGCCGCGCCGTCAGTCGGTACACTTTTCGTACCAACAAATGTATTATTTCATTAAAGCGACGAATCGCGGGGATTTCCAAGGCTTCCCGACTCGAGGAGGCAAATTCGTCAACAGTCGGAAAGATAAAGAGGGCGGCTGGAGGGGGGGGCTGGGTGGCCAGCAGAGAGGATAATAAGAGAGAGAGAGAGAGAGAGAGAGAGAGAGAGAGGCATAGGAGGGCAAATAAAAGCCAGGCCGGGGAAACAAAGTATGGCCGAGTAAAGTGGGGAAACGGCCGAGGATAAATAAGTGGCGAGAGTTTCTTTTTAAGAGGGAAAGGACAAAGAGGAGCGAGGCCCTCGAGAGTCTAGAGTTTTATGAGCACGTGTGCAGTGTTTAGCGGGATCGAAGCTAAAGGTGAGCTCCGCTGCTGAGGCGATGACGACGATGACGAGCAGCCTCGCCTGGTGTATTCACTATTTATGGTCGCCATTGTCTTTAACCTCCTCCTGCTTCGTACGGACGTCCTCGTCGTCGCCGTCTGGAGCGCGAGGCTTCGGGCCAGTTGGCTCGAAGTGTCCGTTAGCCGAGGCCGGCCGACTCGGACCGAGTGCGGCCGAGCTCACCCGGACCGCCGTGACTTACGTCGAGACATAAAAGCGGAGGTAAAACCCTTTCGCGGAATCCATCCTCGGCACCGAGTCAAACGGTCGCCCGTCCGGTGATTTACGCGCCTTTCCACCCCCGCTCCTCCGCCCCCGCCAGCCCCGTCTCACCGACTGCTGCGCCGGCTGCTCCTGCCCCGAACCTACTTCCGAGCGAGTTACCTTGACGCGAGTCGGAGCGTTTATTTTCGCGCCGCCCCCTCCCGACCCCGTCCGACGCCCGACAATTTTTGTAAATAAAGAGTAATACCAGGGTGAGAGCCGGGAGAAAAGTGGAGAGAGAGAGAGAGAGAGAGAGAGAGGGAGAATGCCGATGAAGCGAGAAGTACCGACGGAAGGGGGCGGGCGGGGCGGGGGACAACAAAGGCCTATTTCGTAGGAGTGATTGGTTAGCTCGCCCGATAAGGCAGATCCCGGCGATAGGGGAAATCGTGAAAGTGAGCCGGCCGTCTCGCTCTAACGGTTCGGCTAATAAAGCCGCATCGCACCGCACCGCACCAGTTCCCGATGCTGATCCCGATTATCCCGATCCCGATCCCGATCCCGATCCTTCTGTCCTCCGCCCTTCCGTCCCGCGTTCGCGCGTATGCCGCCCATTTTCGCCCTCTCATCTCGCAGGCATCAGTAGGCAGATGGACGTATGTCCATGGAGGGGGTTGGTTGCTTGTGGAGGAGGGGGTGAGTGGGTGGGTGGAGGCACCGATTGGTTTAAATCGCCCCGGCCCTCGCAGATTACATACTTCGTTAGAGCGCGTGTCCGTGCGTAGTGTGCGGAGCGCGTACGTGTGTGTCGGGTGGGCGAGGTGGAGGAGGAGGAGGAGGAGGAGGAGGAGGATCGGCGGGAGGCTCGGGGTTATCGGTCCCGAGGATCTCGTAGAGTCCGGCCGGCCGCTTGTAAAAACAATTCAGATTTATACCTCCGCTTATCGGCCCGGCGAAAGTTATCTATGATGCCTCTCTGGCCCCGTTAGAAGAGTCGCGCACGTGTACGATGAGATGGAGAAAAGCCGAGTTTACGGGAGGAGCCGAGGATGCGAACAAAGGAGCTCGGTCCCCCCCCTCGTCCCCCTCGCCGATCTTTTTTTCCAGATTCGAGATTTCCGTAACTACCTCTTCTCGCGAGGTGGTTCGCGAGACCCTCAGCGAATACCTACACGTACATAGTATATTCTTCTATCTCGCAAGTCGCTTATTATTTCTGCTCAAGAATTTTCTACCTCTGCGATAACGGTTCGCCTCTCCCCCCCCTCCCCCCCATCCACGAACACCGAACCGACTCGGCCGCCCACCCCGCAATCGGGCAGCGTCTTCCCCTCGTGTCAGCCATCGGCCTTCCCGCGCTCTCGCACTCGCGGCTCGAAAGGGTCCCCCCCCCTCCCTATAGCACCACGCTCCTCGGGAAAGCCATCGCATAAATCATCCATCTACCGGCGATCCTCGAACTGCCCATTGAAATCTATAATGCGCCTTTCAAAACATCAATAATACGCCTTTATTGTATTACGTTTTATCAAAACTGGGTTAATTGCTCCCGCTGACAATACTTATCTCGCGTTTGCCCATAACTCCCATCGATCCATCTTCCCCCCCCAAAAAAAAAAAAGCTTACTTACATTGAGCCTACTTTTTAATTCGCGCCCTCGATCCGGACTTTCGGCCGACTTTTGCCCGACGATAAGTCCCCACTTATAGAAAGTCCGGCATTTTAAAACGCTCCTCCGTTATCACTTTGAGTTTAACAAATGTCTCGATGTAATGGTCCGATAGGGGCCCATTTAAATATTTAGATCAATAAAGGTTTTTGCACAAAGTTTCTACCGTGACGACGCTATAGCTTCATCCACTTCTGCCTCCCACCCTTTCGATCCTTTATTCCCGTCCTCCCTCCTTTTTTTTTCCCCTGCGTGCGTAGTAATAAAGCTGTATCACGAGTAGCAATCGGATTCCTTCCCGTCCCCCTCCGCCGCCACCAATTTTTGACGTAACTCCTAAGCATGACGCCACAGACGCTTTGAATTCGAAAATGAATAGTAAAGCGAAATTGTTTGGAATTTTTTATGACTCACGTCGGCCTACAACTCCGGCAAAGGTATACAGTACGTATAGGTGAATAAAAAAAAAAATAACTTTAGACGCGCAACTTTATTGAGAGTCGGCGAGAGCGCTAAATTTAAATGGCGCGAGCGTTGCAAGAGCATTCGAGTTCGATTTCATGCGATTCATAATTAATCTTTACGAGATTCGAGAATAATGGACTAATAAATCATCGTAAACACTCTCATCTCCGAGGCATGAAATACTAATAATAATAAAAAAAGAAGAAGTACCTTGCAAAATATCAATAAAATCGATATTAGAAATGAAGAGACAATAATAATAATAATAAAGTACGATATCTTTTCCCTACCATTTTCCTCTTCTCTTCCGCCTCGTCCTCCTCCTCGTCCTCCCCCTCATCCCCGGGCAGACAGTATATTATTTTTCGGGGAGACGATACCGTAATAACAACAAGAGGAGTCCTTTTAAGGACAAAAAAAAAGAAAAAAAAAGAAAGAAAGAAAGAAAGAAAAAATCATCTCGCACGCTTCGAAACGCGAGGGATGGAATAAGATTCTTTTTTCTTCTTCTTCTTCTTCTTCTTCTTCTTTCTAATAAAACGTCCAGATGCATGTGGTGCACGTGCGTGGAGCTGCTTACGTGTGTCGACCAAGTGTTTTAAGAATGAGTGAACCGGTTTTAATCTACCGCGGCTCCCTTTGGATTTTTCTCACGCAATATCAGGTGAAATATCATTTACGGAACGGGCTAATACCTTTCTATAGAAATGTAATTTGAATTTATCTTTCTGTTTTTCTTTTTAAGCCCATCTTTACGCGAGATTGAAATTATTTAGAGAAGCGCAGATAATAAAGTATCTGACTTTATCATCTACCTTTGCGCGCACCCAAACGCACCCAAACACACACGTATATATAATTTATATAAATTTATAAATCATTTGAATTGTTCGATAAAAAATTCGTTCGACAAAATTATTTTACCGAAATTTTTATTGAAATTTTAATAGGCATTTGTATTCCTATTCAGCCACCAATGCATCTCCTTAAAAAAATTTATCTTTCTGACGTTAAATATCGAATTTAACGTCACAGTGACACTGTATATCGACCGAAGCCCTTACACGCGCAACTCGTCATCCCTTGCAGTCGAGTTGTAATTTTTTTTTATTTACCTCTCATTACTTACGGCTCATCGTTACTTACAGCCTATATTAGGCAAAAATGGTTTTGTGGGTCGTCGAACGGGTCGAGAAGACATTACGATCCTTCCCCCCCCCCAAATAACCCCAATAACCCTAGTGCGGAATGCAACATTTACCTTACGTATCGCAACGCGAACCCTTAACCCCGATAACCTACGTATTGCCAATTTGACGCGAATGATCCTCCTCCCCCCCCCCCTCACCCCCCGAAATCTGATTGTGCTGACAAGTACGCGGGTCGTGTCAGGGCGCGGACATTCAAACGATCCAGCTTTCGCATTGTCAGATGCCATGGTCAGCGACCGCCCTCGTATCGCGCCTTATCGTATCGCGACCGAATCAGTAAACAATACTGCTGCCAGGTACACTCTGCCGGAGCCATAAGGACCCACATTTGAATCCAATTAGATGTATTAGAGCGAGTGAGGATATTTCGATGGGGCCGCGACTCATTACCATTGTCAGCGATTATAAAATTCTCATTCCCAACCCTCGTCGAATGTTTGAAAAGACAAGAAAAACAAGAAAAACACGCGCGATGATGCGCGAATGAAATATTTAACGATCGAGAAAGATAGGCGCGTACGGGAATCCGAATCTACGTTTGGTACGAGAGCGATCGCACCAGCTACTGCTGCTGCCCAAGCTTATGCCCAAGCTTATGCCCAAGCTCATTCATAATGCACGCGTTACTGTTATTACGAAACGTTGTTGGGTCTACTGCGAAACGTCCCCTCGCCCTGACGTTTAAATACAAATAACAATGTATCTCGCTATACTCCCGCCAAACCTACTTCCTCTGCCACCCCCCCACCCTACCTCCTTTGTAATCACGTCGTCCAGTTAGTCCAGCGCTCTTACCATGGCCGTCTTGACATTTTCTAGGAATTCATTACGTCTCTTCTTCCTTTTTCTTTCCGTTTCTTTACGTCTTACGTGCCCCTCTGTGTGTGTGTGTGTGAGAGTGTGTTATCAAAGTAACGACCTCGGCCGAATCAGATTTTCAAATTGCGATGCACACGAACTGCAGGATATAAATTTATTAATTTATTACGCATTTAATGATACGAAATCGCAATGCTCGCGGCGCGCGATTCCTTTTTCAGATAAACCTTATCGATATTAAAATGCCGTCCCTTGTATAGAAAACATTTATTCACCCTTTTCCACGTTTGTTCGTTATTTTAAGGCTCGACGACAAAGAAAGTTTTTCTTCTTCCTCTTCTTCTTCTTCGTCTCTCGAAGACGAATAATAATTATCTCGAGATTTCGCGAATTTGCCGATTTTCCATTAAGAGCTTGTACATGAAAGGCTCTTATGCTTTCAATTATCCCCGAGTTTTAGTTTTAGTTGTTCTAGATAATGGCCATTGGATAATAATTTATACGCGATTTTTTATAAACCGTAGGGATTTTTTTATTTGAGGCCGGAGCGCCGGTGTTTTCGCATAAAATAACATTACGCCATCATTGTGAGCACTTTGGAATTAAATCTTTACGAATGAATCGATATCGTATTTATTATAAAATTATAACTCTCTGTCAATTCGTATTTAACCTTTCCCGCTGCCAATATCACATTCGTTATCAATAATTTGAAAAACGAGCTAATACACACACACACACAGTCCTGCCTCGATCATTATTTGTGTTATGCCCCTTTCTACAAAAAAACGCGTATCAATTATTACAGGTCCCTGTAATGTTTATAAATTATTCGCAGTCGCATTATGAAAAAGTTAACCAACCTTCCCGTCAATTATTTTGACGGAATTTTACTAATTCTCGACCAATTTGCCTTTTCTTTCTTTTTCTTTCTTTTTCTTTCGTTTATTTCGTTTATATTATTTTGTTCTCTCTGACGCAGACTCGTAATTTGGCACGATCGTTTTCACTTATGCGCTTGTATTATAAAACGTAGTTGTAAACTCGTAATTGGCGTTAGTTAGTAGCTTTATTCAATACGAGGCTCATTAATTTCCATTTTACAATTCCTCGATAAGTTTATTGGCTAAAGGAAGACGTAACGGGCACGGCCAATAATAATAGTCTTATAAAAAAACGTTCAATCTCATCGGAAGGTAATGTTGAATTTATTAATACGTTTTCTGGAAATAAAAAAAAAAAAAAAAAAAATACACACAATTCCCTCAATATATTTTCTTAGCCCAGCATTCATTCATTCTTCATTAATACGTACAACGTATCACTGAATTTATCCGTTATATTTATTTTTTAAACAATATTAATAAATCCCGAGGAGGATTTACGAGCCTCGTTTCTAGTTTGTAACGCGGCGTCGCGTAAGTTGATTAAAAATAAAAGTGATGCGTAAGAGTTGATATTTCCAAAGTGACATTACTTCGTTAGCCATTCGCTCGTAATGCCGTGTAATTTATCAGATATTACCAAGAGGATTATAATATTTGATTGAGCTTAATGTCGCGGTTGGGTAAAAGGTAAATGTAAATAAATACCTACCGTTGAAGCCATAAATTTCTAATTTACGCATTCACGAGACAAACGCTTAGGCATTTCGTAGTAAGGAGCTGAAGAAATAGACAAATGTGCGTGGGTGGGTGTAAATATTTAGCATCATTATTCATTGTAGGTCGGTGGTATCCTTCATACACGATTCTCTAAATGTATGGCAATGTAAGGCTCCCTTCCCTTAACGTCATTTGACATTGTCGACGAAGAAGCGCAACGTGGAAAAGTATCGGTTTTTCCGCGATGATAATGGTCAGTTGGCGATTAGGGTCCATGGCACAGAGAGAGTGTGGGTTGTGAAATTTTAATAAAGGCATCGCTTCGCAAAGTTGGGTAAAAAAGGAAGGCAGGTTAGGTGGCGGAGCGGTGGGGGGGGCGGCGTAGCGCGGGGAACGGAAAGTACATAGTTGGTGGGAATGGGGAGAGGGGAAAGGCAGGGAAGGCAAGGAAGGAGGCTCGAGTAAAAGGCAATTAACCGCTTGGCATTAGCGGCGGACGGGAGGGAGAGAAAAATGACGGAATGACGCAGTAAAAGGATATGATCAAAAGTCCGCAGTGACAAGTAACACACTTGTGGCAAAACGAGCATAGCGGCCAGTAGCCAGTAGTTAAAAAGAAGGTGATGTAGTAGAGCAGCATGTCACTATGTTTTTAAATTGTAGAGCCAGAGAGAGAGAGCCAGAGAGAGAGAGAGAGAGAGCCAGAGAGCCAGAGAGAGAGACGGATAATTTTCCGGGAGCTTCGTGTAGCTTCAGATAAATTAATTTCCTCTAACCTCTAACGCGGAACTTTAATTGCCCTAATAGCCTCTTGGGTATAAAAAAAAATTTCCCCCTTTCCCCCCCCTACTTTCTTCGGCTGATAATGACCGCGCGGGCTCGTAAATAAGCTTAGAAATAAGGTCGGCCGCTGGGGCGGGAAGCGCATTAATGAATTTAATAAAGAAGAAGGATCGGGCAAGTTTAGCATTTAAAAGCACAGTAACGAGCCGGTAAATGAAGTTCGAAGGGAGGGAATCAGTAGCTTAATGCCCCGGCTATTAATACAACTTGAGCGCGGAGATTGAGAAAAATCGGGAGGGGAGGCGGAGGTGTGTGCTCGGGACAAGGACGGAGAAAGCCGTGGGAAAGTCGCCATTGGCCGGCGCGATAAGACTCGCGCGGAACAAGTTAAAAAGATCCTCTTTTTAAGGATCATCGGCGCAAGGCGAGGGGGGGAGGGAAAGAGACGGGAGATAAGCTCGAGGATCTAAGGAGCGGAGGCTTCGATGGGACGGTGAGGGTGGTGGTGGTGGTTGTAGGTGGTGGGGTGGGGTGGGGGCGAGTTTAAAGGCAGGATTCGCCGAAACGAAGGGGAAAACAAAAAAAAAACAAAAAAAAAAAAAGAAAGAGAGAGAATGGAAGACGCCGCTATCCGTAAAAAAAAATTAATAAGCAGCGGTGCGGCATCCGAGGCTGCGTTTTTGAAGAGTCGACTGGAGTTGTGAAAAAGTTGTCGTTACCGGTGTAATCTCGCATTCGCCGGCGAGTCGACGTGTCCAAATCGTTCCGAGGCTCGTAAACACGGTGAACTCATGTGGGGGGAGGGGGGGGGGCAGGCAGGCAGGCAGGCAGGCAGGCAGGCAGGCAGGCGAGGAGGACACGGCTGTCAACACGTGCAACCGTTGCATCGGGCGTCCGCATCGAGGCGCAACGAAAGAAGAGAAAAGAGGAAAGAGGGCCTGCCGGATCGAAATTAAGGATCGCGGATCCTTAGTCGAGGATTCCTTGGGCTCGGCAATGGTAAAGGGAATTTGCAAAAGAACACGCGGACACTTGCGACACACACGTTCCTTACTACGTCAGCCGACGAGTGCCATTTAAATAAAGGACATTCTATGAATTGTCGGGGATCCGGGAGCTCGGAACTAACTGGGCTAGTTCGCATTACGAGTTCTATTAGGAGAAAAAGAAATCTGGAAATCCTAGCTCACTAGGTAGTGTCGACAGGTTCCCTCGTAAAACTACGGGCATTTAATATCGATGCAAGGAAATCTATAACCTCCTGCCCCGCCCCGCCCCCGCCGCCTAGACAAATCGTACGCGGAGTGGTCTAGAGACTACTCGGGGAATCCGTGGAGTAAGATCTATTCTGGATCTCGTCTGGAGAAAGGGAGACTCGGCCGGATTGGATGCCGAAACCAACGAGCCGATCGTTACGTTAGATCGTCGCTCACTCAGCGTCACTGTATTCACAAGGACAACGGCAACGGCAACGCACCCACGTCTTTATAATTTATACTCCCATTAAATAATCGCCCAGTGCATTTAATTTTTTTATTACGCGCGTTATTATTATTATTACCTTTGTGGGAGAGGGGGTGGGGAGCGCGGCAACTCATTACGAGCATTAATTAGATGGATAAGTTGTAGGAGCTGGCGCGTACAAGAACGTAACGCCTATAACGCGACGTAATTTAAAATCCCGCTCGTTATTTATTCAATTAAAATTCAAGGTCTTCCCCGTCCCCGCCCAACCCAACCGCGCTCAAAGACGGACCGGAATTTTTCCGTCCGACCGAACCAACCCACCGAAGCATCCGGGACACGGGCATCACCGGAACCCGGAACACGGGCACGTCTCCCCGCTTTACTGGGACGTAAAATTATTGTTTTTAATAATAATAATAATAATAATAATTTAATATAACATTGCACGGGCACGGGGTGGTAAGCTGTCGATGAAAGACGTGGCCTCGGCTCCGTGGACCGAACAATCGCCTCGTCTAATGAGAAAGAATATGAAAAGCGGAAGAGTATTTTTCGAGACGGCGCGGCGTGGCGATGATCTTCTCCGAACGATAAAAGGGATAAAAGGGATAAAAGGGATAAAAGGGAGCCATAAAAGGGAGTAAGTGGAGTAAGCAAGCGGGTAGGTGGGAGCAAGCGGCAACGGTCGAGGCGGGCCTCCGACTCTGGACGACGGTGCGCGACGAGGTGGCAACGGCTGGCGATCCTTTCGTGGATCGTAGCGAGGGTTGCGATGGAGATCGCAGTCCGCCCCCACCCTAGCCTATCCTTACGCGTAACCTTCGCAAGGTTGATTATTTACGCGAGCCGAAGCTTTGAATGGCTCGCGTTGCCTTGCTCGCCGATTCGTTTCTTATCCGTTTTCCCCGTTTCTTATACTAGCTCGCCCGATCGCCGGAATACCGGGAATGCGAGGGCTTAGCCTTTAGCCGTCGAGCCCTCCCTCTCCTCCCTCTCCTCCCCTAAAAAAGACGTAAAAGCTTCCCGGGGGCGGGAATACCTAGACAGATTAAATATTAAGTAACGCGCGCCCCGTCGGATCGAAGGCTCAACTTATTAAGAATCTTCGTTTTCCTTTTAATATTTTCATTTTTCATTCGAGCGTCATCGGCCCCCCCCCCCCCCCGACGTCGATCAAAAAAAAAAAAAAAAAAAAAAAAAAAATGACGTCAAGCCACGACTTCTCATCCGACAAAAGAATTGCCTTTTTATTCCGGCCAAGTCGGCCTGTACGGATCAATGCCAGATGCACATATCTGCGCGTATTGTCCTCCCTCCCCCCCGCCAGCTCCCAACCCGTAATGCACACTAATGCGAAAACCACATCGATATTTATTATTTAAAGGGCCGAGCAACGCCTCCGGGTACGTAAATCAAGCCCTGTTATCGGGAATCGGACCTCCACGACCCCCTCCTTCGCCCTCCCTCCACCTCCCCCCCTCCCCCCTTGGCCAGCCCGTCCCACCGTGCAGCTTCATTGTCTGCAATTGATTTCACATCGCTGCCGTCGATTCGTTATCAATTCGTTTTCCCAAAGATTTTCAGCAGCCAATGGTCAGGTAATGCGAACGCTTCTCGTCCCTCGATAACCTCATTATTGCCATTATTATTACTATTATAAGCATTATCGGTATCGTCATCGTTATCGTTATAATGATTTATCCGAACGATCGTTCGTTGCGTCGGCTCATTGGGTTTCACTCAAGCGCGTAATCTCACTGGGAGCGGAATAATTTAGCAACTCGAGTCATTGGCAAACAATGCCAAAGTCCGATAAGGACGCTTACGGCTCAATAAAGGCTCAATAATTCCATGCGAAGCAATTACTTATCCTTATCCTTATCCGTGTAATGCGAGGGCGTCAGCCTCTCGGCCACTTCCTTACCTGCGCGCGCCGATAATGATTTCCCGATCGTAAAACCGCGATACTTCTAATCGCATTTACCAATCGCAGGCGAAAACGATACCCATTACCCGCACCGAACACCCCTTCCTTTACCCAATGTATTATTATTATTCGTCAAAATACACTGGGGCTCGCGATCGTACGTGGATCCGCATGACGAAGTAAAGGCTTTATCTCAGTTATCACTTCGTGGTAAGATACGTTGTTGCGAGCATTGATTCGCTAATTCGCGCGTCATTTAAGCATTTGGAAGGGTCAGCCGTTGCTCCGTAGGTAATATCGCGTCGGTCGGTCGCAAGCTAAGACTGTCGGCATTCCGTTTTGAGCTCGGGCGCCGTCAGCGCGTTATGCAGGAAAATCGTATTTAAATTGAAAAGCGAGTACATGATCGGCTTAGCTCATCCCCGTTTAGTCTCGAGTCTCATTGTCCATGGTCAGCTCGTCGTTTATACGGGACGGGCGGTGGAGCATTGGTGGGGCGGAAGGGGCGGGGGGGGGTCCGATAAGGAAACGGACAGCTCATCCGGTAAGTGGCTTTGAAGTCGGAGTCTACCGCTCCCGCTCCCAGTTTCCTCTACCCCCGTCTCCGTCACTCAATGACTCCGGTTACCCGAGAAAATTAAATCATCCCCTCTTTCCCCCCACCCCCTCCTAGTCCAGTCCCAGTAGCCGCGCAATAACGTGGCTGGATAATAATACGAGAATGAAAGGGCCGACCGGCAAATGGGACGGGGGATCACGAGGATAGAGATGGAGAGGGAGAGGGAGAGGGAGTACGGAGGGAGGGGTACGGCGCCAAGCGAGAAGGAGGGATCGATCAATGGCCGGAGTGACGTTTCCGTTCAGCGCTACCGCGAAATCTCGACTCGTTAATCTTATTCGCGGGATAACTCGGACTCTCGCCGATACCGTTAATCTTTCTTCTGACCAGAGAGACGACGAGGACGACGACGACGACGACGACGACGAGACGACGAGGATATTTCGTTTAACGCGCGAGCTGCCAGCGAAACTCATCGTCGAACAAAAGCTTAAGGGAAGGGAAGAAAAGTCGAGGAAGGATTTGTCCCCCGAGAGATAAATTACACGCCGGATACAATGCTTTTCAATTAACAATCTCATCTGCGGGAAAAGGTTCTGGCTTCTGCCGCGGCAAAAAAACTGCCAAATGTCTAATTGCGCCTCGGCGGGGCTCCCCGGGTGACAAAACTACCTTCTAAAACACCAACAGCACTAACAGCAACAACGACAACGACAATAACGACGACAAGGAGAACAACGACAACAGGAAACTCGTAGCCGAATGGCGTAAAAATAAATTTCCCACCATACAAGCGATCCTTCCTCGAAGCGCTTAGATC
Organism: Ceratosolen fusciceps; assembly: GCA_018883505.1. Lineage (NCBI taxonomy): Eukaryota > Metazoa > Arthropoda > Insecta > Hymenoptera > Agaonidae > Ceratosolen > Ceratosolen fusciceps. The sequence continues at coordinate 3,785,102 of RCIC01000016.1, forward strand.
GTAAATCGTCCGTATGAGCAGGGGCTCCTCAAAGTTATGGCCTAATCAGCCCCAAGCCCGACTCGGCTCACTCACTCACTCACTCACTCACTCACTCACTATCGCGAGAAGCGCCTTCTTAAATCAATTTCATTCCCTGCTTAAATAACTTTGGCTCTTTATTCTCCCTCGCGCTCCTCATACCACCACCACCATACCCACCACACCACCACCACCTCCCCGATGATTTTACGCGTTCAATGCCGGCAAGTACGTTTAATCCGATCGGCTACTGGGGATCACTCCTGGTTCTCCGCTCTCCGGCTTAATTAATTACGGCCTCGGAATAATTGCTTAACAAATGCCTCGATCGCCATGTTTCCTCCCTCTACCTCTCCATCTCCCTCTACCTACCTCTACCTCTCCATCTTCTCCTTCGATCAATTACACCAAGTACAGGAGTTACGCGCTTGTATCCACTTGTACTCGCCTTATTATTGTTTCCATGCGATTCCACAAAAGCGTCGTTAAGCTCGTAACGCTTCTTTCTTTCTTTCTTTCCTTCCTTTCTTTCTTTTTTTTTTTTACGTAATACAATATTTAACTCGGCTCCAAGTTATTTGTGTAAAACAAATGTGCACAAAAGGAGTTTTGAGGAAAGCCACGCGGCTTCACGAGAACATTTATTATAAATCTCGCGCTCGGCCGACAAGTCAAAGACTCTCCTCCTCATAATATAGATCCTAATCGGATCTTGCAAACGGATCGATGGTTTTTATTTTTTTATTAAGGCCATCTTCATTATATTAATTTGTATAATAAATTTTTCCAGCCGTAAGTGATGAACGCGTTATCCAATTAAGTCGCAGTGCACATGTACATTGAATATAAAGCGATCGAACCTATTTACATACACAGTTCCAGTGCTTTTCGTTTCCACCATAATTTAATACTTATCATTCTTTTTTCTTTTCTTTCCTTTTCTTTCCTTTTCTTTCCTTTTCTTTTTTTCCCATACCTTTTCGGTTTTAATTAACGTTTTACTTGCCATGAGCTCAACGCACACCGTAAGAATACGTATTCCATTACGTTGACACGTTTCACCGATATCCAAGCGTAATATTAGCAAATGAGCTCTAAGCTTTAGAAAGGTCTCCCGTACGCATAATATCATCGGCAACAATCTCATCTGTTTGCTCGACGACGACGAGGATGAGGATGAGGATGAGGATGAGGATGAAGATGACGTGGCTCCGGCGAGGAGAAAAATTCCGTATTCCCTACGTTCCTTGCATTCTCTTATCTCTCTTTTCTCCTTTTCTTTTTTCTTCTTTCGTATTATTCTTTTTTTCTTTCTTTTCTTTTTGTTTTTGTTTTTATCAATGGAACGCGTCAGATCGATAATTTCCTCAATGTTACGCGTAAGACTGACACTGCGAGGTTTTATCGCGTTATCTTAGATAACTTAAACTCTCGCATTAAAGGACAGTGAGGACGAGATCCATCTTCCTTCCTTCCTTCCTCGCTCTCGACTTTATTATTATTATTATTTCATTTTCTCCGCTGAGCCCTGAACGGGGCCGAGCTTGTACAAAGTCTTGTACAAACTGTTAAATTAATTATTTGCAATATCCGCGGACTAACCGAAATTCACGGCCAATTATACAAATGTACTTTAATTGCATTTATTACCGGCTGGCCGTTTAGTTTGTCGTTTTATTTTCATTGAAAATTTTCCGTGAGGAACGCGCACGGAACAGTGATTTCAAACCGAAACCTCATTGCCTCGATCATTCTTTCTCGCGTAATAAACGTCACGTGACCTTTTCCTTTTTTTTTGCCTAATTCCTTGTCATTTCAACGCGATTAATCGTAAAAACACGGAACTTGTTAACAATTTTTGTTGTTGTTGTTGCCTGTAATTTAATGAAAACCGGCATTCGACTCGCAGCCCTTGGACACGAATAATTTTCTCCTTGCGATCGTCGGCAGTTGAATTGCGCCCGAAAAATCGTACACCATAAGGAACATTTATCGCGCGCGAGGCAAAAAACTTCCTACGCGGGAATTAATAAAATACTCGTTATCCCGTAATTTCGGCTCGTCGTATAATTTTATTATTATTAATAAGAATGGCAATTATAATTATTAGCCAGTTAATTAGCCGTTTACTTAAATCATCATCATATTTATTGTTCGTACTCCTTTAAAGGATGCAATAAACCTCGTGTATTTCTCAAGTGCGCGGCATTAAACACCGAAATAAACGACGACTTATTACGAAATCTCAGGACTTTGGGTATTATTTTTACGTCCCGAATTTATTATCAAATCAACTCGTGCGTGCGATTTGGCAAGTCGGTCGGACGCTCGGTGCGCACGTGCGCACGCGCGCTTGCTCGCTAAAAAAAATATACGCGCTATAAGGTGCGGGCTTGCTGTAACGTAACGTAATGTAACGTAATGCAATGTAATTAAAATTAAAATTACGAATGGAGATTTTCGATTTCGGGCGCACGAGGAAGAAAATGTTATTGGAATGACATTTAATGGAGCCGATCACCGATGCCGATTTACGAAAATCTGTAAAAAATCCTACGTAACACCAGGATCTATGACGAACTAGCGCGAGGGCACTTTACTTTCGGAGCCGCGCGACTCGAACGATCGGAGCAACGTAACTCGAGATAATTGCTCGTGAACGTAGTCATCGTCGTGTACGGGGTCATAAAGTATGCGGGCGCGCGAGCCCATATGCGGCGGCTAAGAGCTGCATTTTAATAATACAAAATAAAGATCGGAGATTAATAAAAGCCAATGTTAAACAAATAAAAGTATTTACAGAAATTTCAGTGATTAATGAAACGGGAGTATTTTTAGCGGCGTAATTAATACGGGCAAACTACCGGTTTCATTGCATGTACAACAAGATTTTGTATGTATGCATGTATTTATTTACTTATTTATTTACTTATTTATTTATTTATTTTATGGTAGCATGTAGGCGCGTATGCGCGCACGTACGTACGTAGGTATGTATATATTTTACAGGATTTTCAGGAGCAGAGCGGAGCAGAGCGGAGCAGAGCGGAGCGGATCGATAATTACGGAACCCGTGGACTTTGATTTTGTCGGATGAGCGCGCGAGTCCGTCTCCCTTCCTTATGCCCCCCCCCCAAAACAACTTGCGCGTATCCATTAAAATCATTAAATACCCGCTTCGTCCACCAGGTATATTTATTCAGCGCGACGTAACTTTAACTTCAGTTTTTTTTTTTCCGTGGATCCGAGCGTTTTAAGCCTCGAGCTTATTAATAATACATCTCGTTTTCATGAATAATTACGGATACGTTTAGCAGCGCGTACCGTCCCGCTATAAATAGATCTCTCTCTCTCTCTCTCTCTCTCTCTCTCTCTCCTGTCGGCCGGCATTTTCACCTTAAATCTATAATTACAACGTGTACTTTGATTATCATAATGGTAATAATAAGTAGCTCGATAGGGAGGGGAGTGAGTACAAGTCGATGGGGACAACAAGTTGATGGGGGGTGGGGGTGGGAGTACAAGTGAATGTATATACCTTTACCAAGCTCGGTTCTATTGTAAAGCTAATGCTATGATATAGGCGATGCTCGTTAATGTTGCATTGTATACGGAATACCGGGTTGCGAGTAATCCTCGGCCGAATCCTGAGGATCCGTAGGCATTTATTATGTAGGCCGCACGCGCCTCCGCGACTTTTCCTAACGATTTTCTAACGACTCGGGCAAGCCGTTGTCTACCTCGGCTCTGAGAATCCGAGCGAGTACGGTGCGTGGCTCGCGCATAATTACAGAGTCCGGCAGTCGATCGAGGCGGCGATCGAGGCGGCGATCGGACGGCGAGATGGATCGCGCGGGGAGCGGTAAATTAATCGCGAGGGCTCGTAAAACTCGCGGGCACGCGCGTGCGCTCGCGTAAGCGAGTACTAATATCGACGAACCTCGATGTCGGTGGCGCGGGGCGGGTAGAGGAGGAGGAGGAGGAGGAGGAGGAGGAGGAGCAGGAGAAGGGAGCGCGATCGAGAGCGTGCGCGGGAAGAGCTCGGCTCATCGGACTTTCTCCTTACATCGACCTCGTTCGTCCGACCCCCCGCCCCCGCCCCGCAACCCAATACCTTCGCCCGCGCGTTATTTCCTTTTATTTTCGGTAATTACAGTCGAAGCCGGCGCTATTATTATCTTTGAAAGATATTTTTCCACCTTCTCGCTAGTTAATAGGAAATCCGGGCACGCGTGTCCGCTCTCTCGGCCTGCAACAACCTCCCGTCCCCCTCGTCGCGCCGTCCGAAGCCACGCAATTAATACACTGCGCGTGGCTTTCAATCAGCTAGCTCGACCTACCCTTGACCTTTCCCTTCTTCTTTATCCCCGTCCGCGCTGGATCCACGAACAACGATCCCAATGATCGCGTTGGCATCGGCTCGGCCGGCTCCCGCCAATCGCAAGCCCGCGTGAATATCACTCGGGGGAGGGGCTACTCTCAGCCATAAATTCCCTCAGATCGTGTAATCAATCGGACGGGCTCCCGGATCCCTTATCGGATTGCCGATGAGGAGCTCCAGGGTCGGGTAATTCCGGGCGAGATTGTCGGGCCGTCGGGGCCGACGCGTCGGACAAAAAGCGCGACACCCGCGAGCTTCCTCTCGCTCCGCTAAATCAGATCGAAACGTCATTTGGACGGCGGAGAGGGGGACGGGAGCAGAGAGAGAGACAGAGAGACCGTAGTAAATCTCGGTCAGATGTTTCGTGGCGAGCGGAGCTCCGGGAATAGACGGAGCTCGCCGACTGGAAGCTATCTACACGGGTCAAATGTATATCCAGCCGGAGGACTCGAGCCACCCTGTCCCCGGATCTTGGAACATTAGCTATTTTCTCCTCGCCTACTCCTAATGGAATTGTCTCCACAGCCTCGACTCCCCCCCGCCCCGCCCCCCCCCTCACTTCGAACGCCATTAGTTATCACAGCCTTTACTCTTCTTTCGGCCTTTATTTACCCCAATAACCCCAATAACCCCAATAACCTCCGATAAGCCCTCCGATAACGGGAATCACCCGATTCTCATTAGGGAATAGCCACGAAAAATCTTATTATTGTTGTGCGATTGTACGCGTAGCGCGTCCCTTTAGCTCCTGTCGTTACGTCCCCGAGCGCGTGGCCCCGCTGCCACTTATACCCGCTGATAAATTTATACGCATGCCGGCCTTTACTTTTTCCCCTTTCTTCCCTTTCTTTCTTTCTTTCTTTCGTTAGTATGGGATCAGCGGCGAGACCGTGAGCGAGGGAGTCGCCGAGGACACATTAACGGTCCCCTATCAATCTATCCGCGTCTCCCGCAGCATTCCATAGTCCCAATGCAGTCTCGCGAAAGCTTTACTTTGTTTGCGCACGCGCTTACGTATAAACTCGGGCTTTTTCGATCCGGCGGAGCTCAGCCGCCGTCCCTTCGTCGTTATACGTCAACGTTACGACGTCGGCGACCCACGTGACTCGCGAATTCTTACACGCGCGTCCACTAAAGTCCTGAAATTTCTTATAACTTTCATTAATGTGTCAAAGGTCTCAGAGGGTCGACAAACGCGCCAAAACAAATATAAAAGCGATTACTGTATAGCGCAGTCGATTCGTAAACGTAGATCATTCGTAACGAATGATCAATTGGTTACGTGTAACGTAATAATTATTTGCGAATAGCTTCGTTTCGCAACGTTTTTCGCAGAGTCATTTTGAATGCGGGACATAATGATATGCGGGAATATAATTTCCAGGACCATTAGAAAACTCTAGATTTACAATATTTTACAGTCCCCGATAAATAAATAAGGATTTATTTACGTACGTTAAATTTCTCTGCTTTTATTGTGCACGTATAGTAAATATAATCGCAAATATAAGCTTTTAGCTTGAAAATCGAATGATTATATATTTTTGTAATAAACTTCCCGTGAAAACTACTCGGTCGTAACTTGATAATTATTGTTTATTATTGTTTATTATTGTTATTATTATTGTTTATTATTGTTATCGGGAGGAGTAGTATCGCCGTCGAGTCGAGTGATTCGAAAGAAGAAAATACGTTAATTGAAAATGTAAATATTTTACGATAATCGTATTCGCGATTGAGATTTTACGACGGAAATTTTTTTTTTATTAATAAAATAGGGAAAAGTAAGTAAGTAGTGGCGGATGGAAAGGAAGAGCGGCGATCGCGATCGCGGGCCATTCTAGGCTTTTATTAATGAATCAAACGAATATTAATTTTTCAAATATTTTTTTTATTACGCCGTTTTATTAGGAAATTTATAATTGTATAAATAATTATTGTTATTATTATTATTTACGTGAATTATCGGGAGGCTGTGGTTGTGGGGGCCAGAGTAGTTAAATGTTGCCATGAGTTGAAGAACGTCATTTACTTAGGAATATCATCGAGTTTATAATAAATAAGCAGACGGTGAGTGAGTACTGCAACGCAACGAAGTTACGATTTATAACGGTCGGATTTATAAAATCTTATTAGATGCCAATGATCCTCGAGCGTCTCTTTCCTTCCTTTATACTTTTCGAGCATCATGAGAACGTAATGCGGTTATTTTAAAAGCTGGCTATTGAAAAGTATTCAGTGCGGCAGAAGTCGCGGGTTAAAACAAGTCGCCGACAAAGAGAGAGAGAGAGAGAGAGAGAGAGACAGATTCCAGGTTGAATAATAATTCATTTGGTTCGAGTGGGAGGTTATTGGGGAGAGTCGAGTCGAGCGAACGGGGTGGAGGCGGAAGGACGTAGCGGGCAAGTAGAGTAAGCCGAGATCCGGGCAGACGCGCGCGGTGGGGAATACGGGAGTGCCGTCGACGGGACCGACACGAGTCAGCGGGCGACACGACACAGCGATCAACGTCTGCCCGGGTAATAATGCACGGGGGCTACAATGGTTGGTCATCCCCGTGGCACTCTCCCGGTTCTCGGTCCGCGTCCTTCCGGAGCATAACGTCTTACGACACAAGTAGACGTCGCGGAGTCTCTCTAGCCGGCAACGCTGATGCCGCCGTGGGTCGGACGTGGAGCACTCGGCCGTCACCGTAGCCGTCACCGTAGCCGTCCCCCTCGAGCCAATTACGCCATCGAAAATAATGTTGTCCCTCGTCAGGTCGCGTACGTTCACTCCGGTCCTAATTAATAAATAGGCCGCGTACGGATTTTATCCGGAAAATGCCCGCGACGTGTACGTGTCTCGCCATACGCCGAGCTTATCATTCATCCCTTCGCCCCCTCAACCCCAATAACCCCTCAACCCCCCACCCCCCCCCTAACCCCTCAACCCCATACAGTTGACCCCTAGCCTCCTAGAGCCGTCATTATTTACGTTTTATTGCTCGGCAAAGGACGAATGGCCGTTGCGTTGCGGAGGGGGGACGGAGCGCGGGAGCTCGAACAACTCCTCCGTGGCATTAATTATTATTGCTTCGAGAGCCAGACTCCGATAGCGGGAAGCGCTATCGGGGACAGGCAAACCGAGCCGTTAAAAGACGTATAAAAACCCACTCTCGGCCGGGGAGGAAAGATACCGAGACGAGACTTCCGGAATCACTTCCCAGTTACGAATACATGGAGGATTTTTTCTATTAGACCCCCCCCCCACCCCCACCCACCCCCACCCAGGCCTCTCGAACATTCGAAAAACGGCGCTTCGTAATTTATTACGCGCCACACGTGCACGCGTTTGATTATTTATTGATTCGCGAGGCTGGGCCTTTGTTCCAATGATCGGCAATACTCAACATTTCCAACTGTCTGATCCCTTCCTTTTGTCTATTTATTCTAAACAAACAAACAAACAAATAAATAAACGAATGAATGAACGAACGAACGAATGAAGGTCGACGGGATGAACGAAACGCCGTTGTATTTATTTTATTCGAGAGTTTTTTAATGTTGTAATAAGCTGTTAATAATATTAGAGACGAGGTATTTCTAACGAGTCTGCGCGGCGTTTGAAAAATCTTTTCTATCGGCTCGTAAATCGTGGCCGGCAATTAACAAAAGCTCGTAGACGGAATGTTAAAGATGAGAAATGAATTCCACAAAGGCGGCCAGACTCGAGTGAAAATAAACATTTTAGTGCGAATCAATAAGAGCCCAATTATACGGCGCTCCTCTTATTCTATGTATTCTAATTAGTGAGCTGCGAGTGGTCTCGCTCAACATATACCCTCACATACCCTCTCCATTACCTGCAATGTTCCACGAACATAAACTTCATTAGATTTATTTATCTATTTATTTATCTATCTTCATTTTTAATGGATCGAGTGCTGTTCGGTAAAAGCAACTGATTGCCATGGGAATCCCCATATTAAATGCATATACATCAATATGTATTTATGTACGTGTACACATGCGCATGGACGTACGGATAGATCGATCTCGGGATTAATCCGACGGCTGTACGAGCGTCGCTCTACGCTGCCACTTAATCTTTTACTTTTCAATATCAATGACAGTTTTTTCAATTACAAATGCCTTTATACGAGGGAACACTTTAATAATCAAAAAATAAACGAATCCACCGTTATTACCCGACATTTTATTATTATTCTTGTTGTTGTTGTTGTTGTTGTTGTTGTTGATCGTTGATCGTTGCCGAAAAATTCAATATAATTTCGCATTAAAAAAAAAAAACAAAAAATAATAATATTTTTATAGAATAAAATTATAAAAGAGAGCATTGGAGATATTCGGATGTTTATGGCATGTAATTCCCATTGAACTTCGCAATGCTCCTCAGAAATAATTAAAAAGTACAAAAAATGGAAATAAAAAAATGAAAAGAAAGAAAAAAAAATAATAATAATAATAATAATAAGAGCCGTTGAGCACACGAAGGTATTTCATGGGGAATTGCAAGTACAGTCACGCTTATTGAGCAATAATTTTTAGAAAGTGGTTATTATTATTATTAATATACTTGACGTTTAGCGGAATTTTTCTTTATCAAGATCGATATTCAGAGAATCGGCCTTACGTCGGCCAAGACTAATATTTCCAATGCGTTCTTTATGATAATCTCGCGAGGCTAAGCTCTCATTAGCATTTTCAGAAAATATAAACTCCCAGACTATAATAATTCTTTAAGTTTTCAGTTTTTTTTCAGTTTTTTTTTCTTTTATAATTTTCTTCTTATTAAATTACTTATGGATGTATTAGAAAGCGATTTTTCGCCTCGAGGTTTGGTCAAGCAGATGCATATTTTACTTATTAATAATGTATTTACTGGCTGTGCACTTATCTGCGTAACGTATATATACACACACGTATATACGTATAAATGTGGTAAGCGCGTATATTTCGACGTAAATTTAGTGAAAATTAATGAGCATCCGATGTTTGCCGAGCGCTTGCCCGTGTATATAATACGTGGGAAAAAAAAAATGATAAAATTCGCCGGCGATTCGCAATATTGATTCTAGTCGCCAGCTAGATCGTATAAATGATCGTATCGTATAAATGATCGTATAAATGAAACGGGGTCGGTGAGGCACGGTATCCGAATTAATCGAGATATAATTCGAACGGCACGTGCTCGCGGCCGATCGCTTAACGAATAATTATTTTCCTTAATGTCGCTTAGGTGGCCCGTCGAGCCAACAACTAGTTATTTTATTTTATTCAGCCTCGTACACGCGTACTCGACCCAAGCTCATTTACCGTCTTATGCCGAGCTCTAACAGGACTATGTAAATGCAGGCATTATATACGTGTACCGTATAAACGACTCGTGCGTCTCTCTCTCTCCATCTCTCCGCGCGTACAAGCTCTACGTGTAAGTGCGTCTCACCTACGCAATGCCTACTACGGACGGAATGATTTCTGCAGCGACTACGAGCTGTAAGGCCGACAAGGTGCGAGCCGCGGTACTACCTATTATCGCGTATCGGTCTTGCTTGATGAGGTGAGAAGGGGGGGGGTAGCGGGGTGTCTGGCCGTATGGGAGCGCTGTACGCGACAGCTGATTCGTCGTTTCGTCCGAGTATGTGTCAGGCCGAGACTGGCAATACATAAAGCCTCGCCTTGTATCCTTCATAATCTATCCATTGAATTACACGAGCGATTCCTCGTATCGTTATTATTTCCCGGCGGCTAAAGCGTCACTTTATTCTCTAAGCCCGTCCATTATCGCCCTTATATTATTAGCCTTGGCCTTTGTGCCTCCTCGATTTTCTAAAAAGAGCTGCTCTCGAGGCTGCTCTCGAGGTTGCTCTCGAGGTTTGCTCTCGTTGACGCGATGCCACTTGGTCGATTCGTTAATACGAATAACAAGTGAACGGCATAGAAAAGTCGCGTTAAAATGTGAGGTTATGTAACGCGCTCGGAGGGAATGCGCTCGTTCGTAATACGGTTGGACGATAAATTTAAATGACATTCGGGGGGATATTGGTAAATACGAGCACGTTAATGCACGGTATTTGGGAAACGTTAATGCCGACCACCCTGTCTGGCACTTTCACAAACGCCATTCAAAGAGAGTCCTTTGATCGCCCCTGCCCGTATTCGTAAGCCGTGCGTAAGCGGTGCGTAAGTGTGCTTACTACCAAGTTGGCTCCCAAGAGCTACGTTACCTATAAAATACGTTCGATTGAATCGGAAAAATCGATCTTATCGGCTCCGGCTCTTCCGACGGCGGCGGCATATAATACCTTGAAATTATATATATAAAGTTGAGAGCTGCCGGTCCCGACGGATTCTCGGCGTGGAATTCCAGTTTTCACCCCAACAAACTACGAAAACTACGAAAACTACGAAAACTACGAAAACTATGGAAAACATGGAGACGCGTGCTTTTATCGTACGTCCCGTGTACGTGTAGAGGCGACTTTTCGTACAGGTTGCACTGGAAATTGGCACGTCAAGGCATAACCTATTTATACATGTAGATTATAGCTCGAGTTTGTTTACGACGTTAAGCGCGTTAACGAGAAATCCCATGGCAGTTCTTTTATAGGAACGATTTCGGTGCTTTATGCGCTCGGCGGCGGCGGTGGTGGTGGCGGGGGAGGGCCGAGAGCACCAGGCTCCGGTTCAGGGAAGCGATAATCAAAATAATAATTTCATTCAATAAATTAAAGGAAGGTTATATACACCGGCTACGGTATTATTATTATTATTATTATTATTATTATTATAACAAGGTAAGAGGATGATAACGTTGAGACGTAAGGGAAGGACGCGATAGCCGTAGTTCATGAAAATTGGAATCAGGGCCAGAGGGAATGTCAGTACTTGGCGAGGAGTGGGGCCGGTCCCCGTCGTAGGGAATAGTTGCGCCTCTCCTGCCCCGGGGATGTCGAGCACGTCGTAGCTTCGGTCCTCCCACCAGAGAACGCGGTGACCTCCCGTTACTCGACTTGTCGAGCCCTTAACCAAAGCGCCCTAACCTTCCCACCCTCCCGGTTATCTCCTCCCTCCTCCGACCCCTCCTCCGACCCCTCCTCCGACCCCACCACCTACACCCCACCAACCACCACCCCCTCTATCCGACTATCGATTTATCTACAAAACTGTCGCACTAATTCCGAGTGATCGCTCGGCATCTGGGGCGCTGCCGACGACGATTCCCCGCGTCAGCAGTCGGCCAACTGACAATTTACCGCGCACCTCGAGCCCTTTACCGATCACTTATATCCCTACCGCTCCCATACCCCTTTATTGCCCTCAACGAAGCTCGCCCTCCGACTGCACCGACGACCGAAAATAAACTTCCTCCCGCTAATACTCCCACCCACCCGGGTAAGAAGAGTGCCACCCCTCACCCCCGCTCAACTCACCCCCGCACTCTCTTAAACTCCATTGCAATCGCATGTTGCTTAAAATTCGATGAATTCACGAGTGATCTATTAGTAAGCCATTCCAAAGTTCTTCGCGAAGGAAGGGGATTTATTTCAATCCCGTATATTAAACCCGGCGAATGATTAGGAATTCCAGATCAATTTATAAGAGGAACGAGGCGCCTTTTTTTACCTCTCCTACTTACTCCGCTTTTTCCTCCTCCCCTGCTTCATTCACCCTACCGTAATGATAACGTTATTTTTTCTTCTTATCTAGATTATTTATTTATTGGCATTTTATTTATATTAATATAACGTAATGTAATGTAATGTAATGTAATGTAATGTAATGTAACGCAATGTAATGTGATTCGAGGGCGTTTTGGGATCATTTTATTGAATGGTCCGCGTACTCGTCGTGTACCGAGGCATCGGGATTTCATGCGTTTCCGACAAGTAAGATGACAATGGCTTTGCCTGGAGTTAATAACAAGTACTTTGCGAGCGATAAGGCTGGTATGTCGGTTGGCTAAATATGATGGAATGGAGCAAGTCCGCTCTCGAAGGAGATAGTCGTGATCTTAGGCGGGATCTTAGGCGAGTTGTTGAACAAGAATAGGAATAGGAATACAAGTCCCGAAGCGATGAATGCACGGTTTACTACAATATAATATAATATAATATAATATAATATAATATAATGTAATGTAATGTAATGTAATATAATGTATGATGGGGGGGGAGGGGAGAGCGATCGGCGTGCTCTTGAATTTCATTGACCAGCATTGAAATATGTAACGCGGAGCGGCGTAAGAAGAGTTCTTATGCCGTATCTCCTATGGAGCTAACGAGAAAGCAACGGGAGTATCGTTAAGTAAGCTTTAAATGAAAAGGAAGATCTAGGAGATCCACTGGCTCGCTCGTAACCGATTCATTATGATAATTCGAGCTTTACCTTTGAGGGATTTTCTCCGGCTCGATCTTAATAAAACCGACCGATTAAGTATTAAACAGAGTCGGGGGGGGGGAAGTCGGCAATAACAAGGTAGGGCCCCGATCGTCCCCTTCACCCCTCGAGATAACGACAAAAGACCGTTTTTTTTTTTCTTCTGTTTTCCTTTATCGTCTTTCTTTCGGTATCGTGGTATACACGGAGCGTAAATTCAAGTGAGAATCGTTATCGTTATCATTCGGAGGAGTCCGTCCTTGTAAAGTAAACGGATAATGATCGATATCGCAGTACGTTCGTTAGGGCAAGCCGTTAGATCTTTGTGAGAAAGTATCGGGATAGCCCACCGATTACGGTGTCATCCGAAATAATTATTCTACGAAATATACCGCCGCTACACCTTTTTTCATTCGAGCTTACGTTTAGCACTAATTGCCAATGCTAATAAGTCATACGTTGAACGTCGTTGAAGGATTACACGCAACGATTATCGAAGCTGTTTTCATAAATTTTTCACAACTCCAATGACGATGGCGATCGACGAGATGATCCCTTACGAGCGTAACAAGTGTAATTAGTTGTAAGCCTCGATATCGTTGATAGCGCTTTCCTACGTCGTTGTATACTACGTATTCTCAGCTTCCGGCGCGTGAGCGCACAGACTTCCTGGGAATATTATATTTAATAAGAGCCGATTGCCGAAGAACAATTACCGCGGAGTGGGCATCTCAATCAAAGCTGCCAGCGGCTACGTTAGACGATAAACCCCCGTACTCGGTCGGGTCGGCGGCGAGGAGGTGATGGTGATGCTGGGCTTGAAGGGGGGGGGTAGGGAAGGAGAAGTCCTGGTAGTACCGGAAGATGCCCCGGTTGCGCATCGCTTTGGTTATTGGGGTTATTGGGGGGGTTATTGGCAAGTTTTTAATGGGCAAGTGCACTTTTGCAAGTGGTGGTGGCGGTGTAGGTGGGTGGCGGGTGGCGGGGAGGGATCTTGACCAGAGAGACCCCGAGGCGCTGGACGAGCGTCGCTGTTGCTCGACGACGGGGGAAAGATTTCAAACGCGAGGTAATACGTGTCGATGGGAATGGAAGCTCGAATCTCCTTTGCCTATTTCGCCGCATTCCTTCATCGGCCGATCAGTCAGTCGATCGAGACGATCCAACTCCCCGAGCGATTCTTCCTTTATCTAATCGCTCGTATTATTTACGTATACGTAATATTATAGACGATTCGAAATAATTACCGGATACTACTCGTACAGTTTCAACGTACTATCCTAGAAATTATTTGAACTCCCCACCCCCCTCTCCGCACCCCTCCTCCCCACTCCTCGTCCACCCTTATGCTTACTACTCTAATCTGACGTAGTAAATCATTTATAGGGCTATTCGATTCGATAATATCAGCGGACTTTTAATTATTATTAAAAGATCTGCGGGTCTTAATTAACTTTCGGCATCGCGTACTCGAATTCAAAAGTATATTATTTGCCAAAGTGCAAATTCATCCCGATTAATTCAACCAAGAACTTTAAAAGTATATTTCGATTTATTAAAAAAATCGGCGATAAATTACAAGTGAGGGGAAAGAGATTCAAGCAAGCGCTCGAACGCTCCCTTACCCCCTCCCCTCCCCCCGCCCCTCCAATAAACTTGACGTATGCGCGCGCGCGCGCGCGCGTTCGTGTATGGGTGTACGACTACTCGGTAGGTTATAGCGACGTTATCTCGCAAACTTGTTCCCATTTTTCCTCAAGTTTTACGTTAGTCGGAGATCCGAATTAAAAGTTAATATTATAAATTCCCGTGTCATAATCTCGCAGATTATATGGATTTTTTTTCTTATTATTTCAGTAAGAAGGTGCAACAGCTGACCTTCTTACTTACTCTACATGCAAGAACTGCTCGGTCAGCCGTACAGAAGCAAATTATAAGTGAAACGTGACTTTAAATCAGTAGCGCTTTCATTAATGATTAAAAGAAGATGATCTCATTAATTATTCACGTTCTTTCGCCATTGGAATTGGATCGCCAATCAATTAATTAACCGGCAACGTTTATGAATAATATTCGCGAATATTCAATTCCGTCGACTTACCTCGTCCCTTACCTTACCTTTATCCACATTTTCATATTACCAGTTTTACATTTATTTACAATTATCGCGCGCCATTATAAATTACAAAACTTTAATTTCAAACTTTCTAAGCTCAAAACTTTTCACCCATAAATACATACAAATAGTTTGTTTATATCTTTTAATTTTCAACGTTAAAAATCATTCTTTTTTTATATTTCTTTTTTTCTTTATTTTTTTAATAAACTAGTCCGGATGCCTCGAATTTCCGAAGCGTAGGTACTTTCATGGCAAAAGGCCTGTGCGCCTGTGTGCGCGCACGGAACGTTGTATTTAAATATCGGCTTATTTAGAATATAAAAGAATTTTGGAAATTTAATAAGAAATTTTTTACCTTACCCGGATGCTCGTATAAACGTAAGGAATCCCTGCCGCCTTGCGCGGAGAATTATTTCTTCGGCTCCGAGTACAAGTAGAACTCGGACGGGGCGCACCTATTGACCACCGATACAGGATAATTTCTCGTCCCCTTACCCTGTAAAATCGTCTGCCGCAAAATAATTCGGGGATTCTGAGAGAGAGAGAGAGTGAGGAGATAGAGTAGTGGTGGGGGGGGGAAGGTAGTTTTTTATTTAGGTGGTTATCGAGGGGTGGTTATTGAGGGGTGGTTATTGAGGGGTGGGCACGCGTCATAATTACAGTCAATACGTGATTAAGATTTAACGAACGCGTAATTAGAGTTTCGCGAGGGGCATAAAGCAAGTTCCGGGCCGAGTACTTAAAACAGACGTCCGTTACGTGTTCCTAAAAATTCCGGCGCATAAGCGGCCGCATAAAAAGTTCACCTCGGCGTGATCTATATTCAGATTGTATTTTATGGGTCGAAAGGAGAGAAAAAAAAACACAGAAAAAGTAGAAGGAGGAGGAGGAGGAGGAGGAGGAAAAAAAAAGAGAAAAGAT
The DNA here is from genome assembly GCA_018883505.1 of Ceratosolen fusciceps. Taxonomy (NCBI): domain Eukaryota; kingdom Metazoa; phylum Arthropoda; class Insecta; order Hymenoptera; family Agaonidae; genus Ceratosolen; species Ceratosolen fusciceps. Next base: position 3,800,925 of record RCIC01000016.1, read on the forward strand.
CGAGAAGAGCGATAAAGTTTGCCGAAGTTGGCTGGGGTTTTATGGCCCGGGCCACATAATACATATTGCAGGGCATGGATCGTTTAATGAAGAGGGCGCGGGACCGAGCGCGTCGGTTAGAGCTCGGACTCCATTTGCAAGTTCCAGTGCGCATTAAAGCTTTAAAGGCGCGCGACGGCGTCGGTATAGTAGAGCCCGCCCTCCAACCAACCTCGAACCAACCTCGAACCAACCTCGAACCAACCTCGAACCTTTTAAACCGAAACTTTTGCGCGGAATTGTTACTCAGGGGCTGGTCGCGACTCGGACTTGCCGGCAAGTTCCAAAGTGGCTCGATGTATCGGGGCTAACGACACCTCCCCCACCCCCCCCCCCCGTCGAACCGATTAAAACGGCCAATTTTCCGCATTAAAGCCACGCGCACTTTGTCTTCATTTTCCCATCTCCGCATCCCGAATATTGTCCAGTGAATATATCACGTTTACGTGGCCCATAATCCGCGCAGCCACGGGATCCCCCGCCCCCCAGCTCCCCAGTCTGCGAATACTTCGCAACTATCTCCCGTCCATTTCCCGGGGATAATAGACCTTCATTATCGGAAATTCTTCTATCGCCCCGCTCGGGACTCGGCACGCGGAAACAGCAGCGCCGCCACCGCAGCAACAACTACAACAACAACGACAACAACAACAACAACAAAATAAATAAATAAATAAAATATAACCGCAACGGGAAGAAGGAGGAGGAGGAGGAAAGAGGTTTCGCGCGCAGATACGCGTTAGACGAATGAAATCATAAGGTCGCGGGAGGGGCTGGGGATGAAGGGGGGATTGGCAGGCGTCCTAAATAGCTGCCGCCTCCGAAGAAAAGGAAGGTGGTGCGCGAGGTCGTCTCGGCTCATTCATTTCTTGGGTAAATTGCGAAGGGGCTCGCTGGGACCGAGACGCCCTGAACGGAATTTTAAAGGAGGATCCCCTCGCCCCCGGCCGTCATAACTTTTCCACTCGGCCTTTATTCTAAGGAAACTAGCCGCGCCCTACGCCCATGGATTTCCATTAATGACGATAATTGCGAGCCAGCCGCTGGCTCGCACCCTGCACACACCGGCTGTCGGGCCACACGAGCTTCTTCCTCGTGGCCCCCTTACCCTCCCTCCCTCCCTCCCGCCCCAACAACCGACTAATTCTCATGATAATTAGCGTTCGCACTCCTCGTAAGTTATTAACCCCCGACCACGACCACGACCCCGACCCCGACCCCGACCCACTCGAGCACAGGCACGTTGCTTTCCGTCCCCGTCGATCGTGGGCCCGTTTTCCCGCAGTCCCGATCTAAAATCCGTCCCCCGGTAGAGGAGGACTGCCCGTCCCCCGGAGCCAAAGGGACGCAGTCTCTCTCGGTCGATTAGAATTCCTAATAGAGACAAAAAGCTCGTATTCGGAGCTTTTTACGGTGGCTCTGAGCGAATCTTAATGCGAGGAGGCGAGTTTAGCTTAGCCTTCCGAGCTGTTGAATCTCAATGAGATTATCTCGGCTGGTATAATGGAGGCAGGCTGTGACGACCGAAGCCGTAGATCGTAAGGGCGATTTTCCGGATTTAATTTATAACCGGATATCGTGTTCGGCCGGTGACTCGAAGAGGTAAGGGAGGGGAGGGGCAGAATTAATCTCAAGTCACGTAGAGTCACGTTGAGCCGTGATTCTTGCCAATAATTCCGGCATTTCGGGACTCGTGATTTTTTCCTCATGGGACATGGGTCATGGGTCACGTCAGACCAGCGCGCCCGCTAAACTTACGACGTAACGTACGGATTAGGCGTAAGACCAGAGAGCCTCGTGTCGGCCATACCGCTCTGATCTTTATGCCACGCGATAATCGCCTCCGTTTCATGCAGTTCACTCGGCCCAATGTAGTCGGCGTAAATAATAATACCTCATTTTTTTCTAAGATAACATACCCCTTATGAATGATTGCATAAAAGGTCACGTAAGCCTGTCTGTTCGGCTTGTTCACGCGATATATTCACCCGACGCTCTTTTGTAATACAACTTTTTAGAATTTCCAATACAAGAGAGAGAGAGAGACGTTAGACGAAGGGGCCGATACTTTTATGGAAATTGGCTGTATCGTAAAGGGCGTTCCATATAGAAAGGAACGCCGACGAGTAATGAGAATTAATGAGAATGGGAGTTCTATTGACAGGGAGAGGGAGTCGAGGTGAAGGGAGGTTATTGGGGTTATTGGGGACAAGGAATGTTTGTAAGGTGGCGTAGGATTAATTTATCTGTTTCAGATAAACGGAAGGTAGAGTGCGCCCGCGTACTCGGCGATACAGACTTATAATTAACGGTTGGCTCGGGGGGGAGGGGAGGTGGAGGAGGAAGCGCGAGAGAGGAAGGACGGAATGGCAATCTCGAGTGCGGACGAAATCTCGACGCGCAGAGACTTTCCAACAGAAACGACAGTCTGCGCGACAGTTCTTGGGAGTAAGTAAGTTCACGTTCGTGACGCCGCTTCGTGCGAGCATAAAGCCGAGATATCCGAGATGACGATAGAACGTGCCGTCTGCGGGGTCGGGCACGTTCAGATAGATAAAACCTTTGGTACGAATGTCTTGTCCCTTACCTCGGGCCGTCATCCGAAAACTATTCAAATATTCATTGAGCGATGGAAACAATAAGCGAGGCCCGCGTTGTCTGTGAAATTATCGCCTCCGCATTATTATATCGACGATCCGTTACGTAACGTCATTGGCCAACGGGTGATACGCAACGATATATATATTTCGTCGCTCTACGCAATGGTCTCAAACGGGCTAAGCTAAAATAAATAAAAAATATATATATAACATTTTTCGGAGCTTGGCTCTGCTCAATTCGACTGATTCACGATGCCGAGAACTCCAAGCGATTCAAGTATAATAACAACGAGCCTAACCCTGTCAATAACAACAACAACAACAACAACAGCAACAACAGAAGCGAGGGCTTAAAGTTTGTAAGTTATTGTTATTGTTTTTACATAAAAGTTGTGTTGCCTCGCGCGACGGTCGTAGCGAGAAAATGCAAATGCAAATGCAAATGCAAATAATGCGAGCGGTTGCGAGCACGCGAGCGCGCAATTCAATTTAATATTAAAATTAACTTTTACTTTCGTTGAGAGGATCGATTGAAAATATCGAAATACATTCTTTGGCTGGCTGTGAATTAAATCCATTTGGCCGCGAGTTGCCGCGAGTTGCCCCTCGTTGCCCCTCGTTCGTCCAATCCCGCAGCCGCTACGTTTTCATAAACCCCGTGACGGGGGAGAGGGGATACGACACCTCCTCTGATTAGCTGTTTTTTTTTTTATACAATCGGAGACGTAAATGGACTTGGTGGCCTTTGTTTCGCCGAGGCGGCTACGAGAGAAGAGAAGGGGCAATAATAAGATGAGGCAAAAGAAGTGCCGGTATGTGTTTGGATAAATTATGCATAAGACGGATATGTGTGCGTATGCCTCGCGGGAGGTTATTGGGTTTTATGGAGAATTTTTAGGCCCGTTTGATGTCGACTCGGAGCGAGGCTCTCCAGTCTCAATAAGAGAGATGCCCAAGCTCAGGTGTCGGCGGTCCCTCTAGCGCTCCAGGGGAAGATGTGAGTGAGTGGGAGCGAGACAAGTAGAGCAAGAGCGGGCCGGGGAGTCGAGTGGCAGGGGCGGGAGATGCATTACCATTGCAGACCATTGCAGACCATTGCAGACCATTGCCTTCGATCGAGAGAGATCCGAGCGAGCGACTTACACCCTCCCACGATTGCCCGTAGAGTACGCGTTTATAACGCGGGCGCCTCTGCAGCAGAGGGTCCCCGGAATCGATCGTCGTAGCTTATCACGAGCATCGATAACGACTGCCGCCCATACCGGCAGCTACAACTTTTCACTGCCGATTCGAGCCAAATAAACTCCTTACGACCACCCACCCGCGCCACCCACGTATAAAGCCACCTCGTGCTCGTATCCCTATCCCGCCCCCCCACCTCACGCGATGGACGGACGCGTACCGTCCGGGAAGCCGAGTATTTCGGAAACGTAGCTGCTCCCACCCCCCCCCCCCCCAATAACCGACAGGCGAACGCGAATAATTCGGTAATTAGAATAATCGTCGACTGACTCGTACTTCTTTCGTACGTATTTGCGCTTACGTTATGACCGACGACACATGTTGTATCCGTTGGACCGCGTGGACCTAGAGACTCGACTACGTATCCCCAACGAGGCTCAACGTATTATCCACCGTATGAAATTACTTACGCAATATTGTATAATTAAGGGTGAGTAGTAGTGAGCCGCTATTGGCCGATTGAGCAACGCGATCCCAACGCGAGTGTCTCTTGTGACCTTCCGATCACATGCTACAAATACGTCATGGATATGCACATCTATTGTAATTTACGTGAGAATTTTCATAAAACTTTCTTTCTTGCGTCTCTTGCCTCTACTCGCTCCACTCGAGCTTGGAACACGTCCCCGCTCTACGCCTGCGCGACAGAGAAATCATTCTCCCGGTCATGCCAAGGTCGCGCCGAGTCTTTTTATTCTCACAATTCATAAAGGAGTCGCGTCTCGTGCGCCTATATACTCTGGAGGAGGAGTAGAAGGAGTAGAAGGAGGACGAGGAGGTAGTACTTGAATGGGGTAACTTTTACGCTGTCACTTTATCATGGAAAAAAGTCAACATTAATGGGAGGTAATTTATAAGCTTCCGCACGGGAGCCTGTTTCTCCCTGTTAAGAGGTACCTGTTCCGTAACGAGTACACAGACAGGGACGTCTGAAAATTTCTAAAAGAACAAGGGGACACGCATACATTTCATACATTCTGAGTTCTTGTTAAATGTTTTTTTCTTCTCTTCCCACCCATCGGTACCACCCATCGGTATCACCCATCGGTACCGCTACTCGCCGTCGTAAAAATAAGCCTTTTCGCATGAAAACTGTTCGGATAACGTACGCTTTGGCAATATAAGTATTGCAGGGGGGTCAGGATCGCCACGTGTCTTTTCGTCTATGTGTCTGTTGAGACTCTGCGTCCAGCGAGCGTAGACTATATACACATAGAAAATATATATATATAAAAAAAAAAAAAAAATAAATAAATATACGGGATGTCGTGGATGAGCGCGGGGGCAGGGGGGGGAGCGATGCGCTTTTACGAGCCCGTTCGGGGTGGGGTGGGGTGCGGGGATGAAACGGTACTGTAGAGCGCCGGGGGAGATTATCGTCCGCGGTAGAGCGGAATTGGGTAGATTAGGTAATAGGCCAGCTGAACCCGCGTAAATTACACGGTATTTCGGCACTGAAAACTGCAAACGTACGCTTCGGCTCGCGCCAGATGGCAATTCGGCCCCGATTTAATCGTACGAGACGAGGCTCGGCTCGGCTCGGCTCGGCTCGACCAACCGAATTATTAACGAAGAATGCGCCAGTCCTTGTCGGGAGGGGTACGCGGAAAGCCCGGAGACGTAAACGGCGAGCGAGCCGTCGACACTGCAGTTGCGGAACGTTAAGGGTAATAAGCCGCGACGAGAAGAATTCAGGCAAAACAACGCGGTGACTCCCGAGATGATTTATTTATTAGCTCCGAAGCTTTGGTCAGCACGGGGTTCGTCCCTCTCTCTCTCTCTCTCTCTCTCCCTCACCCTCCCACTCTCGGTACGATTATCAATGAAAAAAAAAAAAAAAAAGGAGGCTCGCGCGCCGAAGCGAGTAACGATAATCTGCTGCCGTTTTATGCGGGGGTGGGGGGGGGGGGGGGGGTTTATTCGAAATCTAGTTTCGAATGGGCCCCGTTTACGTAGGTAACCGCGAGCCAACAAAAGACCCTTCCAGGAAGAGCCGTACCCGGGCTATTGTAGCGGGGGTCTGCCGGTAGGTAGAATAGCGAAACGCGATTAAAGAGGAAGAGGAAGAGGAAGAGGAAGAGGAAGGTTACGAGAAGCTACGAGTAGACGATGCTCCGGGGCACTCCGTATACCCGGATCTGTTTTCTTTTCGGCTCAAGGGACACGCGCTCTGCCGAATAAAGAGAGGGAGAGGTATTAACGGGTATTAGTCCGATCTCCGAGGAGGCAAGTGGATTCGAGGATCCTCTAGGCCGCCGAATTAACCCCAATAACCCCAAAAAACCTTAACGCCCTCTTAATAAATCCGTATTATGCCTTGTCCCCGGCTCGTTTAATTTATTCACGATTAGCCTCACCGATACAATACAATACCAGCGTACATTATAATGCCGTTCCACCTATAATTAAGACCTTTTCCTTTTTCCTTTTGCCATATCCAATCCAATATCCAATAACCCCAGCCACGTGACTTATCAATTGTCATTCGTCAGCGGCCCACGAGCTCACGAGGTCCGTTTCCTCGGGACAAACTTCTTCAGAGTCTCGAATCTTCCCATTCCTGCTGAATTCTTATGGTCAATTAACCAAACGTAATTCAACGGCATTTCTCAAGCTCGTATTTCCTAGACATTAATAATCGAAACGGGGCATCACCTCACGCTCACCCACCCCCCACCCACCCCTACTCCCCAGCCCCGTTTAATCTTAATTACGCATGTAGACAATGAGCTTCTTTGCTGTCAAACCAAATAATCATAATCAATTCAGCGGCTCTGCGTGCGCAAACGAGTCCTCGACGCTCCCGTAATAGAAATATTCTCGTTTCGACGTCAACTTTACAGATTGTAAATTTACACGATGCCCGTGATTTATTAGCTAATTCATTATGCTTTTTCTTCTCCCTTCGTGAGGGGCAAACATTTTTTCCTCCAATCGTCATTATCCTTATTATTGCCGTTGTTTAAATACGGTAGTCTGCGATCCACGACTAAAATGAATCGCGCTTACCGATAAATCATCTTCTGATTTCCCGTATCTTGGAGCCTTTAGCGGATTTATCGAGACATTACCTCGGTATTGACATTATTAATAACCGCGAGCCAAGCAAGAGATCGAAGGCGAAAGGAGAGAGAGAGAGAGAGAGAGATTTCTGCTGCTCCTTTATATAATAATTTCGGATTTCCAAAGGACTTACCCAACTTGCCTTATACGAATTGCCGTAATTATATAGAAAGGAAAGTATGCGACTGAATGCGGCGAGCGTGAATACTTCAGCTGGAAGTCACTCACGCCCCTTTCCCTCCATCGAACCCATCGATCTGCCGACGTTAGATACGTCAGAAGAAGCCTTTATTTAGTGTATAAACAAAGAAGCCGAGGATAAAAAGTCACGAGTGGGTGGGGGCGGAGGGGTAAGGGATGGAAGGGTCGGTACCTACTGTAATTCGTAAGGTCGTTCACGGGAGGAAAAGCTTAGCTATAACCGGGAGCGTATACGCGGCACTTGGCATTCCGCTTCGGCTGGCTCGTATACTTTTACAACCGCGTCGTTCCCCTCCCCCGCCCCCGCTCCCCCTCTCACGGAACCCTCACGGCAATCCTAAAGTATACCTAAGATTTTCAAAGAGTCTCGATAAATCTCGCTGCAATGGCAGCTTACAAGCAAATTAGTTGGACGGAGTTGCATCGGTTGCTGCGTCCGCATGCTGACCCACGCGCTCAGATCATCTTGTCCCGTCGCTCGGCCATGGACCATTCAAATGCATGTAGCGTTTAATGCGTCGACGAAGACTCTCGAGGTTCCGCGTCAGCCGGAGGTTTTCTCATCCCTACGCCCTGCACTGGCCGGGCCCTTCCATTCCTTCCATTTCCCGCAAGAGCTTTCTCCCCTTGTTCTCCTCCCTCCTCCTCCTCCCGCGCCGCTGTTCTCTTACTCCCAAATGCCCCGCCACCGTGTACAGCCCACGTGTAGCACGTTTTCACGGAGCCAATGGTCCGAGTCCTTTATCGGCGCGCTACGTCTGCTGGATTTAGCTGGATCTCGCTCTTACCTTCTTTACCTTTTGATGCAATTGCCCCGCAATCGCGTCGTAATTATAGAAAACAGGTTCGTTACGTATTGACGACGACAACGCTCACCCCTTCCTCGACCCACATTTTACGTAAACATTTTACGGGCCCTCCTCCACCCCCGACCCCTTTATTTATTCAGACGCTACTCGAGCAGCAAGCAAACGCATCTCCGAGGAAGGCGCAGCTAGGACGGCTAGGAGTCGCAGCCCCATCTATCCGGGACTCCGTCGATTGCCCGTTAATAATGAAATGAAAACGTCGGCGCTCGAAGCCCCAATGCGCCCTTTCCAATGCTTTGTTACTCGCAAATTTAGCTTGACAGAGAGAGAGAGAGAGAGAGACGGGGGTAGGAGGGGGGTGAGAGAGCGAATCCTTCTCGATATTTCAACCCTTCCGCGTAAGAAATAGATTGGAATGTCGCTGTTGATGTCCATTGAGTCTTGGGCCCGCAAACGAAAGGAACGCAACGGGGGTCGTTTTATAATCCAGCCCCAACGAAAACAAACACGTTCACGGAGCAAATTAACCGGCTTCGCGGGGGGGAGGGGAGGGTCAGAGTAACGTGAGCGGGAGTTACGGGCGCGAGCTGGCGAGGAGATGGGAGAGGCGCTGGAAGGAGCAAGATAAAGGACGAGAAGGGGTGAGAGAGTGGGAGAGTTGGTGATAAAAAGAGCGCGGTTTCACGGACAATTCTCATTATCCGTTGGGGTTTTAATCTCGGCCGGTGACTCGGGCACGAGACTTACGTAGCCGCTCGCAAACAAGTACAACTAAGCAAAGTCGAGCCCGGGAGAACGGTAGGACGACAGAATAAGGGGAATAAATTACGCGAGTCGCTGATTATTTTTCTTACGGATTAGCGTGTCGCGCCCTCCTCTGGCTCGGTACTCTAATTGTGCTGGCGCTCCGGGTGGTCGGGGCTTGGGCTTGGGCTGGGGATGGGGTGCGTTAGGTATTAAACATTATTAGGTCCTTGGACTTCCGGCGCTCCCCACCAGTCGGAAAATCTCTACGTAAATTGGATCCTGGCCCCCGGCCGATAACGACGGAAATTCCCTTCCTTATCGGCTTAAGAATCGGGATCAGCCCGCCCCCGCCACCCCACCGCACGAAAAGGGACGATCTCACGTTATGTTTAACCGACTACGTAAGTCAAAGCTTCGTGAGGACGATTCTTCATCGAGCGCTTAATGAAAATTTCTTCAGCTCCCACGCGGAGGCGAGAAAAACTTTTACTTATAAAAAAAAACTCTCGTCGCGCTTTCGAGACGTACGTTGGCACGTACGTAAGCGCGCGTCGCGCTTTATCTTACGTTAAACTTTATCCCGCCGACGCTTTATTACCACTTTGGCCAAGATAATCTATTTCTCTGTATGCGGAGCGAAGCTACGCTACGAGCTCCGGCTTACGAGGCGAGGCTCACATTCACATTCAAATGTCCTTGGTTAACGTTGTTATTTATTTTCTTCGAGAGTCTCCCCCACCCCCCCCCAACCCACCAACCCACCAACCGCCACTCCACTCCACTCCACTCCACCAGCTTTCGTGTATATTTACATAAATGTCTTCTTGTACGTCGTCGTCGTCGTCGGGGACGTTTGGGAATGATTTAATCATCGCCGGGAGCATCGTAACCCCAATAACCCCACTCCGTACCCCAATGACCCCAATAACCCCAATGACCCCAATAACCCCAATGACCTTTAGCCCGACCGGTATTTACGAGGATCCGTGCAATAACCTTCTGCAGCGAGTCTATTATTCCGTACCGAGCCTCCAATGGAATTACGAATTTCGCTCCCGTTGCCCCGTCACAATGGACCCTCGGTTTATCAATAATTATCCCGAGGATCGAGCCCCGCCCCTACCCCCCAAACTTTTTCTCGGCATTTTGTACTTGACGCTGCGGTAGCCTCGGACAGGATTTCGTAACGCGATCACCGGAGCCTCGTCACTCGACCGGATACCAAGTCGAGAGAACTTTTTTCCAAACTTGGCTTTAAACTTTGTTGACATTTGTGCCAACCCCCTTCCCCACCTGCTCGACGTATCCCTGTTCCACCGACAATTCGCCGACAAACCTCACATCCTCCTATTTCGTCAATTTATAATATAAAACCGACTGCTGGACTCGTTCTCGGGCTCATTATCATGGCAAATGCATTTCTTCGTAGACGACGTAGGTGCTGCGTGCGGACGCGACCGCGGCCTTCAAACTAATTAACAATTACCTTTCTGATGGTCCTTTGAACGAAGTTACGCGTATACGTACGCGCTCTCGAGCTTACAAGTACTCGAGTCCTGTATACTTGGCCGCTTCTCCGCGTAATCTTCCATTGCGTCGATCAGCTCCGGAGAGCTCGTGTACGGATAATACGCAGACGTGTCCAGGGTTCTTGCGTTCGAGCGGCTCGGAGTTGTGCGCCCTCGCCTCCCTCGCCACCGATCGAACGCTCACCAGCCTATAATGGCGAGTCGGCGACATTGCCCATCGACGCCCAATACGTAATTATAAGCCGGTTGACCCGGTTCCACGGCCGCTCCCGGCTATTTTCTGCCCCGTTCTTCGGCTCTCTTGTCCCGAGCTCTCCCGGCCTACTTCCTCCGGACCTCGGGACGCTCCTCCTCCACCTCCTCCTACTCCTACTCCTACTCCTCCTCCTCCTCGGATGGCTCGGTTTCATCAAAGGAGTCAAAAGACCCGACCCACCGACGGACCAACTGAGGCCACGGTAACTGAGGGGGAATTAAAATCATCCCATCCCCCCCCCCTCCCGCCTCGCAACTCCTCTACCCTCTCCCGGGTGCTTTATTAATTCCCGGGGGGAAGCTTTTGCTTAAAAACAATAAGCGCGCCCGATATTCCGTTGATTGATTAATTACCGTAACGAAGCGCACTGATTTTTCATTCCCATCTTCGAGCGAATCCAATCAACCGCCAATCACCTCGAATTTCTTTTTTTTTTTTTCATCCCTCCCCCCTACCCCCGCTCGCAATTATTATCTCACACAATAGGCTAATGCGTCGACGAGAGTTTAAAAAAATCCACGTTAAAATTCTACGAGCAGTGCCTGTTTTTTTTTTACGGCTCAACCCCAACTCTCTTTTTACTCGACGAATGTCCAAATCGGCCGATGCACAATACTTGGGACTGCGTGGGCGGTACGGGCTTCTACGGAGACGCGTCCTTATAAAAAACGCGTGCTTTCGGAGCATTGGCATTTATATTTAAATCAGACATTGATTGGACGTGCGATGCTCTTCTTGTTCTATCTGGACTGCGAAGCCAAGCCAACGGTTTCTCTTCGAGGTCATATCGGATCATCGATATGTCCGCTGCTTGCGTTACCTGTATAAATTTAGACCGGGATGTGTCTGTGTATGTGTCTGTGTGTGAGAGAGAGTATACATTACGTGGGGGAGAGATTTGACGCTTCTTAAGTCGAGTTGTAAAATATTTTGATGGGCGAGAAAAGGGTTGCGGGACGAGAGACGAGATAAAGAGATTGTGCTACGTGGAGGAGGATGCCCTTCCTCGAAAAATTACGGGAATTACGGGAGATCCGAGCTGGCGTTAAATTAAAATGGTTAATAATTAAAATTTCTAATGAATCTCGGGCTCACGGATTCATTTGCGAATTCCCTTGGCTTCGCGAGCACTTGCCCGCTTCCTTAGAAATTAAAATAATCAGCAGGAGGAGCAAATTGAATTAAATGTCAAATATAATGCTGATTTATATAGATACTAATCGGGGGGGGGGGAGAAATTTCATTTGCCAGGAAAATTCGCTGGAGTAAATCAACCGGTTCATTCGGTACATGACAAACAACTAACTTAAGTCTTAATTAAAAACTTTATTATACCGAACATCTACGGTATAATTAAATCTCCGCGCCGGTTACCCTCCGCTTTCTAATTCTTCTAGCCCGAGATTAACTGTCCGTACGATATGTGAGCTTTTTATATTACAATTAGTATAATTTCGGCCCCGGGCACGAGCTCAATTAGGGCTCCGGAGGTTATCCGGAGGCTCCCGACTCCGTCTCGCCGTTGACAATAATAATAATAATATAATTATCTACGCGTGAGGGGTTATTGGGGTTATTGGGGTTATTGGGGTTATCGGGGTTATTGGGGGATGGTTGGGGGGGGGAAACAAAGGGAAGGGTTACCGTGACAGGCTTCCTCCATCGAGTGGATGAGATTGGCCTTGGATTTAGCGACGAGCTCGTGACGTTGAAGCGACATTACCGACGGGACTCTCGTTCGGACGTCTTCGTTTCGCGATCGAGCCATCGGTCATAAATAATAGCGCGGATGATGGGAAGGAGTTGCCGACGCTGACGGGGACGCCGACAGGGAGGCTGACAGGTACGCTGACAGGGACGGCCCGAGTACTCGAGTTCGCGTGTCCAAGGAATAATAAGGGAGGGATCAGCCGTACTACGGGCGTCCGGGATATGGCGGAGGGTGGAGGGGCGGGAAAAGAGGGGTGGGAGTAGACGGAACACGAAATTCATCGAGGAAGCGTGGCTCAGGCATTTACCGGGATCCAGTCGAGTTGGTACTGCTGCTAGTCGGGTATCAGCCGTAGAAGCGGGATTGAGCGGTAGCGGCGGTGGTAGCGGTAGCGGCCTCGGCCGAGGGTCGGGGTGAGCGAGTGGGAGTGGAAGTAGAGGGCAAGGCACCATTAATCAATCTTCGTCCGGCTGGGGCCGCTTCGGAAACTTTCCTGGAACTCATTTCCCTGATACGCGCCTTGACTTTTCCCATATTCAAAGGGCGTTGCAGCTAACCGGGATCAGCGACGGCTTCTGACCCCCCCCCTCCTCGCACACGCCCACCTCAATCCCTGTCACCCACGCGAATACAGACGCCGGATGACGCGCGCACCCCTTCGGATCGTAAATTTCACCTCCCCCCCCCAAAAAAAAAACAAGCTCACCTCTTTCAAGCGCCCGGCAACAAAAGCTACCGCGACGTTCTATTTTCGTCCTGCGACCGTCACACCTTTCCCCGCCCCCACCCCTTCACGGAACTTATGAAATACCATCCCCGGGAGAGCTTCCCGTTCCCGTTTCAATGCGGCGCTTCTTATCGCTTATCCGTATTTTCTCCTCATCCGCACTTCCTTCAGCTACCGATGCCGATACCGTATTAGCCAGGATATCGAGCCCTTTTACGTAAACGGTGCCTAACCGAGTGGGTCTATCGGTCCCAATAACCCCAATAACCCCAATAACCACAATAACCAACGATCCTCCGTAATTTTAGCCCCGAAAAGCCACGGGACATTTATTTTCATTTACCTCTCGGCAGTTATTGTCAGGCCGCGGAAGCAGCTTCGCGCTTGCGACCAACACTCGGACACTCGGTATTTCATATTTTAATGTCTGAAATAGTGCGTTGGTACGAGGCACCGATGGGAGTGAGTTATCGGGTACCGGGCACCCGGCAGTCGCACCGAATCAGGATCGATTTCCAAACAGTAAGAGCGATCGTCCGCGAAATGTCCACGCCGCAGCTCTCGTTAAATTCCATTTAACGTGGGAAATTCTTAGGATTAGGCAATGTCGGGTAACGGTTATTGGGGTATGACGTCAGGTCGGGAGGGCTCGGGAGGCTCAAGGGCTGGCTATGGCAATTTATAAACATCCGGGTGACGGGAGGTGAAAAGCCGAAGAAGCTTTTGTTAAAAAAAACAAATTTATATCGGTTGGGGTGGGGGGGAGGAGGAGGATAACGTGGTAGACGACCCTTTAGGGGTTATTGGGGACGCGTCTCGTGACGTTGATAGACGTCGCGCGACGGCAAAATCGAATAACTTGCCAAATAAAAAAAAAAAAAAAAAAAAAAAAAAAAAAGAAGAAAAGAAAAAAATGAGCACCGCGCTGACGATACGCTCTCCCCCCCGTTCGAATAAGGCCAGACAGATATTTGATGAAGAGGGATGCTGACGTTTCGGGGAGGGGGCGGGTGAGCGGGTAAAGGGACGAGTGCGAGAAGTATAGGTATAACCTATACTGGTGACCGCGGGTGTCATACATGACGTGTGCCGATGACGCGGGAGGTTCCGCGCGAGCAACGGCTTCGGGCACTAACGGGAAATGCGGAAATGATCGAACGAGTACACCACGTGTATCCTAGTACTCACCTAGATCCGACAATTAGACGCTATTAGACGCTAATTACCACCGTTAGCTTAAACTGCCCCCTCCCCCCTCCCCCCGCGCGTCTGTTAAATTGCAACTATTGCCAACAATTTCTCTGCAGTCTCTCCATTGAGAATAGATAAACGAACCAACGAACGAACCAACGAACCAACGAACGAACGAACGAATGAATGAATAAATGGGTCGTAGGGGCGTGAGATTTCATAATCTCGCGCTTGAATGCGTCATTGGGTCTCAGACTCTTTGGCTTCCGCAAAGAGTTTTGATAAATTATTCCCCACCGATACTAATTAATACCTGGACTACTATTATCATTTAGATGCATTTGGGCTAATTTAATTATTTCCCGGCACCCCCACCCCCTCCCCCGGCAGCAGCTCGGCCACGGGCACGCATCTCATAACTTTTACCACAAGCGCCGGAATCATCCGCGATTCTTAAAATACATAAATAATTATTAATTCCGAGGGAATAATGGACAAATAAACGATGACGTTCAGTGAGTAATAACCGACGTCTACTCGTCCACTCGTTTGTATATGTATAAACAATGCCGACGGCCTTGTCCTACGCAGCCGCCATTTTATATACAATAACCTGTTGTATACGCGATCGGTTCGCTTTAATAAACATTCTCGAAAAATGACGTTAATATTATTATCGTTGTTATTATTGAGCTTCGGTAATGGAAGCCGAGGACGGAGAGGCAGCGCACGACATGTGCTATCGATTGTATTTTTAACGAGTATCGCATAAGCGCCCGATGCGGTACCGTAAATCCATAACGGTCCTATAATGGGAAATGCCCATTTATCCCCGTAATTAATTCGATTCCGATTATAACGATGAGATCGTCGGTCTGATTCACCTCCCCCGGCGTTACATTGTTCCCCGCGCAAGTGCGTTTCAACGAGGTTAAAGAAAATTCGCGGGGGGGGGCGGGGGAGAGATGAGATTAAACAATGTAATGGGAGGTCCGTCGGTAAGGTAGATATCGAGTCGAGAATATGCGCAGAGAACTGTTGACGCAGTTTCCGTAGTCGAAGGTACGAGCGAATTACGATTATTCCCATTTGTCAAATTATTTAATATACCACCGATGGCAGTTAATTTATAAATACGCGGTTAAGTCGTGGCTAATTAACATGGAAATACGTTAAATATTCATGGCCCAATGCAGTGGCGTATAGAAAATTTTGCGAATTTATAGCGAAGCCTACGGTATGCATAAAGCCAATCGAATCACTGCACGCGCAGTTTAAACAAAAAAAAAAACAGTTTTATCGTTTAAAACGTTTATTTATTCGGCAATGACTGATCAGACTGGATTTTTACGAAGCCGGGGTATTCCCTACCGACCGCGTATGCAATAACAAGTAGTCAAGAGATTCGCCAATAGCTAACAATGTCTTTGTACTCTTATAGGAAACGGCGCCCCCCCCCCACCATCAATAGAGGCCGCCGATTATCATTACGCCAAGCGAAAGTAAGTTTATTCTCCCAAAAGATAATAATTAGATATTTATTTAACTGGGATTCACTGCTGGTTATCTCGGTGGATCATGAAGGGACGCCTTTAAAGTGTCCTCTCTCTCTATACCTCCATCCCTCCCTCCAACCCCCCTTACAATGGAATCGTAAATGGAATAATAACCTTACCGACTGCCAAGGGGGTTATTCGGTTCACGGGACTCGGTCTGCCTCGTCCCGGCGATGCTGCTCCATTATCGTGCAAGTGCACATTTACAGGGAGCTGAGGTGTCGTCGTTGTCGTCGTTGTCGTCGTTGTCGTTGTCGTTGTTGTTGGCCGAGGCAAGGATGTAGCGAGTAGAAGATTATATAACGAGCCGGTAATGAGGTATTTAGCATGTACACCGCGAGGCGTTGAAAGGTCATCGTTTTATGCCTAACGAACCTAAACGGTTCTCCTCGTCCTCTATATATATATATATCTCCCTCCCACCCTCTCCCCCTCCCCCACCCTCACCGCGCGTCAGTTCGAGACAATTACGTAGCTTGCCGTACGAGCGCCACGTACGTACGTACGCCCCGTCAAACTTTCTTTGACCCCCCGGATGTTATTCGCGACCAATAACCAACTGGCCAGCGGACACAAACCTAAGAAATTAGATCAGAGAAGATTTTTGAAGGTCGCGGAGCTCCGGGTCGTCAGCCCCGTACGTACTTCCTTCCTTCCTTCCTTCCTTCCAACTCTTTAATACGATTAACGCGAACGATTTGATTCCCATACGACTGCGCAGTCGCTTACCCACTTAATACGTACTCATTCGCGTACCTATTACTTATATTATTTATATTGAAATCCCCCAGCTCCGGCAATCCGTCACAATTAATCGCGTGTATAATTTCACCGCTCGGCAATGGGCCATTCGTTCTCTCACTCTCTCTCTCTCACACACTCTCACGCGAGGAGAGTCGCATCAATCGGTGAATTATATCGGCTGCGCGTGCTTTTACAACCCGCGACGCTATCCGCCACAGATTTTCCTCGCAATTAAAGTGCGAGGTGCGAAAATACAGATAGCCGCGTATTATTTTCGGTATAAGCGCAAATTATCGGCTCGCCTGCCTCTCCTCATCCATCTCCACTCAATACTCATTCTAATTAGCCTATCCTAGCATACGTGCGAATTCGCTCGCCCTCCCTCACCCCACAACCCTCAACCCTTATACCACGTATGGCAGGCCAACAAGAATTACATGGATTATCGTATCTTCCATATGCTCTTCTTAAGCCATTCTCGAGCCTTTTGTCCAATTTTCATTCGGCTTGATGGACGAGCCGAGCCGAGCCGAGCCGAGCCCCTCACCAATTGTCGCCATTGCAATTGACAATGAACCTGTAATTAAATTTACCTCTTTATGGACATTGCAACATTGGCTCGTTGGCAAAGATGCCGGAAGTATTATCTCTCTGCTCTCGATTAAATTCCAATTGCATCTGCATTGATTTGCATCGCGCGATCTTCGGCGTATGACCTTGTATTCCCATGGCGTTTTCGTGAAATAACTGAATTTATTAATTTCGTCGCGGGGCGGGGCATACGTCGAGGTCGAGCCGTTCTCAAATTAATGTAAATTATCTGCCGAGATGTACGGGAGAATAATCCTTCTGATGCTTCGGACTCGGGACGTCTGTTCGAGTCTGGACGTGCGTCCCTCGACACGTTTCCCTACTTTTTGCCGAAGGCATTACAATACAAGCAACGAAAGTACCGCCTATGGGGTAGGGGAGGGGATATTACGGGCCCGGGCCATTATCGATAGTTAAAATTAAATGGATAATTCACTTCCCAGTTCTTGAATACGCATGGACAAACACGTGCCATTGAAATAACCCGGAATCTCTAATATCCTCTAGGCAAACAACGAATTACTTTGTATAAAAACAAACAAAAACAAACAAAAACAAAACAAAAAATGTGTATGTCGGAAGGAGGGATTCGTAAATGCTAGTGTAAATGCTTCGAATGTAAAGGTCCGTGAATCAAAGATGTGGGAAAAGATGTGGGAACGGGAGCGGAGCCGCGTATGTTAATGGCCGCCGAGCGAGTAAAAACAAAAAGAAAAAGACAAAAAAATAACAATTATCATTATTAGAAGAATGCAGGCATCTTACGAATTTCACGTGGCAGGCAGTAATGTTTCGTAATGCTGCTGCTGCTGCTGCTGAAATACAATTAAAACTGTAGTGTTCCGACGTATGTGTACGGTTTTTTTCACTCCCTCCCCACCCTCCCCTCCCAGAGCATAACGTTTCCTTAGGAAAGCTTAGGAGCAAAGTTTTACAGGGTCGGAAGCTTTTGTTTATCTAGATCATCCGACTGACTGCGTAGATTTTAATACGCATTTCTCATTTACGCAATTGACTATTACATAGACGTTTAAGGAATAACCGCTGCTTACGTTATTACGTTATTAGCGCGTAAGTTTAATAATTCTTCGTTAGGTTACACCTCATTGCATCGTTGCATACGTGCCCCGGTACGTATGTATTGGTAATGCGTGATTAACGAGCCGAAAACGTAAGGTTAGAAGACTATTTCTAGTATGTGCCGCGGCATCCACGGTGGAGAGCGGCAGAGTGTAATTTATTGACAGGCATTATATTAATATAATACAAATGTAATTGGATGCAATGCGAATCGGATTTTCATTAGGCCGAGGACATTGGCCAGGTTATGTTTACGTTGATCAATGGCTCGGATTAATTTGGGGTTATTAATCCGATTATCCGCTTATGTAAACACTCGATGCCCAAATGCCTTTAGTACAAGAGCCCTTTAACCTTTAAATAATATTGTCCATCGGCGGGGTGGAGGGGATGGGATGGGGGGTTGAGGTTGGGGGGAGGTTCGCCGCGCGAACGAGGCACGAGACATTAGTATAGGGGGGGGCGAACTAACGCTGCTGGTCAGCTGGTCCAGGGGAAGAGGGATACTCGGAGCGCTACGTTTCCAAATGACTTTTATTTACCACATGGTCTATGGATACATTGGTGAGGGAGGGGGGGGGAGGGCGGACCGAGGAAGAGAGATTGATAATTCAGTTGATAGTCCGCCGTAATTATTCAGTGCTCAGACAAGACAATCGCATCGCTGCTACCTAAGCGCATACCTCCCGTGGGAAAATAATTTCATTTAAACTTTATTTCGCCCCGCTCGCACGGTATATGATAGCCGCCCCCCCCCCAACTCCTCGGCCGAGTGAACGAGGAAGCTGCGAGAATAATTTTAAACGTTGTTTTCATTTGCCAAACGGTTATTTAATACCTGTTTATTACAATATTATCCCCTCCTCCCGAGCTCGGGGCTTCTTCCTTTATTTTCTTTTTCCTCATATTTTTTTGAATTTTTCTCTCTCTCTCTCTCTGTATCTCTACGAAGGTCAAAGGCAGTTCTCCCGCGGGGCATTATTCCACTTTATTTAACGCCGCCGGACGTTTTTACGGAGTAGGATCTAATAAATAATTGCCGTTGGTTAGAGCCGCTCGAGTAGACAAAGTCGATGCCCGCGTTTGTAAGGAGCCCCCCGCCCCCTCCTCCTCCTCCTGCTGCTGCTACGGTGAAGAAGAGCCATTGGTTTACAAAGACAGATTTTAATTGGCGCGCTTCCGTTGGAGTCCGTTGCCCTAATTGTGATGAAAAAGGTAAAGAGCGCAGACGGCGTAAGAGAGGGCGAACGAGTTAACCGTGTACGAGTGGAGGGAGTCGAATAGTTTGAAATAGGCGATACCGGCTCGCAAATTGAATCATTGAGGAGCGAGTGTATCTGGGCGGCATCCGAGGATCGCGGCAGTATTATCCTTCGTACCTTCGAAAACCTTCGTAATTATTACGGACGAAAGGCAAAAGCGTCCGCTTTGGCTTTTTCTTACCTCTTACTCGGAAAAGAACGGGACAACGAGCGAGTTATGCCCTTACGTTTTTTTTGTTTTTTTTTGTTTTTTTTTGTTTTTTTTTTTTGGCAGCGACGGCGACGGCTCAGTTACTTTAGCCTGAATCTCGTAGGCTGATCTCGGTTTCTCTCGCTCCCGCTCCCGCCGCTGCCGCTCCCGTTCCCCCTCCCGACCGAGTGCGCCTGTGACTTTTCGCCCGGATCAGCCTTCGTCCGCTCCCCATATCTCTTCCGACCTGACCCTTTTTATTCACGAACGCGGGCAATAAGGAAGTCGAGGAAAAGCCGACAGCGACTCGGTCCAACCGATTCCTTCCTTCGCAATCCCTTCTTCTTTCGTTATCATTATTCTTCTCATTATTTTTCATTGTTTTGTTTGGTTTTCTTTGGTTTTGGTTTGGTTTGGTTTTGTTATTTCCAAGTTATTTCCCCAGCCGAGGCTCCGGAGGCTAAACAATACCGCGACCGCCCGATGGATATTAATCTAATTTAGTATCCGTTTACCAGGTGATTGATGTTCCCCGTTACATAACCCCCATTACCTTACAATTGCTAAACTCCTTTGTAATTTATGACTTTTCCAATCGGGCATTCCGAGTCTCGGCAGATTTTCCATTTGTTTACAACGAATTTCTCTCCTCTCCCCTCGTTAATTAAAAGTCTGCACACGTCGCGCTTCGAGGATGCGCTACGACTCTGCTTAAAAACGAGAAGAAAAAAACAACAACAACGACAACAAACAACAACAACAGAGAGTTCCTTTTTAATTGCCTCTATTTAATGCTATTATAGCTCTTGTGCAATTCAAGTAAAGTTCTACGCTGACGTTTTGCTCTTGAGTGTTGCCAAGCCTGTGAAAATGAAAATTAGCTTGAATTTTTCTTCGATAATGAACGATGTTCCGTAACGTTAACGTCCCTAACGTTTCCCATCTACAGTCGTATACGGAGAATTTATCAAAACTTCCGTTTAGAAATACCGTTTCCTTACGGACGGACAATATCCATATGGCTTGACGTATTTTTTTTTTTATTAATAAATCAATATAATTACTCATACGCGTGATTAATCGTAGTTACGGATCGTTCGAGCCAGCAGCACGATTGCTTTCAATAAATAAATACATATTTATCGAGATGGGCTTGCATTGAAATTTCAAATTAATTAGAATGCAGTGAGCGAATAATAAGGCTTATTACATTATTGCAGCATTGTTACGCAATCGTTAACAAGTCACGTCGTTAAATTAATATTGAATCTTCTGAATTTCTTTTTTTTTTTCACGTACACGTTTAGCCTAATACATTACAGAGCACAAAATATCTATAATCTTGTAAATTATATTAAATACTTCGGTCTTTCTATTATTATTATTATTATTAATAGAATTTTCAATTGGTACGTTGCTTACCGATATTGCGAACTCGGTTATCATCCCGATGTAATTGTATATTTACGTATTTAAATAACAATCCAATTATATTAAAAATGCTTTCTATTGTAGCTTCCTGTTGTAAATGTATTGAAAGTTAAGAAATTAAAATATATTGTAACGTACTGAAAACACGTTTTTATCGTGCCGCATACGTCTGATAAAGTCTTACAATTTCTTTTTCTGTAAAATATTGATTTATATTTTATTTGCCGTTTTTTTCTTCTTCCTTATTCAGATTCCGCTGAAATGAAAAATAGTTTATGACATACGAAAGGAAAATCATAAATTGCTCGAACCACTGATTGAAGTACTATAGCAGCCAATATTAAGTATAAAAAAAAAATAAAATAAAATAAAATAAAATAAAATAGAGAGCCAAAGAATGAGAACAGAAGAAGGATAATAAAGATAATAAAGATAATCCATAGAAAAAGCAAAGCATTTCTATTGTAGGACATATTTAATTCGTGTAGGGAACGTATAAAATATATATCACCGGTACGCAGAGCAACGATAATGACGCACGTCTCTCGCAAATCTTACAAGTAATTAAGGGCTTTCGCGTTGTTATTATTAAAAAAGAGAGATAGAGAGAGAGAGAGAGAGATATGTATATAAAGAAGATAAAGAAATAGAAAAAAAAAAGAAGCACAAGGTCGCGAGTATAATGGTATAAAGTTTTAGCTGAAGAATTTCTTTGCTTTTTGTGCAATTTTCTGTAAAGAAAATGTTTTTGCAATACAATGCATTTCTCATTAGGAGTTTGACAGAGAAGTTCCGTTATAGCTCCGAGTGTATATGCATTTTGATCCATTGTTTTTAACGAAGAAGTTTTTTTTTTAACAATTTCTTCAAGGGAAAAGTAATCTTTACCATGAATTTTTTCTCTCACTTTTTTTTTTCTTTTTTTTTTTAGTTCCCTAAGACATTTAGGAGATATAATAATTAAATGCTCTGTCATTCGAATAATTAGATTCAAAAACCGAGTCGTTGCTGCAGAGAGAGAGAGAGAGAGAGTAGACCTCTTTGAAGTTACAACTCAGCAAAGGCATATTTTAAAGAAAAATACGTTCGCTGGTAATTAATACCGAGAATGCATTAATAGACGGAGGGGATATTTTTCACGAAAGTGGCTCTTCCGTAGGTAATTTTCATTCCCCCCCCCACCCCGACGTAATAAAAGACAACAATAAATAATAATAATAATAATAATAATAAATAGCGCGTGCTTTTGTTTTAATTGGGTGAACGAGGGCTGAAGTCGTAGCGTAGAAGGGGCAGGTTTCGAAGTGAATTATTATTATTCACTGCGGTTGCATAGGGAACGACGAGCCGATCAGCGAATAAGTTATTAAAAGCTGGCGATAATGCGCGGAAGGGTAAATAGTCAAAGTCCCACTCGGTTTTGCGTATTAATTCCCTCTTTAATTAGTCCTTTAAAGGAATATTGGAACGAGCGGCCCCTACGCGGCTCGCAACTTCCAACGTATTTCAATATACGACGCTTTACTCGTTTGTATTTAAAGATAATTTAAGGGGCAATAAAGCGGGGGGAAAATTTTGAATAACAAAAAAGAAAAATAATAATAATGAGGAGGAGGAGGAGGAGGAGGAGGAGGGTGGGGAGAACGTTTTAAAATCTGCGGGATAAAACTTTTTAAATTTTAAAGAACGAATATTTATGGTCCTTCCGGCCAGATTCTTCTCCCATAATTTAATAGTTCAAGAAGTTTATTATGACGTACTCAAAGCGCACACGAACGCACACGAACGCACACGAACGCACACAACAGTGCTTGTAAGCTCGGTTACCTTAAGGGCGCACCCGCACGCGATATTCGGACTAAAATTACTCGACAAGTGTGGGCGACAAAAGGTAAGTGCTTCATAATTTTCCTATAATAATTGCCCCATCGCTATTTGTATTAATATTTATTCCCGTCCGCTCGGCGGGCAACGTGACCGAAGGCCCTTAAAAAGCGATCGGACAATAACCTTTACGGCGGTATTATTCCGAATTTAAGGACTTTTTAGAAATGACCCCGTGCACGGCTGCGGGGTAATTCGTTTTCCGGATCGATCGGCCGTTTCGATCATCGGCTAAACTGTTTGCCTGCATTTCCCATACAGGCCGAGTTATTTCGTTTAATAATAATAATAATAATATCTTCCGTAATTATTGCCGGCCGACGAGGAAGCTCGGCCTCGTGACCGCTCTCATCGTCGCCGAGGATTTACGCATATCAACTTGGCGGACTCGATAGCCGGATAGAGCACGGAATCATAATCGTTTCTTATGGATTTTCCATAATGCACGTAGGGCGGCGCCATTGTTTGTTCGAGCTGCCTTAAAAAGATTGCGAGCCAAGTCCCGGGAAGCGAATCCAAAGATAAAGGGAAAAATATAAACTTTGGGAATCGCAGAGGCAGCGATAAGGAATGGGGTCGGGTGGGGTGGGAGGGGTGGGTGGAGGTGTAGGTAAGAGAAGAGAGCGGCTCGGAGCATTTGTATGGGATAGTTAGGTAGGCTGCGGGCAAAGTTCAATGGCGTTTAATTCAGCAGGTCTCGGGAGTTTGTCGTAGTCGTAGTCGTAGTCGTAGTCGTCGTCGTAGTCGTAGTCGTTCGGAGTTCCCTACAAGTCGGTGCGGGTCACCCGAGCGCAAGAAGTGCGGGAGCCCACGGCCCCGATCACAATTCAGCAGAAAGCGGCAAAGTCGAAGTTGCCTACCCGGAACTCGAGGGTCTGCAGCAAAGTCCGGCCACGAGGCCCGGGCCACCGGTATAACCCCCCCCCTCCCCTCCCCACCTTATATCCTCCTCCCGCACAAGCACCGATATTTAAAGCTCGCTCGTGTCCCTCAATTTACCGACACGCGCCTCGCGTTACTTACTCACCCCGATCGCGTCTCCCTTTCGCCCACCCTTTCACCCTTTCAACCGTCGTTTTAAAGTATATACCTTCGGCAATGGGAAGCCGAGCGAGGACTCGCCGTTTCCATAAATCACGGGGACGGAGAGCATTGGAATTGGCCCTCGGCCGATAAAGTCGGCCTCCTACGAGCCTTCGCCTGATTTACAGCGACGAAGGGATGGAGTATAATATAACCTTCAATTGTTTTTGGACCATCGACTTTGGTTTGCAGCGCTAGCAGTATTAATTTTGCAGCAGCAGCAGCAGCAGCAGCAGCAGCGGTATTAAGTTCAACGTATTACAGTTAAGCGATCGGCTACTTATTAGGACGGGGGGCGACGAGGAGTCCCCGTTACGGATAAGAAACGCCACGCAGTCTCGATGCTGCGTAACTCTTTAACAAAAGAAAAAACAAGTAATAAATGACTCGGCAATGTGTACCAAAGAGCCCGGGGGAGGGCGGGGGATAAGTCGGCAATAAGAAAACAAGAGAAAAAGAGAGAAAAAAAGGAGAGGAAAGAAAAAAGTCAAAATACAAGGCCGAGGTATAGAGTGGCCTTATAAATAAGTAGTAGTAGATCGAGGTAATTTTACACACAAGACAAATTAATCGCTTGATACACCTTAGGTATTGGGTTACTTGTTACATTACATCACGAGCGTAACGCGCGATAAGTGCGCGTAGAGGTGGGAGTACGGGGGGCGGGGGCGAGGGGTATAAAAGGATCGAGAGAGGTAAATAATCCGTAATGCAGCTTGTCTGTCACTTTATCTAGCATGATCGAGAATTTCGCGAGCATGTAATCCTAGCCGAGCTTCCTCCCCGCACCATCGAGATCAGCGTCTCGGATTCATCGATCGTAGACCTTTTGCGTGCAGACACGATACCTCGGTACGAGCCAGAGCCGGATTCGGAGCTCGAACTGCCCGTCCGCGCGTAAACTCGCCAATGAAACAAAAATGACGACGAAGAAGAGCACCGGCTCGCAGACACGATTTATCGCCGCGAAAGTTTCGCCGCGCGACCACGCGCATTACTCCCGAGAATAGCGCGTCATTAATTTGCGCGCGTCGAGACGATCATCCGCGGAAGCGGGGCCGAGCCGACGGCAGAGTTATCTCACGAGTCGTGGGGTGGGGGAGGGGAGGGGGAAGGGAGGGACCCAAGGGACGTGTAACGCGTGCAAGCTCACCGGTCAGCGCCGGATCTCCAGAATTACCGAATTACCGAATTACCGGTCAAAGGCCGAAAGGGTCGGAGCCTCCTCCGCCTCCTGGGGCCCCAAAGCCCAAGCAATAAACGCCGGCCCGTAAATAGATCACGCTCCACAGTACAGCGCGTTCGCGCCAATATAAATATAAATAATTATCGTAGGCGCGTAGTCACTTCGCTCGTGACCGAAAATAATTTACCGACCCTCGGCCATTATCCTCCTCGATAAATACAAAATTGCACTCGGGGCAGTTCCTTAAGCGGACTTTGTTTTGACCTTTATCCGGTATTACCCTTACCCCCCCCCCCGGCAACTCGTTGCTCTCGCATTGGAAAACGCGCGAAAAGTCGAGTCGATCGGCAAGCGGCTCGACAGTTACCCCCTCCACACGTATTTACGTGCATACGTGTAAATGCGCGCCCACGTAATAACGCATGTTTCTCTCTCTCTCTCTCTCTCTCTCTGTTCATTCTTATGTCTCGCTTATCACACCCTCGTCGTTCTTATCGAGAACTAATGCCGAGCGTCGAGGCGATAGAATAAAAGCGATATTATTGAAAAATGGGAAACGCGCTTGTTGCGCAAAAAAAATCTCCTAAACAGAAGCGAGCAGTTGTCGTATTAGATCCTGGCGAGATTCGTGTATCCTGTCGTGTATCCTGTCCGGTAGGAGCTGGACGAGCGGCAAGCGGTAACGCTTTTCCAACGAGATCTTCTTCCCTAAGAACTATATAGATCGGATATGGATCGGCCTATGAATTCGCCACTGACGAAACGTTATCGGCTAAACGCAATGAATAAACGAACGAACGAAGGAACGAAGGAATTACCTTTTAACGAGTCCCAATTAACAAATGACGTTTTCGCAAAAGCCCGTCAACTTTCATGGGGGGAAGTATTTGAAAAATACAAACAAAGTCTTTACGTAAGGAATTAACCTCTTGAATGAGCATCAATCAAAGTACGAAAGGGACGTTGTTGAAGCGACGTTGATCTTCCGAAACTCCAAACGTCAAAGTGACAAAATGATAAGAACTCGTTTCACGACATGAAGCGGGGGACGTCCCCACCGACCGAGGGGGGAAAGAATTTTCCTATAACCATAACGAATAGCTTCTCCCACGCAATTTTGGGATTGTCGGGAAATAAATATTCTTCTCGTGGAAATTCGTCGTTTTCATCGTCGTTAAAAGCTGCCCTTTATCGGCAATACCAATGGCTGAGAAAGGTGATTCGCGTATCCACCCACCCTCCGACAAAGACTAAATTTAATTATACATTAGCAATGGAATGAATACAGTAGTAGTAGTAGTACGTAGTAGTAGTAGTACGTAGAGTCAGGTGGCTACGCGTATGAAAAAACTTGATAATTAATAATAAATTCCGATTGAAATGTAATTAATCTTGAATGTTTTTGTAAAATATTTTAAAAAGGATTTATTACTTTATTAAAGTACAAATTGTCACGTGTCTCTCTCTCTCTCTCTCTCTCTGGAAATTTCTCCTTTCCAAAGACTCTTTGGATTAATGGGTATTAATATTTATTTAAATGTACAAGTTTGTCTTGGAAATGTCGTTGCAAGATTAATAACTTGGTAAAGAGCACGAGGAGATGCCTGGACGACGATATAATTTCGCCAGCTAACGGCGCGACTTTAACTCGAACTTAAATAAATATTGAATATTTATTCGGAAGGTTTGTATTTGTAGAAGAGGACGCGTCATTAAAACTCAACCATTAAAAACACTGGCGATTGTATTGCGTGATGTAAAATGATGGAAGAGGCCCAATCCAGTCGGTGATCTTATAAATCATCTCGCTAATAAATTAACGTCTGCAGAAAGTTTTAAAGGAAATAATAATAATAATTGATCGATACGCGCTTTAAGCATGCGTCGGGCAGTAAATAAATGTGAATGAGCGAGCGACTACTCACTCGAGCGGCTCGTACGTATGAGATTCTTTTTTTAACGGACGATGACTGTAAATGAAAAACCGCCAAGTTCAGCGGACGCGGATCGTTTAAAGTATCCAAGCAAAGTCTTGCTTGCGTAGAAAGTAGTCAACCGCGCAACTAATTCGTATTATTCGTGGAAAGTACGAAGTCTTGCATTAATCACGCGTCAATTACAATTACAAAAAAAAGAAAAAAAGAAAAAAAGAAAAGAAAAGAAAAGAAAAAGCCAACGTTTGAATGCCTTAATATATATATATATGTACATATGTATGTATATGTACGCATACGCGTGCGAGTTACGGGTCAATGATTATTTTTTACGAAACTGGTTTTTACGCACAAGGATCGAATTTCACTATAGGAATTTTAGAAACAAGTGCAAACAAAACGTACGAAAGAAAGAGGGAAAAAGGGGAAAAAAAGAAAAAAATGAATGGAAAAATAAAAGCGAAGCGTTCGTATGTGCATTATACGGGAGCGCGTAGAATGCGTATCGAGGTATTGCCTACGACTTATTGCCAATAACTCCGTACATAACTTAAGAATATTTCTCATCAAAACGTTTCATGTATTCATTTTCGTAAAAAGATTAAATTTTTGTTTGCATAAACACGCTCGCTCGAGCCAAGTCAAAAGTCTTGCGCAAACACGCGCGCGCGCACGTAAACACGTACGCGGATCCTCACCCTCCATCACCATCCCCGCCCGCGCCACTGGAATTACGAAGCATACAATAATATTTTGTCTATGCTTTTATACGAAAAGATAATGGGGAATCGAATAATGCATTGTCGGAAATCATTCCCATAAACTGCGCGAGAATAATTAATAAACTTGTTTTTGACTACTCCTCGCGCTGCCCATTATTTTCTGGTCACTTCCACAACGTATAACTCGGGCGTATAAATTTTTTCACAAGCACCGGATATTTTTCCTTTCTTCCCTCCCCACCTGCCCCCCGTTCGCCACGAATATCTCCTCTGCTTTCACTTGACTGCTCGTATTTAATAAATATTAGCATTTGTAAGCGCAATTTTAAGTAAAGCCCGGCTACTCTATCATCTCTCTCTCTCTCTCTGAATCTCTGAATCTCTGAAACGAACGAACGCACGCACGCACACAAGCTCTCTTGCGAGCAAAGACTTTATTTCTGATGCTCGATAACAATAAACGTTATCATCTCCTCGTTCGCTTTCAATTCGTTAACGTGCTTTAAAAAAGAAAAAAAGAAAAAAAGAAAAAAAACAAAAAGTCCTGCAATAAAAAGCGTTGACAACAAATTGCCGCAATTGTTAAATGCAATAAAACTGAAAATTTATGATTTCGCTCGATATTGCGGATTTTATGCTCGCTTGACTGATCCGTAATGTCATATTTATTTTTGACAGGAAACGTCGACGTTCTATTCGACAAAAGAAGCAGGAACAAAGCACTTTATGCTACGCCGAATTTTTCCTAATGGAACTTTCATTAGCTTGTAAAGAGGAATTCATTTCTGTACTATAGATGAAGAAGAATGAGAAGAAGAAGAAGAAGAAGAAGAGGAAGAAGATAGAAAAGAATAGTTGATGGAGTCGCTAAATAAATCTGGATTTCATTTACTTTTTTCTTAATTTAAGTGCGAGGCTGCGTGATGATAATAATGATAATGATGATGATGACGACGATGACGATGATGATGACGATGATCGATCGATCGTAATCGGGATGGAAATGGAAATCGAATTCCTTTTTATTTTCAAACTCGTTCTATAGAAATAACTTTGCATTGTTTCAACAGCCCTTTGTCATTCGCATTGGCAATTAATGCGTTCCCTTTCCTTGTCTGGCGCGTAAACAATTTGCTTCTATCTACATCGTAAGACTCGTACGAAGGTATGTGTGGCAACGATACCCTGGGTACCGCGGCGCAGAACTGTATTTCTCTCTCTCTCTCTCTCTCTCTCTCTCTCTCTCTCAAAGACACGTCAGATTGCGATCGGTCAGCTCGTATAGATAAATAAATAATAAATGCCACCGAGACTGCGAATGCGACGTGATTACTCGTAAAGAGGATCAGAGGAAGCGGTCGACGCTGATGCCGCAGCCGATCACCGGCTCGCAAATGAAATTGTCCGAAGCTCCGAGTCCTTCATCGCGCGCGCGACATGGTCCTCCATCCGGTACATCAAGAGGGAGATTTTCTTCTTTTCTTCTCCCCTCCACTGAATTACAGCATCCCCCGACGCAAGACGGAATAGGGCAAATGCACACTTTTACAGTCCCGCGAAACCCATCCCATGGTTTTTAAGGATCTGTTTATTTACAATCCCGTTCACCGTCCTTTTCGTTTATATGTAGATAAATTGTAATTGCATCGGATACAATTAGACGGGCGATTCGGCGCGTTCGCTTAATAGCGTACGGAATAATTCTATAAAACCGTCGTTGTCCGTGTATTATTCCTGTTATTTGGGGTTATATTGGGGTTCGATGGGGAAATAATTCTCTTCGAATTTCGGGGGCCCCGAACGAGTTATCTCGTTGCTCTAATTACACTTTTATCGGTCATGCGGCGTTCCATGATCTCATTAGACACGTACGATTCGACGTCTCGATCCATCTTACTTACGTTATTTGACAACTAAGGCTCAGCTAAGGCGGGCTCGATCGAGCGTATGATCGTAGACCAATGAAAAAAAAAAAAAAAAAAAAAGAAATCAAATGGAAACAAATATAGCCTATAAAGTAGAGTTAACGCGATTGGGTGCGTGGAGCACTACCGTTGCCGGTAATACGATAAATAATGAGTAATCGGCCGCTTAGACTAAATGCTTACGTTACGTTAATCGAATGCTCTCACGACGTACGAATCGGCAATGAAGCTATGCCCCGGCCATTCTTCTTCCCCCAATAACCCCAATAACCCCAATAACCCCAATAACCTTCCTCCCGGCTGCGACGTAACCGCACACGCGGATATTCCACTCTCCTCCCCTTCGTCAACCCTTATCCCCGGGCGAGTACTCTAGAGCTAGCGTAATCAGCTGCACGTAATCTTAGATCTGATCGCGGATTATGATCGCGGATTATGATCGCGGATGAGCTGAGGTTGGGTAATCGGTCACCGTATAATAATCACCCAAAGTATTAATCCATCGAAGGAAAAGCTCTGGGCTCCGGTACCCCAATAACCTTAAATAACTTCAGCTTACGGCCTAATTGATCCCGAGGATTTTTATTGTCTCGTCGCATCCGATGATTCTTATCGATGAAATTTTATCGAAGACGTCACGAGCCGATGGTAAGCGAAACCGCTCTCGCCTCGTCGCATTGTACCCACGTCCTATCTACGTTCTACCTACGAAATTGATATTCTAACGGAGTCGGGACCGACTGCAGTCGACTGCAGCATCCGCACACCACGAGGCTCGTATAAAAAACACAAAAAAAAAAAATCCAATACTTATAAATTAACGTATAAATCCGTGAGCCGTACTATTGGTCTATTGGCAATTAATTAATAAATCTCGGTACATTGGACATCGTATGATGCTTAACTCGGCGTAAAGGTTTCCGAGTGTCTTCGGCATCTTGGTATCTTCGTAGCTTCGTCAATTATCGTTTGCGCAAAGCTCATTGTGAGAAAGAGCTTCTGGAACGAGAATATCCGAATATCGAATTACAAATTAGCGCGGCATAGTCCGCGCATTAAAGATTTAGTTCACGTCGGCGTGGAAATATGACTTGGTGGTCCCGATAGACGTTGGAGAGCGTCCTCCGTGCTCAGAACTGGTCGTAAAATATAAATTTCATTTCGTCATTAAGGATTTTTAATTAACGGATGGCCTCAGTTGTATATTACCGGCGCGTATAGAGCTCGTCAGTTTTTTTCTTCCTCCTCCTCTTCTTCTTCTTCTTCTTCTTCTTCTTTAAATTCTTTTTTACGACGAGCTCTCGAGTACATTCCGAAACGTCGATGATTATTTATTAGAAAATGAGCGGGAGATCTGCCTCGGCACGATTAAGTTGCTCCGAGGATGAGGTCACTAGAACGTAGCGACGAGCCAGCGAGAGAGAGAGATAGAGAGAGAGAGAGAGAGAGAGAGAGAGAGAGAGAGAGCAGAGAGCAGAGAACCGAGTGAAAGTGTAGTGCGAGATTGTAAGTATTTTTATCGGGGATGGCGAGAAAATGAGAGAGAGAGGGAGAGAGGTGGGGGGAGAGGGAGAGAGGATGGATGCCGAGCCTTTATCGATCCAAGACAAAAAGAAAGGAAGGAAGAGAAGAAGAAAAAAAATCCACGCGCAAAGATATGCGTGCCAATGGGCTGCAGCACTGTGACGTTTAATGGCCGTTTACGGGAGTTTTTGTGTCAGCTCATGCCCACGGGCTCGAAACGTGGATCTATTACTTCATAGATCCCCCCCCCCGACCCACCCCTTTCCCTGCCCTACCGTAGCCTCTACTGCTCGTAGGTTACAACGGCTCAAAGCAACGGACAATCCTCGGTGAAAGTGCGTATAACGGCGCTGGGGGCCGGGCGCGCGGGGAATTATCTTGATCCACCGTGGAGGCGAATGGAAACAAAAAAATCCTCAATAATAATAATAATAATAATAACGATAATGATAATGATAATGATAATGATAATAATTACGATGAGGATGGCGGTGATGGCAGCGGCGGCAGGCAACGGTAGAGGCAACAACAACAACAACGACATCAACATCAACAACAACAACAACAACAACGAGAACAACAACAACAACAACAAGAAGAAGAAGAAGAACAACAGCAGCAGCAGCAGCAGCAGCAGCAAGAGGAGTGCGTTACGTAACAGCGTGGTCTATCACTTGGGCCATAAAACTATCCGAGGCAATTGGCATTGAAAAATCACGTGAAACAATAGCTCGCGGAGCGCTCGCAGGTTGAAAGCCGTAATTGCACGCGGTTGAGTTGCATAAGCCAAGTACCGTTTATATTCGGCATTGTTTATTAGCCGTTCCGCCGATCTCCACGGATTTATTCTCTATTTGCATTTTTGCGCATTGTTGAGCCTTTCCGTTTTGTCCGGGCCCTACTTGCCGTTGCGTATCGGCCTTTCGGCCTTTTAATGCGAAAACCCGTACGAATTAACCGAATGACGCCGGCTCGTCGGCCTTTTCGTATTTCTCGACAATTGTCCGCTCTCCCCCCCCCCCGGAGTCGGATATATAAGCTCGCGTCGAGATTATTTTTATTCTCTGATGTGGGAGGAGTCTTATGCGTTCGAGGCTCTGATAAAGGGTTAAGGGATAGATAGACGGAGAGATAGAGATAGAGAGGGGGGTGAGTTTAAGAGAAAAGGCGTTGCTCGATGTGCGAGATATTCGTATAAACGATTTAATATTCAATGGAAATACCTGGATCGTCTGTCGTTCGTTTGTTGTTTAGTAGTTGATCGACGCGGTACTCTGACTACTGTCGAGCTTCGCGAAATCCTATGGGAATAATAAGGCCCGTATCGTTGCTTCTTTTTTTTTCCCCCTCAAATATACATATACGTGCGCGTGTACGTAAGCGTGCATAGATCCTCGTAGCGCTGAACGTCCGGCGAGTGAAATTATTTATAAACCCCGATACCGGGGACAGGTAAAGATAAAAGCGTACGACGGGGCCGTCGATTTCGAGTACGTAAAGGATAAGACAATACTACCACAACAGCAACAACAACAACAACAAAATAAATACGTCTTGGGTCTGAGTTATAACGAAAGAGGGGAATTAAAGGGAAAACAATTATCATGTTAAACGTTATCGGATATCTCGAGGTTAATTTACGATCGGCTTCATTATAATCCAGTATTATAAAGTACGTGTCCCGGGAGTAAATCGTAAACATAATAACGAGTGAGTGTACTCGGGGTCGGACATAATGCCGGGGCTACGTACGATATTGGGAATAAAAGCATTTATCCGTTAAAGGCCTTTAACGGATTTCGTAGCCGGGACTACTACGGGAAAAATGAAGGATTTAGTTTCCGCGCTATTGCCGGTGAGGAGCGTTGTGAAATCGATATCGGCTAGATGAAACTGTAATTTGAAATGATTACGAGCCCGTCGTAGTGGTGGTGGTGGTGGTGGTGGTGGTGGTGTGGTGGGGGGGGAGGGGGGAGGGAGGAGGTGCTGCCGCTGCTGCTGCTGCTGCTGCCCGCGAGATCCCGGAGCTCAGGAAATTTCCCTCTTTTAATTTCACCTTGCCGTACGTAGACTTTTACCTTTTCAAGGGGGGAGGGGACTTTATCTCAATATGCCCCGTCAATAATTCATCGAAACACGTCCGACAGATAGAGCGAGAGAGAGAGAGAGATTTTGCATCCCACTGACGATAGCCGAGGGGCGATCGCAGCTCAAGAAGAACTTTAATACATTTTAATTCCAGCCTCTCAAGACTCGTTTCCCCCTCACCCCACCCCTCTCCATCTCTTCCACTTCTTCTACTTATTCAAATCGTACGCATCCATTGTATTTTTCAAGATCTAAACAATAATGCTGAATTTATTGCCATTTCTTCATCGCGATCGGGATTCCGTAAAATCTTAGCTTCGAGCTACGAAGAATAAGCAGACGAATAAGAAGACGAAGAATAAGAGGAAGAAGATAACGAGTACTCCTGCCCCCCTCGCACTGCCCCATCCACGGCACTCAGGTCTCACAATACCTTATGTCTTTTAAGACTCAATTGAGCATCTTGCGGCTTAAACGCCGTTCGAATCTCTCGCGCTTGAATTTTGGAAAAAAAAACGTGCTTTTTCTTATTTCTTTTTTTTTTTCTTTTTTATCCAAGGGGCCAATGCCATAGATAATTGTTACGATATCTCGTTGTAATCTGAGATGCTTCGAGAATGATAAAGTGAAACGTTACGTTTTTATTATTTCGCGGCGAGTTCGAGTATCCGATCTAGCCGACGTCTATTATTATTTTCGCCTGTCTTAATAAGAAAGGTATTTTAAATGGATAATTTCACAGCCGAACGCTACGTTAGAGCATAATCCCCCGCGAACTCCCCCGCGAACTCCCCCGCCGCCGCCATCCTTTTTCGTAATCTCGCTAAATTATTCAGAACCTCGAGAAACTTCCTCCTTTCCCGTACAGGCTCCAATACAACAACGGCCTTACCTCCCACACTCCCACACATCCAAACTCCATTTTCCTTTTTCATTCTTCCTAAAAATTTCACCTTTCGCGCTTACCTGCATTTAATATTCATTTAATATTTCAGGCATTCAGCGCGTACTCGTGAGTACCGAGACTCCTTGCCAATCCTCACGAATGAAAACCTCGCATGCGACGGCCGACCTCCCACCACTTTACCTCGCTTACGCGCACTCATCCTTACACGCGTTACGCTTTACAAATGTAATTATCGATCACGGCAATAAGCGGAATTACAAAAAGAAGAAGATGAAGAAGAAGAAGAAGAAGAAGAACAAAAAACCAAGAGAGAAAAACGCAAGAGGGAAAAAAAAACAACCAAGGAATCGTTGGGTGTAAAAAAAATGCCTTAAAATGCCGAGGTGATCGAGGTAGTCAGAGGAGGTAAATAAATATTTATCACGGTGAGAAATGGCGGAATCGAGCGCATAAATATGCGCTTGCTCGTGACCCCTATGCGCGCTTTTCCCCTCGCAAGAGTTCCGATTGCATTATCTCGGATCTTGGAAAAGTCACGTCGAAGGCGCCGGTCTTCCTTCGAGAATTTCCCTTCGGACAAGACCCGTGGACAACCGAGTGTCAAGGCTCGGGCCGCGACGGTAATTAGGGAGGGAGGGGGGGATACTTTTTTCGAAGAAAAATATCTTCCCGAATAAGGAATGACTGGGGAGTTCCGGTCTCGACGTCTCGGATAAAGAGAATCTGGAGCGAACCTGGACATCTTTTATATTCTCCATCGACGTCCGCTTTTCAATACATAAATAAACGATTATATATATATATATATACATATATATACCGTTACGAATAATAACAGTAATAATAATGTTAGTCATTAAGAAGCATTCTCTTTATTTATATATTTAATTTTTATTTACATTCTCTCTCTCTCTCTCTCTCTCTCACTCCTCTCTCTTGGAGATAAGGCCATTGTTAATACGCTTATTGTACTTACTTTTGTAGTGTATAATTTAGTAGCTTTAATAGGCTAATTATATGCGTGTCGATATTGGCAAGCTGATTGCTGGTTAAAATTAATGTAACAATAATGACCAATAACGACAGTAACAACAATGTTGATAATGATAAGGATAATATGGTTGGAAGGTGGAGCAGGTGGCGGCGAGGGGGGGGGCAACAACAATGAGAATGATAATAATAAATCCTCGGACATTAATGTCTTGTGAATTTGTCGAGTCTAGTTAATGAAGGGCGAGGGCGAGGGCGAGGGCGGGGCGGTGGCGGGGGGTCGGGGAGCGTATTTATAGTGCCCAAGGCACGTATGAGCGTTTACAGTTAAATCCCGAGTCTTGCTCTTCTCGATTGTGGAAGAGCGTAAGACAGATACAGAGAGAGAGAGAGAGAGAGAGAGAGAGAGAGAGAGAGAGAGAGTCCGAGTCAAAGCACACGTACGGGATCCTCGCGCGATCTCGACTCGACAGTGAAAATTCTTATACTTTTCGAGCTCATTTCCCTTTATCGAAAAATCCCCCTTCCATTCGCATTTACCGCACGGGCTTATAAAGAATGCTATAAAGAAGAACGAGGGAGGGAGGGAGGGAGGGAGGGGGGGACGTGTACGTAGCGAGGGTACTTGGTATCGCGGGCAGTAGGGCCGATCGCGGCTCGCGAAAATCGGTAATCGGTAACGTTATTGGGGAGAGAGGAGCTTTGGGGTCCCGCAGGTCTCGGCGGATCGATTGGGCGCGGGACGCGCGGGGCGTAGATCCGGGCCACGCATGCACATGCACGACCATCACGTTATCGTTAAATGTGTCGGTGAAAACGGCGAAAGAACGGGGGAGAACTCGATCACGCGAACGTAATTGTACGATTAATGGAAGAAGGATGGGTCGGCTGGCAGGGTGAGGGGGAGGGGGGGGGAGGGGTATCGAGGGCCAGTTATTGTCAGAAACGTGAAAATAATGGCTTTTAATGGAGAGGAGGCGGTCGGGTCGGAGCGATTTTAAAATTCAGGAGCCGCGGCACCACAAAGGGACCCACAACGAGAGGCGACTAAATAATTTCGATATTTAAAGTGCGAGAACGGGTAATTGAAGGGCAGCGGTTGTGGGGTGGGCCGGGTTGGGCCGGGGTGGTGTGAAAGGAAGTTCACGCGGCAGCTTCATCACGTGAGCTTGTATTAAGAGAATAATCCGATGGCCGTGACAATCGGGAGCCGATCGCCGTGACAAAGTGCCATCCCGCACGCAGCCTCCCTTAATTAAATCCTCGGTCCAGTAAATGGTTTACCTCGACGCCTCCTTATCGAGAGCAGCGCCGGCCCTCTCCCTCCCCCCCCACCCTCAACCAACCGTTCACCGTTCACCGGCCGTACAACGACGCGGCCGTGCTTCGTCCCACCTCGTCAATTCTCGCTTATTTACAAGCGAGCGCCGGGAGAGGAGAAAATAACCCGCCGCGGGGATAAATAATAAGCGGCCGGTATGAGGTCCCGTTGCTGTAACCGTCCTGTAACCGTCCTGTACCTACCTTGGTAAATTTACATGTCCAGTGGACCGGCGGCCCGGACGCTCATTAAATTTTCCTTAAAATGTTCGGCTACTAGAAATATTACGTACCTCGGAGAATTTATCACCTCCGCCCCTCGCCCCGCCCCGGCCACCGTAAATATCATCTGAGCTTAATTGGAGTTGTCGGGGCGGGAGTGGAGTGGAGTGGAGTGGCGGGGAGTGGGAGGGGGGCAGAGATTCGGAGTAACGTAGATTGCGTAGCAGCAGGAACCGAAAAGCGAGTCACCGGTATGATCTTCCAAGTCTACGACGACGAGGCAGCCGCGATAAAGAGAGAGAGAGAGAGAGAGAGAGCGTGGATCGGAGGGGGGGGGGGCAAGGGGATACCCAGCCTCGGCTGACCCTCCGAGGAAGATATCGTCTGCACCGCCTCCCCGCCAAGTACATTATGCGAGCGAATTCCCTCGGTCCGTACGTCCGTCCTATCAATTACGCCGATAAGGGAATGGGCTTTTTCGTGGTTGCGGGTCGCGATCGAGCCGAGCCTCCCTGAATATTCATCGGGTCAGCCGGGGCCTGAGATTTTCAGCCCTCGCCGATTAATCGGGGGACGCGATCGATAAGCTCTCCCGTCCGAAATAAACGTCCTAAGATGTCCCTTGGACGATATGCCCTCGGTATAAGGAATTTTCTTTCCTTGGCGGAAGAGCTTATCGATCATTGGATAAAGAGTTCTCGAGAGAGCAGAGAGAGAGAGAGAGAGGGGTGAACGGGATTGAGGGGAAGGGGGTGGAGGAGCGAGTCGATCAGATTATCCTACACCATTAATCATTCGTAATTACAGTTAAATTAATAATAAATCGAGGATCGACTTTTTCCCGGAGAGGAAAAGCTAGGAGATGGTGAGGCCTCGGAGGGCCCGAGAGTCACCGAGAGTCACCGAGAGTCACCGAGAGTCACCGAGAGTCACCGAGAGCCACCGAGAGAAAGTACTCTCTTAGGCTCCTACGAGTATTATTATTATCTATGAATGAGCGTCCAGGAGGATAAAGAGCGTAGCCGGAAAATCGAGTTTCCGTTCGTTTTACTCGGCAGCCTCCCCCCCCCCTACCCGCACCCTCTCGCTATCGCTCCTTTCCTTGACAATCGATGATGAATAGCGGCGGCGGCGGCGCAGCGTATGTGACGCGAGAACGAGTTCACGTAGCCGAGCTCGTTCGCTCCCGACAAAACTAGATTCGGAGCGCTGCGCTCCCGTAAAAAAAGATAAGCCCCTCCTTGTCCCCAACCACCACCACCTCGAGCACCACCACCTCGAGCACCATCGCCACCGTTGCTTCCATGCTCGCCTGCCCCCCCCCCCCCCTTGGCAAAACTGGGATTCTCGGCGGATCGATCCGCTGCATCGACGACCGCGAACTCCTTTAAAATGCCCTAATGATTATATAATCGAGCCGTCGAGGAGCCTCCCACGCTTCCTTCCTTCCCTTAATCGACCGTGTGGTAAATAGTCTCGCGTATCGTCGAGGCCAGAGGGCCCGAAGCCACTTATCCAGTCGTCGTAATTGCATCCCAACCCCAGTCCCAACCACTCCCAACCAGACCCAAAATAACCTCCTCCCCCCCCCACCCAGCCCTCGTAAGAATTAATCCAAGGCTCGACGTTATAAGAAATCCACGTCGGTGCGAACATTTCATACAACGATTTCATCCTTCCAATAGCACCCAATAAGCAAATCGTAATATTAGATCAGATATCTGACTCGATATTATTAATAATATTCTATTAATCCTTGCCTCTGATATTCCATTGGGGATTCGGTCGTTGGCAAATCATTTTCCCTCGCAACCGTGTGAATTATTCGCATTCCCAAATCATGTTTTATATCTATATATATATATATATATGCATGTAAAGAATTAGTTAAGCGCTGATTGCGATGAATTTAAAGACGGTAAGGATATTTTTAACATGGATTGCCTGTAACCGCGTAGTAGTGGTGGGCCGGTATTGGATAGGGATCGCCCGATCGTGAGCAAGGATTACGAATCCTATTTCTCTTCTCAATGATGAATCAATCTTCCTTAGCGAGGAGAACTCGAGAATCGACAGGCTCAGGTGGTGCGGACCTCGGACCTCGGACCTCGGACCTCGGACCCGGACCCATCACTAATAATAATCATTCCCGGCTTTACTGCCTGCGTTACCCAACTTGCAGCAAGTAATAGGAATTAATTACTTACCGCTGCGTGTAATAGCAATGGCTCCGGGACTGAGAGGTCACGTTTATCCATAATAATTCCTATTCGATCCGCTAGGTGTCTACGACTGCATCTGTCTAGTACCGCATAAGGTGCTCGATGACCGGAAAAGAGCTCATCTTTCGTCAAATTATCCATTCTCCGTACCTCGAGCCCTAACGAGCCCGAGCGCACGATTCACCTCATCTTCGGTGACCCCCCCCCGCCCCTCCGCGCTCCGTACTGACCCCCTTCCCAGCCCAACGCGTATACGTCTGCCGGGTGAACCGACCGTCGATGACTGTCGCTACGACTGTTCTCTACGGGGTCATGGTGTCACGGGTTCAGTGGCGAGTTCACTCCCAAGTCACTCCCTGTCCCTCTCTGCCGTATTACGTCGTAGCGAAACAGGGGGTGGGTGTCCCTAGACACGGGGGCTAGACGAGCACGAATTTTCACTCGTCCGATCGTTTATCTCTCGCGGCGATGACGATTGTGGAACCTTTGCTAAATAAGCTATACGAATAATTATCCGACCCCGCTCCCGTCACGGCTTTATCTTCCGAGCGAGCCCCTTGCCCCTTTTCTGACGGAGAATCCCCGTCCTGCCAGCCGGCAACCGCTATCCCGCCCCGCCCCCCCCCCAACCCACGACGACAGACGAAACGAAGAGAACTTTCCATTGCGTGCAGAGCTGTTGTTATTATTATTATTATTATTAGTATTATTATTATCATTACGTAATCCGGGATCGAGGCCGGGAAATTCCCGAGTCCTAGGAAAATTACCACGGACTTTCTCGGAATCGGCGGTGAAAAAATTAAAATTAAATTGAAACGATTGTGCCTTGTGCTTTACATAATCTCGTTGTAATTTTAGGCCTCGTTTCAGATTGTTCAATTGTTCAATCAATCCGGGACGCCTTGATTAACAGCAGCAGCAGCAGCAACAGCAATAACAGCAACAACAACAACAACAACAACAACGATAACGATAATGATATATGTAAAGTAGAGGCCGGCTCTACCCTGTAGATAATTTCGCAAAGAAATGGCTGAAAAAATGCCAGAGAGCTACGGGCGTAATTGATTCGTAAGGTTCAGGATCGCGGTACGCGAAAGCCATTTCGCTACAATTCCAATGTCTAATTTACGACTGGCGCTAGCGCGTCGTAAATCAAAAAGCGCGTATTAACGGGCATTTTTACCAACGAGTAATAAAGAGTAATGGCGAGCGATAATGACAACGGTAGATATTGTAAAAGCCACTACGCCCTCTTACCTCTATACATTGAATACGTATTTTTTATTTATTTATTTTTATTTATTTTTATTTTATTATTATTATTTCCCATTTAGATAAAGAGCGATTATCGCGCGAGGCTCCCAATGGATTTCCATTGCGTTTGTCGCTGATGGGCAAAAGCTCTCAAAGCAATGGGCCGAAAATCTTCATTCGACGGACATTCAACGGAACCGAATGAAGATATTTCCTCCTTTCAAATTCTTCATCGATAATTAACTTTACGCGAATAGCTTAGCCCGAGTAATACCATCCCCCCCCCCGGGGATTTAACTTATTATTCTCTTCGTAACTCCTCGCGGCCTTAAATTTATTATATTATATATTGCGTTCGCACCGCAGGCAAACTTTTCTTCTTTATTCGTTCACGCGATCCCCTCCTTACCATCGTCTCGTAAATAATCTAATCGCTAATACGGCCAATCAGCGAGGGAGCCTTCGAAAGTTATTCTTCTTTTTTTTTTTTTTAAACAACAACGATTTGAATAAGCCGACTCGAGATTCGCAAAGATTAAAGAGGAGACCGCAATTCTAAATGGGCTTTTTACATTCAGGGGCACACGCTACGGTCTTTCAATTCCTCCCGATGACAACAACAACAACAACAGCGATAATGATAATTCATTAGCATGAACGAGGGGAATGGGGGAGAGAGGGGAAGGGAGGAAAACAGAATTGGCCAAATTTAGCCCGCGCTTACCTATTAATTTTATACGGCCTTGATGAATATTAAAATTTTGTGTTAATTAATTAATATAAATTCGGTACAATGATAAGATTAAAAGAAACTCCCCACTGAGATTGAGAATTCATTATATCGCTACTACTTTTTCTTGTAATAAATAAAGGAAAATAGTTTATTAGTTTAGTTACGGGTAATTGATGTAATAATAGAATATGCATTATTAAGTTGTAGGGGGAGCTGATAATCAGCGATGAAGTACGTTTCGAAGGGAAGCGCCGGCGAACTCTTCATATACGACGAATTAATTGAATATAGAGGGTAATATGGATGGGGGGGAGGGTGCGGAGCCGTGGTAACACGGGTAAAAATGATAATTTCAGATTCAATTCGTCGTGTAAAACAATGGGAATTGTATTATGGATATTTATGGGCATTTGCTTGGTAGTTTGCGCATAATCGAATAATAAAAAGGCTCGTTGCTCGGTAATTCATTAATTGAATACATGTAGAAAATCATAAGTATATATATATATGTATGTATATATAAGCGACGTAAAGGGCTATGAAATGGAAATTTATGAAATATTCCGTAAAATATGTTAATCGCTTCTAATAAAGGAAAGGTCGTAAATCGGGGTGGTGGTGGTGGTGACGGTGGCGGTGGGTGAGGTGGTGGGGGTAGGGAGTGGGAGTGGAGGTGAAACGGTTAAGGCACACTTAATTTGATATTATCGGTGGCTAAAGCAAATAGAGGGTCAGAAAAAGGGGTTGTTTGCGTGGAGCGGGGGATGAGCATCGCGTGGCTAAATATGAAATTCATAAAGTATTTGAACGGAACGGACTGAAACAATTTACCGTCAATATAACAATGGGGCAGACGGAGAGAGAGAGAGTTTCGTCGTCCTTATTAATTAAGAGGTACGTTAACTCGACGTGGACTATTGAGCGAGAGAGAGAGAGAGAGAGAGAGGGAGGGGTGGGGGAGAGAGAGGATGAAAATGCGATAACTGGCTTACGAAAATCCCGTAATAAAAAGGCAGCCGAGCGTAAAGGACATTTTAAAAGCGGCTTGCAAGTACACGTGAAAGTTACGCGATAAAGGATACACGAGGAGGAAAAGAGAAAGAGTGCTTGCCGGTCGGGGAAGAGCTCCCGGAGCTGTAAATCAGTTGTTTTTATATGACTCGGCCTCGGCCCCGGGGCCGGGAGATGCGGACAAGAGATGCCAAGGTCCCCGTGTCGGCAGCCGGTCGAGTCACAAAATCAAGTCCGATCGTTTATGACGTAGAGATTGTCCCCGTAGCGGGACGCGCGGGGACAGTGATGCGCTCCGGTGCAACTCACCGCCGAGGTTATTGGGGTAAGTAATAACAACGAGGGATGGGGCGAGTTTGTCACGCGGGTGACCGTCCAGCAGGTTATTGTTGGGGTGGATCGACCCGAGGACCGCAGTAAGCTCATCTCCGAGGAAAATTAGAACGTCGTAACGGCGAGTGCGTCGAAGAGGGGGGGGGCGAGGACTCGAAGAGGGCCCCGAACGCAGTACTCTTACTTGTACATGTAAACGTCGGCCCCGTTAAAATGACTCGCTCAGCGCTGAAAAAGATCTCCTTGACTCGCGTCCGAGAACGGTAATGGGAGAGACTGTGTGTGAGAGAGAGAGAGAGAGCAGGAGCAGAAGCAGGAGCAGGAGCAGGATCAGGAGCAGCGGTTCCGGGAACTTAACGAGGACAATTTTCAGAGAAAAGCGGTGCTTTCGTCCGAGGCGACGGACGCGTGCCGACTTGATCGTTTGATACGTATGGGAAGGGTAACTCGAGGGGGGGCGGGAGAGAGAGAGAGAGAGAGAGAGACTTAAGCTCCTTGTCGGCCCCGGATATATACGGACACGGCTTTCGGGAATGTTCTCCGCCTCCTTGTTTCTGAATAATAATGAAATTCGTTTGGCCATTCGATGCGCGTTCGCCTTCCGCCGTGTCCGTATATATCCCCGGCTTCCCGCCCCGCCCCGCCCTCCCGCCACCGTTATCCTCGATCCCGCGTATCTCGAGGAATTTTCATCAAGTCCAGGGCGTATCTCGCGCCGAGATATTTTTTTCGGCTCGACGGTCCCCCGACCCGTAAGACACCTCCCGTGCGTCCGCGTCCCTCCTTACCACCCCTGACCGATAACCAGGGTGGCTCGGAGCCTACCCAATTCTTTTCGCCTCCGGGACTGATTAATCGATCCGACTCGTAAATATCCGCCGGGATAGCGCGGCAGAGAACGAAATATCTCCCTGTGACGGCATAATTCCGCATTACGCAATCCGTATGCAGAGCCATTGAAGTCCTTTATCGCGTGCCGCCCTGGCCGTATCGTCGGCCGGTGGCATCGTCCGCAGGGGGGGGGGTAGGGAGATCTCAGGCCGACTCGTTCGTCGACGATAGCCACGTGCTGCGAGAGGCCGCCGGATTTATAAGGTAGGGGCAGGAGGAGGAGGTGGAGGAGGAAGGGCGGGAGGAAGGAGAGTTTACGGGAGGTGGACGGTGACGTCAGGCAGCGATGGTTAAGG
Organism: Ceratosolen fusciceps; assembly: GCA_018883505.1. Classification (NCBI taxonomy): domain Eukaryota; kingdom Metazoa; phylum Arthropoda; class Insecta; order Hymenoptera; family Agaonidae; genus Ceratosolen; species Ceratosolen fusciceps. The sequence goes on from RCIC01000016.1 coordinate 3,844,425, forward strand.
AAGAAAGAGCGGGGAGTCTGAGACCGACTCTCCGGGCGAGTTCCCTGTAAATTTAGAACGTTACGAATAACTAAGGGGCTTTCGTAACGCGGCTTCCCTCCCCTCATTAAAGTCATATTTTTCCTTTTCAACAAATGACCTTTTGCACGATTCGACGAGAGCGGCTCTCCATAAATATCGCCGGCTCGGCCAGGTTGATTCGGCTCCGTGTTGGAAGGGGAGGGGGCGTTGGAGGGGTGGGATGGAGGGGCGTGGCAAGCCGCACCACGACTCACGGGATAAGAATTACATATTTGCCAATCCCGATCCCAGAGCGACGATCTATCAATCGCCTGGCCAATAATGACCTTTACGAATGCAAAAGACAAGAGCGGCCGCGAGTTCGCTAATTACTAAACGATATCCGGGCGGGCAGGTCGATGGATCGGTTAATACGACCCGAGCCGGACTTAGAACGATTTAGCCAGCGAGCAATTAGGATTTTCGCGCACCCCCCCCCCCCATCTCAATAACTCGTCCGCTCGCGCGTCCTAATGAAGCCGGCCACGTCCTTACGGCTTTGCCTCGTTAATACGTGCGAGCGGACGGACGGACGGACGGACCACTACAAACACACCGACGCTACGCACCAGTGCGTGGGGTAAGCCGGACCCTCGAATCCGATACTGGATCATCGTCAATAACCACCCCCTCCCCCTCCCTCTCTATTTGTCTCGCTCAACTTCCTAGGTGGCCTAGAGTTAATCAGCCGGAGCCGAGTACAATAATCAGAAGGGTAACAACAACAAGAATAGTCTCTGTGGATCTTGTGGACCGATGCTGGTCATGCGCATTACCGCTCCTCTTTCCTCCTGCTCCTCCTCCTCTTCTTCTGCTTCTACTACTTCTGCTTCTACTTCTGCCAGCGCTGCTCCTGCTACTTGGAGCGAATGACGTAACGGTTAATTCGTCCAGGTGGTCCTGGCGATTCAGGCCGCGATGACGTAACTCCCGCTCTTCGGCTCCCGTTCCTTTACCCTCTGTCCGCGCGGGACTCTCTCGCACGGAGATTCGCACGAAACCGCGGAGGCGTTGTTCCTTGGCCCCTCCTCCTCCTCCTCCTCCTCAAAACTCCGGCACACGCTACTGTTACCAAAAGCATGCCACGTGAGCTCGTTGCATTATCTCGACGCTTCCCTTCATCATCGACGTCCTTCCTTACCAACAACAGGGACAGCTAGTCTCTCTCTCTCTCACTCCTCTCATTCTCTCTCCGCCCCCCCCTCCCCTTACCCACCCTATACGTATACCCGCAGAACGGCAATGCATTGGCCCCATTCTAGCACGATCTCCCACGTTCTCTGCCTATGCTCACACGACTTGTATAATAAAGTTCTTTGGAGTAATTTAGAATAATACTCGTTGCGCGCTTCATTCGTTCATTCGTCCGCTCGCTCGTCAGAGAATAATATTTGCGGAAAGTTTTTTTTTTCAATTCGCAAGTGGAGCGAAATCATAATAACTCGTCCCCTCGGACTTTTTTTTAAAAAATATTTATGTTTATTAGCCGTATTACTTTTACTTTTCGTATTATCCTTCCTTTCGTTTCTTAATTATTTACTGCGCTACGTAATACGTGTGAAGTTGCGCTGTTTCTTTTTTTCTTTCTTTTCTTTTTGTAAGCTCTCTCCCTTCCTTTCTCCTCTTTCTCCTCGGCCCCGACCCATCTCTCTCTCTCTCTCCTTCCACTTGCCAAGGTACAAAATAAATTAATAGACTTTTATCGGAAAATTACGGCCTTCCTTTCATTTGTGTTTAACGTGCTTTCCGTCATTTTGAAGCACGTGCACCCACCCCCCTCCCCACCGACAACTCGCTGCATTGGCTTCGACAATCTAAATTACTTATCCGCGTTCATTATTATTATCTTTATTTTTGTTTTTTGTTTTTTGTTTTTTGTTTTTTGTTTGTACAATAAATTACATATCCGTCGAGCTATTATTAAGTGAAAATGAATTTCACGTTGGCTAAAGTATTTCTTTGTACGTTTAGCGGCCTCATATCGATCGGACGTTTACGACTGCGGGGAATTGAGATCCTCGGGATCGAGCAACAATTTTCCTAACGCCATTTTCATCTCAGGCGTCGCTTCGCGAGGAGCCTACGTCGCCGTTACGTAATCTTACACTCCCATTATTTAATAAGACGTGTATCCCATAAAGATATCATTTAGAGCGTGCGCGATAAATTAATTATTCCGAGGCGAAGGCGCGCGCGCGCTTATGCGCTCTCGGATAACGTAATAAGGAAGACTCCCTTAAGGATATAATGCTCCGTTAGTAAATTATGCACATAACCCTTTCGCGCTATACAATTTGTTTATCATTACTTTTAGAGCTCGCGTAATAGCCGGAAGTACATCTCTCTCTCTCTCTCTCTCTCTCTCACCTCTCAGCCAATCCAATTAAGCCAACCCTCGGCTCTTATCATTATCATTATTATTATTGATATTATTATGAAATTATCGTTATTACCATTGGCAAGTAAATACTTATAATAATTGTTTGCCGGCATTCGTGTAGAATTTATTGCTGCGTAAAACATTCGTGGCTATCGATATTCGTGAAAAGTAGGAGCGCGTAAGTGGTTGGGCGAGTCGTATAAACGTGTCGGAATGCTTTTATACGGGTGTTGGTTACCGTAGGGTTTGAAGAGAAGTCGATCGTGCGATCCAAATGATTAGTAAGTATTTGCTGCGCACGGGAGGGGGTAAAATTTGCCAAAGCGATAAAGGGGGTTATTGGTGAAGGTAAAGAAGGGGTCGGGGGAGGATAGTGGGCGGCGCGACAGCTGTTACACAAGCTAAACTTTGGATTTTAGTGGGTACTTGGAAGCTGCAACTATTCTTAAATAATTGTAACCTCGGGATTTTCGAATGCCGCCAGGGGGATTAATCGAGAAATTAGCATCGGGAAATAGCCTCGTCGTAATAAAGAAGTTTCAACCATTCGAGGGAACGTGATATTACGCTCCAAGTAAATGGCGCGGTGGGGCTTTATAGGGGGAGGGGGGGGGCGAGGGGAATTAAGTAGCTCGAGTCGCGTTGTAAGAATCCTCCTCGAAATACAAATACGCCGATTAAAGGGCGTCGGGAGGAAGAAGGTAGGGAGGTCTCCTACTTATTGAATTCGTTAAATGCCGCGAGAGAGAGAGACGGAGAGAGAGAGAGAGAGAGAGAGACGGAGAGAGTAGGGCGGAAGGTCACGGAAGATTAACCGACTGGTTCCCGGTACGTCGTCAAAGAGGGACTGGCTATGTGGCGGTTATTGGGGTGAGGGTCGGAAGGGTAAGGAGAAGGACCAAGGCTTTCAGGAACGTCCTGAAAGTGTTCGGGGAATGAGTCCGGAGCCCCGTGAACGGGTCACACAACGAGCAGCCAGACCTCCCCGGCTGCTTAATCGGGCCAAAACCCACGGCGAACGCGTTAATGCACCGGCTAATTACTCCGTGATTAGCCGGGTCGTGCCCTTGCTATTTACATCTACACATAACCGTTTAAAATCTATTCTAATCAGCCAGAGCTCGGTGCTCGCCCATATATCTCTCTCTCTCCCCCCACACCCCCTACCTAATAACCCCAATAACCCCGGGGTGGAAAGAAGCCTCCGCCCGGGTCAGAGGTTCAACGGACGCCGTTATTGTCTCCGACGGGGCTCGCAACTCACAGTCTCGGAGCCAATTAATGAGGGCCGCGGTCGCACGAGTCACCCCCATCCCTGTCAAAATCACACGGGCCCTTAACGTTGTGGCGGCGGCGATGGCGGGGGCAGTGGGGGGAGCGGTAAGGAGACTCGAGCCCCGCAACAGTAAGTCCTCCCGGAGTAACTCTTATTACGACAAACAACGACTTTGGCTCGAGACTTTATTGTATTTTCCCCATCGGGATTATTGCTCGCCCAGACGACGTCCAGGAGTCCAGCAGACAGCCACTGATAATTGACAATTAATACGATCGTCGGCCGTTTTTTGTTTTCGTTCATCGAGCCCAATAACCTCCCAATCCCCCCAGGGGAGGAGGCTGGCCTCGTCTCAGACATGGCGACCGCGATTCCTTATATTTTCATCAACTTATAAGGGCGGGCGACGGCCGGAGGCGTCAAAGGGATAAAGGGATCCCCTGGAGAGGGTCTAAAGGAGGTGGAGGAGGTGGAGGAGGAGGAGGAGCGAGCGATAGATAGATAGATAGATAGATAGATAGGGCATTGGACGGGAGCGCTTATTAAATTCGATACGTAATAGCCGGACCCGGAATCCTATTTACGTCCAATTACGTCTCCATTTAGTTTGCCCGCACAGCCACGAAATTCCTAATTAACGCAGCTTCTTCGTTGAGTAAAAGTTTACCCAGCTACCGACTTTGCCCTGAAATTCTATATATATATATATAAAAGAAGAAGAAGAAGAAGAAAAAAGAAAACAAGAAGAAAAGAAAAGAAAAGAAAAGACTTTCTCCGATTGGATGACGCGGTGTTAGGAGGTCGGCTTGGTCAATTAACGGGCCAAGTTCGAGGGAAGCTACGAGTCGAGCCTCTCGATCCTCTCGATCCTCTCGAGCCTCGAGACCTCGTCGTAGTTTGAAGCCAATGCCCTGGCGGGCACGACTCCCGGGGACTCGTTCGGAAAAGACGGGAGAGCGCCCGAATTATCACGCTATCCTGGCGAATAATGTCGAAAAGCCGAGTGAGGGGTTATTGGGGGAGGGGTAGCGTCGTCGGGGTGCAGCGGGACTCCGGTCGCGGTTAGGGGGGGGGATTTATTGGCCCGCACAGCATACGGGGCCGCTGCGCCCGGGGGTAAAGAGAGACGCTTGTTCACCGGGAGTGGGAGCGTAGCCAAGGGCGATCGTGATTTTTTATTAATTGCCCGTGTGAGGATTTATCGAGATCGTCAATGTGCGTGGATCACGGCCCGTTCTAGCAGTATCGCGAAACGTTGGTCCGCGAGCGAGAGGAGTGAAACTCCGTGGGACAAACGACCTCTGGCGAACGACGCCGAGCTCCATTAATCCTCAACCTCGAATCTTCAATGAATTCCAACGCTCCCCTCCCACCTCCGCCCTCGTTACCTCTCCTGCTGCCTCCTTTTCATCTCTATTATTTTTTCCCCCTTGTACTTTATACTTTTTTTCCGTTTCTCTCTCTCTCTCTCTCTCTCTCTCTCTCTCTCTTTATTCTGTTATTTTTTTCTTTTTTTACAAACACGGCGATCTAGCGAACGAGTTTAGCGCAGGTGAGATTATCTGATTCAATTAGCATACAGTGCACACGCATACAAAGATTACAAAGATTTACGAAATATTAGATCATTTAGTCGTCGCCGGTAAATGTCTTTCCATAAAAGTTCGAGATCGTCAATATCGCTTAGGGTCTGTTATCTGTGGGATCGATTGTCCGAAGATGGCGATGCAATCGGTACTCGCGGTACTCGACAATGTACTATCGATCGCGTGGTATACGCGTCAATCGTTCGACCCCCCGCAAGAAACGCTTCGGTTACTTGCGTAATATCCATAGCTTTTTATTATAATTATAAAATCTAACGATTACCTTGCCAGCTGAGTTTATGTTTATGTTGCCCTGCCCGCTAGATGGCACGTTTCGCAATCCAGGCCTATGGCATTCGTCATTGCGAATTTGTCATTCGATAAGTTGTTCGAAGCTTATGATTATTGTTTATTATTAAACGGATAATCGACAAAAGCTCCAGCGACTCTCCTTGTATTAGAAATACAATTAGAAACCCCAATAACCCAGTATTGGGCTTACAAGCTCAATTCTCACTTATTTATTAAACTTAATATTGTATTCGGTAAATCGACAAATTATTAGACTTGAAGGAATTGTTTATTTGTTTTTTTTTGTCATAGACAGCAGCTGCTTACGCGCTTGTAGTGGGTGGGAGCCTCTTTGCATCGAAATTAAATATCGCGGGAAAGAAAAGGCGGAAGCGATTATGGCTCACGTATCGCCTCGAATGCCGGCCATACGCTTCCCATACTTTTTTCACACCCGAAATTAATTTTTCAGATGTAACGCACACATCGGTAGAAGCGCGATTTATTAGTTCCCGGCCAATGAATTTCTTCTCTCGAGGATACATTTTCCTGCGGCTGCCAAAATTAAATTCTATTTACTTTCAACTTTTTCTTCTTTTTTCTCTTCTTTTTAGTATTGTTTTTATTGAAATACTTATTATAATGGAATGATAATTATTGAGGTTTTTCCTTTGAATTGTGATATTTATTGGTAGGTAGATCGGAACCGTTGAATCCAATTCAACTTTACTGAAGCTCGTGCAGATATCCAAAGTTTTATTTATTTATTTAATTTATTTTATTTTCATCGATAAAGAATTTCACGCGAATGTGTATTATTATTACGTTGTGCAAAATAATTTGTTTATTACCAGTACTGAGCCTGATAAATTCTGTGGGGCTTCGTTAAAAAGCATTTGTTTTGGAAATTAAATTTTTTTTTAAATGAATATTCATAAACCACGTGTAATATTATTATTGTCAATGATATCGGAATGAGCAGGACTCCGGCAGTACATTATATCACCTAACGTAACGTAACGTAACGTAACGTAACGAGTGGCTACGTAAAAATGTTATTTACTTTTGTCGAGAAGCTTCATACGCAATGATCCGCAATGATGAATGGGGGGTACCTCAATAATACACATCGGCATGTACGGTATTAGAAATATTCAAAGCTAATACTACGTTGCGCGCGATACATTGTATGTCGGGCCATCTTTTTTTTTCTCCAACCTAATGCATTAATTTCTCGGTCTCGAGAGCGGCGTCGCGCTATTTCGCATCAATGAGCTCATTATTGTCCGGGGCTCGGCCCTCCATAGACTCCCTTAAGTGACGTATTGATTTTAACGACGCATTACCAGCCGTTGCGATCCATAAATCATCGGTGGATTTTTGAACGCCGCCGAGGTCCGAAAATAAAAAAACCCATACACCGTACACCGTCATACACCATACATTGTCTGTAATTGACGGATTTACATAAATTATTATGCCCCGGCATTGTTCCCCATATGAAATGTAAATTTACTTTATGCACGGATTTTTTTTTTTTTTTTTTATTACACGGCGCGTGGATAACGTCGCCGAGCACTGCTGGGGGCCGAGTGATAAAATTTGTTGTAAGCTTTTAACGAAAGCTCAGCTCCGATGGATACGTGTTTCGAGTAAACAATACTTCGCTGCGAGCGATCCAAAAATAATCTCTTGCCAGGAAAGCTTAAGGAATAGATAGACTCGCGCAAAGATATTTCAATTTTTCAACGAGAGAGTCTTTTTGTTTTCTTTTTTTTTTCTTCTTCTTTCAAGAGCTTTTTAAATTATTATTCATCTAGAAATTGGTTTACCTTAGTATTATTATTATTATTATTAGATTATATGCTGATAATGCAATATAAACATTTGTGTGTGTGCATTAAAGGAATTCCAGGGATGATCGATTACCGAACCATTGATTCGTATTTACATAATGCACATATGTACACACCCATCATATGCACATGCATACACACACACACATTGCGTGTATTCACCTAGAAAGAACAGAGACCGTCTTAAGAAAGACAGAGAGACACAGAGAGAGAGAGAGAGAGAGAGAGAGAGAGAGCAGTCGTAAAAGTCGTTGCATTTTCTTTTAAATATATGATTCATCTGGAAAAAGAAAAAAGTAGAAAAACATTTATCCTTTTTTACCGCATTTTCTCCATCATGGGTTCAGTTAACTTTTCTTTTCTATACTTTTATATCTATATGTATAAAAGATATATGGATAGAGAAACTGAGGGAGTGAGTATGTAACTCTTAGAAACTACGTCTGCCCTTCTATGTCATCGTATGAGCATCCATAAAAGCGTCTAGAACTATATATATATATATATATATACAAGACTATGTATCAGCCGTCTCAGAATTTAATAACCTCACAAGGATTATACTCTCTCTCTCTCTCTCGCTTACTGTTATTGTTTTTTATAGGGAACGGAGAAAAGCAGCTGATTAGCATGGAGGAGAGGTGCAGCAGTATAGGTATGTAAGTAACTCTTTTCCAACATTTTCGTCCATTCCAGTCCTACCATTTTATATGATAGAAGTAAAAAATGAGTAAGTAAGGGGTTGAGAGGCGGGGAGGGAGGGGGGTCGAAGGGAGACAAGGACCATAATAATAAAAAAGAAATTGAGAGATACAGAAAATAAAAAGAGAAATAGTGTGCGAATGAAATAAGAGAATTGTCGTAGTTTAGCTTGTGGTTATTTGGGTGAGGGGGGAGGAGGAGGAGTGAGGATGTCTGGCATTATTGATGTCTCACACTCTCACCGGCCGTGCAATCCACGATACAAGCGTAGGTTTATGGGTTTCGGTAGGAAAAAAAAAAAAAAAAAAAAAAAAAAAAAAAAAAAAAGAAGAAGAAAAGCCACATGTTCGTAAGTATACGGATAACGTGAATAATGTAAAGCACAGCGAAGCTTCAGGTTATTTCAGGTTATCGCAAGTTATTCAAGACTTTGAGTTTTATCAGCTTTAAGGCTACAAAGTGCAGCGAGTGATTTCGGATATAATTTATTGATATAATTATTCGAAAGACTAAATGGGGCATGGGCAGTTTCAAAAAGCCGCCTATAAATTAAAAATTTAAAAGTTTCGATCTGCTAGAATATTTATTCGTCAGCTGTGCGCGAGATATAGAGAGAGAGAGAGAGAGAGAGAGAGAGAATAAAGTACTTGCCACGGTACATCGCTACACCGATTTCGATAATTACGTAAAAAAAATCGATAGAGTGTGCGTTATGCAGCGAATCTTAAAATCTTAAAGCGAACGATTGATGTAGCGAATTGTTTAATACCGAAGTAAATAATAAATCATCTCGGCGGATACTCAACTCGCTGATTAATAAATAAATAAATAAATGAATAACATAATTAATTAATTAATTAATTAATTAATTAATGCAGAATAGCTTGCGGAATGGGGAATTAAGTAAGTGGAGCCCTAAATCTTGCATCCAGAGTCGGTTTTGTAGGTTTCGTATTGTAGGTAAGCTCGGCCTGGCTCGCGATATGAATGGCTGACGTCACGTTTCACGTCCAGGTCGCGCCCATGCGAGCAATTAAATAATTAACGATGGCCGAGGGGGGGGGGGGGGGCTAGCGTCACAATCAGCAAGATCGCGAGGGCACGGATTCGCATTATCAAAGTACAAGCAATTTGTCACCGGCTGACAGAGAATACCGGAACAGACAGAGGGACCAGTCACACGCCTATGTGGACGAGCTTCGTGGTGCCCGGGGCCGGAGTCGGAGCCGGAGCCGGTGCTGATCCTCTCAAAGAGAGAGAGAGACCCCCCTCCCCCCACCCCCGAGCCGGCCTAAGATCTATGGGAGCTGGAATTTTGACTGGGTCGCTAACGCTCGGCTAGTGACGCATGCGAATTTATGATCTCCCCGTTACAACTACTTTCCGACGAACCTCGCATGGCCTCCATCCCACCCTCAACCCCCTCCCCAACCCCGGCACGCCCAGCCAGATCCTCACAATCATCGTTTTATATCAGCTCGAGCCCAATCCAGTGCAAAAGCCACGCGATACGATATTCAAATTAAAGCGCGTATCGGCCCTAGGCTACGGCTTTATCTAATTTTCCTAAAGATTTTTCTTGTCTCCCGCTTCCTCTTCTTCTTCTTATTCTCGTTCGTCTTTACTCGCCAATAACCGTTTCGTCGCATCAATCATTTGTTTAGTCATACGTCAAGCAATAGTCCCGATAAGCCGTGGCTTCGTAACCGAAACATCAATCGATCCAAACTCGACTTTTTCTCATTCATTAGCCCTCGTAAATGCCATTCGTTATTTCCAATAATTTGTACGTTTCATTTGAAATTACCTTCCCCCGGCACATTATTTATCCGATTTACTTCCGCTAGTAAAAGCAATACGAACGGGTGAGGGATATTAAAAAAAAAAAAGAAAAAAAAAGAAAATAGAAAAAAATGTAATGAAAAGAGAGGAAAAGAAAGGAAAACTTTCCTCTCTCCCCCCCCCCCCCCCGCCCTCTGCCGCCTTTCCACGATACTTTCCCATTGATCTATAAATATTGCCAGCAAGATTGAAGGATAATTTCACGGAACGGTTATCAATATTTAAAGAGCATTATTATCACGTGCTTTGGCCTCATTTCATACGGATCCATAAAGTTTTAATATACAAGCAGTGGCCAGGCTCACCTATTAATTCCCATACAATTAATGCATCGATGACTACAAATTCTTTATTATACATAAATTACAAATAGCGGGCCAATAATAATTTTAGGTACGCCGTCCCGATAATTTAATTCCTCCGTGCATTTTCACTTTTTCTATTGAATTAGCGAAAAATTACTACCACGTCGACAGAGTGCGAGTAAACAAAGGATATCAATATCTTCTATCAAGTATGCGCTCACCGACAATGATTTCTACGATTCCTGAAGACGTTATCTTGGAAATAAAACTCGCTTTCCCGCCGTAAGTCATGGTCGCGGTTACGTTTCCCAATGGTTTCCGGCAATACGGCAAAACGTCGCCAATAACCCCAATAACCTCCTCAAGGACAATAATAATAAAGCTTCGGGATTTGTGAGACAAGCGTGTAGGGGGGGGGGGGAAAGAAAAGAAAAAGAAAAGAGAAATAAGGACGATTCGTTTAATTTTGTCCGGCATTTTTTAATCTCCATTGGGGCTGGTAAGTTAAACGCGTTCGGCAAGTGAAGGGGATGACGACGATTACGGAATCGAGGATATAGCGAAAATACAGATGACGGGATCGTCTCGATCGGGAAGAAGGTAGGATTACTTGAAATAGCCGCGCTCGGGGCTTAGAGTGGCTCTTTAATAAATTGAAAATCAATACGTACGATCGTCAAAGGAGAGAAATTATGTTGGTAACGATAGGCCCAGGCTCGATTAGTTTAAGGCTTTATTGTATTCCCCCCCCCCCGTATGAAAATATTCATTATCGTTATAAAATATTCGCATTTGGCATCGCGATGGGCCCAATTCGGGCCCATTATTTAATAAATTTATTTCGAATTAGAATGCACGCGAATGGTACGGAAACGAGAGTGTGTGTGAAAGCAATACGACATGTATATATATATAACAGGTATGACCCCGAGCCTCTTTATTATTACCAACACTATTCGCCCTGATGAATTCTGCACAAAAGACATAAATTGACTGTAATTATTGTTATTATTGCGTATACATATATATATGTATATATATGTACATTAGCCGTAAATAAGCATATAGAAAAGTACATTTTTAATAGAAAGAAAAAAAAAAGAAAGAAAGAAAAAACAAAGTGAGAAAGCGTATTGATTAGATAATAACAATGTATAATATAAACATAAAGTTCGTTGTAAGAAAAATTGCCTGCTTTCTATAAGGATTTTTAGAATTTCTTTTAGTCGGAGGCCGAAATTTATGGGCTACGATATATTGTAAATTATAAACAAAACGTGTTATAAATATTAATACGAGTTTAATTTAGTATCGAGTTAATGTGGATCATAAATATTGAGGCTTGGCTTCATTAATGTAGTATACAATATTCAATGAATATCGATAATACAAAAAAAGTTATTAAATATTTAAATGGTTGCAACAGGACCAGCTGTTGATAAATATTTCTAGCCCCGACGTTGTTGAGACGATATTTTAATGAAAATATTAAAAGAGGCTCGAGATCGCGGCGTTAAAAAGTGGATGGAAAAGAATCGATCCGACTTCGTAACGAATTGTTTAATAATAACTTGAGTTCGTGAACAATGTTTAATACTTTTTCGGCAACGAGCTGAAAATTCGCCATTGTTATTGGGGTTATTGGGGTTGGGTAGGGGGGAGGAGGGAGGGAGGGAGGGGGTGTGTAACATTAATAAGAAATGTAAAAACTTACGGGGTTTAGAAATCCCGGGGGAATTATTTATCTCGCGAAGGTAGTTAAAGATCGAGAAGGATCAAGGAAATTACGTATGCAAATTGAATGAAAACGAAAAGGCAATATAAAGGGATTTTGCGGTAAAACGTGATAATAAAAGACCTTTATGTGGAGGGGCTTGGAAATGGCTGAGGCATTAAATTAAATTTACGAGAAGTTGAATAGTTTAATTTTGATGGAATTTTGATTTTGCTTCGACTCGTGAAAAATGGTCCCTTTATGCTTATGTGGGTAACGACGGCCTCTTCATTACCCACCACGTGCTTCGTCTTCATTCTCTTTTTACACTTTCTTTCTTTCTTTCTTTTTTTTTTTTTTCAACTCGACCCCCTGATCCGCCAATTCTCAAAAAAAAAGGAAAAAAAAGAAAAAAAAGAACGCAATAACTCTATGAGAAATAAATGTCGAAGAAATTACGAATGCGACTTGTTTAACGAAAAGCTCGGAATTAACGCACGGGATCAACGCTCGGGATCAACGCTCGGGAATACAACGCCTCGGAGGCTGGGCACACAAGATGATACGCTCCCCTAATTATCGCGAGCGAATTTAATTTCGGCGTTTTGTAATATCGACGTTATGCCATGGCGCGCGTGGGTATTTTAGATGAAAGGCACGTATGCGCCCGATCTGGCTTATTCGGGCGCCTATCGAGCTTGTAATTATTTAAAGCACCAGCACCAGCAGCAGCAGCAGCACTTGCACTAGCAGCGATATCGATGAAAATAGCCGATGATCTCCTCGAGGATAAACACGCGGACCACGTGTCTCCGTCGCTTTTAAAATTCTAATATCACTTTACGGCTATTCCGTGTCCAATTACCGCCTCTGATCGATATTCCTGCTGTTTATGCAGTTTCACGTGCCGCGTTAAAGGAAATATTTGCCATTAGCGTTAAACATGTTCGCCGGACGTTCAAAAACCAAAAAAAAAAAACAAAAAAAAACGAGGGGAGGGGCTTACCGACGCGCGTCGACCGGCAGTTCGTGAAAAAGACTTTATTGTCGTGGACAAGTGCGCCATCCCCGTATGGCCAAGCGAATAAAATAAAAAGCCGGATAACAATTTTTAACGGCCGTTAAGTAAGTTAAATCTGTGCAAGGGTGCGATAGCCGTGCGTGGGTCAGAGGATTATGAAGGGGGGGTGGGTGGGGTGTATTTGCGCGGATGAGGCGGATACGTATCGATGTGGTCGGCTCTCTTCAGCCGAATCAAGGGGCTTTCCCAAGTTCTCCCGAGTTCTTATCGACGCCGTCTCTCTCTCTCTCTCTCTCTCTCTTAATACGACAAATTACTTAACCGCGAGCACCACGTCCCGCCCCCGCCTTATCGTCCGCTTAACTGCCGGACAGTCTTCCGTTGGCCGAGCGGATCGCCCATTTAAACACCCACGTATCGCACATAAACGTCTTCATGGTTTCTCACTCGAAAGAACCGCTCCTCGTCTATACGCGTTTCGTAATCGCTGCCCGTTTTATTAGACCGGCTGCTGAATTTTCTGGCCTCCCGGACACCTCGGCCCCCGTTCCCTTCCTATTTATTACAACAATAACTAATGGCCATCGCTCGAATTGCCATTTTACTTGAATCGCCGCCTCGAATGCACTCTTATATAACTTCATTATTATTAATGCAATCGAACGGTACATTTTCGATCGAAAAATTTATCGCTCCATTGTCTCTCCCTCTCTCTGTACATATACGTATACGTATATATGTATATAATGTAATGTAATGTAAAGACTCGGGTAAGTTAAGGAACAGTGCCATTCGCCATTAATTATTCATTCCAAGTCGAGAGTTTCACTCGCCTTCACAAATTCCTGGCACTTTTAAAACAAAAGAGAGACATACGAATAATCTTTATTCTACGTGCACGTAGAATCTCTCTCTCTCTCACTCACTCACTCACGTTTTATGCGTGTAACCCTATAATAGCTGTGGATATAATAGGTGCGTCGAGCCACACGAGCGCTGCCCTACGACACTTATTATAATTAATAGCTCGATTCGTAATAAAGGCTCCGTCGATATATTTAGAAATTATTTAGCTACCCGGGCACTAACATTGTCTCGGATCTCTTTATTATTCATTGGGGTTATTGTTGGCGTTAGGCATTTTTAACCTGGCGATTACGTATAAAATTCGCGTATTCGCGCGTCCCCCAAACGATTACGACTAATTCTAACGCAAGTTCGCGCCCTCGTTAACTCTCTTCGGTATTTATTTTTAAACACGTCCCCCCCCCTCTCCCCCCCCTCTCGTATAATCAGGCGCGCGTATAATCAGGGGCATTCGACCGACCCCCTTGTTATAATTATTTTTGCTGACAAGCTGTAAGGGCAGTTCGATAGGTTATTGGGGAAGTTTTATTTATTTCTTTTTTTTTTTTTTATAACGGGAATGGAGAGATGCCGCGGACGTGGAGTCTCGAGAGGAAAGTGAGCTGGGCCTGCACTTTATCCCCGGCCTTTCCTTATCATTTTCACTCACCCACAGGCTGCTGGTTAGGGAAGGGGGGACACGGGACGCTGGAATTTTCTTTCCGCTCTCAAGTTTCTTGGGGTCGTTCGTACGAAACTCCGGTCCGTAGGACGTCCTAGCTTAAATAACCTTTTGTCCATGCAATTTGTCGAACGTTTTGGCTAAAATTTATTCGCCCCCCCCCCGGTGACCCCTCGCGCCATTGCCCCGGCGTTACGCAATCACCACGGGATTAGCGGATATTTGGCCTAATTATCTGGGGGGGGGGAGCTTATTGGCATCGCGGGCCGCTTTATCTTACGGGGACCGAGACCGGGACCCCGACCGGGACCGGGACGTAATGATTATAAAATCCCGATCGACGATCCGGTGGGTCGCGCGCATCTCCGCCGGGAGGTCCCAGCACCGGCCCCCGTCGGAGTGCTCGTCGGCTCGTCTAATTGCCCCGAGTGGGTAAGTGAAGCGGCGCTCGACGGAAATTACGGGCCGATATGGGGGGACCGAATCGACTTTACCTGCCCCCCCTCATCCCCCTCAACCTCCCTCATCGTCTTTATAGCCTCGGCGATCGGGTTTCCACGTTCTCGTATTCTCGGGAAAACCCCTCGGCGCGCACCCACGCCTCGGGACTTTACAATGTATCTTTATTTAAATGAAATACGGATGCCCGGGCTGCCGTAACTGACCCGAATATAACCTCCTAGGGCCGTAAGGAACGAGTCGATACCTTTGACAGAACGAACGAGTCG
Organism: Ceratosolen fusciceps; assembly: GCA_018883505.1. Lineage (NCBI taxonomy): Eukaryota > Metazoa > Arthropoda > Insecta > Hymenoptera > Agaonidae > Ceratosolen > Ceratosolen fusciceps. The sequence goes on from RCIC01000016.1 coordinate 3,859,714, forward strand.
CGAGGACTCGACGTCACAACATCTACCTCGGACTCTGGAGTACAGTAAAATAAGTATCAAGTAAAATACAGTGAGGAGGCACGCGATCGCGCTACCTACAATAACCTCATCGCCTCGGCCAACTAATTAACGCACTCGACGTCCATTGAGCACATTACCGGGCTTTATTTATTCATTCACTCACTCGCTCACTCGCTCGCTCACTCCCCCGCAATAACCCCGCCCATCCCCAATAACCCACCGCCGTCACTATTTCTTTATATTTATATATATATATATTATAGAGACTATCCGTTCATTGAAATTAATGAGCCACCGGCGCTTACGCGGCTAATAATATGAAATTGTTTTTGGTCACGTCGTAGAGGTCGTCGGTGCAATCGTGTAAGCGTTAGTCCGGCCCGCGGACGAGCCCGCGCAAAGAAAACATCGGTAAAACTTGGTAAACGCTTTTTCTTAAAGTATCGAATGGACGGAGTTGTTTAGGGGCTCACTTTAAGTACAACAATCTCTACTCTAGATCATATTAATCCGTTATATCCAATTCAATGTAATGAAGGAAGCCATTCCCATAGCCGCAATAACCCCACACCCGAGACCATGTAATAATAAGCCCTCGTCTTTTCCATTTCGTTTCCTTATCCTCGGTGGTTTTTTTTTGTTTTTTTTTTGTTTTCGTTTCCATTTCTTTTCATTTCTTTTCATTTCTTTTGTTTTATTTTATAACCAGCATCCAGCCCCGGACGGCCCATCCCGCGCGCACGCCTAACGACGTACGTGCACTCGTCCCTCGAGAGCAAGGAAAGAAGTTTTTAGAAGAGAGAGAGAGAGAGACGAGACTCGCGAATACCAGAATAACAAGACCTCGTGGCTTATTTATAATCAAGGCTTTAGCTCTTTTCTTCCTTTAATACAATACACTTGACGTACCGAGTGAGTATTTAACTAAGGCTCCGTGTCAAAGCCGTCGCCGGCATACGTTATTATTGCCCGAATAATAAGACGTTATTTAGTTATCCGCAAGCCAGCCCCCTCGCGGGTATTATATTATAAATCATATTATATCCTTTATTAAACGCGATATTGTATTGAAGCGCTATCCTTGTACTTTCGTGTATTTTCACCGACCGACTAAGTATAATCAATGTACGAGCACGTACGAATTTTTTGTACGAGTTACGTATACGCGTAACCGTTAATTGTATTAAAAAAAAAATATATATATATATACAATTTTATATAATTTTCGATAGCTTGTGCTTCGTTGCGCAGGAAATAAATAAGCGAACGGACTCGTAGATTAGATTCGTCGATCATCGGCCACGAATGTTATTCCGAAACGTGTAATGGCGAATCGGCTTCTTCGACAAATTAAGCCGATAAATTAAGCTCGAATATCTGCCGTTTATATGCAACGCTATTTACCATGGTACCATGGCCGCGAGCCATAGTCAAGATCTAAGGAAGTAATTACAATAATTTCTTATGTTAATCGGGATCGCTCGAGAACGCGAAAGATAATGTTGGAGGGGAAGGGAGCTTTCGGCCTCACTGAAAAGCAAAATGTCAATGTCGCGTAAGGGATAGCGAGCAGAATACGTATATTTTAGGGCGCATCGATTGTTATTCGGGGTTATGGGGGACATTTAGTTCCTGAAATATTCCTAAGGATAGGAATAAAAGATGCAAGTAGCGAGCGTATTGATCCCTGACTGAAGTAATCTAATAAATCGGAAGTTTTTAACTTCCGTAACGTTCGTCAAGTTGCGAAATAACGATGATGAACCGTCCCTCCAACCCGCCGAAGATCTATTCCTACACGTGGATGGATATTCAAATACTCCATTGATAAATCGAAAGAATAAAGCTACGGAGGAGGAGGAGGAGAGCTTAATCGGAGCACCGAGTAATTAGCGTTAGTGAGCGCCTATTATTATCCGGTAATTATGCAACGGCTACGCGTTAATGGACAGACGATGGTGGGGGGGGGTGCCGAAAAATTTTCAGCGAAACGTCTTTGGAGCGAGGGAAAGTCGGCAGTGGCGCGACGACGAGGCTCGTAAATACTCGTACGGAGGACGAGGCGGAGGAGGAGGAGGAGGAGGACGAGGAGTAGAAAGAAAGAAAGAAAGAAAGAAAGAAAGAAAGACAGACAGACAGGAGGGACGGAGGCCGTCAGAGAGAAAAATACTTGCACCAGGGCTTTTTAATCCGCTGGCGAATCCATTAGCGGAACGAGGAGCGCACTTAAAGCTAAGGAAGGGAGGACCGTCTTGGCGCCAGGAGGCCCGCGAAAAATACCTCGCGGCTCTTTGCCGGGGGCTCCGTCCGGGTCGCGCCGTTGCCCACGGGCGTCCGCCGCCTTCTTATCCTTCTGACGAATCCCCTCGCCCCTCCGGTCACCCGTCCAGACTACAGCAGCACCCCCTTGCTTTTTTCTTTTACAAGCCGGAGCCGGTGCCGCGCTCTCCTTCTTGTTATTACCGCTCGAGAGCTCGTCGAGCCTTTATGCTCCGATACTTTAGTAGCGGCGGCAGCAGCAGCAGCAGCGGCAGCAGCATCGTCTTCGGGAGGGCCCCGCGTCTGGACCGACTCCCCGTAAATATTACACATCCCGCGTTACTGTCGGACTTTTCGACGGCCCGTCAAATCCGTAGACTGGCACGAATAATTATTGCCCAACAAATAGGCTGCGATCCATACGGGGATCCATCCACCCCCCCCCCCGACCCCACCATATACTTACGCTTCTTTCAATTACCGTTTTCCCCGAACGGTCTTCGGCTCCTGAGCTCGAGCTTAATTTCCATCTCGAAAAAAAAAAAAAAAAAAAAAATAAAAATCGCACTCTCCCGTAATTACTTTGGCTTCTGGTCCGCCCACCGAGTCACGCACACCGACGCGATCCACCGGGACACCCGGTCCCCGCTCTTTACCTTAGCCTGCGCCGTAAAGCCAGACATCCTTCCTCGGCAGTTTTTCGCGCAGTTTCGCTATCGTCATCCGCTTGTGGGTTATCTAGGGTTTATCTAGGGTTTATCTAGGGTTATCTAGGGTTATCTAGGATTACCTGGGCTTATTGACAATTCAAAGGAACAATTAGACGTCAATACGGGGACCGAAGTCCTTCCGTACTTGGCCCATTAATCAGAATGAATTTTCAGCGGCCCATAAATTATTCGCCTTATCATCGATATTTAATAATTATTTTTTAATGCGCCTATAAGTCATTCGGACGGACGGAAAACTTTCGTACCGTAATTCATTCGCCAGTGAAAAAATTATCGCTTTCTCAACTACCGATCGATGGATCGATACGGGACAAGTGCAGACGCAACGTAACGAAGAATAAATAAACGAAAAAAACGAAAAAAAAAACGAAACAAGAAGAAAAAACCACCTTCCTGCCCTTGGGGTTAAGGGGCCTGGTCTTGAGTCCAGCCACCCTTCTACTCCCGCCCGCCCTCCTGCTCCGAGCGCCATAGGAGTGAGACGGGGTAGAGGAAAACGCCGAGGAAATCGCGCAGGGACGCGAGGGAAAGTAAGGAGTCACTCGCACTCTCCTCGTCATAGCTCGTCTCCGTTGTCTCTGCGGGACAGGATGGAAGGAGGCTCTGATTTTCTCGGTTGGCCTCCTTACCGACGCCGATAAATTCCTTTATCGCCGCCCCTACCTGCCTTTCCCCCCGTCGATCCGCCTCCTCCTCCTCCTCCTCCTCCTCCTCCTCCCCGCAACCACTTATCGTCACTTTCTCGCTTTCTCCTGCGCGTGTGCATCGACGTCGAGACGCGGTACTGCAGCGGGACTCCGTGTACCGCGGAGGAAACGTGGGGTGACGTGGCCGCGGCGGGGGACGGGGACGCGATAACGATCGCCCGACGTATTTCGCGGCAGAATGCAAACTCAATTGAAGGAAAGGTCGTTGGAGGGGCGCGAAGTCGGGATTTCTCGCGGGCGTAGCTATAACGATCTCTGTCGATCACCAATCGATCCTACAATCGATCGGATCTTACCGACGAGCTCGATCCCACAAAAGTCCCGGAGACACGATACGCAGCTTGGACAACTCACCTTCCCCTCCATCCCGGGGCTGAACGAGTCCGGCGACATGTCTGAATCGCTTCCCACTTTTGAAGAATCAAGCGACCCCCTTCGCTTGGTTCAAAAACAAGTAGAAGAAGAAGAAGATGAAGAAGAAGAAGAATAATGATGATGAAGAATAATAATGATCGAGGCTCCTTCGTGTGGCGATAGCAGCGTTTAGCCTAACCTCAAGCTTATTACAACTGGAATTGCTACGAGGCACATCCTAACACCCGAATAACCTTTAAAAAAAAAGTGACGTAAGAGTGACGTAAGAGTCGGGGAGGCAAGGATTTTCTCTGGTTCACGTAAGCGCGAGTTATTGAAAAATCCTGACAAGGCCGCGAATCCCAAACGGTTTTACGTTCGCACGTTCCAAAGGTCATTTCGCTCGAAAGCCCAATAATCCCATTCGTTCATTCATTCCATCGAAAATTAATCATTACCTTAAAAGCCAATTATTATGCACGAAAGCGCCGAGAGTCACGTAACGCCGGAGCTCAAGCTGCTTTTTATCAGAGACGAGAATTACGATAAGAGCGTAATTGCTTATTTACGAGCCGTGAGCGTTACAATGGCTCGCAACTTATTCCCGGCTTTGACGAAAACTTACGAAAGCTTTGTCCGCGCCACTCGTAATTGCACGTACGCGCGTGGGACGATTGAAACGAAAGCCGGGGGAAGGGGGTAAAACAATCGAGGTATTTTAATGACCGGGAGCTATTTATTGTCAATTAACCCGTGGATGGGGGGACGGGGGGAGGGTGTGTGCGCGCGCGTGAATGCAATGAGTAGGGGTGACCGTCAGCCTTACCGTTTGTACAGACGGGCTCGGACGAGCAGCCACGTGCAACCCTCCCCCCCTCGCCCTCACCACCCCAACTCACCGCCCGCGTACAACAATTTCCTTTCTTTAAGCGTCCCAATTTCTTTCGACTCGCTGAAGGAATTCGATTTCGTGCTTCTGATAACGCTTTTATTTCCACTTTCAAGGGATCCTAGGCGCCCCCCTCCCACCCCCGGTAGAGCCACGGATGAAAAATGCGAGGATAATGTGTAAGTGACGTTGACGCGTCGGTTCCAATGAAACCATCTCCCCCTGTAATTCCTGCGGGATAAAGGATCTTTGTTATTCCCACAAACGTTAAATTTATTCTCGGTAAAGTAATTAGTAAAGTCCGCTGACGTTCTGTCCGGTCCGCTTGCGTTTCGGCACTTTTCACGCCGAGACCGTAACACGACGACATCGCGCAAATATCACAGGGGCGTCAACGAAATCTCATGCAGTCGATGGACAGGCGAGGTCTATTTATTCACCTCTCGGAGGTGAATAACATTCGAAATAACCTTCGGATGCGGGATTTGAAATGCGTATGCGTGCCCCTGCACGTATGCAACGCTCCGTTCCATTATGCCGGAGTAATTGCCGAACGAATGACCGAGAAGGTAATTGGGCAATGCCGTGGCCCCACCCGTCCCGGAAATACGTTTTCCTTCACCGTGGACGATCTTTCGATTTCTTGTGAATAACCGCGGCGACGGATCGCAGATTCGAAGCCATTCGCATGTCCGTATCACTCTCTGGCAAATCCTCTTCACCCGTACCCGACACTTTCGCTACCTGACGTTCTCTTTTCCCCCATTTCTCATCTCACGGCGCTCCGACTCTTGCCATTTTCCATTTTCCATTTTCCATTTGCCATTTTCAATTATAATTCCAGCCGCCAAGAAAGTACATGGAAAAGAAAATTATACACGTTCACGGGAATATTGAGTATTCCCACGCTTTATTTACAATCCACAGTTCAGTTCTTTTGTATGTTTTCGTAACATCGAGTCCGTTATAACCGGAACCGTGGTAAAGAAGAAGAAGAAGAAGGGGGAAAGAAAGAAAGAAAGAAAAAAAAAAAAAGAAAGACGCGCGAGCCAATTGAAATTATTGTTTCGATGCGAATGGCTAATGCGAAAATTATCCAATAGATTTCGATCGAGACAGAATAAACGCGGTATTATAAATCATTAGTACCGATTAGAAAAAAAAACAATCTTTGCAAGGTTAATTGATCCGCTATTCGTTTGTACAATTTATATGAAATTAAATTCTAATGAGCATCGACATTATAATATGCGCTGCTAAGAAAATAGATTGAAAATATTAAGCGATAAAAGGGATTATTTATAAGTTATTTAAAAGGTATAATTGAAAAAAGAGTCAAAGTGCCCTGTCTCGTATTAAATTAAGTTAATTAGAATACAAATTGAGCGCGTGTTATTAATAATATTCCTCCGACGCTCATTAATTCCGTATTATAGTAAGGCTTTGGCAATCAAATAAATAATAGTACGAGAAAAATGCTCAAGGAAATTGATTGTACGCAAGATACTATGAAAATACATTTATTTAGTATTATAATTATGAAATTACAATTTATATTAAACGATCGAATTCAAATTGTACTCGAATTATCGATAAATTTCCTATTAATTAGCTCTTATACATAATGTACATATACATATATATATACAGATAATTAAATAATATTAGTTGTGAATAGAAATGCTGCAGTATTATAATTAGTTATGATATTGAATAAAGCTTATCGAAGTATTTGTCAACGTTTACAACAAAACAAACTGAAAATGTTAAGCTAAAAATTTATTACGGGGCTTTTATGTTAATTAAAAATGCCTTTAATCTAATCTTCGTTGCATATCGCGTACGTAATAATTGATGAATATTTCCTGTACGAAGTTGAAAAACTATTTGACTTATTATTATTTGAATTAATATTATGGATTGAAATTAATTTTACGTAATTTGAATTTCTAATTATTTTATTCTCATATGTATAGCATCGATAACCTTTAAAAACGTTTATTACAATTGCTGTATTATATATATATATATATATTGTAATTGTATAAAGTCATTTATCGCGTATCGGTTTAAGATTCCGATCTTAAAGAAGAGGCTCCCGAAACTATAATAATAACAGTAGGCAAACGTTAAGCAATCGTATGCGTATAGTTCTGCTATGTCACGTAATTCGCTAATTTAAAAGAGATAACGCGCTACGTACGAAAGACGAAAACGTACGAGACAATTGTATGGTATACGACAGGCTGATTTACCGAAATCATTATTAAATAATGCGATATGGACGTGCACTGTACGCCCGTGCACCCGCTTTCCACGCATTCGTTCGATATAATTTACAAAAACTCATAAGGTAATTATTTATTACGCATTGCTCGCACGTCCAGCGACGGTAATAAAAAAAAAAATAATAAAATAAAATGATTGCGAATAAATTAAAATTTGTCTATGTAAGTGAGTGCGGAAAGTACTATTTACACTTTACGTATTGAAGGCATAAAATAAATCCAGTATTTCGGCCCTGGCATAAATTGCATTTGTCGATAAAATTATCGGATAAAATAATTCCATTGGCCTGTCAGATCTGTAAAATACACCGTTTCGTGTACTATTTATCCTCCGGGGTATTACGTATCGTCATTGTCGCACGCGGAAGTAGAAATGTTAACAAAAACAAAAAAAATAAATAAATAAAAAAAATATATATATAAAACGTTGGCTTTTAAAAATAGCAGCGATAAAACAAATAACGAATATCGGATGATGAAAAGTCGGATGCTGCGTTACCGAATAATGAACTTCTAGCTTTAGAAAAAGTGAATTAAATCAAATTTAATTGCAATGCACGACGGACTCGGTGATCTGGGGGGGGCAGGGGAAGAGAGCGAGGCACTATGTAATAAGTACAGATTGGCGTGGCGGAGGGGGGGACGGAGGGGAGGATATTTTGACTTTCCGGGACCATTGGATTCAAAATTGAGGGAGCGAAATAAATTAAATGCCGAAGTCTTTTAAAGATTCAGGGGACCGATGAGACGCGCTCGAAATACCGGAGCATCTTGAGTCTTGGCTGCCGTGGTTGAGCCTCGGGATCGAGGACCATTACCGTCCCCGGATATTGAGATATTTGACGAGCTCAAGAGCGCCGGGCGTCACGCCGAGCTTCTTCCGGAAAATAATATTAAAAACGTGCCCAGTGTACAAAGGAGCGTGGTGGGGGGTGGGGTGGGGTGGGGTGGAGAGAGGACATTTCGGCTGTGGCGATCGATCCCTCGCGATCCCTCGTAATCCCGTAATCCCATACGATGGACCCATGGACTAAAAGGACTAAAAGAACCGAGAACCGAGAACCGAGAACCGAGAACCGAGTCTCCCGTGCCACTGATACTCCCCCTGCCTCCAACCCCCCGCCAATTAAGAATTCATGCAATTTAAAGGAAGCGGTGGCAATGGTTGGCCGACCCTGGCAGGTTCAATAACGTCAATAATGTCTACTACGCTGGATTAACGTATCCTCCACCTTTCTACGCAGCCCCTCCCTCGGCCCACCCACTCCCGCACCCGACGATGGCTGCAGCCGATAAAGCACGAGGCCTCGGGGCCAACGCGCCGCTAAACGCCGTAATGATACGATACTCGCGATACGGTGGGCGACGAGAGATCTGAAAAAATCCCGCGATGGCGAATAATGAACGGGAAAACGCGGTGGGGTTAGGATGGGGACCGGAGGGGATCGGGGGTGGGGGAAGGATCGGAGCCGCTGACCGCAGAAATTATTACCCCCTCGTCCTCGGCGTAATAAACCGCGACACCTAACCTTACGTCGGACGATTCTCACGTCTCGATTACGTCCCCACCGCCTCCCATCGCCTCCCGTGGCCTAATCCATGGCCTAACCCCATGGCTTTGCGGTCGGATAAGGAGAATCCTGCAAACCCCAATAACCCCGTTATTAGCCTCCTTTTTACAACATAACCTGGAAAGACACGTTGATTTTTTCAGTCGTCGGCCGATTGGCGAAACCCTAGGTATTACCTCACGTCGGCACACCCCCCCCCCCCCCTCACTCTTTCCTGAGGTCCTGTACAGTATATAGCGTCGCTGGCGATGAGATCTATGGATTACCATGTACACGTATGCATTTATGTGGCGCGGCTGCGCTTATCTGGAATTCGGCCGATCTGCTCTCGAAGCAGTCATTTCCCAGCTCACCTCGTATAACAATCACCATTAAACTGCCATAGGAAGAAAACGCGGGCCACGCAAAAGGATGACGCGACACCATAATAAAAAAACCCTCGGCCATTGTAATGACTTTGCTCGGCCGCGCGCACGAAGTACACAAAGGAGAGCTTTAAAAATATTATCCACCACTCCCACCTCGACGTTGCATTGTTTGTTATGAGAGATAGAGTGAGGGGGGGGGGGAGAGTGAGAGAGAGAGAGAGAGAGAGAGAGAGAGAGTACCGAAGCGACCTAATGATCTGCCAATTAATTTTCATTCAATAACCCCAATAGCCTTCTATGGTGTTTCCATGGACGGCAGGATCGCGATTGCGTAAGCCATGGGAATTATTTGGGGATTATTAATAAAACGCGAGCCTCCTCAGCGTGCACGCTCGGCCTTGCGCGTTAATTATTTGGCTGTTACGCGCACTTGACCCGCCGATCCGTACGATCGAAAAGCCTCGCAAAAAAAAAAAAAAAAAAATACAAAGCCGTGGAAATGTATTTTCGAAAACGGATAAATCACATGTTTTTTTAATACGGGGCTAAGCACGCGCTCCCTTGTTTTCTTTTTGCTTCTTTTGCTTGAGAAATCACCTTGAGATTTATTATATTTTTAAATGGATCATCTCGTCTTTATGCGGCCACGTAAACCTGCGCATGTCCATACATTTTCAATAGAATATAACACGTGGCTCGGATTTTTCCGAGTTTTCTTCTGCTTCCCATTCGGCGGCATACCTCAATACAGAGAAATTATTTGAGTTAAAGTTAAACCGCGTCGTTATGATGCGTTAAAGAGGCCGAAGACCTTTTGGGGGTAGAATATTAAAAGGTACCGTAGGAATAAATTACGTCCCTTAAGGGATTGTCTCGCCCTCCCCCCCGCGTTTATCGCGCTCGTTCGGCCCTTTGATACCGGCGCTACCAAGCGCCGATTAAATAACTCGCCCTGCCCCCCCCCGCGTTATTCCCGAAATAAATAAAGCCTGCGCCTGCGTATTGCCGATCGAGCCGATAAGCAATTTATAAATCAAAGTCTTATCAAATAGCTCGTGGTAAGCGGCCATGCGTTCCCGTCATTATCCTGTCATTCGGTTCGTTGATGAATCATGATGACTGGCATCGGCTCGCCGGCTTTCCCGTAAAGCCCTCGTTATCCATATAAATACATATATGAATATATATATATATGAATATCATACTTAGAAGGCTTACTTATTCGCTTTCTCCACGGATCGGCAGGCTCCTGACGCCCTTTATAATTATTACTCGACATAATTATTGTACGATCGTTTTACGATCGGTATACATTGATTAATTCTTCTTCTTCTTCTTCTTCTTCTTCTTCTTCTTCGTTCGTAATCCATTGGTGAAATTATTAAAGCCTCCCGGAATCCATTTTATAAAGATTACGTTAACGAAGAAACGTTATTGTGAAAATTATTGTGCTTGAACAGTTGAACGGTACCTCATCCCGGATCCCCACCATGACAGTATAAATCTTGTCCTATTTTATGCATAATGATCTAGATATAATGGCGGAAGGGTGAGGGGAAGTTCAGAACGATAGCGCGTGATTTCCAACACAGTTTCGTACATAATAATTTGCAGGCTCGTGTTTATTTAGCGATTTTCTCCGTATTTACGCGCAAGAGTTGTACGTCAGTTTTCCCAGATTCATATTTATAGAGTTAGGCTGGGGACGGGAAGGGAAAGGGCCGCTCTATGATCACCTCATCGATTCATAAGTTATTTAATTGTTGTTTAAGTATCGAGCGGAGCGATCAAGGCGGCTTTTTTAACCGTCCCCGATAGCGGGGAGAGGCCCGAATCACCGATATTTTAAGCTCTTGCTTATTCCATGCCCGTAAATTGTCGAAATGTCTGGGGGGGGGGGAGAGCCGAGACAGGGTATCGATAAATTAAGCGATATCGAACGGCCGGCTGAAATATGAAAGGCATGAAAGCTCATGAGCGCACCGAAATACAATGTACGTATCGGGGAAAAACGAGATGACGTAAACGCGGTCTCGTACGCGAGAATGACTGGTATCGATCGACCCACGGCTTCTACGGACCGAGTGAACGGAGAGAGAGATGGGGGAGAGAGAGAGATGGAGATGGAGAGAGAGATGGAGAGAGAGATGGAGAGAGAGAGAGAGAGACGGAGAGAGAGAGGTGCTCGAGGGAAAGTCTCCATCCTCGAGAGGGGGAATACCTGGCGCTCGCTACGCGGACCACGGTGCGATTGATCGGCGAGGTCAGGACGTCCGCTCGATCGGCGCTCCGAATGTCCAAGGGCAAGGATCGTGGATAACGCGCGCGGGTGTTCGTTCTGGCCGACGAGTAATGGTGGCCAGCAATCAAAATATAATGCAGAGCCGGTGAACGGAGATCCGGGATTGCGGGCGGGGGAGTCCGGGACTACGGCCATTATTACGGAATACATTGACCTGCATCGCTCAAGTTCGCGAATCCGGAGCTCTCGGATGCGGGACCCGCGTTCCCTCGCCCTCACCGTCGCCGACCTCACCAATAATGCATACCTGTATTCAATTACGCGCGCACGCTTACGTGGTGCTCGAGACCGGCGGCCCTCCTCCCCTCCTCGCCCTTGCGCTTTTCAATCGCTTTCCTATCGCCCTTATTTACCGTTCTCCTCCTCCTCCCCCTCCTCCTCCTCCATCTCCCCCGACCGCCAATCGGTCTGCCTCCCACGCTGCCCAGTTCACGGCTCTCTTCGCGCTCTTCTTCAAGAGCTCTTAAGCTTAAAGTTTATCTACTCGCCGCCCGAATCAACTTTTCTAATTAGAAAAACCTATAGAGTACGGAAATCCCAAACATTCCCCCCCACCCCTCCCCCATTGTTCCAATCGACTCGATACTTACATTCCTTTACGATGCGCGTGTGAATTCCAATGAAAGGATAAACCAATTATTTACGAAATTAGACAAAATTTCTTATGTAAAACCATAAAAACTTTTATTTCATTATGCAATACAAACTCTCACTGATTATATATAACAAATGATTTCCAAATATGATTTCAATTCAAGGGGGCTGGTTCATTGATTCGTGGTCAATACATTTCCATCATTAAATACGAATGAACGGAGTTTTTACGTTGCATTAGCTTCATTATTACATACGAAGCTATCGAATTCTGTTTCTTAATAACGAGACATGCCAAGAACATCGGATATTCGATCGAAACAAATTCAAGGCCAAAGCCGTCATTAGCGGAAATCATCATCATCATCATCAGATTGATTTTTAATATTATTAGCGTTTTATTTTGTATTTTGGAGAAGAAACTTCTAAAAGCCGAAAGAATGCTTACAAAACAGCTCGTATCGTAACAAGTTTTAACAATCAAGATAAGGGTTTGTATTTTTTTCTTTTTTTTTTTCTTCTAATACTAAGACGCGTTTGCTTATTGTTTTTTTTGTTTTTTTTTTCCAAGATAAATTGTAAAATCTAAGATATGCAAGTATTACGAAATATTTCATTTATGCATTCGAACGTAAAAGATAAACAAATACAATCGTTTCATACAATCAGCCAATGACAATGAATTTTGAATAATGTAAATAGAAATACAAAACTAACAAAATACACAAGAGCTTTAATGAATACCAACAAGCGAATCTCTTTCTTCCTTCTTCTTCTTTTTTTTTTTTCCTCTTTTTTTTCCTCTTTTTTCCCCCGACCTTACAAGCGCTCGCTGTTATTTAATTTTAATACGCATTGTAGTACACAATGCAACATTAATTATCAATACGCATGATTTTAATAATGGAAAATGTGAAAAATAACGTCATTAGTGCATAAAAAAAAAACCCTTTTGCGTAATTAAGCAAATTCGTTCGATTCAACTTGCAATAACAATTGACGAAACGAAAGTTCATAAAAAATCGCGTATTTTCTTGCAATAACGTCCACTCGTTCGTTTACGTAATGTAAATGTAATCGTATTTCGCTTGGCAGCAGAGAATTAATAAAACAACACTGTATTACATGATGAGACATTCAAATGAAATACATAAACATGCGGCATAGCTAACACAACGTAAGCACAAGATGTTTCGCTGTGATTATTTCCGAGGACAAATCGAAGAGAGAATGAAAGAAAGAAAAAAATTTACCAACGTTTACAATTTCATTAGCAGACCATTCGTTAGGAACTGTAAAACTCATATGTTAATGTATTTCTCTCTCTCTCTCTCTCTCTCTTATCTCTTTTCTGCCTTAAGCATTAAACTGCGTCAGAGCTATTAATATTTGGAGGATAAGAAAAAGACGTTGATAAATTATTATTAATAACAATAAGAAGAGAAATATCCTAAATAAGTATTTATTTATTTATTTATTTATTTTTTATAATAATTATCCCTGTAACGGTTCGGGGCTTGCGTAGGTTTTTTTTTGTATTTAAAATAATTGCTTCCCTTTTTGCTGCACAGTATCGTTAATTCAAATATTTCGATTCTTTAGAAATCGGAGCTGAGAATTAATAATATTTTAAGCCGGGCTTTAAATATTGATAATTTAATACTAAATAGAATGCCAGGCGAATCGAGCGTACAGGAGTTACGAGTAGTAAATTTGTATATCTAATACAGAGCGTACCGTCAATATTTAAGTCAATATTTTCGTTATAAACGCTGAGTTTTATCAAAGACTATAATTATTTATACGGCATTGTGCCTATCCGAGTCGGAACTTCCAATACGAAGAATCCCGAAATGCCGTGTATTTGATTTATGGACAGTTAATACAGTACATTTATAAAGTACATGCAATGAATCCGGTGAATATTCATGAAAGATTCTCGACTTTCGTTAAACATCTCAATTATGTTTTTAATCCTTTTCATAAAATTCGGCTTGCTCTAACCTATTATCCTTGCCGAATCTTTCAGTTTTAATAGAAGAAAGTTCGAAAATAATTTTTTAACTAATACGACGCACGTGATCATCTTAATCGAATGACGGACAAACAATATTACCGACACTTTTATACACCAGGTAAGCTTTTATACTCTACACCATTTCCTCCATTTACTCCATTAGAATTTTCCTCCAATTTCTAAAATCCATCATTACTTCTTGCATTACTTACTTAATTTACATTTTAATTTAATTTTTACGAATAAAAGCTCGTTGCATCTTTTAATAAATATATTTGTTCGTCCTATCTCTAGCACAGAAATCACTTTTTATTTACATTTCTCTAACCGTGTGAAGAAAAACATCATTATCAATTCGTATCTCGTATATGTTTATTAATTTTTAATATCAAATAATGTGTAATGCTACGATGTTCCGTGTAATATTTTATATTAATTTTTCAACATTAAATTATATATATATATGTATGTGCACACGTATACATACATTAGTTAAACAATTTTTTCAAAGCTTCGTTAATGACTGCGAAGCGGATACGATATTTTTGTTTGTAAATAAACTTAAATTAAAATGCCCTTACGCGAACGAAATGATGGAGTTTTATATCCAGTCATAAATTTTGAATCGTAATTAAATAAAATGCAGCAAGTTGTAAAACGCAAGAGAATTATATAAAATTATATTTGTTTAAATATAAATTTTATACGCAAGACTATTTATTTGTCCCGTATGTGAAGTATGTGAAACGCTGAAGTGCAATTAATTTTCACACAAATACAAAAGTGTGAAATTCACAGTTTCTATATAAATAAATTAAATTAATTAATTAGCTGTGATGCGTCTCGCGTATTATTAAACGTCGTTAGTTAAGGCGTCTACTTTGCGCCATCTGTCGGACGAAATCAGAAACTAAATGCTCCTTTCATCTTTTGGTCAGTAAGAAAACTAACTTAATTTTTACAGATAAGAAATATAATACTATTAATATTATTAATATTAACGACTTATTTAATGTTCATACGTATAATTAATATTGCAGCGATTCGCGTGGTTTACTTTCAATAAGAGCCGAAGGCCACGGATCCTTTAATTAAATTATTTGAAATCGAAGTCATTGAACGTTTTGGTAAGTTTACAAAAACTTCCTAGCACGACTGTTCGGTAAGTAATTCTATTTTATTCCTAAATAAACGGCATCCAATTGATATTAAAATTAAAATAATAGCATTAGTCATTTTGGTTGCGGAGTATTTTTTTTTTTTCTTCCTTAACGCATCGTAACCGTTTAATTATTCATAGTGGAGGGCAAAATTATTTAGGCGCGAATTGTCTAGTTTTATTTTATCACTGTGTGATCTGACAGTTCAGTTCGTTGGAAACTGCCTTTACTTATTCGCTATATATAACCTCTACAATACTGACAGAATACTGGGAAGAAACAAAGTGTTGTTCTTTCTAAAGGCTTTGCATCCATTAATGATTTTAGTAAGTCAACATAACCTTTAAACTTTTTTACAGTAGATCTATATTTGTTGTTAACAATAAGAAAATAAAGATACGAGAATAAAGTACCTGAGCCCCTAATTTTGTAAATGTACAGTGAAAGATTTCGTATAATTGAGATTCACCGTAAACTTAACCTCAAATATTGTTGCTTTTCGTGTTTGGTGTTTTGCGATTTTAAATTAGTAACGATTTTTATTAATTGAACTCGAGCCCAAAGAGTACCGTTTAATCAACGCGCACACGCGCCCAAATACCATTTTACGGATTTAATTACTTAAATGTAAATTTTGTTTTGATTTCAGTAATGTGAGGGGTTGAGAGACAGTGACGAAAGGATAATACTAGGATCGGATTACCTCTCGTCAAACTGTTACAAACAAAATACTCCTATGCCCTCTGCCACAGGTAATTATTGATCACCTATGATTGCATTAATATTCCTGGTTTATTATGAATTTGTTCGGCGCTGCGTTTAAAGCAAGAGACATTCTATTAGTTTTTACAACAAATTTTGAAAACAATGTGTTCCGTCCATATTTACAGGATTTTCAAGAAAATCGCGAAGATTTATACTGCTTTTTATGTATTATAAACACACAAAGAACTTCTCGAAAAGATTATGCTACTTCATACTTTGATGCTCCTACAAAATGTGCAGTCGCTGTCAATTCAAGAGAAGGTGTGCTCGAAGCGCGAATTAAAAGGGACTGTATCTTTGATTGAAGTTATATAACATAAAAAAGGATTCTTTAATACTTTTTGTGTTTTCGACAAAAGCTTTAGAAAGTATTAATCTCAATTGAAAAATTCATATTATTAGAATAAATAACAGTATCGTTGCAAAATTGTTCTGTAATATCTTCCTTGATTGTCAAAGTACATAAAATACTTTTGAAGATACCTTTAAAACGCAGCTCTGCAAAGTAATTAGAAACTAAGATATCTGTTATTGTTACAGGTGGAGCCAACCCTTTAGGGCAACAAAAGGGTGGGGGTAATATGCCCAGTAATGAAGAATGTGGGATACGAGATGTATGGAACCACAATCTCGACGAAGAGTTTCGTACAATTCGTCAGATTGTTCAACAGTATCAATACATTGCTATGGATACGGAATTCCCTGGTGTAGTTGCAAGGCCAATCGGTAAAAAAAAAAAAAAAAAAAAATACCCTCACATTATAAGCCTTAAACGAAATTACGAAATTTAATCAATGTATTGTTTGTTGTAGGTGAGTTTAGAACGAGTGCGGATTACCAGTATCAATTGTTGCGCTGCAATGTAGATCTGTTAAGGATTATACAGCTTGGTCTCACATTTCTCGATGAGTCGGGAAACACACCAGCAGGTTACACAACATGGCAATTTAATTTTAAATTTAATTTACAGTAAGTCAATGATTTTATAGAAGCGCATGAAATGATTTTTTTTTTTTTAAAGTCATAGCCTCATTACGTTATTCCTATTGCAGAGAAGACATGTACGCTCAAGATAGTATAGATATGTTACAAAATAGTGGCATTCAATTTAAAAAACACGAAGAAGAAGGTATAGATCCGTTAGATTTTGCCGAATTACTTATGACTTCAGGGATAGTGTTAGTCGATGATATTAAGTGGTTATCCTTTCATTCTGGTTATGATTTTGGCTATCTTCTGAAACTTTTAACAGACCAAAATTTACCACAAGAAGAAAGTGAATTTTTTGAACTTCTGAGGATATATTTTCCAACGATCTATGACGTCAAGGTTCGTAGAATAAATAATTGTTACGATAAATTTTCCTTCGTACGTATTTATCAGCAATAATCGGCCAATGTAATTAACAGCAGGTTATTTTCTTGCAGTATCTTATGAAATCATGTAAAAATCTAAAAGGTGGTCTGCAAGAAGTTGCCGAACAACTTGAATTACAAAGAGTCGGACCTCAGCATCAAGCTGGTTCTGACTCATTGTTAACAGGAATGGTGTTTTTCAAGATGAGAGAGGTATATTATCGTTGCTCTATTTACATTCGCACGCGTGCGTAGCAGTATATATACATACACATAACATACATACATATATAGATAGAGTAGTAATGACGTATTGCAGGCATTTCCTATATATATATTTTGATTTATTTGAATCGACGTAGTTTAGTTTAAAAAAGTGTACTTTGTGACTATTGAGTATCGCTGGGACGGTGACTGTTGTGATACATGTGTGCGTCGTTCTGTTTCAGATGTTTTTCGAAGATAACATTGATGATGCAAAGTACTGCGGGCATTTGTATGGATTGGGAACGTCCTTTGTTGTCAACGGTTCCGGTGGCTATCTCGACAGTAATGGAGACAACTCTTCATCTTCTTAATAATTACGAGCGTCTTAATATCAGAGATGATTTTTTTTTTTTTTGTGAATAATTGTAATGAAAGTTTCATCGAGAACCAGTTTCCGTGTTACGTGTAGATTCTGTACAATTCATGAAAGATTCAGTTTTAAAATTTTTTTTTTTTTTTTTTCCTGTTTTATATTATATAGATTCCCTTTAATTAAAAAACTATAAAAGAAAAAAAAAAAAAAAAAAAAAAAAAAAAAAAAGAAGCAAATAACGAAAAGTAAAGTAATTTTATAGAAATATAAATGCGTCTTGGCAATTTCAACAAAAACCGATTACCGATTACATTATACCTTAGCTAATTAATATTATAACTGTCTTCATTCTTATTTTTCTTACCTGAAAGAAAAAAAAAAAAAAAAAAAAAAAAAACAAAACAAAGCGAAAAAAGAAACAAAAAGCTAAAAAGTTTACTTTTAAATTCATGTATCTCCGAACATTGTTGGATATTTATTTTATTTCTCCCCGCTTTTCTTCTTTATTTTATTTTTTATTTTTTTTTTTTTTTTTCTCTTGACTTATTAAACGATTCAGAATTCCCGTGGATTTTTATGTTTGTTTTTTTTTTTTTTTTTTTTTTTTTTTTTTTTTTTTTTTTTTTTTCTATGTAAAAAAACAAAAAAAAATAACACAACTGTTAATACATGTCTAAAACGAATAATAACACTTTTTTTTTTTATTTTAATTTTCTTCTTATTAGAGAGTAAATAATGGAGATTTTAATAGTTTTGTACATGAAGGAGTGCTTAATAATTAGGAGCCTTTATTTCCTTAACCGATAAACTTGAATAAACTGTGATTTTCATGTTTCTCTAAGTGTACGATGAACAATAACGAATTTTTTTAAAAAAAAAAAGAAGATAAAAAAAGAAGTCATTATTTTGAAGTTGCACTAGGCAATGGTATACTTGAATTTTTCTTTTTGATAACTTACGGTAATACACGATGATCAACTGTAAAGCTGTAATAAAAATAAGATTTTTGTATGAATCTATAAATTTAATACATTAGATATATTTGTCAATGTGATTTAATGCTCCAACCTAAGATAATGGGCGACGGGAGACGTAAGCGAGCGCGTAAGTCATATACGTGCACGTACATGTGTAACGTAAAGCATAATAGAAAAGAAAAGGCGCTTTAAGGTGCGGAAAGGAGAGCGGAAGAGCCGCCACGGAGCATCAGTACCCTTAAATAGTAAATTAGGTCAAGCGGCCCGACATTGTTTACAGAGAGAGAGAGAGAGAGAGAGAGAGAGAGGCAGCGGTCTGTGTGTGCGTGTAAAGAATCTACGCGATTATTGCCTCATAATACCTGAAGCCGCATACGGCTCGCTCACATGCCATAGACTTACGTGACGCGTACACCGTGAGAGAGAGAGGAGGGGGGGCAGGGAGAGGGAGAGGGAGATAAGCCCGGCACTCGTTGTTGTTATCTTTCCTATCTCCATAAAGCGGCGGCGTTATCACGCGGCGATGCCTGCTTGGGTTTTAGTTTTTTTTTTTTTTTTTTTTTTTACTCCTCTTCTATCGTTTCGTCGATGACACTACGAGGCTCAGTCGCTTCGCGGCCTTTTACCCCCAAGGTTCGTCGGCCTCGTGAAAGTGTGCAGGTGACTCGGTCCAACGTCCCGACGTATGGGAAGCTGATCGACCGGGCCCACGGAATTTCTAATTTCTAGAAGTAGAAGAAGAAGTAGAAGTAGAAGTAGAAGAAGTAGAAGTAGAAGAAGAGGAAGAGGAATAAAGTCCGGGAAATGCGGGTACCAGTAGCGGCTCCTCTGCTTATCCTGTACGTCGGGCTGCTTTGCCAGGATGGAGCGAGCGCGTCCGGGTACGAGGTCGAGGATCTCCTCGGCGCCGGGGATCAGGGGACCGAGCGCACCGGTGGCCCGGAGACGACGAGCCACGACGTCCTCGGGCAAGCCGACGGCTCCGGAGGTCGGTCACCTAGGATATTCCTCGGCGAAGAGGTCAACGCGAAATACGTGAGATACGGTAATGGAAAGCAGCGGGGGGCCCTACGAGAGGGAAACCAATCGGCCCGGGGGGCTTTGGCCTTTCGGCATCACCTAACGCCCCCAACATTCAACGTTAACGTTCAACACAGCGGCCCAACTAATAAATTAGCTCAGATTAGCCATCAGGACAAATCGGCGGTCTAAACGTTACCGAAAGGCTTGGCTTCTCCACCCCACCCCCCACTATCGCTATCGCTTTAACTTTAAATTGCACCACGAGCGTAAGCGCAACTATTTTCCAATTCACGAATCAAAACAAACACGCGCACGGCTCTTCACCCCCTCCTTCTCCTTCACCCCGCTTCTCCTTCTTCCTCATCCCTTTCTCGTTTCATTTTTCGTCTCATTGCACCGGTGCGGTACGTACACCTGCCATCGGATGGCAGGTAGTAAAAAAGAAAAAAAAAAGAAGAAGAAGAAGAGGAAGAAGAAGAAGAAACGACTCGCGGGTATGCGTGAGGATGCGTCAGTATAAACGTCGCCTATCCTATCCTCGTCGTTCTCTTTATCAATCGCATCATCGTTTATACCTTGGGCTTTATCATTATCTAGCCGAGTTGCGTAAAGCGCCCGTGAATCATCGCCGTAGCCACAACTTTACTACGCCTTGCCCACTACAATGAATACCTCCGCGTACGTACCTTAAACGGTAAAATCCTCCTCTATCGCCCGCACATTAACAAATAACGTCTTTATTACTCATACCATTCTTCATCTCTTTTTAACTCCTTTGGAGCCGCCTCGTTTTCGTTTTCGTTTTCGTTTCGGTTTTTTCTTTTTCTTTTTCTTTTTCTTTTTCTTTTTCTTTTTCTTTATTTCGATGTGGCATTTAAATATGCAAATATTGATCTTACGAGATAGCGCGCACGTCTTTTCAACTATTCGTAGTAAACACATTTTATGGAACGTCGAACGATCATTGTTACGATATTGGATAGAGAGTATTAAACGGAAGTGTCGGCGCACCCGCTATTCCCCCGAGAACTTGCGTTACGCTCTCCGAATCCAAGGACACGTGGACGCAACGCCATTATTACAATGGGAATGCTTGGCCGAATTTTTATCTCCTGCAGCACCGCCTTAAAGTATTGATATAAATAAAAGTACTCTATACTCGCGCTACCAAACACGAACTTTGCCTGTCAAACGAATATCATCTACAATGGCTTTCTTCCCATTCGACTCTTGCATTAGCCTCGTTATTGTTGCCTTAGAACGTTAGGCTGATCCCTCGGGTCAATTAGCCTTTCACCTTTCACACGCCACGGTATTCGGATGATGAATTAAAACCGATTCGAGTAACGTCGTACTGGATACGCGACGACGATCGCAGATTTCGTAGATCTAAGTGTCCGTTATTTAATTACATCCGAGTGTTCCGAGGGTCAGTTTTAACGAGGCGAATGTAATTAGCCGGACGATGGGATGGTGCGGAGGGAGGGAGGGAAGTCCCGCTTATTGGAACGTTAATATTGACTTTATTAGAAATGCCGAAAAGTATCGGATCAACATAAATGAACGGAAAGCAATGATTAATATTTGGGTAAAGGAATTTCAATTGACGCGATTTCAGCGTATCGCTCGCCCCCCCCCCCGTAAGACTTAATTATAAAAATCCCTCGTGCTTTCTTTCTTTTTATTTTACAATAAAAAATTACGATAAAAATGGAAAGGGTCAAAGGGAGAGAGAGAGAGAGAGAGAGAGAGAGAAGCCAATGCCTGCCGGCTCATATTATTATTATTATAATGGCATCGGTAAGTTTTTTAATCACGTCGATTTTTTTTTTTTCCTGACTTTTTTATTTTCAAATGCTACAAGTTTTCCGGGCTGATGTCATAATGCAAAAGAAATTTAACTTGACAAAAAAAAAAAACAGGCGTTTTAATGAGATTTTAATTTAGAAATTGCATCTCCAAACGATCGCGTAAGTTTATACTGGGCTGCTCGACACCACCCCGCCCCCGTAACCCCGCCGACATCCGTCACCACCCTGGCCCCGCCACCACCCCGCCGCCACTGCCCCGCCACCGCGCCCGCAGCCCCCGCTCCACCACCCCGCCAGCACCAGCCCGCCACCGCCACCACCCCCGCCCCCAGCTTACCAGGAGGGCCGTTTAATTAAAATTGTAGACTCGGATGACCCGGAGGCGGATCGATATGCCCCAAAGCCAGATCAGTCGACACCTACTTATGCGATAACGGAGGCGCGGCTCCGTGGAATACGCTCCAAGTTCATGTACTGGTACTTCGACAAGGGCGGCGAGAGCAACATCGGCGACTACCAAAGCGACATACACAATTCCATCCCGCAGATCCACAAGAACTTCAATTTCCAGCTGCCCTTCTTCGGCTTCCGTTACAATTACACGAGGGTCAGTCGCAACCATACCATACAAACATTCATTATGATTAATCATCATTAATCCCGGCCGAAACGAACGGCAATCGGCAATGTATAACGCGGGCCTCGCCCTACGGGGGCCCGGGCTTTTGTTTACAGCTGTCGATGAACGGCTTCCTCGAGTTCAGCGATCCACCGGAGCACTATACCTACCCACTGGTCTTTCCCGTGAAGGACTGGCCGAAAATCAACGATCCGGCCTTCATCGGCATATTCTTCAGCAAGTGCCGGATCGGGCAACTCAAGCCGACGGACGTCGATCAGCGCAGACCGGGCGTCTACTTTCGGTAGGTTATTGGGCCGCGGGTGGCTATCTCGAGTAGGCTCTCGAGAGCGAGCCGGTCAAATACACGTCACGTGCGCGCGACTTACAGGCTCGAGCGTGACCTGCACAAGAGGACGGACCAGTTCGGCGTCGAGGTCAGGGAACGGCTGACCTGGGACATCCGCGAGGGCGTAGTCGGTGCCGACTCGTTCTACCCGAAGCACGCGGTCATCGTCACCTGGAAGAACATGTCCTTCGCCGGGGGCATCGACGTCTCACTCTACAAGACCAACACGTTCCAGCTGGTACTCGCGACCGACGAGGTCTACACCTACGCGATATTCAACTACCTGGACATGCAGTGGACGAGCCACACGGAGGCCGGGGGCGACACCACCGGCGGCGAAGGCGGCGTCCCCGCTTACGTAAGAAGAAAGATAAGAGTCTCCCCGGCCTGTTCCACTTCCCGCTCGACTTCCGCTTCGCGCATTGTACCCAACTCCGCGTCTCTCCCTATTATTCCCCAGGCTTGCCATCGCACCTGTACGTTCCCCCCGCCCCCCCCCCCCGAGTCGAGCGACAGCTTCCTTCGGATGACTAACCGTCACGTAAATTAAAAAGCACGAAACCTCCCGGTAAATTACGTTCCTTTCGACAACGTCAGCTCACCGGCTTGTCAAATCCTAATTCTTTCCTCTTACCGATCCTCCCGTTTACTAATTATCTCTCTCCCCTCACCCCCCTTATATCTCTACGTGTCGATTCGTAAAAATTATAAAGTACTTGGACGGCGAGGAACGCAATCTACAATTTTCCCGGCTTTTCCGAGCAACGCAACACCTGGACGCATCGATAAGCCTTATCGGAAAAGTATTTCTCAGAGCCCCGTCGCAATCGTATTATCCAACGCCACGGCCTTATACGCGCGCGCGGACACACGCACAACACACGCACAACACACGCACAACACGCAACACGCATGTACACGCGCGCATGTATAATAATGACTTTACACGATTGGGGACGTTATAAGCGCGCGATGATCCGGAACGATTGTCCGTCCGAGGGGATGGTCTCGAGTCCGGGCTCGAGGCAGCCGACGAGGAAGAGAGTAATTCGCTTATCCACTTAACTCGCAATAATAATAAATAATAATAATACGGCCGTGCGCGCATCGGGGAATAAGAGAACGCGAAAGTCGCGGCTTTTCCCCGCTTTTTTGATGCCTTACGGGGCCGTTCTAGGACCCGAAGGTGTCTAAGAGAGAGACGGAGGGAGAGACGGAGGGAGAGACGGAGGGAGAGTAAGAGTTTTTGTTCGCTAGATTGGATTCAACGCCGGAAACGGGACCCAGAGTTACGAGTACACGCCGTACTCGCAGGCGTCGACGCTGCGTGACCTCTCGGGCCGGGGCTGGGCGAACGGCTTCCCCGGTCGGCACATATTCCGCATCGACGAGAAGATCATGCTCGGCACCTGCAACAAGGACATCGGTAAGAGCTGGCCGGCCAGGCCATTATAGGCCATCCAACGCTCGGTCGCCCCGTAAGACCATGGCCCCATATGCCCCCCATATGCCCCAATAACCCCAATAACCCCAATAACTTGCAGCCGGGGCGCACTTGCCGTTGGTCTTCGCACCGGAGAGCGGGAACATGCTCGGGGGTACCGTGGTCAATATAACCGGGCCCTGCTTCCAGCCGAACGACAAGGTCAGGTGCCGCTTCGACACGGAGGAGGTCGTCGGCACGGTCATAGACACGAACCGGGCCATCTGCGTGCAGCCGTTCGTCAAGGCCGAGGGCTACATCCGCTTCGCCGTCGCCGTCAACAGCGGCAGATACGACTGGAAGGGGAAGTTCTTTATCGGTGAGACTCTTTACTCTATTATTATTTTACATTGGCTGTGTGATTGGCACGACTAACCGACCGGGTTGCCGTTATCCGTTTCCCGGTGACAGAGACCCCGGCTGCCGCGACCGAGAAGATCTTCTTCACGACGAGGGCGGTGCACGAGCGCAACCCTGCCGAAATCAAGATCACCTGGAACCAGTACAATCTCACGAGCAATCTCAACGCCGTGGTGCAGATATCCTTGTGGGGCTACCGGGAGACGACGATAAGGCCCGAGCTCGAGTACATAAACACCATTGAAGTTCGTCGATTGTATTCTATGCGCTAGAGCACTTGGTCGATACGGCTTTACCATTGATTGATTGATTGATTGAATTGTTTTACAGGAGGGTACGGCCAACACCGGCTCCTACGTCATAAGCCCGGCGAACTTCGTCGGACGTAACGATCCGTTGACCAACGACATGCAGTTCGGCTTCCTGCAAATCAACCTGACGAATCCGAGCCAGTACTCCGGACTCGACATCACCCCGTCAGTATATATTTTCTTCGTAAACGACTGCTCTACCTCCCCCTCCTCCTCCTCCTCCTCCTCCTCCTACTACTACTACTACTAGTACATGTATAGAGTACCCGGTGTATGCTAATGCGCGGTCATTGGGCTTTGTAACGCGTGCAGGGTCCTGTGGAGCAAGCCGATACCCCTGGGATGGTACTTCGCGCCCCAGTGGGAGCGTGTCCACGGGCCTCGGTGGCCCCAGCGTCTCTGCGACCAATGGATCATGCACGACAGGTATCTCAAGAATTTCGCGGCCGAGGTGTCCCTCTGCCCGTGCACCCTCGAGCACGCCCTCAACGACAAGGGCCGCTTCCTGCCCGATTACAATTGCGACAAGGACTCCAACCCGGATTGCTATTATAACCGGGGCGCCATACATTGCGTGACCACCGGGGCGCCCAAGTGAGTTCAGCCACGTTAAACTGCCGTCTCGAGCCCGTCCCAATAACCCCAATAACCCCCAATAACCCCAATAACCCCATATAAACATTTACCACCGCTGTGATAAATACCTCCGTGTGACCTACGTGATCGTCGAATTCGTCTATTCGTTCACGGCCAGAGAGAGAGAGAGAGAGAGAGAGAGAGAGATAGTATCTCCGCCCTATCCATCCGCAGCGCGTAAACGACGAAGCAGTCTTTCGCTAATTACAAAGTTTCGCGATACCCGTTCCCGGGATTCGTGTTTATTTAAAATTTACCGCCCCGCCCCGCCCCCACCCCCCTCTGCGTTACCTTCTGCCAAGCGCTTTCATCCCCGTTGTTTTCGCTCTATTACTGTTATTATTGTTGTCGGCGGCCTCGCGAAGGTGCAAAGCATACGAGCATTTCCTATTAACGAGATATTCTTTCGCCTCCCCTCGCCCCGCCCCCCACCACCCCCGCCCCCGCCGGGTTATTAATATTCGAGCACGGAGCCTCGGACGGCCAATATCGGACAATGGATTATTAATAATAATACGAGCGGCGAGCGAGTGTACGCGTAGCCAATCGCATAAACTCCCCAGGTATGGTTGACGGAAATTTCAATAAAAAAAAAAAGTAGTAAAAAAAGTAGTAAAAAGTAAAAAGTAAAAGGCAAAGAAAAAAAACAAAAAAAAAAAAAAAAAAATTAATGCAGCCTCGACGGGTCGGAGCAGCAGTGCTGCTACGACAAGAACAACATGCTGATGCTGACGTACGATCAGCAATGGGGATCGAGGCCCCACCGGTCCCACAACCTCGGCTACCTGCCGTGGAACGAGGCCAACAAGGTCCCGACCCTCTCCCACTGGTTCCACGACATGGTGCCCATGTACACGTGCTGCCTCTGGCAGGATGAGCAGTCGGTCGGCTGCGAGACGTATCGGTTCGAGCGCAGACCCTCCCAGGACTGCATAGCCTACCAGTCGCCGTCGATCGGGGCCGTCTTCGGCGACCCCCACGTCGCGACCTTCGACGGCCTCGAGTACACGTTCAACGGGAAGGGCGAGTTCGTGCTCGTGCGCGTCGACGACGTCAAGGACAAGCTCGACATACAGGCGAGGTTCGAGCAGCTGCCCGACAACTTCTACGGGGAAGTCCGCGCCACCCAGCTCACCGCTGTCGCAGGTTCGTATCCCTAACACCAGGAGTCGCAGCAGCAGCAACGACCACGACCACGACCACGACCACGATCCCTTAATTCGTTATTCCGCTTAAATGCGTTGTCGTAGCGGGTCGGCTGAGACGAACTTACTTTGCCACGCGCATAAAGTATTAGAGGCTCCGTGAAAAACTTTTGCCCCGATTTTTCCGGCCAAAGACTTTCAACGACTCGATAAAATATTCTTCCGAGCGTATCGATTTATTCTCTACGGGAAACTTCGCTCCGTGCCCCAATTCGACTTTCCTTCCACTTTTCGACACGCGATACTTACTACCCTTTGCGTCGTCGTCGTCGTCGTCGTCGTCGTCGTAGTCGTAGTCGTTATTTGTCACAAGGTACGTTGGATGTTGATCCACGTCGGGGGGATATCGTATCGATCGAGAGTATTGCGATGACCGTCGATGACCTTCGACTATATAATTAACGGGGTATAAGAGTAAAAAGGGGCGCAAGGAAAGCAACACGGATTTCACGTTAATTCATCAGCTGCTGGTCCATTCATCGTTCTCGTCGATTAACGAGCCCGGAAAAATTCTATCGCCAATGGAAAATCCGTCCCCCGTTAACGTCGTAGAAACGGGGTTATTATTACATAGAGAGAGAGAGAGAGAGAGAGAGAGAGAGGCCGGTTCGTGGACGAGTGGCTCGGGCGCGTTAATAACGAGAACGACGAGGTGGTCGTGGTGTAAAGAAGCCCATTGGGAATAAACGTTTTCAGCGAGGGGCAACAACTCGGCGACGATCGAGGTAAGACTGAGGCCCAATCATGCCCAATGGCGCTACCGACTGGACGTATTCGCTGACAACAAGAGAGTCTACTTCGACAGGAACTCATTGAAGTTCCAGCACTTTGCCGGCGTCGTCGTTTACACGCCCACTTATATCCTCAATCAGAGCGAGGTCGTTATAATGTTCGACACCGGGGCGGGAGTCGAGGTCGTCGAGAACCAAGGCTTCCTCACCGCCAGGGTCTATCTGCCCTGGTCCTACATGGTACGTAGTGTCCCCGATAACCCCGATAACGCGCCCCCTTTTACCGGTAATGAGTTCATCTCAGTATTCTCTTGTGTTTCTTATGTGACGCCGCGTGCCTCCCCCCACCCTCCCCTTGCCCCGTCGATCGTAAAGAACAAGACGAGGGGACTGCTGGGTAACTGGAGCTACGACATAATCGACGACCTGACCAATCCCGACGGCATGATGTCCTCGATAAGCAACCTCAATAACTTCGAGGCCGTACACAAAGACTTTGCCATCAATTGGCTACTCGAGGACAGGGAGGATCCGTACAAGGGCGGCTCGTTGTTCACGAGGGAGTTTGGCCGGACCGCGAGCTACTACGCGAACAGGACGTTCGAGCCCGAGTGGAGGCGGACGCCCGAGGAGATCTTGCCGGCAAACAGGTAAACGGGGACTGACTCCCAACAACATTACGCAAACATATTAACCTCTAAGGACACCCGCACCCCACTCCCCCGTTCAATCCATCGTTGTAAATTGAGGTGGCTGTGTGCTTGGGGCTTTCAGGACGGTTGACATTGTCCGGGCGCACGATCTGTGCGGCGATTCTTATCAGTGCCAGTACGATTACGCCATGAGCCTGAATCGCGACCTGGCGCATTTCACGAGAAATTATTACGACACGTTCACCCAGATACGCGCCACCAATTCCAGACGCAGTGAGTACTCACCTCGGATTACCCCCATCTCTCAGCTTTACTTTTAAATAATATACCAGCCGTTGTATTATTACGGAGGCGGGCCTACTCTTGCTCTTGTCTCCCTCCCTCCCCCGTGACCGCCTCCGCGCGTCCGACGACGCACCCGTGCCCTTCCCCCCCTGAAAATTACCTCCACGTTTGGGTAATACGTCACCCGTACTCGGCCGCAGTTGTATCGTGCGGCATCCTCGAGACGCCGCGGTTCGGAAGAAAGAGCAATTTCCTGTTCGTGCCCGGGACCAGGGTCACCTTCGAGTGCAATCAGGATTTCGTACTCATCGGCGACCAGCGGAGAATTTGCCTGCCCGAAGGACGCTGGGACATCCCGGAGAACGGCTACACCGAGTGTCTTCGTAAGTATGCGAGTTACCCTACACCTGACCCAACCGCCCCCCCGCCCCCGCCCCTCGACCCAGTCTCCCTGTGAATCCGGTCGTCCCGGTCGCCAAACGACCACCAAACGACCACCAAACGACCTCCAAACGACCTGGGCGAGAATGTATAAGAGAGAGAATGACATGCGACCTAGGGCAAGTCGAGTACTCGCAGCGGACCGCCTGGACGACGATGGGCATGATCGCGGTGGTCCTTGTGCCCGCGCTCATCCTCGTAGGTACGGTATTCGGGTTGGTGCGTAAAAACGAGGCGGAGAGCTGGACGATGCCGATGCCGAAGACGAAGCAGAAGTCGAAGCCGAAGACGATGACGAGCACGAGCACGAGCACGAGCACCAGGAGATCCACGGACGAGGGCGAGAGGACGAGCCCCGACGGGCATAAAAGGCGCAAGTACGACGGGGTTTACAGGACCCACGAGCCCCTGCCCGGTAAGCCGAACATCGACTTCGAGGACAAGGAGTGGGACCTAGGGGAGGAGGCCCTGGCCTCGGTGCTGAAGAGGGGCACGAGCCACGGGCCCGAGCCAGCCAAGCAGAGCAGCGTGTAAAGGATGGACCGGCTCCTTGCGCAGCCTCCTTCCCGCCCTCCCCCAGCTGGACGGCATCCAATTGGACCTGGGCGAGTTGGCGTAAATCGATCCTCCGCTCGACGCGCGCTTCTTATCTTTTATAACCGACGAGTACACTTGAAATTATCGAAAGCTTGATTATTATCTAGCCAGGGCTGATGCCACAATGCCATAAACGGCCTCGGCCCCTGGATTTTCATTACTATTTTTTTTTTTACCGCGTTACTGGCGGGGAGGAGATTATTGGCGCGGCCGACGACGACGACGACGACGACGACGACGTTGCTCTGCACCGGCTCGATAAGCCCGGTACGGAGAGGCATCGTCTCGTTCGATAACCAGGAGTCCCTCCGCCTTCCTTATCGTCTCTTTCTATGCTTGAGAGAGATAATAATAATAATAATAATAATATTATTGACTAAGTGTACTCTCGCTCGCTCAGCCCTGGCTTTCACGCGTCATCTCCCTCCCCCCCTCCACCCACCAACACCCGCGATATTTCCTCATAGCACGCCGACACCCTTATAGTACGTCGGCCTGCGTTCGGCCACGCACGTTCCTTATGTACACAAAGCGACGTAATTGCGTAAAAGTTAACCGTGGAATAGAAATTACGGGGGAGCGGCCATGTACTTATCGCTAATTCCTTTCACAATCGCGTTATCGTTACGACCGACGGATACGACAGATTTGCCGGCAGATAAAGCCAGCGATGTTGGTGGTGGTGGTGGTGGTGGAGGCGGCGTCGGCGGCCGTGGCTGCAGCAATACTTTATTATGTACGACTTTATTATGTAAACTGACGAAATAAAGATGTCCTTATAATTCTTGGCAATGGCAATCGAACGGGAAATTTCCATTCGACGAGGCTAAAAAGTTTTTGGAAAACTCTTTGAAAATCCGATTGGATTCACTCTGCTTTTCATCACCGTGGAATGGAAATTTCCTCCCTCTCTCTCTCTCTCTCTCTCTCTCTCTCTCTATCTCTATCTCTATCTCTATCTCTATCTCCATCTATCTCTCCGTCTCGTTATCTTATGAAAATTTTCATTCCTCGGCCCTGCGGAGCGTATTGCGTAGCTCCTTCCTAGCCCCCTCCGCCCCCCCACCCCCCACTCGCAATGACTACAAGGTTTGAAAAACGTTTATCAGGTCAGCAAGAGTTTAGCTCACGGCAGGCTGGGATGGCTTCCGGTATAATATTGGCCTGCGTCGTGCCGATATTGTTAATTGTCGTTTGCATCGTGTCCCGGATAATGCAGAGTCGGAAGGAGGAGCGGGCGCGCGAGGTGTCCTTGGACAGGTAAGTCAACATTACCCAACGGAGCCACCGGAGGATCGGTTACGCGAACACTCTACAAAGCTTCTTGTCTTTTCGATTTCAGGACACGGCGGACGGAAATGCAGAGAATCCAAAAATTTAACGACCAAGAGCGAGCCTCGTCCCCGTCGGCTTACGAAGTCAGAACCACCGAGAATAATTAAACTTCTTTCTTTCATTTCTATCTTTCTTCTTTCCTTTCTTTCCTTTCTTTCCTTTTTTTTTCTATCTCCGATCTGGAAAAGAAACTTCCGACGTCATTTCTATTCAAATAATTAATTTATTTAAACGTTATCTCATGCAAATCATATCACGGCTCTTTTTCTCTCTCTCTCTCTCTCCCTCCCACCCTCGCCCCCGTCGCCCCCTCGCTCGCTCACCAAACTCCGCTAATAGCTGCCCGTCATCCACATCTTTATAATATTCTCCTTCTTCTTCTTCTTCTTCTTCTTCATCTTCTTCTTCTTCTTTATCTTCGTCGGCTTCTTATTCCAATCGCGCTGTAAACCCTTTCAATATTATCTAGAGTTATAACGTAAGTTTTATAATGAGTTTTGAAATTTACTTAGAAAAATAATAACGTTCCGCGACCGTCGTACCGAAAAAAAGGAGAAAAAAAAGAAAAAAAAAGAAAAAAAAAAAAGATTCCGTTGCAATCATTATCCTTGTCCTCGTTAATTGTTCATTCGTTGCTCCTCAATTTTGTCTCCTCGATCATTTCGATCCATCCATACTCCTTACAATCTCATTCCTCTCGATGCTCGTACACGGTATTCTTGATGAAATAAAATAAATAAATAAATAAATAACAAATAATAAAAATACAATGAAGCATGGAGAGTAAGTAGTACGATTCAAAATACCAGCGACATGTATGGAATTCTGATTGTAAGCGCAACTAAGATACTAAGAAGAGCTGCACCCGCTCGCTCATGGTTGTGCACGTATATTATTTTATTTTATCTCGTAGATAAGCGAACGGATTTAATTTTAGAAAAATAATTTTTACTTCATTAATGAAAAATGTAATATTTACAAAAGAAGAAGAAGAAGAAGAAGAAGAAGAAAAAACAAAAAACCCTTTTATATCTCGACAGGCGAATTAAAGTTAATCGTTAATAATACCGAAGTAAAATAATATCCGGTACTCAATTAGCGTTGATTGTTTATGTATATGAAGGCAAATTAAGCGAATCGTCTTCTTTTAAGATAATTTTAATACATCATTGAAATACTTTAGAAATTCTTTATGTCGTATAAGGAGTCTCGCTTTTACAAAAGCCACTCTCCCGCAAACCGTTTGTTTATCGTAATTCCCATTTCCCCCATTTGTAATTGCAATTAATAAATTACGCGCCGACGAATACATTATGCATGTGTAAGCGTGTATATATTATCCTGTAATATGTAATGATTAGGTTAATCGTTAAATCCATTGTCGTTGTCAGTTTATTACACGATGAAGTACACGATGACATTCGGTCATTAGATTTACTAATTATTTATAAGCTTTTAAAGTCGCCGGCATTGCTTTGTGTGCGTTTCCCATGAATATTACCTTACAGGGAAGTGGATATTTTTTTTTTTTTTTTTTTTCACGAAAGTCACGTTATCTTCCCGGGCAAGAAGAGGTAATTTAAATAAAAAAGCTTCTTCTTCCATTTATTTTTTTTATTATTTCTCTCTCTCTCTCTCTCTCTCTCTCTCTGCCCTCCCCTCCTCCACCCCCCAAAAAAAGCGAGGTAATTATTTGAAGAAATTCGCCTACACGTGCTTGGTATTGTTTAGAGAAAAAAAAATAGGATTTAAAGTAATTAAAATGGGGAAAAGGGCCGGGGGGGGGGGGTGGAGGTGGGCATCGGTCGGAGGTCGAGCTCTCATTTGTGGAGCGATAATTTCGGTTCTATTTATGAATGATAAGCGGCAACTTCAGTGCATGGAATTTAATTAAATTGCGAATTATGTTCTCACGAGGAGGTGCCTTTAAGACGTAAAATTTTTACCCGCAAATCTTTATCGAGGTAATGTCAGTGTATTCATTGGATTCTTTAGAAAATGAGTCCTTCCCGTCCCCCCTTCACTTAAAATTTCAACGAGTTGGCAAGACAAATAGTCGTAAGTTTTTTATTCTTAATATACGCTTAACCTGAGTTGGACAAAGGAAAAGGGGATGAAAAAAAAAATAAAATAAAATAAATAAATAAATATATAAATAAAGGTCATTGGGGTTATTGGGGTTATTGGGGTCTGAATTTATAAAATTAAATTAAAAGGTACAATGGCGCCGGCGGAGACTGGGAGGGAGTTATTTCGGAGCACAAGAGAGAGAGAGAGAGAGAGAGAGACAAAGAGATGTAAAGTAAATTAAGGTTAAATGCAATCGAAGAGTTAAGGGCGTAATAGAATTTACAGTAAGCGCTGAAAATGCTATTCTAGGGCGTCTGCTAATGAAGTTAAGAGTCGTAGCCTGTTTTGGAGTGGATTTTTCGGAAAATGATCTATATACGGGATTTAACGGGCTACGGGCGGAGCCCGCGCTCCTAGTAAGCCGGGTCAACGCTTGTACACGAAGGGGCAAAGAAGGGATACGGCGAGGTTATTGTGGTTATCGGGGGGCAGAGGGTAGAGGAGAGGTCGTGTCAAGAAAGCGATCGGGAAAGAAAGAAGGGAATAACGAGCTTGGGAACGTGTTTCTGACAAGTAGTCTCGGAGGGAGCTAATGAAACCGCAGAGCAGTTGACCGTCCGGAGTGCGAGGAATGCGTCAATTACCGCGGACGAGGAGTCGCGGCGATGCCCGCCGGCCACGACGGTGTCAGTAGCCCCGAGGTGTCCGCCCCAGCCCCTTGGATCCCCGACGCCGCCGACCGAGAAGAAGCCCGAGGCGAGGTCCGTCAGCGCGGGCCGCTGCAACCCGTCCCGGCGCGAGTCTCGGATTCTCCAGGAGCCGGCCTCCGATGCTCCGTTCCACATGGAATCCGAGGGCCGCGAGAAAGCTGCGTATCAAGGACCCCGAGCACCTCTCAGCCGTCCCTCATCCTACACGGAGCTCTATACCAAGCGACTCGGTGAGATCGTAGTGTCAGAGATGCGGCGGCGGTGGTGGTGGTGGAGGAGGAGGAGGAGGAGCAGAGGAGAGAGAGAGAGAGAGAGAGCGGAGCTTTACCCTCGTTCTTACCCTTTACCTTACCTACCTCGACGTTCCAGTGCCCTTCCACCCCTCTCCCCCTCACCCCCCAACCTACCCCTGGACCGCCGGTATTTTTCCTCAATTATTCTCTTTGTTTGAAATAATTACTGGCACCTGCAGTAGCGCTCAGCCACTTTCCGTCCGATTTTAATCAAATTCCCGACAATTTTCATTGGCTCCGAATGTTAATTACAGCCGAGTACAAGCATTTCCCTAGATCAAAGTGCGTTACTTCGTCTAATTATTCCGACCCGGAATTCCGTCCAATTTTCTCCAGCGCCGACGTTTCGCGCGACGTACCATCCCCCATCGCAAAGTCTAACGGATAGTCACCTACGCCGAATAAAGAATAAATTAAAAGCATGGGCTAGAGGGTTGTTCGAGCTCTGATTCATTCCTCTCTCGTAACGTCCTTAACGTCCTTAACGTCCTTAACGTCCTTAACGTTCACTTCCTTCACCCGCGCCCGCCCCCCCCACCGTTGCTCTTCCGTCAATAAAGGGGAAGCTGGCCGTTTCCCTATATAAATAACTTTGAGCCGCCATTTTTAATTCGCATTTCCCGTCTGATAATGATGATAAAACCTTGCCGCCCGACAAAGTTTTTCACGTCCTCATAAAGCGGCGAAAGTGAAAGACTGAAACGAAAAAAGCAAAGGAAAAAAAACAAACAGACGAATACATTTGAAAACAACGAGTACGAATACGTTTGGGAACAAAAGTTTATTTTACTTACTTACTTACTTACTTACTTACTTACCGGCTACGGCGTGCATTGTCAGGCATTATAAGTGAAGGGCAGATTTCAAAAACAAAATGCTGGAAATTCACGTTAAATTCACATTTATTACCAGAAACAAGCAACTCTGACGGATTATACGCCCTTTCTTTCTGCAAAGTAAACGAGGCCAATTTTTCCCTTTTTATCCTTTCTCTACTTTACGCTCGACTCGCTTGCCCCACCTATACCACTACTACTACTACTACTACTACTGCTGCTGCTGCTGCTGCTGCTGCTACCAGTACTACTACTACCAGTACTACTACTACTCTCTTAGTTTCGTAAAATAATTCGTTAATAATAGTTCGGAGCGGAGGCCTGAGAGTTTGCGCAAATGGTCAAAGCCCCTTAAAAAATAAATCTCAATGATCCAGCGCATCTGAGGAAACTCGATCAGCAATCGTTGAGAGCCGGTCAGCGACGACGGCGTCAGCGGCGCTGTCCCCTGGGGGACAGCCGAGTCTCCATTTGCGGCGACAGCACCGACGAGCGACTCGATCTCGGTGCCGACGGCGACGATCTCTCGGGCATCGACTCCCTCCCACGGGACGACGAGAGCGAGGTCAGCTACTACCGCCGCCTCCTGGAGGCTCAGCGGCTCGTTGACGAGCGGATACCCGCAAGAACCGTCTCCCAACCATTCCGGCCCTACACCCTCCAGGACTACCGATCCATAAGACCGGTTTCCGCGGTCCTCGACCGCTCCCTCGGACCCGACCTCGAGTGTCTCCGACCCAAGGTACAGTCTCCCTCCCGCACCCTTCCTCCTCCTCCAGCTCCTCCTCCTGCTCCTCCTCCTCCTCCACCCAACTGTACCGATTGCCGTTTTTTTAAGAGTCTGGGGCAATCTCAATTTTAAAATTCATCCCAGGGAAAGCGCTCGCGGAAAGGAGCATTAAGAAGCAAAGCAAAGTAAACGGGGATTTAAGTATTTTCTCCGGGATCGCGGGATCCTATTATGTCCCGCGTAAAAGGCTTTGGACACTTTGTAAATTTCAATTTAGAAGAATTTCAATGGGTCGCGGGCGAGCTGGGGGGGGGAGAGGGAGGGCAATTTAACGTCCGGGGTAAGAATAGATCGTTAAAGCGACTTTAGCCGGTCTTTTTAAATCCGAGATCTTAATTTTCAATTTCGCAGACGTATTTCTGCTGCGCTGGTGGAGCTTCCCTGTAGAAATTGTCCAAAGGAGGTTATCGGGGGTTAGTAGGCGTCGCCGACAACGGCGGCCTCAATCTAATAAGCAGTGGCACGCACGATGCACAAACGCACGAGCTTCCTTCATTTCCTTCCTTTCCTGATCTCCATCCGCCAACCCCACCCTCACCTCCACTGCATCCCGTGCATACCCAGAAACTCGTCTTCCTCGACGTCTCACACCCTTCACCCCGAGCTCTCGCTATTTAATTCGTCACCGGACGAATTTAAGTGATCACCCCCACATATCCCACCGACACCCCCTCCCCCACGCACTCTCTCTCTCTCTCTCTCTCTATCTCTATCTCGTCACTTTAGCTTTTTCATAAATCACGAATTCGCAATAAACAAACTGTAAACTGCTGCTGCTGGTGCTGCTGCTGCTGCTGCTCGGCAAGAGATTTAATTAAATTCGAGAGTACTAGGAGCGATAATAACAAGCGTAAAACCACCCTAAATTGTATAATTGAATAGATCTAACGGATGGACTGCCAATGGGACCACGTGATTTAGAGTCCAAATGCACGTGTGACGTCAACTGCCAAGATATTGACGGACGTTTACAACGAAATAACGCAAATCATGGATACATTTGAAAGATTCTCAGAAGGGTTAATCCGTCGGAATCGTTTATTGCCGTAGATAATTATTGTACAATTAAGCGTATTGGCCCGCTACTACTTCCTTTGAATCTTATTGTAAAGCTTTAATGCCGATACGGTTGCTCCCTGTAATACCGATTGCAGGACAATTGACGCTTATAGAATATAGAGGGTGAGAATATTGCGGGCGAAGTTGCGAGGTTTACAGTTTACAGTTGTTGCCCCTCCCGAGCTCACAAGGAAAAATTACTTTCCCACGGCTAAAGCTTAAAAACGCGCACTCAATTAATTAATTTATTAATTCTACAAGGCAATTTAGCTTTTTTAAACTGCCCGGGAGAACTCGTCCTCGGCAGAGCTATTCGCCGGCCCGGGAATAGATTAATTGTTCCGAGGCGCGGAAACGCTTTCCCACCCCCTCCCCTCCTCCCTTTTCCTTTAATAAAGCTTTGCGAGCCGCGCTTTGACTTGTTTTTTCTTCCTCTTCTTCATCTTCCTTTCTTCTTTTTTCTGGAATTTATTTCCACGTATTATGTATCGAATTACCTCGGCCACCCCTCCCCTCCCCCCATTACCCTCCCACGACCTTTCCGTCACCTTTTAATTAATCGGGCAGAGCCCCCTCCCCCCATTATTTATATACATAATTGCTATTATGTCAGTGTCTATCGCAAACATTCCTTTGCGAACGCTTCGTTTCCTTTCGCGACTCTTCCTCCCTCTGATATACCTCCCTCCGCCCTCCGCCATCCCCTCTCCCACCCGCCTACCCCCCTCACAATCCGAGTTATATAATTATTTGGACGAATCCGGTGATTGCAATGCAAAATCAACTCGCCGATATTATATTTACCTCGCCAATTCAGAATTACATTTTATTTTCATCGGATATTATTATTTTTCTGCCTTCACTCTAATTAATTTCGTATTCACTTCCCGTCACTCAATTAAATTATTACTCCTACATTTTATTATCTAACATTTACATTAACGTCTCTTATTTTGTTTAAATATTTGCATTGCGTGTGCGCCGTTGTTACACGTATTGATATTGAAATAAAAGCAAAAAATTCCATTCCGACGACTGTACTGCTTTACATTATTAAATATAATGCCTAAGAATATTTTCGATTGTATTTTCTATATCGGAGCATTGTAATTTTCACAGTACCTCATTCGTCTTTTATTCATGCGCGTATTACGTAGCAGGCTAATGAAAAACTTTTTTAATGCCTTTAAAATTAATTACGCGCTATTAATAATCCTGCAGATTTACTATATTTCGTCTGCTTCAATTACGTTTGCTTTAAATTAATATTTAAGCCAATAATACCAACAGCAGCAGCAACAGCACAACAGCAACAACAACAACATCCATAGCAATGATAATACAGCTGATTTAATTATAAAAAAAATCGTTCTAGTTTCACGATAAAATCATTTAAGCGGAGCACGTGTAATGAAGCGCGTATGTTTCAATAATTTTTAACAGTAATTAAATGTCTAGAATCGAATAGCGAGTAGCGCTTGTTATAAAATTTGATAAAATTCGAGCTCACTTTATGGCTTCAATTAAATGAAATCGAATAAATATTCATTGGTCATTTAAGATCGTATACGTTACTTGATAGATCATTCAACAATTTTTGTATTGTACTTTACGCGAACGTAAGCTATTGGATGATCAAAAAAAAAAAAAAAGAAACGTTCCCGTCAAAATCAATTAGGGAAGGGAAATTAATCGTACGCAAATCTGATTAATAAATTATTTGAAGTAGCGATAGTAGAGGAGCAGAAGCAGCAGCAGCAGAGTCAGTCAATGTAGCCGTTAAAATAATAATTAGTTATTTATTGTAGAATAATGCTGTGATTGATAAAGATTTTATTGTTCGGATGCATCGGGCTCGTCGTATAAATTAAAGGACACTTACTTAGCTTTAAAATCATCGGAGCCTATGAATCGTCGTCGCTTTAATTATTTCGGTTCCGTTATCGAGATCCAATTTGGGATATAAAACGGCAGAGGCCGCCGCCGCCGCCGATACAGTGCATTCCAACAAAGGTTTCATACGACAAATTCGGAGAGTGGAAGACAGAGAGAGAGAGAGAGAGAGAGAGAGAGAGAGAGAGAAAAGAAGAAGAAAAAAAAAGTTTCATATGAAGAAGGAAAGCTTTAATCCGGTTGAAGTAATCGAAATTTTGAGATAACAATAATAAGTGGGACGAACGGAAATGCAATCTTTGGAAATATGAAAGGGAGGCGGTAAAAGTAAACGGTAAAATGCAGGAGAAACAAAGCGAAGATTTTAAGATATAGCTTTGGGGGAGGGGGGGGTCGGGGGGAGAGAAAAAATGTAAAGACTCGGCTCCGGCAACTCGGCGCAACCGACGAATGGCGTAAAGATAAAATAATAATCAGTATGAAAAAAAAAGAAAGGGCGCGGAAAAAAGTCTTGGGAAAAAGAAAAGAAAGAAAAAAAAAAAGAATATATCGTCGTATTGGATAAGCCATGAAATCGGTATCGGGGGCCGTCGGCGCATTAACCCATGAAAAAGCCAAAATGTCATAAAGGTACGTACGGCAGCTCGTCGGATTAACGGTCGATTTTAGCGCAACGCAAGGATAAAATAATAATTATGTGTAGGGTTAGACATCGATTGATTTTAGACTTTGCCGGCCACTTTGGGGTTATTGATTATTCACATGTAATTCATAATCGTTCGTAAAAAGTCTGAAGATCCGCGATCAGTTTTCGTGTAGCGGTATTGGTAGCGGTAGCGGTATTGGTGGCGGTATTGGTAGCATTGACGTATCCGCTGAGGAATAATCATGCTCAGGGTTCAATTTCGTCAAATCCACACACGATCCTGACACTTTCCTCGGCCTTATATTCCCGCAGATAAGATAAAGACCCTCATTGTTTATTATTAAAGAGGGCACCGGGACGCGAATCGCCTGGAAGGGCGAAGAGTCGGCTGCCGGTGGTGCGCAACTTCGTCTTCGTCGAGGCACCCGCACTGCACCGAGGTTCCATTCAACTTGCCTCTCCACCACGACTCTTGACTCGGACTTATGTTCCCGATCTCGAGAACCGCTTCACCCCACCGATCTCCCCTCCTCCTTCTTATTTCCACGATCATTCCCCCCGATTTTTCTTATATCGTTTTTGTCGCTGCTCTTAAGGGAAGGGAAGGGAAGGGAAGGGAAGGGAAGGGAATGTTGTACATGTCGAGGGGAACGACGAATCGTGGACCCGGAGCGTCCATGACACAACCCCGTAGCACCAACCACCTAAATCATCTAATTCCACGTAAGCGCTGCTCTGGCTGCATTTCCTTCTCTATTTAATTACATACCTTTGATTCTCCGTTTTGATCCTCCCGCTGGCGGTAGCCAGGAGATTAACTGCTCCGCTAGAGCTCTGCTTGTTGAGGTAAGACCAAGTATCTCTGGAGCGGCGGTGGCGGTGGCGGTGGCGGGAGTCAGGGTAGCGGTGAGGGCGGGGTGGGCTCAATAATCCACAAAACACCATACCGCCCACCTCGTGACTTTATTATACCGCGTACGCGCGTAATCATAGATTTAATTAGGAATATAATTACAATAAGTGAGTTGGGCTATTATTGCGAATAATGGTATTATTAGTTAAGAAGCGTGCATAATGCGAGAGCAATGACGGCTAATGAACGTAAATATTTCACAGAGGGAAGGCCTCGTGAGGAGAAGGTCATACGGTGACGCCGCAAGCGCATTAAATCGGCGGAAAATACTCTGGGCTGCGCAAAAGCATCAGGTAATATTTAACGTGTACGAAGCCCTCAAGTATTAAGTATTAAGTATTAAGTATAGTACTCTATGCTCTACTCAATCCACGGCTTTCAAATTACTATTATTTCCCCCCCCCTCTCTCTCTCTCTCTCTCTCTTTCCCCTCCCACACCCAATAACCCCAATGACCCCTATTTATTATTACTATTATTATTATTATTATTATTATTTTAAATAGCCACAGTAATATATTTATAATCGTTAATGACGAGAGAAAATAGGGAAAAAGTAGGCATCCGGAAGGCGTATTTCAGAGTTGGCTTATAAAACCAGTTATCAAACGATACCGTTACGTAATTGCCAATTACTGTACTTTCTCAGAAAAAAAAAGAAAGAAAAAAGAAAGAAAAAAGAAAGAAAAAGAAGAAGAAAAAAAACAAATACATATATATATATATATATATATATATATCTTGCCTTTTCCTATTCTCTTATAGGTTTATAGTACTTATAATAAATATAAAGCCGCGATGCATTCACGTGATTATTTACCGCTGCATCAACTTGAAATTCACTTGGTAATTATATAACGCAATTGAAAGAAATATTCATGTTTAAGTTTTTCATCCTGCCTTTCTTAATTAATAATTTCCTTTTTACTAGGAAAAGTTAAAAATACGGGCATAAAAAACTTGCGTTATAAATATATTAAACGTAAGTGCCCCCCGCCCCTCCATCCCTAACCCCAATAACCTCCATTTCCGCTCTCGCGGCCATTGCTTTATTATAAAAATCATTTTCATCCCTCGGTTTGGAATTTATTGCGAGTACTTACGAGAAAAGTCATTAGACGAGTCAAATATATATTCGCGATATTTTTGTTATTATAGGCATTCCTTACCCATCCCCCATCCCCCAATTCGCTTAATAACAATCAAACTCAATATTAAGCCCATGTATTAATAAATATAAAATGCCTTTACTTTCATAACCGAGCTCCCGAACAAAGCCAATAAAAAAAAACGCGACTGATTATTACAACTCTATGGTATGTCCCTCTCTAAAATTGATATTACCTTTAATGCCGAGGACTAAAAGCGTTGTTATAGTTCTTATAGTTTTATACATTCTTAATTGGGTTGAGGGGCTGGGAATTTTGTCACGGAGCTCGACTGTTAAAAAGTTCCGTCGAAAAGTAACTGAGGATTTAATGTGCAACTGAATGTGGACGAATACGCACGCGAAACGTAACGAAGCGAATCCGCGTTTCGTCAAGTGTCGCTGACGATGTCACGAGCTCCCGAGACGTCTCACCTCCTAGAGGTTGCCGTTGACGCGAGATCTCGGCTACGAAAGTATGGCGGGGGTGGTGGGCATTATCAAGGCATTATTATCCTAGCCATTACGATGGAAACGTGATTAATGTTAAAAAATCACGCCACGCACACGATTGTCATTAGTTGAAAGAGATAAAGAAAATAAATACGAGCTACTTACTGTTCACCGAATTCGTTTAATTAGCAATTACGCAAGCACAATAAAAACGTACGTTTCGTTGTCTTAATGCTTAAAGCGGCTTTCTCGTGATATTCCACGCACACCGATGATGCCCAATAGCCCCAATAACCGTAGAATATATTAAATGACGTTTCAATTCCAATCGTATCATCCAGTCAATGTTTCATCGCGCCTTCCTTCCTCAAAAACTCGCGAAACATTAAAACCAGCCATAAAATTGAAAAAGACAGAAACATTAAGCAATAAATAAAATATAAATAAAATGTCGGCATAAGTATTTACTTGGTTTTTAGACTCGGAGCTCGTTTGTCAAAATTATTTATACAGCCAGGATAGTTTTGTGGCTCCCTTACCTCTTAAGGGACGCGTACGTGCGCGCGTGCGTGTATTTTTACCGAAAGCTGACAGGAATAATTTAAGGGATGAAGTACGCGACCGTAAAATCAACCGTTGTAAAGAAGAGATAATGTTTATACGAGGATAACGACGATTACCGTGTATTTTGAGTATTTTGAGTATTTTGAGGCAAAGGAATGCAATTACGGACGTAATTCATTGAAAACAAACGCGTTCCCTTAGTCTTGATTCATGTCCTTAGTCTTGAAATATACATATACATGTATATATATATAGTTATTGTTATTGTTATTACATGTAAGGTTCGTAGGTCGATTATACGTGAGGTTAATTGGTCCATAAGTTCCGAGTGGCCGATGTACGACTGCAGTCGTCCCTTATCAGACGTCCTTTATCCTTCATTGTTCAGTAAATTGTTAAAATTGGCATATCGGAGAGATGTAATAATTGTTAAAAATTCGTTTGTAAACGAGAGAGAGAGAGAGAGGGGCCGGGAGGGAGAGTTTTTCCGATGAGTACGCGCGACTGGTATCCCTATTTTGCTTTTTACCACTTGTCTTCTTGTATACTACTCGCCTGAAGCGAACGGACGAACGGACGGAATTATATAATTGAATAGCAGGTTACAGTCACTTTTGATCTTGAAGTTGACGTCAAGGACAATTAACGATAATTGCGCCCCGGAATATATGTACATTCTATTACTGAAGGATCCTTCCGAGCCAGGCTCTATCCCCCCCCCTCTCTCTCTCTCTCTCTCTCTCTCGCACTATTTCTCTCCCCGTCGCCCATTTCTTTTCTCCGCCTTTTAATCTCGCAACTCCATTCCATCCCCACCCCACCCGATCCCTCGCCCATTGTTCAACCGACCTTCTCAATACACCCACGCAAGCAGGATCATTAATTTAACTGACCCTTATTTCAATAAAAATCATCAAGACCCGCACGTATCTGTGAAGATCGTTCTCTTTTTCGGGGTGGGCAGCATGGGAGGGGGGGAGGGCGGTGCGTATAACAGTAACAACAACAACAGCAACAATAATAATAATAGTACTTGGAGATCGACCTTCAAGATTTTTCACGTCTCGGGGAGCGAGTAAAATGTTTATCGTAGACGAAGAAGGAAAAAAAGAGGAGAGAAGACGGATCTCCGGGGATACAGAGAGACAGAGACGTCGAGAGCGACGTAGCGAGCGACGTAGTGAGCGTGTGCGTAGGGGCGGGTGTGGGTGGCAGTGTAACTTGGCAGAATTCATCAGCGTAGGAGTTAGAGGAGTAGGCGGCGAGTCAGGTGCTAATTAGGACGTAGCTCCGCCGCAAGAAAGAAAACAAAGGGAAATCTTTTTCGGAAAAGCGAATGAAAAGCTCAGGGGTAAAAAAGTAATTAGTTTTTTTTAAGTGCGCCACCGGCAGGAGGGGGGGGGAGCTTCGCACTTTAAGGTCTAGAGAGCCTGAAAAATCTTGGTAATTGCATACGTATGCCGTAGGGCGGCGAGTAGGGGGGCGAGTAGGGGGACGAGGGAGGGGGACGAGGGAGGTAGAGGCGACCGTCGGGTCAGGGCCGACGGTCATCGATTCCACCGGCCGTTCTAAAGGGCGTCCCGGGCAGGCCGGTAAAGTGCTCGGGGCCGGGCCCCGGCTGCGCGTTAACGGCCGTAGCCCCAAAGCCCTAAAAAGCTGTAGAATAAATAAAAGGATAGTAGAGCCCGTAGCCCGTAGCGACATCGCACGCTGGTCGAGCGAGGAGCCGCGGTACGGGGGATCCGGGGGCCCGGGCAGAGGAGGGGACGCTGAAAGGAGAGCGTCTGAACGTCTAGCCGAGCAGCTAGGCAAAAGAGGCCAAAGAGGCCAAAGAGGCCAAAGAGGCCAAAGAGGCAATCCTATCATCTCTGAGGGATTCGTGCAAGATAAGAGCCGCGCGGATGAGGAAGAGCGTCAGCATCCGGAGGTAACTTCAATTATACGCACAAAGCGGGATGACCTGGAGCGCAAAGAGCCGACTCGAGAAAATTATACCGTCGATCTGTTGCTTTGCGAACCAACTCGTTATAAAGTCGTCCCTCGTTTCTATCGTTTCGGCTCCGTCGGTCGGCTCCTTGGCGATGACGGGATAGGCTGGGGAATTAGGGGCGGGGGGGGCTGGGGCGGGCGGAGGAGAGTGCGTATATATATATATATATATAAAATAGGTTATGAGATCGATGGATGGATCGATCGGCCTTTTAAAGCCAATCTCGCGAGTATTTCCATTAGACGTGCTCGGCTGCGAGGAGGCCCGCATGACTGGATCCCGGGAATTCCGGGCCGGCTGTATCTCATCCCCGTGGCAAACTGATTTCTTTGTGTTCGCAGGCTCGGGAGGGAGGCGAGGAGCTCCCTCAAAGCGCCGTCGTCACTCCCGCGGAAATCACCGAGGACGCTTCAAAGGTAAGACGAGCACTCTTTTTACATATTCGGGAGGGGAATGGCGGGCGGGGCTGGAGGGGGTGGCTTCTTACCTCCATGCGTGAGACCTCGGTACCGCTCCCTCGACTACTCGCCACTTCAACCACCTCCTCCTCCTCCTCCTCCTCCTCCAACGACTGCATCCGTTTTCCCGCTCGGTGCGCTCCATTTCAGCTCAAAGTCCGGCTCAGGACTCAGAGGGTGATGGCGCGAGAGGGGGTGGGGGTG
Source organism: Ceratosolen fusciceps (assembly GCA_018883505.1). Classification (NCBI taxonomy): domain Eukaryota; kingdom Metazoa; phylum Arthropoda; class Insecta; order Hymenoptera; family Agaonidae; genus Ceratosolen; species Ceratosolen fusciceps. The sequence goes on from RCIC01000016.1 coordinate 3,904,516, forward strand.
GGTGGGGGGGTGGGGGTAAGCGGACAGGTAGCCTTTTCCGGGCAATGACATTTTACTTTTGGCGAAGGGCGTCGTCATAAGGGAGAGGAAGCCGACGAGCCGGGCAGGGAGGAGTCCGAGGAGTCGGTCGCCGGATCCGCAGACAAGGCCAAGAAGATCCATCCTGCCGGCATCCGAGAAATCCAGGAGCAAAAAGTTCTCGGCCCCGAAGGATCGAGGCTGCGCCGAGTCACGCCGCCAGATGTTCGACATCCGCGAGCTCTGGGCTCGGCATTTCATCGAGAAGCAGACGATTCACCGACTCGTTAAGTCCCTGATGCTCATCTGATGGCCGCGACACCCACTGCCCCCCTCCCCCCCCCCAATAACCTTTTTTAACAATAAACAGAGACCTCCATCTATTTATCTTCCAGCCAGTTTCATTGATCGGGACTCGACGCCCGAATAACCCCAATAACCCCAATAACCCCAATAACCCCGGACACGCGAAAATTCATACCCTAGTGGACTTTCATAAAAAGCCTCAGCGACTCCTCCAAAGTTTTTATAACTTTTTAAAATGCCGGAATCCATTGGCACTTGTAAAATTTGACAAAAGTTTCGCCTTCCTTCCTCTATTTTTCTCCCCTCCCTCTACAGCCCGGTCAGTCATCGATTCCCTCGGATATTCTTTTTATTAAATTCGCCCGCCATTTAATAATGCCCTCCCGTACCCGGAAAAGCCTCTCCTACCCCTCCGACCTTCTAATAACCCCAATAACTAATAACTAATAACAATAACAATTGATTAGCGGCGCGGGTGAGTTGTCATTGTTTTTTACGGGGCGCCACCTGTCGGCTTAGTTGACGCATTAGGGAAAGCGATCGAATCAAAAAATGCGTAATTGAGGCTTAAATTTTATGTCGCAGCGTTCGTATCGACGGATGCTCGGACACGAGGAGTTTCAGCCACTGACGTTGAATATCGTCACGGAGCGACTGACGGATCCTTAGGAGCAAATACCCGCGTGACACGTGATTAATAAAGAATTACGTTTTCCGGCGCCTCGAACATGTCGCTCTTAAAACTTTATTTGAAAACGATTTTCTTCATCGGCCGCTTTAGACAGAGAGAGAGAGAGAGAGAGAGAGAGAGAGAGAGAGCAAGAAAAAAGAAAGAAAAAAAAGAAGAAGAAGAAGAAACGCTTCGTTCCTCTTTTCCTTCGTTTATTTCTCTAAAAATCCCGGCAAGTCTTTGGGAAAGCGGATGAAAATGCCGAGCCTGCGAACACGCCTTGGGAGAGCACCCGAACGAGTCCTCTGCCCCTTCCACAGAATACCCACACGCACAAGCGCACCCATACTTAGATATAAATATTTAGTTTTGTAATTCATTTTTTTCGTAATTTACTGCGGCGGAAGGAGCCAAACATTCGGTTATTCGTATCGGAAAAATAGGAAAGACGGAGGGTGGGGGGAGGAGGGAGGAGCTTTTACGTACGCGAGTTCGCAAATCCCGTGAATGGCAATTGATTTTTTTTATTTTTGATTTTTTTGATTTTTTTTTTTATTTATTTTATGACTTTGCTCTCGCAGAAAGCGTCATTACCCGGCTCCGTCGAGGCAGAAACGTCAATGTAACGTACTTAGGGCGCGTTCGGCAAAAGCCCGCCTCGATATACCTCGGCTGCTGCTATTTTAAAGAGGTATTAATGCTAAAATCATGAATAGGAGGACTGTGGCTGGGATACAAGTGTCAAAGGTTAAGTGTGCAAAATGCCCGAAAATGAGTATTATTGCTCCTGAGTGTACTTTATTTCATATTTATTTCTTTATTTCTTTCATTTCTTTCTTTATTTAGCGTATTATTAGAGAGATTTTAAAGATTTGAGGGATGCGAATGCCGTTGGCCGACCTTATTTCTATCGATAATTCCCACGGCCACGAGTGTGAAAGGTATTTTTGTTTATTCGAATACAACGTTCCTGCGAACGTTCCCTTTCTCAAGCCTTCGATCCCACTCGGAGATTTCTATTTGAGCTCACATTTTTACCTGAAATTTCAACCTTTTACACATACTCTTCCGATCTTATCTCTCCCTACTGTATATATTGGGGGCTTATACATATACATATATACGTGCAAAACCATATTAGGGAGTATTTTGCAATAATAACGTGCTACGTATAAATGAACTTTTTTCCTTCTTCTTCTTCTTTTACTTCTTTTACTTTTTTCAACACCAATTAAATAAGTAGATAATTAACAGCTTTTCACGTCCATTCACAAGTCATTATGTATTTTAATGGGGGGGGGGAGAAAAAAAAAGTATTCTTAAAGCACTGAATAGCAGAGAATAGCAGCGAATAGCAGCGAATAGCACTGAATAAAGAATAAATTATTCAAATGTAATTTTAATTACATTTTGAATAGCCTGGCGGCCACGCGTATTCTGTAATATACGTACACATCTCACCCCGGTACGAGGAGTAATTATTACGAGAATTTCATACACATTACTAATTCTTCCTACTAATTTTCCTTGCTTCTGAGCTTCTGAGCTTCTGAGCTTCGAGCTTCGAGCTTTGGGAATAAAAAAAAAAGTACACAATGCCAAGGATACGTAGTTGGCGCCGGGATTTCTATTTTCTATTAAAAACTATCGCATGACAGTAGTCCAAAGCTCCATTGATGATTTCCTTGCAATTACGCGACAATAGATAATTGCAACATTCTTGTAATATTTTTACCCTACCAAGTCGTAACGTAATTTAATTAAAAAAAAAAAAAAAAAAAAAAAAAAAAAAAAAAAATCGCAACAAAACAAAACTCTTCCAAGGGATTAAACACTTGGTTATTATTTACTTTTAAATGCATCGGTCATCTTAATAGCCGTTGTTGACTGTTGATACGGTTTCCTTCTTCCCTCACCTGGACCTTTGACCTTTGACCTTTGACTTACCGAGCCACTAAACCGAATGCATGCATAATTGAAATTAACGTCTCGATACATTTCATACAATGACGCGTTGTCCGTTTCCGTATAAATCAACGTCTCGTTTCTTCTTTTACTCTATTTTTTTTTTTAATAAAGCTCGAAAGAGCGTCGGTCGCCATTGTATTCGTAAAATCGAGTAAAGTTCAATTAAAGTCGGAGGAGATGTAAAACTGTTGGAGGGAAGGTAAGTCGATCGGGTGCACGAGGATAATATAGCGAGTTGACGCGGCGCGACGCAGCCAGGATAGATGATTATTGCTGACCGGCCTTTACGAGCCCAAAGACAAGAAAGATAATAAAATCAGAGACGAATATACCAGATGCCCTTCGGGCAATAAATTGTAACAAACCCCCCACCACCCGGGGTTTTTTTTTCCGGTTTTTAGCTCTTACCCACTGCCGGAATAGATGAATTTTTATCTTAGACGAAAGCTAACGAGTATGATTACGTCGTAATCATTATATATATATATATATAAAGGTCCTCTTGGGACTTATTTCTCTCCCTCACCCCACCCTCACCCCTCTCTTTCCATCCATCCTTCGTTCTTTCTTTCTCTCTTTCTTTCTATTATCATTAATGAGAATGGAAATAATTGTCTGCCCAAAGACGCTTATTTATTAAGCGGAAGTCACCTGAAATATTAACAGCTGGAAAATGCGCCGGCAGAGGGCTTGAATTCAAGATGCTGAATACACCGGGGCCTTGAAGGGGCTCCTTGCCTCCCTTAAGGCTCTTGTGATTATTTTCTTGAATATAAATAGACAAGTAATATTTATCTCCAAGTATAACTACAACGGTGAATTTATTTTTTTTTTTTTACATTTTACGTGCTCGCGGCTAATTCAAGGCAATGTGTGTCGTACTATACTTTGATTAAAATTATAAGGACATTGAGATGGATAGAGGAGAGAGAGAGAGAGAGAGAGAGAGAGAGAGATTTAAGTCGTATTTAACGTTGAAAAAGAGGTCGAGTCGAGTCGGTTGAATATTGTAAGGGGAAGCCGAGCTCGAGTTAAGGGAATAACGTTGAAAAGCTGAGAGTTGAATCATCGATTGAGCGGGAGGGGGGACGATAGTGAGAGAGAGAGAGAGAGGGGGGGTGGCGCACTCTGGCAATATCCCGAGTACCGACCTACTTATGCGAGTCGGAAAAAGCGTCGGAGACAAGCGAGCGATTTATCAAGCCGATGGACAGAGCGAGAAGTAGAAGAAGAAGAAGAAGAAGAAGAAGAAGAAGAAGAAGAAGAGCGGTTTGGTAAAAGGACGAGGCCACTTTACGTACGTGGGAGCGTCGCGTTGCCGGCTCTCGGCTTTAACGTCCCGCTCTTCACCACCCCCCTCCCCTCCACCCTTAGCCAGCGGCTGTACGGCGCTGCGGCTCTACGGCGCTGCGACGAAAGGTTGTGTCCCGGGAAGGCGGGAAATCGATCGCCAGGACGACGCGCGCACCTCCGCAAACATGGCGCTCGGCCCCGACGCGACACTACGGACGTACCGGAACGAAGCCCGTGCCTAGAGTGCCCGAAGCCGTCCTGGACCCGAGGCCAATCGCGTTCCCCGGAGGCTCCAGCGGGCGCTTCCTCCCGACTCCTTGAATGCACGGCTGCCGACGTCGGGCCACCTCCTGGGCTTCAGCCGCATCGCCTGCCAGTCTTCCCCAATGACTCAGGTGAGGAGATCATACCCTGGCGTGTCTCGTCACGTGACCCTACCTCGGGATCGAAAGAGGGCGCGTGCGCGCAACCCCTTTACCGGCAATTTTCAAGTCAAGTCTTCCCTCCGGCGTACCGGCACGAGTCCATAACGTCCTGGGGCTTCCCTTCGCGTCGACGAGCACGTGTCCCGCGTACTCCCCCATCCTCGCGTGGTACTCTTTTCTTTTTATCTCCAATCGGATCTTGGAATGATCTCTCTCGCGACCCCGATAACCAGCTTATGACCCCGGATGCAGTCGCTACTACGGTTTCCTTTTTAATTTATCACTTCCCCCCCCGAACGCTAATCATTTTTATTTCGCCTGCATTAATTCGTCAGGGCTCTCTATTGTTCTATCCTATCGTCATGTTTTTAATAATTCGTAGGTAATCGATCGTTGCGTAATCGCAAAGAGATTTCTGAGAAAGACGTCAACAATACGAAACTATTGGGAAGCTAATAATAATTGGACCCTTTGGTCGTTTAAGCGCTTTTACATTTCAAGCGAATCGACACATTTACATTTTAATTAAACGGAGGTAATGAAAAAAGGATAAGGACAAGGATGAGGATGAGGATGAGGATAAGGAAAAAAATACGGCCGAATTTAAATTAAATAGTAGGGAGTCGAGGTCGATATTGACTTTGAGCCTTACTTGTCGAGGCCCGATCCATATTCGGGCCTCGCGAGCCTCGGCTTTCCCAAACGATATTATTTTTATTTTTCATAGTAATGAGCGCGAGAGGGAGATGAGAGGGAGTCCGGTCCGGCATGGAATATTATTATATCGCGGATAATACTCGAGCGACGTATATTCGTCGGGGCATTGAACGTGCGCACGTGCATTATTGTTTGCTCGGCCTGATTTTATAGTTTTTCGATATCACTCGGGTAATTAACTTTATATTGTTGCTCTCGATATGAAAATCACCAATCACCATAAATACACCCTGATCGTTAAAAGAGGAAAAGATGAAAGGGCGGGGGGGGGGGAAGAGAAAGGAAAATAGACTTCGCGAGGCGATACGTGGGGGGGGGAGGGGGGAAATAAAATTGTACATTATTGACAGCAATACGGATGACGTTTAAGCGAATGAAAAAAAAAAAAAAAAAAAAAAACAGAAAAAAAAACGGCGCGCATTGGCGATAATTGCGAGTGGGTGGGTGGGTTGGGGCTCGAGACCCGTGCTACGTTAAAACGGACATTTTTCCTCATTTTCTCCTTAATTATGTCACGGAATGCGCTGGCAAATCTCAAATAGTTGGCGAGTCTCTGGTGCGCTTCAGCGAATGGGAGCCGAAGGAATCCGAATTTTATGCTCGTATGCTTATAAGTTTGAGTAATTAAAAGTTCGGGAGCGAAGAAGTCTGTCCTCGTGGCCATTGTCAATTGACGAGAGAGAGAGAGAGAGAGAGAGAGAGAGGAGAGAGAGTCGATTCTCGCGAAGGTAGAAATTTACGAGCTATTCTCCTTGGCGATGAATCGACGATCCGAAAGATATAAAATTGAGTCGACGGTTATAACGTAACGTGGGTATAAGGCAGGCCTCGGTGGCGAGAAAGTGACGGTTGACGGTAAGGGGACGTAATTGGGGGCGGTGTGGGGGCGGATGGTCCAAGTTAATATCAAAGCGAAGTTAAAGTTGAGGGAAATTCGGAATTAGATTAGACTTGGATGGTGGCGGTGGTGGTGGTGGTGGTGGTGGTCGTGGTCATGGTGGTTCTTCCAAAGAGCTCCTTGTCCTCCCGCTCGTTTAGGGGTTTAAGATCGGACTGGGGCTGCGGGTTCCCCCCCCAGCCAAAAGTATGCGGCTAATACGATTCACCGCAGGAGCGTACGGACGCCAGGTACGCAGAGGGAATATTATTTGACGGAGGCGAGCTCATTAACTAGCCTCGCAAGTCCGGACTGGCAGCCACTTCGAGGCGCCGCTATGCGAAGTAACGCACTCCCCCCCCCCCCACCCGGCTCCCGGCAGAAGCTCCCGTTTCGAATCCCCGTCTCGTCCCCGTCCGACTCAACTACGTGTTTACTCCTCGAGACCGGGGCCCGCGATAACCTTGCGTCCCCTCCTTCCCCGCCCCTCGCTCTCCACCGGTCCGATCATTCCCTTTTTAGCCTTTTTTTTTTTTTTTACATCCTATCCGCTTCTCCCCCTTCCCATTACACGGACGACGTTTTTTATTCTTAATCGCTCGCCACTTTATTTCGACTATCGCCGTATTATACAAACCCGCATACTTATCTCCTTAAACCACTTGCTCTCGCCACTCTTATACGATCTCATTAAAGCTAAAAAATCTTTTCCCGCAGACATTTACCTTTTGAATATACATACATATGTATATATATATATATATTTTTTTTTTCTCTCTCTTCTTTTTATAGTCTTCTCGGACAAGCAGAATTTCTTTTCCCCTCGCTCGCTCCTCCTCCTCCTCCTCCTCCTCCTCCTCCTCCACTACCGTTCTACTCCTGCTCCTATGACCGTTAAAGTTATAATCCAATTTCAAAGTATTTTTAAGAGGTCCGCAGCTACGCAACTGGCCGCGTAACTGGTCAATTCGAGGGCGCTTTTAATGAAAAGCACTATAAATGCAAAGCGAACTTCGATTTTTAAAAGCCATTTCTTGTATAAGGGAATTAAGCACATACGATAATTCTCACTTGCTAAATACCGTTTTATTTTTATCTCCGATTATATCGATGGCTTTATAACTCAATCTTCTTTCTCGACTCTCTCTCTCTCTCTCTCTCTCTCGCTTACACACACACACAGGCGTGCACTCTCTCGCCACCACCACCACCACCACCACCACCATCACCAACACTCGAACTTCACTTAAAACTCACATTCCCATATATCGTTGGAAAGCTCCGTGCATTACATTATCGCGGAACGTTAGATACGACCGTCAAAGTACAATAGCTCAAACATTACGTGGCCTTCGTTATCAAATGATTTTTAAATTTTGTTTAAGTTTTATAACGATGGGAAGCGGGAATACCTTAGAGTACTGCCTCGCTAAGGAATTTTCCACTTAAGACTAACTGCTTCCCTTCCAATTTAAGACATTCAAAAAAAAAAAATTTAAACGAAGTAGAAGAAGAAGAAGTAGAAGAAGAAGGTATTACGATTACTCCTATTATTATTTCTATTATTATCATCATTATTATTACTATTATTACTATTAATACTACTACTATTATTATTAATATTTGTACGAGTGGCCTAATTAGGGTAAATTTATATTTTACAGAATTAAAAGTGATTTAAATTTTTTAACGTAACCCAGATTGGTACGGCCCCGTTCTCGGATTATCTAATTCAGTTATCCCTCCGGAATATATTCGCCGCCCCGAGGAATCCGACGCGTAAAACTTATTACGGAGTCGCCGCGCCCTCAAGGATTCCCTTGGCTTTCTCTTACCTTACGCCTTTCCCAGGTTCATTGGGGTTCGTAGGAGACGCGCGACACGTCCTTCTCTTATACTTCTTTCCGATAACAATAATACTTGGTATATATATATATATATGTATATATATTCGAAGGTCGAGGTAAACTTAAGAAACCGTAGGGAAAAACACTCCATTTGACAACTACCACTTGACAACTACCACTTGACAACTACCACTTGACCCGAATAGACGCTTTTTATATTCAACTTTTATTCTGGATTTTTCAGCGCTGCCCGAGGCACATCGGCTACTACTAATGACAGTCGGATTGAAATATTTGAAATATTTCAAACAGTCCTGCCTTCACTGTAGCCCCCCGCTACCCCCCCACCCCACTCCAAGAGTTTCGCTATAATTTATTTAATACACACACACGGACGTTTAAGCTCCGCGGTGCTTATGAGGCCGAATCCAGCACTCGATATTCGAATATTTCGTCATTAGAAGTTTCTGCGATTTCGTCGTAATTACGCCTAATTACTTTTACGAACTCTGTTGTCCTTCATTACACGAATACAAATGAATGTAATTCCTTTAAGGTAGCGGGGAAAGGGGGAGGGTACAGTAGTTCTCCCGCAGAGGGCACAGTAGTTCTCTCGGCCTCAATACTATTTAATTTTACGAATGCAGCTTTAATAGAATTCTATGCTCGTTTAAATAAATTATAAGAGAGAGAGAGGGAGAGAGAGAGATTAGAGGATCCGTCTGATTTCGTAATTACTTTTACTATAACGTTATACCCCCTATTTTTATTTCACACACGCACACACTTATATATATATATATTCATGTGCCTATAATTTTTATTATTTCGCGCACACAAGTAATGGCATTTCAAATTATTTTATTGTTAGAGGAGAAGAAAAACTCCGTCTGCGTATGACACGTATTGCACTTGATTTTTTTGTTTTGTTTTGTTTTTACAAATATATTTTTTTCCTCGGGTTAAAAAAGAGGAAAGAAAAATAGAAGAAGAAGAAGAAGAATGCCCCTTGCAGTTTACGCGATCCTTATTTACGTTTAATCGTTTCGTTTCCCCCTCCCCCCTTGTAATTATATTCCCAAGACGGGCTACTTACCGCAATTACAATTTAAAAAAGCTTAACAAATTTATACAAAAAAAAATTTCCCCGCCGTCTTCTCTCGTATTCGGTCCCGTTATCCTTGATATTCCGGGTTTTTATGAAAGACACAGAGCTCGGCCTGTTTATAAATTTATTTCGAGCAATCGCTGGGGTTATAATAAGGGCCTGTTATTCGAGGCACGATTAGCATACGCGTGCGCGCGGGCACGCATATTAATAATAACATTTACTCCTTTTTATTATATAATATAATATAGCGGCCGTCCGTAATAAGTCCGGTCCTTACGATGAATAAAATTAGAATTAAAATAGAGAAGACTCGAGTTTATTCGAGGGGGAAAAAAAAAAAAAAAACTTCCCCGTGCATTTATTTAAGTGGAAAATTGAAAAATTCATTTTAAATATTAAACCTATTATACCGACAGCCAATTAGTATGTTAAGCGCACGGAGTCACGCCGTAGTAGTTATTTTATATTTTACAGTAAGTTAAATTCCTTTGATTTCAATGGAATTCATGCCCCCCTGCATTTTATGAATAAGGAACAATTTATTATTATAAAATACTTGGCGTTTTGTTAAGATCGTTGTTAAGATTCTTCGGCTTACTTTACCTAACGATCCGTTAATAATTCAATTATCAATTCAATTATCAATTCAATTCTGTTTACTTTAATATTTCCGATTTATTATTCCGATAATGCTTAACTTAATGTTGTTTTAATGCGCTAAAGCGAAACACGTTCGATTAACAAACACATTTAATAAACAATGGCATAAAGGCGATTGTGGTAGGTCTTTAAGGTCTTCTAATTTGCCGTGGCAGACAAATTGTTGTCTTTTAGGTATAGAAAATGCCGAGGGGCATTGTTTTATTTGCTCTTACACGCGGCAGCAGCTGCCCGAAAAGAAGGCCGGTAAAAGCATGTCTCTCGTTAAATTGGGGGGGGGGGGGAATATAATTTCTATGAAATATTTCTGTCGTGCAATATCGTCTTAATTGAAACTAAACAATAAGTGTCGATAAAATTTTATTCCATTACTTCGTAAAGCTTCCTTTATTAAACGGAACCATATAATTATCGAATACGTAACGCCGAGACAATTGTAAACAAAGACTATTAATAAATATCAAAGATTATTTACGAAATAGGGGCTATTCTCGGAATACTCCTTCCCACCCCCCATCCACCCACCCCCAAAGCTCCCTTCCACTATTCACTACCAATAAATGACGTACTTTTCATTTGAATTACGTCCCTTCTCTTTCTTTCTTTCATTCTTTCTTTCTTCTTGCAAGTGTTTGTAGCCCCCACGTACACGAGATGCGTAATGAAATTGAATATTAAAGCAAACTTTATATGAATTATAAAATAAGTTTATATGATCGAAATGTTGATTTTCACGATCATTATGCTAATCTTCATTAAATCCCAGAACTATTAAAAACTTTCTCATACCGTTTTAATAGTTGTATCATTTTTTTGTCCATTCAAGTTTCACAGAATTTCTCTCATTCCGCGCATTAATCCAGTTCGAGCGCTTTTTATGATTTATTTATTTTATTTTATTTCTCTCTCTCTCTCTCTCTCTCTCTCTCTCTCTCTCTGCTTTCGCGGATAACGATATGCTTAAGGCACAGCGACTTTTGCGCTTCATTCGATTACAGTAAATTAATAGAGCGTTTGCAAGTGTTTAGTGATAATGTATCCTCTAGGTGTACGCGTCCGCAGCCCGTCGTTCTGAAAATAAGGTCTTTGTACAATAATCCTGACGGGGGCGAGCTTCCCCGTATCCGAATAACCCAAGCTTGTGGGCTTTTCGAAGAAATTAATGCGAATAAATGGGATCTTCCTTGCGTTCTTCAATTAGCCTTATTAGTTTAAATTTAAGGATACGTTGTTGTCGTTGTTGTTGTTGTTGTTGTTGTTGTTGGGTTAACGCGTTATTGGTAACGATATTTTTTTAAAAAGAATTAAGGTAAATGTTGGGACCAGTGCTTTACCTCGAATAGAAAGCAAACTAACTCGTAATTGTATGCAATGCAATGCAATGCAATGCAATGCAATGGAGAAAAAGTAAATAAATAAAAAAAACAAAAAACAAGAAAAATGTTAGGGAAAGCAAATGAAACGAAGACCGTTGCGGATGACGTCATTGTTTATCTGCATTCTTATTTAGTTTGCAGTGCACTGGTCTGAAAGGGAAGGAATGGCACGGCCGGGTGGGGCGGGCGGGGGGGAGGGGGAGAAAAGGGGAGGAGAAAGAAAAGAAAGGGAGAAAAAAAATAAAAAAAAAAAAAAAAAAAAAAAAAAAAAAAAATTAACATCGCCAATTACGCGGTCACGGGGGGAGGGGATGAACTAGTTGTGTGCGTGTGTGGGTGCGTGGGTGTTTGGGGAGGGAGGAGGGGGGGCAGGATAGAGGTGGATGACGGAGGTCGGGTTGCGGGCGATGGGCGGGTCGCGTCAAAAGTAGGGAAAAAAAAAAAAAAAAAAAACCGGAGCCAGTCGGCAAAGCTCGCTAACGAGAGGTAAACGTGATTAGGTATTCCTCGGTACTCTTGCGCCAGCTCAAGTGTGTATATGTCATTTGCAACCACATGAATTGCTTTGACGTTATGAAAAACTCGACTATTCCATCCTTCCTTCACCCTCCGGCCTCTCGTAGTCCTCCAACCCTTGCCATCGCTACCTACGTACTCTTTTTTCTTCTTCTTCTTCTTCTTTTTCTTTCTCTCTCTCTCTCTTTCTTTCTTTCTTTCTTTCTTTCTTTATTCATATATTTCTTGCCGCCGCTCGGAAACTCAAATCAAGTTTCGTTTTGAACAGGCGACGCTCCGCTTTTTTGTCTTACTCCGGCGCGCTCCTTTTCCTCTCTCTCTCTCTCTCTCTCTCTCTCTCTATCTCTCTCTATATATTTCTCCTTCGATTTCTGCCCTGCCCTGCAGTTCGCGTTTGCGTTCCTCCTCCTTATTCTCCGTTCGGTTCGCGCTCGACCGAAGCCTTCGACGTTCCGCCGGAGCGTGCCCGAAGGAAACAGACCCGACAGTCGGACAGAGAGAGAGAGAGAGAGAGCGAAGCGGAGGCTCTTTTAAAAGACGCCTCGTCGACTCGCAAGAGCCACAGCCGAGAGCGAGCTATTAAATGGCGTTGGCTGCTGGGTGCTGGGTGTTGGGTGTTGGGGGCTGGGGGCTGGGGGGGGGGGCGTATGAAAACGAGTGGAAGGGAATAAATAAATTGATGGTCGGTTCGGAGGGCGGTGGGTGAGGGGTTAAGAAAAGGCCCGTATTGGGTTGCGTTTGAAGGCGGTCGGGAGGAGGCGGGGGTGGTGGTGGTGAGAGACTTTTCAAAGGATGAGTTTGGCCGATGCAGGTGTGCTCGCGAGACAGGAAGCCGGGCTTCTTTAGCCGCGGGTCGTAGCTTTGAAGCAGCTCGGGAATGGGAGAAAAGAGTGTCCGGGAGAGGAGTTAGTGCGAGGGAGCCTTGGAGCAAGCAGCAGCTCCCAATGAATAGTACTCGGTTTATTTTGTGGGTTAGTAAGTTAGGGGTCTCCGATTGGTCGCCCGGAGCTAATGGTTCCTACCTTCGACTGGAAAATGCCAAAAGAGTTTCCGGCCTTGGGGATAAACCGAAAGAGGAAAGTTTGTGGGCCGATCTCGTCTCTCTCTCTATCTCTCTCTCTCTCTCTCACTTTGGCTCTCTCGAACCGGATTACACGGGGCAGCGATTTAATTCACGCGACATAAGGCCAAGGAAATTCGTAGCCGATTACTTCACGGCGCGCTTCATCTACTATTGACGAGCGCTTACGCTCCTCCTCCTCCTCCTCCTCCTCCTTCTTCTTCTTCTTCTTCTTTTTTTCTACTCTTGTTCTCCTTCCCCTCCCTCTCCCCCCGCCACTCCTGCCCCGAACTCTCTCACCCACGTATACGTATTTCGTTCGCTTCTTTTTTACAGCCATTGCCCCCCCCCCGAAGCTTAAATTCGGCTGCAATTCGGTTTTACTTTGTTTTACTTACCTTGGGATTTGAGAGAGAGAGAGAGAGAGAGAGAGAGAGCCGGAGTGCGGCTTAGTGCGTCCTAAAACTGCTGCTGCTGCTGCTGAATACTCTATTGAGGGGATACTTTTCGCTGATAATAAATGGGGCCGAGAGATAAATTCAGGATAGTGCGATCGCCCTGCAAATTAATGACCAAGCCAAACGAGAAACACGTATTAGTTATTAACAAAGCCGTTGCTCGTTGTTGTTGTTGTTGTTGTTGTCGTCGTTGCGTGACGAGCTTCGTAAGCTCGAGGAGAATTCAAAGGACCTGGCACTCGTAATGCCGACACATTTATCTTTATTCCATTCCACTTACTTAGCTTTTTTCATTTAAGCCCGAACTTTAACTGCAGCTGACTCTTATCAAGCATCAGAGTTCGCCTTGCGCTCCCCGCGCACCTGTTTAATTTCACATTTTTTTCCCTCCCCCATTCCCTCGACTCGTCCGCGTTATATTTTCCTTTATCACGTCACATTGTTCATTTCTTCATTGTCCTACGACGCTTAAACTGCTTGGCAACAAGTTGCTCTTACACTACACACTCCTTATGAAACATTGTTTTACCCCTGTTTTGTTTTAACGCGTATTTTAAGATCGAATCGAGTGCTTTTATTTTCGAATTTACATGCCCTCGAGCTCGCTCGCATTTATTCCCTGCCAAAGCTCACGTTACACCTATAAGTTTTACCCTCGCCTTAACCCCCCACCCACCCCCCAGTACGTTTTGAGAAAAAGAAAGAGCGCAATTCAATTAACTCGTATTCATACGAATTGTGTTATAATTAAGTTACATACTTCAAGTACGATTAAGAATCTGTAGATAAATAATTAATTAATTAATGAGATAACGAGATCGAGTTGACGCTTCATTATTAAAATACAAGAGCTTTATGACTGACGTGACGAAGAGAAAAGAGAAAGAAAGGAAAAGTAAAAGAGAAAAAGGAAAGAAATGATAAAAGAAACCATCGCCTTTGTCAGCTTAATTCATTTATTAATATCCACTGCGTATTATTTATTCAGTATATGTATATTACGTCTGGCGTGTCCTCGTTCTATGTAATTTTGAGAATAAAATATTTGAGTAATCTTTGCGGATATGTTAAAAAAAAAAAAGAAGAAGACGAAGAAGAAGAAAAAAGAAGAAGAAGAAGGAGGAGGACTAATGAAGCCGCGAGAGAGAGAGAGAGAGAGAGAGAGAGGGTTCTTTTATTAAAAATGTAAAAATCCGTGCAACGCTTGGCCCGTCGCGTAAAAAGTCAAGTGAAAATTGTATTGAGAATCGGGGAAAAGCCCGCTTTCCCGTCGTCGGCAAAGGCTCATTTTATTAGTAGAGATAGAGAGAGAGAGAGAGAGAGAGAGAGAGAGAGAGATTGTATAACGAGTGAGAATTATCGCAGAAATTAAAGGGCAGGAGTATGAGGGGAGGGTAAAACGCAGTAGTGGCAATATTAATCAAAGAAAATGCCGAGCAACCGAAATCCCCTTCAAATTAAACTTATTTTCCCGTATTTGAGCTCGTTAGCCCGACACCGTTTCCATCGAACGAGTCCTAGCCGCCCTAACGAAATCAGCTTATGTAATGGAGCAAAAGGGAGCTCTGTAATCGGAAACATCCTTCGCTGCGGAACAACCAGAGGCCTGGGCAATTTTATCCCGGACAACGCGCACAGGTTACCTATTTTTTTTTCCCTCCCTCCCTCCCCCCCTCTGACCCTTGATCACTTATTCCGCGTTAAAATATTCCGAAAATTCGCGGAGCATAAATTAGTCGAGCCGCGACGTCGGATTAAATATCCCCCGGGCATTTAATCAAAGTCGAGATGTAGGTTAAAGAGTGTCGTTTCTCCCGTTTTCAACTATAAGAAAATAACTCGTCAAAGACGTGTGCGCATAGAGCACGTGCGCTTGGTGGTCGAGGGGAGGGAGCGGCAGCGACGAGCAGGAGTAAATAAGAAAGGGGAAGAAACACCGGTCTTTATAATTTATACGGGAGCCGTCGAAGAAGAAATGCTCGGCTAAATGATTAAAAGGGATCTCTAAAGTCCCGTTGAAAAGGGAAGCTGGAGAGCCTCGCTACCTCGGATGCGTTTGGTTGGTCCATTCGGTGCATCGGAGCTCGAGAGAGAGAGAGAGAGAGAGAGAGAGTCCGATCTATTTTCCTAAATACTCGAACTCTTTGTTACGCCTGCCTCTGTAACCACCGCCACCACCACCACGACCACCACGACCACCACGACCACGACCACGACCACGACCACCAGCGGCGCTAATGCCCCCGCCCCCCCGCGCCAACCGAACTTTTTAATATCTTCTGCATCGTCATGCATTTGGAGCGTCATATGCATTAGAGCCGGCCAAAGAGACGTGGAGAGGGTGCTTGGTTTACAAGAGCAGGGACAATCGGGGCTCGAACTAAAGTTCGTCGTGTGGATGAGTTTTTCAAAATTTAGAACACGCTAGGCGGAAAAATCCAAAGCCTCATCATCCCCGGCATTGTCGAGCGATCCACTAAAGCTGCCGACGGTGTATACGTGCGAGCCAGTTGCAACTGCTACCAACTCCGACTCCCGCGCAATCGTACTCTCGTCGGGTATCGCGAGGTATCGCGAGGTATCGCGAGGTATCGCCCGACTCCTCGATTGTACGAGACGTCGAGAGGGATGTGAGGGAAATCACCGGATGACCTTCACGGGGAAGATACGCGAATACGTGAAGGTTCGATGGCAGTTGCCGGAGACTCGCGGGGTTACGTTTGTCGTAAGGGAATTAGTAGTGGGGTTACTGGTAACAAGGCCGAGACACGATTAGGACAACGTATCGATTAGTCGGATAATAGCAAGTTTGCATATCATTAGGGCCGTTAACGGCCTAATTGATGTTAAAAAAAAAAGAAGAAGAAGAAGAAGAAGAAGAAGAAGAAGAAAAAGAAAAATAAGTATACGTTTTAATAAATTCGAAAACGAGGAGAGAGAAATAAAGGAGAAAGAAGTAGGGGGAAAATGGCTGTTTTTGCCGAGATGCAGCAGACGAATCAATAAATATTTGCGCAAAGTCACTCATTGCCCTGTTTAATATTTATCCTAAAATTCCTCAAACAAATTAATTGAAAAAAACTTTAGCTGCGCAAAACGTTCATAGAACTTTTAATTTGATTTTGTTTTTGTTGCTTTCCGAGCCGACGGATTTCAAATGAGTCCATAATCACGTATGGAAATACATCGCGGCAAATACATCGCCGCGCGCTCTTCTATCCCGTTAAGATCTTGTTCATATATATATATCGCTCGAGAAATATATATAATAAGACAGATATTGTCGTGTATTTTAAAAAATAAAGCCGAGAAAGTTGCCGGCTCCACTGGATTCTAAAAGGCTTTTATCTATTCAATGTTTTTTATGTGACCTTCGGGATGTATGTAAAAAAAAAAAAAGAAAAAAACCGCTCGCGGCTCAATTAAAAATAATACGAAATTATATTACATTACATTATATTATATTATAATCGGGAGAGAGAGACGCTCATCGATCGAAAATCTATGCGATACGCAACAAACAAAAATTCTTTGGACATTTTTTATTAATTTTTTTATTTTCCCATTGATAATTTCAATAATCCGCCTATCGGGTCGCCGAAAGTACAAAGACAAGAGGTAAATATAGAGAAAATTCACTTCGAAAGTCCGTTCTAACTCCATTTAGCAATGTTGTGCATCGATATTTTAATATATTCAATGCAAATTTCGACCCCATTGATTTAATACCCCGAAAGCTAAATAATATCTCTGACAAAATAGAATCATTAGTATGTATTGATCCCTATAATAGTTTTCACATTACGATTTACATAAAAATTGCGAGCAAATCAGATTGAACGTCGATTTTTTTAATCGCAAAGAATATATTCCAAAAGTTTATTTACCTCAATTTCCTTGAAGCATAGGCTAAATAGAACAATATGTATATATATATGCAAACATTTAGAAAGATTGATTTGTCAAAGCATTATCCGTTTACGCGATAATTAATAAAAATAATTTCGCAGCTTCGACGAGGATAAATAATTTTTACAAAGTCCTGCTTTGGCGTCCGGAGTGCTGCGAGTAAAGCCTCTTTCTCCATTTAAGAAATAAGTCGCTCGACTCGAACTAATGTGCCGTGTAATTACTGTAAAAAAAAAAAATTTTAATTTAAAATAGACAAGCGAGTAAATGGGTGGGAGGCCGTTGGGTGAGGGGTGTATGAGGGCGAAGTAAGTAGGATCGTTTAACTTGATTCGCTGGAATTAATTTTTCTTCATGTTCTCATGCATGTTCAGCGTCACTTGACGAATACAAGACATTTTTAAATAGCGACGAAACGCATTAGAATACATTGTCTGTAATGAAATATTTAATGAATGGTATTCGGGCATGAGGTCGAAAGGTACATTAAAAAACAAAAGAAAAAAGTACCCTCAAGCATGTAGAGTTATAGCAATAACCCTCGCAATAGCCACCCAATAGCGCTTGCCGTACCGTCGACTCGTGACAATCATAATCGTAATAATAATGATAATATCGTCGATTTTCGGATAATTGACATTAGGCAGGCACGTGGAAGAAAGTTTTCTTATCAAACGTAGTAATTTGGGTAATTGACCGTCTTACGCATACAATACAAGTGATTATAATTGTCATTTTGTCGTGAAATGCGAGTTCCGTGGGCCGGGGCGGTTAGGCCGTGGCGGTTAGGCCGTGGCCGTGGCCAGGGGGGCACGAGGGGGGGACGGGAGGGGAGCAAAGGCTTTGCCTATTTGAATTATATGCGAAGGAGGAGATTGTTTTGTCACGCGACGCGCCCCGATGTTAAAGTGAAATGATAATCGTCCGAGTCGGCTGGCTGACTCGTGAGCTGACTTTGCCTGTGCACGGAATCGGGATCGAGCGATCCGAGCGAAGCGTCACCAGCACAAGCAAGAGGCACCAGCAACATCGCCGAGGGGACAAATTGTTCGATAGGCCACAGGGCCTCATTAATTATCCGAGCTCGGGCTTGTTATCTCGCGCGTTACCACCGATTTCACGTCCACGTATACTCCTCATTGAGTATCCGACGCGTCTGACGTAAGCGACTCATGGACCACTAAAGGCTCGTTTACGAAACAAACCCCAATAACCTTCTTCTTCCCCCGGCTGTCGAGATTCTCCATAAGCCCATCCCTTGCCCCCACCCCCGTCCACGAGTATTTCCCTATACGTCCCTCTACTACACAGGTCGGACATTTTCCTACAGCACAGTTGTCGTACGTAGCCAATGCTCCCAGCATCCCTATTATCCCCAATATCTATCTATACGTATGCATATATATATATATAAGACAAGTGATTATACGTAATAATAATAATAATGGGAACGGCGGTCATTTCATTCTACGATTCGTTTAATTTCAGTCACTTGCCTTTGCCTCCCCCGCCCCGAATCCAAGCCCATGTCTAAATAGTTGAAAAATTAAAAGTTAAATTTATTAAGCTAAAATTCGTATATTCATTACGTGGATGCTCAAGTCGAAAGTCTTAAGTAGAGCTTCATGTTTGAGATGCTTTCTCCTTTTATGCCACTTGACCTCCTTCCATATTTTTCAGCTTTTTATTTAATTACACGTTTCCCTTTATTTCCCGGACTTATTAAATCTTTATATGTAAATACGAAATAAAAAAAAAAAAAAAAAAAAAAAAAAAGAAAAAAGAGAAAAATAAAAAAATCGAAATGCAAAAATGCCGTATTATTAATGATATCGAGCCTCCTACCCTTCCCACCCTCCTACCCTTCCTTAATAAAGATGCCCAAGAATTTATGCTGCATAATGCACACTGCTCGCTACATTGATTCTATCGATCCGACTTTGCTCTTATTTAATAAATACACAGACAGGAATTGTGCAATAAAAGCCGTATGAAAAAGTTCTAACGAGTAAAAAAACGTATACGCGCGGATAATAAATATTGTAATATTGTAATTATCTAATTACGTGCGTCGATTACAAAAATATCATAATTAAATTGTTTATTTGTTTAGGCAGAGAGTTAATTAAGTAGGGAATTAATCGATAATCTTTATTTTAGATTATTTATAGTATATCGATGGAGGCCTCGTACCCTTTCTCCTTTCTTTTTCTTTCTTTTCTTTTCTTTTACTTTTTCCATGACTATTTTGTTTTAAAGGCCGATCGAGACTCCTTGAAGGAAACTCGTATATTCAGCTTCGAATAATAATTAAACTCACCCGACGCCTAATAACGTATTATAATTTTTATCCAAAGTTCTAATATAATATTCAAAAAGAGTCTTTAATTTCAGCTAAAACGACGCTGAACCACGTAATGCACATTAATTATTATTTCCCAATGTCCCTAAGTAAAGGTTGTTGTGCAATATTCTGAGAATAAACTATTTTCTTTTTTTTTTTTTTTTTTTTTTTTATCATTCCCCTGGTACAAGTGCATGTATTTTTTACGTAATTGCAATCGATTACGAAGCGATTGTGACTTTGACAAGAATAAAAGTACCAAAACAATGAAATTCCCCAACAACAACGACATCATACGGAGTTTCGTAATCTTCTATTTTTAAATAACGCTTAGAGTAATTAATTTTATTATTACTATCGGTCCACTCGAGCCCTACAATTTATATATTCTTCTTTTACATGGAAAGACCGCGCGGGGACGGTTTATTCGATAATGCAAAGTTTTAACGAATAAGCTGCGCTTACGAGATGATAATAAATATTGCGAGTAACGTGTCACCGCAGCCTCGCTGTAATTTTATTTGACGAGACCTCCGTACCTCATACCAATAAATAGATATTCATAAAGAACTAATTTCATATGCCCTCGCTTTAAAGCTTCTTCCTTTATGGGCAAGTACGCAGTGTCAGTGGGATGGCGGCTGGGGGGAGGGAGGGAGGCCTATTTAATGCACACGCACACATAAAGTAACGCGTACGAGCATGAATAATCAAGAATTAATCAAGATTTATTTAGCACTCAAATAATTTCGTATTATCATTATCGTTATCGTTATCATTATTGTCATTGTCATTATTGTTATTTATTATTATTATTATAATTATTGTTATTATTATACGTAGCAGATAATGGAACTGTACTCGGCGCCGCGCGAGGCTTTATTACGTGAAAACGATGGATAGATTTAATAGGAATTTTAGAAATTAGAAGTCAATGAAAAACTTTTATACGCCTATAGGAGACATTGGACTGATAATTCCGCTACGCACGTATATTCTTTTCGGATTATTTTATTTATTTATTTATTTATTTTTTTTTTTTTTTTCGATACATTAAGGTCTCCGGCTCTTCGCGATCGTTTGGGTCCTCGGATAATTTAACAGGTATTTTGTACACGTAAATATATTTCTATATTTAATTATTACGCAGTGCTGTAATCAAAGGATTTATCATGTCTGCGTTTTTCATTACACGCACGCTTTATACTGTATAAAAATTTTAATAGTCTTGTATGAAATTATAAAAGCGAATGAATGGCCTCTCGTGTTATAAAATAAAATTTCTATTACGATGGCATTATAACGTAAAATTGCGTATTTATGCAAATATTGTTCAATACGGCTGAACGGGGGTGGGGGGGGTGGGGGCTTTATCTCTGGTAGGCTGGTAGATTTGAATATTGTATACGAAGTGGCGCCGAAGACTGACTGGTTCAGCATCTCGTACTCAATGTAACGCTAAAATTCTGCGCTGCGACAAAAAGCTTAACGAATCTTAACGATGTCGCGCGCACTCGTTGAGCTTCTTGTCTTGAAAGAGACCTGCGGACGGGCTGAATAGCTGTCGTTAGTCGGCTAATTAACTAATTCGCATTCGAACCATAATTTACATATACATACACAGGTATATATATATATATATTTCGTGGCTGCGATCCTTTAAAGTAAAGTTCCCCGGGCTCAGAAACTTTTTCCACGACAAGGTAACGGAAGTTCCGGGCCACGGCATAACGAAAGAAGTGATGATAACAACAACAACAACAACAACGGCAACAGAACAGCAGTAACAACAATGATAATGATAATTGAAATAACGAAGTGAAGGGTGTGCTTAGCGTTACATTTGACGTGTATGTCTTTAAGATTTCTTAGTCGTTTCGTCGGTTGAAGGGGGGTTGTTGGGGTTGGGGTTGGGGTTGGGGTTGGGGTGGCGCGTAGGCGGCGAGCCTTGCTCCGACCAAGAAACTTTTCTCGAGGCAAGAAAGAAAGAAAGAAAGAAAAGGGGGAGGGGAAAAAACAGGTAGAGGGTGAGAGGGTGAGAGGGAAATGCGAACTGCGGGTTCGTGCGGTAACTGGCCAAGTCGCCGAGGCCAGGGACGCCCCCGTGACGTTTTATGCCGCGTTAATTACCTTGTCGACGAGTTTCTTGTATATCCTCGGTCCTTACCACGGCCAGCAAAAATTCCAAACGACCACGAAACTTCTCATGTTCAAATACCTATTCACGATGGACTTTCAAGCGAGCGAGCGAGCGAGCGAGCAAGGAAGGAGGCAATCCCTAAGGAGCGTACCAGCTTAGCCGATGTAATTTACGGCCACTTCGTGCCCTCTCACTCTATTCCCGAATAACCCTCGGACTCGAAGCCCAATAACCGTCTCTCGCGCTTTGATTTTTCAGATTTTTCAGCCAAACTATTATCGACCGTCTCCTTACTACTCTCCTCTCCTCCCCTCCCCCACCCTCTTTTATGAAAATTTCTAAAGCGGATGTGGCAAAAAGTTTGCTCGACGGTAATAAACTTTTCGCTGCCCCAATGACTTTTCTTGTATCAAGATATCGAAGCCACGGTATTTATTGTCTCTATAGGAGAGAGAGAGAGGGGCGGGGCGGAGGGGATTTATTAGCTTGTCAGACGCCGTGACATTATCGCGGTCGCTATGACGTCCTTTCTTAATTCGCAGCCAGTGGCAGCGAGCGGTGTCGCGCGCTCATAATTTTCTCGGTAATTGCGGCAGGGTCGCCGGGAACACCCGCTTCCGGCAATTCCGGAAAAAGTAAAGCAGCTAAAGATTAAGGTAGTGAAGTGCTCAGCCCCGGGTTTTGGCTGTTGCAGGTGAGATGTCGGCCGTGGAACCTAAGCTTCGTCAGCGTCCTCGTCCTCGGACTGTCGAACATGTTCTTGATTTTCTTGCATCTGCAATCGGAGAGCTGCAGCCAGTCCTTGCGGCTGGGCCAACTGGAGTCCGGAGACTCGGAGGACCGCGGCATGAAAAGCGCGTCCGACTCGGAGAAGCTCTGCCTCTCGGGGACGACGACGGGGACGACGGGGACGACGGGGACGGGGACGACGGGAACGACGAGGACGACGAGGGACGAGGACGGGGACGACGACGACGGCGAGCCAAAGGTTCAACCAGGAGCAGATGATACCAGGGATAGATGACTCGAGTGGCTTGAACCTCGACATCCGTACCGGACGTTGGGACTCCCGGCGTCTGTACCGTATGTTCGACTCGGTTCTAACGGGTTCGCGCTTTATCGAGCTCGCCGAATCGACGAGGGTCTGCCTGGCGACTCAGACCTCCGTAGAGAAGTTGCACTCGCTCGTACAGGTGGTGCACCAGTGGCTCGGCACGGTCTCGGTCGCCCTCTTCGTGGCCGGCGACGAGGAATTCGTAATCCTGCAAAAGTACCTGGAATACATGCGCAGGTGCTACGAGCCGATACGCGAGCGCGTGACCTTCTCGATCGCGGTACCTAGGACCCGGGCACCGAAGCAGCAGCCCAGGTACTATCCGCTGCCGGACTTTCTCGACTGCAAGAAGCCGGAGGGCACGCTCGCCCAGATGACGAGGTCCTTGTCGAGCGAGCAGGCCAACTGGAGGATACGCAACGTCTACCCGCAGAACCACATGCGGAACCTCGCGAGGAAGAACTGCCAAAGCGACTACGTCTTCTTGACGGACATAGACATCGTGCCGAGCACGAACCTCAGCCGCGCCCTCGAGGACTTCCTCCAAGCGGACAGCTGCGACAAGTGCGCCTTCGTCATCCCGACGTACGAGCTCGACGCCCGGGCGAGATTCCCTCAGAACAAGTCCGAGCTTATACGGCTGGCGAAAAAGGGCCTCGCCCGACCCTTCCACCAGAAGGTCTTCATTCACAACCAGTTCGCCACGAATTTCACCCGGTAAGTGTCCTCGTGTGTCCTCGTGTGTTCGTGTGTCCGTGTACGTGCGTGCGTGCGTGCGCGCACGCGCGATCTCGGCCAGGCTTAACTCGTGCTGTTCTTTCTGTTTTGTTTTGTTTTCTTACATCAACAAGTTGGATCATGGACCTGCTGCCCGAGCATAAAGCTCAGGAGAATGTAAGGACTGGAAGAGCGTACGTGAGCCACGATGTGACCAACTTCGAATTCCTCTACGAGCCCTTCTACGTCGCCCGGGACGTCGTTCCCGCTCACGACGAGCGTTTCATGGGCTACGGTTATACCAGAAATTCTCAGGTATGGTCGCTGCGATGGGCGGGTTGCGATGACGGGGGAGGAGCTGGGGGAGGGGGGTTATTGTCGGCGCGGGGGAGGTGAGTAATGGGGGGGAGGTGGGGGGCTCGCTCGAAAAGCTGGACGGCCTGCCGTCTGGATCGATGACTGGATCGAGCCCGATCTCGATTCCTATTCCATTTCCGGGAAATCCGGCGAGCGCAGACCAAAATGCTTTGCCTAACTCGCTTAACTGCCTGTGAAACGAGTTTCACGGCTTGACGACCAACTGTTGCGACTCCTGTCACGTCGCCGCCCCCTCCCCCCCTCCCCTGGCTTCCTGACACCAGGGAATCAACTGCAGAGCCGTGCCATCCAGCTTTTCCCCCGAGAAATCCGATCGTCTCCCTGCATAACCTTAGTGGCGTATCGTCTTTCCTTGCTCTTCCACGCCCCCCCCCCTTACCACGACCCCGACCGACCTCCACCGGTCCGCCCGTCCCCACCCCGCCGACGAGCGTCTCGACAATTTTAGCTTTATTTTTTCTCACCCCGTGACATTCTCTAAAGACTTTTTATCCTCCGCCGTCCCCTCTCCTCCCAATAACCTTATTTTGTTCTTTTACCTTCCCCCCACCCCATCCCATCCCATCCCAGACAAACAGCTTATTTTCCTCGTTAAGCGCAGGGGCTTTTTGTCCTCTCCCCGGCTCGCCTGTCCGCGCACGCAAAAAACCTTAACAATTGCAGAGAAGTTGTTAAATTAATCATCGTCCGGGCGAATCCGCTTTTGCGCAAAAGTTAAGATTTTTACAGAAATTAAATATTCAGCCACCAACGAAATGCCACCCGCGACCGTTCCCACCGTTCCCAGGCCGTCGATTTATTCTAAATTCGCATCCCACGGATTGCCGCAAGGACATCTACAATACACACGATAACAAAGGCGGACATTATTATTATTGTTGTTGCTGTTGTTGTCGTTGTTGTTGTTGTTGTTGTCGTTGTTGTCGTTCGATCGTACGGGGACTTTATTTGCAATTATAAGACAGCGAGTGAATAAAGGTGGGGCATTGATACCTCAAGGATTAAATCTTACAATGGGGCTCGTGCCGATGCGGCCGCGGGTGGCCGCTACCTTCGGACGTAATTGCTGGATCCGCGAGCCAGCGCATTACATTGCTCCTCGAGGACGGCTCGAGGCCGGGCACCACCGGGTAGGGATGATGTAATATTAACCGGTG
The DNA here is from genome assembly GCA_018883505.1 of Ceratosolen fusciceps. Classification (NCBI taxonomy): domain Eukaryota; kingdom Metazoa; phylum Arthropoda; class Insecta; order Hymenoptera; family Agaonidae; genus Ceratosolen; species Ceratosolen fusciceps. The sequence continues at coordinate 3,929,517 of RCIC01000016.1, forward strand.
CCGGATGATGGGCGATGGGTGATGCCCGATTCTAGACTATTAAGCCGGTGAAAAAGAGGGCGAGGGGCGAGGGGGGGGGGTGGCGGTAGGAAGAGAGGTAGGCATTGTGCGCGACCTGACGCATAGTAACGAGGCGTTGACGTGTGCAGAGCAGCAGCGGGAGCAACATCAGCGGTAGGCCGTCGGGGAAGAAGAGGCTCGCGAGCCGGGGCTCGGCTTTGATAATTCCAGTCTACGGAGGTGCTCGCGGGGCGATAATGGTTAAGCAGGTAGACAATGGGCGTCTGGTGGCGTATTCACGTGGAGCTCAGACGGGATGAACCGGCTCCAAAGTCGGTATCCTCCTCCCCGTCCCCGTCCCGTCCCCGTCCCCGTCCCCGTCCTCGTCACCCATCCACCACCGCCACCGCCACCACCGCCACCACCGCCACCTCCACCACCGCCACCTCCACCACCTCCGCCAACGCCTCGACCTTCGCCGCCCCGACCTCCTCGGGATCTGTCCGCTGTTTCGGGAAAACAATCGAATGCGGGAGGGCGGCGCCCTTATCCGGCCGCCGCTCCCCAATACGTCTGTCGTCTGGTGAGCCGCCCAGCCATTTTGAAGAGGGCGCCTCCGATTTTGGATGACTAAGCCGCCCGGACTCGAGGACATTGGCGGGTCGGGGAGTGACGGGGGGGGGGTGAGATTAGAGAGACGGCAGACTCGGGATCGTCGAGGCTTCTCCCCCGGAGCTTCGGCTACGGCGATGCTCTTTGTCTCGGGTGTACGTGTGCCTGACGACGCCTAGACGCCCAGACGCCGTCGAATGAGCCTTCGGTTGCAGGCTCCGGGCCTCCTTTGCTACCCGGCTTCTTTAAAGGAGAACGACGTGCCCCCAGTAATTGCTCGATCTCGCCGCAATATAATTAATAGACTCCTTCTTCTCCCCTATGTTAAAGCCCCACCCTCACAAATGCGCACACCTTTTGCCTCGTCGGATACCGCGTTTCACCATTATTCCTATCATCATCGTCGTCATCATCATCATCATCATCATCATCAACAGCAACCTCGTGCCTTTACATTACGTGCATTTTCTCTCTCTCTCCCACCCTCCCCCCCGCCCCACCCGGCCCCGCGCCGCGCCATTCATCGATTTGATTTTCATTGTGATCCGAGCGACTACTCCTTAGGCCCCCTAAAGCAAATAAATAATACGCCAAACAATGCACGTGGGGCCAAATAAAATAAAATTAGTTTCGAAGCTCGCGGCTTTTATTTAATGTTTTCATATTTAAGTTCTCATTATTGAACGTCTTACGTTAGAAGGCCAAAGAATTAAATACAAGGCGATGGTAGCACGCTAACCTCATTATTCTATCGGATACATATGTATTTATTTAAAAAAAAAAATTAAGATAAAAAAATAAAAATAAAAATAGTCCATTAATTGAAGAAATAAATTTTAAAATCAACGTTTATAACGACATTTTTATATACTCTCCTTTACAGATTTAATGATATTATTAGCTTTTCCGTTTTGTTAACGGCACAGGCAAATCGACATACAAATCGAGGCAAATTCAGGCGCTTCATACGGATGGAAATATTATTTCAAATTCACTGGGCAAATATTAATTTACTTTCCATTTGAATATTAAAAATATGTTATCCTTTAAGTGGAAAAACAATTATAATTATTTGTTTAAGAAAGTGGCTACGCGGAGTCTTGTCTTATATGCCGACTCGTCCGACGCTAATCGCAGGCCATCTCGCAAATATTCCGTTATTCTCTATAATACGTTTATGTTTTTACAATAGCGTTATGTTGTCCTTTCATTTTCAACGTTCAATACCAAACGTAAAACTGCCGGCTACGCGAAGCAGATATAATTTCTTTGTCTTGCATGCGAATATTTTTTTCTTAAATATTCGAACGAGCCTAGAGATCCATTGGAATGACCGAAAAAAAAAGAAAAGAAGAAGAATGTCCTCAATTTAATGTATTTATTCGTGTATTTTGATAAAAAAGAAAGAAATTAATTAATATTCACGTAAACCTAGAACTTTTATTTTCAAGTAATCTTTTCAGCAACAAGATAGTACGATTTTATTTAACATATACACGAATTGGACTGAGCAGTTTACATTGCGTATATAATTTCGATGGCCGGTGAGGGTGTATTTTGCTTGAAAACTGGAATCCATATCGGGAGCCGAAAAAAACGTTTTTGCCGACAGTTAGAAAAATATTTGTCCCATGCGTTATTAATTGAGTTAATTTGCAAATGTTATCGTTTTACAAATGCATTAATGAATTTGAAAATTGCCCAATGAATATTTAAGGTATAAAATAAGCCGCGGCGCTATTACACGTGATAATGATTAATAATAATGACGATAATGAGTTGTACGGGGCGTCTGGTGTTTTTTTAAATCAGCTTGGAACGAAGTATTTTCCTTCACTTTCGCCCCTGGTGAAATCAAAGGTTATTTTCCTTTATCTCTAGCTTTGAAAGAAGGATAATAATAAGGACAATGATCGTTGATTATTGTAATGATAATTGCCGGGGATGTGAAATGTCGTTACTGATTAAGATTGAAAGGGCTTCGTTCGTTAATTAGAGCCGAAGATGAAAGTTTACATAAATTATAGGTTTACGAGATGTACGTCGCCGGATACAAGTTCAAGGTCCTCTCGCCAACGTTTACGGTTCACTGGGGACTTCAAACTCGCAGGAGTCGACCGGCTTGGCGCGAGCGCCAGAATAGCGTTAACCGCAAGCACTTCGACGTCTTCAAGAAGGAGGTCTTTGCCCGTTATATGCGCGATCCTCTAAAGATGCTGAAGAACTCCAACAACTGACGAAGCCCAGTCCATTACCATCAAGATCCACGAGCATGAAATTTACCGACTATATCGAATTGTTATTATTTATTCATTCATTCGTTCGTTTATTTATTTGTTTGTTTGTTCGTTCGTTCGTTTATTCGTTTATTTATTTACATCGGGTATTGCGTGAATAGGCAAATGATCTAGGAATTTATGCGCAATTTATAAATGAATCACTTAGCGACGAATTCTACTTGACGTAAAGAGACGTAGATCAATCGACATTATTATCTTTTTATTGTGATTCGCGGTGACTTTTTGTAAGCGATGTACCAGCGAAAGTGCCGAATTATATTATTAATTTCCTGCGCGTGTTGCGTTCTGCGTGTAAAATATCGCCGCTCCGTACGAGCATTGCGTGAGAATTCAAGTATGTAGTGGAAATTATATACGCTTTTCGTCCATCCTACGTGATTTATGAATTTTAACAAAACGGTTTTTACGAAATGCATAGGAAAATACATAGCCCGAGGGCTTAAATACGTGCCAAATAATAATTATTCGTTTAATTTAGGCTTGGCATTATTTAACAATTTTTCTGTAACAAGAGTACGTATAATAATAGTAGCGGTAATACATCGCAGCTACGAATAATCGTGAATTTTGTTTGCCGTAAGTATCTTCTCTCGGGAAAATATGTGACGAATCGAATCGTCTTTTTTTCCTCCCCCCCGAATAATGAATATATTATGTGAATCTTTTACTGAATATAGATTTTCGGTTAAATATTTACAATGTACTACTACTATTCGGCGGAAATGTACGTATAAATTTCCCGAGGAGTACATTTCTGAGTATGAGAGAGAGAGTGAGAGAGAGAGAGAGAGAAGTAGAGAGAGAGATAAGTAGAGATGTATTAATGCCTTAGTAAATTTTTTATAAACCCAAGACAGAAGAAGTTCTTAACTGTACAGTAAAACAATGTGGCTAAAAATAAAAATCAGAGTATCTATGACTTTAATGGCCTACAATTATTTTCCTAAAATGATCTAATTTCTTTTAAGCCAGCGATGGGGATTGTGGCGAGTAGCCGAGGAGTAGCGGTGAATATTCAAAAGCTCTTTTTAAAATGCATCCGCTACAGCCAGAGACGCTCCGCCGGACGTGAGATAGTTAAAGGAGAAAAAGAGAGAAAAAGAGAGAAAAAGAAAAAGAAAAAGAAAAAGAAAGAAAAAACAGAAGGAAGAGCCAACCGAGTCTCGGTTATAAATTCGCAGTATTTGCAGTTAGTTTGGGAGTAAAATATTAGTTTGATAATATATGGGAGTAATCGCAATGCGCATTAAGGTCGCGGGGTGTTGGGGTGGGAGGGGAGGGTGGGGAGGGAGCTGGACGTCGAGGGGACGAGGGTCAGATAATGCCAATGTATTAATTTTCCTCGTGCGAATCTCTTGGAGAGAGAGGGAGGGAGACGTAAGTAAAAAGCGTCGGGGGAAGACGTCGCTGTCATAAATAGAAAATGAGTTTGGAGAGTATCATAAAAATCCGGGGCGGAGAGGAGTAACCTGATTATCAGATGAAAATGGAGTAAAAAGAGCGGCGGCGAGTTGTTGTTTTTACAATGGAGCGAGGTCGGCGCAGCTGCGGCAATATATTATCGTCCCGCGTGTGTCTGCCTGGCTCGGCTTGTATGCCAGGGTTCCGGGTCCTGGGGATGTTAGCCCCCGACGAGCCTCGACCCCTCCCGCCAGCCTCCTCGCGACAACCTCGTTCGAGCCCGGTTTAATTTCCTCGGCGAGGCGTCGCTCCTATCCGGACTCTGTCCTGGCCGCGTTCGAATCCACGTAGGAGCTCCGATGGCTCCGATGGCTACGGCCTCCCCCTCCTCCTCCTCCACCACCTCCTCCTCCATCCAACAGAGAAACGTCTGCCTTGGATCGGCCAGGCGTATGCGAAAAAATCAGAAAATACGGCTAAGCCTTGGCTTTGTACTGATTAGGCCCGAGTCCTGGATGATTTTACAACGTAATAATAATATTATTATTATTATTATTATTATTACGCATGGCCTCGGTGGTCTCTGACTAAATTATTCTTATATCCTCCTCCTCCTCCTCCTCTTCGTTTTACCGCAACCCGTTTTACCCTCCTTCGTTCTCCGATTTCATGCATTCCGATACTCACCTTCTTATCGTCTCCCGCGGATAACGAATACCCGCGCCCCCCTACCCCCCGCCGACAAATTTTCATTCCAAAGATAAACTAACTTTCGGCTCGCCTACTGTTTCCATCAGAAATTCCCCGGCGTTCCAAAGACTCGTGATACGAACAACGCACCTCGACTCTGGGACGCGAGGCTCCCGTCACGATGATTATTTATTTATCCAATAACAATATCGATACGCATTGAATTCAGCGATACTCACGCGCTACCAATCATCGGCTCTCTTATTAAGAAATCGCTACCTGGTCTTTACTGACTTTAGCTCAAGCTCGAGGCTGTTTTTGTCCCCTTTGGGCCAACGTAATCTTTACTCCGGTACTTTAGTCAAAGTGCATTGTAATCATTAACGTTAATAACGTTACGATTAAAATGTCGTATTGATGTAGCGGACGAGAAATATAACGAGTTCAATCAAAATCCTTTGTTTACGTCTGCTTGGCGATCAACGTTGTCCTACGCCTTGAAATGCCGATGTTCTACTTGCATATCATTTCTCGTACAGAGCTTATTGTCACAGACAGGCGCGGCAAGTATTTATGGCGTTACAAGCGATTTCAAGTGCTTCCGGAGCAAAAGGTTCCGGAAAAACACCGACTGACGTACTATACGTAGCGATTGCATATACTCATCGACGTCTTACTCTCGATCTAATGCTTTTCATTTGAAATTTTTCTTAAAGTCGAAGAACCGCAGAAATCCCTTTGGCTTATTTCAGGTTCTTGATGGATTGACGCCGCTCGCTTCGGAACGGTCAGTCGTCACCGGCTACTGTCCCGTACTCTCCCATACACTGAGCACATCCGTTCGCCTATACAGTCTCTCGGAGCGTGATTCGTCGATCTACGTATCGTCAATCGTAGCAGCGGTAGGCTCCTACCTCATCGAAACCCCATCGAAGCCGATTAGGCCTTAGGATAACTTCGTTTTTCTTTTCTTTTCTTTTTTTTTCTTCCAGATTTCAAGGCTCACGGACGTGGTGACGCAGGTGACGATATTATTTCGTAAGCTTTACCACTGAGTGACGGTCAGAAATCGGAGGAAGCACCGCATCACCAGATGATAGCTACGCTTAAAAGATTTTTATGAATTCTTCTCCTCGATGATTTATATATATTTCCAAGCGCTCGCTTCCGTTAATAAAAATTCCGTTTGCCCAATATGCTATGTGGCGGGTGGGTGGGGCAGGGGGTGCGTTGGTGCGAATCCAAAGGCGAGTAAATGACTTGGGGCTGCTCGATCGAATCGAAATGGGACGCGGCGGTCGCCCATCAAAACGAATGAATTTTTTTTTATACCCCGAATGGCCCGCGGAACCTTGAGTGAAAAGCGGATCCAGTCAATGCCACACCATTCTCCTCCCACGCGGCGGCAGGTCTCGTAAAAGACGTACGTAAAAGGGGGAGCTTTTCTAAGGGCGTACAATGGCTATTGGGTTTATCCCACCACGCGGCATCGGCGTGCAGCGCCGAGCGCATTTGTCCGTTCGTAGCGGGGATGAGCGTCAGAGGGAGGAGCGGGGATCCGGATGCAAATGAATGCATGTGGGCGGTGGGGTGGGGTCGCGGGCGCGGGGAGGGAGCTCGTAAGCGAAGAAAGTAACATCTTTTCTATCGCGAAATACTACTAATATTCGTGTGCGGTACTCAGCCAAAGTGGCCCCGTTACACTTATAACGTATTTTATTTATCGCTAAAAGTATATAATGTCGCGTCGATAATTATTATTGATTGTTGTTAATAATTGGGTGGCGTCGACGGCAAGGATGGGTTGATAAAGGGACCGAGGGAAGAAAAAAGTTCATGGGTCATTGGGATTAATCGATATGATTGATTCGAGCTCGTGGCCGGAAGCTCGTCACTCGTATGCAAGAGATAAAAAGGAGTCTCGGTACACTGCGGCGAAATTCGAAATTAGGATGATTACGTAATAGTCGTACGGAATGTCACGTAATGGAACTATCGGCCATAATTGCTAAATTATGATTATAATTGTGAGAAGTGTCGAGATCGAAGGACCGCTGCACTGGTGGTTGGACGTTGGACGTTGGACGTTGCACTTTGGCGAATAAGATCAGCAGCGCCATTTGGCTTTCGCGTTAGAGCGTCCGTCTGCGAGTACTGCGAGGTCGTGTCCGAGTCCCAAAGGATGCCTTTGGGAAGGACTCGCAGCCCTCGCCACGGCATTATCCGGAAATATTCGATAGGCGAGGGCGCCTCGGCGTCAGGGGATGGGGCAACAACCCCAAGCTTGGCAAACGCATTCCTCGTACAATCCTTACGTAATAAAAAAATAAAGTACTCACAAATTTAGGTAAAGGAATGGTATTGTTATCTCCGGGCGCTCGTAGGGACGATCCCGAGATCCGATACCACTGCCAAAGACGCGCTGCCCCATAAACTTCTTATCGGATCGCGATCATTTATTTTGTTTTTGTTTATTATTATTAACGGGATTACCATTAACGGCGACGGATATTTAAAATCCCTAGTCTATTCGAGTAAGTGTACGAAGATGCGTTCTTTTTTGCCCTTGGAATTTTATGGAAAAGCTATTCCGCGGCCGTAGATTCACGCGCAAACCGAATTACCGTGAATCGAATGATGTCCGTCGTGTGCCGTTCTCTCGGTTAAATCATAAACGCGCGCTGTACGTATCCGTAAATAAAGCTTAAATGATAAATAATGAATTGTATAAAAAGCAGACGTGCGGAGGAGCTGAATTTATTTAGAGAATCGTTGGCTGATTACTTTTTATGGGGCTTTGCGCGCGGTGCAAGTGATCTAGAAATTAGGCTCGCGGGCTCCATTCGATCCGATATTTCTTTTCATTGGCCGGTATTTATCGCAATGCATCGACGTAATAGATCAATTGAATTTAAAGTCCAGTTAGCTGGCTTGAGTTAGCGAGTCTCGTGGATCGCGAGCAAGCGATAACGTATGGATTTCGTATTATTTGATGGGATCGCTTGTTTATCGGACGCGTCGTCGTATATAAAGCAGACTTAGCTAGTGGAATCGGACAATTAGCGAGTGGAGTCGGCGAAAAGGCTGCCGACGAGGACTCGAGAAGTTCTCGAGATGTCGTTTGGATGAACGAAGGCTAAGCGATTAACTCGAGAGAGGGGTGTGGGTGTGGGTGGGGGGGAATGCGCTGATGAACGAGCAAGGAATGGAGCGGCGACGTAGACGGGGCTTGGGCTTGGGCTTGGGCTTGGGGGTTGGGGTTGGGGGGTGTGGAGAGGAAGGAGGGACCCAACTCGAACAGCGGATTCCAAACTCGAATTCGAGAACCAGACTAATCCCTTCTAATCTTCACTAATCTATATACTAATCTCGGCCAGATTCCCCGGCCCACGGACGCGATCTACGGGATTTTAAGATTTCACAATCTCCCGAGTGGTTATCCCCACCCTCTCTGCCCCATTATGCCCTTACGACTCCACACGTATCCTCGAATTAAAATGCTTGGGCGTTCGATTCAAGGACGACTACATCGGACGAGAGGATATTAACGGCGGGCTGATGCCGCGCAAGTCCAGCGGAGCATCGACGCGGACTTTATTATCTACGGGTACCTCCTGGTGTGTGCATCTCTCTCTCTCTCTCTCTCTCTCTATCCCTTACGCTCTCTCTTGCTCTCTCCTTCGAATTTTGACTGTCAAATATTTGCGAAGCTAGCTCCTTGGTTGGCTAGAGCCCCTCCCCCCTCCCCTCCCTCCCCCGGCTTATATCTGCCGGGAGCAGATATTTCAGCCTCGGCGAGCCTTATTCACTGGGAATGACACGGGCGATGAGGGTAATCAAAAGTTTTCAGGGAAGAGAGGACCGGGCGGCCGACAGTACGCTCGGCAGTACCGAGAGCGGCGAAAGGGATGAGGGCGCGAGAGAAGATCCATTCGGTTATTGGGTAAGGAAGAAAGAGTCCCCCCCCCCGCCGGCGCCCCGCTCTGATTAATTGATCGTGCGGCTAATTTCCAAAGTGCTCCGATGCTCCATTTTGCGGCTCCACTAAACGTCAGGCTCTACTCCATCCCCACGCGTCCTCCACCCGCGTTCTCCACCCGCATTCGCTCTGGACGACGACGATGACCACCGCCACGACTACCACCGCCACGACTACCACCACGACGACGACTACCACCACGACGAAAAAAAAAAAATTAACGGAAATTACCGCTAGTACGGCTAAAGATAAAGCAAAATTTCATCCACCGGGAGGGGGGGGTGATTATCTTTCTTCGTGGGCATCCTCGATGACGTCCGTCCCCTGCATTTAGCTAATGAAACCGTAAAGGACCAATGCGTTACCGAAGAGCATTAAGTAACGATTACGCTCCCGTAAACCTTCTGTGGCTCTCGCAATAAATCCCTCCGTTTGATAAATAAAAAAAAAAATGCAATTATTGCCGGCCGTAAGACCGTAAGAGACGCTTATAAAATTGCTTCTTAAACCTGTACTCGCGTATATCACATAACGCGCTTCGCGGAAACGAGTTACGCCGCTCCCGTTTATGTAATTCGCCCGTAAACTCTCTCTCTCTCTCTCTCTACGGGGCATTACTCAATAGCAACTTACGTTTCTTAAATGACGTCGCCAACACCTTTTCGGCGGGATATTATTTATAAAAAAAAAAAAAAAAAAAAAAAGAAAAAAAGAAAAAAAGCGTACCGTTGGCTACGAAAAAAAAAAAAATTTCATGTAATTGACGTCGTAAAGACGTTAAGGCAGCCGCGACGCCTACGTCAGGTAGAGAGAGCAAAAATGCTCTCGTATTTATTTGCACGTAAAGAGGATCCTAAAGTTTTTATGCCGCTGCCTTTGTAAAAGAACGCGTGAGTGAGCTCGAGCCGTCGCTTGACTTATTTTTCAGCTACGTCGCGCAGTAATGAAATAAAAGGGCATTTCAATGCTTTTATTAATAAGCCTTAATGAAATTGAATTCTGTGGGTGGGAATGAATGACGAAGAGCCCTCGTGCAGGTCATCGGGACCGAGATTTAGAAATTACCGACGTTACGGCACCGCGTCGTTATCAATTAATTAATTAATTAATCAATCAATCAATGTATTTACATACTCGGTTATTTGTTCGAGACTTATTAGAGAAATGGGACGTTTGAGGGGGGGGGGAAATATGCCGAGCGCCAGAAAAATCGAGTATACAAAGGAGCCAAATGGGATGAATAAAGGCCCGGGAGAAATAATAAAAGTCTAACGGGGACGGGAGGGGGAGGGCGGTACGGTATTAGGGGCTGACAGATTGTTCGGAATCGGGTAAATGCGCGGGGGAGTACGTCGCAGTCGGAGAGAAGTGAAAAGTTTAAGAAAGGACGGGGCCTCGTCAAAGCATCCGCACTGCACGGCAAATAGAGTCTGAGTCTCCGTGTGTTTTCTGTTTGCTCGGGCGAGAGCGTAACTTTGAAGAGAGCGATTGTAAATATAAAGGCGGGGGAAAAGTGCGCGGGGTCGGGGGGCACGCTGATATCGAGATGTCAACTCTTCTTTCCGAGGAAATGCATCGGCGTCGGTCGGCAAGGGCGCCCTCGCGTACGGGGCGTTGGGTGGTTGCAGGGGGGGAGGGCGTTGGGGGGTTTGGGTGGTTGGGGGGGGGAGGGCGTAAGTAGAGCTCGGCCTCGTCGCATCGCTCGCGCCCCGTAAGTAAATAGACAAGTTTGCCTGGGTGGCGGACCCCGACCCCGACCCCTCCTCACACCCCCTCCCGAGCCAGCTACGAGACGAGTCGGGGTTATTGGGGTGGGTGGTGGGGGGGTGGGGGCGCATTGGCGAGGGCGAAGCGCAGCCTTGGCAACAAGGATCTGCCGGATCCGCGGCGGCGGTGCCGCCGGTACTTTTATACTTCCTCTGCTCCAGGAAACAAGAACGCGGGGCCACAATATGGGAATTCCGAACGCCGGCGAATATATTCCTTATTTCCATGCGTCCCGTCCAACTTTCTCCCCAAACAGGATGCCGTAATGCACGCGTTTAGAGCTGAAAAGACTTTTCAGCCAGATCGGCTTCGGGATTTATTATTTCTTCTTTTCCCCTTTCTTTTTTTTTCCTTCCCGTTTTTTTTCTTTTTTTTTCTGTTCTTTCCCCCCCCCTCCTTCACGGTGATTGGCTCCAAATGCGTTACCAGCCCGTGCATCGAGCCCGATGATTTTTTTTACCACTCCGACGGGGAATAATTGATCTCTTTATGAAATACAGTTGAATTTTTCTTAAGAACTTTTGGTTAAATAGACTTTTTCACTCGAGCTATTAAACTGCACTTTTACCTCGGCTTTCGTCTCTCCCTCCCTCTCTCCGCGTTATATAGCATAGCCAATGAAATAGCTACGTTTTGTAGGAGTAATCGTCCCGCACAAGTGAAAATTCATGGGAAGTTGAAGGAGGAGGAGGAGCGGCGTTGTGCCGCTTCAATGGAATGTTCCGAGTCTCCGGTTCACTCGCTCTATGTACTTACTTTCTTAAAAATCAGTACTTATCAATACGCTAACGGAATATAAAGTCTTACGTAACGCACGAGCACTTGGTATTCGGCCCTGGAAAAGCCCGGGTAATTGTATTACCAAGGGAATTGGAATTTGAAGGTTATTGACGTGTTCTCGTACGGTCATTCCATGGAACCGTATGCTTTGATAAAGGCAGTGGCGGGGATACGGTGGGATGGATAAAAGTCCAAGGAGTCCCAAGTAACGCAAGTAACGCGACACGAGGTAGACAAGTTAATGAGCTCAGAGTGTTCGTTGAGGTAAATGATAATCCCTGGCCTCGTGCAATTTAAATCGCTATTCTAATGGCGGAGCGGCTACTTGTCCCCTTAATCTCCTTGTCATCCGGGCACGGTGAATCGCGTAAAATAATCGGCTGATTTATCGAAGGACTGCTGTAACTGCTGTAACTGCTGCTGCTGCTGCTGCTGCTGCTGCTGTTGTTGTAGCGAATGGGGAGCCGCGGAGCGTGTAAGCATCGCCCGATCGAGCGAAGCTCATTTTCTTTAGTAGCCCGGGGAGCTTTCCAATCGAGGGGGGTAACGGGTAAAATGGCAGGCTCGCGGTGGAGTAGGAGGAGGAGGAGGAGGAGGAGGAGGACGGAAAAGGACGAAGGTCGAGCCGAGCATCGAGATAAACCCCTTAGCGCCTGAGATGGCCTCGAGCGCTGCCGGCTACGTCCGTACTTCGTCCGTTGCGGATGGCAGCCCGAACGAGGGTCGGCCCGGATCGAACCATCGGCCCCGACTATACCCGTGGATCCGGGAACGGGGAGAGGGGAGTGGGAGGGGGAGAGCGGGGTCGAGAGTCGAATAAAGATAAAGTCAAATTGGCCGGAGAGTCCGGAGAGCGCTCGCCGATCAGAAAAATCACCCGGCCCTCCTCTCCCGGTCGACTTATCCGCATCCCTCGGGCGTACCCGATCTCCATCCCCCGTCCCTCCATCCCTCCGCGGACTTCAGCCGCGTGCAGCGGATCGCGTGACAAGTGTCGCGATTGCCCGGGGGAGGGGGCGGCCGGCATCTTGATACCTTCGCGTTCAAATGCTCAAAGAGCGCACGGCTCGGACGCTAATCGGCCCAATTATTAATTCCCACGGGGCTGGGCTTGACGGTTGGTTGGGCCGGGACGGGAGGAAGGGCAACGGGGAAGAGACGATAAGGGGGTGAAAAACTGCCGCGGCAAGAATCCCCGCCACGGAACGACATACGTCCTTTATATTATAAATATCGCCGCGTGCCGTGACGTGCAAAGTGCAGCTCTTGCACTATAACGTACCTCCGCCCCGTCCCCCCACCCCCTGCCCCTTGTTATTATCATTCCCATAGACGGGCCATTCATTGATCGGAGTCGTTCTCTAGCATTCCCTTTCCCCCATTAGGAATCTCCTTTCTCCGAGTGAGTTATTACAATATTCCATTAATGTGGCGGATCGGCGATCCCTTAAGCCTTAAGTTAATACAGCACATCGAGCTCTGTGTGTGTGTGGGTCTCGTATACTTGATTCGCAAGGCCCCGTAAGCTTCAATACAATACGATTTCAAACTTACTTAAAGAACCTGTTATTGTCGATATACGCGATTTGTAAAATTAAACCCAGCCCCGTAATTCCAAAATCCATCACCTCTCGCTCGTTATTTTTTTCATTACCGTATTTATTCCGCTTTTATACATTAATCGGGCGTGCGCGTCCGCGCAAATTATACGTGTAAATTTTACTACCAAAGTATATTTAGGCATTGCGGACGGTAATTAACGATTTTCCTGGCATTCGCTGGAATTCCGCGATGCGCGTTATCTGCAAAATTATCCTTCCGCGCAAATAGTTGGCGGGGAATAAGGAAGCTTTAGCTTTATAAATTAATTTACAATTCGAACGTTATTAATAAATAAAATTCCACCGGGTATTATGGGAATTAATTATAAATAAATGCCCGAGTAATCAAAATTTATAATTTTCTCATTAATTTGCCGTGGGCCACGTGGGCTTACTTCACTTACCCAGTGAAAGCCACACCGTGACGCCACTGACGTCACTGACGCCGCTACGTCCGTTCTATCGTTATTACGAGGATACGGAATATCGTTAGACATTAGTACGAAGCTTCGCGGGGACGTAATAAATGATGATATTAAAAGCGATAAATCTCCGGGAATAAGTCGGGAATACAGTGTCGACCGTGCTTACACCGATACTAGTACAATAAAAAAATAATAATAATAAAGCCGCGGGATCAGGTTTACGGAGGCTGGCCGCGATTTAAGGATCCACGACGTGATTAAGTAAAATCAGACGGAATCGCAGTCTCCTATGATATATTGGCCCTCTATTGGCGCGTATATACACTTCATGTTATGTTATTGCCGAGTCAAGCCGTATTATGTAAATGTGTCGTATCGTTAGTACAAGTCCTCCCGACGAATGACGGTGAAAAATATTCTAAAAAGATACGTAACACCGAGGCGATTCTAACTATCGACAGAAACAACAGGAGCGCTGTTGTTGTTGTTGTTGTTGTTGTTGTTGTTATCATTATCATCGGGTGGAAAGTAAAAGAATATAGGGTCCGTAGATCGCAGGATAGATCGCGCCGAATTAGACAATCTATTATCTCGGATATTCCCCCTCCCCCCCCAATACCGAGCCCAATCACGTATTTGTACTTTTTAACCTCGTCGCGTTAGTTAGCTTTGAATATTCGGCTTTTAATCAACAGCCGGAGCTTTTAGCCCTTCCAGTTTTTCGCGAATCAAAGGCATAACTTCTAATCCTGGCCAAAGCCTCTGACATTGGGAAGAGGGACCGGTTACGTTTATGGCCCGGATTATGTCTTTGACTTTTATATCGGAAACACCAGCACACCGACATCGACTCCTCCTCCTCCTCCTTTCGATCGGAATATCATCATTTTTTTTTTTTTTTTTTTTTTTATTAGCATTTCGGATTAAGAGCTCGACGACACCCTCGCGCTCCGACGTCGATGGGCCGGAATGTCCCGGGCGCCGACGGCTCGTCAACTTTTCCACTCGACGCGACGACTACGCGCCTTTATTTATTATCACCGACATTTTATCGACTCGAGGCTCTCGTTACTGCCCTCCCCACCCCAATAACCCCAATAACCCCAATAACCCCATAGACGCCTCGAGCGCATAAATCAGACTAGAAAATTAGACTCGAGAGCTTTAGCCAGTTAAGTTCCTGGTGGTCCTTAGCCGATGGTCGCAGCTCGGACTCTTTCAGCCTGTCTAGCCCTGGCGTTATTGGATCCATTGGTGGTAAGCCTTGGTCTAGCCGTTGCTCGGCCTCCGTCCTTATGGACCATTCGCACTCTATCGAACTTCTTGCTCTCCCAGCAGAAAACTTATCTCGGCGCTCGTTGCCGACATCGCATTCTCAGCTTTTTATATTTATATCGCGCGCACCTGCCGACTCGCTCCTCTAGGAAACGCTTGTTAATTAGCTCTGCTCGGACCAGAGCTTATGGCAATACATACAAATACATTTTAGAAAAGTATCGGTAACGGTCCGCCGTACCATTTCCTATCGTTTACCGTTTACGACTCCAAAACTTGTATTTACCTGCTGGTACTAGAAACGCGCACATATCGACATTACAAACGTAATACGTAAATAGCAATAAAATGATTATAAACATTTGGCTACTTAATCTCAGCTCCCTCGATCGAATCTTGTATTGCGAATATTTTTTTTTAACAAACATATAGAAGGGCACGTTTGGCAATAAGGGAAAAACTCGATATTTTTACGTACTTTCCCAAACTGATCGAGTACTACTCTGCTCTGTAGTTTACGTATTAAATGGCTCTCGGGTTCACTCGATGGAATGAAACGGCTTCGGCACGTATTCTAAATAAGGTGTCCGAGTGGTGTCCGAGTAGTCCTCGGCTCGTAAAGGAATCAAACAATCGCGCGGGAGGAGCTCGTTGTATTAAAATGTAGTTTGGCCATAAAACCTGGTGGTTACGGTACAGGTGCGAATTATTTATCCGTTTACGGATATTCCGGTCGCAATGGCAGCCATGGCCGATGAATATCGATTAAGCCCGTAATTGTCGTAGTCCGCCTGCTAAACGTAATAGCGATCCCGCGTTAATCGTGGAATTAATTTACGTAAAGAGGCCCAGTGGCCGAGCGAAAGAAGGGACACGGGCGCACGCACGCAATCTACGTCGGATAGTCGCAAATACAATGATCCATCGCGGATATCATTAGAGTCGGTATTAAGATAAAAAAAAAATAGCGGTCCTCGGGCTGTGGTATTAAGGTCGTCGAGACTCGTTCGTTCGAGGAGACGCAGCTTTCGCAGGAATACATTTGTTAAAGAAGAAGTAGAAGAAGAAGAAGAAGAAGAAGAGGAGGAGGTGGGGGGAGTAGAGAAGCTGTCGGACGGGCATCGGAGGTCCGAATAAAAAGCCCAGCCCGGGACGAAGACGAATGAACGGAGCCGTTGACTCGTTTGACCGTTGACGGCGGCGTCGTCTACGTAAGGGGGGGGGCGGAGGGCTTGGGGTGGAAAATACGTGGTGGCTACTCGCCGGTCGTACGTAGGGGAGGTCGAGGAGTCATCAGCCGAGGATTCGGAGATTCGGAGGCAGGACTCTCCGGGAGCTTAATCCGCAAGATGGTCCGAGGAGGAGGAGGAGGAGGAGGGGTGAGTGGGTGGGTGATCATGCCGATTCCGCAGAGATTCCGGTTATCGTACGACACACGCTCTCTCGGGAACGCGCACTTTGTATATTATCGTTCGACGAAGGGCTCATTCCGTTCGTTTCTCCGCACCAGCCGCTTCAACGAGCCGCGACGACGACGACGACGACGACGATGGCCGTCGTTGCGCGTTATTAGCATATCCTCGCTAAAAGTCTGGATAAGTGCGAGGAGGCTTCGGGAGCTTGCTTGACGAACTCGGGGAATCCGTGGACGATATGTATCTCCGGTATAATTCATGGGACGATCAACGCCATCCGCGTCGGCGCTCCGACACTTTGGACGGTTTTACAAATATATTTACCCCGCTTCTCCTAATTTACATTTTAATTGCACATTACCATAGCAAATATTGTACTCTTCGTTATGTCTCAGTCGACAGCTAATTCCCCCGTTTCTCCCGTTTCTCCCGTTTATCCCGTTTCTCCACTCGAATCACCAGCCTCCTTGTACATTTATAATAGTTACGTACCTTAAATAAGGTCCTCCTTTATTTTTTTTTCTTTTTCTTCATTGAAAAATATCATCCGCTTTTATTATTGTCCTCGTTCGTTTGAATTAAATTCTCTATAAAATCCCGGGCCACCCGCCTGCCCCCCCCCCATCACCCGCGAACTCAAATTTATTGTCTATTTATTATCTATGGAGGCTCGCTACACGCACACGAATGTTCTTAATATGTTAACTTAAAGAGTCGCACTACGAGAGTTTACCCGAGGCCAAGACCCCAAGTTAATGAAAATTATATAATTATTATACCTCAACGACGTGCCCACGCGCATCCACATTTATATAGAACGCACTCGTACACCCGCGCCGACGCGCATCCACGCACACGTAGGCGCATAGCGTACGATACGTGGTGGCATTGTAAATTGAATTTAGGACGGTCATTAAATACGCGTTGGAAACATCGCAGTCGTGTCGGCATTAATTATACGCGTATCATGCGCATGATCACGCGCGATCGTCAAAAGCCTGCCGCCGAAAGCGAGCGAATGAGCGAATGACCGGAGTTCTTGGCTAATTTATTTACTTTTATATTTAATATTACGTTTTGGCCGAAACTAAGTTTAGCCCGCTCCAAGGGCACTTGGGATTCCCATTCCTTTCGAATAAATCGTTTTTATTTATTATTTATTCCCTGCCCGTCTCGAAGGTTGCCTTCGTTGCGTTGGTTCTTTGTCCGAATTTTAAATTTTAAAGCTCATACAATTAATATTTGATTAATAAAGATGCTTATTAATAATGGAGTAGAAATAATTTATAGAATTAATTAAGGAAGATCAGTGTTAAATTTTCTCTCGCACAAAACCTCAAGGGGAGCAGGGTCTACGTATATATATATATGTATGTATATGTATGTATTATTTTAATGAATAATTTGTGTATGGTTATGTAGCGTAGCGGTGTCAGAACATTGAAACTACGTTGGAACGGTCGGTTCGTCATGGATTAATAAATATTTTCGACAAGGAAAAACGATGAGGAAGCATGTTCAGTTCTAACGTAATAACTAATACGCTCCAGCATTTATCGTTAAAAAGATAAATTATACCGTTGTTTTATTTTTAATGATTTTTCTTATAAAGAAATAGTGTTAATTTTTTTTCTTTCTCGTTTTCCTACCGAAAAACCCCGGACTCTTAATCTTTATAGCCGCATAAAATGAACGCCTCGATGATTATTTAACAACCAAAGCATTAAATAATTACAAATCAGTTCAATTAATGTAAATTAATTTTGCAAGCGATAAGATTAATGCACTTAATACGTAGACAATAAACAACGAATAAATATACTCTCGCGTTAGCAATTTCTGATTAATAAACATTTGTACACCCTGCAAATACGCCTTCTATTTCATATTTCAATTATAATTAATTATTTAATATCGTACGAGCTCTTTCCAAGTAAATGCCGGTTCTTCGGCAAATAAATATCGCACTGAACGAGAAAACGTATTTTCCGTTTCTCAAAAACTCAATGAACTAACACAAATTGTTACAACAACAACGACAACAACGACGACAGATTGATGTTCGTTTAACTGGAAAAAATCATTTTTAACACACAAGTACTTGAAATTATTCTATAAAAATGTTCGGATGTTCGGCATATTTAATGCTTTCATCCAGAGTTTCTACGGCATTCGCTACAACATATAAAAACTCCGTATTAATGAGGTTGATTTAATTAATCGTAGTTACATTACGAATACAGTTTTATTCCTTATTACATTTTATTATTATTTATTTTTCTTTTTTTTTTCTACCGCGTAAACTTTACGATTTCATAGACGAAGATGAAGGTTTCCACGGTTTTTTTTTTAAATAATACCATTTTCATAAGACGTCGACTAATCATCTTATCATTTCTTATGAATACGTTAGCTTTAAAATTATGTGTTCATTATGAGCTTTATACGCGAGTACAGATTTTTTTTAACAATTCATGTAACAAGGCACTGCTTATGTGTTAGGTGTCATAATGTAATGGATATAGATAGGCACGTACGATAATAGCTGTAAATGATTTATAGAGATAATGTAAAGAATACTTGGTAAGGTTGCGGTGCCTTGTGCAATATAATCTGGTTTATGGGCTACAGTACCTGGCCGGGGCTACTATTTTTCCCTATTTTTCCATTTTAAATAAGGGAATCGAACGTTACGATGCATCATGATGTTCAAATGAATATAAAATTTTCTTTAATTTTAACGTCGGTGATGTTTGAGCGAGCTCGGCTTTGAGCGCGCGTCATTTAATTGAAGATTTAAAAGCTTAATTAGTATTATTAAAGTTCCTTCGCATTATCGAATTCATATGAAAATTTATATTATACAGGGGGCCGGTATAAGACGGCTGTGCTTTAGCCTCGCAATCTTCAACGAATGTGATTTTAGAAACCGTGGAGCGCCGTTACTAAAGTTTTCGGAACGTTGTGGAAACATTGATGGAACGTTCTAGTTTGAACTTTCGTAGGAAAAGGTAGATTCGGCGGCTAGTGCCGTTAAAACTTTTTTCAAACGTAGCACTAACAACATATTTTTCATGCAGAAGTGAAATAAAAATACAAATAACTCGATTTCCAAAATACGTCGAAAATAGTTGGACATCGGAAAACAAGGAGAAAAAAATATACACGTGCGTTTTTTTTCTTCTTCTTCTTCTTTTTTTGTTCCAATAACTTTTTATCTCGTTTTATTTACGCGAATAGGAAAATGGACGTGAGCGCGTTTAACGATGCCTAATAATTGCGTTGAATTTAACGTTCAGATCGTATTGAATAATAGATCGAATAAATTATAACCTATAAATACACTAGCG
Organism: Ceratosolen fusciceps; assembly: GCA_018883505.1. Lineage (NCBI taxonomy): Eukaryota > Metazoa > Arthropoda > Insecta > Hymenoptera > Agaonidae > Ceratosolen > Ceratosolen fusciceps. The sequence continues at coordinate 3,949,112 of RCIC01000016.1, forward strand.
TTCCTTTTCTTAATTATTTATTTATTTAATTATTTATTTATTTATTTATTAATTTATTCGCCGAGCGTTTATTTTATAAATATTACCATTATTTTAACGACTCCGTAACGTTATCGTTAATTTATTCGTAATATCTTTGTTGATGGTGCTCCTGTTCGTGAAACAATAAAATAATTTGAATTTTGAATAAACGCTATGATCGCGAGTAAAATTATGAATTCCGTAGGCTTTGTCGAATCGTTGTAAGTTGATTTTAAAGTTAAAGAGACTCTTTCTTGCTCGTCCTTTCGCTCAGGCTTAAAATTCAGTATATATATACATATATATATATATAATTCAATGTTTAAGTACGAGAGTGATTATTTGAATGGAAAAATGGATAATCAAATGTAAAATAACGTAATTGGAATTGTGGTTCGATTTATTTCTAAAGAAGAGTCGACTTAAATAAAAGAAAAGAAAATAATTTCCCTATCCTGCATTAGTTTCACTGAATAATTTCGTTTTACTTTTAAAAAATCAAGCACGATAAAGCGTAATTTGTACATTTGGTTACAGTTCGCGAAATATAAATTACGATGATTATAATAATTTCTTAAATTAGAAGAGGAAAAGAAAAAAAATCGAGGTTAGATAGGACGAGACTAGAAGTTTTAAGGAATTTTTGTAGAAAATTGATAAGAGTGCTTATCGACGTGAAGATTATTTGTACTTTCTCCATTTAAAATCCATCCGTAAGGATGTGTTTCATGTCATTTGGAAATCGCAGGGATCTATCGGAGCTAGACAGATCCAGCAGCAATAAATATCAATTGAAATTTGAATGATTTTATTAGGCTGAGGGGTTTATTTGAAGAACATTAATGGATCAGAGAAATCAGTCTGATTTGTAAAATCGAGTTCAGGACTCGACTCGTTTTTTAATACAATATATAACGATACGTAATTTATAAATCTCGAGGTGAGCGTAATTAATTATTTACAGGGCTTTCCAAGACTATTGTTACCAGTCTCCGTTGAGGTTAAGCCTCGTATCATCTAATCTAAGGTGCTTTGGACTGGAAAGCGAATTAACCGATACGGCGACGATTTTCAATGACTCCCTCCTCATGATCGACGTGAAAACTACGCGTTTTACGCATCGAGGCATAAATTCTCCGCCGTACAAGAACCGGCGACGGCCTTGTGCCTCTAGTGGCTCCCCCTAACGGCATTATAATTTCAAAGGCACATTTTATGATATCGCTGCATTGCACCTCGACTTGGCAGGCGTTATTATAAGAAAGAAAAATCGTCTGTATTTGAACTTAACGGATACGTAAGCCCATGGGGTTATTCGTTTACTTAGTACACCTGTATCGCTAAAGTGTACGTACGCGTCGAAGCCACGAACGACTCGCGACGTTATTACATTTAATTATAATTCTTCTCGCATGCTAATCCGGTGCGAGGAAGGCCAGTATACGGGGACGGGAACGGGAAGAAATTCAGCTAATTTACATTTATAACTTACTATGTAAATGAATTTTATTTTCATTAACATTTCTAGTCCACGCGTTCGTCAAACCCTAAAATGAAGTAATGAAAACCAGCTTAGGGATAGAGAGAAGGCAAAGAAATGGTTTTAATAAGAAAATAAATAAATGAAAAAAAACAACAACAACAACAACAAGGAGCCTTTTTCCTGTTTTCTTCTTCTTCAATCACGAGCTGATAATTGACAAATCCTTCTGTGCTTCGGAAAGTTGTTGTATTTTCCCTCTATCTATCCCTTCCCAATGTCGATCATTTTCTATATAATCTTTAATTTCATTAACGTACTCCTATTTACATCGTGTATAAATATACGTATGAGAGGGGTTATTGGGGTTATTGGGGTTGAGGTTCTTCGTTATATTTATTCCCGTAGACAAAATTCAGACAAGCGGGATGGTAGTCGTATATACATAAGAATATAAGACGCGGATTCTCGAGATTTATGCAGAACCGAAGTAGAAATGAAGGGGAGGGGGGGGGTAATAAATAGTAGTTACGTTCTCATTGAAATTATTTATAAGGTAGCTCATGGGATTTTGGGTATGGCGATATTTTCGTTACTCCCAGTCAAAGTGGACGGATACATATTTCGTAGGGCGGGAGCTCTAGGCGGGAGCTCTAGACGGGAGCTCTAGACGGGAGCTCCAGGCGATGGCCGACAGCTGGAAATGGAAGGCTATGGGACTGGGCGGGATCTTCCCTGAAAATCAAAATCGTCTCCATGAAAATCGAGACGATCAGTCTTTTCCGCAGTGGATTCCCAGAGACAGGGGGTGGGTTCGTTGGTGGGTGGTGGGGCTCGTGGATAGGAGCCGTTACGAACCAACGACTTCCCGGTTCATAATTCGTTATAAAAAAATTTTCTCTCCCAGGGAATGAAAAGCATCTCCGCATGAAATTCTCGTAATAGCTGAACTACGTCAAGATCAAGTCGCGAGGCTGCTGCGCGTGCCTTATTCGTAAATTCTCCGGGCTACGAGATAAGGAACGAAAGAGAGAAAAAAGCAGCAGCAGACAAAAAAAAAAAAACATCACCAGCAGCATCTTACGCTAAAGCTTGACTGGCTACTCGTGACCGACTGAATCTTCATGAAAGTTCCGACTCCCGTCCTCCTCGTAATCTTAACTAATGTCTCCATCATTCAGGGGCCCAAGTTCCCGTAACCTCTTCCTCCCCTCTTCCTCCCCTCTTACTCTCCGCCGAGACCTTGGCACGAGACTCCGTCTACGAGAGCGGAGTTGAAAATTGGAAATTTGTTACTCCCTCTCGCTCTAATGCCGCTCGTAAATTTTCATTAATTTTTAAGTAAACGCTTTCGGTAATAGGCACAAGTTGAGTATAACTGGGCGTAAGGCGGCTTGGATTTAGATTAAATTTCGGGCTAATATTGTCAATGCCTTGTCTACCGTACGAGAACAATCCGTTCCCTTCCATTGGTATCACTATTAAGATTTCCCATTTCCTTTTGGCTCCGAGTACTCGTAACTTACCTTCTCCTCAGCTGGCGCAATGCATTGTTATTTATTACGAGCTAAAGCCGTTGATACGCTAATCACTAAGTGCATTATTGTCGGAAAATATCTTTCAGACTTTCGGATTTACTCGCGGTCCGTAAATCATCGAGATCTTAATGCAAGAGCCGTGAAAACATTTTATACTCTTGCCAATAAATAGATTTCCCCGGCTATCTTATTAACAACAGGCTTGGCTTGGCTTGTCTTGGCTTGGTTTCACTTGGTTTGGCTTGGTTTCGCTTGGCTTGGCTCATCAACTCGATAGATTTGAGAAAAAACCCGAGTTCAGAAAGAGCCTCGCTGTATAAAAATTAATTTTTGTATTACGAGCACGAAGACGAATGTGCAATTACACCGTTACCAAGTGCAGACGGGCTGTAATGAAAAGTATGAAATTGTAAGGGGAGTGGGGCGGGGGGGGGGGGGAGATGTGCGAGTTTATTTTTCACAGGTATTTTTCACTTTCGGCTCAGACGATTCCCTGAAGATGATACACGAGATGGCTCGCTGCACCGTGGGGGGATAGACTTTCTGAAATTTTCATTTCCCACCAAGAAATATAACAATCAAAGCGCTTTTCTTATTTCCGTTTTATTATTCGCGGATATGCAAGAAGATTACGTCATAATGTCTTGTACAACGCTCGGGACATGGAGTTATTTTGAAATATTTAGATAAGTTATTCCTTCGTTCCCCTGCCCCCTGCCCCCTACCACCTCCCTCGCACCGCCAACGCCGCCACCAACGCCTAAGGGAAAGCAATCGGCAACAGTTCGACAAAGGCGCGCTCGGGATTAAAAGTAACTATGTACTTTTTATATCCTATAAATACCAATTAAAAACATAATAATAAAACATATACACGTATAGCAAAGCAGAAAACGTATTTTGCATTATTTCTATTCTAGAAAGTAAGTTTTTTTTTTTTTTTTAACGACGTTTTATGCACCGCAGTAATGCTGACAAAAGTTTATTATACCTTTAGTACTTAAATGTACACATCGTACTCTATTTGCCATTAGGTACGCGGAGATTTTATGATTTTTCTGTATTCAATATACCTTAACGACTATAAATCACAATCAAATAAAAGGTTTATGGCACGAAATTGGCCGCATCAATGAATGCTGCCCGCTCGAGACAATGATTCATTTACTCTGTAAATCACGTTTAATTTTTCTCCTCGGCATAATAATATTATTCGCATTTACAATATAATAATTTCGCAGCGCTGAAGCCAATGCCTCTGTTTTTTTTTTTTTTATTATACCTCGCATTATTAAAGTTCTTTATTTAAGTATTCGTTGGGCTTTGTCATTCGCGTACGCTATCGGATGCTCGCACGCGAACGTAAGCAAGAGTGAGGCTCGCGATCTATTCATCGGCGTGCGCGTCATTAGCGCGTCTATTTAGAGGAATTTTTACCAGACCGGCGGATGTCCCGTGCGTCAGATGCGTGTCTCTCCCAATGCCAGGGTCCTTTATTACTCTAGGGATTGAACTCCAGCCACCGGCTAAGGACGCTTCGACTCTATCAAGTGTACCCGATACTTTATTTGCTATTATTTATATATGTATACATGTATATAAAGGAAAGAAAGAAAGAAAGAAAGAGAGAGACGGTGGTTGGTTGTAATTAGAGGTCGAGTCGTTGGAAAGTACGTACACGAATGAAAAGAATATGGTTTAATCAGCGTCGAGTGCCGGGGCTGAGGATAATTGCGCTGTTGAAAGAACGTCATTGGTCGGGAAGGCGAGGGTACGTAAGGGGACGGACGGGGATGAAAGGGCATTTCGGGACGATAATAAAGCATAATCGCTCCGGGGCGTGAATAAGTTCTCTCGGTTATCCGTGTACAAATTGACGGACGGGGATGCGGCTCGTGCGGACTAGAAGCCGCGTTAGATACACGAGAGAGAGAGAGAGAGAGAGAGAGAGAGGATGGACGGGGTGGCAAGAAGCAGGGAGGCCGTGCCCTCTCGGGGTTATTAAGTACGTGGCGCGTTGTGAAAAGCGAGCGGCCCCCGCAATAATTGCGCGGGCTAGCCGAGCGAGCGCCGCTAATATCCCCGAGACCTTGCCAAATCGTCGCAATAAGCGCGCATTTGAAATGGGTAGGTAACCCCGGCGCACGTATGTCCCAGGGCTTTGGCTCGCCCCTCTTTCCCGCGCTATTATACGTACGTACGTACGTACGTACGTACGTCGAGAGAATGCCGCATAAGCTGTCGGGGTCGGTCCCCGCTTCCTCGACGCCCACGAGCACTACCACCATCAGCACCACCATCAGCACCCCACGGACGCACTCGTCGGAACGTCTTCGGCTCTTTATTCATCGCCGCGTCGAATATATATTTCTTTCCCAATGACCTCGATCAATGCCGGGCCATCGTTATCTCGTCAATCCAGTCGCGCACGCTCGACACTTTAACGTAGACCGTAGGACTCCCGTAGGCGCAATCGTGACTCCAAGACGCCAGACCTGCGAGCAGAAAGACAAAAAAAACACACACACACACACACATCCCCTCTTAGCCAATAGTCAGCCGGACAATTAATATCATCGCCGTCCACTCTAATATAATGTTCTTTTTACCTATGAGTTTGTCGTTGCGGACGGCGGGGGAGCCGGTGTCGCCTACACAGGGTCCGTAGCCTTCCTTGTACACGCAGAACATCCGACCCGATATACCGGCGTCGCCGTAGACCCGCCGACACGTTGTATCGTTGATTTTTTGCACTCTGCTTTGCAGGAGGTCGTCGGACATCGGCCCCAACAGCTGTCCACGGCAGGTGCATCGATGGATCAATGCGAATAACGTGTACCGACATTACAAAGGGTCGAAAACTTACAGTAATTAACCGCAGCTATCGTCGACGACTTACCTCCATTGCACCCCAGCCGGCGATCGACATGCTTACATTGTCCTCGATCATTTCGTTTCTTTCCGCAATATTTATTGGCTTCGTGTTTCCATTGAAGATAATTTTCTCGCCCACCTGTTGAAACAACCAAGCCAAGAAGTCCTTTAGTCTTCCTTTAATCTCTCTCTCTCTCTCTCTCTCTCTCCCCCATCCCCCAACCCACCCACCCACCCGCCACTCACGAGTCAAGCACTCCGAGGGTAGTAATGTTTCTTATACCTCTAGTAGGGCTACGTCGTAGTCGAGAATAAGTTCGTTATAGTTGGGATGAATGGCAATTCTGTCGACGTTATGTACAGTGCCGTTTACGTAGTACTTGGAAGATCCGAGCCTCACGTGGAACTCGTCGATTTTACGGCTGAAAATTAAATATTTTGTCCTGGGTAAGGTAAAGGATATGTTGTGGGTTCGGGGTGGGGGGGGGAACTAAAGGCTTCGCTTAATAAGATTTTGCTTACTTACGCCAGGGCGCACTGAGCCGACGTGATGATCCACTTTTCGTTAATTATACTGCCGCAACAAAAGTGATCGTAATCGTGGCCGAAAAACGTTCCGTTGTATTGTAGCGACGCCTACGTGCCATGCAAACAAAATTAATACAAACATTTGGATTTAACGTTTTTCTTCTTTTGTTTTTTTTTTTTTGTTTTTTTTTATATATAATATAACATAATATATTAACCCTTTCGCTCCTATAAAGTCAATAGTTTTTATTTAGATTATTTAGAACATCGTAACCAATGTTGTCACTATTCAACATATATACCCGTTTAATATATATATATATATATATGTACTTATAAATACAAATGATAAGTTGAAAGTTTACGGTAATGGAATCCTGAATTGTCCTTAGTAGCGTAAGTAGTTTACACCCATTTGTACTGTTTGTTTTCAACAGCGTATTCCGCACATTATGAAAGTATGTAAGTATTGTTTCAACGATACCGTCATATATATATATATATATATCCATTCACGTGATTATAGCCTTACATTAACGTAAGAATTACATTTTGGTTTAATTGTACGCACGACTTGGTAAATTATTGTTAGAATAAATAAATTTGATAAAGGTTAGGAAGATTTAGAGTAAAATATTTTACAGCCAAACAATAATGCATCGCATATAGATTATCATGAGCAAAACAACCCGTTCTAATTCTTTCTTACAATATCGTCAATTAATTATAATAATTAATTTCTATATTAATTTGTAATTACTGGTCAGAATCTTTACTTTTACGATTAAACCCCATAATGGGCGATTTGATGATTGCGGAGGTTAACATTACTTATTAATTTTATTCATTTACAACTTGTATAACCGGTTTCCATTAAAGGATTAACTTATTATGTTCGATTCGATTCGATTCGATTCGATTACGAGGGCTCGATGGCGACTAGGTTTTCGTAATCCCTAAATAATTCCGTGCCGACGAAACGCAACGAACGTAATCGAATTACAATGGCATTCTTCGTAATATTATTCCACTACGTATTAAGTATAAACTTGAGAATTCAATACCACGGCAAAGCTAATGAAAAAGACAAACACGATGGAAAGATGGTAAAAATAATTTAAAATTACTGACCATGTACGGATAATCCCGAATGTTTGCGGCAGCTCCATTAATAATCCTGACCGTCCCCGAGTGTACAAATTGAGATATTACATTGTTTTTAGCCGGACTCGTGTTATAAAATTCACATATTTTTATAAATCCAATTACAGCGAGTGTAGTAATAAAATAGCGGGACATTCTCGGTTCCTTCCCTGGGCGAGACGCACTGAATAAGTTAAAACGGTGTTTATCCTATATAAAGGAAAGCCATCTATCTCGCGTGTATTTATTACTAGTATTTATTTCACTTATTTTATCGCCGAGTAATAAATAAAAGCCGTTCCTTATCGGGAATTTTTCTAGTTTTATTGTCCCCGCCCTCACCCGTTGCCCTCACCCGTTGCCATCACCCGTCGCCCTCACCCGTTGCCATCACCCGTTGCCCCTGCGTAAGAAAGCATTTGTGTCGTAATTGGCGGATTAGCGCTCGACCTGAATAAACTCTCCCCCCACCACCCACGTCCCCCAGCACCCCCCAACACCCCCAATAACTTGTTGCTAATAAGCGAGGGCAAGGCTTTCCTCGATTAGAAGAAAGGAGGCATTCCTCCTATCTCTATCTATCGCCGTGATTGACGAGTCTTTACGCGAAAAGGGCTCGCGGCAAGAGCCACGCACCGGCTCCATTAATGTTTTATAAAACATTACTATAAATATATGTTAATGGCTGTGTTCGGTAATGCCGGCTGGCATAAATTATGCATTGAAGTACGCCCCGCGAGCCATGAAAGGTCGGCATCGTCGACAATCGACGAAAGAAGAAAGAACCCGAGGTGCTGTTGTTGTTTGGCGGGGGTGGAGCTGGAGGAGGACGACGACGACGACGACGACGACGACGACGACGAGGATTTTCCCTCTTGTCGGGATGGCGGGGTTGGACCCCGCACACCGGACCCGTCTCTATACAAATATCTCGACGCGTTACTGGCCAACACTCCATTACCATATAAATCCGATGGTCGACGTTCCAATGCTAAAATAATCATTTGCATAATCAGGATGGGAGTCGCGGAATCCCTTGACCGAGACATCCATTATCGACTATAATGCATATTTATTTATTTTTTTCTTTTTTTTTTTTCCCCCCCAGTTATAATATCAATGTCCGAGCGACATGTCCATTCCGGTAGATCCGCGTCGTTCTTTATTCACCGGCGATTCGAAATCGCAAGATCCGATAAAATCGTTTTGATCTGTGCCAGCGATAAGTCGGATAAACATCAGATCGGGCAGACTTTTGCGATTACGCAATACTTTTATTAAATGCCCTTGTAAAATGCTGCCTTTATTTATTAATATACATACGTATATATATATATATATTATTGGGGCACCGCGAAGCTTTGTAGAAGAGAGTTTATCAATTTGACGTTGACTCGTCTTTAATGTCTTAATAATTACATGCCCGCGGAAATGACGATTGCGGTCGTTAGATCTGCGATCTAGATGACCCCCGAGCACGTACTAATACTAATAAAGTAATATAAAGACATAATTGAATGTTTCGAATTACAAAAAAAAAAAAAAAAAAAGAAAAAAGTAAAAAAAGAAAGAGTGTCATTGAAAGCGACGTTTTTATTGCAGCGCTGAATCATTTTAAGCCATTGGCATCGATCAAACACGTCATAACAATGTGGATGCTCAGAAAACAGCTCGGAATAATTGGAATTTTTCTGCTGATTGACAAACTTACGCGTTCGAGCCGATAATACAAATTCACTATTCCTTCGCTCACGAAGGGCACTAGGTTCGTCGTTACTTTTTTATTTTATTATTTTCTTTTATTTTGTTGTTTTTTTTTTTTTTTTTTTTTTTTTTGATTCTGCTTTAATTAATATACTATTATAATAATAATTACTATTATTATTATCACTGTTATTGTTGTTGTTATAATGTTTCCAATAAAATTTTTACGGCATTACAATTAGTTGTAATCTATTCTATAAAGGATATTATGAACAAATAATGTAATCCGGTTAATTTGGTTAATTGGAAAGTTATATTTATCTGACCTACAATGACTAATGCCATTATAAATACAAATAAACCCACCAGTTTATTTTAATGATTTACTTGATGTTTTAAATAAATTGCCAATAGCAGCGAAAATAATAATAAAAAAAAAAAAAAAATAAGAACGTAAATGGCAACAACAGTAACGACAATGGTAATAATAGTAATAACAACAACAACAATAATAATAATAATATATTTTACGTTAAAAGGCGTATGTATGCATGGAGTTCATAAATAGTAAATTTCTTATGAATAAAATCAATGGGAAATGCTGCATAATATTTTGGTCAGCGTTGACATTCAATGGCTATAAATGCATGTTTCAACAGTAGTAAATCATTTTTAGAATTCTCAAATTTTACGTAACCCCAAAGAATTATTTATATTCGTTGTGTTCGTTGGAGGTGTTCGATTTATACGGGATTTAAATTTATTACAAATCAAAATATTGTTAAAGTTATTGTGCAGGTGATAATGTATATTTTAAGTAGTCGGTGCCAGGCTGATATTTCTATCGAATGAGCTCAAAATATCCATTAAAAAGAGATTTGTTTAATTTTATAAAGTAAACGCGCTTTACCTTTTATCGTAATTATTATTATTATTGTAATTTTTATATTTCCTTGGCCCGTATTCGTAGAAAAGAAGCGTATTATATCGTTCTTTTATTAATCGGGCACCTTCAACTCCTTGTCCTTTATTACGGACATACGTGCCCACGTTTATAATATATATATATATATATATACACACAATTACGTTTTCGTAATTTCGATAAAAACGTGTCACTCACAATAACCGAATTAGCTTATAAAAATGTAATTAATACATTCGCCAATAATTGCACGCGTTTACTCGCTCTCACGCGATGCCTACAGAGATAAGAAGTAATTAGAAGAAATGAGATCCCGGATAGATTAAAAAATAATAGCGTTTCGTTAAATACGTTAAATTTTAACGGAAAGAGCTTTAATTACTGCCCGGTTGTTTGTTAAAACTAACAATAACGTGTGCGATTATCAGATTTCGGGTGCTCCCTCGGCAAAATTACGTAGTCCATTAAAATTCTTGGCGTTGCTGAAACTTGGGTTGGAAAAAGGAAAAAAAGAAGAAAGGAAAGGAAAAAATAGTTGTTAAGAGTAATAATCATCGTCGTAAGCATTATTACAAGTGCCACTGCTGCCGTTATTGTTGTTGTTGTTGTTGTTTTTGCTGCTCTTGTAGTAGGCGATAATGATAATGATGATGATGATGACGACGACGACGACGATGATGCGGTCGTTAGGTATTTCGTGATTTTTAAACGAATGCAGTTGGGAGGAAGTTTGCAGCGGTGAGAATAATAATGTTTGGCCGTGGGAGAGGGTTATTGGGGTGGAGGGAGCGGCCGGTGCTGGTAATCTCTAGGATATAGTAGCTATGGTGTTAAGTTCCCGAAGGGCAGTAGCATCGAGCGTTAAATGGTTAGTGTTACGCATCTGTTGGTTAAGTGTCATGAGGTTGATATTTCCAAGAGATTACAGGGAATTCTGGAGCGGCAGCAACGGCAACGGCAACGGCAACAGCAGCAGCAACAGCAGCAGCAACAGCAACATGAGCGAGACGAGACGAGACGAGGCGAGTTTTAGCTTGTTGGATAATGTCAAAGTAGTTAACTACTGTTTCACATTGTCCCTGCGTCGACCCTGAGATTCATGGCCTGAATATTTTATTATTAGCCAAGTCACGTGGGATATAAAGTATTCCAGATCTAAATATATATATATATATATATGTATATATGTACATGTAAAAGCCGATCGGCAAGCAACCGAATGGATGAGTGTTGGGTTTGTGTGTAGGGTGGGTTAGAGTAAGTCGGGATCGTTTGGACATGGATAATTAAGAGGGTAAATGGTAGTCAAAGAGGTTAGGGAAGGAACAGGAGTCTCTGCAATATAGACAAATGCTGCGCTCGATTCAAGCGATGTGTTTCGCGGTTCGCACAAACGGTGACTAAGTTCAAGCACATCTCCGTGTTTGCTCGCTGACTTAACAATGACATCTCCCATTGTTTAGGCCAATTGTTCTCGTTCTGCGGCCAATATTTGCCGCGAAACAAACACTCGATCGGCTTTGACTAACCTGCCTTACCCTCGCCGCCGCCCCCCTCGCACCACCGATCCATCCGTCCATCCGTCCAATATTATTTTATACCCTTGGTTTTTTTTTTTTCCCTCTCGGTGTCAAAGCGATCGCGTAAATCAGCAAAACTCGGCGCTTATTGCACCAAACGCTCCGAATTTCATATAAAAATTATACATTTAACAGCTTACGCTTAGCTTGGAAGGCGCTGTAACGCTCGGGACTCGCGGATATTTCAACTGAAATACTTACACGTCTCGCTCCTTTCTTACACCACACCACAACGATCTAATTAGTTTTTAATGCGCCAGTTGCTTAATAGCGTTTTTATTTTTCTTTTTTTTTTTTCTTCCTTTCTTCAAAACGTTATAAGAATCGCGGCTTCATTAGCTCGCGTGCGCGTTATTGGTCGTGGTTTTTTTTTTTTTTTTTTTTTTTTTTTTTTTTTTGTCATCCGATTCTTGTTTCCAATGGAAATGCGCTCTGGAAACGAACGCGGCTTCTGCGATTATCAAATGACTAATTAGTCAATTTTTTTTTTTTTTTTTTTGTTATTCGTATATTATTGTAAATATAATGTTGAGGCAAGGCGAGCGATCGTTATAGAAGGTAAAGAAATAATATCAAAGTAATATCGTTGTTTGTGCTTGGCTAAATGGAGAAATTTTACAAAGATAATTAGGCCTTTGTTCCGATGTTATAATTATTATCGATGATTCATCATCAATTTCAATGCTCTTAAGCAATGCCCGTGTATTCCTCACAATTTATCATTTGCTTAAACATTATTTTTTTACGATAATCTGTTTCGTATAATTTTAATGAAATTTTAATTAACAATATTTACTCCGAACTACCTCTGGACTCCTCGCACTAGTAATTAGTAACTGTATTTATTATTAATAATTGCTAAATTCATTTACTCACTATTAAATTATAATTATGTATTTTATAATACATGCTTGTAACGTGCATTTATCATAGCGTTCTATGCATTGGTCGGTCATATCAGTGGAAATAATATCATTTTAACAAGTTGGCGCGAACGGTTATTATTAGATTTTTTTTAACCTCCCCCCCCCCTTAGTATTTATAGTAACATTAAAAAAATATAACTTAACTGCGAAATTATTATGATATTTTTTAAAAAATGATTCCATTTCAGAAATTCACTTATTTTTTATAATAATTTCAATGAATCGCGGGCAAGTAACTAAGAGGTTGCTTTAAATAATATTTATTGTCCATTAGATAAACTTTTGTTTAACCGTAAATATAGGATTTCCAATCAAATGAATCAAGTACTCGGTTTCGCCAGTCTGCAAATCAATATTTTAAGTGCAGATAATATTACTCTTTTCTGACACGAATTATATTGCAAAAAAAAAAGAAGATATGGTTTTTCTTTTTTTATAAATTATAATTATAATGCTAAACGGCTCGGATTTGTTTGATCGTATGTATGTATTCGATTCATCCCTCATGAATATTGCATACATTTAAGTATTATGTAGTAATCGCTTTACAACTTCCGATCTTATTTAATAAACCAATGGTTGTTATTGGAAATAAAATCCATCGCTCTTAATACATAATATTAATTAATAAATTTCCAATGAAATACAACGTTATTTATAACCGCATTGTAAAATTAAAATAATAACAATAATGGCTGGTTTAATAATTATTAATAATAACAGTGAAGGGGCCCGGTAGTAGCTTAAAGCATTGTAAAAAATAAAATTAATTTTCGCCGCTCAATGGTAAGAAATTTGAAGTTTCGCAGTTTTAATAATACGTAATGTAAAATTTAAGAAATTCCAAAGTAGATAAAACTAGGGATGCCTCGGTCGGTTTTATATAATTTCTAATTTCGTTTAATCGTAGGCCGTTAAGCGAAATCACTGCATAGCGCGCCGGGACATTACGATAAACATATTGTGCAATAATTTTGTATTATTATTATTAAATTCGTTCCGGTTGTAATAATACGGAAATCGGAGTGTTAATTTAGACGGATTTAAAACAATTCAATAACAGGCGTCTAAGTGACTCTTTTAATTGAATTAAAAAAAAAAAAAACGAATACTATTAGCAATCGAATGATACTGGAGTTCGGATACGTATCAATAATACTATTGTCGGGTGAGTTAAGCCCCGTGAAATTGAATGTGAAATCGACTTCTTTAGGTATGATAATTTTAGGGAATTGCCATTCTGGATTCGACGTATAAGTGAGAGATTGTGAGTGGTGGGTGGGTGTGGGGGTAGAGGTTAGAGGAGAGGATAACAACGTATCTCAAGTCGGTGTTATTGACTTAATTTCGAGCGGGGCTGCGATTTTGCAAGCGATTTAAATAACAATTAGAGCGACAGGGTGGGAGGTCATTGGGATCATTGGGGTTGCATGTCCTTCTTTATATCCGTGGGCACGGGGATCATTTAAAATACAGACGTTGCAGGTGCCAGTAGCTACGGGGAGGGCATTAGCTCTATAGAGGAGACACTGGTGGGGGGGGGGAAGGCAACCGCGGTGTCAGCCTCCCTCCGTGGCAGACGTTTGACTTGGATGGAGCAGCGGGGTTCTTACCCGGTAGAGGGAGGGATTAAGCGGCGACGGGAGGGGGAGGGATGTACGGGGCCCGTATGTAAAGGAACATCCCCCGATCCCGGTGCCGGATAAATTATCCAGTCGTGGAAAACATTGTGGCCCGACGAACTTAGACGGAGGTTGAAATGAGTTCCGGGTTTGCGTGATTTCCTTGCTTAGCGGATTATCGGCGGAGGCGCTCCACGGAATTCATTCGCCCGAGTGCCACTCCGAGCTCACACCTCCGGGTCCGCAAAACATCCTCCTCCCTACCCGCCCAGTGAATTTTCTCTCATTCAATCACGTCACCCGCGCGCTAACGGGCACTTCATAATTAAAGGGGTCCCGGGTCGACGGATAAACATGGCCGTCGCCGAATTCCTTCCTAATGATTTTCATAATCATTTTCAGTTATTTTTCGGCGAGGCTTTTTTTCGTTGTTTTCCATTGTCGCCAAAGTATTTTCTAGTCCCGGCAAAATTCATCACACCCACGTATATATAGAGATAATTGTTATAGAAATAACTGGGGTAGGGACAACATTCGAGTGTATTCGAATTCTTGTAATACAAATAATACGTCAGAATTTTGGTGAAATTTAAATTAAATTCTCTTTGTGCGAGGAATAGCGTAACATAAATTTTACGAAAAAACATATACGCGCGCGCGCGCGAGCGCATATGGCACGAAGCGTTGATTGTTACGAAACTTTCTCTGTTTCAAAATTATTCTCTACATCATATATTCCGTTGTTTCCTATTTAATTTCAGTCCTGAATTTAAATCATCGGGGACGGCGTGGAGAGGGGGTGGGGGTGGGGTGAGATAAAAATTCTAACATCCCAATACGCATTTAGATAAAATCTTTCTGATAATATATACCACTGCCGCGCATACATGCTCCCACTAATGCAATAACAATTATAATAATAATAATAATAATAATCGATAAGTGGATAATGTAATGGAATGTAAGGATAAGTGGAGTGGTAGAGTTTGATATAAAAATTCCCTATTATAAATTCTAGGACATTATAGAATATTATTTTTAAATTACATTCGGATGGGGCGACGACAAAATAATTGAATTTCTTTACGCAGCAAATTCGGATTAAAATATACGGCGCAATCCAGATTTATGAATGTTTTATAATGGATTTTTAGGGGAAAAAAAATTCAAGATCATCCCCAGTAATTTATAATTTATATTAGAAAGCCATTGGCGACTGACGTTATAAAATACCTCGAGTTACGTAAAATATTATAATCGAAGCCGCGTACATACTCTCGCTTGACTTGTACAAAACGTACAAGGATTAATAAGAATGTAGTAAGAGCGTAACAGTTGAAATGATGTGCAAATACTCTGAAGGGATTTACGAACTTGATTTCCAGTTATTAAACCGTGCCTGCCAGTAATTGCTTCCTTCCTTATAGCCAAGACGGGCCACTATAATTTTTTTTCAATTAATTCAAACCCTTCGGGCATAACCTTTTGTTTACATTTTATAGGTACAATAAGAAAAAATTGTTTTTTAAAAAAGGAAACAAGCATTCGTTCTAGTACATATATATATATATATATATATATGTATATATTCTCTTGACGGTAAACAACATGTTCAATAAAACATGTTCAAAAAGAATCGGATTAGGTTTGATTCAAAATGGATCAGCGTGGGAAGGGGCGAGGAGGGGGGGGAGAATGAGAGAGCACAGAAAATGTGACAGAAAGGGAGTAGAAGTGAAATGAAGAGAAATAGCAACTGCACACAGAAAAATCAAAACCTAGCAAATCAGAAATAGTAAAAAAAAAAAAAAAAAGGGGTGAAGAAAAAAAGTTAAGGACAGAAAAATATAAAGAAATTACAGGAGAAATAAAGAAGTAAAGATGTTAAAGCTAAAAAAGTTATAAAAAATATATATATAAAGAAATATGTAAGTTAATAAAAACTGGTTGATTAATAAAAAAAAATATTTATGTATTATTTGTAGATCGTTAAACATTTGCATAACTATATATATATATATAATTTTCTAAACGAACGATTTAAAAATGTAATTAATCGAATAGTAGGAAATATTTTATAATAGTTATACAATATTCACTCTTGTATATCTTGTATATTCTATTATTTTTAATTAACTATATAGCCATTACAGAGGTTTAATAATGAACTTCTTTGCTATTCTTTTTTCTAAAATTCTGAAGTAATTTTATCTTTTCGCAATGCAGCAAGTCAATTAAGATAGAAAAAATAGATCTTCAAATGTTTATTTCACGGGTTCGCGCGGTTCATCATTTTAGAATACAAAAATCCTTTTTATACTAATACATTCTGTATATTATAATTATAAAATTATAATCTTACAATAGTTTTAATTAATAAAATCCCAACAACTTCCCGCGACTCAAATATTTTAAATCAGGATATTGAATTCAAATTTATTGTTAAGTTATTTTTCATAAAATAAGGATAACGAGTGTATAGTCGATCAACAAACGATCCTGGACTTCATCCTGTAAACTTTATAATCCTTACTACATATACATGTAATTATAATTTTGAGATCAATGACTTTTTAGATTCTGCCAAAATACTACGAAGACGAAGTATTCTTTTATTAATAATATCAACTTTGTAATTACTAATTGCAGCATTACCGTCCTTACGCAACTCCCTTACGGCGATTAACGGCAATTACATATAAAAAAATATCAATGGAAATTGTTTCTCAATACATATCGGAGTTTAAGTTACGAATACGCTTATAATTAATGTACGCGCCGGATTTTTATAAATTTAACGTTCTTATGAATTTATTTGGTTAAATTAACGGTTAATTTAATTACAAGAAACGCTAAAGGATGAATGTACGTATACATGCACACACACACACACACACACACACATGTATAGATGTATATCGAGTATATATTTGAGAGCGCAGCGAAAGAATTAAACACTTCGTAAAGCACAGTTCGTATAATCTGCGAAAATGTATTCTTGGTTTGGAAATTGGTGGGAGTAAGGAACATTGACACAAATACGAGACTGGGATGGCGCAACGTGGCGCAGTGCAATTTCGTGTACGTGCACGAGTGGCCTCGTGTGTGGTTTTAGCACAAAACAAGAAGTGCACATTCTTTTAGAATGTAAAACTCCATGAACAGGAAAAGGATGATTAAATAGCTATTATTAAGATTTGAATTTTCTTTAATATCCACATAAATTAGTTTTAGAAACTACGAATTTATTGAAATAATTACCACTCTGAATTTAACGAATAATACACAATGGTTAATAAAAAAAAAAAAAAAAAAAAATAAAATAAAAAAGATTGGGTAAAACATTACATATATACGTATATATATATACATTTTTCAAAGTATTCGCATTGAGTATTTAAATTATAATTCAAATGCTCTGTTCGAAATAATCTTATCGAAGCATGATTTCGCTTACAAACACATCTAGAGTCAAATATCGCAGTAAATCTTATTATAAATTAAAAATATATACCGTGGACGCGTATTCACTTGCATAAAAAAAGTATGCATGCTCGTTGGTGACGCGGGTAACGTTTATACGCTCACGTTTACGTGCATTGACATTTAAATATATTATATACGTGTTTTCCTAAAATATTTTCATTCGCCGAGTTTCTTAGTTTTATATTTAAGGCCTTAAACAAAATACATGGTTCCTATATTATAAAGTTTTCCTGCAAGACGATAAAAGCGCGTATTTACTAAAATAGAGTCCTTTTTTTTATGGTATTCCGTAGAGTATTTTGTATATAAAATTTATCTTTATTCATAGAATTATAGTTAATATTTCGGTATTATACGGATGGTATTATAAGTACGCGTAAAAGGGGAAGAGTAAAAGTAATATTTTATATAGAATAAAAGGATAATGTCGTATAACTTTAAAATTGGAAGCCCCAAAGTATGAAATTCATTTGTATTTTTAATGGGACATTAAAATAAAAAATAGAAGAAGAAGGAGAAGGAGATGGAGAAGAAGGAGAAGGAAGGAACGTTGCATTAAAATATGAAGCTGCGAGATTGTAAGCCGTGAAAGGAGAAAATAATTGAACGTACATTGCCGAGGGATGATGATTAAGTGGCGAGAAAGGATTTCTTCTTCTTTTTTTTCTTTGTATAATATTAAATTAGCTCGTTTGGGAATACCCTGGCCCCTTTGCATTCGCGAGTAAATATATAATAATAATAATAATAATAATACTGCGTTGGTAAAGAGTAGGGAGTTGGAGCGGAGCACAGCGATCACGCGTTGTAATACGCTAAATCTGCGTAATGCTTAGATGTACTGAAGGTACTTTAGAATCGGGCTCGGTTTATAATAAATGCCTGCGGGAGGAAGGAATATTTTAACGAAGTCGGCGCTTTTGGGGTTATTGGGGTTATTGGGGGGAGTAGAATCGGTTTCGAGAGATCAAAGCTGAAAATTCTGCTCGTTATTTGGGGATTTGGTCAGTTGGCGGTGAGTGGTTCGGCCGGGGTGAGAGGGGGGTAGGTAGGTGGGTAGCTAGGTAGGTAGGTGGGGTGGGTAGGTAGGTGGGTGGGTGGGTAGGGTAGGCGCGAGGTCGGCCTTGTATTTTCGGAAATGGCGCGGAGCCCGTGGAGGCGACGCCGTAATTGGAATTACGGCTCCGGGGATAATCGATCGGGGAGGGACTATCAGGAATGTTGGCTAATAGTTGGCCGCCTCGTGAATACTCGGGACACGGAGGCCGGCGCTTCCGATAACGATGAATTATCCTTGCCGCTCTGCTCGCGGCGAGGGGTGCGGGGTAGTAGTAGTGGGCTTTGTCGCCTTCGCCCGTCCCCTCGCAAACCTCGCAAACGTATTATTCCTTCCATCGCGACGGGACGTTTTATTCCTTCGCCTTCGCCTTCGCCTTCGCCTTCGTTCACCTGTATGTGTGCTCTCTGGACAACGCTCACCTACACCGCCAACTCCGGCTCACCCATACGCTTTATTTATAACTATTTATACGTAGCCGACGATCGGACGTACCCGTTATTAACATCCGAGGATATTACAGAGCAGACGTTGATATATATATATATATACAATAGCTCGACTTTTCAACTTATTCGATATCTAAGGTTTATCGTATCGAAAGGCGACGGGGAGGGGGGAAGGGAGGGATATATTGACAGCCCCTGCTCTATCTAATGGTCGCTCGATTTTCTCTAAGCGCGATAAGATCCGGACTAATATTTATACAATGTCTCTTTATTTCTCTTGGTCCTCCCTCCCCCCCCCACCGCCCCAATAACAGCCTACGGATTTTAAAGAATTCTCCGCGCGGTCGATGAACTTAATTTTATTTATAACTAAATTACCGTTTCTTAATGCCCTTTCTAATGAACGGAAACGCTAAAACTTTATATAAGCCAATGCCTTCCTTGTTCTCACAAGAGATCCAATGCGCGCATACATACACGCATACACAAGCGCACGTAAGCACGAAACGGGTCTGAATTTAATGCCTTAAACTGTATTTCTTAGTCTAGCTACAAATAGAAAATGAATTCAACGTCTTTTCACGTTCTCGATGCCCTATTCTTTCCTCTTCTCGCACGCGAATCCAATAAAAACGCAATAATAAATGTTATTTTTATTTCTCCTCAACGTTTTCTCTTCGTCCAATGATCGTCATTTTATTTCGTTCGATCTAACGTTACGCGGATCACCAGCAATCGTAATATAATATTATCGTTAATTTATAATTACAGTGAGCGCAAGGGCTTGAGCATCGGTATCGATTACGATTACATATTTTCCGTTAAAAGCGGACTCTGTCGCGTTAATTACCCTTTCAATGTAAATCGTCTCAGTGTCCATTTTCATTTCAGGATTTTCGGTTAGAATAGAATTAATATGACGCAGGAAAAAAAACACTTGTGCTCCTCTGGATGAAAATCAGTCTTTGGCAAATGATATACTTAACTGGATGGAATTAAATTACGTTGCCGTTACGTTTGACATTGAATTTGGCACAAAAAAGAAAAAAAAGAAAAGGAACAATCTATGGGCGGCAGCTGGTTAATAGAAAATTACGAAAGGCATTGCGGGTTAAATGAGCGTTTCGAACGAAGAGTTTTCGAAAGAGTGCTTACAAAAGGTCGGCCTGCCACGTCTCGATCCCTTAATTTCTGCTTCTGCATACGATCCCTTATCCATCGTATTATTGTTGTCGTTGTTGTCGTTGTCGCTGCTATACATTATTAATATTATAATAATAATAATTGTTGTTACAAGTCGTTGTTTGAGGAGGATTGTTTGATAATGCCCAGTCGATCATCGTCCGATCAATGATGCCCGCATCGAAAAGACATTTGTACGAGGCAATTATCATTTACGAAATATTAATGAGCAAATTATTATTTATCCGCGTCGGAGAATCGAAGGAAGGCATAGAAGGCATAGAAGGAAAACTCATCAATCCGAAACAGTGTAATTAAAGACGATATAAAAAAGCTATTTTACGGGCATTCTCCTCTGATATAATGTTACACAAAGAAGGAAAACTTTTAATGCCCGAGAGACATCAATTAACCGGGGCTCTTTAAAAGAGAACTGCCTTTCATAAAGAATGGACAGTCGTTGTAGAATAGTCGTGATGTATACTCGCGTTCTAGTTTATTCCTTCGTTCTTGTGCAGTGCGCCTTTACGCAGGATTTCGTAAACTTGGGTGTGTGATAAAACAGGCCCGATCCAACCGATCATTGTTTTATAAATTGAGCCTCCTAATTCGATTATCAACTATCCAGCCCGACTACCTACCTACCTACCTACCTACCTCCATTCCTCCCTACGTATACCTACCTACCTACCTACCTAAATTATAACCTAAAATCATTACGGATACCTTATCGGGGTTATTTAAACAATTACCGACCGAGTGCTCGTTTTACCTTTAATCTGCTCGGGCAATCTGGAATACGAAGGAACTAACGACTCCGCCGTTAGTTTTCCGTTTTGGTTTTCGTTTTGGTTTTCAAAAAGCTTTCAAATAACTTAAGACGGATGCAACGTGTGCCCATAGAGAGATAGGAATAGTTATATTCCGTCGGGGATGTCAATGTTTACGGGCTGCCGTTACGTCTCTCTCTCTCTCTCTCTCTCTTTGTTTTAAAAAGCCACGTTTGTGTTAGAGATTCGCGGAGGCGTCAAAGGTTTTATTTTTCATAGGGAACTTATAAATCTTCCGCTACGAAAGCCAAGTTCATACCCTTTTTACGTGCTTGTTGTATAAAAAAAAAAAAAAAAAAAAACGTGTACTCTCATTAAAGATTTCGCGTAATATTCAGGCGTAATATTTCGTAGCCGCGCTTGACTGACGATCCAATTCTCCAATTGGAAACCAAAACAGTTTTTTAAATAACCCCAAAACACTTCCTTCTTCTTTTTCTTTTTTTTTTTTTTACGTCCTCGGACTCGCGCGTGTGCCCGTGTTTACGTTACGCATCGAACGGCGTAATGATAAGCTCTGGGTCTGAAGTAGTAATATCATAAAATTCGACACGGCATGTAGAAAGCCGCGGTAAATTAAGGTTTTAAAAAAGTAGTTAACTCCGTTTCGTAACTCGTTTTATATAAAAACTTTGATTTGCGAGGGTGGGGTGGGGTGGGTGGGGGTTGGAGGCGAGATATATAAATAGACGGGTGGATAGATGGATGGATAGATGGATAAAGAGAGAGAGAGAGAGGGGGGGGAATTTATAATTTGCGTAATTTTGGCGGTACTGTCGACAGAAGCGCCGGATCATGTGAGCCAGGAGGATGACCAGGACGACGGGAGGATCGTTGGCGGTTACGAGACGACCATAGAGGAGCACCCGCACCAGGTAGGCAGGGATAATTAAAAGCGTCCGGTCGAGACTCGAGACTCAACGATTGCCCCCCTCCCCCCGCCCTTTCCCCCCCATTGACGTTGTTCCAGGTATCGCTGCGATACAGGAACGAGCACATATGCGGCGGCTCGATTATCGCCTCGGACTGGATCCTGACGGCGGGCCACTGCGTAGCCACGTAAGTATCGTCCCATAATGATTTCGACATGGCTAATGACGCGCTGTCTGTTGCTCGGCACCAGTATGAACATCAGGTACTTGAGCATCATGGCGGGTTCGACGAGCGTCAAGGGACCGGGCCAGGTCGCCAAGGTCCAGATCATCATCGCCCATGACAATTACACGCGGCGCAGCGCCGACAACGACATAGCTCTTCTGCACGTGAGTCGATCCCCCTCCCCTCTCCCACCCCAATAACCCCAATAACCCCAATAACCCTCGGTAACTAATCGCTCGGGGCTTGGGCTTCGACAAGTTGGAGGAGCCGCTGGAATTGGGTCCCGCGGTACAGCCGATCGACTTGCCTTCCCTCGGCGTCGGCCACGAGCGCTGCCTGTTCTTCTGCGACAAGGCGACGGTGACCGGCTGGGGCGTCGTCGAGAGCAAGGGCAGACCGGCCAGTCGCCTGCGCGCCGTCGCCGTTCCAATCGTCAGCAACAGCCAGTGCGCCCGGCTCTACGACCCGCGGCCCATCACCGAGAGAATGCTTTGCGCCGGGCACGTACACTTGGGCGGCAAGGACGCCTGCCAGGTCAGTTCGCCGACTCACTCGGTTCCTCTCCCGCCCGCCTCGCCCCACCGTCCCACCGTCCCACCGCCCGTCAAATCAACCGTGACTCGGTGTTCCTTTTCTTTTCTTTTCTTTTATTTTTTTGTTCACCGGAGTGCGAATGCGCCGCTCGGAACGCCGACGAATTCTAAATTTTCCTGCACCTTACAGGGCGACAGCGGCGGGCCCCTCGTCCAAAACAACAAACTCATTGGAATCGTGTCCTGGGGCTTGGGCTGCGCGAAAGCTTATTACCCCGGGGTTTACTCGCGGGTCTCGGCCTTCCGCAACTGGATCAGCGATAACAGCGGAGTCTGAACCTCATCCACCCGAGTAGCGACATCGCTCGCCTCTCTCTCTCTCTCTCTCTCTCTCTCTCTCTCTCTCGTCTCTCTCTCTCTCTCTGCTCCCGTCCCTCCGAACCTACCGCCCTGTCCTTGCATTGCCCTCCCTCAGCAGCCCCTTTATCAATGCCATATTTATTATTACCGTTAAGACACTACCACCATTGTTACTATTATTATCCTTATTGTTATCGATCTGTCGATTAACTTTTTATACTTTGCAATAAATATTTACGATACAGACTTCTCCAAGCCTTATTTTATTTACGATTTCTCGGTATCCTCATCCCCCCACCAACCCCACCCCCACACCCCAGCCCAACACCGCACACCGCGTAGAATGAATCTTCTCTTTTGATTAATTATTTATCTTAAGAGATGCGCGACGAGGGGATGGGGGGGGGGAATGTAGTGCTGGCGAGCAACTAGTATCGAGTAAATGAATAAATACAATGGGCGTGCGACTGCGCGTCCTGCGAAGTGCACCTAATATTCATTTAAAACTTGGATAATCCCGGAATCAGTGGCATTTTGAGTAATGTTGTCCCCTCGTCGATAATGGCATTGCTTTGAATTCGGAAATTACGGCTCCGTGCGCTATCTCTCTCTCTCTCTCTCTCTCTCTCTCTCTCGCAATTCTCTCGTTTCCCTCATTTCCCGTGGCGCATGATACTCTCGGTAAGAGAACGAACGAGTAGGAGTTTCTTCCCGTGACCTTGAGATCACGAAAACGAAACGAAAGGAATAATAAGTATGGAAGGGACGCGAGACGAGTATCGTGCTAAATAATAGGCGTGGAGTTGTAAATTGGGTGGCACGTCCATTGGGGGAAGATAGAGGGCGGATGTATGTTGAATGGTTTGCTATGGGTGGGGGTGCGGGGCGGGGCGGAGGCTAGGAGGGTTTCAGGTTATCAACAATATTGTCACCGGAATAGGTCATAGGAAGCGATGGTCTGTCGGTTGGCCGGGTACGGGGTCGGAGGGAGGGCGGACAGGCGAGGTAGTTGGCGGCGTTCCCGATAGCTTGGTCGTTCTCGGTCGGGATCGGAGAATGGAAGGATCGCAGTTACTCTTCCGAGTACAGGACGTAATTGGCATTATGGCTGCCGGTAAAATCGATAATACGCAGGAGTACCAGGAATGTTGGCTAATAGTTCGGCACCTTGTATACGCCATCCGCAGGGCTTACGCCCCCTAACAATGACTTATGTATTCCGGAGATACCTTTGTCGCGACTTCTTACGCGACCCTCCGCTGCACATTATACCCTGCCCCGCCCACGTCTTAGACTACAACAAGCACCCGGAGAGCTCTAAGCCGACGCCACGACATCGCGGATCCTCATAATCGTCCTCGCTACTCCTCTAAATCAATCTGATACGAAAGCTCTCGCGACACAAAATAAAATTTCATACTCTCTGTCTCTCTCTCTCTCTCTCTCCCCTCGCCCCGGTACTTTGCAATTTATGTACTCGAGTCCAAAACCGTAATCGCTGAATAAACGTCAAGCCGCATCTTCTAAATTATCTTGACATTTTCATTCTTTCTCACTGCTCTCGTATCGGCTTTTATAACATTATTAATTTTCTTTTATTGCCTTTGACATCCTATTCCCTTTATTTTACGTCTCATACTTTTTTTAATTGCCTTAGCTCCATTATTACCGTGGCTTCCGCATTTCTGTACTACCTACGCCCTTGGATTTACTTGGCGAAATAATAATAATAATGATAATGATAATGTTTATACGAGTAAACGGTTAACGATATCTATACGAAATCTTTAACCAAAAAGGCTTCTTTTTTTGTTTTCTTTTTTTTTTTTCTAAGAATTTCATCCGGAGCGATCAAAATAAAAACAAATTATTTTCAAGCGATACAACAATTATGGACTCAGTCTCTATAATAATAACCATTGTTACATATTGACTGCGACTCTGACTGACGGGCTTTTTAATGACGGAGCTTTTTAATCGTCACGTGACATCTATTTTACAAGAACATTATGCGGTTCGGAAAGTATTATATATTTCAAAAAAAATTCAGACCCTGATGAGCGGAAAATTTGTTTCTCAGGCAGAAGAATTTAACGGACAATATTGTAGGATTAATAAGTATGGTAGAAGAAATTACTATCGTATGGAATAAATGTATGAAATGCAAGTAGATTTACGTTCCCCCGCGATGCATTATTTCGGGAGTAAAAAGTAAGGAAGAAGTAACGAAGCGAAGTTTGTTTACGAAGATTCAACATCGAATCGAAAATCGTAACAAATTCACCGTAAATGTAACATTCGGTAAAAAGAATTAAAATAATTTTCCCTGAAAAATTCTATTGAAAGGGTCCATGCATATTCATAGAAACATCTTGAACGTGGCATATTGGGGCTTTTCCGAATATTTGCGCGATATTCGTTGTTTAACACTTGCAATCCGGAGAGCAATGAACTAAAATGAATCCCAGCTCTCCGTGTCTATCGCGCAAGAAATACATTTGTCAATGTCAATGCGGAATAACATATTGGAATTTTAGGCTTTAATACAAGATGCAACGTGATTTATAAGTTCGCAGCGCTTAATGAATTTGCAAATGTCTAGGGTTTTAAAATTTAATTACGATCCTACCACGCTCTATGGATAAACTAATTAATTTTTAATAAGTATTCTAATATATTCCAAAACTTAAATCTACGAGATCCCCTAGTCTTTCCGTTTTTTTTTTAACGGCTCTAGCATTAGTTGTCTAATTTATTTTTAAAAATAAATATCCGATACATTAAAACGCTTGAATGTACTTGAAGATAATTTTAAAGCTCATCAATACGGGATACAAAGTACAACATCACTACGTTTTATTGTTAATATTTATTTTTCCCATCCGTAGAAGCGAAACGACGATATATTTTAAATAAATCGACGAATATTAAATAAATCCGTTACGCACGGATATTGGATTTTAAATATTTATTTCACTTGTAATTGACAATCACGTTCCCGAAAGCTCGCTTTCTACAACAATTTTTATATTCATTCATTAAGTAGTGGCATTGTTAATGCGCCGCGACGAGCTTATTAAATAAATTGATAATAAAACGATGCCTCGGCGCAACTTCATGTCGCTTTTATTATTTGGTTTCGGCAATAACGGTGGGACAGAGAGGGACGATCCGGCCGAGTGAGGGGGACGAATGATCCCGTGGCGGTGGTCCGCTCTGGGCGTAAGGGGCGGGGGAGAAGTGGAGCGAGATTAAAAGAGGGGAAATTAAGACTGGCTGTGGGCGTTTGATCTCATTGGTTGTCAATCTTTCCTCCCCCGCGCCGCTGATTTTGAGCTCGGAAGCTTACGTGTCAGACCGCGAGTCACGACCGCCAGTCAAAACTGAAGTCAAGCCTCGATCTTGCATTTAGTCTTTATTCGAATTCAACGGCAGTCATCTTGTCAGAGGAGACGCGAAATTTGTCGGCCTGCATTTTGATCGGGATGCCCCACGTCCCCTATATTTCATATGATTTATAATACATTTACATGCCCGACTCTACTTGTCCGGTCGACAAAGGGTTATTTATTTTTTTTTCTTTTTT
The DNA here is from genome assembly GCA_018883505.1 of Ceratosolen fusciceps. Lineage (NCBI taxonomy): Eukaryota > Metazoa > Arthropoda > Insecta > Hymenoptera > Agaonidae > Ceratosolen > Ceratosolen fusciceps. Next base: position 3,976,034 of record RCIC01000016.1, read on the forward strand.
TCTTTTTCTCTCTGCAAATATATCGTTCCCTACGGATATACGTTATTATTAAGATTTATTTTGTCAGAGCCGTTGAAATTATTATGTTAAAGCAACGATTTCTAATAACTTGGGAGCAAATACTATTCGATTCGATCAGGCGAAAGAAGCGCGCGTTTTTCATGTACGCGTTAGGATGTGTACGCGTATACGTACGCGATCCCCTCTACTACTCACGTCACTCACAGGCGAATAATAAATAATGATGATTTTTATTTTACTGGAACGAATTAAATAAGGATTTAACGGTTGAACCGGATAAAATGCATTCTCAGCTTTGCTCTTTCTATAAGATAAATTCATATTAAAATTCCATATAGTAATAAATACAGGAGAATAATCTTACAATAAAACAATATTTCTTTCGTGTATTTATTAGACAATACTTTTTGACTTCTCAACTTAATGAGACAATGTAAATTAGTTAAAACATTTATTACCTAACACACGCACACCCACGAACACAAAATGGCACACGCGTAGATATATTATTATCTTTTAAATTAATATATTTCCTTTGCTTCTCTCAGCTTAATACAAACAATACAAACAAAATGGTAATGTTTAATAAAAATATATATATATATATATAAAATAAAGAAACAGTGACCTGAAACGAAAAGTTTGACTTTGTCCCTTTATTTGCATAAAACTTAGTAGAACAGAATATTTATTTCTAAAATTCTAAGTACACCGGTATAATTTAATTTTTTAACAATTTGAATTATTCCGAATCATTTAAGCCAATCACGCGCTAATAGTATTTAGAATTCCATCTACTTATTTTAAAAACTAAAAATAAAAGTATATATATATATATATATAAATGCATAGAAATCCTTACGTTTGCGGCTCTTTCGTTGTATGAAAGATACATATTTGTGAGAGTAAAATTTTATCATACGGATATTCCTCTGGTGATTTTCACTTCGCCCTGTTTACGTATTAATGTTAATTGGATAATATGGAAAATGTAGAATAAATCAGTCGGAAAAATAACGGATTGACTTATGTATGTTAATATATAAATTAATTTATATTTAATGGTATTATTAAATTGAAGGTAAAAATGAATTTAAATAATTTCATCTTACCAAAGAGTTATTAATTATATCTCTAAACAAAAAAAAATAAATAAAAATAAAATCAATTTTTACATTAACATTTTGATTTTACTTTATTGTAGAAGATTTTAGAGAAGATACCTTTACATACAAGTACGTTTTGATCATCGTCGTTTATGTAATAATTCTTTCAGGACTTTACACGTAATTTACACGTAACTGTATTGTAGAAAAATATTTAGCAAATAAAAAATTATTATTATTTCGCATTTTTATTGCATTTTCATTATTCCGGAATCTGTAGTATTTAAATGTGTTTTTTTTTTTTTTTTTTTTTTTTTTTAATGTAGGACCGTCGTAATTTACGAACCGAATGTATTCGCAGCTAAAATCAATGGCAACAATAATAATAATAATAACAATAACAATAATAAGGGAGAAAAAACATTGAAAATAAAATTCTATTCGAAACTTTTCAACTAATGTACATATATTATTCATGAAATGTCGTAATAACATTATCCGTCAAAAATAAATATTGATTAATTTCCGATAGAAAAATGTTTCTCTACAAAATTTATTACGAACAGCATGATGAAGTAGAACTTTTACAATTTTCAGATTAAATAACAACAACAACAATAACAACAATAATATGCTTAATAATATATTATACGTTGTATGAAATTGTGAGATTATAATGTAATAATGTGAATGATTAAAATGTCCTGGATAAGTTTGTGTTACTTGTTACTTAATGCCTCGGCAGTATTTGCTTTAATCCGCAGAATTAAAGGCAAACGGATAAATAAGCTTATTGTATCGGATAAATGCTGAAGAAGAAGGTAGCTGCTCTGATCTTGTCCTTAGAATAAGCATTCAGACGGCTCAGAGAAGTATGACCTGCACGGGGATGGATTCGAAGGCGAGAATTCCTTATACGATATTATTGAAGGGCTGAGTCTTAGTTGTTGTTGTTTTTTTCTTCTTCTTCTTCTTCTTTTGGTGAACTAAAACGAACGTAATATGAGCTAAAAGTATTAAAGAGCCCTTTAAGTGTTTGGTTTGGTGGAGGGTAGAGTTATTAGCCGTGAGGATGTGCGACGCGGGTTATTGGGGTGAAGGGAGTGAGGGGGAAGAAGAGACTTTTTGAAAGGAAGATTTGCTCAATATTACGTCAATAAGGACTTACGCATTGGGAAATCCGTCAATTTGTCAGAGATAGCTAATCTTATAATCTTTGGAGGCTTACAGAAATCCAGCTTGACTCTCGGGATTGATGACAATCTGACTGGGATCTGAGAATATCCGTGGCGGTTATCTCGGCGCCTCGATCGACGCTTACCTCGAGTGGAGTTCGCCGTTTACCTGCATCACTCCATACACACAAAATTGGATTTATTCTCGATTTCGGAAAATCGCGCGCGACTCTGATTAATCCCTCCCACACGGCTCCTACATTATTATTTTTCCTTTCTCTTCTTTTCTTTATTCTTTATTCTTTATTTTTTTAATCGGACCTTTTCAATCATTAATAAAAAAAAAAAATAAAAATCTATCGAGATCTCGCAGTAAAGTCCCCCGTATTTTTCTAACGTATACTCGATTTCTTAAGCCAATCTTATCAGAATTTCATCGCGTCGGAGTCTTTAAAGATTTAAATACGAATGCGATACTCGTTCGAAGCCATTCGATTTACCCTACTTTTCTTTCTTTTTTCTTTTTTTCTTTTTTTCTTTTTTTTCATCTTTCTAATAGAATACGTAAGTTTATAAATAGAAAAGAAAAGGTACGCCGCGATCGCTAGCCGAACGAATCAATGTTGAGGTAATAAAGGAAAGGGGGCGGGGGTGAGTACTTATATTTAGTTAAATACGATATAATTACGTTTAACCTTCGTCGCGTCTATTCCCGGAAATCAATGAGCACTCACGGTTATTTATTCATTTCATTCTATTTGCGCATATGAAAAAAAATTACATTTACCTACGGGATTCGATTTTTCAAATACTTTCGTCATAGGAAATGAAAAGCAATTTACAAACCAGTAATCTCTGTATTTATTTTTTTTTTTTTAACGCAAATAAGCAAGCGGAAATTAAGTTTTTCTTTTCTTTTTTTCTTTTTTTTTTTTTTTTTTACCATTTACGTAAATGTTATAAATTTCCGTAAAGCGATGTCATTATACAAAAATATATTGATTCGGATAAAGTCCTCGGTTCAGGCCTTCTTTTGAAATTACCTACAGGCAGGAGATAAGGAGATAATTTCAACAGACGGAATAATCTATAAACCTTTGTTCCCTTTTTTTTTTTGTTGCCGAACCATTTATCTTCAATTAAACTTAAGCATTTTATATCAATATTTTGAAATTATTAAAATCCATTCTGTTTATATGTAAGCTATTATTATGTCCTTTATATTCTATTTCAGTATTGCTATGTTTTCGTGTTTCTGAGCACATTGTCATACATTAAATGTATAGACATTGAGAATTAAATCGCGTGATGGTCACAGCCGAGGATACATTATATTAACAAATATAGCTTAAAAATTAATTAATTCGTAACAAATACATTATTATTGAACTGTATACAAAGGTATATTATTATAAATTGTACAATTTCAATAAAGATTTCCTCGAATTTATATATAAATATAGAATATTAATTAACCTTGATACTGCATCTCTTGGTTATTGCATCTCTCGTACACTAGTTGAAATAATTTACCAATTTTTTTATATCATTACAAAGGATTTAATAATATTTTCTTCTGTTTTATTAATACGGCCTAGAAAGGGACCAAAATAACAATATTGTATTACGCAGTTACAAAATTAATCAAAATACATAACGTATTCTTAATCAGGTCGTAGTGGTTTTAAGTTTAATTAAAAATAATACTTTTTAAAAGCGAACTGCCAAAATCTTTAAGTTATTTATAATACAACTGGACGATATTATTAAGAAATGTCTCTCTTACTTTCAGTTAATATTAATTAATTTCTTAAATCATCAATTCAGCCAAACTACTGTTGATTTTGCATAACATCTTCAATATAATATATAATATATATTAAAGAAATGTTTTTAATTAAATTGCATAAGCTTTTCTTTCTCTTTTTATTTATTCGGTAAATGAATTTTTGAAAGTATTTTTCATTTATTTATCGCGATTCCTTCAAAGTACGTCCGCTCGTTGTAAAATTAATCTTTATTTTGTCGTACGTAGTATGACTGCGGTCGAAACATTCGTGGCCGTCAGAATTGTGTTTATAACTAAAGGTCTAAAGGGAAGTATTACTTGACGTTCCGCCTTATTTAAGCAGAAAATGTATTTTAAATAAATTCTTCGAGCACAAGCGCAATAAGTAATACCTCAAAACAATGAGTAATTAAATACCTGAGACTGTAAACGTACGCGGGATACATTAGAAAATTTCTTTTCTCTTTATAGTCTTTGACAGCTTCGAATATATTCGCTGAACTGTTACGCGAACATAAAGAAGCTTCAGAAGGTTCCACGCCTTTTTAGTTATTGAATTCAATTAGAGCCGCTGATAAATCGATATAAATAATTCATAATTATTGTTATTGGCGAGCTTCGGGATCTTCGGGAAAAAAAAGAAAATGCTAGTTAATTAAAAAAAAAAACCACTTTAATTAGACAGATATTTTGTTTTCAGGTACTCTCAAAAGCCTTTTAAATACTAAAGTACCATTAAGGGCTGTTTACGTAATATCAACTAAAATAATTATGAGTTAATGGAATGTCGAATGGAAGAAATACTTCTTTACGGAGAATCGAGGAAAAAGTTTGGAGGAAAGAAAAAAAAAAAGGTTAAATTTGTAAGAACAAGGTTACGGACGAAGATTAGTAAGGTCTTTCTTTATATTACGATGAAAAATTATTAAATATCTCGTAATAAATTCTTACGGGAAATGAGAGGTCGTATTTAGTGAATTCTCGAAGGAAAGTACGATTCTCAAAACTAAATAAACGAGTGAAATAAAATAATTAATCATTTTCAATGCCCTGAAAAATATCGTAATAGTTAAAATTGTAGCAAGGGATTGGATATAATAAATATTAGTATAAGACAGCATCGGCACCGATTAACAAGTACGAGTATTATTATAAATAAACAATGATATACTCGATAATATCTAGTTTACATAAATCCACGTGACTGCTAATGTGTAATAATAATTAACGGAATAAAACTTTGCTAAATATTATAGTGGTTTTTATATATTTCAATCCTTTCGTTATTCTTATCGGCGAGAAATTATACGTCACCAGAAATACGAATGGATTATAGGTTGAAAATTTAATTAACACTTATAATTCTATTGGATTAGTAAGCCGAATTATAAATCACTAAGATAATTAGTGCGAGCATTATTAATGCGAATTTCTTGATGCAGGAAAGAAAAGTGTAAAGCACGACGAATGCGGAGTGTCGGGGGAACGGGGCGGGTTGGGTAGGGAGTGACGGAGAGGGAGAGAGAGAGAGAGAGAGAGAGAGAAATTAGTACTACGGTATTGATGAAGGATTTATTAATGACATAATGTAACTCGTAATTGACGTGGACACGATTTCTAAGAGTCAAAGGCATACGCTTTATGATCGACAACGCTTGATCATTATAGTTATAAAAACGACAGGAGCTTTCGTTGTATGGGACAGAATTTCTTTTATACAAAGAGTCGTTGTATGCGAACGATTGTGAGGGGGGATGGGGTGGGGTTGGGCATAATTTACTGATGCACTGATGTACGACGACTCACCGGGTAGAAAAGTCCTCGGGAGCAAGGGGAGAAAAAGTGTCGAGCGGCTACTGGGATCGAGAAAATATGACAGACGAATATGAGGATAAAATAATAAGCTCCGCTTTTGTACTCTTACGTATCTATTGCGTAGTAATTTTTTTATTCCCATCCACCGCGGATTCCCTCGGGACGAGGGGGGGGGGTGAGGCTCGGAAAATTGTTCGACGGGTTATGCCCCTGAGGTCCACGGAACGAGGGAAGGACACGAAATTGAAAATCCCTTGAGCGCGAGGAAAACAAATTTCTCTGCTTTCGCTTCTTCCTACAATAACGGCCGGGGGAGGGGGGGAGGAGGAGCAGTGTGCGCGCGTGCGTGTGCCCCCCCGCATGTCTGCGCGAATGCAGGAGTGCGTAGCGGGTGGCCGGGGGAGATAAAGGAAAGCGGGAAAAGTCGTCGGGACGTTAAACAACAACGTATACTCGTGTTGGCGGTGGGACGGGGTCGGTGGCGGGGGTGCGGAGGGGTCGAGGGCTTGGCAGAGAGCGCGTATCCACGTCGCTAAATAGAATAATAATGTCGAGAGCGGGGGAGTGTCTCCTAGCAGTTTCCTCTCTTAGCATACGTATACGAGCGACACGTGGCGTGTGCGAGAGAGAGAGAGAGAGAGAGATAGAGTCAGAACGATACGGCGCGTCGTGCCTATTCCGTACAAAATAGGAGGAGAACAAGAAGAAGAAGAAGAAGAAGAAGAAGAAGAATAGAATAAAAAATCGATATCGTAACCGGGTGAGAAACAACGTGTGTTCGTTGTGGCGCGAAGGATCCCCGTAGACGACGCGCGACAGCGATTCTCTGTCCTCCGACGACACGGACCGAAGAGTACTTTCTTCGTTATCTCGTGCGGATTCGTGGGCGTCTTTCGGATTCCGACGACGGTTTCAACTGCAATCTCCGTGAAATTGGAAAATTTCAACGCCGACGGACGAATTGCTTACAGGGCCAGAGCAAATAATATTGGACGGCTACGCGGCCTTTACATTGAACTTGGAGCTCCGCAGCACTTCTCCTCGCTCGAATAAAATGAAGCTTTGCGCTCTAATTCCAGTTTCTCACTTCGTTCTCGATTCCTTACTTCCCTCACCCCTACTCCACCCCATACTCCTCCTCGTCCTTCCACGACGATTCGTGGCGGTCTATGGACGGGGGTGGGGGGTGACTCGGAGGAATTCCGAGAGCCGATTTTCGCCCCTCCGTTGGGCGGAGGGGGGAGCCGGGGCTATAATAATAACGAGAGAATCGGGAGAGCGTGCGTGTTATTATTAATCGGGATCCGTAATCGGAATTTAACCAGGGAATGATAAATTAAGCGCGGCGTCGCCTGTGTCTCGTTTATGACTTATCGCCGGCTCTCTTCACTCTACCCCCCCCAGCCCCTCCTACAAACCCTGACCGTACATGGGCATCGGAGCCTCGGCCGATCTCACGCGACAACGAGTATGCATCATTTGGGCCGAATCTCGGGCTCGGAAATTTATTAAAGCCGGATCCGAAAGCCGTAAATAGCCGAGCGGACGCTCGGTGCCCACGAGAGCTTGCACGCCCTACCAAATGACCCAAGAATATGTCCCGATCGCCGTTACCGTTACATGACCATTACCACATGGACAAATTCCATTCCAGGCCATCGTTTTCCTTCTTCGATATCAATTTACCCCGAACTCCGCTCCAACGTCTCCCGTCTAAAATATACATTTCGCATCTCGTATCTGTCCATCGCCCCCCCCCACCCCAACCCCAATAACCCCCTCACTCACCCTATCGCAAGGATTTTATTATCGAATCCCGCGTACCCCTACACGTGACATTTATATTTGTGTTTATATATATATATAGGGAAAATTTTAATTATTAAAATAATTACGCGATTTAATTGTCGTTGATTTATTTACGAATCCTCCACAACATTTGCCGTATTTTCCTTCATTTGCCCGCCACTCTCTTAAAAACTCAAGAAAAAAGTAACGCGGATTACTCTAATGGTTTTGTTCTAAATAAAACATAAATTACACACAGAGAGAGAGAGAGAGGGAGTGGGGGGAGGGCTTGGGTTTAGTATCATGCGGTAAGTTAAAATATTTATTGCCATTAAAGAGCCTGCGTTTAACGATTGTAAAGTGTAAACCTAAAGTGCTGCTTAAAGCATTAGAACGATAATTATTAATAATCCCGTAAACAGGGAAGAGGACAAGTAGGGCCTCGTTTTCTTTATGTATTTTTTCATTGCGAGTAATGGTCGTCGAGAGGTTAAATTCGTAAGGTGGGAGGCTTTGGAAGCATCGACTCGAGTTCTATTTAGTGGAATAAAAGGCGCAGATGCAGGTGGTCCAGGCTCTGCCAATAAAACCACCACGTCGTTACGTGTTGTACGCGTTAGGTGACGATATCCAGGTGCCGTAAGCTGCTAATCCTCTAGAGCTAAAGCTTGTGTCGGCGGGATCGGCGGGAGTCGGCGGGAGTCGGCGGGAGTCGGCGGGAGGAAAATACGGTCACGGGGCAGTAGTGATTGTCCTCGTTGATTGTCCGGAACTTGTCCGCAACTCCGAATTCTCGTCCCGGAGACGTGGATCGGAAAGACGCGTAACCTAAGGAACGGCGGACAAGGTTATCGGGTGGTGGTGAGGGGGGCGGCGGAGATATCAACGTCTCGGGGCGATTAGCCGTTAGCCATTTCAAGAAAAAAGGGCCTCCCGACCGGCTTCACGCCACCCCCCCCCCCACCCAAGATAAATAAACGACACGTCGGGAAAGTAGGAGAAAGGAGAAAGGTCGACGACTCACCTGGCACGTCGCGCCTCGGCATTAGGCTGCTCGAGGACGTAGCCCGCGCGCGGGGATGATTTTTCTCGAGACTCCTTTATAGCCGGGTATCGAGCGGATGCACGTGCCTTGATTTACGAGCGGCGGACCCGCGTCATGCTCAGCTGCCATTCGAGGCCGCGGGCTTCCTCCTTCCTCCGGCTGCCTGCCCGTCCACGTACGTGTTGCCCTAGTCGGTTGATGGGGATCGCCGGCCCGGTAGAGGATGGTGGGGGGGCAGGGCTCGTAGAGGGGCAGAGGATCGAGCTTCTGCCGCGCGATGGTTATGATGCTTAAAGTCGAGCTTTTTCCTCGCTTATTTTTTTTATTGCCCGTCCCCCCCCTGCCCGGCGCCTTTATACCTCTTTCTCTATCCTTCCCAACCCCTATCCTCACCCCCGGCAACGGCACCGGCACCTGCCGCAGCCTCTTTAGGGGTCTTACCTGGGCGCTCGTTGCGTACTTTGACAACCTTTGACAGCGGGCCCTCCCGCGCTCACTTTACTCGTTACTCCACCGGGACGTAAAGGGTTTTTTATTGCACTCGCGCCCACCCGACTCCTCGTGTTTTTTGTTTTTTTTTTTTATCATCGGAATCCATGAAAATAAAACGCACCGGCGTACAGGCAGATTATTTATGTGCAGTTGCAGATCAACGGCTCCCAGTCGTTGATCCGTAACTCTTTGTCCGAACCGAATCTCGTCTCAACCTCGGCCGTGTTTTTTTAATTTACAGCATCGGATCGAACGGCCCTCGATCCCTAAAAAGTTTGCTTTCAAATCAATGCATTGATATAATCAAGGTATAGATAGATAGAGAGAGAGAGAGAGAGAGAGATCGTTAATGCTTGGAACGCGCTGGAGCGGCTCGGCTATTCTCGGGAACAGTTTTATCAAAAGTCGCGGTATGAAAGGGTAAGGGGTTGGTTATGGATCGACGGGATAGATCAAACGTGCCGAATAATGCAAGGAGGGAGTTTCGACACGCTTCGGCTGTGAAATATAATTATTGTCCTGCCTCGTTGGAAGTCGAGTGGGCCGAACGATAGATCCCGTACGCGTAATTGCGCGTAGTTGGGGGCGGGGGAGCGTGGACGTGGGGGAGGTAGAGGGCGCGGCCATACGGCACCGGGTAATGGCCGTAAAAGTGCAAAGGGAATGGAAAAACAGTCCCGGTCGTATAATAAAGAAGAAGAAGAAGAAGAAGACGAGGAAGAAAGGAAATCGGGAGAAATCGGGCGCCTTAAGAGAGCGAGCAGCTCGTAAATAGAGGAGTCGGCAGTTATTATCCGGCAGGGCCCGCTCGCGCACGTGTTACCCCAGCGATACGTAGGTACGTAGGTACGTAGGTACGTAGCGGGCCAGGGCTGACGACACAGCCGCACACCGAAGGGCAATTTCGATTTATCTGAAAATTAAATCCAAGCAGAAATAACGAGGGCATCGTGCCTCTATCTCTGTTTATTATTACACTCTTTCCGCCCCTCCGACCCCCCTCTCTCTCTCTCTCTCTCTCTCTCTCTTATATATAACCCGTATACCTGAAGCCACTGATATCTTCTGCCCTGCTTTATTACGACGATAATTCAAAATAAATTCCTCTAATTACATTTCTTGTACGTGAATGTAAACCGGATGACTTGGCCGCTCTTAATATCCACTCTATCGACGTTGTAAACCTACGCGGATTCTTTATATGCGCGGATTTCCTCGCCCCTCCTCGACATTATTTCATTAACTTGCAAGTTATGAAAACTTTACGATACAATACAATACGCTTTAAACTATTTTACGTAAAACCTACCTCTTCTTTCTTCTTTCTTTCTTCGTTCTTCTTTTGGTTTTTGTTTTGTTCTGCTCTTATCTCTATCCCCATCTCTATGTCTCTACGTCAGTTGTTATCTTGCTTGCACTCACCGGAAGATCTTCCTTTTACTTTTTCCCCTTTATTTTCGCTCCTCTTTTTTTTAGTAACGCCATTTTAATGCGTATAGAATTACGAAGGAATAAAAGGGCCGACGTACCGGGGGAGTTTATTACAATCGAAACGCCTTTTCATTATTTAGCATTTAAAGTGCGTATTGAAAATGCCGGGCGAAAAGTTTAATTACTCGTATTAAACGTGATATCGGAGTTGTTTCAGATATTAAAAAAGTTTGCCCGCTCTTACCGCACTGGCGAGGATACACGCAAGAAGGATAGAAGAGTCTGCTACGTACGTACGTACGGACTAGACTCGGTACGAAAGTTTATCATGCCGAAAATACTTTATTTTATATTATAAAATTATACGTTAACCTACAAACAATACGGCCAATGACGTATTTATACGTTGTATAGGTTGTCGGTGCAGCTGGGACGTCCCTCGTTTCATTCGCACCGAGAGCGGTTAAATAAAAAAGTAAATTAGAAAGTATAAATGCCGCGAGCGCCGCGCATTCGTATTTACGAGCCAGGGGGAACGATTATAACCAATACGAAACGATTCTTGTTTGTAATTTAATAATCGAAACAAATATCAGAGTGAGCGCCCTGCGTGGCCGCCCCTGTCGTCATCGCACGTGTACTACGTCGCAGTAGGCCGTGGCACGAGGTTAATTCGCGATATTCGCGAACGTTAATTAATTCCCGTAGTCTTATAGAATTTTATCGATGCCGATGCACGTTATACAATCCGATGTATCGAGTTCAGCCGGAGTTCAGGCCGAGTTCAGGCCGAGTTTAGCCGAATGAAACGAGTCGATGATTAAAATTCACAAACGTAAGCATTCGATGGTATTAGCAAATATTTCCTCACAATAATCGGTACGTTATTGCAAATTTATAAAATACAATTTACTCCCGATTCTTAAATTCATTTTGCCTATAAACGCGCGTACGCGTAACGTTCGATTATTTAAGTATTACTTTTCACATAAGCGCGAGCGAGTAATGCGAGAGGCCGGGTGGACGGAAGGGGCAGGAAGAGCCGGCGGAGTGAGGGGTGACGGTGGTGGGAGTTGGAGCTTCGCGGGGAACGTGATGGATGACGGACGGACTTTTAAGTTCAACGAAATATAATTCCTTTCATTGGGCGGCGGGGTAGGGGCAGGGGGAGGGGGATGGCGGCCTTTATTAATGCAGTGATTGTGCGAAATCGGAATTGAAATACCGGGCGAGCGGAACCGCCGATCGAGCTGCATGCGATTGAGTGCATTCAATAATTATAAATAATGCGAAAGCTCGGGGCCTAAACGATCTACGTGACTCACGAGAAAGCTCCACGCCCCCTCCCGACCCCCTCGATCCAAACCCTCTGTCGAGTATCTAGCGTCACGATCGTTGCCAGCAATAACCCTCTCGTAATGACAACAAAAGTAAGTTGGTGTGTGTGTGTACGTGCCGCCACCCTCGCGGATCCATACACCGTCTCCCCCTCCCGTCTCTCTCTCTCTCTCTCTCTCTCCCTATGGAGCGATATTCAATTATCAAGAAAATCCTGTTTAATTCTGCGAAGGCTATTTATTAATGCTAAAGGTCATCTCCCGACTAATCGAGTCACGTGACATCCGAAGACGCAAGCGAATGCTGATGCGTAAGGAGACAGATATTCTTCATTACGTAAGACTGCAGGTCTTAATAAGTTCAATTCCAAAATATATATATACATATATATGTATACACATATTTAACAATTCAATGAGAAGCGCGTGTATTTATAATGAATATTTATAATGAAGGATGATCGACAGTCTGTCGGACGAGTGGGAGTAACATATTGATAGCATTAACATACTTTGTCAAGAAGAAGTATTTTTTTAGATAAGCATCGACGGACGGACAGGTGGGGGCGGGGGCGGGGACAGGCTGGCTGACAGGGGACTGGATTTGAAATATTTCGCGGAATGGGTTGGTAAGCAGACTGTTGCGTTCGATTACTTAAGCTATAACTCACTTTCGCGCCAAAGGATACGGGAAAAGAAACGAGCACGAGCTCTGGACATGTTGACGATTCGCCGTGGAAAACTTGTCTGCTCATCCACCATCCGGAATCAGATAAATGTACCGTCGAAGCGACTCCAAGTATAAATCAGATAAGGAACTCGGGGCAGAAAATGCTTTTGTTTTGAGATTACAGAGGCCCCCGTGTGCGCAAATACCCCTTCCCCGCCCCGCCCCGAGTATTCGTACCCTCGGGGTACTTTAGCCGCGCCGCGCTAATTTATCGTGTGCTCCCTCCCCCGTACCCGTCCCCGTCCCCGTCACCGTCTAAAGCCAAGGGAGGAAGCGACGCTCGGAGCAGGACTCCCTGAAGGAGACGTACGCATGTTTTGCGAATGACGAAAATCTATCACGGAAGCCCCTTGTCTCGCCTTATCGTCTTATTCTTCTTCTTTGTTAAAGGCAGGGAAGTAGGCGAGCTTCGGTCGCGCTCTCCAATACTTATACAACTTTTTCTCTTCAGTACGAGTCATCCTGTCTCCCGATGCACGAGTGCACGAGTCGAGAGAACTCCAAGCCGGAAACTATCGTAAAGAGCTTTCCTTTGCTGCTTTACCGAGCCCTCAACTGCTCTTTTTCTTTCTTTCTTTCTTTCGTTCTTTTAACCGATGGATCTTACGCGGCTCCCCCTTCTCCCCCACCCCACCCACATTAATCTAACAATTACAAATTATCGGCGTCCATTATTGCCCTCTACGTGTAATGACTTGTAGGGCTATATAGGCGGGGGCGCCTCGATGTCATAAAAGGGCCAAGGAGCAATCGTTCCCGGGTATTAAATGCCGGTGGTATCGGCAATCCAGGATCTGAAGTAGGCGACGTTTGTGTAAACGCCGGGATAATTTGGCCTCGCGCAACCATATCCCCAGGATACGATGCCGTAAAGCGTGCCGTTTGCGCTCAATGGACCACCGGAATCGCCTTGACACGAGTCCTTTCCACCGTTTTTGAATTCACCCGCGCAAATCATGCGCTCGGTTATGACGTTTATGTCCGAGTAGGCTAACGTGCAGAGATCCCGATCGACGATCGATAGCGTCACCCTCATCAGATTGTCCGTGTCCCCTCCTCCCTCCTGCAATTATAACGTGCCCCTTTTACTTTTACTTCTTCTTCTTCTTCTTCTTCTTCGTTTTCCTTCGGTTTTTTACTACATCGGTAATTAGTCCCACGTGACCCTGATCTATCATCGCGCTCGCAATACAATATCTACGCGATAGCTATACAATTACGACGGAGGCTCATCCGTGATGAGGTTATTTAATAAGCGACATATATTATGCCATAAAGATATATAGTGCCAGCGCGCGGATAGTGTCAGAGTTCATCCCATAAACACCGCTAGCATCTCAATTATTATTATTATTATTATTATTGCTCTCTACGGCGATCTACAAAATACATCGATACAATTAAGACTTGCGTACGTTATCATTACCTTAGCTTAAATTGCTTAATTGCTGTTTTTTTGACAATAATCGTCCATTATCGTTTACCAAACTCGTGTACTTGTGTGAAATAATTGTGTAAAAAATTACTATTGTTAATTAATACTTTTTTTATACCTTGCGAACATTATCATTGACGTTTGGATTAATATATTATATGTTTAAAATAGATTTATTGTAAACAGCATTCGCGTGCGAAAGTTATGAGGAGCACGTAATGACATTCGATTAAAAATAATTATCATATTTCGTAATAACGTAATTAGCTGGCAATAGTATTTTCATTGGGAAAGTCGATTTCAGATTGACGGATGGACTATCGATACTCAACAAACGGAATTATTGAAATATTTAAATAATTATATTATGAATTATATTACGACGGACCGACGAGAATACAATCACGTCGATAAAATTAAGCATTTATTTAATGTTTATAATTATAAATTTGCGTTCGCAATCTGTTCCAATTGTAACGGACCGTTAATGAACAATTTTTTTGCTTTTTTTTTTCAAGACAAATAAGCAATACTTACAGAAATAGAAAAAAATAAAAACACAAAAAATCTCGATTACGGCTCTACGGTTTAAAAAGTCTTGAATGATATTTATTAAATTGTGATTAGTCTTTTGAAAAGTCAATAGGTTTTCCCCTTACTCCCGCATTCGCAAACAAAGGGGGTGAGGGGGTGTGGGGGTGAGAATCATTTTAGATGATTGTTTCAATGGCTGAGAAGTTGCGAGCTGTGCAGTATAAGCAATTTCTCATGCCAGTTACATTGAGCATATTAAAATATTTGAACGGACGCATTTGGAAAGTTACATTTTTGAAGAAGTAAGTAAGTTCTCGAGGCCCCCCTCGACTCGGATATTCCCGCCGATCAATTTCCCAAACTTTTCCACACATATTGTTAAAGGGATCATCAAACTTTCCCGCATTCTTATTTCATATTGCCGCGCTCGGTCGGGCCCCGACTCTCCTTAACCCCAATAACCATTGATTTTTACAAGACATTCGTATTTGCATTTGTATTAACGGCTATTTGTATCAACGTGCTATTTATTCGTACGGAGTCCATGCCCCTACGGAACCGCTGATATTGCTATGATGCTAACGAATGAGGCTTACCGAAACCGCGCCCCAGCCAGTCACGTTAACCACGTCTTCGGAATTCAATTGCCTCTCGGGCAGTTTTATCGGCTGGACGTTGACATTGGCTTGGAATCGTCCATCGATCTGTCGAAACGATAATTCGAAATAAATCCTTAAGCTCGGAATATTTATCTCGTAATGAGGAGGAGGAGGAGGAGGAGGAGGAGCCAAGTTGAGCCAAAAAAGGTCTTACTTGCACAAGGGCTATATCGTAATCGTTGCCGAACATCCTGTATTTCGGATGCCTTACCGCCTTCGAGACATTGTAAACCCTGGCCTTCAATCGGTTTTCATTGCCGGCACCGACGCTCAAGTGTTCCCCGCTCGTTCTGCAACGCATACGTTATCGGTCCGACGACGACGACGAGGGAAAGACAAATGACAATATAGAACATAGAGGGCGTTTAATTGTTTACGATTTATCAATCAATAGCTTAGAGGTTTTACGACTCACTGGACGCAGTGGGCAGCTGTGGCTATCCAGTTTTTACCGATTATCGAGCCGCCGCAATGGTGGATCCCGTAATACCGCAGAGTCACTTGGTAAGGGTGCTCGCCGATGTCGATCTCAATGCCGCCGACGATTCGCTGCTGCGAATTCGGTAAATTCACCACGCCATCTGAAAGATTTTCAGACGGCACCCAAGCTTTCATGAGCCGCGAGCACTCAATCGTCGGCGAAAGATATTCTATTAAAGTGTACGTTCCTTATCGACAACCCTCCTCCCTCCCTCCCTCCCGTCCACCTCCTTACGCGTTGCTACTGTTTTCGTTTTCGTTTTCGTTTTCGTTTTCGTTTTGTATACGTACATAGAGTAGGCTGCTCGACTTCGTTAAAACGACTACGATAATGACAATTATTAGTGTACAGATTGTCTGAGCTTCGGTAGCCCGATCACGTAGATTTACTTTAAATTAAGATAGGCTAGAGACCGGTTTATAAAATTTAATATCGTTCTAAAATCCTAATGGTTACCGCTTGCAATAACGCCAATGGAATTACGAATTATGGCTCGATACGTATTGTGTGTCTTTACTTGCATTTGAAATTCAATTTTTTTTTGTTTGTTTCTTTGTTATTCCGACTTTACCGACCATCGCGATCAAAGCACGTTACACTTTCAGATATCCTGTATTATTTATCACGGCTTGTTATTACGTGGGTTCGTGTATATATATATATATATATATAAAGAAATCATAAAAACGTACCATACAATCCAAATAAAAATGAATAGGCGAGTAATGCTGTTATTCGTAACATTGTCACGGTATTTATACATAATAATTAATAAGCTCGATTCTTTGTTTATATAAGCCTCTTTAATTGCAAATTAAAAATTATTATCGTATTTATTTTTAGAATTTTCTGCGCTTCTTGTAATCTTATCAGTTGATATAGTTTTTTCATCTAGCGCGATTCTAACGAAGCTCTGCGCTATCAGTAATCCAATACTGTTGTAACTATTTTCTCCATTGTAGGTTAAAAGCATTCCTAACAATAAAATGAAATAATTGTAAAAATAATATACGTAAAAAATATGAAAATGTGCAAATAAAGTTTTTGAATTGAATGTTCTTCTTCTTCTTCTTCTTGCCGCCCCATTTGATATTACGGATTTATTGCGGAATAACTCTTAGTAGATCGAATGACGAGTAATGAAACGAATAAAGTATTAGAGCAATTAACAATGCTCGAGTTATTGTAAAAATCTTGATTATCGGATTATCGGTTTGGACGTAATAGGCTATGAAAAATGGATCGATCGCATTACTCGGCATCTTCGAATGACAACAATGGGAATACATAATGCCTCTCTTCAAGCATTTATACTGCAAATTGTTTAATTAAAATAGTTTGTGAATTGGAAAAAAAAAAAATGGCCTTCTTCATTTTAAATGAACTTTACCGGAAAGTTCAAGGCATCGTAATGGCACGTTTAGAGGAGAGACGAGCCGAAGGAACTTAAACGAGTTTTGCGATTGTATGGCCGCAACCTCAGGAATGTTTAATCGATAGCATCGCTTAATTAGCAATTAAATTTCATTGAGTGAGTTTGTCTCTTGTTTTTAAGCTCTCGTCATTACTTGCAAATATTTAAAGTTTTTTCTTTACTTCTTTCCTTCTTTCTTTCTTTCTTTCTCTCTTTCTTTCTTTCTTCCTATATGTTTACACGAATACTTACGGCGATCCGGCGTAGCGCTGACCCATTGGAAATATTATAATTTTCCTTGTTACCGACTCGTGTATTTATTTAATTAAAAATTATTAAAATTCTTCAACTCAAATTCACGATTCATTGATGATAAATAAATACTCGAAGGCCTATTGGTAAGGAGAGGACGTAGGAGAGGTCTCGTAGGTCGTACATGAATTGGTAAAACTGTTCCGGCAAAATACATCTATTTTGTCAAGGTAGACATTTTATAGGGCAAATAAGCCGTTTAAGTAGTACTTGCAAATACATAATACTTTTATATTAAGATTATACGGAGCCCAGGGACACTGGGAAAATAAACTTCTTTGCCTCTTCTGGCCTGTCCAATGGCTCCTCGTCGCCGTATTCTTCTCGGAGATAAAGGAAGGATAAGAGCAGATAAGAATCTTATAAAACAGCTCATCAAAAAAGCGGAAAAATGAAGGGGGGAGGGGGCGGCGGCGGCGGCGGAAAAAAAAAGTAATACGAAAAAAAAAAAAAAAATTAAAAACCGGAGGGGAAAAAAGCGAAAAAGGAGAGGCTGGGGTTTCCTCCAGCCTTGAATGACCCACTCGACTCTGGAGAGGTAAATAGCTTTACATCGAAATAATTACGACGTTTATGTGCGGAAAATGCGCATAATCACTAGACAATTCATTACTATCAGTTTCGACAAAACGAGGACACTGAATATTTCCGAGCGAGCCGCTCGAACATTCATTTTCGACGCATTTCACCTGCTCGGACTGTAGGATAAATCCATCGGATATTCCATCGGGCCTAAGGTTCTCATTGTCCGTCAGTAATTAGACATTATTTTATTAACGTCGTTAAGGCGACGCCTAATCGGCTTCCGATTAAACACAACACGCGTTAACATCAACGATCCAAATCTCATGTCGGCTACAAACGACTTTAAAAAAACTTTCGACTCTACGAGCAAGATCAACAACAACAGCAACAACAACAACAACAACAACAACAACAATGATGATGAGGATAATGATGACGATTGATAATGGTAATGGTGAGGGAATGGATGATTGTAATGAAATGACAGGATTTTAATAGAGGAAGTTGCAATAATCCAGGTTTGCAATAATTCACAAGTCCATGGGATAATTATAAGTTTAAAAGGCTGAAAAGTAGGCCAGCGCACTAAAAGCGAGGTATGTTGCGTCCAGATATCTACGGCCGAGGCCCGAGGAAAAATGGACACGTGCTCGTAGTGGCAATTACGAAAATATGCGGCGGCAATAGGCCGTGAAAGGAAGTGTATATCGGCGAAAGTAGCCTTTCCAATCTTCCGCGTCAATCGGGATCGCGAGTGCGCGCTCCATCCAAGCCACGGCTTCGTCCGGGACCGTTTCTGGGGGGGCGGAGAGGGGGGAGGCTGAGCGTTGGATTAGATAGATAGAGAGAGAGAGAGAGAGAGAGAGAGAGAGGAGGAGGAGCCGCTCATTCCCTGACGAAAATGACGCACGACAGCTGGCTGGCGATTAACATATAAATCAAATCTACGTGAGCGTATCCGTGTCTTCCGGTTAGCTCGTACCCTCCTACACCTCCCGTCCCCCCGTCCCCCACGTCCCCCCTTGCAACCGTCATCCTCCATCAGCTCGACAAGCTCCTCGCGCCACCAGTTTCCGCGCGTAATACGCAGCCTCTCCTCCATCTTCCTTATCCCTCGTACCATTTCCCCGAAGCGATGCTTCTTCATATTCGCGCGGGGCTGCGGTCTTGCATGCCAATGAGTCACGCGAGATGGAAAATTCGGGGGCGGGGGAGGGTCGAGCCAGCGTTACCTGCCACTTGAAATTCCCCGAGAAATTCCGACTAATATACGCGCGCGCGGCCTTAATCATTCCCTCGTCCCTTACACGTAAATATGGTAACCCAGCCAGCGCTGGCCGCTTCGCCTAATGCACTACGTTATATTCCCATCCCTTCCCCCCTTCCCTACCCACCCCTTCACCCACCCCTTCACCCACCGACCTAGCCGACTCCGTAGCTTTTTTAACGCAGCCGCGCCGTGATCTACTATCGAGCCGGGGATTAGAGGACTAAATTACCGACCGAGATTTAACGAGCCTCGGCCCCCGCACCCCCGACCCCACTTCACTACCCCGCGACAACGGCATGCGAATATCCCTTCTTTTACCCGGGACCCGGGCTCTTACATTGTCCTAATGATTAACAGATCCCCCGGACTTGTCCGACCTTTTATCCCGTCTCCCTGTCGGTGGACCCGCTCTGCCAGTATAGGAGCCGCGTCCTCCGGCTCGCCTTGCATGAAGAATCGCATCGTCATTATAAATCATTACAAATCCCGTCGACCGCTATTCGATATTTTAAAAAATATGGGACTTTTAAACGTTGCTTTTCACTTGTTAAAACTAAATTAGCAGCGCTATTACTCAACTAAATATATATACGCACACGTATAAACGTCGCTACATATATATATATATATATATGTATATACGCGTGTGTATATATATATATATATATATATACAGAAACACGCATACACACGTGTACACGAACTAAGAAGAGTAATGAGTTGAGCACTTGCGCGATAAATCTTACTTTCCCTACGTTTTCATTGTCCTAATACTTTATTAATTAAAAAGAAAGATTACTAATTCATATTAAATTTACGAGCGGCTGGATTTCCCTATATATTTATGCATCTCGATCCAAGCTCTTTAATCCACGTTAAAGAGCAGTTTCGTTAATTCTCCCTCTCTCTCCTCCTCCTCCTCCTCCTCCTCCGGCCCCAATAACCCCCTTTCGCTACACACACCCCCAACCCCCCCATCTCTTTTTACAGTTTCGAAGCTTTCGGGGGCCAATAGAATTTCGCGAGCATTACCACCGGTTCGTCTTTTATTTTACGACTACTGTATGTGTTATTTCAAATTACTTTCGTCAATGTCTTTCGAATATCGCACCCTTTTTCCCTGAATAAATAAATTTTCATTTGCATATCTTTTGACCCTCGCCTAACTTATTTTACACCTGTTCTGCCCTGCTTATCTCACTTTAGTACATATCGTTAAAATCCGAGGAATATATTCACGCCGGGAATTAAATATTTGCACTCCGACGTCAGAATTCGGCCGCACATTCGTTTTGTTAATTAAAACAAGAAAGGGAACGGGGGAGGGGGGGCAAAGGGCACAAAAACCTACTTTCTTTTCTTCTTTTTTTTTTTTTTTTTCTTTTCTTTTCTTTTCTTTTTTACAAAATCATCGTTATCCTTAATGTTTGAGATAACGGTAAAAGGTAATTATTAATCGTGGACACGGTGGCATTAATAGAAGGTAAATAAATCGCTTCGCGTGTATTTAACGAATGTGGACAATTTTTATTTAAAAACTTTAGTAATTCCGCAGGGGGGGGGGGTCGGCTAAACTAGATATTCACTCGTTAATTCGGTGGAGACAGAATTTTTTTCTCAACAACTCGGTTTTTTCTCTCTCTCTCTCTCTCTCTCTTGTCAACCTCGCGTTCCATATAGTGCTCCATATAGTGCTCCATACAGTATACCAATGGTATTCCCATGGTATTGCCGTGGCATTCGTTATGCGTCGTTGCGTCGCTGCGTCGTTGGAGGGACGGGGCTAATCTTGGATTTTCGAGTAATTTCCCGGGGAATAGATCGAGCGGAATCGGGGCAGATTATAATTATTCGCCGTACGTGGATATTGAAATGCAAAATTAATTATGCGATTATTTAAATCGCGTAAAATAATTACTTGGCGAAGTTGGGAAGTTGTAAGTTATCCAAGTCACACGTCACGCGTCCCCAGGAATTCGATAACGGCCGAGTGCCGGGGGCGTCGGTGCCGGGGGCGTCGGTGCCGGGGCCTCGTGCGTGCTCCCAAGACACAATAATACGGATGAACGTCGCCCCGTCCACGTTATGCGCCCGCCACCTCCCCCAACTTCGAGAGGAATACGTGCCAGGAAGAGGTGCCCTCGAGCTTATTATAAAAACGACTTCTTGTAATTCAAAGCTCACTGATCTCACGGCTCTCCTGCATTAAACGCGAGAGGATCTGTCGATCGCTCGGCCCGTATACGCTTGCCGCCGTTATCCTCGATCGGTATGTCCAATAAGCCCGATATTCACATGTCCCAAGAACTTTCGCGGCAAACGGGGCAACGCAATAACGTAATATAAAGCAAGCAAAGTCCGACTATCCGCTCTTAATCGATATACTTAAAATAAAATCGTCGAGGCTACGTACGATACAGGCTCCGGGTGCTCCGGGTGCTCCGGGTGCTCCGGGTGCTCCGGGTGCTCCGGGTAATTCACTCGTCGTTTACGAACGAATGGAACGTTGAGGAAACGTCGAAGGGGAAGGAGGAGGAGGAGGAGGGGTCCGTAGCCATTATTTTCGCAGATATTTGAAATCCTCGGCCGAGCGATTAGCTTAAATCGCGCAAATATTGATTTAATAACCAAAGAAAGGTAAGTAAGACAAGTCCAATCTTATTCCTTTAACGGCTTTGATTGTTCCTTTGGTGACGGGGGGCGGTGGGGGTGAGAGGCGCTTCATAAAGCGGTATAACTACTAATGCTCATTAACCTTTAACAATGAGAATTATATAGTATTCGAAAAAAAATTTTTCCTCGTCGGATCGACGGATAAAACACGAAGCACAAAGGGATATCGTTAAAGTTTCATGACATTCTTTTGTAAATGACTGGCAGTCCGTGGACGTCGAGCGCCGACCGGAGGGACAAGGACCGTAACTGGATATATAATTTAATATTTAATATAATTTATAAGACTGGAGGAGTGCCGGCGCTGGCTGGGATAAATCGACTTTAAAATTTACAGGCTCGACTGGCGCTCGCCTTCATATACAATGCCGGCTTGAAAATAATCGAGTAACCCCTCAAGGTCATATTGAGGGCGCGGCGCAGAGGTTTCGGGAGGTCTGATGCGATTTTAACAAGCCGGCGATGCTAAAGAAACAATGGAGCTTTGATTTTGCCATAATCGATACGTCTCCTAAACGCTCGGAGCCCCCCCCCCCCCCAATGCCTTCATAATAATCCCTGCCCATTGTCTTATCTACCCTCCTCCCTCTCCTTCCCTGTTCCTAAAAAATAATAATAATAACCCCAATATCGTCTCGTCAACGTTAATTCTCGTATAAATAGCATCGAGACGGAATACGGAACCTTACCCCCTAAGAGCCGAAATTTACTTTCCACCCCGAGTTTCTTTTAAGCGCCCTCGACGACAATAAAATTAATTATTTCTATTTAAAAGTTATGGTCCGCGAATGCATTAATTGAACGCGATAATTCACTCGGAATAATTGCTCTGCGCGTATACTTTGCTATTCCTTTGCTTTATACGTTTATGAATATATACGTATATATATACGTACATATGTATATAGAAATGCATAATAAGTACACAGAGTGTAACTCTGGAATAGAAGTATTCGAATAATAATTATGTTTAATCTAATTACACGCAAAGTTCAAAATTTTACTCTCCCTTTAATTTATTTTCAAGATTTTGGAACACGCCGTGAAGAAATAATTGCACTGAGACCCGTTGCATCGCATTCTCATTAAAGATACGCGTATTTAACGAAATATTGGGGGAAGGCTTCGAGTACTTTTACATATAAATATATTGAAATGTATAATAAAGAAGAAGGGACTATGGTCTATTAATGTTTTAGTGGATGAGACATATAATAAGAGAATCGGGGAGATTCGAACGTCGATTAAAAATCATTTAAATTTAATTTTTTCATATGAAATTATAATCCGACACGTCGGACGATTTCTTTTTTCTCTTTTTTTTTCTGTTTTTTTTTTATAAATCTGTAAGGATAATTTAATCGTAATGAGAAAGATTGCGCGCGAAGACGGTTTTTTTTTTTTTTTTTATCAGGAAAATTACAGAAAATGCCGT
Source organism: Ceratosolen fusciceps (assembly GCA_018883505.1). NCBI lineage: Eukaryota > Metazoa > Arthropoda > Insecta > Hymenoptera > Agaonidae > Ceratosolen > Ceratosolen fusciceps. Next base: position 3,999,501 of record RCIC01000016.1, read on the forward strand.
TTTATATGGTCTCAAAAGATATTGGAAGGATTCGAGGATAAATAAACCAACGACTTTGATAAGAGACTGAAAAATTATTTGTTTTGAATTGCGTTTATGCTGTGGATGATCGACCGATTGTCTAATAATTAATAATACAAAATAACATTGATTTAAATTTTTATAATCGTTATATTATAGTACAAGAATTATTTATAACTCCAAGGGTTATAACGATTTATACCGGGAATAATAATATGATAAAACGCTAGTAAATAATGATTATTAAATACCAAGAAAGGAGGTGTCAATTATTCAGACGTGTCAACTTGAGTTATGGCTCGAGGAGGGTTAAGGGGATGGGAGCGTGAGTGTAGGAGTAGCGAGATTCCAGTCACTGATCGAACGTATTTGATAAAAATAGAAGAGTTTCTAGGCGGAGGGAATGAAGGAGGGCGCTCCTCCTTCGGGATTATGACGATTCGTAATTGCAGGACATACGCAGCGACGACTCGTATTTTATCGTTCGCCTGGATCCCCTTATTCGCGACTCGGTGTTTTCTTGTAACCGAAACAAAAACAAAAATAAAGAAATACTCGACGTCGATAAAACTTTTAATTGAATTAATTGAAATTACAGATGGTATTAATTCACCTGTAAACGAATGATCATTAAGGATCAGTAAAGAATTAATGTTGTTGGGATCGAATGAATTTCAAAATCTCGAAACGGTCACGCGATTAAACGACTAATTGATAACATTGATCGTTGATTCGAGAACCGAGGCATTGGATTTATTAATTGGCTCGACGATATTTCCACGATCGACCGAACGAATAAATTTTCGTCGAGCGATTAAAATATATTGCGGTATTGTCGGAGTACGGCTTAATCCTTAATCCTCCTCGTTCGAAAAACCCTCTTCCCCCTTTTCAATTCGAGCGTTTACCTTATGCCTCGCTAATTTATAATGGTAAATTCGGTACTAGTCTACCGGTCGATTGAATTTTACAAAAGACAAAGGCATAAATGAGAATAATAACGACAGTCGGGAGTCAGTTAAGCGAGCCCCGACGCGCGTCCGTTCGCTCAAGGATGAGCACAGTCGATCGGCGTACTCGATAGCCACGGCGTGGGGGTGGCGGTGGTAAGGGCGGCGGTGGTAAGGGCGGCGACGGTGGCGCGTGGGTGGTGGTGCCAGCGAAGGAACCGGCCTCGTTGGAATACTTAGGGAGAACAAGCAAACAGTAACCACGATGTAATATTATTAATCGCGAGCGGATCGAATGAAGCTTTCGTAGCTTCCGAAAGTTCGATAATAAATCTTATTCGTAGATAATTTATTCCGGCTGAATGTAAATTTAAGTAAATCAGAGTGGATGAGCGGATCTAATGCGGCGTATCTTTTTCTCCGAAGCTTCTTAGATACACAAAGCGCTTGTTTGAGTTTGAGAGCCTCGTCCGATAAACGAGGCGCACCAGCACCAGTACCAGCAGAAGCGGCACCAGCAGCACCAGCAGCACCACCACCAGCATCAGGCTACAGGATCTAGGAATACCGGGTGTAGCTTCTGCGCGGTTTGTAGGTCGTGCGCGGAGATCCGCCCGAGCCTATTTTGCAGAGTCCGCGCGCCGCCTTCTGAGTGAATTCGCCGTGATAAATCGAGCCATTAGTTCAACTGATTCGCCGCTGGCTTGGGCCAACACCTGGTGGATTCCTGGCAAATGGAACCGCGCCCCTCTAAAGACGGAACGTCGGGGATATTATAATGCCTGCAGCTCAGCGGATTGTCTGCGGGCCATGACATAAAGCCAAATGTATAATTGAGTTGTTGAGTGATTAGGAAGCTCCACGAGGAACTCTCTGAATAATTTAAATAATGCTTCGGGATAGCCACGCGGAGCATTCTACTCGACCCTTCTCCGACTCCGCCTCCACCCACACATACACCCATCACCTCCACCACCGCCGCAGCGCCAAAACCAAATATATCTAGGTCTCGGTGGGCGCAAGCGCTCCTCCTTCTGGAGTATCTGCATACACAGTGCATGCATGCATGCGTGTGTGGTGAGTGGCGAGTGCCGAGGAACGAATGACTAGAGGGCGGAGTGGAGAGGTGGGGCGGGGGGAGATGGAGTGCCTGGTAGCCCAAGGCCTAGATAACGAGAGCTCGACCCCGCACACACTGAGATATTCAAGACCGGGGAAGCACTTCTTAGAGAGTCTTCCTCGAGGATCCGAAATCCTTTGTTGCGTTCGGTTATTGAATTTATGTTTTCGGAACGTCGATTATTCACATTTTAGCCTGCGATATAATTCTCCATCGTTATTTCTACTTTATATATCGAGTGGCCAAGAGGCATTGCAAATACAATTAATTACCCATACATTTCTACTCGAAAGCTTTAATTATTATTATTTTTATTATTATTATTATTATTATCATTATTAAACAGAATAGCTTATGAAATATATGGATAGTGCATTCGTCTGTCTACGCGTTAAAATTTATTAAACTCCAGGACTGATTAAATTCTATCGGTAAGTTCGGAGAATTCAAGAGAATTTCCTTTGTACTTTGTTTAAGCCAGTATAGTAATAAATAGGTAAAGGTATATTGAGGGTAATGGAGGGGGTGGCTAATACGGAGTCATGTAAAATTACTCGACGAAAATCTTTCCGGAATAGACGAGGCGATAAATTCGCCCCCGAAGCCCAAATACTCCCGAAAGACTTCTCAAAGACCATTGTGCCTTAGCGTTTCAATCAGCTCGATCGTAATCATGATCCACAAGCAAATAGCGCGAATGAGAGTGAAATTATAATTGAAAAAGTAGGATGCCGGTCCTATCGGGGAATATCTCGTAAAGATGCCCTCTCTTTACATCCCGGCACAACTCAACTCACAAATAGTAGTTATATAACTGATACTAATGTTCCTCGGTGGAAAAATTGTTAAATAATTAAGTGAGAAGACGGGGATGGGGGCGGGGTAGTTTCGGTCTTAAACTCGCCTAGGCCGAGGAGGGAAGAGCGATAAAATCTTTGACGATGGTAAGAGATGAGGGTAAAATGGCCTCGGTCTGCAAGTCCATAGGTTATCCTCAGACAACTTGGCTTAATTTACATGTCAAAGTGATCTTACGTATGGTCGGCAAACTTCGCCCCCGCCCCCTCCCCCCTACTCTCTCGCACTCACTTTTTCACGAGGCTCTATGAAAGTAAAATTTTGCAAGAGCTACCTTATTTTATTGATGCAGGAGCTCGGTATCTAATAAATTCCCCCCACCCCCTTTTCCCAAGGTCTCCTCCCATTGAATTCTGGATCCTGTAAAAATTACATATTCCTTAAAGGGAAACTTTTATTTCAGTTTTCAAAATTTAATCCAAAACTAACAAGAATTTAAAAATATTGCTGATAAAAAATTGACTTTTTTCAAGGTCTATGTCCTACGTATTTAAAAGTAACCACGCAGCAGACGCGATCGGATTATCATTATTTACTTAGCTAAATGTTGAGTGGATGATGATCGTTTGTCCATATTCAGGCTTACTTTATTATTATTATTATTATTATTATTGGGCTTACCAAATAACAGGGGAGAGGGAAGGGGAAGAAGGATGCGGATGGGAACACGGCGGTTCCCCCGCTATAAAAGGGTGATAGAGGGGGGGAGACCCGGTATGAGGGGATTTTCGCCTCCATAAAGGTTATTATGACGGAGATGATGGAGGCGCTAAAGCGCCAACCAAAGATCCCCGATGAGCAGGGGAGAAGGGAGTTGCGCGGGATCAGCAGGAAGGTACTGCCTCCTCTCACACATCCACCGACAACGGCCGGTAAAAGGCCACCGCCGGCGACACCACCGGAGGCCCAAGTGGATAGAAAAAAAGAAGAAGAGGAAGAGGAAGGCAGCGGTGGCGACGCAGAAACCTCCTCCAGCCAGCACCGAGGAGAAAAGTCCGCCAGGCACGGACCGGAAAAGGGTCTCCACGCGAGCAGAAACACGGGAGGACCGGAGAAAAGGGAACCCCTACGAAGAAAAGCGCCGCCAGAAAAAAGAGGTAAGGCGAAGCTCGAAGCCATCGTCCTTAGGACAGCGGAGGGCAAGACCTACGTAGACATCCTGGGAGGAATCCGACAACAGGTCAATCCCTACGAGCACGGGCTCTCGATCAAGGGGATTCGGAAAACCCGAAGGGAGGATGTGCTTATGGAGATTAAAAAATCGTCCGTAGAGTGCAAAGAGGGCTTTGCCGATACCTTGAAAACTGCAGTCGGAGCCAGCGCGACGCTCCACACTCGCATCCTCAGGATTACACTGGAGATCAGGGATGCGGACGAATGCGGAACGACCGAGGAGGTCAAAGGCGCCCTTCTTGCGAAAGTCGAGCGCTGCTATAAGACTATGGATACCGATGTGCGAGCTGTAGGGGCCCAGACAGGAGGCCGACCTGTTTCCAGTGTGGGGAACAGGGTCGCAAGAAGGCCGGATGTTGTGCGGTTTTCCGCGAGGCTCTAGCCAAGTGCCGCCGAAGTGGCTATTGTCCTGATATTGTTATTATCAGCAAGTAGCGTTGGGAGGGACCTGTGAGAGAGTGGTATCACGACATCACCGGTACCGCTGCGATCTGGATCCCCTGCCCGCACTGCTTCCAAGCAAAGTGCCATGGAGCTGGTAGCGGCTTCGTTTGGGTGAGGAGCAGGGGCGTATACTACGTCAGCCGTTACCTTACTCCAAACGAGGCCATCGATGGGTTCCAAGTTAAATTGGACGCCCTCGAGGATGCTATCGGGGACACGGAGGGTGAGCTGATAGTGGCCGGGGACTTTAACAGCAAGACTGTGGATTGGGGGGAACCTGTGACCGACTCCAGGCGAAGGCGAGTCCTGGACATGGTATCCAGGACAAGACTGGTGATTCTAAACACCGGTTCAACGGCGACCTTCCGGAGGCCCGGTTACAGGCAGACCATCCCCGACGTCTCCTTTGCGACGGAACGTCTGGCCGCAAAGGTGCGGGACTGGCGGGTGATCGAGGACTATACAGCCAGCGATCACCAGTACATCACGTTCCGCGTTCGTGATGACCGGCCGGTTGGGACGGCGATCGTACGCCGTCCTTCCAGATGGCTCGTTGCGAAGATGGACGATGCGTTACTTTCCCGTGCCCCAGAACGCGGACTGCGAACCCTGGACAGGGTTACAGGGAGCGGAACGTCCTCTGAGCGAGCGGAAGCGGTGTCAGGCGCCATCATTCGCATGATGCGCCAAGCTTATATGAAGGCGATACGGAGGATGTCGGCGAGAAAAACCCGACGACAGGTTTATTGGTGGACGAGCGAGATCGCGGAAATGAGGCGTAAGTGCCTTCGACTACGACAAGTGGCCCAAAGGGCCCGAAGCCTCGACCGCGACAAGGCTCGAATGATCGTCGAGCATTTGGTGGCGAGAAGAGCCCTCAAGAGAGCCATCAAGGCGAGTAAGAGCCGATGCTGGAAGAAGCCGGGGGTAGATCTCAACAGGGATTCGTGGGGATTGGGCTACAAGATGATCACCCGTAAATTGGGGGCGTTCGCCAAGGGCGCACCCATGAGCGAGGTGGTGATGGACGGGATCGTCCATGCCCTCTTCCCCACGCATCCCGTTCGAAGGGACGAGCCCCCGGTGCCATTTGGTCCTGAGGCTCGGTCGTTTACAATGGCGCTTTCTGGTTGCGTTCTGATCGGGTGCGCGAATTACGTGACAGCCATTATTACAGCACGTAATATGGTCCTGGTACAGACGCGACTCGGTCAGACTATGCGGAGAATTCACCACTGGATGAAGACGATCATGGGCTGGAACTGGCGGAGGCCAAAACCGAGATTCTGCTCCTTACGAAGAAGCGCGTACCCAGAGTGCAGCCGCTTATTATCGGAGAGGAGTCGGTTCAGACCAAAGCAGCCGTGAAGTACCTGGGGGTGACGCTAGATACGAAGCTCACCTTCGGGGAACATATTCGGAGAGTGGCGGATAAGGCGTCACGGGTAGTGACTTCCCTGTGCACGATCATGGCCAACGTAAGTCGGCCACGTCCCTGTATCAGGCGGTTGCTGCTCCGTGTCGCTGAGTCTCCGTGTCTCCTGACCCAGGATTGGAATCTTGTCCACCAGGCAAGGGGGACACTCGACCGTGGTGATGCCAAGGTGCGATCCAGGGAAATATCCCTGGATAACTGGCAGGACAGATGGGAGAGGGATACGCGGGGAAGCTGGACCGCCAGACTGATCAGTCAGTTGGTCCCGTTGATCGCTTGGTATCGCATGGCGAGGTGAACTATTACCTCACCCAGCTGCTGATCGGTCATGGGTACTTCCGCGTGTTCCTACACCGCACGGGCAAAGTGGCGGATCCTCGATGCGTGCGAAGAATCACTCCTGAAGGCATCGTCCCTCTGATGCTCGTCAGTCTTTCGTCGTGGATATCCTGAGATGTAAGAAGTCGGTTATTCCGTAGGGTAAGGGGGGACAGCATAGTGGGTGGCCCGAAGGCATAGAAATTGGTTCCCTCCCCGAAGTAATGCTTAACGGCGGTGCCTAGGAGGGAGGATATAAGAACCAAGATAGGAGTTCCCCTAGGCGAACTCGCGTCGTCTCCGCTCTGTCGTTTTCACTGCAGGACGCCGTCGACGGGAATGCGCTAAAGGGGGTGAGCTTTTAATGGTATGCCGGGGAGTCTGGGTCCTTGATAGTCTTTAAAAGATTTTCTCCCTTTTTTACAAAAATACATATATATATTATTATTAATTATTATTATTATTATATAAGTTACGATTCCCGGCATAAGTTCGCGCAAGTACGAATATCGATATAAGAATGAAATCCAATATGAATATCGGATAAATAAATCGATAAATATAAAGTAAAAAAATCATTGCGTTTATTAATAAACAGAATTGGCGTTAAATAATAATTATAACCGAAGGGAGTGAATTTTAAACGGGTAGGAGAGTAATTACTTAACGTTCACAACGAATGCGATGATCGTCGAAAGGGTAGTTTTTTTGGCCGGGGGCCGGGGCTCGGATAGAATTTCGCGAATCACGATGGGCAAATTAGGAGTTAATACGTCGGGGTTATTGGGGGGGAGGGGGAAGGGAGTGAGGCGGATAACGCGTAGACTATTTGGAATAAAAGTTCGTGTAGCGGGAGACGCGGTTCTTTGAATCCAGCTCGATGATATGGGATTATCGGGGTTATTGTTAGGGAGGGGCGATATTGGGGGTGGGGGGGAGAGAGAGAGAACTCGGAGCCAGGTTATTTCGAGTATGACTAGAGGAAATCGGAATTTACATTTAGTGCATAGCATTGTCGGATCGTGAGGAAGCAGTTTCGATGAAAAGAACAATGGCGTGACGTGTCGGCCCTCGGCCGTCTATGCAAAACAGGTTTACAGTGAAACAGTGAACGACGCGGGGGGAAACCATAGGCCACCCGAGTCTCCCGTTTTCCCGTGGACCATCGACGGACGTTCGATCCTTTCGTAAAAGAATAAGCTCGTTCGGGAGGAAAGAGTCGGATTAAGGTTATTGGGGTTATCGAGGGCGGGCGGGAAATGACCGCATAACCGAGAATCAACCCCGCGAGCACTCGGCGGGGCGGGGGGGGGAGGGCTCAGTTAAGACGGCATTGGGGCGGAGTCGGGCCGTCCTCGGGATCTATACTTGCGGTCGGCAATCGTAATCATCGTAATGAGCGGCCACTGCTCTCGGAAACGCTCTCTTGGGGTTCGCTTCGGCGTATGCGATCGCTCGACCCCTTCCACGCAAGTGTCCCATTGAATGAATCATGAGCTCGCGCGTCCCGATGACGGAAGCGAGGATCTGCCCCCTCGGCCCGCCCAATCACTTTCCGCACTAGTTCGTCCACGATTTTTATATCTGCCCTCTGCCCCACCTGGCTGACGAAACCCAGAACCACTACTTTCCCAGATCCATATTTAGTTCGGCTCGGCTCGGCTCGGCTCGGCTCGGCTCGGCTTTTCCTTGATCCCAATGCACTTTCGGCCCGTTCTTTCATAATTTCACGATATTCGGGTTATTGGGCTTAATTAATTTATAGAGATCTCGTTAAACTCGATCGCAACCCCCTATCCCGTGTACTTTTAGAATTCATTTCAATAAAATATTCTTAATACCTGGATACGCTGAAATATAAATAGACCTTTTATTCCCCGAAATAGAATGTGCATCAGCTGAATTCTTATATCTTGGGATTAAAAAAAACAAAAAAAACAAAAAAGATAAAACAAAAAAAATGCAGAAAATTAAAGAAACGGTAAATAGTGCTACATCAATTATTTGTGCGTTAATTGAATGGATCCATAAACTAAAGTGCAATAAAGACCATTAGGAGCTTTGATCTGCGTTTCATGACTTATTCAATGAATAAATCCGATAAAAATATTCATATTCCTTAAGATTGATCATTTCGATCACGATTCACCAACCCGAGCCGAGTCCGGCTAATTAAGCTTACAAAATTCATAAAATTTATGAACGGGGAATGCGACATGAGGTTCGTTTTACCGTAGATGAATGTGAAACGGTTGCGAATGCGGGACGAATAAAATAGGGGAATGAAACACTTAATCTGAAATTGTCTAAAACGATGTACACGTACATACGACGTCGGTATATATCCACGCGCTTGTCCTCGTATACGCTATAAAGAATTATCCCAAAGACAGGCTACCCATACTTTTACCCATATTTTCGAATCTCGTACCCCCGCCCAGCATCATACTTTTACTGTTTTCTAAAACTTCGTCGTTTATCTCGTATTTATGAATACTTTCGTCTTAGCGTCTGTCCCTTCGGCGACGGTCCGCCGTTTGTCTTCTTATAAAAATTCTATTCCTAACATGCCTCACCTCCAATACTTTCCTATTCGTCTTATTTAATTTTCCGTCCCCAAACTTCTTTCAATTTCCGTTTCCCCGTTCTCCTCTCCTTGCAATCTCCAACGTACTCGTCGAGCGCGTCATTTTGTTTCTTTCCCCCCCCCCCCCCCGCGAATAATCCATTTATCTCGCAATACGGCCGGGGGACAATCTCGCGGTTTTTAAGCTCGTGAATGTTTAAGTATCGTCCAGATAGTTCTTACATCGACGCGTCGACCTTGAATCAGTCGTTGAATTGTATATATATAACGCGGCAAGCGGATTAACGTTACAGAGATTAAAGATATTTAAAGGGAAATCTAATACGCTTTTCAAAGTAGAATCGTTCAAGCGTTCGGATATAAATATTACGATTCTTACGGCTGTCGTTGTTACTTGCTTCGGGGAAACCTTTGCGGTTTGCGGATCGCGATATTAAAGGATGCGAAGGAGTTTGTAAAAGAAACGGGTTTCCTTATTGGAAATGGATAAGTTGGTAGATCGGTTGGCCGTATATTACCTAGCAGATTCGGAGTTTTTAAGTCAGCGGAAGCCGAGAATGCCGGGGTGGGACTCGGATTCTAAATAATAATAACAATGATGGGGATGGTGATGGTGATGGTGAGGCAAGACCAAGAGGTCGATAGGGAGTAGATATAATGTAAAAGTGGCGTGGGTAATGAAAGTTGGCCGCGTGAGTAGAGCTTATCGAGAATAGTGCGACAGGAGCCTCGTGCTCGTAATGGCATTTCAAGTGCTATAATGGAGGCTGAGAATTAACGAGCTCGACCGCGTCGAGAAAGGGGATGATGACTCGGGCGGGGAGTCGGCGAGACGAGTTCCCCAGCTACGAAGTGATATTAAACATCTGTCAAACCGGAAGAGGTTACGAATAGCGCACGGACGGACGAAGTTGCCGAGAGCCGCGCGAAATGAAGTTACCGAGTGCTTTTCAGGATATTACGTTTGAGTTTGTCGCGCCGTAATGTAGACGCGCCGCGGCATTCTTCGGCGCGTCCCCCTCCTCTCCCGCCCGCCCCCCCCCCCCCCGTAGCCCAGACTTGGGATGACTTGGAAGCCGGGAGTGATTTTCGGGAGGACCGCCGCCGGAAGGAAGGGTACGGGTCTCGAGCACAATGCCGTAGCTGCAGTGTAGGGAACATGGGCGACTGCGACGAGGACGACTACGACGAGTTGCTCCAGTCGATGATGGACGAGCGCCACGCATTCGGCCAAAACTTACTCCCGACGGAGCATTTCATAAAAACGAAAAGAGAATTATAAACAAGGATACGGCAAATAGGGAGAGTAGGTTACAAAGTCTCTTTTTCCACGTCGACCTCGAGCCCTTAACCCCTCAACCCCTCGCCCATTGGACCATCTTTTTTTTTCTCTCCGATTCTTTTCTCCCGTTTCCCTGGACTTCCTTGCCGCCCAGTGCCCCGGACGTACATCTTCATAAATTACGCATTAAATTTCCCGATCCACAGTAGGAAGGTCGTAATTTGAAAAGTTTGCGCTCCACCCCCACTCCCATGCTTGGCATTATTTATTAAATACAAGTATATACTACTTGGTTGGGCTGGAACGGAACTTTCCCAACTTGCCTGCATAGATTTACCCCTGAGAGATTGATATAATTATTTAGTCAAGTAAGTAAGTAAGTAAGTAAGTAAGAAGACTCGTCGTGTCTTACTTTGCGAGGCGACTTAAATACTGGTCACATTTTTTTATCCCCCCCCCCCCCGCATTAGAAAATACTTTCTTTTTTTTTATTCTTCTCTACCTCAAATTGTATTTATAACTTCGTGTAACCAGTTCCCTCGCGTACATCCAAGCGAGAGAGAGAGAGAGAGAGAGAGACGTATAGCTCGGACGGAACGCTTTAAGAGCTTCTCCCGAATACACGTATTTTCTTTTTACTTTTCCTCACGTCGGTCATTTAAATGATAAAATATAAAGAAAATATTCCATTTGTTTTCTTCGTCTTCTTCTTCTTCTTCTTCTTCTTCTTCTTCCTCTGAAAAATTTATATATCATTGGGTCGGGTTAAAGAACATTGTTCGCCGGCTATATTTACCGGATATTTGATACTCAATTAGAAAATTTAATTATAAAATCCGGGTCCGCGCTTGCAATTCCCTTGAAACAATATAACTGGAAAAAAATCCGACTGATCATATTCCATAAATATTGATTGACCAACAACAGACCTTTTTAATTACTTTCCAACTATTATTGTTCGATTTGAATTTACTTTCGTTTCAGCCCCTCCGAATCCGGAGCAACAAAGGCGGTTATTTTTGTTTTGATAAAATAATTTTCTTTCGTTATCCTTTGGAATGCAAATTTATCATCCGACGATCGAGCGAGTGAGATCTTCCGTTCGACTCTGTCCACAATACGCATTCGCCAAGTAAATATTTTCTAAATTTTCGGCCCATCGGTCCATTGTCTAATGGTAGCGCGTGGCTCTCTACGTCACCCCATCACCGAATTACTCGAGAATTAGAAAATCACAACGAGCTTTGGATCATTCCGTAAACGTATATTTACACCCTCGCGCATCCCTTAGCGCATTTAACCCAAAATTTTCCGTACAATTTTATATCAAGTCCCAATTTTGGTATGGTACGCGATTCTTCGGAATTAACGTTAACTCTGCCGAGATTTAGTTGAATTTTTTCGTTACGTAGGCGCGAGGCCGGATTTACATGCGTATCTCAACATCGGGGTATTAGCACAGAGAGATATATATTTACGGCTAAGATACGTTTGAATTATATATAAGAAACTTGATCCCATTTGACTATTTAGCCGTTGCAGTTGAACAAAGTGTGGCCTAAGTTGTCGCAGATATCCTTGCAGCGGGAGGCGTGCGGAACTTTCTGTATACCGTTTTATAAAGATAGAGGCGTGTTTTCCCAAGCCGATTAATGGCACGATCATTTATCACTCCGGCGAGCTTTATCTCCGTGGTTTAGGCCGGGGTCAACCGATGGTATTTTACAAAAGTTATATAGGGATCTTCCTATACGCCCACCGTCCCCAATAACCCCAATAAAAAGATCTACCTTAAAACAGACAAAAGTTATATATATATATATTTAAGGACATTGAGCGGTAATTCGTAATACGTAATAATGAACGGAACAACGGCAGCTTTCATTATTTCAATCCATCCATCCATCCATTTATCAATCGATGTAATTGGGAAAAAAAACCCCTAATTTTTTAACAACTCCCCCCTCCCTCCGTCTCTCTGTCGGTGATTGTCTTTTGGGTTTAGCGAGCGACTCGGGTCCCCGAAGATTAATGAAAACGAAATTAATGAAACGAAAATCATGTAGGGCAATCGCGTTGGCCGAAAACGTCTCGTCGTAAGTATGGGCGAGGACGCGCGGCACCGCCTGAGATTGTCCGAGAAAGGGCCGGGGCGGACTGGTTACGTAGTGCAGGGTGGTATTACGTCGGATTATACGGAACGCGGACGACGAATGGGTAGAGAGGGTGGGTTGAAATTGAAATTTCGCGCATACGTACGATTTTGGCAATGGAGCGCGCGAGGTCAATGAGTCCATGGTACGCCGATGCCTCTTAACCATTAAGGCGCAAGTCGCAAGCTCCGACAAGGGCTGGCCACGGCAAGCCATCCTCCTCCGACTTTCAAGACTACTACTACCACTACTACCACTACCACTACAACTACTACTACTAGCCCTAGGGCTAGTAATAGTATTTCGAGCGTAATTTAACGAGCGGGACTGCGAAACGATAATCACGCCCTTCATATGTCTCGAGCTTTTTTACACGTGGCAAGTGTTTACGTCAGCAATTAAAACTTTAAAGCTGCCAATGTCAAGCTTTTCCCTTCGTTACCTCGTCCTCGATCCTTTTCAATTCACGCGCGATACTATCCTTACTCCCAATTAATCCCAAGAACCCGAGGAAATATCCTTATTCAACGGTCTTATATTTATTTGGACTCGTTTCCGCATCAAGAGGAAGTTAAAATCACCGGAGCTTAAACCAAATGGCCTATCCTCCTTCAAGTCCGACTCCACCAGCCAATCATTCATTCGTTACCCAAGACTTTTATTACCTATACCGGAACGATATATATATATATATATACCCAGACACGCGCGCGCGCGCGCATACATACCGATACCGATAGCGATACCGATACCGATACGGATACCGATACCGATAGAATAGAAATAGCCGAGGAAATTCAATTCCCCTCCCATCGTCAATTAATATTTTCACTTAGCTTTCTTTTCTTCTCGTGCCAATAAAATCTCTCCTTTGTATCGTCTCGAGCTCTCTGTATACTTTTTATATTTTCCATTTCCTCGCGCCGAAGAGAAATTTTTATAAACGACCAATTTCGTTATTATCTATTTCGCTGGTTTATATATACACACACGCGCACACACATATATATATATGTATATATATGTATATATATATGTATATCCGTATATATATATATTCGTGTATACACGCACACACGTATACGTACAATCAGCATTTGTTCGACACACGATAAAATTCATGCATGAATTCATACGTATTATTTAGATTACCTTATCCACAAGCACTTGCTATATTCCAATACTAATATAAGTGCAGCGCTAAAGTAATTATAATTCGCAGTAATAACGTTACGATTAATACAATTATTATTTTAATTTAATTTAAAGCAAATAATAATCATAAGAATAACAACAACAACAACAACAACAACAACAATAATAAATGGAAACATTAGGGTATACGATTGCGTTACTATGTATTGTTAATAAATATTGATGAGATACTGCTGACATCTGTTCGAAATTTCGTTTCCTTAATTTATTACAACTTCATGTAATTTATGTACTTGTTGTGTACTATCATTACTTTCGGTTATCCGTTAATCATCGCATTTATTAAAATATATATATATCTTACGTACGTAGGGGGACGGACGAGTGATATATTCGAAATATATCTAAAGTGGAACGTTAAACAAAAAAGAAAAAAAAGAAAAAAGAACAAAAAAAGAACAAAAAAAGAACAAAAAAAGGAAGAACAATACGCTTTGCTCTTGTCCAGGAATATAACGTTATTATTATTCGTATTCGAGTTACAATACAATATGGCCGCGGCGTACGCGTTAAATCGAATGGAGCATTAAATGATCCTTTAATTCTATTTAAAATCAAAGATATTTAATACGCGCGCGCGCATGAGTGCCAAATGTTATTAAATATGCTTACGCCCGTCAAGTAATATTATTTACAATTTTAAAAGGCAAATCCAATGCCTTTTTCAGGGAATGTTTTGAATTTTATTATTCGACCCGGCTACACTTACTACCTACTGAACGCGGATGCTTTTGGCATTATAAATTAAATAATGCGAAAATTGTTTTAATATTCTTTAAAATCAGCTGGATCGGCTCTTCGTTCTTTAATGACGCGTGAGATTTCGAATTAAATTCCCGTGAAAATATTGTACGAAAAGATTTTATTACATTTTTGTCGAAAAAATTCATTTTCGCAAATCGATGTATTTATTTGATGTTTGTTTCAGTACTTTTCGGCAAATCATACACGAACGATCCTTCATGATGTAATTACAATGCCGACCATCCGCTATTACATACCGTTATTTTTAGATTATTTATAATTCGGTGAATAAGAGTACGCGTTTTCTCCGTTAGATGCAGCGAAAAGTTAGTTATTTATAAGACGAATGTAAATCACGAATTATAAAGAAAGGAAGAAAAGTAGAAAAAGAAAGGACATGTCTGGTAGGGAATAGATTTTTTCTTTCTTTCTTTCGTTCTTTCGTTCTTTTCTCACGGTATCGAAAGTTGGATCTGCGCACGACTCGGTACAACGTAAATCTCTATTGATTTCCGTAACAGTTCGTTCAAAGCATTTTCAAACTTTCAATATTGAATACTGACAAATCTTCTAGCGTCTTACGTCTCATGTTTTCAAATATAATGCATCTATCATTCTGTCATAACTTTCTTATGGCGCATAATTGATGTTTAAATCCCACTCCGGATATTCGGACAATTCCTATCAAACATTTTACAACCAACAGATATTGATAGTAGCCCGAGAGCTATTTTTTTTTTTTTTTTTTCATAATAAATAATGAAGTGCATCGACGGACGAATACTCTTATTTTCTGCATACGGTGTAAGGGATATAATTTTATAGCCATTAAACGAATACGCCATAGGGAAATAATTCGAATAGTCTAGTCGTGTATTACAACGGAGACAGTTATTTGAGAAAAAAAAAGGCCCGATCGTCCATGTAATTAGAATTAAATGCAATATATAACGAATGCATGTAATTGTAATTACCTCACAAGTTTTCATTTACCTTTTCCGTAATGGAGAGTAAATTCTTTCATCCGCGGCCTATGAAAATATATGTGGAAAACAAGCCAGGAAGTTTGTTTAACTAGCCGACGGAAGTGGAACCTTTTGGCAAACCTTAATTAATCAAGCCCGGAGCGCTTACTACCCCCCCCCAACCCAACCCCCACACAAGCCCTGAATACAAAGCTTATCTTTGTTGCTCATTCGACTTTATTCCGCGAAAATGTTGCTTAACTTTATTCCCCCGGGGCCACTCAATAAGACCCGCCGATGACACGTCGCACGCTAATTGAGACACTAATACTTTAATACCATTTCCGGCGTTATCCAATAAAATGCCATTGTTATTATTATTTACCCTTTTTTTTTTTTTTTTTTTTTTAAATGAAAATACGCGAACAATTTTACCTTCGCGTAGGCTAGACGTGTGGAGCTTCAAATATTTACAATTCATATGTCTGTGTTTATTTTATAAAAACATAGCGTTCCGAGTAGGATAGAGAAAAAGGTGTATTTGCAGACGAAAACCTCGGTCGGGTCTAACATCCTAGTCGATCAATCGAATAATCTCTATGGCCCGATGCTCGATGATGGCCTGCGCGTACGTATTCTAAAGGACAAGTGGGAAAAATTAACGTTTCTTAGGTAAGAGTGGGTGGAGAAGAGAAGAGGGGGGGAGGGAAATCTAGAAGCAAGTATCTTCGTTAAGAGATTAAGCTTAAGCTTACGACTTTACGGGATTGACGCATGCGCCAGTCTCACTTCAGGACTTTACGAGAAAATACTTTACTATTTAAAAAGCGGAGAGCTTTGGGCTCTTGATTATTATTTAATTTTATTTATATCTTAATACGTACTTGCTTGCTAAATGCATATATTATTTTGCAACGATTGTTCTTTTGACTAAGCTATTGTCCTCGTCGTTGAAATATTACCGGAACATTTCGATTCATCGTCGATCGAACGACAAGAGGAATATCCGCAATTAATAAAATTCGCATGCTCGCTAATAATTTTATGATCATTTGAAAGGTTAATTTCCTTGCCCTAATCAGGAATCGGCAGGCAAGCAACAAGTCTAAATGTAAGTCTCATTTTTAATTATTGCTCATTTCTTGTAAACTCAAGCCGATATTTCATCGCACACGTATATGTATAGGCTTTTCACGTGCTCGGCGGTAAAAATTGTCGCAATTGTGTTTACAGCGTGAAATAATTATTGATCTACCGATAGTTCTAATAATAATACTTAATTGTGATAATGAAGTACGCGCGGCTTTAATTTTAGTAAATAACAAAACAAATTTCATGGCCCGAACGGGCATGCGACAGCTTGTTAAGAATTTAAATTAACTTTTATTGACCGATTATAGAGCGTTTCATAATTCTGACATTTATGCACTAAATTAAGATACTATGAATTATTGATGAATTATAATATAAAATTATCCTATAGAATTTAAAACAGAAAAATCTGACAATATTTACTAATATCAAGCGAACAATACATTTAATGTATGATTAATTTTTATAAAATTTTCTTTTACCTTTGAATTTAACTCCAAGTATGGCGTAGATTAATTATTTTTCTACGTACGTAAGCTAATTATCGATGTTAAGATAATGAAAATTTGTAAGAGAGCTTTCGAGTATTCTGTGTTTAACATGAAATTTATATATTACGAATTAAATGAGTATTCTACTTTTCTCGGTAGGCTTGATTCGACATAATTATCATTACGTAAAGATTTTTTTTAACAATAATATTTAAATTAACGGAATTCCTAGCTATTGTTCGTTTACGTTAGAATATTGAAGATCCACGATCTTTTTAAGCAATTGAAAATGTTTGCTAGGTAATTGCAAGTGATATGGATCAATAATTGAATAACTAATGAATTAATAACAAATAAAGAAAAAAATGATGATCAATTTAATGATATTTCCTTGATTGATATGTTTGTAAAAACGCTTGTATTCTTTCAAAGAATTCTATTTATGCCATTTAAAACATAACATATAAATGACGAAAAAACATAACAGCAATAGAGAATACAATTAACGTTTGATTTCAAAATATTTTGATATCAATAGATATCGCATATTTTTAAATCTTGAAAACAAAGTTATTTATAATATTTAACCTTTCAATATCCTTAATAAATGATTTAAAAATTTACTAACAATGTACTGCATGATTTTTTTTTTTTTAAATTAAAATCAATTTAATATAGGTGCTAATGATCTTTTTATTGAAATAACAAATTATTACCGATAATACATCAAGTTTGTATGGGCAAATATCACTCGGTTTTAGTTAAAAAAAAAAACAGCAAAAGAACAAGCAAAATGCACTAGTAACACGAGCGTTTTTAGTTAAAAATGAAAACTGACACTAAAGAATTTGTCTTGTAAAAGATGTTTTACATAAAAGAATTTTTTCAGTAAACCAGTTTTGATAGAATAGATAAATTGAGATTGGACCTGTAAAATAATCGTAAAGAGGTGAAAACCATATAAGATTATAGGGAGTTTTATGTAAAATAAGATGCCGGGTAACTTATATCCAAAGCATAATTTTATTAAAAATACGTTAACTAACATTATTACACGGTTTTTATACAAAATCTTAAATAAATTTAGTTTTACTATATGCCTCGACATGTCTTCCTGTACTTTAAAAGCATGTAAAATATTATTGTGATTATGAATTTACATACTCAGCCAAATGCGTAAGTTTTTACGGGAAAAAAAAAAAAAAAAAATCCTCATTTTTTTTTTTTTTACATAAAAGGCGATGATCAAATGATAAAAATAATAACAACACTGGTTATTGTATTTACAAAATGACGAAACGTTTGAGCCTTTTTAATTTTTACAGGCTCTTTTGGACATTCGAGCTTTTGAGGTAATGCAGTAGAGGAGAAGAGCCTCGTACGCATTAAGGGATAATTTCTTTGGAAAGTAATCCCTTGAATAAACAATCGTCGGATGGAATAGAAAAAAAAAAAAAAATATGCGCATTTAAATGTTTGATAATACTTTTGTAGTAAAGAAACTTCTTTTTCGCGATAACCCGTAGAGAATAAGTTCAATCGAATTTTATCTTGGAAATTGGTAAGTTTATCCTTAAGCAAATACATGTATATGTAAAAATATTTAAAAATTGTAAAAAAAAAAAAAAAAGAAAAAGAAGAAAGTAGTTTGAGAGAGAACCGACGAGGAAGAACGGTCTCCCCGAAGTTTTATATTATCGTCAAAATTATAGATTTGAAAGTGTTCCAACAAGTTCGGTATGTTAAAAAGGGTAAAGCAAAAAAAAAAAAAAGAAGAAAAATCCCGTAATAGGCAAAGTATTTCGAAATGTTTATGGAATTATTCAGTTAAACGGATCGAAAAGTTTATATGTCAATTATTATTGAGTTTCGTATGAAAGGAAAATTTGAAAATTTGAAAATTCGAATAATATTGGGACGTAGACGCACGGAACATATTTAATTCGAAAATTCGAAAGTGGAATTTAAATTTGTAAAATCGGAAAAGAAAAATACCGCGTCTCATAAATTTATTTCCTATAATAATTGTCCGTCCGCCATATTTGACAAAAACCCAACGACTAGAGTCTTTGAACGCGTGATCGTTGATGTTCGATTAAATTGCAAGTTGCGGGTACATTTTTGTCAATTGGGAATATCCGAGTCCTGCTTGACCGGAGTAATTATTTTGCCAATTATCTAATGTCCGGCAAATCTTATTTCACTTAATGAGTAAGAATCGTATTAGAATATAAGAGGAGCGTTCGATCCTGTCGCCCCCGTATAAAATTGCAAATCATCAATGCTGACGCGCGATCGTTGATCCCTAATAACAAAGGAATTTATCCGTCATTACGACATCGTTGAATTAATAATTAATTCGGTCGTCCTGACGTACGTCAAAATAAATTGCCCATTGCCCAATACAATTAGTATCCGCTTACATAGCAAAGTTACTTACATACAACTTACGGAGGAATAACTTTAAGGGCCGGATTCCCTAGGCTTTCCATAGGCCAAGAAGTGAGGGAGGGGAGGGGAGGGCTGTGTATTTTTAACAAAGGATTTTATCTGGACGCGCGCCATTGAGCAGCTACGGATAGTAGTACTGTCGTACCGAGGAAAAGGATAGAGCGATGTTAAAGTAGTACGGAGCCGTAGATCGGAGCGGATGCTCGGCCTCGTGATACAGGAAGAGCAACAATTCTTTCTGATTACTGTTTACCTCGTGACCTATGTGAACTATTCGTCCCATTGGAAGGGGATAATTTTTGCAGATTTGCACGATCATTGATCGGACAAAAACTACTTTCCCCTTAATTTTTAATGTCACGGTACACGGGAAGAAGCGTGAGATAACAGGGAGAAACGGGATGACGACGATGATGTTGTATCTTAGGCGACGCCAAGAAATTACTGTATAAAATTAATTTTATATTCCATCTTAATTAAAAAAAGACCACTTTGAAACGAACCCTTGGGAACGTAATACTTTTGCGAGTCTGGTAAAATGTTGAATTGGCGAGTAAATGTATGGTCGGTGTCGTTTCTCGGCTCGTGAATTAGGGTAGACGTGGGTGAAGGAAGGGTTGCCTTAAAGGTAGATTCAGCCCACCCCCACCCCTCGCGCATCCACCCAATTCCACCGTTCCCGGCCCCTCTTTCTTACCGATTGTTCCATTTACTCGAAGTCAAGTTGTGCTCGTACGAGTTGCGGGTAAACGAAAATCCGCTGACATTCATAGGACCTTCGTTACAAATACAATTTTGCAACTGCATTGCGGTGCGAAAAACGAATGGACGTAAAGGATTAGAATATCTCGGAGTAACTTTCATCATAGATCTCGCCGAGGTTTTAATAACAATAATAAAAAAAAAAAGATAGAAAAAAAAGGAAAGAAAAAAATGGCTGATGTAAAGCGCATAACTTGCTACGGGAGAAATAAAAGGCCTACTTGGCCGAGAGTAGCAGCATCCCTGAAGTGGCATAGTCATTCGTATAGCAAGTAATGGCACCAATCGCTAAAGTAGTAGCATAATGTTTCAAGAATTTACTTTTTATGAGCTGGCGAATAGATGTTAACTCATCTGCTTGACTTTGAAGTAGTTAATACAGGAAAGTGCTTCTTTAAAACGGAAATTATTACTGCGCATGCAGCATTAAAACAGTCGTTGTTAAATATATACGTATATATATATATATAGATTAGTATTTAGTTTCGTGCACGACGTATATATTTGCTATTTATTCTTTTCCATTCGCGAGTAATGGATATTAACAGCTTATAGAGTATTTATATCTCGTAATATAATGGCCACGCATTCGTATTAAATATATATACATATATATATGTACAAATAGTAAAAAGTACGCACTAATACGCGACAGAGAACAAATGAACCATCGAATACGTTGTCTTCGTTTAGAGAATTATTTACAACAACAAAAAAAAAAAAAAAAAAAAAGAAAAAAGGTAGACATAAATCCCGTTTTGATATTGATATCGTAGTAGAGGAAAATTGTTTTTGAACTTTTGAATGATATAAAATTTAGCATGAAAGTGAGCGTTAACATTATTGTTGTTACACCAGTTACTAGTTATTCTAATGCATTCGTGTGCCGTCGTAATTAAAATAGTTTCTGTATAATGAAAAAGCGAATCAGCTGTTGAACGAACAATGACATTAGTATGGTATCGCTATTTACTTCTACATATTACAAATATCAAATGCCTGGGTACATTACGTTCCGTCGATATTTTCTACAAATTATAAGAAGCATCGGCATACGTCCGAACGACGATTATTTATGAACGTAAGCGCCTGTCGAGATCAAAATGGCCCTTAAATAATTGAATTTGTACATTGTAAGCTCAGTCCTTGGCGCTATCGAGGAATTTTTCACGTAAATGCGTAACTACCTTTACGCATTTCGCGGTATAAAAATCATTATGAATCGCGCGACTGTATTTGAAGTTGAGATTCAATCGCTCCATTTCCCTTCGAGTGAAGTAATGTACGTGTAATGTAAGGTTTAGCTTGGGAAGAATGTTATTTCTATACCTTATTTATCCGCTAAATCATACGTAACGTTGACGTTATTAGAGCCTGTTTGCGAAAACGATGGGACACCATGAGATTTATGGGTCAGTGGGCCCAGTGAAGTGTGATGTTCTTAGATCCCGAGTGAGCCTTTAGTGCTGCTGAACAAGGTCTGGTGAAGTTTTGCTTCGATGCCTGGCAGGGTTTGATTGTCCGAAATCAGTGGCTTTGAATCCCATACTCCATCCATCCAACCCCCGCACTCCCTCCGTCCCCGCCCTACCATGGTTACCAGGTTTTGGGCGTAAATTTTCGTCCACGACAAGAAGCGTTCGGGCACAAACAAAGGCTTATTCACTCCTAGAAGATCCAACGTGGTCTATCTTCCATCGCGAGCCTTTCTTTCTAATATATAATTCCTTTTTCCTAAAGGGACTCGAGCTCCCCTTCTTTTCCCGCACCTCACTTTACCGTATTTCTCTCTCTCTCTCTCTCTCTCTCTCTCTCTTTGCAATTTTCAAAAACGCATTTCACAACGAGAACGAGATGTTTTTCTCCCGAGACAATATTCCAGATCGGAGGCCCTTTACCTATTTATTTAAATTATACGTATTGCACTTTTCGCTAAAGTATTAAGTCGAGAGTCAATACATTGAATTATTGCGATATTGCGAAGGTAAAAACCTAAAATGTTTCACTCCTTTGCTGGAAATAAACTCCCCGCTTGAAGGAGGGCAAAAAGTATCGAAGAATGCGCCGCGGAATGAAAGAAAGACAGAGAGAACGTTAATTTGAAATTGAGCAGCATAAATAGTTGGGAATGAAAAATAGGGATTTTAGTATTTTCACAAGTGAAATTGGGAGAGGCATTTAAGAAGGTAAGGTACTTTGATTAAAACCGAGACTCGATCATCGGCCACAAACTGCGCTTTCATTAGGATTGCCCCTCTTCGATCCCATACGTAACTGAACATGAAGAAATCGATCCAAGAAGTCCAAGAACATTGTCACACCCGTAGCTTTATTCTCACATACACTTTATTTATATTAAGAAAAATAATTTATAATAATAACTTTTTGTACAAAATTATAGACTCGCGGACTATTACTTAATGGCTTTTGACTACGAAGCTTCATCGCTTAATTCTCTTTATTTATTTAATTTACAGTGGCTTGTGCACGTGGTAATGAATGTAGCTCCAGTACGTGTGCTACGCGTCCAGTACGGACATGATTATTCATACAAAGATTATACGACATACGAATCAAAGCATTTTCTTGAAATAACCCTGCGTAATTTCAGTGCATTTATAACTCAATAATTTTATTAAAGTAATAATTACCCCTGGGCGGTATACTATACATGAGAATTAGATTCAGAGAGGAAGACGAATTTGTTTTCTTTTTTCTTTCCTTTTTTTTTTTTTTTTTTTATCTCATATTCATTCTTATAACTCGTTTGGCAGTAATAAGTCATACAGCTTTTAAAATATTTTTTTTTTTTTTATTATAACATAGTGTAAGTGTTACGTCAGGAAATACTTGTAGTGTGACGTGAATGATATAAGTTAATTGGATTATTCGAAAATTATATTGGCTATGGAAATTAAATTAAACTGCATATTTAAGGAGATTTAATTAATCAAACAAAATTTAACCGATCAAATCGAATGCATAAATTAAATTTTTCATAGTTTTGAACAAATAGCTCTCTGCCTTTGCTTTTTTGTTTTCTTTTTTTTAATAATTACAAATTTCTAATGCTTGAAAATGAGGTAATTTTATGTTTTTTGATAAACCTACGTTTGTTTACTCTTTATATAAAGACCTATTTACCTATTCACTATTTAACGATAATATTAATATCTACACTTTTACTAATTATACGCTGATTGTGTTCAAATTTAGTTTTCTATATTCGAATTCATATATTATTCCTAACGGAAAAAACAACATTATCATTGAAAATAAATACATTTAACGATTACTACTCTTGTAATTTGGATAATTTATACAACTCAAAGCTAATACTATTTTATTCTTCAATTCGTAACAGAAATAAAACTTCCATCGTATTTAGGCAATTGTAAAGAGGAAGGATCAAGCCAGTTTGTTAATAATAATATTGTAACGGATGATAATTCCATAACAAACGATGACGATGATGATGATGATGATGATAACGTTCGTTACCCATTCCATTCAGGTAAATCAATGTCATGGATAATAAAGTTCGAAAGGACAAAGAGAATGAAAAAATGCTAATGACGATGATCGCGAAAGCTCGTAAGGAGATGAGCGAACGATGATCGAATAACAAAATGAATAAGAAAATGATGTCGAGGCATAAAGAGATGCATCCGTGACGTTTTTCTTGCCGGATTCATGACCCGATGAACAGATGATGACGATTGCTCGCCGCCATCCGTCCCGTGGGGTGGGGAGGGGGGTAGGGAGAGGTAAGAGGGGATAATGTCTATGGATAATAATAGTTTTTACGAATTTATGAATGAAAATAAATTGAATGCATCGAGGTGAGGCGCGAGAAAGAAGAAATTTCGTAGGCCGATCAATGTTTACATTTTAACGTTTACACGGCCTACATTAATTAGGCTTATTAGCGTAAGAATTTAAGGAATTCGCGTTCTTAGTAGTCGGCGACCTTGCATTTACCCGAAAATTTTGATAATCCAAGTCAAGGCGCGAGCTCGAGAAATTTCGCAGAAACGGATTAACGAGGATTAGAGTAGGAATAGGGGTGAGGACGACGATGACGTCACCGATACGTGACGTACTACGTGTTTACAATACGATACGTTGAGCCTAGACGTAAGAATTTAAGGAATTCGCGTTCTTAGTAGTCGGGGAGGTTGCATTTAGCCGAAAGATTTTGATAATCCGGCGATAGGCCTCGGTTCGTCTCGTCCTTCCAGGACACTCTGTACGTACTCCGAAGTATTGTTCGACCGGACTTCTCGACAGAAGAGGGTAGTACGCGCGGAATAAAACCGTCCCAGCTAAAAAGCAGTACTTTATAGTTAATCGTAATTGATTAATTAATCAATTTCGAATCAGAGCATAATAATAAGATTATTACGGTCCAAGTTGTAGATATTATAGGGAATTATAAATAATACTACATTTTACGTAATTTATTAATTTCAATTAGTGCGTATCTGTATTTAGAAATATTAACATTATAATACGGAGTGTAACGCCTGCCAATCCCATTAGCATATTAATCTTATCGTTAATTTGATAATTATAAAATTCCTACTGATTCCATTTATTACGTATTAAGTAAACTAATTTTTATATTGTAAATTAATATTAATAATGAAATTCTAAACCCTGTTTTGAATAAAATTTCAAATACAATAAATTCCCATTCCTTCCACACTATAAACGATTTTTTTTTTTTTAATTTACGTATACATATATATATATATGGCTTAGAAGTAATTACTCAATTGATGAATTCTGTTAATAACTCTTTGATGAATTAGAAATGCCATTCGTGCGTAATAATTCATAAATAACGATCGACGCAATGGTGATTCGTGACGGTGACTAAACATCATCGTATTCGTTTAAGAACGAGGTATAAGAATTCATCTCGATCGTTCGGCTTTTCTTATATTTCTAATAAATTGAAAAGATTTGTTTTAAGAAGCGCAAGTAAATCGACACCTTTTAACGAGTATAATAATTATTGCAAGAATTCACTTTAAACAGTTCTAACAGATTGCAAGAAAAGCGTATAAATTTGATAGATTTTATAATTAATTATAAAAGGAGTTTATGGAACGTTCTTAGGGAGAGATGGAAGGACCGAAATGTCTGCGGAATCATTTGGAACGGTTGTCAGGGGCTCTATGTGTACAATGTGTAACCTATATTACACGTATAAGCCACAGTGAGTGAGCCACGGCAATGGAGGTCGAGAAACTTATCGGCCGCTCGAAACTATAAAGCCTCGGGATGATTTAGATTCCAATGCCACTGGGATTTACTGGGACCGACAGCCCAAAAAATTCTGCATCCAGCGTCGGTTATTATAATTTATTTCATTAAATAAAAGTTACGCGCCCGTTAATATTTAAACGTCTTAATCCCACTCACTGCCAAGCGCTTGCACGCGCCAACGTTATTATTATTATTTACTATTTATTATCGTTATCGTTATTACGTACAAGTAAGTTTATCGTGTCCGCGTATTAAAATAAAAACCCTTTGCCTGCCCCGGGTACACGTGAACGTTAACGGGTTAAAGAATATACGAGGTTAATTAAGCCCGAGTTAAGCGCATTCTTATCAATGGCGGAGAGGCTAAAATTATCCAGCCAAACCGAAGCGACGCACAACTAATCTTATATGGCGCGCGTGTAGTAAAAGTCCTGTTTCTATGCCCCCTCCCACCCTCCCCCCTGTCCCGGGATGCAGACACGACAAGTTGAAGTGAAGATAACGAGTTACTTGAAGCCTCGAGAGGAAAACGTACGTACCGTGTAAGCGTAAGCAGACTGCGCAATTACGATAATAGAGCGTATTGCCGGTACAGCACTACGTGTCGAGTTATACTGATCCTCGGAATTTCAAGGTCGGTTCTGCGAATTTAATGAAAAATCCATAACTTCAACCCTTCATACGGAATTACCCGTTTAAAGACATTGGGCATTTCAATACAGAAAAAGTGCCTGATTAAGTGCGGTATTAAGCAAAATGCTGTATTCTTTATTCGGATACATTAATCCTCTAGTTAAGTTATATAACAAATTGATATTTCGTACAAACAAGTATTCCTTTATCTTCCTTTATCTATAAGGATGAATTTTATTAGGGAAATTAATGTATTTCCTTGCGCGTTATTAATGTCTCCACGTATTTACTTACTCCCCAAGAAACTTAACTTATCGTAGGACTCGTAGAGCATAATTTCCCTTTAATATTCGAGAAAAAACTTCTATTTTACGCTTTGATAATATTGTAAGCGTAAGAGAGAATAAGATTTGCCAATCTGTCGAGTCGAGATTAAATATTTCTTTTACGTTCGGTATGTACGCCGAGGGGTAGGTAGAAGAAAAAGGGGGATTCATCCGAGGGGGATCGCCGTAATAGTCCAATTTGCCATGCGCGTTAAATTTTTTTCTACGAAAGCAAAAAAGGTATTATGCCGTCAAAGGTCCGATATGCGCTCTATACGCACGCTCGGCCCCGAAGTCGAGGAGCCTCCCTACTTTTTTATTCTTTTTTTTTTTTTTTTTTTTTTTTTTTTTTTTTTTTTGTTCCTTTACGTCCCGTTAAAAAGGGATTTTAATCCATAAAAGCGAAAAAAAGAACAAAAAAAAAGGGAATAATAAGAGAGAGAGAGAGAGAGAGAGACGGGGGGCGGAGGGGCGGGGGAGGACAGGCCATGGCTAAATACCAGAGAATTTATGGTTATTAGGTGATGCATGCGCGAGAAACACTTAGTCAAAACAATGTGTCGGCTTTCGGGACATGAAGCGCGAGCTCTCGGTATCCCGAATACCCGCCCCCTCCCCCCACTCTCTCTCTCTCCCGTAATCTCACATAAAACGAGGCACGACGACGAAAAGGATGAAAACCAAAAAAAAAAACGAAAAAACAATAAATACCACGGGAATGATATTATTGTAAATTCGTATGGTGTTTTGTCGAAGATTGGAAAATCATGGTTATACGAAAACTTTTGATTTCACGTAATACGCAGCGGGGGGGGGGGGGAGACATCGGACCGACTGTATTCCATAAACTACGAGAAATAAACAATATCAATTATATGAGGCTTTAGGCTCGAAAATAAAGACAAATTGAAAGGGATCTGTATTAATAGCCAAACGATTGATCTTTTTATCCGGTAGTTTCCGGGGGACATTTTCCCACGGTAACGTTTATATTTAAACTTTGATTAAAGAAATAAAAGATCCCTTTCTTCCCTTGAAACTTAATTAAAAACAAGTAGCTTTTTCATAGTCCATTCGTCTTTTTCTTTTTTTTCTTTTTTTTTTTTTTAAATAGATATTGAGTTTATTTATAAATTTTTTTTTATACATTTCAGCATTTGTACATATATATATATATATTTAGATTAAAAGTACGTAAATTAGTCATACTTCCTTATGTGATTAAGAGATTTATAATTAAAGCCGAGTCGTTAGATTATACGTCCCGATGTGTATTCATACAGAAATATAATTAATTATTATGTCAAAAGGGGGAAAGAAGAAATTTTTCTGACAACTAATCTCCGGCTATATATTACGAAATATTGGATAAGACAAAAAAAAGAAGTGTAATTACGCCGTACGACGCTGAAAATAATACGTCAAATCTTACGTATGAAAATATTCCATAGCTGCTTTATAAAAAATTACCGAGCATTAAAATGTGTCTGCTTGTAATTCGGTTATTAAATCGACGTTAAAGATAATCGAAGCGTAACAGTCACTCGACTTTAACGTGCATTTTCCGCTTACGTAACCGCGGTACTTTGTAATTTTATCATCCGCAATACTTTGTATGGACGTAATTAATGTTTTTGTTTCTCTCTCTCTCTCTCTCTCTCTCTCGATTGATTTGCTTCGTTTTATCTATAACATTGTCGTCGTGTTAATGCTCGTTGTGCGTGCAATTTTTATATTCCATCGAGATACAATGAGATCCTTGTCTGCGTTGCCAATTTATAATCGGATTTGCAGGATTCCAATAAGTCAGCGTAACGATGCAGATATATATATATATATATAGAGAGAGAGAGAGTGAGTAAGAGAGAAGGGGGGGTGGGGTGGGAAAAGGAGAATAATTTGGAAGATTGAGATAGACTGAGAGCGGTGGGAGGGCGGCGGGAGGGCGGAGAGAAGGAAGTTGGCAAGGATTTTATTACAACTAATTTAAATGGTACAGAACGAGTAAGAAGCCTAAGGTCGAGCTGAAATAGTGGAAAAGTGGTGAGACTGGGGGGTAGAGAGAGAGACTGGGGGAGAGGGAAGGAGTTGGCAAGCAGGGATTATGTTAAATGCAGATCGGTGCAGTGCAGATTAATTACCCGTTAGCTGGAGCTCCGAGCCAGAGACTTTTGTTCAACTAATTTACAAGATCAATGGATTATTTTGCAGCCGCACTCGGGCATTACGAAGCTTTCTTGACCCACAATGAATTTTTCAGCTCTGGGCACACTTAACCAGCCGCTTATTATCCCCGACTAATTATCCCCCGCGTAGTCTCGTGGGTCCTCACCACCCTTCACCACCCTTCACCACCCTCACCACCCGCCTTCCCGACCCCACCTCCTTTCCCGACGAGTACTCGTCACTCTGACAGCACTCGACCTCTACGACGCCGACGCTTCTTGACCCGTAGACTTTTCCTCGACTCTTGATGACGCGCTTGAAATTCCCTCCTTGTTATACAATATCCCGAAGCCTCGCTTGCTCCTACCACTCGCGCCTCACACCGATCCACCGCCTGACCCATAAGCTGCAATAATTACACGGCGCGTGTCCCCTCACTTACCCGGTACGGCTACGCGTCCCAATTGCGACTTCTAGAAGAAGTTGCTTTAGAAAAAGCAAAAAAACAAAACGTAGATATCGTGTCTCGTGTCTGACGGAGACGAGTTTGCTCTTACAAGTGTGGACGTGAATTGCCGGAGGGGCGGAGGGGCAGCCCTTACGAGGCTTCACGGGTATCTTCTGCTTTCTGACTAAATCTGCAGGGCAGCGCAGTCCCTGCAGATGTAGTAGCTAGCCCCGCTGCCCGTCCTCTCCTCGACCTCGCGCGCTATAATGCCCGTCGTTCAGCTTTTGCTAATTTTTCGTGGACGTTTCGTTGGTCTGGGAAGGGAAGGCGTTGCAGCAGCAGCAGCAGCAGCATCCGAAGTTCCGCGTGAGTTTACCAGCTCGTTGATCAGCTTTGACTTCGCTTCGGGCTCGAGACTCGACTTGCGCGACTCGTAAAGCGGCTCGCGTTTGATTAAAGTCCCGGGGCTGGATAAAGGCGCGAAGAGCTTCCTCCCGGTCCACCCCCCCGGTCCCCATGTCGGCTCGAACTACCTCGCGCAAGTGCAAGTGCAAGTGCAAATGACTAGCGACGACGCCGAGCTAAAGGGACTCATAAACAACCTCGATGGTTCTTTCCAACTTTTTACTTCCCCCCTAAGTACGCTACTACCTTTTTTTTTCCCCTCTCTCTCTCTCTCTTCCTTTTTTTTTTTTTTTTTTTTTACACCCTCTTCCTTGGCTCTTGCGAGATTTTCAATTCGATTCGATCCCATATATTATATTATATTACATTATATTATAATATCAAGACTTTCTTCAACGAGCAGCTCCCCCCTCTCTCTCTCTCTCTCTCTCTGCCTCTCTGCCCGTCCCTTATATTTATGCTAAACTTTTTCAAATTTTTCTCCTCCTCTACGGAACTAATTTTTGCCAGAAGCAATTATATTTTTCACAAAACCTTGCAAAATAACCTTACGAAAGTTTGGCTCGGATATTGATTTAATATAATAATAAACGCGATGACTAAGGCTTACAAACATTATACAAATAAGAAGAAGATGAAGAAGAAGAAGGCATAACTAACAAACTTGTCTAAGCAGAATAAATTCGCGACAACATATTTGATTACTCGTATCGTTCTAAAAAAAAAAACAAAAAACAAAAATATATACTAAATAAAACGGTCGCTGTCTGGCGAGGCCGCATGTTTTGTTCAAAATACTTTACGTAACGGTAATTTTCAATATAGTTGTAAATTTATGCGCCGGTATGTATTAAGTCGTGTCATTACTTTACGTTATGGAATTTATTGTAATATTTTGTGAGAATGGCTGCAAAGTACACGTGTAGTTGTCGGTGCATATATATGTAGGAAGGGGAGGGGAGCATCTAGTCATACATAATTAAAATATGCGAGGAATATACGAATATCTCAAACAGCCGAGTTTGAGTCGGGGTGCTTAGTGACGAGTGCAATACTAGAATACTGGAGGCCACGGCGATCTACATATCGATCCTTGCTAATTGGTTAAATAGGATCTCGAATAAATTGCGAGTCCCTTTGAATTTTTAATAAAGCATCCGTCACAGCGCGGTTACATAGATTTCTCTTTCAAGTAGCCTCTAATAAGGATCAGCTCTCTCTCTCTCTCTCTCTCTCCCATGCTCTCGCTGTATATCTATACGTACGTATACGTATATCGAGTTCTTACCGAGTTTACATTATTAAATATCTCTTAATAACCTTCTAATTTACTCGGAGCCTGTAAATAATCAGCTTTGAAAGTTTATTATAGCGTTTCTCGCGGATATAAAAACCTACTCCCGTCTCCTTATTATGGAGCGTAAATATTATACCGACGCCCGGGATAAGCTAATTTTCTTCATATTAAACAGACTTTAGGAGTTTGGATAATAAACGGAGGAACAAAAGAAATCCAAGCTGTGCAAATGACGTGTAACTCGACTCGTGTGTCCGGCAAACTTCATTCAATCGATATCAAATATCTCATGCCTTACGAATTCGGAGGAGCGCGGCACTATATGCGCGCGCGTTCGCTTATTGGCGTTCACGTATTATCTGGATGTAATAATGTTGGAGACCGAGTGGAAATGGTACACTAAACAGAATGTCTTGTACGCGAGTGGAATACTGCTGGGTAACGAGTCCCTAATTGATACGTATATCAATTTCAATATGCAAATGTAGAAATTCGCCACGTCTAGAGGCTTGATTTTCGAAAATATATATATATATATATATATATATATGAGTGTCGGTGCACTCGCAGCATCAAATAAGACGTTTCGAATAAGTACGTATGAGTACGGCCACCCAAGGGATTAAAGTTATTATTTAATTGTCGCCCTCGGAACTCTTCTCCTGCATTAATATTCATGGCCATCGGACTTATTAGCTATATATATATATATATATATATATGTAGAGTCTCGATTTATTTGAGCGAGGAAGAGATGAGAGAGTCGATTCGTATATTAAATAAACGGCATTTACTAGTGATTCTCTTTCTTTCAAGACAATGCCCTGTAATTACTCGTTACGCGTACACGCGCGCGCGAGAGAAAAAGAGAGAGAGAGAGAGAGAGAGAGAGACAACTCGTAATATTCTAATAAGTCGTCTTAATATTGAATTAGCCTTACAGGATTTTCTTTTTCTTAAGAAAGTCATCCGGCGCTTATCATATATTTATAACAACGACAAACCAGAGAGAATGAGTATTTCGGCGGAAAAATATTATCCGGCAGAAATAGAATATTTCCCGTAGATTCAAGACTAATGGGATAAAGGAAGAAGGAAGAAGGAAGAAGGAAGAAATGAAGGCTTTATAAAGATTTTAATAGCCCATAAGCCTTGTTGTGACGAGAATATTTCGAAGGTATTATAAACAAAGTTGTTGAGTTGGGCTGTGGGGGCGGGGGAGGGGCCGGGTCGACATAAGAATCGGTGTAAATATATGGAGGAAATGAATACTGTAAGAATTGTTCGAGGACATCGGCGGAGAGGGGCGTTTGGTGGTGAGGCCAGGCTGAAATATAGCTACGCCCCTTATCGGGGCCGAGCATAATTTATATTCCGACATTAATAAATGGAGGGGATGAAATTTCAGAAGCTCCACTCCCGGTCGAGTGTAAAAAGTTGCGAACGATATCGTTAGCCAGTGAGCGGGATACGTAGGGTGGCCTAGGGGGGTGGGGGGGGGCTGGTGGTTGGTTTCTTCTGAAATCGGTGCCAGTATCGGGGATTGCATTATAAAGAGCTGCAGCGGTAGCAGTACCAGCAGCAGTACCAGCACCACCACCACCACCCCCGCCACCACCACCACTACCAACTGCAGCAGGAGCAACGGCAAGGAGGGCAGCAGCTGGGAGTCTTGCTTCGCGCGAGCGTCACTGTAAAATACTCGACAGGACATATTACCGCGTTGTTTAAGGAGAGAAAACCTTTGTAGTTTAGTGCCAAGTGGTTAGGTGGTGGGAGGGGTTACTGGGACGGGAGGCCACTTCCTCCGAGTTCCGAGGTTTATTGCATTCCGGGGCTCGCGTGGTCTCGCGTCATCTTCTTTCTCCGTTTTTCTCGCTTTGTCCGATCTCCCGTCACTCCCCGCTCACCCTTCCCCCGCTCCCCCTTCCCACGCCCCGAGTCCCGGCAACCTTTTTCCGCGCTACTTAGATAACTTTTCAAGGATACCGAGAACATTCGATAATTGCGAAAGTTCCGTGCGCCTTAAATTCCGCGAGCCGCTCGCCTCCTCGTCCCCGCCGACCCCCCCCCCCCTCGCCCGTGGCCTTATTTTCCTGTTTTTTTTTTTTTCCTTCATCCCTTTCATCGTCCCATTGCCCGACCCCTCGCGCCATTATCTCGCTTTGTCATTTTCTTATTATCTCCGCTTTATCGCACCCCCCCACCCCTCTGTCCTCCCGGGGAGTTACGCCCTCTACGTCTTCCTCCTCTCCGCCGAAAACGGAATTTTCCATAAAATTGCTCAGATTCTGACGAAGCCGGGCGCTTCTCCTCCCAACAGAGCAGAGACAGACGCATGCACTGAGATGAGAGGGATAGAGAGAGAGAGAGAGAGAGAGAGAGAGAGAGAGAGAGAGAGAGAGAGAGAGAGTATAACAGAGAGCTCAAGACTCGTAGTATAATTCTCGAGACTGATGCCGAGCGACCGTGTCGAATATTACACGCTTCTCGTTTTATGCCATTCCTCTTTCTCCTCGGGCTGCTGTTGCTCCTGCTCATGCTCCTGCTCCGCTGCCGCTCCTCTGTTTGCACGGCTTTTTTAAATGAGATGGGTAGAACGGAGGAACGTGAGCTTGATAATAATTCGGTCATTTCCTCGTAATTCCTCTTAAACACCCACTCTTAGCTTTTTTTTTTCTTTCATTCCTTTCTTCCTCTTTTCTTTTTCTTCTGTTTTTTCCTTTCCCTCCTCCGACTCCCACGTGCTTTTTATATTTTATATCCCGAAAGAAAGGCGCGAGGAGCACAGCCGACAATTTTTATCTCCGGCCCCTCCCGTCCCTCCGACCATTCCTTTTATTATCTATTTTCATGCCCAGATCCTTCTCGGATCGTAATGCATTGTAAAGCGAGCGGAAGATTTGCATTATCGACGAATTATACTCTTGTTACGCGAGCCACCTTCCCCCTTCACCCCTTTACTTATTATAAATGTCTCGAGAAGATTCGCGAATCCGCTTCGGCCTTTGATGCCTAAACATCCACCTACTTCGAACGTTACGAGCGGTTCTTAAATCCTAAGGGGCCAGCCCCAAGCTCGATCCTCGAGGATCGATCAAACGAATTCCGAGCACCAGAACGCCGACTCGTCCTAATTTTGTATTATTTTAAAAATTCGTCGGAACATTTTTAATGCGGACTTATTATATCGAGCGGAGCTCCGAATTTCTTACCGGAATCCCCCGGTATTTATCTTACCGATATGAATTCCACGTCATATTAACTAAACAGCTTTTTATTACTTACTGGCATTTTTTCTTGTATCCCTCGAATGCCTAGAAAAAAAAAGCATTTCGAATAAGTTTCTCCGATTTCATAATGCCGCGTGTAATTAGGGCCGGCATTCTTAATTGCCAGTATCATTTATCGATTAGGAGTATCGAAAATTCGTAGAGGGGGTGGGGTGGGGGAATGGTGTTATTATAAAAAATGCGTTGAAAGTAAAGGAAAGCTTTATTGGAATGTTGGGTATCGACGAAGCTTTGCATCCGTCTTTGCCATCCTACCTCGTAGGAATTCATTTAAACCATACCGCGTAATTTTGCGAATGGGATACGAATGCGAAATACAAGCCTATCGGTGATAAAAAAAAAAAAAAAAACAAAAAAAATATTAATAATAACAACAATAATAGTATTGATAAAGGAGAAGAAGAAGAAGATGAGAAGAAGAAGAAGAAGAAGAAGAAGAGGAGGAGGAGGAAAATAGATTGGAGGGTGGAACGTAGGGTGGTCATAAATTTAAAATTAAAAAGGGTTGAGGGGCTTGAAAATTTCATATTGTTTTCGAGATGGAGAGAGAGAGAGGGTGGGGTGGGAGTATATTACCGTGAGGGGTTATTGGGGTTAGGTTAGGTTAGGTACGCCGTGAGGGTGCCGTTTTGTAAGGGAGGGCGAAGGAGCGTTTTTGGGCGTAGCTCCGGGTGATCGTCGTTCGGCACCTCGCGACGAATCGCCAAGCGACAATCAATACAAAGAATAAAATACAAAGAAAAGCAGCGAGAGTCTAATTGCGGCAATGCATGGACTATAGAAACGATTTCGCGGACGGGGACTGCGGGACTAAGGTGGCTCGCCCACGAAATCGTATTGAACGCGTGAGTCTTGTCGAGTGGAAGTCGTCGCGTGACGTTCGTCGGCGCAGTTTATCTAACGACTGTTGCTCCGGATAAAAGTACCCTCGTCCGGGAAATCCGAAGCGAGCTTAACATCCATCGGAGCGATATACCAGGACGTGTATGGGCGGGGGGTGATGGGAGAGGGGAGAGGGGATGGCGAGGCGGCAAACGGGCAAATCGCAGAGGCTGGCAAAGGATGGCAAAGGATGTGGGGAGGCCGTCTTCTATAGACTAAGGCGGGATCGCTATCATTGGCGCTGGTAACGGGGGGCTTGAGGCCGGGAGGTCGATGGGGGGCAGCTTCCTCGAAAAGAGAGAGAGAGAGGGAGAGAGGAGAGTGGAGCGAATCTATTACGAAGATAAGTCCAGGTGGCAGTCCGGCCATGTATAGTCGACTTTGCAGAACTGGGCCATCAGATATGCGCCAAGAGAGCGCTAGTCAGCTTAGATACAGTGCACAAGAAGTCTTCTCGCTGGCTGGCTGGATGGCTGGATGGCTGGATGGCTGGCTTTGGCTTCCTTCCCTCCTTCCCACCTTCCCTCCCTTCCATCCTTCCATCCTTCCCATCTATCTATCCGACCTGCTTTCGATAACAGACCGAGCGCAGCCTCCCAACTTCATTACTAATACTCGACGCACCTGCGAGTCCGACAACTTCTTCGTACGGACCCGATAATTACTAACATCGCTATAAACTACTAACCTTCTTGTATCTTCGTCTGGAAGCGAATTCATGCCACCTCCTCCTCCTCCTCCTCTGGCAGAAAAAAAAAAAAATAAAAAAAAAAAATAGAAAAAATATGGATAACAGCTGCTAGAACGAGAATAACGCGTCCCACTCCCCTCACCCTCCCCCGCCCCCCAGTTACGACCGCCATTACGGCCGGGGAACTTCAAAATTCCGTCTGAAGGGAAGCGCATTTACAATTAAACGCAATCAAAGCTGACTTTTATTCTTCGATTGAACAATTAGTCATCTCGTAATTGAAATTCCCGCAGGTACGTATAAAAGCTCTATTGCTTTAATGAACTATTTCTTACGGAGCATTTAACATTTTTCTAATTCATTTAATTTTAATTTCACTTGTTTGACTGCGCCGAGCTTTCATCTCACGTTAATATCAATTTGCCCGGTTTTTAACATAATTAACTCACCGTATAAATAAACGCTTTCCAATTAAATTAATCGCTAATTAAAATGCATAAAATGTTTAAATTATACCGCTTTATTAACAAATTATTATTATTATTATTATTATTGATATTATTATTGATATTTAATTAACCGCAGATATCCTTTTTACGCGTTTATTATTTCGTCTTATTTTTTTTTAATAATAACGACATTCAACGACCGAACGGTGCATAAAGCATTTTATCGGTCAAATTTTTATATAATTACGACGGTATTTTTTTTTTTATTTTGTTTTTTTTCTTTTATGTTAAGTTTCCAGTATTATAAAGTTTTTTTTTTTTTTACAAATTTAAGGCCAAATATTTCGTACGTACGAAATACTTTGAAGCAGTTGAATCGAGATGGAAAAAAAATGTAACGTTCTCGGTAAGTATTGAAGTTTTCTGCTTTCGCGATCGTTCCTTTCTTTCTTTCAGTTTAGGAAGAGATTACTAGTACACGTCTCTTTCAACTGTACTTTTTTTTTTTTTTTTTTTTTTTTTTTTTTTTTTTTATTTTTATTCCCCTACTACACGCGATTATTCCTTGCGCCGTAATAGTTTCCTCTTATACCATTTTTCTTCTTCTTTCCCCCCCCCCTGAAAAATCTTTTAAAAAGATGTTCCGATTCTCAGCACTTAAATTACAAAAACAAATAATGTATCCAGATAAAAATACCCGTTAATTCACTTATCTCCTTCGTTTTTTGTTTTTTTTTTTTTTTTTTTTTTTTATATATAATTATTTTAGACATATAAAGCCTATTATTTAAATAAGTATTTGACTTGTTTTTTTTTTATATCTTCCGTATCGGAGATGCTGATATTTGAATATTCTACTATTATTTTTTATTAAAGGAAACTTTATAAAAAAAAAAAAAAAAAAAAGAATAATAATAAAGAGAGAGAGAGAGAGAGTGAAACTTATTAATTATAAGAGGTAAATAAATTTCTCTTGTTTATTCAAAAGATAAAATAAAGTTAATCAGGATTAATTAGATGAAGAAAAAAAAAAAAAAAAGAGAAACTATCAATTTAAAATGTACTGAAGAACTGTTTTTCTTTCCAATAAAAATTAAAAGTACGACGGACTTTTTTTTTTTTTTTTTTTTTTTTTTTTTTTTAATTTAATCGTCTTCTTTGTGGAAGAAAGTGTACTTTGCATCAAAGGAAGAATATGGAATATTTTACGAAAAGTAAAATATTGCAGATTAAATAAGGTACAGTAACTGCGCTTAAATATACTTTTATTAATAATAGATTTGCCTCTAAGCATGGAATAACTAATTAACTTAGGCGTAGCTCGTACATTACAGTCATTTCTTTCAATTAAATTTGAATATAAAGTTCCTTGGGGTTTACTTAGCATAAGGGTGGGGGGACGGGACGGGACGGGACGGGCGAGACGGGGTCATTTACCTAAATAAAAATAAATAAAAAAAGAAATATATATGTATATATATATATACACACACAGATATAATGTCGTTTGTCTTTCGTTGATAAATAATTTGTTTTTCAAATGAATAAATTTTATTAACGCGAGCAAAGTAAAGTAGACGACAAAAGAGATTTGCCTAAAATATACATGTACGTAGTACTCGCTCGCACGTACATGGAAGCCGTGGACGAGGAGTCCTGGTCAGTCACGGCCAGACGCATACTAAATTCTGCCGGACCCGACGAATCGCCATACGTATTTCTCTTTGCCTATGTAAATGCCTGCGAGCCTACGTCCGTGTACGCGCCCACGTATACAATTACGCACACCACGGCCACGCACCTAGGAATGTAATTTCTATGCCTCGGAGTCATTATAATTTTTTTAACGCGAGAAGATATGAAGCACGTTTTACT
Organism: Ceratosolen fusciceps; assembly: GCA_018883505.1. Lineage (NCBI taxonomy): Eukaryota > Metazoa > Arthropoda > Insecta > Hymenoptera > Agaonidae > Ceratosolen > Ceratosolen fusciceps. Next base: position 4,037,301 of record RCIC01000016.1, read on the forward strand.
CATCCGTCTTTCTTTACGCTTTTTTTTTTATTATATTATCCGACTTTCGATATCCGGAGCTCCACGAATGAAACCACTTAAGGTATGAGAATTATTATTTTAATTTCAAATGCTGTTGTTTTTGTTCATTTGTCTTCTGCCAAGTTTGTTGTGAGTCCCGAAATCTTATTTACAACAATTCCAAGCCAATTCCTAAGAAATTAAGCGAGATTTTATAACAATTAATATAAGGGAAGTGAAGAAAAAAAAAAGAGAAAAAAAAGAAGAAAAGAGAAAGAAATTTTTTTTACATCTAAATATACAGGAAAAATATTTTTATCTGCGTCTAGTAAATTTTTATTAAAATGAGAAGTAATAAAAGCGTATATTCGCATAAAGAAAGTAATTTCAGGATTTTTGCATTCTTTCTGCTTTATATGAGAAAGTTCCGCAGAGTAATTTGTGAGATCAATAAGACCGCTGTTTTTTAAAAGCATATGATTAAATATCTCTTTGATATGTATTTTACTCGGGGAGTCGGCATTTAATTATCATAAAATGAGAATAATGATAATTGCCTATTATTACAAATCCCGACCTTCGCCTCCGACCGAATATTTGTAAACTTGGTAAATTTTCGGAAGGAGAATTGAATTATTCATTGATAAAACCATACGAAACGTACAAAAAGGGTTTGGAATTTTTCGTCTCGTTGTTTTTCGAGATGATTGGAGGAAGAGGACGAGGAAGAGGACGAGGATGAGGAAGAGGAAGGGATTAAAGTTTGAAATGGAATGTGCGGGTATGACCGTTCGACCAGGTAGAATTTTGGTTGCAGAACCAAGGGAACGAGCGTCCCCAAACTGTCGAACCGTTTAAGCAGGGAGGGGCGCCTTTTAACCCCAATAACCTCCGACTCTTTATCATTCTAGCCTAATTATTTTTCAATTACGACATCGCGGGCGAGTAATGATTTTTGAGTCGAGGAGGGCGGGTGTATCGGCGTCCGTGGGCGCTCGCGATCCAGGCTTATATAAAACAAAAAAAAAGAAAAAGAAAAAAGGTAAATCCATAGCCAACAGATCGTAAAAATATTTCGAACGCGTAAAGGGTTGTAAAAAATCCGTGGCTACCGCGGCGAAGGCTGACGTAACGTGACGCGTTACCGCGTTACCGCGTTACGTACTCGTATTCGTCTTGTCCGCTTTATTTCGCTTCTCCTCGCGCGGCCCCGTCGACTCGCTTTATAATTCAGGCCGATTAATCGAACGAATGAGTGACGGCTGAGCTATAAAATCCAGAACATTGAATTTAGAGATGACGCGCGCGCGCAAGTAGATTTTATGTTTACACTCGAGCCTTTGGGCGGGGGGGGGCCGGGGACGTTTTATAGGTAAAGCCAACGTTTTTTGAGCTCCGAACAATACGGCGTCAAGCGCTTCATATATCATTGATAGCTAAATGAAATACGGCCATGATATTCGCGAATAAAAATAAGCCAGACCGAGTAATGCAAAAATACGGTAACGCGGTACAAAAACAAAACCAAACGAAACACGAAACGAAAATACGGAGCAAAAAAAACAAAAAAAAAAAAAAAAAAGAAAAAACGAGCCGGGCATATGGGAAGGGAAAGACGCGCAGCTGGAGTGATAAGGGCGGGAGGAGGGTCGTCCTACCGACTCCCAGCTGGACCGAACGAATTAATTAAAAAATTTACTCCCTCGCCACCCCCCGCCCCCCGACCCCTGTCCAGAAATCTTTGGTATTCGTTTAACAGCTCGCGGGGGCGTTATGACGGATTAATTGCGACGTTGTGCCTCCCCTCCCCCTCCCACGCTCAGGCGCAGTTATTTATTAATCCTCCCTCACCTTTCACTGGGCCGAGCCACACCGAGCCCTTCCTTCCCGGCCGGCAAACTCGACTGACATCGGCTGCACGCGGCCCCGACCCCCTGGCTTTTAATTAAATATAACGTTTATTCTCGTAGCTGGACGTGTACCGCGAAGGGCTCGCGAGACCGAGGGTTTGAATTATTGCCCCGAGCCACGATACGTCGACACTCGCATCCGGGAGATTAGATCGAAACTCCTCTACCCCCCCAACCCCCTCCGCCCGCCCACGGGAGATAACGCCGACGCGGTCTCCCGGACAATCTGCAATTTATACATCCAGTCTCTGACGAATTTACTCGAGCGGAATGGTCCCGTCAGTCCTGACAAATATCCGACCGGAGTGTCCGCTGGACGTGGAGCCCGCCGCTCTTTCTTGGACATCGGCTCCGAGGCTTTCGAGCGCGACGCATTAGGGGTCCCCGGGTCGCGAGCCTCGGACCCGACGCTTCCTTCTTGACGTTTTAATGACTCTGGCCTCTCTCTCTCTCTCTCTCTCTCGCGCGCGCGTGTGTGCGGGGGCGAGGGCGGTGCAGGGTAGCGGAGAGCGAAGCAGTTGGCTGCAGGCTTCCGACGTATAGTGCCTGCAGCTCGTAAAAAGCCTCTATAAAAGTAGTGTAATCGTAACGTAGTGCGTCCTGTAAGTGACGCATCGAGAAATATATTATTACGGGAGCGGTAGGTGTAGCCCGTTCCGCCGAGTCCCTGACACCGGTTATGGTCCGGGATAACATTAACGGCCTTTTCATTAACCCCCCACCCCCGCCCCGACCAATTAGCATTCCATTTTATACAATCTTGAATCCAGCCCCCGCCCCCGCAGCCCAGACCTACTGAGACTTTAGCATATAAGCGATTTATTTCGATGCACTCGACGACTTGTCCGGCATGGCTTCCCGATCCCTTATCATTGTCTCCTCTCATTTTGGAAATTCAGTCAATTCCCGTTGCCGCTTAATCCGTAATTTTCGATTACGAATTAAACTTCAATATCCAATATTTTCTCACCGCGACTTCACGGCTCGAACCATTATGGGAAAAATTGACGCTCGCTTTCCCGTTACGTTTCCTTTTTGCTTCCGTTTCTCTCTCTCCCCCCCCCCACCCATAGTCGCCGCCAATCGTATAACTTTGTCTTGGAAAAGCCCTTGAACAGGGCGTTTTTTTCTTTTTTTTTTATTGTTTTCTCGGATGACAAGTCAACGAGAACTTGATGCGACCAATACTTCGGACACTTCAGTTCGCGACGTCGAGCTTCCGGTCTTTTCGTAATAATACCGCACGACCACCACTCAGTCACTCGCTCGAAATGCGACGTGTACGATGGATTTTATTTTTTTTATTTTTTTATTATTATTATTATTATTATTACGCTGTTGTGTCCGTCCTTTGTTATTAAACGATCGGTAAAGCAAAAGAGAACACAGGTGCATTAATCATGTCAAAAGCTTAAGGCTAATACGCAACGTCGTAAAGCGCATTGCTTGTATAATTAGCCCTTTACGCTTACGTGAACCCAGTTGTAAAAATGGCAATTTACATGTACTTCGCATTACGGTATACAATTTTCTGTTTATAAATTGCTTTGAAAATACTGTTCCTCCGAGGCAATGCGCTTAGATACCTGATAAAATATCCTTTAAATTATAAATTAATGCTTACATTTTGTCAGCGTGAAAATTGCGAGAATTCCAATTTTCCGCTAATTCGAACATTTATTATAACTTTTGTAATAATAAAGTTTACGGGACTTATTTTTAATAATTCTGTATTACGAAGATTTTTGTGAAATAATTTAATCGTCGCAATTGCTTACTCCGTTCCCGTGTTACATATGCAGCCATGGGATCCCAGAAAAATAAGCGATGTAAATTTTATCTTAAGTTTATTATCAATTACGTTACGTGACAAATATTGCGCGCGCAGCTTGCACTCCATTATTATTAATAAAAGTCAAGATTAATCGATAACTTTCATTCAAACATACTTCTACGTGTTCAATATTCAATATGTATGTGTATATATATATATAGATATGTATGCCGTTCCTCTTGAATAGAAGAAGTTCTGAAAATACAGAGGCAAGTTTCCTTTTATAATAGTGCTAAAGTATACATAAAAAGTAGAGATTAAAGACATTCGATAAACAATAATGATCTGTTTTTAAATGGACGGTCGTAGATTTTATGTAATACGAAGATTTATACCGAGTCGCGATTTTATACTAAAGGTAAAATAGTTTTAAATTTTATAACGCATACATATACGTTAGTTTCAATAATTTGTAAATTATTAGAGAAATACAATGTAAGCGATTGTTTAATCCGAAACACTTTATTGGATAGCTTTATAAAAGTAAGTAATAATACACTCTTTTAAATATGAACTTTAAAGGGAAAAAAAAGGACGAAGGGGTTTGAATTATCAGTCCGATCAATGGAAGATGGCATAAATCATTCCTGCTACGGGTTGGACACTTTTGGACTTATCTTTCCATTTGCCCGTAGAATGTTTACCGTCTTTTAAAAGTTCAAATCATAGTTCAAACAGTACGTATGGAGCCGATAGAAGAAGGCTTTCAACAAATATCGATTAAGAATAATCTCAATGTATCATCCCGATAAATTTATCCCTTTTTTTAGTAATAAAAGCCTTAGTTATAATTTCAATAGAAATCAATAAATACTTTGAAAAGATATTTTCGATTCTTACATACTTTTATAACTTTTATAACTCCTCTGCACTTCATGCTCGCTCTCTCTCTCTCTCTCACACGCGTGCGCGCTAATAGTTTCTGGAAGAAAAACTTTGGAAATAATTAAATTTCATTACACGTTGATTTAATAAAAATTGAATTTTCTCGAGTTCTTTATCTCATTCACGAAATTCGAATCTTTGAATAGTTAATCTGAAATGTCGCCCTTACAGATTCAGCTTCCCCCTCCTCCTCCTCCTCCTCCGCCGCAAAGCACTAATAATACTAATAATACATACTCCGTGTGCTTTGAAGCTCACAATAATTGCCAAAAAGTATAAACGTATACGTGCGGGATCGGGAGCTTTTCTCATATCAAAGGAAAAACCGGACAAAGGAGGAGTTTTATTGAATTTATAAAAGAAATGTAAATACACAATGATGTTATTGGGGTTATAAATGTATATGAGTGTGGGTATAGAGTCGAAGGGAGAAGAGAAGAGAAGAAGCTTATAATTGATGTGGACCGACAATGTTACTGACGTGGTAGGAGCAAGCGCCGATAAGCCGTATAAAGATGTAGCCGGTGAGAGGGTGGGGGGAGGCGGGGGAGCATCGAAGCTACTTGTTAGCGAAGACGGGGCGGGAGGGGGGGACGACGGATAGAGAGATCGGAGAGATGAGAAACGAGAGATGAAGGATGATGGAAGAATGAGGTGTCGATTGAATATCTCAAGTAATAGCATAAGCAGCTGAAAGTGTCGGCTGACAGAGAGTTATCTTCGCTCCTCTCGCCGAGGGTAAAACCGTTTTTCTTACGTTCTTTCCCCTCTTTCTTTCTTCTATTTTTTTTTTTTTTTTTTTCTGCTTCTCGCTATTTATCCGGGAGAAGGAAGGCAGCAGCCGAGCTCCCGGAGCACAGGCAGCATGCCAGTGCGGAATGAGCTAAAGGGCGTGGGGGGAGGCGAGGGGCGGGGGTGCAGAGTACGAAATTTCCCCCGACGCTTTTAACGATAAACGTGTACGGTGCAAGCCGGGCCCCGCTGGTGGCGGCGGACAGACGGCGGCGGGAGGGGCAAGAGGTGCCGGGAGCGAGGGGACACGCGGCCATGGGCGGGGGCGCACGCGCCCCCGCTCACGAACGTTATCTCCTCGGCTGTCAACCCTCACAGCTGCTCCGTTATATTCCACCTTAACGCTGCACTTACCGCCTTATCAGATGTTACGCCCAGACCTTTAGAGCTTTACGCTACACCTACGCAGATAATTCCTCTTTCGTCGATTCGCCATCGTCGTCGTCGTCGTCCTCGTCGTCGTCGTCGTCGTCGTCGTCGCCACCGCAGCAGCAGCAGCAGCAGCAGCCGCGCCACTCGACTTCAATTTCCTCCTTCCTTGCCAGAGCGACTGAGCGGCAGCTCGCGATTTCCTACTCCCCCCGCTAACCGACGTCATTCTCCTAACGCCGCTATCCTCCCTCCCTGCCTCTCTCTCTCTCTCTCCCAGTCCTCACGCACTTCGCTCGCTTCAGCAAGCTACCGCTTGTTTTATGTACAATTAAACGTTGAGCTGCCGCTGCGAATCCGCTCTCCGTACCAATTAATACGGAGGCTCACACGTGGCGAGATCGAGATCGAGCGCGTGTCCTTTAACCCGTCGCAATGACCTTCTTGGCCTTTTAAAACTCAATGATCCCCAACTTGGCCATTGCTTTTATCAACCTTTTCAACTTATAATACGAATTATCCTCCACCCACCTGTTGTCACCTCCACTTCCCCCTTCGTCCCGTTATCCGGCTTCAACCACACATCGACATCCGTATTTTTCTTTGTATTTTTACTCAGCTTCCTTCCTCTCCTCCTCCTGCTCCTCCTCCTCCTCCTCCTGCTACTCCTGCCACTCCTCTTATATCGCTCAACGGGGTCAGTTGAGATTACCCGGATAAACGAAATCAAATAAATCGGGGCATATCTCTTCATTAAAATATAATAAGCGTTATAAATACGTGTTTCGTAAAAGTTTTTTGATATATTTCTAAAGCCCCTCCGATTAAGAATCTTAGTTCCGTTAAGCCGAGACTTGCTTCCGCAGTAAAGTAAATATAAAAGGAAAGGAAAGGAAAGGAAAGTAAAGGAAAGCCGCGGGAGGAAATCAGTGTTTATTGTAACGTGGGTTACAGTCACAATGCACAATGGCGCTGAACCGGCGCTATTCTCTCCCCTCGCTCTTAGATCAATGTAAATGTCCGTTGGCGAAGTTGGAGGGAAGAGAAAAAAAGAAACGAAGGAAGTCGAGGCGAGGCCAAAGCGAAATAAGAAGTTCCGCGTATCGTTTACTTAGGGGGCGGAGGCCCGAGCTTTCCCAGATGGCCGACGCTTAATATGCAGGGTAAATTTGATAAGTCGGGGATCGAGGTCGCCGATGGCAATTGATTCGCGGGCCGAGGGTACGGACGGGCCGACGTGGCTAAGGAGTCAAGCCGAGCCGAGCATTATTAGGAGCGAGGAGAATCAAATGAAAGGAGTTGCGAGGTAAAAGTAACCGGAAACACATAAGGGGAGAAGCTTTGCCGGCTCCACCACGGCAATAAATACAAACTCGAGTAAATTGGAAAAGTTTACGCCCGAGCCGACGGAGCCGACGGCTGCTGCTGCTGCTGTCGCTGCTGCTGCTGTGTTGCTGCTGCTGCTCGTGTTGCTGCTGCTGGTGTTGGTGGTATTTTTCTCGGTTGACGGATGGGTCAGCGGGTAGGGTGCTCGGCCCCCGATACGAGGACATCCGGTCCGTAGGCCGAGAGCAGCATATTAACATGGACCGACCAGGAAGTCAAGGGGTTCCTTCGGCTAATGGAAAAATATCCGTCCTCGATCGACCGGCCCACGAGAGATAAAAGACCTTTATGGGTCTTTTCCTTGTAATTTCGAACCTTTTTTCCTTTTCTTTTGCTTTTTTTTTTCTTTTTGAAATCGATCGACATAGGATCCGAGCATTTATAATGCTCTTATCGCGCACGCGGTGCCCCCCCCCTACCCCCAAGTAATTCATCGTTAAATAAACCCGATTTACGGGATCATCCCGTGGAACTTCCTCGCCGCTTGCCTCCCCCATCCCCTCCACCCCCGCCCCATGCCCTCGCCCTTCGCGAATAGGCGGGGAGCCGGTTTTACGAATAACAATCGACTTGGAAGGACAAACAGAAAGTGCAATTCACGGAAAGAAGAGCTCGTTCCTGCGGCGGCGAGGTCGGTGTGGTTAGGTTGGGCGGGGTGGGGGTCGGGGGAGGAGCAAGGACTAGAACTCGAGGCTTAGAAGCCGGTGGTATTGAAAGTACTCGATTAAACTTGTCGAATTATCCAGATTTTCCGAGAGCGTTGTTCAGTACTTAGGCAAACTATATTGAAACGCGGAACTAGCTAAGTGATTTCTACTCTCGCGACTGATGATGAATCTCCCCCGCGATCGACCGATTCGTAATATTCCCATGCCGCGCAAACTCCGTAATTGTTTTTCCCGCTCGCCTTACTTCTCCTAACGACGACAGACCATTAGATTCAATGTAAACATTACGTTAATGCTGATTACGAGTATATCCGTCTCTCCGTTCCTTTGCTTCCGTATTAAAAACAAATAAAACTTTCTACGTACGCTTATTTTATTATATATACATTATATATATATATATGCAAGTACCCCTTGGTATTTCACTTTAACGATCCGAAGCTTTTAATCCTACCTACGACTTTACAACCAAATAACAATTCGCATCATTCCAACTAATAATAATGGCTTCACTTTCAAAATCAATCATCTGCCCCCTCCCTTTCCCACTTACTTTCTTCCTTTCATTCTTTATAGATTTTACTCTTTCGGATTCTTATGAATTCCATGAATTTTCTCTTACCCACATTTTCTTCGCCAATTATTACGCATATTCGATTGTCTTTACTACTCGTCTACTAGTCTTCGCGCTTGACAAATCCTTTCTTCTACGCAAGTCGACTTACGTTCACCGAATATATATATATATATATTATCGTATAACAATAGCAACGATTCGATACAAAGGTACACGTTAGATCTTTATGACCAACGATAATTTATTGACGCATCATGGAATATGTGTCGGAGCCTACGTAAACGTACCTTTCCGTAATAAACGAAACTAAAATAAGAAAAATACTTTTCGATCTAAGAATATGTATTTATTGTAAAATATTACGTCGATTAGTGCTAATGGCACCAACGACCATAATCCTTATATATATATAAAAAAAAAGAAAAAAAATACTTAATTTTTGTAAACGTTTAAATTTTCTTAATATTTATAATTATTATCTTCTGGCGAGAACAAAGCTGTTGAAGGGTATAATTTTTTAACGTAAAGGTGGCCATTTATTTTTGCTCCAACGATGATCTATCAGAATTCCTCGAGGGAAATACGAAGCGTTTGAAATATTTTCAGAAAACTGCGCAAGACGGTCGACTAAGAGAGAGAGACGAATTTACCTCGTAATCAATTGGAATATCCTTATTCGTTCTATTGTCGCTTGCATTGAGAACTAAGAGCCACGATCTCTCAACACACACACACACACACACACAGCCCTAAGATATCCGCTTACCCTCTATTTCGACCGCCGTCTCTTCATTTATTTACAATAGCCTCGATGGGTAAATAATATTAGCAATGAAACGATTATCCGTTTCAGTTACATTCCAATGGTTTTATAAAGAATCGGATACGTTGGAAATGTTATTAATCATGGAGGGCATTAATTAACATTGAATGATTAAACGAATGAATGTGCGAGTAGTGGTAATACGTAAATTTAAAATCACTACTAGTAAATAAACAATATAAGGAGAGAACATCCAATTTCAAAGAACATCAGGATCCCTTAGTTTCCTTCGTTCCCTTCGTTCCCTTCGTTGTCTGCGGTTCTGGCTTCTCGTGGAGCAAAATCACGGGATCTAACAGCCTGTCTTCGGATTTCTCTTCCCTCGGATTTCAGTTGTTGGATAACTTCAGGTTATTGAACAAGCATCTGTTGTGTTTATAAAGCCTTTTCTTTGAACAGCTGTTCTGATTGCACGCATTCCTATTTTTTTTTTTTGCTTTTTTATATTTGTTTTTATTTTTATTTTTATTTATTTGTTGTTCTTCCATTCGTTTGACTTGAGCCCCCAGATAGAAACGAGTGAAATTGATATATCGAAATTCTTCTCCGCGCAGACTTGGACGATCGAATTAATTACTAATCCATCCACGGGATCCGTGGAAATTATCTTCGTTTTTTTTTTTAAAATCGAAAAACTGAACGTTCACTCGCGAATCTAAAAATTCCATTAATACAATAATTCTCTTATACAAAGATTTAGAGAACTTTAAATAGAAGCAGTAAATTGTCGGTCCGCAATTAACAACATTGCCAAGACGCTTTTATAGCATCGAAATAAATTCGAACCGGAGGTAGTTTTATTTTTTTAATGCTTTTTTTCTTCACTTTTAACTTACTTTATGATGCGTCTAAAGGAAAAATAGAGATAAAGTGGGAACGTTAATGTAATGGTATCTACTGCAAACAATGTGCAAGCTAAAGAGTATGCAAAATATATAATCAGAATATATAATAAAGTAAGAGTTAAGAAAATAATGCCGATAATGTATGCATGAGTTTGTAAAAATGACGGTGGATATTATTACTCACAAAAAGCAGTAATGAAAAACAAATCTCATAAAGAGAATATTATACTTATAATAGAATTTAATGTGCCATTACGTTGTGTAAATATAACATTGACTTACGATTCCGGTAAAATATAAATAAACGGGTATATCGAATTACTTTTTTTTATATATTTAAGTAAAAGAAATATGAGATTATTTAAGAATTAATTAGGAATTTTGCTATTTAATTTCGACTCATTCAATTTGAATGAATTAATTCAGATTGAAATTACGTAAAATCTCTACTAACGTAAAATGTTTATAATTATTTACAGTAATTATAGATCTTTCGTGGTAGCGGTAACCTACGTAAATGTACGTAAAAAGAAAATTTTAATCGATCTAATGTTCTGTTTGCGAAACTAACCGGTCCATAAAACACATGCTTATTACATAGAATAACATATATTTAGAAAATCAAATAGTAATAATAATAATAATAATAATAATAAACTTATATATAAAAAAAAAAGTATTATTGATGTATTTACAATAACGGCCGTCGTAAGGAAAATAATGGCAGGGAAAATGTAAATGCGCTTGAATGTAAATGGCAAGGGACAGGAAAATGTTGAAAATAGAATATAACCTTAATTGGTATTAAGGTGACAATAAAATTGGAAAATCTTAGAAAAGGTATGAGAGGGAATATTTGCTGAAAATTTAATATCTTAAAATTCGAGTATAAGTCGAAAGTTCGTATTTCTGGAGGGCGCGAATATAAAATGAAACGCAGCTTGTTTTCACGTCCGAAGCCCTTTGTAATTAGAGTGAGTGAGAGAGCGCGAGAGAGTGGTTTGGTGGGGCGGGGCGGAGGGCGGAGGGCGGAGGTAAGTCTGGCTCGGATAGAAGCTCTTAGTAGCTCTTATGAGAGTGACGCTAAATGGTCGAATTGATCGATATCTTTTCATTTTGATGCGGAGAAATGAGAATTTTTAAGGAATGCACATTGATTTGCGCAAGATTTATTTTGCGATCTTCTTGTGGCTCAAGAATTTAGAATAAAGAAATAGAGAGACCGAGAGAGAGAGAGAGAGAGAGAAATCTTTTAATGACATTGAAATTTGTAAGTTTTTTTTCCTTTTGTTTTTATCCGCAACGTAAAATTTACAAGTCATTTTCTATTTTCGTTTTTCAATTCAGTAGATAATTGTAATAATAACGAGTACGGCGTCATCTTCATTATTCCAATTAAACGGCCGAACGATTCGAAAGAAAATATTACCATTTACACAGTGTTCCAGTGAATAATATATACAAATATCGTGCTAATAAAAGAAAGTCTGTAGGGCAAACTGAAGTAAAAAGGGAATTTGCGAGTAGGCCATCGGCGGAGGAAAATTGCTAAAAATTGACAGAGTGACGGTACAAAGGGGAGGAAAATATAAGGAAAATGTGAAAACCGAAAGCTTCGGGGAGCTCGTAGAGTACGTTATATTGTTTACTTTGACATTGGGCTCTCAATCGACGACTCACTCGGCATTTTCATTCTTAATAGATTCTATTGTATAATTTATTTTTCCGTACGCGCAATACATTTACGGAAATTTATTATAATACAAAGTACTTTAAATGTTAAATTAAAGTATATTTGCTGGATACACGCGCGTATGCGTATAGAAAGGATGCGCCGGTGCCGCCTCTCTGTTTATCAAATTTTCATGTCCGTTGGAAAATTAATACTAAATTAAAATCGATACTTGTTACTAAACCAATGTAAAGGGAATAATTCCAATTACTAGCTTATGAAAATGCATATATACATATATCAATTGCATCGACAGATATCTACGTGCAATACTTATTTTTTATTTAAAACTGAAAATAAAACGTAAAAGCGCCGCGGAGAATGCAGCTCAGAAAATCCGATATAATTTGAAATATCAAATCAAGTACTCGCCACATCACTTATAGTTATCTTCGTTAAATTTCTCTGTCGCTGAATACGCGTTCCGACAATAAACCCAACATCATACAACGACGCTGTTTTTTTTGGCTGTTTTTAAATAAAATTCTAACTCTTTGATACTTTCTTAAGCAGTCCGTTATATGGGAACGGGGAGAGCGCGTTTTATTTTACGATTAGTTTGCAATTGATATTTAGAATTTTTAATAAAATGTTTTAACGATGCGTATTCATTAGCTCGGAACGGACGTGTCTAAATCATAAAAATTTAAATCATTCGTAATTATTTGTCATTACGGCATGTAAATAATGGAATGTAAATTAACATTTTTATTATTTATTCAATATAGGAATAATTAAAAATCGCAATTTCAAAATAAAATTCATTAATCATGTAATTCTATATTGCGCAAACAATATTTTACTCGCGCATTATTCATACATTTATCAGGCAGCGTCGCGTAAGTATTTTAATTTATTTTATATCCGTTGTTTGTAAAATCGTAATATAAAATCACGTAATTCCGAAATCAAGGAGTTTTATTCAATTTTATTTATACGTAATCTTTTATTAGTAACTTCGTGAGCACGTTTGACAAATACTCTTGCCGGTTTAGTATAAACTGCTCCTGCTACTTTCTTTCTTTCTTTCTTTCTTTCTTTCTTTCTTTCTTTCTTTACGACTCTTGAAATACGAAAATCAAAATCCAACGGGCAATTGGTGTAGTAAACGTACAGGTTCAAGGATATTTCAATGTATTAATAAAGAATAGAAAATATTTCACTAAAAAGAACATTATTAGTTATCTTAGAGATGCGGAGACATATTATTAGTTGGAATTATCTATTCCTTTGGTAATATTAATATCTTTATATCGTAATGAAACGTAGAATAATGATCAGGGCAATTTTAATTATTGACAAAAAATAATAATCGCCAAGTGAAAGGTAATTTTAGACAATCTCTTGACAATTATTATAATACTCGGCTTATTAATTATTTGAGTTAAAACTATTTAAGGTTGTCGGTATATTTTTAAAAAAAATTTTGATTTCTCATTCCCGTGTTTTGTCATACGAATGCAATAATCCACTTTGGATTCCATTGGCGGTGAATTAAAAATGTTTTAAGGTTCACGTGGTGAGCGCAGAGTAAAGCAGCGGATGTGTAAAAAGTAGCTCAAATGCAAAGATAAAATTAGCAAGAAGTGTCGGAGAGGGAGGAAGAGGGCGGGAGAGGAGATAAAGGTGGGGGGGCGGGAGGAGGAGGAGGGAAAGAAGGATGGCTAATGAAACGAATGAACAACGTATGGAAGAACAGAAGTAGAAAGCCAAAGGGTAACGTGATTAGTTTCATAATGAAAATCGACGTATGTACAAAGAAGTCCTAAGCTAAAATAATTTTTGTAATTAAATATCGAATATCGAGGAGCGAAGGCTTATTGCCGGCAAAACAAAAGCAAAAAAGAAAAACGAAAACAGAGCGACGAATAAATAAATTGTATATACGTTTCCTTTGACATGTAAAAGAAACAAACCGATACATTGATTGACAGTAATCGATAATTAAATCGACGATAGATCGAATGAGTGTATATTGTAAAAAAAAAAAAAAAAAAAAAAGAAATAAAATTACAGCGGATATTATTGACGAATAACTGCACGATGATAATAATAATAATAAATAATTTCGTAGATTATGAATGTTACGGAGAGTCGATGAATCGATCGATCGTTTTCAATTCTAATTTCTTAAACATCGTATGTAAACGTAGAAAAGTATTGACAAACGGTTTGTCGTCGGCCGGTGGCCTCTTGCTCCCCCCCCCCGCCCCGAAAACTCTATTCGATCCTGAACATCCGAACATCGTTTCCGCTGGCGACTCGCGTACCCGCTTACGTGCCGATCACGAGACAGAGTACCAGGGAAGATGGTTCGTGTAAATCTCGCCCCCCCCCCGCACGCAATGTCCAGCCACCACAGCCTACATCACCTGTCAGCCAGCTAATAAAAAAAAAAAAAGAACATAATAAAAATAGGTACAGGAATTGTTATGTCGTCTGTAAAAAATACATTTTCACATTTAGAGACCAATTATTCGTTCGTGATTATTTATTGAGTATTTACATTGTCTTTATTAACCGAATTCCATGCGTAATGAAACAATTAGAGGTACGGCCGATTATAAAATGCTTTATCGACCAAGTGCTTCGGTTCCCAAGTAGTTACAGGCTAACGTTTATTGTCCCACAAAAATTTATCGTACAAAATACGAATAGCGAATGAATGTTTGATTTAACATAAACAATAAATCATAAATCCACGCACGATGATTTAACAAAGGAGCCCTCGATATTTTTTAATCGTTTTTGCTGTTTTGCTGTTTTTTTTTTCTTTGCTGCTGCTTTTGTACAATTAACGTAATGTCGAGTTTGTTTTGTCCGTACGTTTTACGCTACGAAAACATAAATAATATAAATGTACAAATGGATATGGTGCATTTGGTTGGCCGGGATCAATGGCGAAAGGCTCGTTTGGACGTTCCATAACCGTATGTTTTGCTAAAATTATTGGAAAGTAAAGTGAAAAGAATCAGGGGCGGAGGTGGGCGGCGGGGTTATTGGGGGTCCGGAGAGCCGATCTGCTCGCCGGCTACGTAGATAAATGAATAATTTTACGCGGAGGAGTCGATGGGTCGCGGGAATCGGCTCTCATTTCCTCGGAGAGGATGAGGTATATAGGAAGTGGCGCGGGAGGAAGTGGCGCGGGATATAGGGGCGGGGAGAGGGTGAGAGAGGGTGAGAGAGAGAGAGAGAGAGAGAGAGAGAGGCCGGAAAGAGCCTCGGAGAGTTTTCGTGGCTGCGGCAGCAGAAGTCGGAATTGATCATAACTCGAGGCTCCGGTCGACGGCTTTCCCCAGCAGTGATGTCCGCAAATCCTAGACGAGGAGGACGATCGCTTGAGTTTTCACGTGCTCAGCCAACTTATCCGAAGTACATGGACTAGACTCGAGGCGGGTGTCGCCCTGTCAAAGTCACGCCGAGCCCGGAAATTGGGGGTGTGGGGGGGGGGAGAGCCGGATGCCCCGGCTCCGGGGACAATCGGGGACAATCGCCTACTCGCTCGAACGGTAGGGGCAGTACGTAGGGACACACACCTAGGACGTACTAGTCCCACCCCGAGTCGCCATTCTCTCGCCTCCTACCGCCACCTACCGCCACTTACCGCCACCTACCACCAGAGCACCTACCGGACACACACCGGCTCTATTCGTATATTAGTCTTGCTTTTGACGGTGCGACTGCAAGTATATTTGCCCTGCCATGCATTATCAGCAGAAATTCATCGCCGTATAGCTACCGAGCGACTCTGGTTACCCACCCACTCCCGCTCCCGCTCCCGCTCCCCCGCCTACCGCATACTCTCTCTCTCACTCTCTCTCTCTCACTCTCTCTAACGGGCGCGCGCGCCCTCACCCGCCGTAGAAATGGAACGATTCCGGAGCCCTGCACGTGTCATCGATTCTCAACTATTATTTGAGCCTCGGAGTCGAGCGAAAAATTTCAGCCCCATCACCGTTTCGGCCGGAAATAAACAAAAAAATTGAAAAAAAAAGGCTAAACTTGTTTTACTTTGTTTTTGCCCAGCAGGGCCAAATTATTTTTTCACCCATTGAAAAAATCCATTGGATTAATGGACCGAACGGAACGTCGCCAACTTTCGCCTTATTATTACCGCTTCCCATTACCGCCCCCCCCCCCCCTCCCACCAAACCAGCCAACCTTTTTCTATATCGTTCCCCCTTTCTATTAAACCCCCGTAAACAACTTATGCGGATTTACGATTACTAAGACGAATCGCTCCTGAATTTAATTTAATTTCTTTAAAATCCATACCCGATACACGAGAGCTCCTATACATATTTTCTGTAATTATATCATTCGCTCCATTCGCTCACTTATTTTCTAAATATATTATCTAAATATAAAATCTCTCTCTCTCTCTCTCTCTCTCTCTCTATCTACATTATTTATCTCATTTATTATTATTCTACTTGTCATAAAAGCTGATGGGTAAGCTTAATGGTCTTTTTCAGCTCGAAAGTAATATACTTATGTTAGAATATGAGCTTGTAATCACACACTTCATCTACGAATGTACATGTATATTTTTATGCTTACTGAATCCTTCCTTTTTTTTTTTTGTTTTCTCATAGAGTTGCCTTCGCAATCATTAATATTATTCATGCGTATTCGCGATAATTACGGGCAGGTTACATATACACTAAAAAAAAAATAAAAATCCCGAAGTTATGATTAATTTTTAAAGTAATTTCAAACATTTATTATACGACGTATTCTCGATAAAGTTAATGAGATTGATATTGTGCTTTGATGAGCATTTTCGAAATTAAGTAACAAAATTAACTGCTTCATGCTATAATACTCTTCTTTTAAAAATCCACGCGAATTATATAATAATAATAATATAATAATAAAATAGAATGTTTATGGTGTAATTACAAAAAAAAAAATGCATAAAGTCTAAATGTATTTATAATAAATATGAAATTATTTGATAATCCGTATTTTCGGGAGGATTCTTTACGATTGTAACGAGATTAGGAATATAATTATCCTTCGGGGCCATTAACCCATACGCGGCCATAAAAGTTTTCATAAATGTAAATTATAAATTATTTATCGTACGAATGGCGCATCGGTCGACAAAATTAATTTCAGAATTCGCTTGATAAAACTGTAGATTTAAGTTTCGCGCTTCACCATTAGAAGCCGACGACGTGGACCCGACGTGGACCCGACGTGGACCCGACGCGGACGTTCTACTTGGGATATTTAAATAACAATTTCCGATTCCCGAAGCACTGAGTTGGAGCTTTTAAGACAAAAGGTACGCTTGGTGGCCGAATGAAAATCCATTTCGACGTAATGGATAACTAACAGAAGTAATAAGTTACGATCGGTAAAGCATTCTCGGAACTCGGTACACCTGTACTCGGTAAGATAAGACGACCTTGGGAGTCGGATACGTTTTAATTAAAACGAAGCGAACTCGAGGTCGCTTATTTATTTCGAAAGTGCTTTGATAAAAAATTATATCTCAGGGAGAGAAGCTCTTCCATTATCCTCCGTAATTTGGCTCTTCCAGTCGCGTCATTGCTCCCTCTCCCGGGAACGTCTTACCGGGAGTCGAAAAAATACGACAGACCGTGTAGTAGGAAGGGCCCGTCAAGCGGATCCTTAGCCAAATGATGAAGCTTGACGGCTGAGCCCAAGTAGAATATTATAAAACGCGTGCGAAAAAGGCTGTGGGGGAATTTTTAAGTAAGGGGACGGGGAAAATTATGTACAAAGAGAGAGAGAGAGAGAGAGAGAGCGCACGGATGGTAACACGCAGAGGAGGCGAAAGATAGTATGGGGGTGGGGGAGGGCGGGCGAGAGGTAGGGGATGAGGACAGTGAGTTAAGCCGAGGGCCTAGGAAGCGCGACTAAGGGAGAGACTCGATGAGGGCGAGAGGTGGCGGAGGATGAGGAGAACCAGGAAAGAGGGAGTCGAGCGGTAGCTGCTCGCTTATGCGCGGGCGCGGCTTTGCGGGTCAGAGTGCGCCGGTATATAACCGGGCGGATGCCTCCGCACTTTAGTCTCGCGCACATTCCCGTCGACGCGCCTCCCGGTCGACGTCGCGCTCCAGGTGCGCATCCCTCGTTTCAATGTCAACGTGTATCCCAGCGCGATCCGCACCTCCGCCTTCACGG
This sequence comes from Ceratosolen fusciceps, assembly GCA_018883505.1. Taxonomy (NCBI): domain Eukaryota; kingdom Metazoa; phylum Arthropoda; class Insecta; order Hymenoptera; family Agaonidae; genus Ceratosolen; species Ceratosolen fusciceps. The sequence goes on from RCIC01000016.1 coordinate 4,055,278, forward strand.
ACCCACGGCTAAAATACATCCTCCTTCCACTCGTGACCGCTAAAATTTTGTCACATCTCTGCCGCCGCCGCCCTCCCCCCCGCCGATTACCCCCGATCGCCACCGTCCGCCCCAATAAACTCGCACGGTCCTCTCACTTTAACTGCCCTATCGGTCGCGGTTCTTGTTTACCGTCTCGTGGAGTACGGTGCGAGGACCACCGCCTCGTAAGAGCCCGCGCGCGCGAACTCTCACCCGCGGCCTCGAGAGTTCCCCGGTGGAGGTATGTAGGTCACCGCGACTCGCCGCGTCTCGTCGGGTCTCGTCGCGTCTCGATCACAGTGATGTGCCAGGGGGAGATGAGGGTCCGCGGCCCCAGGCCGACGAGTTAGCTGATCTCGAGGATGAGGCGACGCAACAACAACAACAGCATCAACAACAACAACACCAGCAGCAGCAGGCAGCAACAGCAACAGCAGCAACAGCAACAGCAACGGCAGCAACAGCAACGGCAGCAGCGGTAACGGCAACTACAATAACAACAACTGTAGTAGTAGCAGCAGCGGTAGTAGTGGCGGTGGCGGTGGTGGTGGTGGTGGTGGTGCTGCTGGTGGTGGTGGTAGTGGCCACTACCTGGGCTGCTGCTGCTCTGCTCAAAGGCGTAAACCTGGCTCACGGGAGCGTAGCACCAGCCGCCCCGGAGTACGCGAGCCGCCGACTTGGTGCGTCTACCTGGCTGTGGTTCTGGTTGCTCTCGGTGCCTACCTGAACACCCTGGGGGCGGACTTCGTTCACGATGACATACCGGCGATCGTCAGGAACAAGGACGTGCTTGGCCAGACGAGTCTCCTCGGCCTCTTCAGGAACGACTTCTGGGGCACGCCGATGCAAGATCCTGCGAGCCACAAGAGCTACCGACCCCTCACGACCCTCACCTTCCGGTCAGTGCTAATAAGTCTAACACGTCCCTTGTATAATTTACCCGGGCTCGCGGTCACGGACCGTATAGCTCGACGTGCCGTCCGAGTCACCCGTGATTGCCGGATAGGTCCGAGAGCGATTGATTGATTTAGGCCGTCCGCACGCGAGCAGCCGACGGCTCTAAGATCATTTAATGGCTCGTGTACGTTAGGCCAGCGACGGGAGCCTGGCCTGCTAAGAGCGACTTGTCCTTAGCGGTTATTACACTTGGCTCGGTAAAAGCGAACCGATGGCTCTTCCATCCAAGATGTTAAATGCGACATGCGATGCTGGCTGTACTGGCGTTACTTCGGGTGAGTAGTCGGTGGCAGGGCGGGGGGCGGGGGCGGATTGATCGACCAGGATTGCGGTACCGATGCGCCCCATAAAATACTTAACGAGCTGCCGTTACGGAGCTCTCCCCACCCCACCCCCATCCCCGCCACGGAGTCGCATTATTGAGCAGCGGCCGACGAGCTCCTGGAGATTGATGCATGACGGGTTGTCTGCTATTAGGCTGAATATCGAACGTCCATCGGAGCGATCTATTATTAAGTAGCGGGACAACGATCCATCCCTCGCTTCCACCGAGGCTCGCGCGCGACTCCTCGACGATCCGAAAGCCCTCTTTCTTCTCCTGCTTATTATCCAGAAAATTTATTACCCGTACTTTGTAAGCTCCCGCGCGTAATAATTCTCCGCTCCCAAAGCTCTTGACTCTTGATAAATAGATCTAATTGGGCTTACGTCTCGATTATTAATACGCATTCCTGTCTCCCAGAGCCTCCCATTGATTGCCTTGGACAGTTATACTTTAATGCATTCCTTTCATCTCCACCGCCACCGCCCCCCCATCCCCCAATAACCCCGCTCCGCAGCGCGATCCCTCGAACGGATAAAACTCTTTCACGCCCTGACAGCGGCTCACAGAATAAAATCCCATCAAACTATGTTCTCGTGCAGCCATGTAATGCAGCTAAGAACGCCATTCATGCCATCCGCTCCATTAATTCCTGGCATTTATTAGAAATTAATTGTCTTATAACATATTTTCAATACAATTTATCTAGCAGCTATTACTACTACTACTACTACTACGATCGTGTAACATCGTCGTTCGTAATCCATTTATCGATCAACGGAAAATCACGAAATCAATGGTTAACGTGTCAATTAATACGTCGATTAGCTATAACCAACGCGCGTATGTGATACGCACATAATTATAGGCCAAGCTTAATAGTGTTAAAGGGAACATTATAATTGAAAAATAATACGGAATATCGAACGAAAAAAAAAAAAAAAAAAAGAAAAAAAATGAAAAAAGAATAAAACCATTTTATTTTAAAAGGCTTTAATAAATATATCGAAATACATTTAAAAACGTAATTGTATTTAATCTAAAATTACTTTCAATGCATTAAATACTATTAAATATTTTATTTATACTGAAAAATGTAAGCATGAAATTGTTACGAAACGCTTTACTTTGTGAAATTTATTATATATATATAATACTTTGTACAAGTTTCAAAGCTTACGAATGTTTAAATATATTTTTGCAGCGTAATTAATAATAATATTTGATGATGCGTATTACGGGAGTAGTTGCTTTCGAAAATTCCCTACGAAAGATGATGATAAATGTATCTCTGCAGGCCCATTTGCTGATGAAAAAATAGAAAAATTTATTATAATATCGATTCCCTCGACGCTTATATATAAAGAAAAGAAAAAAGAAAAAAAAAGAAAGAAAAAAACATTATTATGAACTCTTGACAATTCCGAACGAAGCAAGATAATATTTTGCATTTTCTGCATATCGTATAAACAATGGAAATAAGAGAAAATGCGCTTAAGAAAAAATACGAACTAACGTGATATAAATATATTATCTATTCTCGGCTGAAAGGGAGCAAGCAAAGCTTTATATCCTCAACTCCATAACGTTACGTAATTACGTAATGCAAGTTTAAATCATCGTAATTTTTCATGAAAATGATTGCACGCATTTTATTTATAAAAGACAAACTTAATTACAAATACGTGTATATTATATATATACGTACATATATATATATATAAATATAATTTTATATAGGTAGAAAGGCGTTAAAAATGTTTATAGAGTAAATTTTGCCATTCGTTGATATCATTTTCAATAATATGAAGTGAACGCGGACGTTTTAACGATTGCGAATAAAGCAAGTCATATAATTTGGGCTATTAAAACTTCAAAATTTATAACATTCAGTATTTAACAAGGAATATAAATTAAAAAGAAAGCAAACAACAAAAAAAACAAAACAAAAGAAGATAAAAGTAATCGTAAATATTTATGATGCGTATTAAAATGAATTCAGACTTAATTGTAAATGAAATGCACTGTCGTCGATGTATTTTCTGCTTCTTCTCCGCTCTTGAACGTCGACGTATTTTCCTTCGAACGGTATATTCGAACGCTCATTACAGAACGTCTCGCGGAAGTCGTCCAAACACACGGCAGCTACGAGATAAATTTAAATCCCGAAAAATCCTTATCGGATTCATTCATATCGCTCATTCGCGTTGTCTTCCATACGGTATGGCTCGCCAGGGCGGGGACGGGGCAGGAAAAGAGCACGAACTTAGGAGGGCAAGCATATTCCTACGCGTGGGCCGGCCATTTTTAATTTATCCTTTGAAACTATGCCAGAATTCCGTTCTCAGCATTAATTTTAACTCTTAAAAGTAAAGCTAAATACAAATAGAGCTCGCGAAAGAAAATATTTGACAGAGGTCGGGGTGACAGTGTTAAAGAATCTTTTCTTTTCTTTTCTTTTCTTGTCTTTTCTTGTCTTTTCTTTTCCCTTTCTTCTTCTTCTTCTTCTTCTTCTTCTTATTTTACTTATATTCCATAAAATGCATTAATACCGCCCCCGGAGTTTTATAACTCTATAAAGTCTCCCCAAAGTCATGATTGATAAATACACTTTCTTACATATCCGAGTGTAGAAAATGAGCTCCATAATTTCATTGGCCTCGGTAACTTTTTATCCCGTACTTTCAACCGAAATCTCTCTCTCTCTCTCTCTCTCTCACTCTCAACACAAACAAGAATAACAATACATTCATTCTTATAAATAAAAACTTCGCGCTAGGACAGAAAGAGGGGCCATTGTAATGTATCTGAATTGATGCACTGGCACGAAGGACAGAGGGATCCGATCTCGGTTGGCGGATCGGAAGGATCCGAAGCTGCAGCACAGCCTCCGCGACAAAGATCATCTCATCGGCTTCGTTATTCTGTATTATTGTTCAGTTAGCCCTTGTCCAGGGAAACGCCTGGCCATCGTCGTCGGCCTTTTCATCCGATCTCGTGCCACTTGACCTTTCGATCCGTTGATCCAGCGACAATCGGCGAGTTCTCGTTGATCGAATCATCCGCCGGCTCATCTCGTTACAGAGCAAAGAAGCCAAGGTAAACATCGAGGCACAACTTCCTCTAGACGTGTGTCGTCTGTCCCGCTGAAGCCGCCAGCGCTTTATCTGTAATAAGAAGGGAAGGACCGCGAGTAGCCGTCGACATTGACGTTGCTCGTATTTTCCAGAAGCGTATGGTCAGGAGCATGTGCCGGTAACGAGGGGATAAGGGGGCTAAAATTTTAGCCGATAAATAATCTCGGCTATTTGATATAAGCCTGGCAAGGAGAGCATCAATCTTGTAAAACGTGAATTTGGATAAGTCTCATTACGGGCTGCACGTGACTCCCCTATAAATGTAACGTCGTCGTCGTCGGGAGGAGGAGGAGGTGGTTGAGGTGGTGGTGGTGACGGGGGAGGTAGAGAAGGAGGTGGACGAGGTGAGAGGGAGCCACATGCAGCCCATCGATATTAAGCAATGACAATGCCATAAGTCACTCGGCCGACTCATCATATAGAATCCGAGCCTCGTTAATGAGATGCTGGCTGGACCGAGGATATCCTCGGCATCGAACGTAAGACGAATCTTGAGGAAATCGGCGCCCGCGTACTTGGTCAGCTCCGCTCCTGGGCACCGGACGGGAACTCGGAGAGTCTCGGTAAGGTAGGTGCGCGGGCTGTAATGGATTGGCTCCGGTGATGGCTTCCGACGTTCCTTTTCTGAAGGCACGCAGCTAGTCTACGAGTCCCCGGTGCTGTCCGTCCCACTTTAATCTACCGCGCCCTTGGAAAATAAAAGCAAGCCGCGTGGCCGCCTACTGGGTACTGGGTACTCGCGGTTTTACGTTTTTAGCCCCGACCTCGTTGTTTTCATTAAAACTCATACCGAACCTTCACTCCCACGCATGATCATTGTATTAGCCGCCCTACGACCCCGTGATGTACTTCAGATTGGCCTTACCAAGCTCCTTAAATAGCCTTGACTCCGCTGTGCACTTTGGAACTATTGGAAATCTTCCCCGTCCCCGCCTCTTCCCGAGTTTTCCATTCCTCCTTGAGCTTATCCAATCTTCGGCCCTTTCGATTCTTCTAAATCCTGGTCTTCGGCTTCGTCCGAGGCGTCGCCATACCCACCCAACCTAATAATCCCTCGTCCCCAATAACCTTCCGTTTCACGTAATTAATGTCGCCTTCGTTTATAAATTATTTACAAAACAATTACATTCTAATAATTGAACGTTGTATAATTACTATAATTACTATTTCTTCTCAATTATAATTGGGATGTTAAATATAGCCTTTTGGGCTGAAAAATCCGTGCCGTTTAACTCACTTCATTAATCCCATAGGCGATAATTTTATTCCATCCATTATAACGTGCTCTCTCTCTCCCCCCCCCCTCTCTCTCTCATCAACAACTACAAGCGTGTGCGTATGGTATCGATTAATTTACAAACCTTGCGTTTACTCGAAGGAAAATCATAACAACAATAAAAAAGAAAGAAAGAAAGAAAGAAGGAAAAATATTTCGAATCGAACATGTACGTTTTATAATAAGTATTTAATACAATTTATCTGAAGTGGAACATCTATAATGAGGACGAAGAGAAGGAAGCCGTGATCGGAAGCCTTAGTTATATCCGAGCTTCGTAAGTTTTCCGTACCTTTGAATGTAATTTAAAATGAAAGTTATTAACGAATTCGATAATTATTTTAATGAAAACTCGAGCTCGAGGAATATGCTTTTTAAGAAAAATCGAATCCCCCCCCCCTCTTTAAGAGGCGTTTTAATTAAAAATAAGAAATTCAATTCTTTGCCTCCCGGTGAAAGATCATCTGCGATGCTGGCGGTAAATTATAAAATTCTCGAGGCTATTCGCGTAAGAGAACGAGCAGCGGTAAGTCTTAATGTACATATTCGTCATAATGATCAGATGAGGGTGGAACAAAGCAATTTTCAAAGAGCCGTCAAGTTGATAATTAGGACCTGGATGCAAAAAATGTTGCGGCTCCGTGCAGGCAGGTCGCGTCCATAAATTATTTATCGATTAAGGTAAGATTAGGTATTTATGGAATCCGCGGCTCCGCGTTAGAAAGAGATCTTTTACGGCTTTTACTGAGATTTAGAACAAAGTCCGAATTCGCAAACGTTGAAAAAACCAATCGTTTTCACTTAGACGTTATTTCCAAATGCCCGTGTATTATGACGTCGGACTAATGAAACGAGGATGAAAATGTGGGGAAAGAGCGAATGTACGCGTTCGTTCGCGATATAATAATTCTCCGAGTGTACGTGCGTATTGGGGAACAGCGAAATTGGATCGTCGACGAGGACGGTCTTGTACTGGTAATTCGTAAAAAAGTGGCAATTTAATACGGGCCCGTTATCACGAGACAGAGAGAGAGAGACAGAGAGAGAGAGAGCGGGGGAGGGGGTGGGAGGTTGGAGGCTTAATTGCCGGAGGCAAAAACCGGAAGCCGGAAAGATGAGAATGGAAGATAATAATCACGTGGCTGGGAATCGAAAGGGCAGCGAGTGAGTGAGTAAGTGAGTGAGTGAGTGAGTGAGTGAGTGAGTGAGTGAGTGAGCGTGAGGTCGAGTCGCGTCTCGGGAGGGAGAGACGAGGACTCCTTGGGTTGTCGCCTACCCTGGTAGTAGACGAGGTAGACAAGAGAACAATGAAGAGACGGCGGCGGCGTCGGCGGCGGCAGGTCGTGTATGGGGGGGGGGGGGGCGACGAGGAGTACCGACCGCACGCAAGAGGCTCGGGTCTCTCTCGTTCCAGAGTCAGGAGCGCACGCGAGCCTTCGTCCAAGGCGCCGCTGGCGTGTCTTTGTTATATTAATGGCAAAGTCAGACTGCGGAAGCCTCCGCACGGCGAAACAATTTCCCCGGGTGACGTTCTCCTCGAGAACGGCTTGGCGGTGCCGGTGACGGTGCCGGTGACGGTGACGCTGGCGGTGGCGGTGGCGGTGGTGCTGGTCGTGATGGTGGCGATGGTGCTGGCAGTAGGAAAAGGGGACGACGAGCTCCGTTCCTTTATTCTTCGCCCTCACCCTCTCGCCGCTCTCCCCTCCTCCCCGGCCCCTCTTATTACCAGACGACGGCCGTTTCTTTCGCCCGGGGCTCTCCGCGGCTTGCGAATTTCCACGCTTAATTGCGCGGCAAAATAAGGGTACGACGAATGCGGAAAATTAGCCCCCCCCCCCCTGCCCCCCCCGGGTCGTACCCACCCGCCGACGTTCTGCAGCCGACGGGCCGGGAGCTCGTGCGCCTCAGTCGACTGACAGCTAATTACTTAATTACGAGATGGTAATTAAGCGGTACCGCGGACTCGGACCCCCAATAACCCCAATAACCCGAATAACCCGAATAATCCCGTTCCGGGCCTAGAGTCACACCTCGTGTCCGTCCGGCACACACTGCTGGCGTCATCGACATCAGGATCAGCGACGCCGGAACGCCCGTATTCTTCTGGTATCGTCGACTGGTGGCCGGGGGTTGGTGGCCGGGGGCTGGGGGCGGGGCGGGGGTCGGCTAATAGATCGGGACGCGTTCCCGTTAAGTAGCGATCCGCCCCGACGAGAGGATCGGCTATCAAGTCGACGTGTCAATCCGATCCCCCGTCTGTTACTACCGATAATGCATTTTCCCCTTGATTTTATATTGTTTAGGGAAATTGAGGCGATTACCCTTGGGGTGTACGGCTTTTCACGAAACCTCCTCACTCTAAGGCCAGCCCCATAATTGAATCTTTGTTCGGCTATTTCGTCCTCCCAATCAACATAGTTTATTTAAGCTTTCAGTATACATATATGCGTCGTTACGCATTCTTATTATTCTTATTATTCTTATTATTATTATTATTAATATTACGTTATTAAGTTACGTCGAGGGACGACTCGGCGTCACTCGTTTTAAGGACTAATAAATCCCGAGCAGATATTATTGAACACGGTACCTGTTCAATAACCCCAAAAAACAAAGATAACACAAGAATTTCGTTGTTAAATTAAACGAGAAGAAGTGGGAGGTGATGATGGGTGATAAACCGTGTATTACGTGTATTACGTGAATCGGGCCTTTAGTTTGAGAATGTAAAATGTCGACGGCTAAGCAAAGTAATTGTAGCCGAAATTCAAGCAAGTACCGATAGAATCACGCTCCTCGGACTTCATTGTGTATACGATTGCCATCGTTTTTTTGTTTTTTTTTTTCATTTTTTTAAACAATAGTCAGCAATATTGTCAACGAATTATTTCGTAATTGCTCGGTTCTGAAAAATCGCAAGTTCGCCGTTTAAGTAAGTCACGTCGGGGCCGGGCGAGCTGCAATCGGCGACGAGATAAATCGTAGTCGGGAGATATCGGAAGCCAGCGGTGGGTAGGGAAATTAGTGGCACTCGGTCGGGGATTAGTCACACGTCGTTGGATGAAAGATACGTAAGATTACATACTTTAGCCGGAGCTAATTCAGCCCCGTTGGCCATAGTCCCGGGCTAAGTCGCGCGAGTCCCGGACGAGTGAACGTTGCGGGAGGGAGCAGGAGGGAGCAGGAGGGCGTAGGAGGAGTCGGGGATGGAGGATGGGGAGGATGGTGAGGAGTCGAGGGCGGGGGGGAGGAGCAATTAGGAGCTCCGGAGATAGCGTGGGCCGCGGTTAGAATCAATTTGACGAATAACGAGGCGCCGCCGCTCGGCCTCGTCGCGCACCTCTTTGCCCTTTGTAAAAAGCCTCGGTCGGGGCGTCAGAGGGGATTCGCTAGGATGTCGGGAAATTGTACGAATACGGGGCAAGTGCCGCAGTAGCATCAGTAGCATCAGCATCAGCAGCAGTAGCAGCAGCAGCAGCGGCGGTAGCAGCACTAACAGCAGTAATAGTAGCAGCGGTAGCGGCAGGAGGCAGCAGAGGCACGCGCAGCCCCGGCACTTCCGAGGCAGCAATTTACGTTTAAACTGCGCCCCGACGTAATCTGTTTAAACTCCCGGAACAATGTAGGGGGCTTGGAAGCGCGAACGTTATCTCTGCTCGGCGGGGGCGGGACGTGGCTGGCTTTCGGAGCTTAGTCCTACGTCTAACCGATGCGCAAGAGCGCCAAAACATTGCGATATTTATCAAGGGGGCGCCGGAAGACGCTCGGCCGTATCATTAGTTTCCACACCCTACCTCCCTACTCTCCCATCCCCCCCCCGTACCCCGTAGCCCGTAGCCCCGCGTCTTCCACTGGGTGGTAGGGAGGTAGGGAGGTAGGGAGACGGAAAGCTACCTTGTAGGACGGCTGGAATTTTTATCTCGAGCCCCGGCTCGGACATAATCGCGGGTTAATTCCCCGAGGGGCCGCTTTCTCACCTTTTCCGACTTTCTGGCGCTCAAACTTCTCACTCGACTTATCGGCACGAGCGATCTCCGCGCCCCAACCCCCGTCCGTCGCCGTCGCCGCCACGTCGCTTTGACACCCGGAGGAATCGCAGCGGCTCCTGGCCTGGCCTGGCCCGGCCGAGTCGCATAAATTTCCAAAACAAGAAATCGATTCGACCTCTCGACGGGCTATTTAATCGAGGGTCGGATGGGTGGGTGGGAGGCTACTCTTCTCTCTCCCCCCACCCCACCCCCTCGGGAATTACCATAGTCTTAAAAAATTACCGCACCACTGTACTGCAGAACTTCTGACCGAGTAAGGACACTTTATTTGCCATGTAAAATATAACGAGGCTGGACTGGAGTTGCGAAAGTTCTTCTCGTTAAGTAAGCGCAATGGCGGTAGCAGTAACGGTAGCAGTGGTAGTAGGAGTAGTGGTTCCGGATAGAGAGGTGAAGTGATAAGGGAAGGGCGAATGGGTGTTGTAGCGAGATGTATCGCGGTATCGGTCAATAATAATAAATTGGCCAGTGAATAGGAGCGGCCGCTCCTTTGAATATGGATCCATCGTGTTTGGTCGAGTGGGCTCGAGCTGAAGAACGGAAGAAATCAATATGACCGGAGAAGAAGAAGAAGAAGAAGAAAGTAGAAGAAGAAGAAGGAGAAGAAGAAGGTTATTGGTACAGGCGGTATTGGTCTTTAAAGCACCGAGAGGAGGAGCGCTTTTATTAAGCTCTGCGCTTGCGCCCCAATTGCCAAGCGGTCCGGTAATCGTTCTTCCACCACCCCCTCTCGATCAATTATCCGTACTCACTCAGCACCCCAATAACCCCTCTCCCCCCCGGTACCGCAACCTACAGATGTAATCTGGAGTTCCGGGTCGGGCATCCTCAGGATATCCTGTATGACGCGGTACGTATCGTATCGTCCATAAACGCTCGATGTACTTGTCCGATCGTCTCCCTCGCGTCACGTTTCTCTCGCCTCCGCAGCATCCGATGGACCGACGTATTATCGGTCCGCGTAGTCGATTACTCGACTTCGTTTTCTTTGTATTGTCTCCCTTGTAATAATAGTATTCGCGTTTTTGTCGAGTCGGCTCCGCGAGAAATCCGGCCAACCGCCCCTGACAAATTCTACATTCCCTTCGATCCTCACGTTTCGCCAAGGGTTCGAACAGTCGATATCCTGACCGTTACCCAGCGAGCTTACATCCCGCGTAAGCGCGAACGCGATATCGATCGGCCAGGAGCATATCGCAGGCTGCGAGGAGTCGCGCGATACAGCCATCCAAGACGACGAAGTGATGGGTTATTCCATACGTGTTTGGCAGGCCTGCAAAAAATAATGACCGTCCTCGTAAGAAGGACTCGTTCCTGGTCATCAGCGTAATCCCCGATAATTGGATACCGTAATTGCTACAATAACCTCGGCTACGCGTCCACTTCCGCATTCCGCAACGACGGGCTCCCCTCGCCCCCCCCCCCCCCCGACCACGAGTTATTATTCCAGTGACATTAGACAGGGATTCCGTCCACTGGATCCAGACCTTTACGTCCGTGCCGGAGTTTACCGCCAACTCCACTCTAGCGCCCATGGGATTCCCATAGCGGTGGAAAACTTGGGGAAAGCCGCTCCCTGCCTTGCGCAACTCAAACATTTATACATTCCTTTTGGGTTTTACGAACGACACGGACGGAGTACCGTTATTCATCGGGAACTCGATCGTAAAATCAAAACGCCCCGTAATGACTCTGTAATCCTGTAATTTCCCTTAAACTTTGTCAGTAATAATAGCGGAAAACTTTCTAAATGATATGTTTACCCTTTTATTTTGCATTATACCTTACGGCATTCTTCATCTCTGACTACGTAAAAAAATTCCGTTACATTTTCTTAGGCTCGGCCATTGATACTTATTAAAAAGTTTTCAATTTACCCGATAAACTTTATTACGTTCGTTGAGTTCGTTTGGCACTCGTTACAGCTCTCGTTTGTTATAAAATTCCTATTTTTTTTTTTTTTTTTCCCCAGCACAGGTCGGTATTCACTCTCTCTCTCTCTCTTTGCAAAATCTTAAGAACTTCATTAGGAACTTCGTTTTACTTATTTAAAGTAAGATTAGAAGAGGAGAAAAACCATTTGTAAACTTTTACTTATTCAAAGCAAATATTCGAGCGAAATGTTACGCAATTGTTATAAATTTGACAATGGGTATAGGTATGCATTGTAATGGCGAATCGACTCTTGTAACTATTACCATTGTCAATCAATGCAGCTGTAATTGGAGCAATAATCTTGTAATGGCTGCGCTTAATCACAGCCATCCACATCCATTCTTTGAGCTCCGACGAATTCGGTCTAATAAAAATGCCCTTCCTATCGAATGTATTAATTAACGTTTATCGATAATTTTTACGTATTACCATATCGTTGGGCTTGCGCGAATAATTTAATAAGTAGTAAAGACAAATATCGGTCCGCCATCTGTTCAGATAGATCTGAATTATCTGGCGGCGAGAAGAGGGAGAGAGAGTGGGAGAGAGAGAGAGAGAGGGGCTCTCATCTCTCAAGAAAAACCGTAACTTTTCGTACTTTAAGGTGAAAGTGAAATCCGTAAATCTTGGCACTCGCCGAAGTTTCACGTCGCCGGTAAACATTCGAGCTATCGCGAAGGCGTCATCGGGGTTTCCAGCGCATTCCATCTGTCCAAGGTGAGGGGCGCGTACACGCGCACCTGTAAACGCCATTAGCCGAGCGTCTAAATTCATACGGTACACGTTATAGTTGACATCCACTGCAGATTTTACGACCATTGCGGAAAATAAGCGGGTTTATGGACAGGGGCGGGAGGGGCGGGGGGAAGTTATAGATACGGGAAAGTTTGAGGACATAAGTATGACCATCAATTTAATAGGGAAATTCGAGGGGGAATCAGTTAAATATGAGCTCGAATAGCTCGAGCAAGTTGAATGTAAGCGGGTCGCGTATACATTAAGTATCTTGACAGAGATGCCTACCATCCCCCCCCCCCCCCCATATCCCCCATCATCCCGGGGCTCTATAATATGAATAATGATTTTAATAGTTTAGAAAGCGTCGATTATTTCGGGCCGAGGGAATGATTTAGGGTACGGAGAAAAGGTAGGTATGATTTACGCGAGTACGTAAATACGTAGTATACATTTTATAGGGAGTGCGGAGAGATGAAAATCGTCGAAGGGCTCGTTAGGTATGGGACGCGGGTGAGGCGGGACCCTCTCGTGGCCGTAAAACGTCAGCTCGTAGACGGGGATGGAAGTATGCGGAAGGGCAAATGGTCGGGGATTAGCGAGGACTGACATCGAAAGCCTTTGTTGCTGGGATCGAGACTTCCCGAACCGCAAGATTCGACTATTTGCGAAGTAGTAGTAGTGGTAGTAGTAGTGGTGAGAGGATTCACGTAGTCTGTGCTTAAGTTTGCTCCTGACCCCTATTCCTTAATTAACTGAAAATTACCTGCATTGCGGCCAATGCCAATCCGCAGCTGGGGGAATACGCGGCATCAGGTGTGCCCTGTCGCTGGGAGCCCACCTACAGCCGCAGTGATTAGGCTAATTATTACAGGGCGGAGAAAGAATCGATCCATAGATCGTCGGCTCTTTATAATATCCGGCTCGATTAATCTCGTAGGCTCGAGGTCTCGTCTCCTCTCGCTCTCGACGAAAATGGCGGCAGATCAATTTAAAATGAACGGGACGGGATGACGCGGGGGGGGGGTAAGAGAGAGAGAGAGAGAGAGAGAGTGCGGTGGCGTACCGAGAGCCGCAAAGCAGGGATAAAAAGTCCGACAGGAGTCGTCCGTAGTTCTGACCGCTTTAAGTTGACCGCAGCAGGGTCGGGGGGAGGGGGGAGGGGTGTAGGGATCAGCAGTAGGAGAAGGATGAAGGAAAGAAGAGTAGTCCGGAAGAGTGGTGAGGACGAGGACGAGGAGGAGTAGGAGGAGGAGGAGGAGGAGAAGGAAGAGGTGGTGGTGGCGGTGGAGGCGGAGACGGCGGACTCCTTCGAACTCCAGACCACGTTCGTCCGAGAGCATCCGCCTGGTTAGATGAACTTCGTCACTACGTGAGCCGTCCAAGCTTTCCGCTGACTTTTCTTCGTCCTTCCCGCAGTCCGGCATTTCACTCTCACTCCCCCGCTTTCTTCCCCCCCTCCCCCATAAGAGAGAATCTCTCTGCCTCGGACGTAAAGCCTCGAGAACTTATTTACCCCCGCCCTCCTACTCCTCCACCCAGACCACCCAGACCACCCAGACCACCCGGACGAATCCCCGAGACCCCCCGTACCACAGGCGTACTCCATTCCGAGCACACTTGTACCTTTGCTCTCTTGATCGTTACTTTAGCTTCTTTTCTATTTTCTTTACCGGCTCAACTTGTTTTCTCTACCCCCCCCCCCACGTCAAAAGCCTTATTCATAACTAACGCTCTTACACCTGCTAAAACGGCTTTACGACAATTCCCCCCGAAGTACAAGTCAACGAGGCTTATAATACAACGGCATAGCCTACTACGAGTCAAGACGATTTCTTACGGCCACGTATTTACGGTCAATTAATAATTCTGCTCTAATAATAGTCTCGGATTTTCATTTGTTACGGTAATTTTATGGTACACGTTACGATTAGCCGCTGAGACCTGCGCGATATTTCAAAATACATCATTAGGTTTCGTCGTAATGCGTCGCCAGACTATCAATAGTACGATTTGTCCTTTTCAACGTCATCTTAATCGTAATTTTATGATTATTCGATTAAAAATCTCGTGCGAAACTGCCGATGAAGAGTATTTAACGGCTCTTTGACGCAATGATAAAATTTCGTCCACTCCAAGTCATAATTAATTAATTAATTTAATTACTAAGCGTACTTCCGATTAACGTACTTCTGTTATGCATTAATAATTCGGAGAATTTTTTAAGGAAGTATTGGTTATCAGTTCTGCGTATAAATATTAAAAATAATTCAAAAGTATGCTCTAATTGGATACTGACGAATCGAGTGCATATGTTCGCGCACCGTATCTACGCATTATTGGTTTTGCTAATAGAATGCAATTATTCCATTTATACTTATCGTAGTATAATAATTTATTTAATCGATGAATTAAATGCAATTACGGCCCCGATCACGTTCGCTTATTATCGTAAAATATTATCGTACAATATTATAGTCGTATAAATATATTAAGATCACGTCTCAAAAATGTCATTTGGCAATATTCTGTAAACTTCATTGGCTTTTCATTGGCACGTTTAACTCCAGATTTTAAAGCAGCCATTGATTTTTTTACCAGCAGTCCATTTGGTCTAATGAGTCGTTAGAGCGTTGGATCTTATCGGGCGAAATGATTTACCGGAAGACGTTAACTGTATTAACGTTCGTTAATATTTCTATTTATCATTGTAAGGTGATATTTCCTCAAAATATAAATAAAGAGTCGAAAACTGCGTCGTACTGCTTGCGGTGGTGGTAGTGCGAGTTGTTAATAATAACGGTATTATTAATAAGTGTATCGTGCATAAATGAATAATAATCGGGTATTAATAATAATAAAAGAGGTGCGGAGCAATTTGATGAATTTTCGTGTTTAACGAGATCGAGCCCGATGCAACGCACAAGGCCCGCCCGCCCACTCGTTTATTCATGCGAGAAATGACGTAACGAGCGAATGGCGACACAAAGAGGTGGACAAGTGACGCTCGGTGATTATAAATATTAATTACGGCTTTAAATAATCAGCGCGCGCTTTGAAAGTGCGCGCGGAGCTCGTGAAGGCGTCCTGGGTTCGTGGGGCGAATGGGGTTGGTGGGGTTGGTGGGGTTGGTGGGGGAGGAGGAACAGCGATCGTCGGCAGGCGTGTTGTGACGTGCGTGTGAGAGCCGAGGAAGAAGCCGCGGTGCGGTGAGACGTGGCGGGACGGGGCGAGGGGTACGAGGAGCCCGAGTTATTTTGACACGAATGGCCATCGAAACGTCTGACGCGTTCGGTCTTTTCCCCGAGATTTATCCCGAACCCGTAGGAGAAGAGAATGTTTTGCTCCGTGAGACATGAAGCTGAAATCGTGCTGCGGCCAGAGGATATAATAGAGGATATAATTCATTTTAGATCTGCCCTGTCTTTAACCTCTCTTTTTCTTTCTTTTTTCTTTTTCCTTTTCTTCTTCTTTTTCTTTTTATGTTTCTTTTCCATTTTCCCTTTTCCCTTTTCCCTTTTCTTTCGCTTTCGTTTTCGTTTTACTTGCCTACTGGTCTGGAAACTTTTATATTATTGCAATGGCGATGACAGACTAATTATTACGTAAGTCGAGATTCGTTGCGCCAAATGTTTCTTAAACTCAATGTGTCCACGGAGAAATAGGAATTCTTGACAATTTGTCGCCGGCTCATCGTCAGCGGCTGCGCCTTTTAATCCAATCAGCAATTTTTATCCAGACTATTCGAGAGAGAGAGAGAGAGAGAGAGACTGATGTATTTGTTGAGTTATCGCTGGAAAGGGGAAAATTAGTGGGGTTATTGGGGTCGGCGGTTTTCCTAATTCGCTGCATCGCTACGCTCGCTACATAGGGGTCTCGGCTCTTAAAGTACGCGTGGCAACGTAAAGGGGGAGAGGAGTCTCGGACACGGCAGTGATAGGAATTGATTGCTGGGATTTCATCCGCGGGACGGCTGCGCCGGCGTATTCATTAAAAAGTTTGCACGCGCAGGAGCCGGAATTGAAAACCGAACGTGCGCCTTTGCGAGCGAGTAGAGAAGAGCGATTCTGGTCAGGCGCGCAATATTGTGTTCAGCAGCGCCTGCCGCCTGATGAATCAGTCTGACGCATGAACCACTTTCAATCCCTCCGGACAGGCTCATTCCCTTCTGTATTCTCACTCTACCCTTGCGTTTTTCCCTTTCGGCTCCGTGACCCCCCTCCACCGAGCCGACTTTTAACCCCTCCCATACCTATCGCTTTCTCTGCCTTTCTTTTCACATTTATACGTACGAAACAATTTTTATACACCCTCTTCGCGGTACTTCGTTTCACTTTTTCTCGATCCCGAGCCCGCTGCCATTCATTAGATCTATTCAATCGTTGCCTTCGTAATACCCCCCGCACCGTACGCCCGTCCCCTGCTCCCGAACGCCAATTTATAATTGGTCGTTCGTATCACTCTTCCCACCCCAATAACCCCAATAACCTCCCGCCAACGTCACCAACCGCCCGACCGATCCTTTATTAGAATTTTTATTTCCACCTCTCATTACTTATTGCTCGCTCTTTATCCGTATCTATCTTTATGATTTCAAGCATCCACTTCCTTTCTTTCGCCCCGGCCTCCGTTCCTCCGTTCTATCTATAGACTTTTCGATCGCTATCCGCTATCCCTCGCCCCCACGTTAGTGCTGCCCAAGTTTTCCCAGCAGATTATCAAATCTCAGGATTGATATAGCGCCCGCTTAATTAATGTTAAGGCCATTAATATTTAAAATAGGATGTAATTGGATCGCGCGATATATAGAACGTCCAAAGCGAGCGGCATAAAAGAAAGCGTCGCGCTCTGAATTTATACACAATTAATTATTAAATCATTTACTTTGTCCGAATAAATTCGTAAATATTAATGGTAGTAATATTCCTATAATGGCGACGGTGGTAATTTATTATTCCTGCGAGTACGTCTTCGTACCTGGAGATACAATTAATTTTACTCCCTAAGACTACGAATAAGATAAACAAACGTTGGTATTGTTTTTATACACGAGAGGGATAAAATTACCGTTACAAGATCACATACGTGACTTGGCATATCTTGAAAATTAATGCAATATTTCCTCGTTGAATAAATTGATTGTGCTCGTAGAGACATTCGCACGCCAGTATAATTACACGAGTTTTTGTACATAAAGTAGCGTTTCCCGCGGACTTGAGTCTCAGCCAAGGCGGATAGACAATGAATCAAGTTGATCACGCACATACTGTGTTTCACGGTTTCGCGAACACACGAACTTACCGAAACTCTTCTAGGGAGGAGCGGCCCGCGAATTATCCTATCAGTATTTAACTGTCCGTCATGTAAGCCCTTGCAATCTCTCCTAATTTCAATCGAGTGCAATTTCCTCAGATTTTACAGAAATTTTACACGGGACTCGTAATTTTTTTTTTTTTTTTTTTGGCAATGGCTCATTAAGACCACCGGCGATCTAGCCGATCTATCCGATCGATCGGCCCCGTACATTTGCATAAACTCGTATATTATTACCACAGCCGATATTGGTGTTAAATCCTCGAATCACAAGATTATTAACGGCACTTCGTATTGATTCCGTTATTCCTTTTTTAATTCAATTTGTTATAATTTTTTAAAAACTTTTTTAATAAGGCTTTAGACATTTTCGGTCAAAGCGTGCAAGAAACTTTGAGAGCCGAGCAGCTTATTTAACTATTTACGAGAACGATTTTATACGTTCAATAAAACATCATTTCACGAATATTCTCGGTTCAATTGTTATTAATGTTCAATGGGACGCTAATAGTTTGAATTGTATTCCGATATGATTGTTACTTAAGTATCAATACGACGACTAGAAGGGCTTTACGACTAGAAGGCTCTCGTTTAACATTCAATAACCGGATCTCTACAAATACATAAATAATATTATCGAATTAATTGAAGCCGACAAAATTTAACAACAAATTCGTGATTCTTATGCATTAGCAGAAAACAGTTTACCATTAGAATGTGGAGAAAGCGTGTACACACAGCTTTGTACTTTATTGCTTTTAATTTTTCTAAGCTCGTTCGAACTTATTTTAAATTTAATAAAAATTTAATCTTTACAGGGACGGTTAAAAAAAATTTTTTTAATCTTACTACTTCGCTACTTCGAATCTTAACTTCATTGCATTGAAAATATTCTTAAATTTAATATAATGGAGGGAAATTTTTTGATTCACGTCAAAGATTAAAGCCATAATTTTTCAACATAAATTTTGGATTATTCAAACTATAGGCATTATTTTTACGGTTAATTTTACGTCTATTGTGTCGAAAACTTGCCTCGAAGTCTTTGAGGGTAGCGGCCATTAAGCTTGCGGATTATTAAATTCCGTACTTTTTGGAATATTTAAGCTCTTTGCTAATTCTATTTACGCATCTATTGTGCAAAAACCTAACGAGTCAGTTAGCATCAAGCGAAACCGAAACAATTGTAAGTAATTCATGTATTGGACAAATGCAGGTAATAAGAAGAAGAAGATGAAGAAGATGAAGAAGTAGAAGAAGAAGAAAAGAAAAAGAAAAAAAACTCTACCGGTAGTTGGTAAGGAGCTAATGACGTTTATGCAGCTCAATGTTTTGAGATCTTTAATTAGGATTAATAATACACCGATAAAACAGGATTTGCTCTTTTTTTTTGTTTTTCTTTCTTTCATTTGTTATAAAACGCGAAAGGTGTAAAGTAGTCGAGCGGAGAGAGAGAGAGAGAGAGAGAGAGAGCGAGTCGGACCGTTAAGGTGGAATTAAATTTTTTACGGAAACAGATATTCTTTTTAACGTAATTGTGTAAATGCCGTTGAAGGTCCATTGGATCGTATGAATTTTCATGAGGCTGGAATGAAAATGAGAGGAAAGCCGGGGCGGCTAGTCGGTACAGAGAATAAAACTGCTGTTTCAATTAACGGTGGGAGTCGGGAGAAAAATCTTAGGTGGCAAAGCAGACTAGGGCACTTAACGCATAAAGCTAACTAAGTAACGGCTGTTGTCCGTTCCATTATTTTCAAAGCTCCGCTCATCGGTGGAATCTAGCTTTCATAATTCCTGGCGAGTATTCGCGGCATCGGTTGACAAGCCTCGTAGAGGACCGGGGTCCTCTCTCAGGTGAAGGGTCGGGGAGGTTATCGCGACACTCGGCCAGTCGGTTCTAGTTGACTTTGTGGCCGAGACACGAGGTCTGACAGTCCGAGTAATTAAAATATTCCTCAGAGACTGCGGAGGGGGGTGGGGGAGGCGCGCTGCCGCCGACTCTTTCCTACGAAGGACAACTTCCCCGGGATATTGTAAGGGCAGTTCCGAGTGACGTGACCGCCAAATATTACAGAGCCGAGAGGGACGTTTAAATAATAGCTTGCCGGCAGTCTTTAGCACCGACGACCAGGACGACGACGACCAGGACGACGACGAGCCTTTGTTCCATTTAAAAAAGAAAGGCCCTTTCTCAGCTCGAGCCTCCCGCCCCCCTCCCGCCACTTTAACATTTACGCGCTCACCTTGAAATTAGGTCAGGCAGACGGGAGCGGAATACGAAACGAAAGCGGGATGAGGTAAATTATGCCGGGCGCACAAAAGGGAAAACGATCGTGAGAGATAAGCGTCGGGCGCACCCTGGCCGAGGATGGCGTAAAAAGATGCGAACGGGATCCGCGCCGAAGGTAGAGGGCTTCGGGAGGGGCTCGGGACGAGAGGGGTGCCCCGGCTCCGGAGACGTTAACTCAGCGTCTTCAATTAAGGATAATCAGTAAATTAGAGTCCCCGGGTTTGCAGCTTCACGGGTGAATGCGCGGGGTTGTGGGGGGACGGGTGGGGGGGGGGGCTAGAGGGTAGAAGGCTCGCGACCCCTCTCTCGACGGGGGACCTCCCCGATACGGCGCACGAATTCCACTTCCGCCCCGGCGACATTTGCATGCATTAGAGCCGTGTTCCGTCCTCCCTATCTGGTCGACTAGCTTAGACGGGTAGACGGGACGGGGAGGGAGAGGGCGATGCACCGAGACAATTTAAGGTAGCCCGCCGACGTAAAGGAGGACGCGAAACTGCTTGCTCCTCTCCGTCGAGCGATTCTGCAAAATCACGCCCGAGTATTTGCCATCCTCCCGCGCCTTCTGACGATTCCCATTGTTATACCGGGAATATGTGCGGGCACCGCCGCGAAGAATTAGAGGAAGAAAAGCGAGCGGCGCCAAGAGCCAAGAGAGCCAAGAGAGCCAAGAGAGCCAAGAGAGCCAAGAGAATGCCGACACAGGCCGTTTATTTAGTGAAATGCCTCGTGAAACCCCAATAACCCCTCACCCCGCCACCTCGTTCGACTTCTCTCTCTCTCTCTCTCTCTCTCTCGCTCCCCGTGCGAAACCGTTGTAATTCCCTCGTCGCGACGCTCATTGTTTTAATAATTCACGTAAGGGCGCAATGAATTGGAGGGGGGGAGGGGCAATTGGTTGGCGGACTGAGGCGGAAACGAGGATCCGAGCGAACGAAAAGGGAAGCGCTAATAACATCTACGACTTTCCGCGAAAACTTATTGTCCGGAGCTTCTTCTTTAAATTTAACCTAATTATTAGCCTCGTAAATTCTCCCTAATGAATTCCATTGGATTTTTCAAATTATTTCGGCCAGCTTTACTCCAACGTCCAAAAGAACAATTATCCCTTTTCCTTTACATTTTGGCCCTTTAAGCTAAACTATTGTTATCGCGTGCATCTTCTTCTTCTCTCTCTCTCTCTCTCTCTCTATCTGTTTCTTGTTCCTCTATCTATCTCGCTCTATTCCACTCCTTTTTCCTCAATCCATTTAAATTAATATTCCGTCTGTCGAGTTTTCCTCCCGATACGTTATTGTCACGTTGTCTCCTCCCCTCCCCCCCCTGCCCCGCCGCTACTACTTTCATCCCTAATTCGTATGCCGAGACAAGAAAGAGGCTTAACGAGGGGTTAAAATATTGTCGATCCGTCATTATTCAAAATTTAAAATTCATTATCAATAACGATGACACGTACTCCGACAATGAATATTAAGTTAATACAAGCCTCGCCCGCCTCGGAATAAAATAATAACCATTATTTTTATAAACTCCTTCTCCGCTTGGCCCGGAGCGCGCTCCGATAAATATTTATAGGTTATTCGTGTAATTTAAAAACAAAGTAGACTTAAAAGGCAGGCTGAAGGTAAGTAACTTTCGAGAGAAATCTTCTTTTTTTTTTTTTGATAATAACAACAACAACAGCAACAACAACAACAACAACAACTTTTATTAACTTCCTCGAGCCTTTATGCATTTTCTTATTTAGCTCGTCGTTATCCGTTCCGAAGTCGAGTTCGTGAGCGGCTATTAATTTAAAATTGAAAAAAAAAAACAAAAACAAGCATCCTAATGCCATACGGTATTTAACGTAATTGCATTACCCCGTTAGCTTGAGAATTTTCTTAAGAGTGAGTACATTCCAAATGGCGCCGATCGATATATTACCCTTATTCCATTCATCCTTTATTATTCCTTCGTATTAAGTAAAGCCAAGGAGGGACGGATTCGAAGAGAATAATATTGAAATTTGTTTATCATGGGAATTCGATATGGGATTTTAAAGGTATAAGGGCGGGGAGTCGAGGATTTATCATCGAACGATCATAATACATCGAGTGCTCGGAATATTTTCAAGACCCATCGATATTATCCAAGTAATGGCAATGACCGATCAGAGCCTCGTATGTATTGTGTCAAGGGTACAAATAGTCAAATGGCTTTTATCTCTCTCTCTCTCTCTCTCTCTTCTCTCAATGCAAAATACTTTTATACGCCAGGGCTTACGTATATCCTTAAGCGTATTATTGTTTACCTTTTCTTTCCTTCTTTCATTCTTTCTTTCGTTTTGCTTCCGTCGCGTTAAATTGTCAGAATAAACGGGAAAATAATGAATTATGGCCTCGAGCTCGAAGAATAAATGGAGATTGTAAAAGAAAAGCCGCGGGGATGGAGGTGAGTCGGGCTGGCGGTGGCGGTGGTGGTGGTAGTGGCAGGGCTGGGAGTGGGGGGGGGGGGCAACGGATGAAAGTGGCAATTTGAAAGAAAATAGCAGTGAGAGGAGTGGCGGGGCGGGAAAAGGAAAACAAGGGCAAGACGAACTGGCGAATAAAATTTATTGCTAGGCACTTCCTCCTCTATTTTCCCGCGATTTGCGCCTCCAGCCTTGAAAAGCTTAAGAGCGCCGCTCTTTCCTCCCTTCCTCCCTCCTTCCTTCCTTCCTTCCTTCCTTCCTTCCTACCATCCTTCCATCCATCCTACATTCCTCCCTTCTTCTGCCGGCAAGATTTTTCCTCCTCCTTTTCTTATTTGTCTACCAATCTCGCGCTTGTTTTGGATTAAACGTTCCACGGGCTTGCGTTTCCGCTCTCCCGGCACTTGATCCATTCACCCTCCCTCCCCCCCCCTCTTCCTTCAGCACCTTCTTCCCCTATTCGATCGGACGGAGATTAAATAATTAGACTCGAAAGCCAATAACGAGCCGTTATCGCGGCTAAAAAGGATTTTTATCGCTCGGCCCGTGACGATTCTTCCCTTTCGTATCCTTAATTAACACAATGTGAAGAGTTAACTCGTTGATCTTCGACGAATTCCATTAGGGCCCGCATAGGAAATTAAATTCTATGGGAATTAAAGATAAGGAGGTCGTGGCGGTGCACAATTATGAGGTTATTGGGATTAATCGATGACGTTCCCATAAGGCATAAGCGTCAAATAGACATTGCTTTTACGTCAACTCCGATTCCCAAGTGACAATGACGTCTTTTCTTTTTCTTTTTCTTTTTCTTTTTCTGCTTCTCCTATTAGGAGCTCTCAATCATAATTTTGATCGATCACCGCCCGGGTAACATCGCAACGAGCTCATACGCTCAAACGCGACTTTTCTATACCAGCCATTCGATTCGCGAAAAAATTGTCTTATCTCTTGTTTAAAAAATTGTCCCCTTCTTCCTTTTCTTTTCTATTCTTCTTCTTTATTTTCTTATTCATATAGGTATATATATATATATATATCTGTATGTATACGTACAAAAACAATAGCTTTTAGCCGCTTTATTATAATTCCAAAGTCCTAGGGGCGGGGGGAGAATAAAAGGTCGAGCTTTCGTGATTTAATCATGTCATCGTGTCTCTATTAGTAATTAATGTGAGAAATTTAACGGGAAATTCGCGAATATTGGAATGTCTGAAGCGTTATCGTAGTCGCGACTCAGGTTCATTCGCGAATAAAGTTATTATTGCGCGCCTCTAGTCTTTGCAACTTGACGCTTCTTTGTATTCGGTTTTGTATTCGAATAACGTCAACACGCGTGCGCTTGTATTGCAATACGTCGATGATAATTAACGGTAAATGTAGACTGCGCGAGAATTAAAAGAGCGGGCGAAGCATCCCGTCGTAGTCCAGTGCTGGAGAGACTTTTTTCTTCTTCTTCTTCTTTTTTTTTTTTTTCATACCTCGGAACGCGCGGAATTGCACGACGCAGCCATCAATGTCGCCGTAATCATAATAACAACAATAACAACAACGACAACAACGACAACAACAATAATGATAATAGTAGTAGTAAAAGCGATGTTAAAAGAACGAGGCTGTTGTGGGATTGATTGTAGGCTCGTGTATGGGGTAAGAAGCGGCGGGACAATGGCTTTGGTTTCTCGCCGTTCAAGAAGTGAGTCGGAGAGCCTGTTTCCGGAAGGAGCGTATATTCCATGCTGTCAAGCACAGAAAACGATTTACAAAATTTATGGACTATAATTGTTTGAAAAGCAAGCATCTGTTGTACAGCTTTTACGCGTACTTCCTCTCATCCCCGCCCCCGCGAGAGCCCCGTCCCTTTCGAAACCCGCCGAGTAAGAATTCGAGTCTATGCTCTCGAGCGATATTTTTAAAGTAGACTGGATGGAAGCTGGTCTCTTCAAGCCTAAGCCCACCTGCGGAAGTACCCAGGAAGCAAGATTGAGAAAGTTTTTAAGCACCGGGTTTATCCGCCAGTGTCAAACTATGTTTTCCTCTAGTCGCAGCCTCTCTTCCGGCAAGGCCGAAGCAGCCAAACTCGGACGAGCTAAACAAAAACGGAATAAGAAAGAGAGAGAGAGAGGGGGAGAGAGAGAGAGGGCTGGAGGAAAACACCATCTATCATACTTCCAAGTCGATTCGCTCGTCTTTTACTTTTTATCTTCTCATTTCCCTCCCTCCCACTCTCTCTCTCCCTCTTCACATGTTCTCTCTGCTTTTGTGCCATTATCTCACTTCCTCAATTGTACACCTTCTCTATGTCTGTCTCTATTACTTTTTTACTTCTTTTCATTTCCATGTAACATTATCCAAGATTAACGTTAATATTTTTCCATAAAATCTCCGAAAGTTCATATTCATATCATACTTACTTATATACAATATTTCTCTACAGTACTTAATCTTTATTAACGTGTAAGTCAATTTCTTTAAAAATTATTAAGCCTTTTTAACTTAATGATTTCGTACTTTGTATCAATAGGTTTTTCCATGTATTTCCCATCTCCCAGAGCTTCTCTGTTTTTTAAAAAAAGAAGTCTCGATCGTCCGCCATTTTGTAACAAATAAACTATCAGACAATTATTTGCCGTAAAAGAAAATGATTTACGATCTGAATTTTCGCAACACGTAGAATAAAATTTCATCTTTCAGATACGGCTATACGTTAAATAAAGAATCAACTTCACGTTGCATTATTATTATTTTATTACTCCGTAGTGTATACTATTTTTTTTTTTTTAATAACATTATCGATAGTGACTGTTAGGATATTATTCGCGTACTCAATTGCTCTTGAGCAATCGAATACGAAGACAAACCTTTAAATCTTAATTCTCGTATCGAGCTTCTATGGAAAAATAAGATAACAATTATCGTACGGGCAAACGATAAAGTAACAAATAATGAAAACGGCTATTTCACGTACGTAATTGTTGATTATGGTTTTATCTCGCGAGTATTGAAAATATTAGATTTGTCATTAGAACAATAGTCCCTTTCTATCCTTTATACAAACGAAGGTAAAATATAATACAGTAGTAATGAATGGTAATATTCCCGTTGCATTGTGTTGGTAGTCGGGGAGGTTTAATTAGATTTCGTCTCGAATATGCAACGCTATTAATTACTTGATTAAAAAAAAAAACAAGACTCTTTTACGTAAAAGAATTATTTATTCGTGCGGCTTGGCATGGAATGCGGCAACGGAAAGTACAATAACGCGATGGAGTTAATATGTATATATGTATATATGTACGAGTAGGGTTATGGATGTCGTCGCGTTGATGTATATATTTATATTTATCAGCGTCTGTCGGGCGTATAGACTTTAAGAAAAAGAAAATGAAATCGATTCGAAGCAGTTAAAATAAAGTCGGTGGGAAGATCGGGTTTTGGAATCGCGAGCCCGAGACAGGATAGATAAAGGATACGGTGGATGAGGAGGAGGAGGAGGAGGAGGGGGAGAGCGCGGGGATACGTACTGTCTCGTTTTCTTGGGAGTACAACATCGAGGTGACAAGACAACCTTCGTATTTTCTGTAACGCGGATTGAATAGGTGGTAAGGACGGTGAAATTGCGAGCTTTGTTCACGTCAGGAATCCAACTTTACCGGGGTCCCCGGCTTTCTACATACCCCCCCAACCCCTCCCGACGTTCATTCAATCTTTGTTTTCCCTCTGTTTTTCATTACTGAGAAGCGTAAAAAAAAAAAACTAAAAAAAAAATATCTTTAGTACTTTCTTCTTCTGTGGAGTTCATTTCATCCCTTTTTTTTTTACTTTTTCACCCCGTACATTCGCACTATTATCATTACTATTACCATTACTATCACTATTATTATTACTGTTATTATTCTGAAATCAAAAATCACGGCTTTCGCTTCGTTTTTTTTCTTTTTCTTTTTTTTTGGAAAGAAAGAAATATCCCGTAAGGATCCGTGAAACTCGATTACGGTATTGGCCGAGGGAAGGAACGGACGTTGCGTCGAGGATCGGTCGTTTAATTAAAGAAAGTTAAGCGATTGAAATTATTTTTTGCCAGAGAGAGTAGGAAGGGGGGGGGAGGAGGCGATCGACGAACTTTCGATAAAATTTTTCGGAAAAATTTTTAATCCAACCCCTCGTGAATATTCGGAGAAGCCCTCGAGCCCTTCGCGGGGCCATTCGTGGCAATGTAATTTCAAAAAAGCAGATGGAGTTGTCAAGTCGTTTACGTCCTGTACAAGTCTAGCGTACGCGTGCGTTCCTTTCTCGGGGAGCGCGGGAGGGGAAGGCCAATGGCAGAACCAAAGCGGCCGATCGGCGAAAATCGGTGGCCGATGCCTTGACGGGCCAAATACTTCCTTTCACGTTTTATTAGTCTAGCGTGCCCGGGAAACACGAAATACATTCACTTTGGGCCTGATTTATTAAAAACCGCATTATTCGGGCTATTTTATATGTCGTTCGAGGGCCAGGGTAGGGGCAAGGATGCCAGAGAGACACAGAGAGAGAGAGAGGGGGGGAGGCCAATCGCTCGTACCGGTGGAAAAGAAACGACGGGGGGACAAGTTTTAATCGCTAATTATGGCCGATTCGTGACTCCGCTCGAGGGGGGTGGGGGGAGGAAGCCGTGCTCGAAGAGGCCAGTGACATTGACGGAGACGAGGCAAGGCTTCGGGATACGTAGAATTCGATACGTATTCGTTTTAGCAGCCGACCACGAGGCTGAGCCTTGGCCCCGGACCTCCATTACCTAATGAGCCTGCCGCCACGGTTTATCGCGCCTCTCGAGCATACGCCACACCTCGGCAGACCTCCTTCTGCTAAACTACCCCAGGAATTTCGGCGTGGGCAGAAAAAGTTCGCCAATTCAGATCCTCCTTTTTATCCCGGCGCTCGTCTCCTATTTTTTTTTCTTCCTTTTTACTTCTTCTTCTTCTTCTTCTTCGTCTTCTTTTTCTTCTTCTTCTTCTTCTTATTTCTCACGCCACTACTTTTTACATTTTTGACTCAACTTTTTTCATCTCTTGAAAAATTCAAGAGCTACGACGAGGCCACAATCTGTATACTTCAGTGATTTCATTTTTAAAATTCTCAGTCAGCTAGCTTCGGGCCATACGACGTTTCCTCAATTTTTCTCGCTAACCGTCTTTCCCATAATCTCCTGTAAGCTATCGTGTATAAATAGAGGATATTTTACACAAATATCCGTATTTATTATTACGGTATTTATAATATTCATGAAAATTTATGAGGGACGTTTTCATGGGGATGTATATGTATATATGAGCTTAAGTTTAAGTGGCTTGAACTTTTCAACGTTTTCAATGTTTCGTAAAGCTAAGGGAAAGGGTCGGCTGTACTCATATATATATATAGAGAGAGAGAGAGAGAGAGAGAGAGAGAGAGAGAGAGAGAGCGAGGACGAGACCTTGGGTCTCGTACGTTAATTCATCCTCAATTTGACTAAACTCTTTGTTAAATCTTCCATCTGCCGTCTAATCGCTAAATTTGCAATATCCCCGGCGATTATACCGCAATAATTTAAGGCCGCTTCCGCAAAACCTTGAGAATGAATCATTTTCGGCATACAGAGCAATTAACGGAATTTACGGCTACGTTTATACCAAGACTACGCGCACAAACGTACTTTATAGAAAATAGTTAAACGAAGGCTGCATGTGTTGTGTATTCGTAACTTTGTTTGCATTGCCAAGCTTATCTTTAACGCTTTTTCGTCCAGCGTAGGCGTTATTTCGCTCTTAAGCGAGACCGTATGGCAAATGCTTAAGGTCGTTAGGCCCCCTGGTGGCTGCTCAGACATTTGTTCTTACTACTTCGTGAATAATGAAAAGCTCAAGACTTTTAGGGAAAGTTTCACATTGGCCTCCTTCACGCTAATACGTTGGCCAAATAAACTATTTAAAAGAAGTTAAACAAAGTCCCTTTCAAATATTGAATTTTTATATAAAAAAAAAGAAAAAGTATTCTTCTCAACGGCATTGAATTATAATTCCAAAGGAGGTAAACTTCTTATTTGGTCTGGATGTTTTATTAATTCTCTTGGCCAATAAGATAAACATAACTTTGAGCTCCCATCCCATTTCATATATATATATATATATATATATGTATTCTCGGTAAAAGTTGATGCATAAACTTGGACTCGAATATCCCTCTCTATCTCTCTCTCTCTCTCTATCTCTCGTAATATCTTGTTTATTCGATAGTAAGGACCATATGAGCATGTGCTGGCCGTTCAAAAAATCTCCTTTGAATGCTGATGAAAAGGCATTCTCATCTTCCAAGATCACGAGAGAGATAGGATTGTAATGTAACGAGAGGTGGAAAGTGTACTTTGGAAGTTGTGAGAAAAGCGAGAGTGGGTTTATCTTTCGTCTGAACTCTACTTGAAGAATCTCAAGAGGCCTCTTCTTCGGAAGAAGCCGACGGTCGACGAGGATGGGTAGGTACAACGGACAAGGCGAAATACAGTAACCGAAAGCTCGTGGTGTGGCGCAGCGGCGGTGGTGGGGGCGGTGGGGATGGACGGAAGATACCGTTAATGTCGCTGTATCAAAGCTCTCGGGCGATGTGCGATTGTGTGAGAAAACGCGTGCTGCTCTCGTCGGAAAAAGCGTAAAGAAGAAAAGGGAGTAGTCGCGCACCGGCCATTAAGTGTATTGTTTTTCCGGCTCCTTTACGGCCTCCGTTTCCCATCCCGGTACAGATAAGATTAAAAATTCTACCGCGCGACGTACATCTAATCCAGCCTCGCGGAATTTCATTATTCCGTAGTCATTGCCCGGAAAGTTTTGAAAGGGAGCTCGTCTCTACTCTTTCTTCTCTCTCTCTCTCTCTCTCTCTCTCTTTCTTTTTTTTTTCTATCTTTCTTTCTCTACCCTCTCTCCCCGCCGCCCCTTCGCTACCTACCTCCGCCTCTTCCGCAAAACGCCCACGCCCCCGCGAGAGTCGAAATAAAAATGCAAGAGTCCTGCCCGGGGGGAGAAATATTCGAAATATTCAGCGTACGTGTACCGCGCGGAGAATAATAAACCAAGAATTGTCCCGTGCACGGGGGCAGTCCGGCTTTCGGTAAATATTCGAAATTCCAGGGACGGGCGACGTGACCGAGAAAGAATTCGAGAAAGTCTTCGCGAGAATATCCGCGGCCTGTATAGGATGGCTGAGCGACCGACGAGCGACCGACGAACGGCGGCGAGCGGCGGCGAGCGGCGGCGGGCGGGCCGGGGGGCAGGAGGAAGAGGACGAAGAGGAGATGTCGACCTATGCCAACGACGAGAACCGGGCACGAGTTCTCTTTAAATATGCCACGCACGCCGAATTTTTCCCCTCTCCCCTACACCAGTACCGGTGCACTCGCCCTCCTCCCTCCCACGCCACCCGGGAGAGAGAGAGAGAGAGAGAGAGGGGCCCTCCTCGAGCCTCCCATTGCCTTAAGAATAACACGCATTCGCTGGAAATTGTTCTTCTAGCCTATCAATTCGGATATCATACGGGTCTCCTCCCCCCTTCTCTTTCACTTTCTCACGTACTCTCCTCTCAAACTCATTGCGACCTTTACATCCCCACCTTCCCGCACGCCCATCCTTACTTTAACGACCTCATATTAACAAAATTGCCCTCTCATACCGAAACCTTAACACAAGCCGTTGCGTAATCTATAACAAGACCATAAAAATTACTTAAACCATTGAGCTATATACGTCACATATTAAATCTCACAAGTATTCGAGACTTACCGCAACACATATATATCGATCCGGTTACACGAATCGTGTTCGTGTACTGTTGGTTATCCAATAGCACATCGTTTCGTATGATGCGTAACGTGTTTTTATATTCTAATTCTCCATTCGCACAAGAATATGCGAAAACAGAAAATTGAACCCCAATAACCGATTTCAAAATCCTTGTCAAAACCAAAATATACGTGGAAAAAGGCCTTCTTTATTTTCTTTAATTCAGACATATTTTTATTTCATTGGAAAGTTCCAGTTCCAGTTCCAGTTACGTGATGTAACAAAACGTATTATTATACCAGTTTTTTAAAACTTTTTCCCATGGATTTCGTTCTTGTATATTTTGTTGTTTTTATTGTCTATTTAAAAAGTATAATATTTCCTCGTAGTCCAGTTCATTGCGGGGGGGAAAAAAAAATCTACGTAATTGATAAGTAATTTATCACTTAAATATGAGAATTGAAATTATTCGTAAGTAAAAAAAAAAAAGCTTGTAAATTCTAATGGAAAAGTAACGGGTATCGATATATTTGTACACCACGTATACACTAACAAGTGACTTTACGTAATAAGTTACTAACATTTGACAAGCTAAGTTGGCTATTCTTGGACCTGAAATCGCTTTTACGTACTGATAACCGTCCATCTCGTAGGGAATTGATTTTTGTTTTGACCATAATTTGTCGGCGTAATCAGGAATGTTTAAGATTGTACGGAAATTTGAAGCGTGAGTTTCGAGGAATCATAAAGTTTATTCAGGTGATGTAGCCGAGGAGATAGTCGAGACAAAGGCAGTTGAAATCAGTTTTTGAGCAACATCAAGGGGGATGGAAAGTTTCGAGACAAAGGTATTTCTGGATAACCGTAATTTCGTTCGCGTGGTTCGAGTGGCTGGGGGGGGGGGCGCTGAGGGGCGCTGAGGGGCGATGAGGGGAGCTGAGGGGGGTGACGGCAGGTCACGGATGTGACAGGTTAAGTATATCGAGCGGGAAGGGGGGTTTTTGTTGTTGACTCGAGTCAAGGGAATGAAATTAGTAGAGCACGGGAGCGGGCTTTGACGTAGTCGGTACGTATTAATTATTGAAGGTGTAAAAGGAAGGGTATTCCTTGTCAAATCGCATGGGTCCTCGAGCGCAGGAGGCTGCGTAATTCACATCGATGCTCATCCGTTTATCTATCTATTGATCCGCCGGTCCGAGTAACAGCTCAATCGCTGCTCGGATCCGCATCGCTGTATTCAGAGCCTCCCGCGGCTCCTGCGCGCACACACACGCACACACACACGCCTACCACGTGTACACGCGGATCGTATAACGGACACAGAGATTAAAAGTCTATCGGCCTGATAAGGACACCGACCAATGGCAATGCTCAGTGTGTACGGCTGTCGAGAGTCTCCCGGTGTCATTCTTCCCCATAAATTGCCTTCTAAGGGAACAATATGGCCAATCCACCCGTCGGACCGTTCATGGGTTATTGGGGTTAGGGCGAAGGGAGAGACGGACTTCGTAAAAGTGCCGTTGTCCTATTTCGTTAAAGGAAACCCGAGTTTTCTTACACGGCACTTGTCCGTCGTAATGCCGGCCGGCATAAATGAGTTACGGTACATTGAAGAAAGTGTGATTGGACGCGTTTCCGAGGGTTATTTCATCCGTAGGGTAACGAGGCGACTGCACGTGAACCCGCATACCGATACCATCGGCCCTCAAACGCGACTTGTGACGGTTCTCAATTTTCCCTTTGTTTAAATGACTCGTCGATCACTCGGCTCCCGATTAAATTACCTCCCAATAATAATCTAAGATCAACAACGCTCAATTAACGGCAATCATTTACATCGCTTCCAAACGCATCTCCCCCTCCCCCGACTCGAATAATTGCCTCGCTATGGGGTTATCGCTCTGCCTTGTGAAAGGCCGATGATCCTCGGTGATGATAATGGATAGAGAGAGAGAGAGAGAGCACGAGCACGAGTTAAAAAAAAAGCATAAATAAAAGCTTGCCTACAAAGACTTTCGAACGAACTCCTTAATCTACGTAAGATTATTACCCTGCCGAATGTTTACGTAACTAAGAGTTTACGTTTAAGTCTCGGGAATTAATTTAACCAAAGTCTGCTCCAGATAAGACGTTTAGCTCCCCGGCTTCTATTATGCTACACAACAACTTTAAATAACTTACCTGCAAACGAATGCCCGCCAACTTATAGAAATAATAATTTCACCAATGCTCTATTCTAATAAAGTTAAATTTCCAAAGGCAAACTTTCTTTTCAGAAAAAAAATAAAGTTTCGTTTGTTTGTATTTGCTATTTTATTTCGGCGGATACGTTCTCTTGACGTTACCACTTACTTCTGCAAATATACACGTTCGTTACATTAAACGAGACCTCGTTCTTACGAAACTTTGAAATTAGTATCATTTTTTTTTTTTTTTTTTTTTCTTCCAAATGCTCAATAATGCATTATTGGAGGATTAGTAGTATATTAGTGATATATTATTTTGGAATTCTTGATTTTCGTGTAGCCGATGAAGACTAAAGAGAGCGAAATTATTTTCTCCATAAACGAAATCCGTGTTTTTTTATTTTTTATTACGAAAATTACTTTAAAGGTCCTGCAAAGGTATTTGTATGTATTGACAAATGATATCAAGGAGAATCAATTCCCTACGAAATGGACGGTTATCAGTACGTAAAAGCGATTTCAGGTTCAAGAATAAGTTACTACGTAAAGTCACTTGTTAGTGTATACGTGGTGCACAAAAATATCGATACCCGTTACTTTTCCATTAGAATTTACAAGCTTTTTTTTTTTTACTTACGAATAATTTCAATTCTCATATTTAAGTGATAAATTACTTATCAATTACGTAGATTTTTTTTTCCCCCCCGCAATGAACTGGACTACGAGGAAATATTATACTTTTTAAATAGACAATAAAAACAACAAAATATACAAGAACGAAATCCATGGGAAAAAGTTTTAAAAAACTGGTATAATAATACGTTTTGTTACATCACGTAACTGGAACTGGAACTGGAACTTTCCAATGAAATAAAAATATGTCTGAATTAAAGAAAATAAAGAACGCCTTTTTCCATATATTTTGGTTTTGACAAGGATTTTGTAATCGGTTATATAGCGAACTTAATGAACTGATAAAAGTCGTGAGTTAAACGGTGGTTTTGTATTGCCTAAATAAAGAAAAACACAGAAAAGATGTTATGCATTATCGCAAACGACGTATATTCGCTGTTTCGTTTTGAAATTCTTTTTTAAGTACATGTTTATAATCAAAAGTTTTATACAGGCTATAAAATACATTAGCTATGATAGGATACGGGGATCCATCGGATGGATTTATAACTGGAACATAAATATCCGGAGGTAAAAAAAAAATGTCGTAGATTAATAGGCCGAAGTAAATGAAATTGAAGTGCTTATATCATCAGCGGCATAAAAAGAAAGATACTGTTATGTCTTAGGGAATAAAGCGATACCACGGAGAGATATTAAAGAAAGATATTTGAAAGGAAAAGTAAATATTACGAAGCTTCCTCGGAGGGGGAATAATAAATAAGCCCCAATAGCTCTGAATCTTTCATAACTCAAAGTATTAACTAAGTACGATAAAAGGTAAAATAAAATTCCTCGAGCTTCGGCATAAGCTTGTATTTATAAAAAGGAAATGAATCAATCTATTAAAAATTAATCAATGGAGGGAATACAGGGCGAGAGAGAGGGCGGGGGGGCGGCTCTTACATTGGGAAAAAAAAGCCGAGGAAAGAGAACTGGCTCCGGGGAAGGAATTTTCATCAAAGTGATCAAGGTATTTATTCAAGTTGTCTCCTTTCTCGCGGGTCGCGCACCGCACAATTGTAGGAGAAAGAGTAGCCGAGGTAATATTGATTGAGGGAGAAGTAGCCGGTGAGAGAGAGAAAGAAAAAAAAAAAGCAGCGGAAAAGCAATTATCCGGTAGGTAGACGTTGAAAATGTATTTTCCCGTTGAATTTGGAAATGGCGAAATGGACGATGGACTAAGTGAAAAGCTAATGTCAGTGTGCGAAAGTGCCGCGAAACAACAATATCTATTTGCCATGTATTTGCAAGGACTCGCAAGTGGCGCTGTGAGCCAAAGAATCACGGGGTACGACGCGCCCATATAAAAGATAAATCTCACTTTGGAATGCGTCCCTCGAAGTGGGAAAATCCTTGCCTTTTGCGAGGGTGGCCGAGGCGCTGGATAAATGCGCCGGAGCGTTGGCTAGAGGGGATGGGTCTCCGCGGGAGGTGTCTGGAAAATTCTTGGTCTTACGAATAAAAGGTGAGTCCCGCACCCATCCATGATCAGCCCTTTGGATTTTCGCGCGGCTCGCGAATCTCGAACGCGGTCGTTGCTATGCGCGGCTACTAGTCCCCACGGCGGAATGGACGGTAGTATCGTCGGCAAGGAAGGGAGCAGACGGTCGGCTAACCGGGAACCGGAAAATCCTGCGCGGGACTTTTATTACCCCCCCCCCCACCCCACACCCATACGCGAATGACCGATTAGCCGTCGTTGCTGTCGATCGAGAGTCGCTCGTTGGGCCGAAGGCCGTAAGGGTTCAGGTGACGTCCGGGGAATGCCTCCGGGGAATGCCTCCGGGAGCCGCCGCTCAGCGGAAGAAAACTTTTTCCCGGCCATCAGCCTGTTGATTCCGTACGGGGAGCCTCGGAGTCTCCTCTTACTTTCGGCGACATTTCACGGAGCCCCGATCGTTCAATGATACGAAACCGTTCTCCCGGGCGCCGGTCCTGGCTAGAGGAGGCCGGGGGCTCGGGCACCAGCTCGTTCCGCGATCGGGTTCTCTTAAATCACCGCGGACCGTCGAGAGCGTTATTGCGGTTATTAACGGGTTCGTTAACGGGGCCGGGTTAACGCATCCGCGGGTACTCCGTATTATCCCGGAGAAAAGAAAGTGGTTGACGGGTGCAGCGCGTTCTCCCTGAGACGGTGCGAATGTTCTCCGAGCGTACGATTGAACGGGCACGGCAGCGGGTGGACCCGGAGGTAAGACGTCGGCGACGAGGTGGCAGCTCAGGGCGCCACGGCTTTTTTATTCCGGGGTATTCCCGGTATACCCGGGCTCGTCCGTCCTTTCTCGGTAATGAATCGGTGGCGTGGCGTGGCGGGGGGGCACGGGGGTCGCCACGGGGGTGTAGACACGTAAAGAGAAACAGAAGGTCGAGAGATGCCCGGATAACGAGCCAACAGGAGCAGGCTCCTCGACCACTTTCCGAGGAACGCAGACAGGGTGGATTGGGCGGGGGTGCGGGGTGGTGGGGGTAGAGAGTGGCAGGGTTAAGTCGAGCCCTCGTCGGCCCCCGACTTCGGTATGACTTAACGACATCGTCGGACTTTAATGTCTCGTTACGAGGATAAATGGAGTTGGGCAGAGCTGCTTCTTTTTCATCGGAGACACGGACGCTCGAATAACCGGAAAACTACTTTCTTTGAAAGGAAAGAAAAGAAAAGAAAAGAAAAGAAAAAATTAAAACGAAGAAGGAAGGATGATAGGCGAGCGTACTTATGATTTCGTTGTCTCTCTCTCTCTCTCTCTCTCCACGGGAATCCTCTTTCCATTAATGATCACTCTCCGATTTTTACAAATTTTCCACGAGAGCTATTAATTTATCGTTAGTACGTAGCTAATGGGCTTCTCCCATTGAAAACCGGGCCGGAAAAACTCTCCCCCGGGCCCGTCGCGGCCTCTAAATAATTGCAAAAATGTCCCTATCAAATTTCGCAACCCCTGAAACCGCGAAGGCCTCGCGCATCCCGCACGTGTATTCCGCACACGTTAAAATCCAATATTTTTGCCTATAACTCTGCCGAGCTGACAAGCGAATGGTGTTACGTCTACATGTACGTGCGTGGGCGTACGTGGCTGTTCCCCGGTCGTCGTTGTTCGCGAGAACGCAAAGTGCGAGCGGATGCGCGGCAAAGGTAATTTCTATACTTCGTGGAAAATATAATCTCCCGTGTGTGTGCGCGCGCACGTGCGAGATGCCTTCGTTTCGTTTCCGTACGTCCGGGTCGGGGCGTTACGCCGACCTTAGCCCCCACCCCCCACCCCCGGCCAACGAATCACGACGATACTTTCGTTAGACTGATCGGCATCGTTGCAACGCCATCCAGCGCCACTGCATCGACGAAGTATCTTTATGAGCTCGCGTCCACTACGCCGCGATGCCAGGACAAATGTTTTCCCGAGTCCCCCATAATGAGAGCTTTTACTTATTTTCCGACGACAGGACTGTAATAATTACCTTCCGATTCTTTCTTATTCGGATGGGCAGCCAACATTCATTTCAACCACAATAACCTTACGAAGCGTAAACAATAATAAGAATAACAACGACGACGACTGGAGAATAAAATTACTCGATGCGCATGCGCGTGAATATTTGATATTTACGTAATTTACGTTCGAAAGAATTACGGAGACTTCGAGCTGGCGTTCATTTACGCGTATACGTATACGCGTATGATTTTATTCGAGGCTCTTCTATTTGCACGTTAAACGAGTTACGTGATTAAATGACGCGAAAGGGACATTAAGTGCCTAAAGTACAATTATATAGAAAATTGTGATTGTTTTTTTTTTTTTTACCTCCTAAATTGTTATTGGGGGCGCGATGAGGGTAAACTAAGTGTTTGCACGTATAACGAAGAATTGCAAAATTACAGTCAATTTTCGTTACACTAGTATTGATAATTTCAATTTACCTGAAAATTGATAATAAATTTCAGCCTCGCTTTGAGAGGCTAGTTTACCTCGCCCCCCCGTACCCCCTCCCCTCCTCACGCACTCGGTCCCTCGTGTAGTGCATTTCGCGCTGCTCCCTCCGCCTTATTTGTAAGTCGAGTGATATCAGCTTTCTCGGCTACGTCCTCCCGGCGCGTTCCCTTTACATTTTCTGAAAGCCGGACGAAGGAATGCTTTATCTGTTTTGGAATAAAACGATAAAATAAAAAAAAAAGAAGAAAAAGAAAGAAAGAAAGAAAAGTAGGAGGTTGGAGGAGAGAAGGTGATCAGGAGGTTTTCGTGTTTCCGGCTCGGAGTTACCCGGAATCCTTGACACCTGGAACGTAGCCAAAGCCGAGAGCCCCGGCTCCGAGTGCCGCTCCTACTCGACTAGGGATAGCAGATGGCTCGGGGGAGGGGGTGAGGAGGCGCACTGCTCCGGGAGAAGGTCGACAGCAGTCTTCCGAAATTATTATATCGCTGCGTCAGCGCGTTACGATGTTTGTTTTCCTCCTTTTTTCTTTTTTTTTTATCTCCTCGCCCGATCACCTTACCGTCTCCGATCCCTTCCGTCTCCTCCTTCACCACCACCTCGACCCCCGACCCCCGACCACTCCACCCCAGCACCGGCACGGCTCGAAACTTTTATTATCTCTGCCCTTATTATTCCTCAAGGCGTTTGGCCCCTTTCTATTACTGTCTCCCCTCATCGCGACAAGTAAAAGACTAAGCGTTGCTCGACAAATGTTCTCCTCCCTCCTCCCTCCTCACCCTTCTCTATCTACCCGTCTCTCTCTCTCTCTCCCTCTCCCCGTAACGAGCACGCGCAGACGCACGCACACAGCTCGTAGCTTTCATTTGGATTTTCTTCTCGGAATTGAAATAGCAAGCAGCCCGGATCGTCTTCGTGATTATCAAAGGGAACAGTTGAGGGGCGGGCGGGGAGGGGAGGGGAGGGCAAAGAAAAAAAAAAGAGAAAAAAAAAACGAAGCCGGAGCGCCAGAGTTTCAAAATCCGATTATGTCAAGTTGCTCTTAAGCGGCTTTTCCGCAAGTTTCGAACTTAACGGGAACTTCGGCTGAGCTTGAACATTTTCACGGAATTTCACGAGCCCGGCCCGTTAATGAAAATACCCGATGTGTTTCGGTGTTATCGGCCCGCCGATTGATAGTATATCCCGATCCCGACAGATTCTCACCTCCTCCTGCCCCCGTTCGGTCCAATACGCTTTACGACTGAGCGAAGATGTCGATGGAAAATCTGAATAAAGAAGGCCGTTGGCGATCCAGGGGTCGTAGGGGTCGTAGGGGTCGTAGGGGCCGAAGGGGCCGAAGGGGCCGAATACATGATGTAGAATGGCCCTTTTGAGACTTTTGAGCCCTATTTTCAATTATCGTGGATTCGAATCAATCGCTTCCCTAAACTATTCATTAGGATCGTGCGATCGCGTCAACGTTAAGGCGAATTCTAGATCGCGGCTCAATTGCGGCTCGGCTCAGTTCACTCGGTCCTCCATTCAAATTACCATCACTTATCCAATTTTCTATTAACCGCCTCGTGGACTCGCCGTTGACTTTGATTCAGCCGAGGCCCCCCGTATTAGCGGGGATTATTATCTGCCGCGGAAATACAAAGCCAGTGATCGAGTGACGGTCGAGTGACAATTGCAATCCAACGATCTTGGAATGTTTTTTAATAACCCCATCGCGCTCACGGATTACGTCATTTGCTTAATTAGCGTTATTTTGGCAGTTATTGACTTCGTTACCTTTTAAATTTACTTGTTTTAATATCGCTT
Source organism: Ceratosolen fusciceps (assembly GCA_018883505.1). NCBI lineage: Eukaryota > Metazoa > Arthropoda > Insecta > Hymenoptera > Agaonidae > Ceratosolen > Ceratosolen fusciceps. Next base: position 4,094,140 of record RCIC01000016.1, read on the forward strand.
ATATATATATATGTATGTATAATGTCACGTGTAAATAACTTATTCGTAAATTTCAAATTCAAGAGGAAATATTGTCGTTGAATTTCAATCTCATTATCATAAACTTGAAACGTAATATTTCCATTAAAGCTTTTCTTCGAGGCCAACAAAAAAAAAAAAAAAAAAAAAAATTATAGCTTACATCGGAAAGTTGTAAGCTACCTCCCGTACATTTAATTAATTATGATTATCATCGTTATTATAACATTTTTAATAATATGGCAGCTGCATTTTAGAAATGGAGCTGAATTAAAAGAAACTCAAGTCGCAGCGCTGCGAGCTGAAATTCATTAAGGACATTGAGATATAAAAGCAATAATATACGTTTATTGGAAAAAAAATCCAAAAAAATCCAAAAAAAAAATAAAAAAAGAATAACGTTCAATTATTATGTAAAAGTTACAATAGAAGTGAGATAAGAAGTGGGATTAAAAAGTATTAAGAAAATAGTTTTTACAGCTGTAGATGGTATATAATAGGTATATATAGGTAATCCATGGATATCTCGGTCGGAAAGCTAAGGATTAATTATCCGGCTCGAATTATCGGGTAACGACGATTGCTTCAATTAGTTATTTGGAGGGTCAAGTGAGCGTAGAAAGATGGAACCCCGATCGATATAAAACGCGGGGGAGGGCGAGGGAGGAGGGTAGGCGAGGGTAGGGACGTACTACGACTTTAATAGAGTGTGACCGAGAAAGTCTATCGGCTTGAGCCCGCGTCCCGGAATCAAAATATTTATAGAGTCGATGGCAATTAGGCTGCTCTCAATGATAATAAACCATGGCTAACACGAGGCTGTATAATTTTATGATTTCAGATTGAATTACTTGGCGGCTGGGCTGACGCCAACCTGGTATCACGTGACCAACGTCGCCCTACACGCTCTGGCGTGTCTGCTGGTTACGAGGGTCAGCCTCGCGGTGGCCTCGCTGCGCCCGGGATTCGCCGCCCTCACCGGACTCCTCTTCGCCGCTCATCCCATCCACACGGACGCCGTGAGTCATATCGCTACGAGTTTTCTTCTTTTCTTTTCTTTTTTGACATACCTCATCACGCGTAAGGAGCGTCGCGCTCGATAGCTGCGACCGTTCGTCATTTACCTTCTTACTTGGAGCATCGAGAAGCAGCAGCAGTTAGAGTATTTAAAAAAAAAAAAAAAAGAAAAGAAAAGAAAGGAAAAGAAAAGGTTGATATTGTCGATCGAGAGGTTATTCAAGGGGGCGGCAGAGGCTATTTCAATGTATTTACCTAAGTGAAAGTGCTTAGACATTGAATTCGGATAATTCGCTAAATCTACGACTAATATCGCCCGACTGATTACAGGGCTGATAAATAAATAATTCGCGAAATAAGCGCGAGGGGGGCAGGGGCAGGGGGTAAAATAATAGTCGAGCTTTCACGGAAGAATGGGAAAATCTCGGGTGGGGGGGGGGGGGGATATTGTTTTTTTTTTTTGTTGCGCAATATAAGCATCAGCCGCTTAAATAATAGAGTGCATAGGGTAAACAAGCTATTCTTGGTAGGAATAATAATTTAGATAAGATAAGGGTCGCGCTACGGGACGGGAATAATCAATAGGCGGGTATCGTTCGTAGGGCAAAGTCGTGACAAAGCCTAAACTAAAGCAGTGGCGGCACTCATCTGCTCGCTAGCGTGGCTATAAATAATCAAGATCGGGGCTAATACGTCCCCCCCCCCCCGATGTTTACACTTTGACGTTCTTGAGGTTATCTGCTATTTCAGAGAATGCGCAACAACTATCTAGAGAGTCGAGAGCTTCCTAGGGCTCGGCTATTCAGCGAAATCTGTCCGGGTATACACAACGCGCATCAACCATTACAAAGGATTAGAGCCACGGCTGCCTCTGTATATGCCTCCGTATATGCCCGTGTATATGCCCGTGTATATGCCCGTGTATCGCCTGCGTATATGCCCGTGTATTGCCCGTGAGAGATGAGCCAAGAGATAGACGAAGCGACAAAGAGCATTTGCTACGAGTGAAATTGTTCTGACAAAAAGCCTTAATTTTACCCCCCACGGTGTCGTTATCTTACATACTTTACACTCCCCGTTATCATCGCTCTTCCGCGCGTCCTAATATTTTTAATGCACCTCTACTCCCCACTCCCAACTGTTATATACATTACAAATAACAATAATAATGATGATGATGATGATGACGACGACGACGACGGCGTTGATGAAATTGTCAATTTAAAAATAATCTGTGTTTGAAAAATTGTGAAGTTTACTCTACTCTCATCTACTCTACTCTACTTTACTCTACTGTACTCTACTGTACTGTACTGTACTGTACAGTACTATGCGTATTACTACGTGTAGTAGAGCCGTGTTACGTGACTAAAGTTAATAATTACGTACATCTGGAATTTTTCAAGGAATCTTTCATTCTTTTAAAATACTTTGTTAAATTAGAAAAGTCCGTGGTATACTGGATGGAATTGGTATTCTTAATTAGAGCGATGATAACTCAATAGGAAGGAATGACGACTCCGTGAATCGTAAATAATACGCGGTAATAATAAATTTATTGTCGAGCCTGTGGTCTGCTTTCCTTTTTTTTTCTTTTCTTTGCATTCTTTCGTTCTCCCTTTCCTTGGCAAGTAGTTATCCGTAGCCGCGAATCGAGCCGAGTATCTTCCGGAATCCCGGTCTGTATAAACGCACAGAGCATAATGGAGAGTACAGCGTTAGGCAATTTGAAGGCGGGGCGTTTCATGGGTAGCGGTGGGAACGTGTTGTCACATCATTGCTCATGCCGGACCGAAGCGAGGCTTGTACTCCTTGTCGGGATCTGTTTGCGCCCGTGTTCACCTGGGACAAGACCAGACAGGCGGCAGATACGGTTTGAAAGGGCCAGAGGAGAGAAATGGACCGGGGAACGAGCACTAGACCGAACGAGCATCTGTTTACCGCAATGATCAAGTTATCCAAGAGTACTCGTGGCCAAGGCCCCTCCCCGCCGGCCACCCGGCCATCGTCGTGACCGCGCCGGCAGCCGTAGTACGGTAGTAGTACGGGCCGGCATACCAGTGGCTGGCTATACGATTGAAAGTAACTAGCTTAATTAAGTTGTAGCTCATTCGGTCGAGATAAAGGAAGACCCTTTACTTGCCTAATAAGCCAACGGCTGTTTCCACATCACCCAATCACGGCTTTTAAACAAATTTTACGCGCACGTTGACGAGCTCGTGCGCAATTTACCCGCTACTGACCCCCTTCCTTCCTTTCCTTCATCCCTAAAACTTTGCACTTTAAATTATTATTTTAACGAATACAAGAAATCCGTAAAGGCTTATCTTGATAGATTAAATTGCCAGGCTAGCGCGTACGTAATGCTCCCGCGCATTACCTATTATTAATGACATTGAGCATGCGAGGCTTTAAAGCATTTCCGAAAACTCGACGTTATACGCACTTGTGCCACTTTCGGATAATCAAAGTAAGAACACGTGCATAAGTTCTCGTGCATCGACGACTACTACCTAACTCATTATTAATCACGGAGCATCCCGTTGATCGAATCCCTATTAAATTATAAAAATTCGTGTTTAATAATATTTAGCGCTGCGCCACTGCGTTTCAATTACAATTTAGAGCTTAAATTGCAGATATTATCTTGTTTACAGGTTAGTGTCAAATTGAGGTTATAATAATTGGAAATCATCTTTGGAATTGACGACGCATAGATGCGCAATTAAAGATTACTATTATTGAACGTATTTCAAGCTTCGAGTCACGTACAAAATCCGGAGAAAGAGAGAGAGAGAGAGAGAGGGAGGGGGATTTATACGCGTTGACAGATATAGAAATACATGGTAGAGATTGGAAGAGAGGTCAAAATAAATTAATTAATGTACCCGATGCGCTATTATTTAGGGAAATTAAAATGATCCAACTTCATTAGGTTATTGTTTCATTAAAATTCTGGGAATATATATATATATATATATGTAAATATGCTAAAATTTTAGTATAAACTTTGAAATTAGTGACTAATAGCATTAGCGGGACTGCAGAAAATGTAAGTAAAAAATAATTTTAATATCTCTAAAAGGTTTGTTATTCAAAACAAAGGTAGAAACATTGTTGGGGAGGAAACGGTTATACTGTAGTTCAACGTACACACAGAGAGAGAGAGAGAGAGAGACGGGCGGTCGTATAAAAATTCTCTGAAAAGATAAAACAGTGTAATTTAAGCATTTTAAGAAACAGCTAATAAAGTATTTCATTTTATTTTTCTTCCGAGCTGCCGATGACGTTCTCCTTTCCAGAAAGTAATAGCTACGTTACCGCCGCACATTATAAATGCACTACGTACCTGAATTAACGAAGCCCTGCACTTAAAAATCAAGTTACCTGGGAATGTCATTATATAGCAAGCAAGTGTAGTTAATTGTGCAAGACTAGAGACTGCACAGCTAAGTTCTTGGTATCGCGTGACACCGGCCGACTCCTGTATATCAATTTATGTAAAAGACCATGGACTGGAGGAGGGCTTTGCCAGAGAAATACAAGATTTTCGACAAAAAAATTTGAAAAACAAGATTTCCCTACCGATTCAATTACAATTTTACACGTTTAAAACACACGGAGCTTTTCAATGAAATCGATATTGTAAAAGCCACATAGCCGAATAATAAGCTTTCGGTTCTTTAATTAAAACTAATGGTTTTTAACTGCTTTACTAAAGAATAATTATTATAAGCTAATATTCCCTTAATGAGTTTAATGAAATCAGAGGGAAAATCATCATTCGGTAAATATTAGAGGGCCGGATTCCAATAATACTAAAGTTAAGTGAATAATTAAAAGCATCGGGATTATTAATTCCCCTTAGTTTTCACTTATTACGTAATAAGAACTTATAAGTAATAATGAATCGTAAGGAAATTATCATACGATCGGGGAACTTCGTCCTTTAATTTAATCAATTAAGAATATGGATATTTTTCCGAATAAAGTTCCATTTTCAGCCCCTGTATATACAACAAAATTACTTATAAAATTACGAGTGAACCTTAAGCAGACACTCTTACTTAAATACAATATACAATAATTTTCTCTATTAAATGCGCCTTCAGAACATTGTTCAGTACTCGTTATTATACCGTCTAATAATACCGTCGACAATTAGCTTTAGCTACGTAAGATATTGCAGGGAAGAGTTTAATTTAGCTTTTGTTAGCATTCGTTAAGAGCGTTGATCGAGATAAGGGATTTTGTAATAAAGATTAGCTTTCGAATTTTAAGGGAAAGGGTTGATTTCCTCGCGGAAGCCTCGTTTTATCCAAACCAAGGACCGTTTAGCATAGAAATTATGAAATACCGGGGGGGAATTAAATAATTGACCAAGTCTATACGTAACGATTTCCTTCGTCGGCACGTTTATAGTCATTCTCATCACGGGGCTGTTATTCTGTACGAGATGTTTCATCGCTAAGACCACCCACGGGATAAATATTGTACGGATATAATAAAGAGCTTAAACAGCGATCACGGGGACTCGTTTACAGCTATTGTAAAGCTGAAGTTTGGACAATGAGAAGTGAGCGGCTGGAATGAATCATAGATGCGCAGTCAAAGACCACTGGTTCTGAAGGGTTCTTGAAGGTTCGAGTCCCAACACACAAATGCGCTAGGGAGAGGCAGAGTGAGAGCCTGAGTGAGAGTGGAGGGGGATACACAAGTGCAAAGCTGGTAAAAGAGAATACAGGGAGGATGTCGGATGAAGTTGGATAAAGACAGAAAATCCATATGCTGAAACGGCGAAAAGGGGCGAGATTCTCGGTTGGTTAGAGAAACCGAGTTAGAGGAGGGTGGCAGGGGGCAGGGGGTCTATAGTACGTGTGCGAGTGAGCGTGGAGGCGTAATTTGTGGGAGATGGCACAGCGAGACAGTATGTCAGGAAGAAAGGAACAAGAGAAGACAAAAGGATAACATTCTTTTTATACATACTGGAATTTCCTTTTAGTTTTCTACTTACAATGAATTTTGCAAGCATAATCTTCCGAAACAGCCCCGCGTACGAATATTAAGTCCATGGTCTACTTTTTTTTTTTCTCTTTTTTTCTTTATATATATATATTTATATAGAATCGACGTATATCGCATTTCTACAACACGCGTTTCTCGTGTTGTCGATGAATAAAATAAAATAAGAAATTCTTCCCGAGAGGTGATTGTCTTGAAAAAAAAAAAAAAAGAATAGCTGATGATTGGCGGCTCTGCTCGTGCAACGCGCAAATCAAGAGAAATCAATAGGGAATTTATATTTATAAAGAGCGCCTGGTGTTGGTGTAGTAAAATTAATTACAGTCATCGGTCCGTACGAGATCGCTCAGTCACTCCTCGCGAAGATTTTCAATCAGTTGAGAGGAATAAAAGTCCGTAACTTGAATCCGTCTTTGTAACAACGAAGAAAGACGAAGGAATCGAGAATATTGATTACTCGCTTAACCAACTCGTAAAACCTTTGCCGATTTAAGAAGCCACTAAAGGAGAATCGAAGGAATGGATGAGCGCGCGCGCGAGAGAGAGATAGTTAAGGAGATAGATAAAGATGTATATATATATACAGAGAGAGAGAGAGAGTGGGGCGGGGGTGAGGTCAAATAAAGAGATCAAGAGCGAACGAGATGGAAGGAACGAGTCGGAATCCTTTTCAACAATGAAACCTTTAATGTGCGCAACTTAAGTATCCTTTGACTTTCCACGTAGCCATACGTGTCAAAGTATAGATCGAAGCCCAGTCAACAAATCATCAACATTCTCGAGCGCTCTTGGAATCCTGACATACTTAAGAGCCACCGAGTACTTCATAACTTTCGTTCTCGATCCCCGTTTCGTCTCTTTTCCTTGGAATATTAAGGACACATCGATTGTTTTGGTTAGATCACCTTCTCGCGGGCAAACTTAATAAAAGGATTACATACTTTCGTTTTATTATTTCATCAGTCAACTACAATATTAGAGGTACAAGTAGCCAGAATTTTAATCCCTTCGATAAATATTTGATTCCCTGCCTCGGATACTGATGGCGAAGTTTTTATGTACAAAGTAAATCGATCATTCAAACTAAAACTGACTTTGAAGATTGATTATAATACCGAGAAAATACAAAGGTGAGCTAAAATACTTCCATTATAAAATGGAAAACGACAAAGTATTTGTTGAAAAGTAATTTTCCTTTGCTTCTCTTTTCTTTATCTTTCCTCCTTCTTTTATTTTATATATATATAATTCCATTACGTGTGCTGTTGTTATATCGTGTACCATCATTACAGATTTAAATATTAAGTTAAAGAAAATTTTTACGTTAAAATCATTTCACAATTATAAATTATGTATTAAAAAAACAGAGGAAGGGAAGTAAGGAAAAAAGGTAGAAAAAAAAAAACCATAGTCAAGAGACTGAAAGACGAAGAAAGTTGGGGCATAAAATTTTAATTTTAATTTAGTTATAACGTGTTTTTATCAACAAAGGTGAGCTTAAATACATAGTCTAATAATACTGTTTGTTTTTAAAATTCTCACTTTACATGTAAATAATGCACTTATTTAATAATGTTATCATTCGTACTGCAATTATTATCTTGTGCAACGTACTTGAAGTTCTATCGATTATTTATTCATTTTATCTGCAACTTTAAATTGATCTAAAAAGATATTTTAGGCTTAATTTTAAAAGCCTATTTAAATCGAACAAATAGTTATTGGCTAATATAATTCATACGGTTATACAGGAAAGGCTGACTTGGTGTTGGTAAAGAGTGAGAGCGAGAGCTTCGATCCCGTAAATGAGTACTCGTGCTTTTCAACCATCACCTCTCATATTCAAATATTTTAATATCTCCTCGTCACTTCGGTCGCTCTGCCAAAACGAGACACGGCATATTATTGTAGCTACGTTGTAAATGTTGAACGTTGAGAAGGGCATTTCGCACGTTATTTCTGTATTTGACCGAACGCGTCAGAAATGAGGAACAATGGGTCGATGATGTCTTATTCGATGTACATCGAGATGTACAGAGCAGATAAATATTATTAGTATTACACGTGTAACTCAATTATTCGATCTGGAAGTCTGCCAATAAAATATTTTTCACTGAGTACTTGTCCGTTGAAGTTAATTTAGCAAATATAGGATAATACACGGGAAGCGGGAAGGAAGATCTCATTGTTATTGTCGAATGGAATGCCCTCGACATTAATACGTAATGCATATGAATGAAACATTTTCGAGCGCTTCGATTGTGCGGAGTAAAAAATAAAAATAAAAAAAAATAAAAAAAAATATGATTAGCTCGAGGCGAGATGAGATGAACGTTCTCTCTCTCTCTCTCTCTCTCTCCATTGAATTACGTAATTATTCGTTATTAAAAAGGATAAAGGTAAATAATTGCAATTTTCGACCCAAGAGGAGATAGCTTTTCATCGAACAATATTAATGAATGAAGAGAGAGAGAGAGAGAGAGTGAGGGGAGGCTTTGGGTAGTCCATCAATAAGTAAACGACAAAAGCTCTTTATTATTTTGAAGTAAAATAAATCGAGTGTGTTGAGGAGTAGTAGAGGAAATGGGATGTTTGTAGAGAAAACACGAGGGAGATAATTTTCAATAATGGAAAGCCATTACTTGGCTTGATTTATCTATAAAAAAAAAAAAAAAATAACGTAAGCTTAACGGACGGATGGATGGTTTGATATTTTTATAATTTAAAAGACATTAAGGGATAAAGGGAAATTAATTTATTATCCAAAAACGGCAGAGCAAGATTTCTTGACTACGATGGAGTCATTATTATCTTCCGTTCCCTTCGCCTCCCCCCTCCCCCGTCGTCCGACAGTTAACGAAAATCCTTTACTGCTCTCTCTCTCTCTCTCTCTCTCTATGTACAAAGCATCCGGCGGCAGGTCCCCAAGGGCATCCTTAATACATCCTATTATCCGTTTATGCATTCGTTTGCTTGTTCCTCGAGCTTTCCTCGAGCTTTCCTCGACCTTACCTTCCCAAGAAAAGCTTTTATTCTTTAGCCGTTAGATGCGCCCTTACGATGATTAGATCGCGCAGATCAGCAGGACTCACCTAATGGGATTTATAATCTTTCCATCTTTTGTATACATACATATATATATATATATATATATATATATCTCGTAACATGGAGATAAATTACGTAAATGCCACGACTCGATGTCAAAAAGGTATTTTACTTGGGAATCTGTGTGGGCTGCGCGTACCTCTGTATGCGTTGTATAAGCTTCGGCCGTGCGTTACAGTGGCACTACCACGACTCGTGTCTGCGTGTTTTTAACACTCGGGTAGATCGGAGCATCTGCATTTTCTTACCTCGATATAAAAATTTCATTTTATGGAAAGAATTTGAAGCAGCGGTCCGGTTGACGGTATTGTTTTTCTTTTCATTTGTTTTCTTCTTCTTCTTCTTCTTCTTCTTCTTCTTTTTTTTTTCTTTCCTTCTTTATACATACACGATATATACACACATCGAGGGGGATTTCGCCTCCTTTGCCAGATGTCTTAATCTCGCTATTCGCGCCACTGTATCTCGGGGATGTTCTTAGAAGATCGTGCACGGCTCCTGATGTTCCCCCATACGAGAGCCAGGTGTTTATCCCTCCCTCCTCCCCCCGGCTCCTTCTGGCCGTTTTCATAGTCACCCCCTTCGCGCCGCTGTGATATCTCGTGATGATGGCCCGACCGTATGTCGCCCTCGTCTCGTCCTCCCGCCCGTGATAAATCGTTGGCAATCCTCGGCCTTTTTATCTTCGAGCTTCTTCCACGGCATTAAGGCTACTCTCGCGCATATTACCCTTCCTCCTCCGCCCACCTCCTCCTCCCTCGTGACCCAAGTAGCCCGCCGGTAATTGATAGTAATCTAGAATAAATCATATCCTGCCCTCCCGCGTAATATTTCCAACCATTTCATTTGGACGCTAAAACGTAATAATTCACCCTCAATGCCGATAATGCGACCCTAAGGCGAGGGTTAATTAAAATTTAATCTGCCGACTCTCCTCGATATTTCACAAAAACTATCAAATTCCCTGTTATATTAATTTTTCACTTTCATTAGCATGGAAAATCATAAAGGAATACACCCGTACGCTGAAAAATACTTAAAAAAAACTAACGTTAAAATACTCCCGGACGATATAACAACTTGTTATGGAAAAACTTCAAAGCGGACAATAAATTTTTCATTAAAACCAGTGCTCGTATATACATTTTTTTGTATTAACGACTCGAGCTATTTATCTTTATTTTTAAGGATTATAATGGCTTATCTGCCCAAGTAATACTCGAAAAATTGCCGAATTAATAAAAGTTTTGTACCGTGAGTTAAAAAAATAATAATAACAATGATAATAACGATGATAACGATGATAACGATGATAAGGATGATAATATACGAAAGTAGGCACGCGCGAGGCAGAAGTATTAGGGAATATGAAAACCGATAGGGAGCGTGTGAATTTCAATAATTTTGGAAACTGTAGGTAGTCCGGTCCGGATTAAAGCTTTGATACGCATGGTCCGTCTTAAGCCCGAAACTTACTACTTATTTAATGTACGTAGATATAGCATCTCATGTTGTTTCGTGAAGTTTAATTGAAATTTCTGGAATTTCCCCGGGGGGTTATTTTATCAAATTTTTTAAATATTTATCTCTACACGTGTATTAAATATTGCCATTAATTTTAACTTTGTATTTGTTTTACAATAGAATTCACTAGAACGGGCAAATTTAATACTAGGCATGAGGGTATTACAGATATTACTTCCGAACAATGAATTACGTATATTATATATATATATATATATATATATATTAATTTACATACTTGTATCTATTACCGCGAATATTCCACCCGGTATTTGTAGCGCATAATTATACATGTACTTTATCGGACGGCCGAGTCGCGATAAAAATAAATATTTAACTGTCAGGTCAAAGTTTTCCCGACAAATGTCATTAGGCGAAGTTCGGGTAATTTTAATGCACCCAACGTAATACCGCGCCGCGTTTCCCATTACAAGAGCACGGGCAAACAAATGGTAGATCTCTATCTACGTGGGCCCGATCGATAAAACAAATTACCTGATTAAGCTTGTTATAAAATAACTTCTTCATAAGCAGTCGAATCATTTAATTCTATGATAAAAGTAACGGGATCGGGGTCGGGATCGGGATCGTGATCGGGATCGGGGTAGGGGTAGGGGTCGGGATCGGGGTCGGGGGTGGCTTTAGGAAAATGTAAAATATGCGAGCGTTACATTCGATAGAATTTCCCAGGGGAGCCGATCTTCCGGGGAAAATTTTATACTTTTTCGCCAGGATTCCGTGCATTTACCGTGGATTGGAAGGGGACGGAGGAGGTCGGCGACAGGGACGACGCTGGGAACTGCGACAGGGAATCGTCGCCCCTAGTCCCTAGAACGTACATTCATTATCGCTTGATATCGATTAAAGTGCCGGAAAGGCTCGCAAGTCTAGCGGCTCCAGGAGTCGCTGGAGTTAACAGTGCGAGTTTAAAGTGATTTATCTCTGATTTATGTAGCTTATACGCATTGAATTAGAGGAATAAAGGGAGGAAAGAATATCAATGGGAAATAAGGAGAAAAGCCTGGCCAAGTTTCCACACCTACGTTTTCTTTTGACTTTTCATAATTTTTTTTTTTTTTTCATTTTTTTTTCTTTTCTTCCCCCCCCCCCATTCGCAAGGAGTAGACGAAGAAGAAGCAGAATAAGATGGAAGCACAAAAAAAATCACCTCCAAGTACCATTGTTCCCGTTAAGTACGACAAGAGCGGGCTGGGTTTGAAATGGGGGGAGAGGGGGTGGAGGGAGGGCAGGAACGTATTTTAGAAAATTTTTGGTCAAAACGCACACATATTCCCACATATTCCATTTCTCGCTCGATCTTTTATTTTCTTTTTTTTGATACGAATCTAACGTACTCGTCCCTGCCTATAAAGGAAATTCGAAGCTTTTAAGAAAAAGTCACTCGTGTACACAGTGAATTGCTAATATCTATATACATATATATATATAAATAAAAATAAAAAAAGAAAACTAATCAAGACCTCTCCAATCGGAAATTATGATTTTATTTGTTATTATTTGTTATTATTATTTTTTTTGTCATGAAACCTAATTGGCCCCCGTTTAATTAACAAAACGTCAAACGTTTCGTTTGCATCGAAGCATTAGAGAGATAATGAATGGGGCGTACGCGGCTACGTAATACAGCGTAATAAGTCAATGTTGCCTTTCGCCATAAAAGGTACGAAGGGCCAAGGGAGCGTACGATCCCATACGATCGACGGTATAATTCAATTACGGGGAAAAATTTTTCTGGAAATTAGATTTAGGAAGCGCGAGGTTGTCTCGGCTCTAAATTATGAATTCCTCGTAGTCGTCGCGTATGTGCCCCTTCCCCACCACCCCCGCCCCTAGCCCAACGCTAGCCCACCGCCGTAACCGCTGTGAAACAAAAGGTAAGCAAGTTACTCCATAAATTGGTGGCCGTATGTAAATGTTTGAACCTTTTACTACGTCTCGTAGGTTAGCCTTGCAGGTAGGAGTCGACGTTACGACCTGATAGGATCACCCTTCGAACCGCAGTCGGACCGACTGCTGCCAACCCCCCTCCCCCTACCACCACCACCACCACCACCACCACCAACCAGCCGCGTGACCGAGGCTAGCCGAGCCCTCTACCTCCTCTTCTTCTCTTCCCGCCCGCCCTTTCGTCGCCTCCTTCGAGTTTAATAAACCATTCATTAGCCATGTTTTTACGTTTACCTGCCGATTGTAATTTCCCAATTTCGTATAGCTACGAATAATCTTAGAAAACTCATTTAATCGATGCTCTCTCTTTTGAAACGCCTTCGTTCCCTCCCACCCTCTCTCTTCCTCCTCCTCAAGCTTACATAGCCGCTCGCTTAAGCGTTCGATAAAGCAACTCGATTATAATACCTTCGATCGAGTCATATCATTGTACGGTTACGCTCAGGGCCGATAGAGGCCCGCGTTTATTTACTTATTGTTTAAAATAAAAAAAAAAAAAACCGACCGCCAGCTTCGGTTCCCGTAACAATAAACAATTGAAAAACAACAAACAGCCGCTTACGTTTCGTTGCCGCTTACCCTCATTACCGAGCCAAGCAAGCTAAGGGGGGTTGTACACAAGGCATTCCGTGGTGTTGGCTAAGCTTTATTCGTTTCATTGTACGGGTTTGACGATTTTATTACCTGCGCCGAATAGCGTTCATTCGATCATTCGATCATTATTTTTAATAAACAGGATGAAAAGACTTTGAATTAATAATGCCCTCGGTCGGTTAATACGTCGGTTTAAAGGCGACGATGGCAAATGGGGGGGGGGGGGGCTAATAATGATAAGTAAGAGAGGCAATATTAATGAATAAGAGTGGCCGGGAGTTTATGTCCCGTAATTAAGTGCACGGAGGTGCTCACCGATGGGGAATTATTATAGAGCGATTCGTGTCAACGGACTTTTCAATTTCTTAAAAAATATCGAAACTCCATAGTCCGGGGGTAATGGCTAATTTTCAATAATCGAGGGTAAAAGTTTTCGCCGCACTCGCCCGCTCATAAATATCCGAGCTCGTTGTATAAAACTGCTACTAGATCAACCGTGTCTGTGTGTGTGTGTGTGAGAGAGGGTGAGGGAGAGAGAGAGAGAGAGAGTTTTTATCGTCGTCGTCGTTGATGTCAATGTGGGTGGTGAGGTTGTTGGTGGTCGCGAGACGTTCGGTTTTCCCGAAGCCTTAAGCTCCGGGCGAGCCGAGGCCGGGAATCGTCGAGGAGGACTCGCGCGCCCCCGCACGAGGGACACCTCGAATGACCGGCTGGACAATTCATTAGCGGATATTGCCGCGACCGGGGCTCGACAGACCTCGAGCTCGGATAACGTCTTGGAAAATGGTCGACAGGGTGAATTAGTCGAGACAGTTTGCCGAATAAAATAGGAACTTTCGAGTTAATAAGAGACTATTGTCCCGCCGATTCGTTCGACCGACGCCGCGGACCTTTTAACACCCCCCTACCCCCTCAACGTTACCGCCACGACCTTTTCCATAATCCTTACACTCTATATATCGGAGAAATACTCGAGTTCGAACTGAAGAATTTCTCTCCGACCCCCTCCCCCGCCACTCTTTTTTTTTCTCTCTTCTTCTTCTTCTTCTTCTTCTTCTTCTTCTTCTTCTTCTTCTTCAAGGGACTTGTCCTTTTATTCCCGAGCGTTTCCCTTAACTTGCCGAGCGTAACTCCGGCTAAGCCGTATTACACATTTTTTCATTTTCAGGCCCCTGTAAAATGCCAAGTGAGAAAGAAATGAAAGGATAAAATTTAAATTTCAACTGATTTAGTGCTCTTTACCGAGACCTTTTTGACGGGTAGTGGCGGCGGTGGCGGCGGTGTCGGAGGGTGGCTAGGTGGGTGGGTGGGTGGATGGGTAGGTGGGTGGGTGGTGGGTAGGTGGGCTAGGGACGCGAGGGCTTGCCAGGACGACCGAATTTCATTTACGAGCTTACTACTGCAGCTTAAAAAATGTTCGACTCCGTTGGTCGGCCCTCACCCTAAGGATGAATGACCCTGGCTCATCCGGACTAAATTACGCGATATCCTACCAAATGTAAGCGCATTACAAATGAAGTAGGAAGATTAGCCGACGAAGTATGAATTACCAATTATCCGACGTCTCTCTCTCACTCCCCCGTCTCTCTCACTCCCCCGTCTCTCTCTCTCTCTCTCAGACACACACACGAACACACACACGCACACGTGCACTCAGACACTTGCCACTCGACCGCTCCACCTCGATAATTGGTCTGCTTAAAGAACCCGATCGATTTATACGGGGCATGGCCGCCGCTTTGATCCCCAGGCCATCTAATTACAAGTTAGCACGCGAGAATTTCAGAAGTGAGTTAATACCAGAAATGATATAACCGAGTTTAACAACATGTACGTAGGGGAACAATATGTTAGTCCTCGTCGTGTCATAGGAGAGCTGCGCATTCACAGTTAGACTTACTTAGTCCACGCATCCGTTAGCGGGGCTCGTAACCTCAAAAGATAATTCCCTTCCACTATGCTCATTAGTCGGCCGAAACAATGAAGGATGCCGACCGCGTCTACGTATCCTGCATAAACGCCCTACGCGAGTCTAACGCAACTCTAACCTACATTCGACTCATTCTACGCGAATACATTACAATAAATGTTAACTCTGTTGAAAATGCATATTCGATAAACTTATCTACCGCTCATTACTACCACTACCACTGCTACTGCTACTGCTACTGCTACTGCTACTGTTACCACTACTACTACTAGTACCGCATTGAATCTCGTTATCAGCGTCGTTTTCGGCTTATTGCTTAATTGGATCGGATTTTCGAGACGATGTTTTTTTTTTTTTTTGTTTTTTATCCAGACAAATGATCCGAGCGGACTGATACGTTGGAGTACGTCTTCGCCGAGAAAAGAATTGCCGGTTGCCGTTGGTAGGGATGACTGCGATCTGACGGGCTAATGAAATTCGCGCTGGGAATTTACTTTTTATTTTGTTTTATCACCGAAAATTTCCTCGGGATTTTCCGAGGTAGGCGCTGCCCCGAGCGGACCCCCAGACTCACGCTAACGGATAATAAAAACTAATAATATCCGATACAAGTTTCGAAATTTTCAATTCTCTGTCTATTAAAGAAGTTCTTGTTGCTCTCGGAATATTTCATCTACAAGACATTTTTGCCATTTATTAGTTTTCAAGTTATCTCTTGTCAGTCAGTGAGGAAAAGTTGTTTTAAGAAAAACGGTGTTAAAGTTTCAAGTACTGTTTAAGAGTTTGTGAAAAAAAAAAAAAAAAAGAAAAAGAAAAATAAGACGAGATGGAGTGATAGAGAGACGGAGGGAGATAGAACGAGATAGAGAGAGCAAACGAAGCAATTTATCATATTTACAGCTAGTCACCTACGCTCTCTCGTCATAAAAGTCTCTTAAAGGAGCATTTGCATTGCGATGAGTTATCCGAGCTTCCTTTTACGCTCCCCGGTGTCTCTTCTCCGTAGAAGCTTCCGTCCCAATTGCTAGCGATTACATTTATTATTGTACCCGCTACTGCTGCAATCGCATTATCCTCCTCCCTCTCCTTTTTTTTCCCCCTTTTCATTTGTCACTCTTATCACTCTTACCGATGAATATACATCGTATAATTAGCTTTACTCAAACATCTTCGGCATCTTCCCATTATCATTATTCCATTATCATTTGCGTTTATCATTATCATTGCCAATGTCATAATGTCGTTATTGTGTTACAAGAGTTCAAAGTGCAGCGTTTAATCGAACGAGAGTTATTAAAATTCTCTTTGACCGCAATTTTTCCTATCCTAGCCTTCAATTTTCATACCGATTTTCATGAATTTCCTTTTCGTTCGGGCTTCTTTATTGAATTTATCACCCTTCTAATGCATTTTAAATTACTTTGCCGGTGTCTAGTTTACTGGAAATTCTACAATGTCGTGTATGCATGTATTCTGCACACTCCCCCACCCCTCCGACCCACCTATCCCCCGCCCCGCCAACGGGGATGCCGCTTTACGCTTGTCTACCATTTTCTTCGAATGTAAGCGTAACTTAAATGATTTTCAAAAGTTTCCTCGCAACGCAAACAAATATCAATATGGGAAAACGTCTCGGTATTGTTAGGCAATAAAAGTTACGCTTTCCACAAAACCAAATACGTACTCGTTAACTCGATAAATACGATTACGTATACATGCGATTAAAGACCCGTCAGCTCTGAACTTGGAGCGTCTATTTAATCCGATGAATTCGCCCGAACTTTTCCTTTGCTCTTCATATTTCTTCGATTCCGAGAGGCGAGTTTATTAAGGAACGACGACATTTCTCGCCAATCATCGCATTACCATCCTTATTATTATCGTTAGCATTTGGGCTAAGAGAAACTTCAGGCAAATGAGGCAAATTAAACAATGGACAGATGGTCGGGTAGTCTAGTCTAACGTTAAAATAAGTCGTTGTATTGAATTAATGGTCTTTTAGCGACTAGTTCCTCGCCGAAGGTAATGATCCTCCTTCCACGTTATTATTTCCGTCGTCGTAGGATACTTTCGGATGGGTTATCCGTGGGGGTGGGGGGGCGGAAATAAATAGAGCGGTCAGTCGCGATGGGGAAGCTTGAAAGTGGCGAGGCTTGAAAAAAATGTAAAGTTAGTAGTAAAGTAACGGGTAAGTAAGTAAATATTGAAATTCAGAAAATATTAGGGCGACAAAGCGTTGTAAAAGAAACGAGGAGTTTTATATCGCTATCGCTTAGCGCTTTCCTGCGGCCGCAAATAAAAGGGAGCTAAAATCGAGTTAAAAAAAAAGAAAAAAAGAAAAAAAGAAGAAGAGAGAGAGAGGAGAGAAGGAAAGAGGGAAGAAAGGAAGAAAGAGCAGAGCCGCAATAGCTCGCATTATCTGCAAAAGCGGTGACTCGATATCTCTTTGGTACTTACTCTTCCCGAACAATTCGCTTTCCGGACGAGATCGTACCCTATGCCTACAATGTATCTATCTATCTACAATATATACATATATATATATATACATTTATATATATATATATGTATATATTATATCGAGTTCATAACGAACGTACACTATCCAACTATTCGACTACGCGATAATTTATTGTCAAAAGTTAGTTTTGTACCGAGAATTCGACCCCAGGGATATGCTAACACTCATTACGATCTATTATTCGGCATTGATCCAATGATCTACCGATGTAGCTCTCTTTTACTTACAGAGTAAGCGCTGTTATTGCATAAATTTTCACGAAACGGAGTTTCTCGCGCCTCTGTAACATTTACATTCGTCTACTCGACGTAGCGATAAAAATAAATATAAATATTCGCTGCGTTTAATCATACGATTAATAAAATTACACGACGTAGTTATTTAGTTAATCTTTCATATAAAATTAAACATGATTAAACATGATTAGCTGTAATGTTTATCTGCGCCCTAATAAATACAATTAGTCCGTTAATTCGAATATAAAGAATTCGAAATAATGATAAATTGATAATGTACGGAAGAAAAAATGCGTTATTCCCCTCTGAAATATATATATATATATATGTGTAATGTTTCATAAAGACCAAAACATTGATATGCGCGGAGCGTAAAATGTATTTACTAAGATTTAAAAATGCGAAACTAATTTATTAAGTAAATAAGAAAATAATGCTTACGGAATATAATGTATAATGTATTTTACTGCTAATCCGCGAAGAGATAATTAAATTTTTTACCTCCCCATATAAAATGTATGCATAATAAACAGATATACTATTTGAAAGTGAAAAACTCGCTAACTTTACTGTACGTCTACGAAGACTCAGCCACGCGTACAAATATATACGTATATAATATATATTAACTTGGCCTCATGCGCGCACCTCTATCTATTTATATCAATATTCTCCGGTCATCCGATTTTATAAAAAGAATAAAAAAAAGTAGTGAATAAATAATAGTATATTTTATAGGCTCGGCAGATAAATATTTTTCGATATTAAAAAGTCGGTGGGTTGGGGTGGGGGTTGGGGTAACGGGAAAGGGGTATAAGAAGAGGGAAAAATAAGTAAGAATATAATTAAGTATCGGTCGCATGAGCTTACGGACGGAAAGAAATAATTTATTATTGATACATGAGAGACGGGCATCGTGTTTATATCTATTAATCTAATGACGAAGGAGAATTTTCGGTATTCCTCGGTATTTCGTTGCTCTATGCGGCCAGACATTGTAAGCCGAAAAAGAGATCGATGACGGCGAGCTTCCCGGGACCTGATGCGGGAGCCGGCTTTTATAAATATCAATAGATTTGAAGATTCCAGCCTTAATAAACCGCTTAGCCGGGCTTTATCATCCGGGGATGGGAACATTATTCCACGCTTTCGAATAAATCGTCAAGCGACACGTGGTCAACTTAATAATGAAGTTATTTAAGACAATTAGGCTGCTCGGGTCGCGTTAAAAATGGCGACGACGGCTAATGACGATAAGATAACATAAGATAAGATAGGATCAGATGAGATAAGATATGATAAGAGAGAGAGAGAGAGAGAGAGAGAGAGGGGGTGGGAGACAATGAAAAATCAGCGAAAAAACGGTGTCGCGGTGTAACGGGGCGGGTGGGGGCGGAAGGGCTGAAAAATAGGGCGAGTGGGTGGTGGGTAGCAGTGGTGGTCGCCATCGTCGCGGCTGGTATTGAGAGCCCGGCTGGGAAAACCCGGTTTTCCACGGGCAGTAGCCGCCGCGAAAGCGGGACATAAAAGACAGAGGCGCGAGTTTTATTGTTTTCGCGCGTCATCGATCCTCTGTACCGCGACGAATGCCGCAGCCATGAGCGACAGCAGCGGCGGCAGCTCATTGTCACTCATCCGGATCGAAAAGTAATACTAACGAGGGGAGACGTTACCCCAGTAACCTCCCGGTACACCCTCGGCCCTACCAACGAGCCCCACGCAACCGACGAGTAACGAGTTTCGCTAAAACCACCCTCGAAGCACACGGCCTTTTAATTTATCTGTCGAAATCCTTTTTCTTCCCACCCCCCCCCGGCGCCTCCCCCTCCGCTCAACGTACGGCACGGCCCCTGATTATTTTCGTCCCTGACCTACCCCCCCCCACTCACCCCTGCCCCTAAACTCTGAAGAATCTCGATGCATTATTACGCAGACTCATTATGGGCTATTATGGATTTTCTATTCCATTTAGCATTTAATTAAGACCGTCCGATCGATTAAAAAGTCAATTTCATAATATTAGAAAGATATTTTCACTTTGCCATAATTTCCAGTCTTCGCTTTAACTAATTGCATTTCACGTTACATTACCCGCGGATGTATTATTTACTTGAAAGTGACCTGTCACTTTCAAGCTCATCGATTAGATCCTTCGATCGAATAAGTCCATGTGGATATTCCATAACCATTATCCGTTGAAACAAATTCGGCAATTATTTCAACGCGTTTAATTGATTTTTAACGTTCGAGCGCATGAATCTGCAAGACATCGGGGAACGATAACCGCGTCTGCTGTTCTTTTGTTTGGAGTCTTCGTAAACTAGAAACTCTAAGAAGCGACGGGGATGATCTACAACTGACTTGCTATATAATTTTGCTCGTCGCTCGCAAAGAATTGATTGCTTTTCAACAAAAAAAAAAAAAAGAAAGAAAATTTCCATATTCATTATTATAATTCTATAATTAGTTGCGGTAATTACTGAAAATCCATTCTCTCTCAAGTCTGATAATTTTCTACAGAAATCCGTAGGAGTTTCCCCCTTTTCCTTCTTTTTTTATTCCCCATTAAAAATTGATTTCATTAATTCAACCGATTAATGAAATTTTCAGAATAATTTTTACACGGAGGCTCTTTTTTTTTTTTTGTCAGACAGGCGTCGCCATCCACCTGCCCCCCCCCCCCATGGCATTCCTTCATATAATTAACCGGTCCGTGCACGCATACATAGAGACGCGACCTGTCGCTCTATCTGCAACAATGTAATATTACTAATTAAAGTTTGAGTAATAAAATTCTTTGGCCTTTTACAACGCTCTCTTCGTTATTAGGGCACGCGTAGCGTTAAAAAAAAAAAAAAAAACATGGTAAATATTAATTGATCGATGGTAGCGCCGACAATTTGAAGGTCGTATAATGAATATACATTGAGGAAGTACATTGAGAATATATTATTACTCTCCGATCGATTACAAAAAAAAACATACGATTGCCTTAATTATGTGCATGCACGTTGGTGTCTCTGCTAGTGCTTATTGTCGTCTAGAATGATCCTAAATAATAGAAGAAAATCTAGTCGTCGGTTTTAATGCTCAGTCATTAGTAATAATTATTAACCTTTAATTGGAGACGCGTCTCGTCATATACGGAATTCCCTTTAATTCTTAACAACGCCAAAAGTAATTGTCCACTCGAGTATGAATAAAGTCTTCTTACGAGTTTCCTTCCCGCCCTTCGATAAGCCTTCGTGTAATAAATTTATTTAGTAATATTACATACATCTAATAGATAATAGTCGTTAAAATACATGTAAAGCTCAATATAATTCGATCAATCGATTCGATTTCGTTGGGCGTGTACATTTAACCATTTCACTCGTGTGGCGTTACATAGTTATTATTAATTATTTATTTATTCGAATACCGTGGCTTCTTTTCTCCTTTCAACGCCCCTTAACCGATTTTCTTCTCTTAACCTCTCCTTCTCTCTCTCTCTCTCTCTCTCAGTCTCTCTCTCACTTGTAATAACAATACGGCCAATGAATACAGTCCCTTTTAATTATTATTCATGGATAATATTCTTCGAGTTTAACTAGTTTCTGAATAGCAGTGAGTGATACGTATGCGTTTCCTGGCTTTTATGAATTTTCCATTACTCCTGCATTGTTTTATTATCTATACACGTTGAGCATAATGAACGCTCGCTCTTATAAATTTTATTCTGCCCTTATTTTTCTTTCGGCCTGTTTCGAAAATCTCTTATCTCTCGAGTAGAAGAAGCCACTCGAACTATAATATTCCGCGCATGTTAAATGAAAATTTCCCATGTTATTTACTTTCGCATAGTTAAGGCTAATGAAAGTCTAGGCAATGTACCCGATATGAAACAAATGTGCAGTTTAGAACATTTTCATCATTCGATTATGGACGATTATATCCTCGTCGCTCGTCCTCGTCGCTCTTTAAAGTAAACGTAATACTTGGTTCGCCTCGCGAACTCGAAAAATCAAACAATCCAATCCAAGTCTTAATTAATTACTTATCAATTTTTTTTGTAACCTGACTTTGCGAGTAGTGAGTTTTGTTTTTTTTAAATTACATTAAAGGAATTACTGTGGAATGGTCCGAGGGCACGAAATCACGACGTACAGGGAATATATTTTTTTTTCTTCGACTTTTTGCGAGAATGAAATTTTTTCCGACCAAGTTAATTTCACGTGAGATGCATTAAGTATTGAAAGGCAGATCGAAGGTTAAGGCATACGTCGTAGGTATTTTGATTTTCAAAAAGAAATACGTCTGGGTCGTATACGTTATCCACGTCAAGATTATATAGCCGAGATGGACTCGTAAAGGATCCGCGCGACTCAAATGGAAGAGTATTATTTATTGGCTTTGTTTTATTCGCCGACTCCTTCGTAGGAAGGGGACGTACGTGACATTTTTTCTCTAATTCGATTCCTACATTCTCCATTCCTCCCTCAATCCCTAATCCGATTTCTACATTTAATTCCCTGTCTTCGAGATCCTTAATTGCACCTGAGTCTCTGCTCTCCCACCCCAGCCCCCATCCCATCCCGCCGACCCTTGCCCCCCAATAACCCCTTGCCGCCCTGCCACTCCTACCTGAACTGTAACTGTGCCCTGCATCCTAACTATTCTTGTACTTACGCTTATTCTCGTATTTACTATCCCATCCGTTTCCATGGTAGCCGCTGACTATTATAATACAAGGGACAGCTTCCCCCTCCTCGACCTCCTCAGCCTTTACAATATGGAAAATATCCTCCACGTACAATACGACTGCGCGTAGCTTATTTACCAGATGCTTCTCTACGACTACACGATAACAATAATAAATTAGATTCTAAAATCGAAAGGTACGGCAAATTATTACGTATTGTTGTTTAATAAACCGTCCCCCTCCCCCTCTCTCTCTCTCTCTCTCTCTCGTACGCCTTATGGCAGAGGTTTTTTTATAGGTTGCGACTCGGTGACTTTTACCGCAGTAACTCTGTCGCCGTATCACGTGTCTATTTTGAAAGTAATTTTTCTTTCGTTTAATACTTTGCCGCTGAGCCCGTCTCTTGGAAACATTTTTTTCTGAAATTTCAGAGGAAAAAAAAGAACGATTGCCCCTGGGAATTCTTTATTTCGCCCGTCATTTTATTTGCCTCCTCTCGGTTCTGCCCCCTCCTCCCTCTCCCTCTCCTCCCCCCGCCCGCGATTTATGCAATAAAAAAACTCGAGCGCAAACTGTATTTATATTTCCTTCGTGAAAACAAAATATTTTCAATCGCCCCGTCATCAACTCTTTTGTCCTTAAATACTGGCCTACGGACAATTGGCAAAAAAATTTTTCATCCCCCCCCTCTCTCTCTCTCTCTCTCTCTCTCTCGGTCTGTATCTCTTGATAAAAATCCTGGCAACGGACCCGCCGCGAATAACTCGTACAATGTATGATAAATCGATTATTTGTCGTTAATTGAAGCGAGAGCCAAGTCGCAAATCATCCTCCGGTCTTCGTAGCACTAATTACATCCTTCAGTTTATAAAACCGATTTCTTTTTGGAGGACGCTCGCTCCACAGCGAGTATTTAATATTACTGTAGATATTACGGGTGAACGGGGGAGTGGGGGAGTGGGGGTGGGAGGAGGGGCGCGGAGGTGGCAGATATCGTAAAATGAAACTCTCGGCGAAAGTGTACTTTGCCTGGCTTATCCGAGGGATAGATACCCTGAAGCTATTTTCCCCGCAGTATAGTACATAGAGAGAGAGGGGGGAAAAATACCGAGGGGAGGCGCCGGCCACCTCTAATAATCAATTAGGAGTGCTGAGAGAAGAGGCTGGAAGATCGTAATGGAGCTATAGGAAGTACGAACTGGAGCAAACTACCGGGACACGCGCGCACACACACACACAGACGCGCGCTTGGGGTGTTAATGCAACCGATGGCATGTAAATAAGTCGGTGCTCAGTAGGGGATGTCTCGGAGGAGATTCGGCGGCATGGGACTTACGTGGTCCATCTTAATTGTTATTGGCCGATACCGCGGAACTGGCCCCGTCTCCCTCTGCACGCTTGATACAAAATTCGATTGGGACGGGGTACGGGGGGGATAGTCAGCGGCGAGCGAATAAATAACGAGGGACGAGTTCGGCTCGTAATTACGTGAGAACGAGCGAGTCTGTATTTCGTGAAATTGGATTCGTGGACAATGTATACCAGCAGGCCAGAGTGTCAGTCAGTGTTCTGCTCACCTGTCCCAACCAACCCCTCCGACGGCCCCACCCCCTCTGACTCTCGGCCGAGCTCGGGTATACGAGTATACGAGTCCAGGCTGATTTATCGTGGCAGCCCCTACCGTTATCTCCGTTATCTTAAGTGGAGTCGAGAAATATTCTTTGTCCCGGGGTCGCCCATTCGCCCGAGACTGACGAACCGACCACCAACCACATAGCGAACCATCGTCTTGTTATACATCCCCGATATTCTTTACGCTCCCCCCTCCTCCACCAGACGATAAATACTTTCAATGAAACGACTCGCGCCTATCATCTAATGGTAAATTAATGCCTGACCCTTGGCAATTTACGATTCGTCCTTCCCCCCCCCCCCCCACCCCCCGGACAATCCTGATAATTATTTTGAGCGGCTATTGTGCCAAAATATTCCTGGCATACGTTAAATAATTGCATTTGCCAAATATCGTTGACAACCCCCTCGCTTACCCAACGCGTCCGTAATCAACATGGGAATTGTTAATATCGGTAATATCCAATACGGCCTTTTTATCCTCCGAACCCTTTTATCGAGACTCGATACCCGCCATTTACCTTAAAACATTTTACCAACGCTTAACCCGCCTTTGCTCTGGCTAGCTATAAAAGAAAAAACAACAAAAAAACAAAACAAAACAAAAGTTCGTTACGCGACACTCGTACGATCAAAAATGATCGAAATCCATTGAATATTTGACACCGAGAAAGGCCAAGTCAAACGATCCGTCAAATTGTTCCTCGAGTATTTCAATGAATTTTTCGTCAATAATTAATTACCCTGCGACCGAATACGTTATTGAAAAAATTAACCATTAGCCCCCGAACTTCGCGTGATATAAAGCTCGTATAACAACAATAACAACAATGCCAACAATAATGATAACAGTAGTAAGTAATACGTTGAGGAGCTAATGTAAAGGTCTCTTGGATGGGAAAATAAATTATTTCGAAAGAGAGCTTACAGCATTTCCTACCTCTTTTAAATCGAATGTCTGGAGGGAATCAAGTTTTTAAAATAAAACTCTTTGGTTGGCCGTAAGAATCATCGTCAGTGAGCAGCCTGAGCTTCCAAGCAATTTTAATATGAAAAGGTCTATTGCATTCCCGAGGATATTTATACCGTGGCCGTCGAGTGTTTATTTTTTTTTTTTTTTTTTTTTCAATTTCCCATCTAATGACAATCTTCTTTGTTTCAATATAAAAAAAAAAAAAAAGGAAGGCCCGGCTTTGTCTATAATGTCATCTCGTTAAATAAGACCTTGAGCTGGAATTTACATTTACTCTAAAAATATGTAATAATGTTTACAGGTACGTGTTTCTTGACGTTCAATTACTTTTGACGTGCATTCGCACCGGTGGATGGGGCCGGGGAGGGGGGGGAGGGGAGGGACACGCGCGCGATGTTTATTCATCGTTTCCAGGATACCCGTGCAGGATCCGCTCGCGTACGAGTTCAGGGGTCTTTGACCCACATGAGAGCGGGCAGGGGTAAAACAAACGCAAGGACATCCTGTACGTGGACGCTGAATAACGTGGCTGACCAAAAAACGTGGCTATTGTTAGGCCGTCCAAGGTTGCGAGGGAGAGTTGACCGTCCGAGACTATTGGGAAGAAGTTGTACCGCGAGTACGGGAATGCTGGTTGTGATTTGGTGGAGGACGGGGGTGAGGGAGCAGTACCAGTCGTGGGATGGTAGGGCGGACATCTAGGAAGCGCGGTGGACGATTAGCAGCATCAGCAGCAGCAGCAGCAGCAGCAGCGATCGAGTAAAAACAAACAAGTGGTGGTTGAAGGTGGTCGGTCTCTGGCATCTTCCCCTTTAGCTTTAATCTTTACAACGAAAGCGTATATTCTTCTCGGTTTCGATAAACAGGCATTTGGTCTCGCTTTAAATGACCAAAGCTGTCGTGGTGGAAGAAAAACCCGGCCGGAGGTAGTGTTTTTAAGGTATCCTGCGAGAACGATCGGGTATCCGCAATTGTGCAGGGGAACATTGGTTTGAGAGACCAACTCGGCAACTTCCGAGCTCGTTCGGTTGTGATTGTGCAACATCGGCATTCGCGGCTATATCAAGCGCTATCGAGTTCTCACTCTTCCGGTGCAGTTTCGTCCGGAACGAGAACGGGCGTTAGAATTCCTGGTTGGCAAGTTCAGTGATTGTTCGTCGGGCCGAGGGACGTTGTTCCAAAGTCCCGAACCCGAGCGCTTCCTTACCTCTCTCCCTGACTAAAGACGTATTATCTCCCACCCCCACCCAACAACAACAACGATACGATGCCTGTTGGCGAGCAAAGTCAGGGACAACAACTACTCGCCTTTCCTTTACAATACAACGATGCTAATTCGCCACTTCGCTCAGTTTCGACTCGCTATTCTTGTCCGGATAAATTTTCAAATCAACCAATCAATTGGGAATATAGATTTTTTTACCCCTACATTGTTACGTGTCACCACCACCACCACCACCACCAGCCCCTTACCCTGAAACTTCTTGGGGGTACCCTGATGTTTTTAACAACGTTTGTTGGTCCGATCCGAAAGTAATTGGTAATTATGCTGCCCAGAAGCTCTGGAAACTTTAAGAAAGTATAAAATAACTTTGTATACGTGAATAATGAATGGCACGCTGCACGTTCCCGTAATTCATTAGAAAAGAAATAGCTGAATGCTCGTAGAGACTCGTTTTGATTGGAAGAATTAATTTTTCAACGACGATACTCATGTCTCTCTCTCTCTCTCTCTCGTCGAGGTAAATAATTACAATGTCGTTGATAATTTGTGTTCGTGTGCCAGCGTGATGACGTAAAAATTCATACATCACACACGTACGACCTCGAAGCGAGTACTTCTCCGATCGTATCATCATAGCTCATAGAAAAAATAACAATTACTCAAATCATAAAAACGTATGGTTATAAGAAGAAAGGGGGGAAATATCTACAATTGAGAGGTAAGAAGCATGCGCTGGCGTTTCATTAAGAGAATGTTAACATTATTCTTCGTCAAAGTAATAAGAGGCTATCGAATCATCGTTATTCTTTTTTACATTTTAATATTACAAAGTACCCTTAACGGGCTTATAATTCTCGAGTACTCGTACGCGTGCGCGTATTTATCATTTGTTAAAATTTCGCGTACACGAGAGCGTCCATTTATCTGGATTGCTTTCTATTTCCCGTATTATTTCTTTCCCTCGGCTGACAACTCCTTGACTTTCCCATTCGTCTAAGTGAAAAAGTTCAAAAGAAATATTATCTTTTTAACGCTCAAAGTTCATCACTGCTCTGCATACTCGACTATATATTCCCGACGTTTAAGTATTATTGCTCCGTTTCCGGCTCTCTCGGCTATTACTTTGTCACTCTTCCTTAACTTCAAATGAAACTTAAAATTAACTTTAAAAATTCTTAATTGCTATATGCCGAAACACGTCATTCTCACCCAAGTACTTAGTCTAATGCAAAAATTCGATAGAACGATCTATTCTACTCGTAGCGCCACCCTTCCCCCCACCCACCCAACACTCTCTTACGACAGAGTATTTTTAATTCTTATTTCAAGGAACCGTGTATTTCTGTGCGCACAGATCGCGTGGCTGAATGAAAACGAGAAGCTGCTGAAAAGCGATAAATTAATTTCGACAAGACATTTCGACTTGAATTCCCACCGGAATTCGTTTCAAAATAAGTTTCGCCGTCGAATTGGCGTTCGATTAATTCGAAACGTTAAAAAAATGATGTAATTGACAACTGCTTTTGAATCTTTGTACGATAATACCTAATTCCCTTTGCTAATATAATTTCGGCCGTCCGTTCTTAAATTGAAAAATGGAATTAAAATGCATTTAACGCGGGAATTTTATTTCAATCGGTATTTAATTAATATTATTCTCGGATTATAATTCAAGAATTATGAATCCGTTTTCAGCAATATCTCGGCGCCCCTTCTTTATTCATTGGGATAAAATTATTTTTAAGCGCGAATGTATTTGTAAAGCAATAATAGCCGCCCGAGTGCACGGCTAACGGTGGGGCGGGGTGGGGGGAGGGGCGGAGAATTAGTAAAATCTTTTGAGAGTAGATCAGATCAGATTCTTTTGTGCCGTATGTAGAGTAGAGACGGCCATTTGAAACAAAGAATAACGTGAAAAAGATCTGAAATTATCCGGGGAGCTAATTTTCAATGAAAATTATAGGAGGGATCGGCTTTGGCTCGGTCTATTATATTTCAAAGATAATAATAATATACCGTAATGCCGAAAAGTTTAAAAGAAAAGCCTACAAACAGAAAGCACCCATAGCTTTGTCAATCCTCGATTTTTCTCGACGAATACAACTTCGTTGTATTTATGGACAATCGCAATTAAAAATAGTTTATAATATTTATCTCTGATTTCTCGCGTATGTTATTTATCAATCGCTCGGCCTCGCTCTTTATGCCTCGCTCCGTTAAAAAAGTCCTACGAACCGCATTGCGATCGTCCTTATCGTTACTTAGAAAGGGACTCTTTACTATTAATGATTGAAATTACTTGCGCGCGATTGTCAGACGAATGGCCAAGCGCTTAGACTTAGATTGCGTAAGTGGAAGAAAAAGCTTTCTTGGAATGGATTCCGCAACGAGCGCTTCCAATGAATATGTCAAAGTGTCCGATTTAAAACTCGATTTATTTTCACATTTCCGTCTTTTATCGGGCTTTTCTTTTTTCTTCCTCAAACCTGCTGCGGGGCTTCGCCTGTCCCGGCTTTTATTATTATAATATCGAAATTACATAGTAGCCGAGCCATTAACAGATTAATTACGTATCGACCATTAAAGATCCATTGGATCGATACATTATATTTGCGTATTAAAGGAAATAAATAAATAATTTTTGTTCCAGGTGACCGGGATCGTCGGCAGAGCTGACGTACTCGCTTGCATCTTCTTCCTCTTGTCGTTTCTCGCCTATCATGGGTAAGTCCATTCGGTAACAGTAGCGGGGATTTATATTACAAGTACATTTTAAGTTGGTAGAAAAAAAAAAAAATATCGATCCGGCATCGATTATTAAAAATTTTAAAGCAGCAGAAAAATTATCCAGGCCAACGTGGCTCGCAACGATTCAATCTCCGAGTACAAATCAATGTGTTCGTTAAGCGGGTCAGGCTCAACCGACACGTGACCTTAATTATAACGAGCATCGATATATTTACTAATTGAAATGGCCGAGAAGTGAGAATAGCCGAGAGCGCGGCTTTAACCGAGTTGAGACGTAAACGTAAGGCCGGAGATCGAGGTCCGCGCTGATCCAGCCGATGACTCGCCTCGACTCGTTCGTTGATTAACGATGGCCGATGAAAAGGAGGAAGGCCGGTCGTATACCTGCCCCCTGACGTCACACCCACCCCTTACTTAGCATTCCGCTTGTCACGTACCCACGAGCCACCTCGTTGTTTCATAACGAACGTACCTTTCGATGCGACCCCTTTCCACGCGTGTTTTTAACGAACTCCGACTCCCTCTACCCGCCCCCCGCCCTCCGTCCCAATAACTCCGACCCCGACGAGCATTGTACGTTGTTACGGAGCGGAAGCTCTCATACGTCGGGGTTAATGGGGCTGAAAGGTAAGCTGAAAGGAGGCTCCGCGATCCAGTGAATAAGCCATGGATCGGCGATCGGCGATACTCGTTACACGGCTCCCCCGCACTTATTCCCATCCGATCCGCTCGCGATCGATCGCGCTCCCATGGAAAGAAGATCTTTTCTCCTGCTCCTACATCCCCTACCCTCTCTCTCTCTCTAGCTCAGAGCCACGCGTCCAGATTCGAGAATCTGATGGACGCGATCTTAACTTTTTTTTATCGGAATTCAGAGCGAGGGGAAGCAAAAACAAAAAAAAAACAAAAAAAAATGAAAGGGGAAGTTGAAATGCGTGAAAATCGTTTAAACTAAGCGTTCAAATGGGGATTGAGGGTTGGGGGATGGGAAGGCGTCGAATTTTACGGTAAATTGTTCCCGATTAAATTTTCTTAAAGCATAATTCGAGGTTGTTAATGCTCTTCCGGTGGAAAGTTTCAAAAATATCTTTAATGCACAATGCCGTTTAAAGTCTCTCTCTCTCTCTCTCTCTCTCGCTCTCTCGCTCGAAACTTTTAAGCTTCCCCAATACGAGACTACGCGACTGATGACTGAGCTTTCGTTTAAATGTACGGGAGTCGGACCGACACCGACGCGGCTCTCTACGCGAAATTATCTATTTTATTATAATTCTAAATTAATTCATCCCTGTCAGAGTTACGCTGCACTATAAAATCTTCAATAACTGTCCCCTTTAAAGAAAAAAAAAATCAATTTCATTCTATAAGTAATTTACGTTTACTTATTAATAAAGATAACTAATTTTCCATTAGGATTTGTTACTATTGTAGGGGTAATATCCAAGACTCCTGCCTTCCTTCCCTCCTTCCTTCCTCCTTCCTTCCTCCTTCCTTCCTTCCAGCCGTCGTCGGAGCTTTTATTTTATTAAAATTTTTATAATGAAAGTCCACGAAGGATTTGGATTTAAATTAAAAGTCTAATCTATTTTCTGAAACTCCATTTGATGCGCGTCAAGGAGTTTTTATTCGATCGATCGGCACTTGATTGATACGTTTCAATTAAAAATTTATCACCACTTCCTCAGTCCTCCCGCTAACTTATAATTCACCACTGGATTCCACAATTTCTTATACACAACGTATACACGCGTGCGCATACTTATGCGTACACGTAGGTATAGTAAAATTTTATTTATCGGCAAAAGTTACAAGATAAAATGTCATTTCATTTTACATGAACTTTGGGTATATTGGAAAAGCGCACGCTGGCTTAAAGTTCGGAATATACGTAATCCGAAATGTTACCACCACTACTACTCCCACTGTTTAGAGTATTTGAGTGAATATACATGGCACGGGATAGTGGGCGAGCGGCTTTGAATTTGTTCGAGCATTCGAATATTTCTGAGAAATCTCCGGTTTTTAAACGCTGTAAGGAAAGTTAAGTGATTTTACGTTCTTGTTAAGAAAAAAAGAGGCAGAGAGAGAGAGAGAGAGAGAGAGAGAGCAAAGCTTTTAAAAGTGTATGCTATTAGAGTCGGGAATTGTATTCGCTATTCGAGCGAGCGAAATGACGCCGAAGAATTCTTAAAGGCCTTAATTGTAAGTGGGAGCTGGAGAATTTTTTTTTTTTTTTTTTTTTTCATTTCCCATCTCGGCGCTTGCGTGCCCGATCGAGCTTCCGGTCCTCTTTCCAAAAGGTACCAAAGGAGGAAAGAATGTGTCGGTCGTCGCGTATCATCGAGCGACTCCGAGAGAGTCTTCCGCGGGAAAAACTCTAAATACCTCGTTTGCATTCGAGGGTCAAATAAAACGTCCGTCTTCCTTTATATAAGAATCGCGCGTTTCCTCGTTAATTTTACACTAAAAGTTTAATAACAAAAGGCAATAATCCGCTCGGCCGTCGTAATTCTCGGAATGCTAAACGATGGGATTCGTGAGCTTTCTCGGCTAAAATAATAACCGCGTCACAACAATATATTCCGTAAACGCATCTGCACTCCTACGCCAAGACCTCGATAATAGTTGTCATTGAATAACGAAGCTATAATCTATGGAAATTGTTACGTAAACACGTGTACGTATTGATGAAGCTTTCCGTCCAACGGCGGGACTCCGCGCTTAATTCTGCCCTAAAATTCGAATCTCCGGATACGTTTAAACTATTTCGAAAATGTCTGCCGAGGTCAGGATTCGAGCCTTTTGCGCGGCTATGACGAATATAAATTCAGGGGCGCGTTAGCCGATTAATTTCAGCGAAGGGGGTAGGGCGACACGAATGTTCCATTTGGAAGATTAAAACGATAGATTGGAGCGATGATAGAGAAGCAGCCGGATTCATCTACTATCGATTCCCTCCCTTCTTTTCTTTTTCAAAATCATCGGGTATCCCTGCCCCCGCATAATCATGTACTACTACTTAATCATTCCAATGCTTCCTGTTGTTCTTGTTGTTGTTATTACTACTATATTACTATTACTATTACTATTACTATTATAATTGATTCATTGTATTAGTAACAATAATAAAGCAATGGGTACACGCGGGGACGAAGGTTTAAAGAGTATTTGGAATTATAATGCCAATTAAATAATTGATTGGCCGCAATGAAATCGAGCGATATCGACAATGTATAAAGAGTCGCGATCAAAAGTGATATTACGATTGATTTTTACCATCTTGATCGAGGACATGGAGGTACTGATACGGAAATGTTATTAGAGAGGCATTAGTTGTTGCTTACGTTGACGAACGCGCGGGACTTGAATTCTATTACTTGAGCAATTATTATTAGTAAAATAGTAGTTACGGGTGCCGTGGAGGAACGTTGGCTAATGTAGGATTTAAAAAATTTCAGACAACAAACGGCTTATGTGTGGAGCAGCATCGGCTTCGGCGCCCTATCCATGCTCGCCAAAGAAACCGGCGTCACCGTTTTACTGCTGAACCTGCTTTACGACCTCTGTCGTACTTGGTACTCGATTAAAAGGTAATTAATGCAATTGAACTTTATACGTCTCGTTAACTGCGCGTGCGCCTGCACGATGATTGCCTACACGTCTGTCTGGATGTTTTATGCTCCTTACCGGCACCCTCCTCCTCTTCTTCCTCTTCCTCTTCCTCTTCTTCCTCTCCTTCTTCTTAGATACGAAAAGATCGGAAAAAGTTTTTAACAATATAAATCGCTCCTTTTTAATTCGATTTAATCGAGGAAAGGGGAAGGTTATTAAATTAAAAATTATACCTTCCCCTTGAAATTATCTTTTTAACATACTTACTTACTTACTTACTTACTTACTTACGGATACCTAGATCATACTCGTCCTTTATCATTCCATACCTAAACTACACGAGCCTTTTTATATTTTTTTATACTTAGTGTTGATGTATTCTGATTTACCGTAATTACGTAATGCTTTTAAAGCCGTAGCTTTATTAGAAATTGTTAAAAAAAAAAAAAACCTTCCCTTTTTAACGTAGAGTTGGTTATTATATTTTCGGAATTGCGGCTTACGGGGCCGAGGTGGCGGGGACGGTTGCGTAATTAATCGACTCGGCTATCGCGATACGTTACGTACTCGACGTAAGAATCGTTCCTATGCATTACATCCCACTTCATTTGTATTACGTGCGAAACCCATTCTTATTCACTAGATTATCTTTGTGAATTATTATCCTGTAATGTTATATTATTACGCGATCCTGCGGAGTCTACAAATTCAAATTAATTCAATTGACTTCGTATGTGGCGCGCATTCCGCATTATTAATACGTTCGTATAAGCGCGTACGTGTGAGCGCGCGCGTGTGCGTCTATAAGATTAAGTATCTCAGACTTTAGATATTTTAGGAGAAACTTATTCGGAGTTCCGCAAATATAATATATTGGATTATCCGTATAGTCCGTGTAACTCAAACTTTTCCCTAAATTTCCCTAAAGCTTAGTTTTAGTTACATTGCTTACGACATTCGATTCAAAGTCGTTATTAAATATCAAGCCTACGTGCGGGAGCATTTTATAATTTTATTTATCATTAGTCAGGAAATCAGCCACGGCAAATTCAATATATTAACAATTCCGTATGAATTATCCGGATTGAATGCCTACTTACGGGATAGTTGTACGTAACGCGTACGTAGGTGTACGAATGCTTGCTGAGACCTCGGCATGCTGCGCATAAAGTGCAACGAAGCAGTGGAGTAAAGTAATCTTTATGTGTTGCAGGTCAATTTTTGGTGCGAAATGGAACGACGAGTCGAGGCTCTTCACACGACGCGCCGCTACTTTGTTAGTTTCGGTAAGTTTATATTATTAAATTCGAGGGACGAGGGAACGTTGAAAAGGAGCACGAGTGCAATCGACTGGGGGGGATGGGGGGAGGGGAGGATGGACGGATGGACGGATGGTCGAGTGCTGTTGGAAAGGGTTGGGTAGGGGAGGAAGATAGGGAAGCCGTAGGGAGGCTCGGGATGCGGAGGAACGATCGTCTGGAAATCGCTCGCCCACAGCCGGTAAATCGATACTCGCCGCGGATCGTCTTTTTTTATTATCTCGTTTAAGATGTGCCGTTTTATGTTTACGTCTTTGTTACCGGGCAGACAAATCCCGTTAATGGCTGTCTACCTCCCGTACTATTTCACTTATACCGGGTTCATAATGAAAAGCGAAGTCGCGCTCGCGCGATCCCAATCCCCGCGGCGAGACTGACTTTGACAGGCTGACGGGGTGACGGGGTAACGGGGTGACGGGGTGACGGAGGTGAACGGAGGCGAACGGTCTTTGTGCCGGATGAGCGGCGAGCTCACTATAGGGTCGAGAGATCGTTATAAGTTATAAGAAAAGTTGTCGCATCAAATATTCATGATCGGTGTTGGCTGTCGGAAGAGACTGTCCGGCTCGTTGCCGCGCGCGACTCCGTAAGAGCACCGGGGAGCGGGGAGCGTTATTCGAGACAATAATACGGTTTAGAATTGAGCCGTCTAAATTAATTCGCAGCCATAAAAAGGCCAGGAAAGTGCCGAAGAGCGGGAGATTTCGATCATCCCTGCTACGCGCAGCTCTCTGCCACGACGAAACAGAATAACCGGCAGCGATAGATATAGAGATATAGAGATATAGAGAGAGAGATAGAGAGAGAGAGAGAGAGAGATAGGTAGATAGAGGAGCGGGGGGGGGAGCTGAGAAGGGTAAGCCGGAGCTTGGTGGGCCTTTCGCTTAAGCGTACGAACATTTAATGGCTCCTCGTAAAACCTTCGAGGGTCACGTGCGGATTCTCGTAACCTGTGATTGACTTCTTCTTCTTCTTCGTCTTCGTCTTCTTCTTCTTCTTCTTCTTCTTCCTTTCTTCCTTATCTTGTGGCCTTTGAAAACTTCATCCCGCTATACCGGGATTCCTTCGTCTCTACCCTCACGTCCGAACTTTTATCCCTAAGCTCGGATCCGTTATCCCCCTTATCCCCCCCCCAAACGACTCCCCTCCCCCCGACAACAAAAAAAAAAAAAAAGGAAAAAATTCTCCTCCGACTCTTTACATATTTAAAAGACTCGACTTCGTATTAATGGCAGACAAAATCCTTACAACAGAGGATGTAGCCGGTGAAAAAAATAGAGGCGCGAGCGCACGTGACGAAGAAGCACCGCGACCCGCTGAGACATTTTGGAAAAAACCTTAGGAGGGTCGAAGATTCTGAATTAGCATATAAAGTGTACCTATTCTCCTGTTTCCACTGCAGCTTTCCCACTGATCTATAGCGGTTTCCCTCTTACCTTCGACTCCGAGGATCGCGGACGCCGAGCTTCCAGCTCTGATTATAAATATTCCGCAGTGCATAAAGCATAGTGTGCTTCAGGACCATCAAAATCCTTTTATTCTACCTTTAAGTAAACGAAGTTTATAAATTATTTCGACAAGGTATGAAATACCAATGGCAACCGGGTATAAATAATATTTATCGGGCCGTGCGAAATTCCCAAGACTTTGTTAATGCATCCCGATAAGCATTGTTTATTTAAATACAAAGATTAAACTGCACAGGAATATTTCAGGCTCGAATTTACAATGATTTAATTTTCTTTATAGCAACAATCGTGATATTCGTCGTCCTTTATTACAAAAACAAACAAACAAAGAAAGAAAAAGAAAAAAGAAAACAGAAAAACGTTCAATGTTCCGATGAGTATTTTGTATTTATATATTTCATGAGGAATAATAGCTTTTGATGGGTTTCCAAGTAGAAGTACTCGATCATTACAATATAATGGCTTTGGGTGGTAGGGCGAATGGGGCGAATAGGGCGAAGCAGGCCGTAGCAAGGAAAAGCTACTGAAATTTTTATTCGAAATAATAAAGAGCGCCTAGGAGTTTCGGAATGCAATTACGTCGAGGTGGTCGGGTTGGGGGAGGGGAAAAACTAGTAGTACAGCCAGGGCGAAAGGAGGTGGTAGGTAGCAACGCATAACGAGGATATTTCAGCGGACCCCTTCATCGGCTTTCCATAGCGGCTACGCATTCGATTATACATTCGCGGGATGCGGCATCGTGACGCTCAAAGGCAGTGCCTGCAGTGCCTGCGGAGCCTGCAGACCTGCGGAATCGTGCACAAAGAGCAGGAACATAGGATATGAACGATTAACGGCCGTAGGTAGCATCAAACGCCCCGTGTGTGTACTCGGTATCACGTGAAAGTCGTGAAAGCGCGCCTTTCCAGTCCCGGCTCGTGCTATCGCCCCCGCAAACTCCGACTCCCAAAGCCTCCCTCCCTCCAGCCGCCCCTCCACCCCCCTACTCGCCCACCCATCAGCTACCGCCGCTAGTCCGCCGCTAGACCGCCGCTAGCCCGCCACCAGCCCTCTCCCTCGTATAATACCCTATGAAACACGGACTAACTCGTCTCGCTGAATGACGCTCGAGTTATGCTAATTTATGCCGGGAACTGAGCCGGAGAGGACCCCGCGCCTACTGCCACATTACCCGGCCTTCCCCTCTAATGTGCCGCACGACCCGCCCACTTTTCGTTCTCACTTACCACGAGCCCCGAATCCCGGCAGTCTCTACTTTCCGAATAGCGTTCTTCAAAATTTAGCGCTATCTTGCACCCTCCACCCCATCCCTCTCTCCCTCTCTCCCTCTCTCCCTTCCTCCCTTCCTCCCTACCCCACACGCCATTACACGCCCTCCTCACATAACGCGACTTCCTGTCTGACCAATTCCTGCTTTTTTCACTTGCCTTGTACGCCCTCTATTCTTCTATTCCTCTATTCTCATTCGAAAAATTACTCAATACGTTAATACGACGTTCTCCTCTATATTACTAACCGAATACTCTTCTGTATTCGCAGTACATTGTATAATTATTGTTATCTGTAATTCGCTTTAACCGCCCTCGATGGTTCTTACCATGACAATATTGACAGGATAATACGCTTTACTTAAACTGACATCCATTGTATTATAATATCTTTTTGGCGACAATTTTCAACTTAATGTGCACCAAGTATGTCAAATAATAAGCAACTTTAATAATCTAATTCTACATTAAATTCTATTGCTTCTCTTTCACGTTATAAGAAGCGATGTATTTATACCACATTATGCGGATAAATACAATGACGCTGTAGTATACCGATAAAGTAAAGCATACGTATATCCAGCTATACGAGCTATTTAGAATATAACTGTAAAACGATTTGCATATAATGATCAATTTCGCATAATTTTTTATGAATTACGGGAATACGAAAACCAGTGAAAACGGAAAGTTTTATAGTTTTAAATAATCTACTCGGGCATTATAATAATTCCTAAACTAATGTAGATTATTAAAATTCTATGTTAATTAAAAATTTCATAAACTCGTGAATAATGAAGCAATAAGAAAACGT
The DNA here is from genome assembly GCA_018883505.1 of Ceratosolen fusciceps. Taxonomy (NCBI): domain Eukaryota; kingdom Metazoa; phylum Arthropoda; class Insecta; order Hymenoptera; family Agaonidae; genus Ceratosolen; species Ceratosolen fusciceps. The sequence continues at coordinate 4,131,819 of RCIC01000016.1, forward strand.
ACAAGATTTATATGTATTTTATGGTATAATGGAACACGGTACCTCATTTAACTATATAGTTGTAAAAATAGGTTTTTCATATAAATAAACGCGTTGATAAAAATTAAAGGGAATTAATTTATGCGTATTTACACGAATGATTACATGAATTCTTTAAAATTGTTATTTAAGGCATAAATATTAAAAATGGATATTAAATGATATATTATAAGTTAATCGCAGTCGAGTGATAATTACAAGGATAAATTTGACATAGAATTCTTAAAACGTTACATTAATGTAAAGAAAACGAATAACCCGAATAAGCAGCATGAATTTTATCCAAATCTTCATAAGATTCAATGCAAAATATATGAATATTTTTCAATTATTAAGCTACTCGATGCTTAAGTGATTAAACTTCGAACATATCTTATTAAGTAAATAAATGCCTAATCTTATGAAATAACGTTTAAATAGTTAAAATAAAATTTGATAATGCACGAGTAATCAAATACAATAATGAGGTATAAGGCGATGAGGTATAATTAAAACGTGGCTCGGCTAGAGATTTTCTTTAAAAAATAGCCTGTAATATTTATATGAATACGTTTAATTGGGAGTATCGGTAAAGCGTGAGAGAATAATAAAACGGAAATGATATTTAAGCAATGAAAGTATTTAATCGTCATGGCCGGTTAGCTACGATGAAAGTAAATAAAAACATGCGGGATATTTAGTTAATGTCCGTTGTGGTAAGCCCGAGCTCGTACAGTCGAAAAATCAGATTAACTTTTATTGCGGTAGAAATCGGTCAATCGAGACAGTGACTTTTAATTATTTACAGCTTTTTCTATATTTAATTCTATACAAAGCCGTGCATTTGGCACGCAATAATTGCGAGCCCGTTCACGTGTATCAATAGGTCATCCGTGTGAGGGTTATCAGCTCCTGCACCGCAACGGCTCAGACTGGCAAGCAAACTTTCTACAAATTACTCTCGGCCCAAGTTCTCTTGGGTATATATATATACGTACGTATGGATGTATGGATGTAGGTATATGTGTAAAGGAAACGCTTTTCGAGACAGAGAGTCGGGCGTATAGCCGCGCGTGTTGATTTTCGCTTAAAGTTCTATCATCTTTTACTTCGGGTTCAGTGACCAATCCCTAGTTTGGACCATTTATTCCAAAATTACCGGCATCATTCAAATAGGCGAGAACGGTTCGTTATATTAGGTATAATTAAACGTTCCCCTTTAATTACCCCGGTCGTTCCGCCGATCTCAATAAATGTAATGCATCTCGAATTTACGTGTCGCTCTCTTTCCGGATAATTCTCCGCGGCCAGTTTTGACCTCATTTTCATACAAAGACATTGAATAATATCAAACAAATGAGCCAGCAGATTAATGTCGTGAGGAGCAAATGAGCGAATTCGTACGCGTAAATAAGGTTGATGTAATTAAGCGGAAACGAGGATAAGGAAGCCATTCGGCAACATCGTAGAGAATATAAGAGCAGCTTGTGATCTTTGTAACGTAACGTAAGATATTTTTCTACGGTAAAAGAGACAAAGGTAGAGGAAGTATATCAGTAAACTTGAATTGCAGAGAATACGACGATCGATTGTTTTTAAATATTTAAGTATGGCAAATAATCGAAGGCAGTATAGCTCTGATGAAGAAAAGAAGATTTTTTTTTTTCTTTTAGACAAAACATTTCAAACGATATTGCGACTCGAAAATATTCTAATTTTAAACATTTTAAACGTACGAGTGTTAGTCTTGATTAGAAATATTCATAAGATTGAACTGGAAACCGTAGTTTTGTATTACTGCACAAACAAACGTACTTTATGTGTTCGTAGTAAGATTAGAATTTACCTCGATATTATTCGATTTCCAATTAAGGATTATTAGTATAAGTGTTATACAACATATTGAAAGAAAAAAAAAATAAATAAGAATTTTTGTAGGCTTTCGAGATATTTTTTTCAATTACCTTGAACATTATTTCTGGAATCGTCGTAACGAGTACATGAGAAGTTACTTATGTGTACAAACCGTTAGAAATTCAGGATAATAAGAAGCATTTTCGACACGTTCCTTATGGGTTTTCCTTCTTCTTCTTCTTCTTCTTCTTTTTTCCTTTTTTCAAAAAGAATGGGGCAAAGACTCCGAGGTTATACGTACGACGGTGTACATATGACGTAATATCGATAATCTAAATGATTCTACGTACTGTATTGTACGTAAGTAGGGTATCGTAAAAATTTACGAGTACATTGGCATTAGGGATTTGAGAAGATCTTGAAATTAAGCCGGAACTCAATAACGCGAAGAGTATTACGCGGTCCCGTTTACAATTGACATAAATATTTCATTAGCAAGGAGCCCAAGACAATCAAGTGCAGAATCCTTACTGAGACTGAACTGACTAAAGGAATATAATGTCGAGGAATATTTGGAAGAGCGTAATAAGAATACGCGTTTGAATGTAATTTCGAAGCTCGGCAAGAGGAATAATACCCTGTAATATTATTCTGATGGCATTACACAATTGTCTCGAGCGTATTTTACCCATATTTTCATAACGAAATTAAAAGTAAGTATCCGCGTGCGCCGACCAAGCCAAGGCTGTTTAATGCATAACTAAAGAAAAGCCTGAAAAATACACGGGGCTCGTGGAATTTTAAAAACACGTAACGAAATCTCCGAGTAATTTCAATGACAATACCAACAATAACGATAACTGTAACACAATGCCGATAACAACAACAACAACAACAACAACAACAACAACAATAATAATAACCCATGATGATGATGAGGATGATGATGACGATGACGATTGGAGAGGTAGTTTTGAGGGGGGGCGGGGGTTATTGGGGTTATTGGGGTTATTGGGCCTGCCCGAGCCGCCACGAACGGAATCTTTATTCAGAGTCTGAAATAACGGGGAATTGTGATTTTTCGAGGGACGAGCGTTCTTCCTTAAAGGATTGCTGCAGAAGACGGGGGACGAGGAGGAGCATCAGCAGCATCAGCAGCATCAGCAGCAGCAGCAACCATGCATTTAAGCGAACGGAGACTTTAAACGAGGCTTCCGGGTCTTACATGCCCGCGTTCGTACTCGGCACACAACGTCGTCCGTGTGTATCTACCCAAGTCGAGTGTTTGTAGGCGCTGCGTAATCTACGTCTCTTGCTTACTAAACGTCGGCGGGACACGTGAGGTGAATTTCAACAGCCCCTGGACATAGGGCGGGCGCGCGCGCGCGCGTGCGAGAGAGAGAGAGGGTGAGAGAGGGTGAGAGAGGGTGAGAGAGTCTCGGCATTTCGGTCGGGTTACCTCTACGAGGTTTTGAGGAGGGAGTCCAGGACGGCGAGCGTTACTCATATCCCTCGTTGCCCAGCACCGGGCCCATTAGTCACCCGAAAATTCCCCCTTACCGACCAATAAAAACCACACCCACTAATTGTTATCGCTATCGTATTCGTATAAAAGAAACGGCGAGGACGCCTCCTCCCCCCCCCGCTGCTTTATCTCCCTTTATGTAAAACGCCCGAGGGACGTGAGGCGCATATTTACAAGAAAAGTATCTCCAGCGTGCAATCCCCGTCTCGGGCTATTGAATAAAAAATTCAATTTCAACAATACAATACTCTAACAATTTAATATATTACGCAGCGCTGCGCTGTCTTTAGTCGAAATTCTATTATTTATTGTACGCAATAGTCGCGGCTCATTTCCCAATGCAACGAAGGCTTTATTTATAAAAATTATCCCGCCTCCGTTAGTCTAAAGGGGCCGCGTTTTTATATTTCCATTAGAAACTTCGTTCGAAATATACGCGAATCTTCGCCAATTTTCTATAAAAAACGCTCTCTTGTTCTCTTATTTATTCGAATCGTTAACATAAACGAAAGTAATGAAACACATTTACAAAGTATGTGCAATAAATATTTAAAACGGAATATAAGTGAATTTCTTCTTTTATTTCTTTATTTAATTTATTTATTTATTTATTTAGTTATTTTTGTTTGTTTGTTTGTTTGTTTGTTTGTTTGTTTTTTTTTTTGCATAATTAAAGTCGGAAATGTGATCGTTTCGTTTGAAATTTTTTGCTATTGATTGCCCGAGCTTTCGGAATCCAATAAAAGCAATGAAAAAAAAAAAAAAAGTAAGCGTAATCTAATCAAAATAAGATCATTGAGCTGTACGTAGCAATCCCTCGAATTTTTATGGCATCAAATCCTTTACGTCAAACGTGCCACGTACTTTTTGCCTCTTTTTTTTTCAAATTAAAGCCTTCATTTTTACTCCGATTCGTTCTGTATTAGTAAAGTACAAAGCCAATTAGACTGACACTCGAAGTTTTTTAAGCGCAAATCCATCCAGATCGCTTGAAACACGTTATCCAGTGTCATGCGTAAGTTCACAAAGACTTGATTTATTTCTATATCCTACGTCGAGTCCATGAAAAATAATAACCCCAATAATCATTAGCTTCGAATTAGATCCGAATAATGACAAATAATTGTATTGTAAATATAAAAATCTTAATTAACTCGACGAAAGAATATAATTTGACTGACAAAATAAAATAACATGCGCATTATTGATATTGTTTCGTTAAAATAAGGAAAGATCAGTGGACACTTTTTAGTACTTAACAAAGTCTAAGCAATTCGTTTTGACGCCAATAAGTTAACGGCGTAGAGGATAGAAAAAAAAAAAAAAAAAATACGTATATTTTAAAATTCAGCCCCAGTATTAAGTTAGTTGAACGTACGTATTAAGACAATGAATTAGGAAGTTTGGCCTAACGTCAAAGGCGCACTTTGATCCATTAAATTTAATTCCAATTCTAATATTAATTAATTAAAATTAATGTTCTTATTAAGTAGGATTTAAACTAATGCAGTTTGTTGTATTCTTTAGTTTACTCGGGGCTCGAGAACTTAGGCATGTTTTCTAAGCTCATGAAATTCTAAACTCAATTTAACTCTCGCTGATTCATATAATTATTATAAATAACTCTGCTTATCCGGCACTTGTGAGAAATTTTATCGATGCTTGAGAAACTTTCGTAAATATGTGTAAAATTGATTAAGAATATTTAACAATGTATAATACATACTTTCAGACGCGCTGTACTTTTAATACAGAATTTCCCAGACGCCTCTCTATGATTACCTCTCGAATACGCCAATAGAAAACTATTACATAAGGATATACACACGTTATTAATAAAATAAAAAGGTCTTCTTTTTTTTCTTCTTCTTCTTCTTCTTCTTCTTCTTCTTCTTCTTCTTCTCTTTTTTCCTTGGGGAAATCAATTGTGGACGAGGTTATAGTAGCGTTTACGGGAAATGATTTCATGCATTGAGATGCCCCGAGAGTTAAAAATATCTTGTGCTCAAAAATTCATTCGATAAAGTATAAGTACGTAATGAAGCTGTGTCGGCAATATCGGCGGACAGTACAGGCAAGGATTCTAATTTTCGTTATGATTTTTTCAAATTGAATTTGAATCGGAGGGATTTTGGGATTGCGTGATCGAGTTTGGAAATAATGTCATGTAAACAAAAGGAAATAGCGGGCGGGGGACGGGGTAGAATAGGTCGAATAAAAGATTTGCCGTAACTGCTGGACGGATATTTACTGAAATTGAATTTCTGCCTTGGCTACGTCGTGGTAATATTTGCCTCCACCCCCCACGCCCCGCCCCCTTTCCCCGCCGTTCCCTCACAACCGTCCTTCATATCCCGCAGAGGATCCTTGGCGACACCGGCGCCTGAGCCTAACTCGCGTCCGGGGTCCGACCGCCGTAACCAGATCTTATATGTCATCGATCGCTCCCATAACCAGAGAGAGAGAGAGAGAGAGAGAGAGAGAGAGATGTAAGATTAATAGGGCGTTTTTAAATATGTAAGTCCCTGAGCTCGATCGAGTGCTACGAATTCGTGATCCTCGTAAGCTCTAATGCCGTATCTGTCCAACTGACGATGAGGACTACTGGGAGGGGCAGTGTCCATACGTGGAAATAATTATAAGATAATAGCTGGCAATCTGGCCGACCGAGGCCGGCAATCGATGAGATAATTCTAATGATCGAGCACTGGCATAACTGCAACTTTACTCTACGGAATCTCGTCCCCTGATTGCCATCCTCGTCTATTCTTCCACCATATACTTTTCTCCGGTTACCTCTCCTTCGACCTTTCGACTTACTTCTGTCTGTATATATATACGTATATACGTATATACGTATATACGAGGCCAGCGAGAGCGAGAAGTGGATGGGAGGGTGGAGGGAGTCAAATCTTTCCCGCTTATCGTAATCTCTCGTTTTATGTTTCTCTTTCTCGCCTATTTTATTCCCGTCCTCCTCCTTGCATTTTATTAACCTTCTTCCTTTTTTTGTTGATACCTTGATCACGATAGTAAAAGGAAAGGCGACCTCCGCCGCTGCCGAGGTCGTATCGGGTGTGTTTTATTCGAGTTAAGTAAAAAGGAAGCCGAGCCGTAGTCTCGAAAAATATTCGAATTGAATCGGGCGATACGCGGCCGCTTATCGCTCCTCGGCCGCTATAAAGCCTCTTCCTCCTCTATTTATCCTCCTCTTTTTTTCTCCGCTTTTAAGTCTACCCGTGACCCTCTCGCCCCTACTTTCCCTTTATCCGATACTCGAAGAAACGGGGCCAAATTAAATAGACGTCTCCTCGGAGCTTTCCAGCGAGCGAGCTAGCCAGCCTCCCTCCCTACCTCCCTCCCACCCCGCCTATCCGACTGAAATCCGTCGGATATGAATTCGTCGAATTGTCAGATATTTTACCTCTTCTTGACTCGGCGATGGCTTTCTTTGAGCGAGGGACCGGACGCTTTGACCGTCGTGCCACGGCTATGCGGTCGTGCCCAGCAGCATGCCCAGGGCATCAGCCCGAGACGTCCACGTCTATACTCGACGAGAATCCCTGGAATTCCTGTAGACCCCCGCGACACCGCTTGTCCGCTCGTCGTCACGCCCTTCTGCCCGTACACCATCTTCGGCAGCTGGCCGTGTAAATGCACCCGGATGTCCCGGGTATCCCGTATGGATTTCGTGGCTTCGGCCGACAGTACACGCACACGCGGACGAGAACGCGGAGCCTCGTACGTATAAGAGCGCCCATAATGTTTTCACTGCCCCATAAAATATTCAATGCAGTTGTATTATCGTTATAAGATCCGGGCTATTTTCACGAAAGTTCTCGAAGACACGTTGTTTTCTGCTAGAGTATTGCCTACGAACCGTGGACGAAGTAGCCGTGGAAGTAAGACGTAGCCTGTACAATACAACGAGGGATATCCGATATTCGTACCTTGCCAAATGTTTCAAATCTCTTCTATCCGTGCCATCGAGGGTTATTGGGGTTATTGGGGTATCACGATACGCAATTAAAGTACAATTTCTTTTGGTTGATAAAGACAAGGGGAACGGGTATGTATAGGTCGATCGACGTAGAATCGCTGGCTCGATCCACGTAAAAGCCCTGCTGGGCCGTAAAAAGTATGCGAGACCACGAAAGGCGTCGATACGCCGCGGGTGCGAGATCGTCGTCAGGGTGGGTTACGTAAGAGTCATAGATATACACACGTAGCCGTGAAATAATAATAAGGGAAAACGTCACGAGTATAAAAGCCACAAAAATGACTATTCGTAAAAAAGTTTTATGCCCCATTGTCTATGTTTCTTTGCAGTTGGGCGTCCTTCTAGTCGTGAGACTGGCATTGTTGCACGGCACGCTGCCGAAGTTCTCGCCCCAGGATAATCCCGCTGCCTTTCATCCTTGCTTTTACGTAAGGTAGGTGCAAATATTTATTTTGATTTTCCAATATAAGCTCGAGCGCTTCATCGTACGTCGATTTTCATTAAAAAAAAAAAAAAAACGTAGCCGATGAGCGCGCGGAGAGTACAAGAAATTAAGGATGGATGAAGGGGGCTCAGCCTCTTTACGTCGAAGCGCCATCTTTTGTTAAAATACCGAAACTTTACGTATAAAATAAATTGACGTGTAGCCGAGGAGACGCGACTTACGCCTCCTTCGAAAAAAAATTCCGTCCATGATTTTTAACTTGTATCGCACATTTTCTGCAATACAGCCGCATCCGGAGCCGATCCTTCCCCGAGAAATCATCTCTCCACGGCTGGGGGAGGAGGGGGGGAGAAGTTTTCGATCCGCAGAATAATAATAATAACAACAACAACAATAACGATAATAATAATGTCTGTCGTGCAATTCTCCTCATAAGTTTTATCGGTTTATATACTACTCCATTCGGCAAAGGGAAGGCTCGGCTCAACAAAAATTACATCGGACGCAGCTTATAACTAATAACTAATTGATCCATTTACAATGATCCCGAGAGCTTCGTGTTCCCCTTCGGTACCCGATTCACCCAATTTGCTCGGCTAGCCTACGACTTTTGATCGCACGCGTCCAATACCAACAGGATGACAAATGTCGCCGTTCAGGACATCCGGTGAAACTATTTATGCTGCTATTTTACGGAAAATTCAAATTTCTTCCATCGAGAAGGAACGGCTGCGTAAAGAAAGACTCCCGCCCGACCCGAGCAACGGTTCCTCGATTCTTTATAAACTTCATATTATTTATTAATTTTAAAATCATTTCGGCGCGTTATTAGACTTTCCTTATTATAAAATAATAAATTACGAAAGCGACTGACACGCCCGCGTATACATAATTATTACTATATATATATATATACTAAATAATAGTTTTGGTATAATTAACTGATTTGCATAATTTTTACATAATTTATATGCTCGTCACGACGACCTAAATCCGAGCTCCTTCGTACCATCAAATTATTTAAATTACGTGTCTTTAAAGATAAAATTTCCATGAAATTTTTTACGCGTTTCAGTAGTAGTGGTACAAGGTAGTGGTACAAGGTAGCAGTAGCAGTGGTAGTATCAGTAGCAGTAGTTGGAGAATCGGGTAATTCATAATCGTATTTACTTTTCTTTCGAAGAAATGATTAAACTAACTTTCGTAATTATTGTTATCATTCAATTAGGTTTAAAAACATTTTGGCTCGCGGCTTCTTAACTCACTCGGGAATATGTAATTTAATTACATACCCCAATTAAAAGATCAAAAACAAATAAAGGTATTATTACGCGAGGGAATTCTCGTCATTAATTTCTCTATGTAAAAGTAATTGTCAGTCACTCAGTCAGCTAGTCCTTAATTATTTATTCGCTACGTATTGTTTACTGAAAATAACGAGTCGACCCTTTGCCGTTTAATGATCAAACGGAATTGTCTTCGCTGGTATAAAATAAGCTGGATTCGTCGTGATTTCAAAAAAAAAAAAAAAAAAAAAAAACACGATTTACCTCTGCTGCTAATGTTTTCGCTTTCGTACAGGCACTGTATTCGCACGCGCGGCTGCATGGGGGATGGGAAGGGGATGGGAAGGGGATGGGAGGGGCCGGGGGCCGAGGGGTGTGGCCGATAATAATATTCGCCAGATCCCTCGGCAAAGCACACCGAATCGCACTCCCACACTTTGTAGGACATATACATTTTTCAGAAAGTTGAGCGGGTGTATGGGAAAGGGGGACGTGGGACGGGGGGAGGAGGATGAGGCATAGGTGCTAACGCGCAAGGGTCGTGAACCGCTGGAAAATCCACGGAGACATTTGGTTCCTTTCTGGGCTGCGCTTTTATCTAAGTGCATCCGACGAATCGTAACCGTTTTCGAAGCGACTCGATAGAACGTTTTCACGCTCCTTTGCATCGCTATTTTCATTGCGATCCACCACCCACCCCCACCACCCGCCTCCCCACCGCCCGACCTCGACCGACCATTGTGCAATGAATTTAATACCTCGGCGGTATTGGTAATGCACGGCTCCGAGGCCGAAATTGCAAATTAGAGTATAGCGAATTGTTTTTTATCGATGCCCGAGCGCTTCCTAGCCAATTTTATATTGAAATCTTTACTCTCTCTCTATCTCTATCTCTATCTCTCTATCTCTCTATCTCTCTCTCATCTCGCCCCTTAGGCAGAGCCAGCGATTATTTTCATTCCATAAGCTCGGCACTATGACACATAAACCTATTTTCATAATTTACTATCTATTCAATTCCCTAAGATAGATATTCCCTCGCTGTGTGTAAATATAAAGCTCCGGTTATCCGATAGTATACGTATATGTATGAAAGAAACGGAGGAGGAGGAGGAGGAGGAGGAGGCGGATGACGGGGGAAAAGAGAAAAGAAAAGAAAATGGCCGTCGAGGGGAAAGTTCGATGGGCTTATCCTGTAGCCGGTAATGGTAGACATTTTATTGACCAGCCGTAAGTTGGCTTTAAATGAGTCAAATCGATACGAATCTGACTTGAAAATTTTCGTTCAAATTCCACTTTGCACTTAAGCGCTCCGGGCGTAAGGGTGACGGCGGGAGGGGTTGGGCTGCTGCTGCTGCTGCTGCTGCTGCCGCTGCCGCAGTCGCTTTAATGCCAATGACGAAAATCGCCGTTTGCCTTTGTTTTTTTTATTCGGAATCGGGAGTTCGATAGGGCGTGGAGGGCGCAGTCGTCGTCGCAAAAGGGGGAAGTGGGCCGACCGGGCCCTCGGAGGCCGGACAGTCCCGGTAACGGCGTCCGATTCGACCGGGGACGACGGTCGGCGAGGGGGACGCATCCCGGGAAGCTAAGGTCAAGATCGTAAAAAATCTAATTCGAGCGGAATGGAAGAGGAAGAAGAAACTCCTTGGAAGCAATTGCCGGGGGTTATGGGCGGGGAAACGGAATAAAAGAAATAGCTAGCGGTCGGCTCGAGCAGTATCAGGAGGTATTAACGGGCCTTTACCCCCGCCGAGTCGGCCCAACGGCTCGCTGACTCTTGCTCCCGTCCACGGGGGCAGAAAAATGGCTTTTTACTGCAGGTCGGGAATGAGTCGGGAGGGATGAGAGAAGTATCGCTCGCTCTCTCTCTCTCTCTCTCTCTCTCTCTCTATCTCAGTCAGTCGGGTGCTTCGATTCCCGTGTACCGGCCGGGGCGTAACCGACCTGATGAGGACAGATAGGGGAGGCCGGCGGGGGAATCGGCTCTTGAAGTCGATCGTATAAGCCACGAAACCGAGCTTTCCCCGTAGTCGGGCTCCCGTAGTAAAGCCATCGGTCGCCGTTGCTGTTTTATTGGCCGGCTTTACATTTCGAAATTCCCGCCTCTCCCTCCCTCTCTCCCTCTATCTATCTCACTCTGAGGCCAGGGTTTTACGAGCGCGCACGCGTACTCGTAAGAAGCCTCCGCTTCTTGTAAAATTATTGCAATAATAAAAGGAAAAAGTTTTCCTTTTACCTGAGAGAGCCTTTAGCGGCATTCGCGGCGTAACCCTGGGAATTATATAGATCGCGGTTGGATCGCGGTTGGATGGCGGGCGAGGGAGGACGGGAGCCTTGGAGGAGTACGAGGGTAGAATTGTTACGAAGAGGAACGAAAGGGATGCTAATGCCGAACGGGGCTCGTTCTCCAGGCCATTCTGTACTACGCATTGCCGATTTCATGGGCGTTGATTTATTGTATCGGTGATCGCCGGAACGTCGTCGTGGTAGCAGTAGTAGTAGTAGTGGTAGTAGCGGGTGAGGCCTGGTGAGCCTTGCCGGCGCGTAGTCCCGTTGGGCTAGGAGATCGATGGCGGCCGCGCGGATTCGCGGGTTTTGCAACGACGAGCTATTTCATTAGGTTTATTGGATTAGGAATAACCCGGGGACTCCGGGGCATTACGCCTAGGCGATGTTCTCCGCGAGCGCCTTTTCAGCTTCCGCTTAAAGCGGAATACGGCTCCTCCGGCTCACTTCATCCCCGCCCCTACCACCACCACCACCACCACCACCACCAGCAGCAGCAGCAGCATAACCCCGCCGACCTCCTAACGCACCAATGCACTTAATGCACTTTAATAAAACGTCTTTGAGTCGGTGCAAGTGGCTGCGAGTGTCCGCGTATGAAAGGAGAGGACAATGCCGAAAGAGGTCAGGGGGGTGGTGATGGGGGTCAGTGCCCACTGCGCCATTATCTCTTTACGCTTTACAGTTTACGCCCTCGTATAACCTCCCGAATATATCTATACCTACGTAAACGCATGCACGTATATACATGTACACACACACACACATATATATAGACATAGGTTGGACAGCTGAACTGCTCCTGGCGTTTACAGGCGCCACCGACGGCCTGTTAGCACTGGGTCCGGCGCGCATTAATTTCACCCCTATCAGTCCGTTCAGCGGCGGGGGTGGAGTAGGAGCCGATGGGCGAGAAGCGGCGGCACTAGCTATCTCTCTTCCTCGGGCCTGGGCGCAAGGACCAGTTTTTTTTTTGTTCTTTTATATATATATATATATTTTTTTTTTTTTTTTTTTTACCTCGTTTATTGCCGCGACGGGGAGTCGTTGGCCGCAGCCGGGGTATATATATATATATATATATGGGACGGCCTTTTTTATGGCCCCGTTCTGGTCAATACGCACTGGGCCGCCACTGTCTTATCCAGCCTCTTTACCGTCCCGTTCCACTTTGGCCGTCCTTACGAGGCCGACCCCTGTAAACTACCTTTATACGTATATATATATATATATATATATATCCATACATATGGGCTCGGATGGCTTCCTTCGGCCCCGTCGATCCACCGAAATTTCATCCACCCGCGCTTATTGAAGAGCCGACGCTTAATTTTAATTAACGGCTCCTGTTCGACGGGGCGGTTAAGGGTTAAGGCGTGCTCTTACCGAGCCCGGATAAACGCTCCGGAAGCTCCGGCGCCGAGCTGTTAATGGACTCCCGAAAAAGTTATCCGGTCCGCAGATTGATTATCGCTCGAAATTATTAATTCACGACTCTCGACCGAATTAGAGATGGCTTTTAATAATTATCGCCGCCCCCCTTTCGACTCCTGTCCGGATTAACGCTCTCTCCCTCCCTTCCACCCTCCCTTCCCTCCCTCTCTCTCTCTCTCTCTCTCTCTATGTCACTCTCTCAATTAGTTTTAGAGCAAAAGTTTGAAACTCAAAACAGTCACCCACTCGCCGCGCTCGTTAAATATTTCACTTGAAAATATCGCGTATAGAAATAGAAGGGGCAGAAGAGTACTCGATTTTTCGAGCGGAAGTGGTGGTCAATGGCTCCGTGACCGAGGCTTTTTTGACCGATGGAGGACGGACGGAAGCCTTCGCGATTTCAGCGGGGCGATCCCGATCGTGGCTCCGACGTAATCGAGAAGCGAGCCAGATTTCGCTTGGCGAAGGGGGGGGACGGGGTTCCGTGGCATGACCATGGCCGGATATTCCTCCCACCCGCGCCCCCCCCGCCGACTGATTAATGTTGGCCAAAGGTGTGCGTGCGCCCGCCCGCTCCTCCTCCGCGTTTATCATTATTTCGGAGACTTGTGCTAGTCACCATCTCCTCCTCCTCCTCACCCTCCTCCTCGCCCTCCTTCTCCCCCTCCGCCCCGCAGACTCGCTCCTTCGTAAATGCCTTCCGACTGCCTTTATATTTTCAGCATTATGCATTATGCATTGCTCCCCCCCTCCCCCCGCGGCCGCCACCGCCACCGCCGCCACCGCCGCCACCACCACCTCTCGACCGTCGTACTTCTCTCCGACGTTCCTCCGTAACTCGGCAACGCACCGACCCGTACTTTCCCTAAGTCTCCGGAGCACTCTACCGGCTCTGCTATTTCAACCCTTACGTCATCTCGGTACGCGTCCTCGCAGTTATACACGCGCGCGCACGCGTATATATATATATATATGTATATATATATAAACGTAAGGATGTATAGGCGAGCAAGTAGAATCATTAAGCGCAGTGCGCCTTAAACGATGGCGCTTCTATTGAAATTTAAATATCAATTAAGCCCATTCATCGATTCATCGCCTCGATGCTCTTTTTCTTCCGACGCTGGATAATTAAGAAAAGTTTTGCCATGCCCGCTCCCCAGCCCGCTCCCCAGCCCGCTCCCAAGGCCGCCGCCCGCGAATTTATCGTATTACTCGAGTACACTGAGTACCGCCGAGTCTATATTTCTCGCCAGTTACAATGCCTGATGAATATTTATTACGGCGAATAAGCTAAATGAATAATCAATGCTCGACTCTTTTCATAAATTATTTATTGTTATGCTTTCTCTCTCTCTCTCTCTCTCTCTCTAAATACTTTTATTAAATTCCCCATCCTACCCCACCCTCGGCCCTTCACCCTATCCTTATTATAATCCAATACAATACCGAGCAGCGTTTTCTACCCCGTACAGACTACTTTAATTCATGGCTTTCATGGCTAGAGAAATTCTTAATCACCTAAACCATAAAGATCATTTCAACATTTCAATTCTATATGATTTATTTTACGTTTAGCGCTTCCTCGTTTGGACACAGAAAGATAAGAAGGAAGCTTTATCGTGTATTTTGTATATTTCTAAGTTCTGCAAAGTTATTCATCAATAATCCTTGAAAATTATTTTCTTTTAAATATTTCCCCACCAATAGTAGTTTGTTCAAAAAAAATTGCATGTACATATACTGTTCAAGATGATTTTAATTCTACGTAATATACCATATATGCTATTGCGAATAAAATGTTCGTATTTAGATTGTAATTGAGCAGAAATTTATATTTCTAAAAGCAACTCTTGGGTCATCGATCCCTGCCTTTGAAACGATAATACGTGAAATGTCGTTCAAACGGTGATAACGTCTCGAAGGTAACCGGAATAACGTATACGATGACCTTTAATCTCGTCACTTATACTTCCTATTGCGACATTACGTGGATAATAAATTTTTCAACTTCCCTATTAAATATTGCCGTAACTTACTAGTTTTTATCCACGCTCATCACTATATCACTGCTCGGATATACAGACATTACGGAATCCTTTATATGCATTTAATGCCAGCGAATACAATACAATTGTAACAAATGGGATTTCTTAATTTTATTTTTATTATTGCACAGTACTAAACGTTAATTTTTAACTCAACTTTTTATTATTCGAATCTGCAACTTTATTAATTAATCTATCGAAATATAATTTGCGAAAATTCCAATTTTAATGATGAAATTCTTTCTTTAATAAATTCTTTAATTGTAAAATAATCAAAATTACTTAATTTTTATTTTGTTTAATTATATGCCGCTTGGCCTTTGTCAATAAGCTGTTGAGTAATTATTTTTTTTATTTTTCTTTTTGCCTCTTTCGGCACTATTGCATATGGCTTGGAACAGTTCATTATATATACAAGAAAGTGTCCAATATTCGGAGATAATTTTACTTTTATCACGTGATTTTAGAAAATCTGGATAAACTTTGCTTAACGGTTTCAACTTAATCCAAAGTACAGTTTGCATTCTTTCATAAAAGAACGCTTATAATAATATATTCTTTTCTCTGACAATATAGACGATAAGAGAATACATTTGCTATACAAATCACATTGAAAACTTTATTATATTGGCTGTATAAAAATTAATCTTTTGCCATAAAACTATTAAAGAATCGTAAAAAGAAATGGCGAGTAAGTTCGGTATTTAGGAAATTAAAACGATTTGGATTTTTAATACAATAACTTTGACTTCGTGTAGGATGTAAAATCTGTATGGTATTAAATAGATTGAATCTAAAATGATACTGTTATAATCCAATAACGAAAAACTGTATTGGACATTGATTCACCATGAAGATATGCCAATATAAACAAATGTAAACCTATGCGTTTATAAAACTAGGGGCCCATTTTAAGGGAAACTTGTACATTTGCACGTGAAACCGTTATCGATTAGAAATATATACATATATATACATATATATATTATTAACGCTTGCATTTAGAAATGCTGAAAGTAAACTTCTGTTAAATAGAATGAAGGTAAACAAAATTTTTCAAATATTCGACATTACGTGATAGAGAAGTGGATTCTATTTTGAAGGGATACATAATGGAAGGGAGAAAGTGGTGGAGTATACGTATGTTCAAAAGGATTGGGGAAATAGACTAATAATAAACCTTCGTGTATCTAATATTTTTTGCAAATTCGTTTTAAAGTTTAAAATATTTTCAGGGAACTTTAAATAAACAAAGCCAATACGTATATATATATATATAAATATATGTAACGAATTTGCAGTTGTTCGAGCGTCGGCAACAACTCGATATTTCAATAAGAAGGAGCGCGTAAAGGAAAGACTGTAATGAAATAAATAATACGTAAGGCGAATTAAAAATAACTTTTGGCTTAAATGAATGAGTATGCGAGTATGTAATACGGCCTTTCCGGTTAAATAACCAATGAGAATGAGAGCGACATCAGGATTCGCTAATTCGGATGTGAGCGTCAAAGGGTACCGAAACTGACCCAGATATATACTTACTTTCACGATATAATTCATGCCGGCCCGGGTAAGGGACGGAGGCAGGGAACGCGGTACGCGGGATAAAGAAAGGTGATCGAAAGCGGGGGCGGGGGGGGGGGGGGTTAACGGGGCTATCACTTAGAATTTATTAACGGTGGAAAAAGCGGAGCGGGAGAAAAGAAAGGAGTTGAAAATGAGGCTTGACGTTGAAGCGGAGCACTTGGTTCGACGATCCCCTTATAAAACGTATAGACGTCGTCAGCGCAAGCACGCACTGTACCCCCTTCGACGGGCGAATCTAGGTCGATCTCCGAGTGCCGGCTCGCGCCGTCGATTTCTTCGATCCAAGAAAATAAAGCCACTGTTCCGACGATCGGCTATCGTCGAATCGGCTAAATCGATAATTCCGGTCCATTAGCTTGAGTTGGGCCCTTTTCATGTCTCTCTCTCTCTCTCTCTCTCTCTACTCCCACTCCCTCGTGCGCGATACATACACACACACACACACACACCAATGGACGTGGCTATATCGTTGTTTCAGCTACGTTTTTTAAATACGTTTGTATTCTATCCGCTTGACCAGGGCTCTAGCTTTGATCTTCAGGCAGGAAGTTCGAATTTCCGATGGCGCACTCATGGCTGTTGGTTCCCTCAACTGCTTTTACCCCCCACCCCCATCCCCAACTCCCTCGCCATCCACCCCTTATACCTACTCTATTGGTTCATCTTGACGCTGCTTTAATCCTGGACCGTTGGCTCCCACTCTCTTTTCTCGCCCCGTTTCGCTCCTCTATGGCTTATCCAATGAAATTGACGCGTCCTCCTCCTGACTGCATCAGTTCTGCAATTCCGCAGGACGATGGGGTCGACGATGGGGTCGACGATGGGGTCGACGATGGGGTCGACGATGGCCTGGCTTGCTCGTATATACATCACTCGCCTTCAATCTAAATTGATTATTAACGAAATTTCAGTCGCACTATTACGCTGCAGATCGAATAACAACGACAAAAATTCGTGTTAAACCTTTCGTTATACTCTTAATAAAAAAAAAAAAACAAAAAAAAAATCCCTTATTATTTACGCTACGCTTCGTATAAATTTCTAATAAAATATATATATATAAAATTTATAATCTTCAGAGTCTAATAATTGAGAGTTACGGGATCTAATTCTTTAAGTCAATCTAAAATATATACTCTATTGAATAACCTTAATATTTCATTATCCTATGAAATACCGTCTTTTCTTTTAAAGGAATAATATGAAGAATTAATTAATAATATTCTCCGATGGAAAAAAAAAGCACATTATTAATTAACGAAACAGTTCTTATTTAAGATTTCGGCGAAACTATATCGTTAATTCGAATACGCTTTCATATAGGAGTTGAAATGGTAATTAAATTAAAATAAAAATTAGGACTCCAAACAATAAATGCTTAATAAGCCTAAATATAATTTTATATCTGATTCGGGTTTCGTTTTCGTATGTAGTATAATGCGACTGATAAATGGACATACAATGAATATACTTGACGTATAAGCAAACAAATTTTCACGCGAAATGCAGCAATAATTTACCTTTAAAATATTAAACAAATGCTTAAACGGAAATTGTTGTAATGAATTGTTGAGATACCGTTAATAAAACAAAAAATCCGGCGCTAGTAACAAAAATTTACGGAACTCGTTGCGTATATTACAGCAGATAGGATAAAACAATGTTCACATCAGGGGCGAAATAACATTCATCACTAGTGAGATTGTTAATTATCAACAAAAGGCTTCAAGTACTACAACAAAAAAAAAAAAATAAAAAAAAAAAAAAAGTTTCTATGCATACGAGGTAAACATTTAAAAATGGTACTGCGTTGCATTATTTTTAAAAGGAGCGTTCTTTTATCAAATATTTAAATTATTTTTGAAAAACGTAATTGTACAAAATACCATTTTATAATTTAATTTAGGCCTTATTACGAGATTGTATACGAGATTGTGATTGTACTTATAAATGCAGAGTTAAAAGCCAAAGCCAGCAGCTTAGAGACAATGGAGAATAAGCGCAAACCTTGTTTTTTTTCTTTTTTTTTTTTTTTTTTAAATAATTACGAAAAATTTTAAACGCAATAGATTTCGTATTTTAAACACAATTTAGTTTTATAAACAACGCGATTTAAAATTAATACGGACGACCGCGTAATTCAGCTACGTTTAAAGGAAAAAAGAAAGATATTACATATATTAAAGCTTTTTGTCATGACTCGGTATAAGGATTTCAGAAAGGAAGAAATTAAAAATTTAGTTTCTCAACGTGAAACAGGAAAATTACAATTCCTGCTTTCACAAAAACCTGCATTTTATTAGTAATACCCTCCTAGTATAATAATATAACGTTATTAAATTGTGTTCTAAATTGACTTCAAGGCTTAGAAATCACTAGCTTTTGCAATTTTTACAATGACTGCGAGCCACAAAGATGAAATGCGAAAAAAATGCTCACAAATTTCCTAAGCGTATATAATAAATAGGCTTTGTAAACAATGACAATTGCAAAGTTACTTATTGATATTGTTATTAAACTTCTAAATATTTTTTAATTCGATTTAAAAAATAAAGCCGCAAGTGTGTCAATGTCGATCGTATTCGACAATTTGAACGTAATAAATAATTCGTGTTAAAATATTCTTTAATTTTCAGTTTAAAAATTCAGACTGCGTTTTCATTGTGATTTTATACATTTTTTAATGCATTTAAAAAGTATTCTTAGTTACTGAAATCGTCGATTTTCCTAATTGCTCGAAATCTCTCGATCTTTAGTAAGCATCCCGCGCTCCATACGATACATATATATGATTTTTATATCCCAAACAATGTAAGAACAAACATGATATTTTCTTATCGTTATAATTGGGCGTCCAATTTAGTTTAAGGAATTAAACAGCAAACTATATAAAAAAAAAAAAAACATTAACATTATTTACTCCTAAACAATCGTTAAAGATTTATTATTTTATAAATGTAATAGACAAAATTTCATTTGCAAATCGAATATTGTTTCAAATGTTTATGATAAATCAAAGTAAGAAAAATCATACGTTTTTTTTTGAAAATATTTCTCTAATGTTTTTTTACTTACATTGTACGTGCACGCGTTCCTTTATCTCCTGATTATCGTAAATACAAATTTTATAATAACTAAGCAGTATTTTGTACGTTCGTAATGCCTAACGCTTTTTATCTTATATCTTTTAATAATATTTGTTACGAAGGTCTGCAGCAAACGTATAAGAAAGAGTAACACTGGGAACGCAATAGCGTATATTAGAAAAGAAGCTTAAAGCGGATGAAAAATATAATAAACTCAGCGGTGTAGGCATTTGTCGACCTTCAACGGGAATTTAATGAAAGATTTATTTTAATTCGACTTTCAAAATTCATACGTTTCACGAACGAAATTGAAAACTTTAAGGACACATTATAGCATAAATTACCTGGCCCATCTTATATTAATAAATAACGTCAAAGCGATACGTGATAAATACCACAATGAATATTATCAGAAGTACATACAATTGACAATATAATAATAAATGAGCTGTGATTTTTAATTAATTGTGTTTATTGAAATAATAATACTTATTTTACTGTTACATGTAAATCATCCAAAACATGGTAATAAATCTGAAAATATACAACTTGATGGTATTTCATCTACTTGGGTACATTCAAAATAATAACAATCTCATCTTATTTTATAAATATAAATAAGCCTTAACATATATGTTTACGTAGTTACGTTTAACATGTTTACAGTATACGCAGTTGCGGATACAGTCTATTCATATAAACTCAATAAGTTGAGCCATTTTCTGCCAAGATGTTTTGAAATAAACTATAAACTAATAAATATTGGACTAAGTTATTATACTTTTTTTTTTACTATATTTGTTTAGCGTGAAAATTCGTAGTATTATTTCATATTTCTTTGAGGTGTTAGAAATCTTCTAATTCCGTCTCTCTCTCTCTCTCCTCTCGTCTATGATGTATATACACAGCCATATTTACTCGGCACTCTCGACAAAGAAGACACGAAAAATGATCTATTTTTTACCGTGGCTCGGCTAATCGTTCGCTACGTTCTTACCTTTTAATCGGATAGTAATTCCGTTTCTTACTTACAATTTACATTAAATATATCGCGTTAGTTCGTAAAAAAAAAAAAAAAAAAAAAAAAAAAATTATTTTCGAATTTTTTTTTTATCAAAAAGGCATAGCAATATGCACGTATGCACGTATGGATCATGGTTTTTTGTTTTTTCAAATTTTAACTTTCGTTTTAAAGTATAAAGAAATCAGCGAAAGAACGAGCTGAAACCAATGAAGATATTAAATTGAAATTGCTGACCGGGCCGAAAGCTGTATCGGAAATACGTTGCAGAAATATTTTCATAGTTTTTACAGGACAAAAGTTACCGTAAGCATTTTACATTTAATGCGATTCACTTGAATGGAGAAAACACAAATCAATATTAAAATATAGTCACCTTTTTTTTCTTTATCTTTTTTTTCATGTCCGATTGCATGAAAATTATTAATCCGCCTCGATCGGACGTTGTATATTTATTTATCTGGGATTTTTCACTTTAATAGCCAACATTATTCTTTAAAATTAAATAAGATGACCATATTATTCTTCCATAATTGTACATAATTGCTCATAATTTTAAATATATTTCGTTACTTAGCGCATAATTACTGTAATTTACTTTATTGCTGAATTCCGTCTAATATTATTAAATTGTAAATATCAAAGACTTCATTCTCTATGTTGATATTCATTTTTGCCCCGAGTAAATACTATAAAGAGTATAATTAAAAGTTTTTATATTTAAGAATGCACGATATCTGTATTTTACATAAATTAAAGCGCCCGTTTTAATTAACGCTCTTAGTTATA
Source organism: Ceratosolen fusciceps (assembly GCA_018883505.1). Classification (NCBI taxonomy): domain Eukaryota; kingdom Metazoa; phylum Arthropoda; class Insecta; order Hymenoptera; family Agaonidae; genus Ceratosolen; species Ceratosolen fusciceps. The sequence continues at coordinate 4,153,201 of RCIC01000016.1, forward strand.
CGAAATTTATATGGCAGATTGAGCTAAAAATTGTGCTCAACGCCCGTGTTTGAGGTCACGTTATTTATTCGCCGTCTTCTTGTCAAAGTACAGAATTTTAATTTATCAACTATCTTTTAGCAATAATAATTTCTTTATAATTATCGATAAATTACCACTGACATGTGACTGTATTTCTTATCTACTTAGCCGAATAATGATTTCCCTTCAAATCTCAATACTTAAATTACTTAATCTCCATTATTAATGAAAAAAAAAAAACAAAAAAACAAAAAAAAGTAAAAAGAAAAGAAAAAAAAAATAGAATTCCACCTCTATTACGTCCTAATTATATGATTTCCGAGAGATTAAGTATTTTCGCCAGAGAAGAAAAAAGTCCATTGAACTAGTTAAGCTTATTGGAATGTAAACTTGATTCGCCATCACCACCAATACCACGAAGCATCGCTTTTATTCGAGTCTTTCGGTTAATTACTATCCCTCTACCTCAAAAGGGACTATTAATAAAAACAGTTTGGTCAACAGTGTATGCAGCTTCTCGATAAAAGGCCTGTTTTTTTGTTTTTTTTTTTTTTTTCTTTTTTCGAAGAGTTTTTGTAATTTTTTAATAGATCAATAAAAGTTATAAACTCTTGGTGAGAATAAGTATAAACATTGCCTCTGTGGAAGTTTGAAATGAAATTATTTGAATAAAGTTTTACCGAACTAAAGCCATATTTATATACTATTCTATTAGAAATTAAATTTCTAACATTCATACATCAAATATTATGAGTAAAATTAATTGTAAGGGAGTTTTAGTTAAGCGTTATTTCGTAATTTTGTAATTTTATCTTTCAATATCAATTATAAAATCGTCGATACGTACTTCTCATATTTCATTTATACGTCAGCTTATAAATTAATTTAAAATAAATGAAAAATTAATTAATCAGAATCAGCATTGTTGTACGAAATTTTCGGCATTATCCGAATAGAGACACTGGTATTACTAAATTAGTAATAATTTAGAATAAAATCTGATAATTTTCTTAAATACGCGAATTATTCCGGTAATTGATAAAATGCAATCTATTGCAATTAATACGGATGTAACGAATAATCATAACGGGATTTAACGTTACACTTTTATCCACTCTCATCTAAAGTATGAATTATTAGATTTGCATGAATGATCAAGAATTATTCGTGCTGAAATTGGCTTAAACATTCGATCGTAACCCTACGGAAAATTATTATTAGCACCACATATTGCAAAAACGTAGTATTTAAAGGCATCGATTGTAAATAAAATAATTCAAGCCAATTGTAATATTATCGTCATGGTTTCTACATATATTGCCTTTTATTAGAAATATAAAAAGAACATTGGAGGTAAAATAGAATTATTTGTTGCCTATAGCGTTTCCTGTGTCGGGGATGAATTAAATCTCGTTATGAAGTATTCAGAAGGAAAGGAGGACTTCATAGGAGGGGAAGGTTGGGTGGAATATCTCGGATCTCGGTATCCAACGAGAGGATCCATCGTCTATAGCGAGCGGTCGGGCCGCCGTCGCCTTAAGCATCTTGGATGCAAATAAACGTACGGGCGCGAGGGTCGGCGCGAATGAGATGTGAGGGGGGTGGAGTGGAGGGGGGCGGCCTCGAGGACCACTAGCACACTTTTCAGAAGCACAGGTGACTAATTGGACCCTCGCGGTCGCGTACGTAGCCGCGACTCGTTAGTCGTTCCCTCTCCGGTATTCTTAATAACAATCGCTCCCTGTCGGAGTGTGGGTGGGTAAGTGGGTGGGTGGGTGACATTTTTGGGAGCGGGGTGGCCCCGAACTCTATTACTCATCGCGAGCCTTGGCAGAGATTAAATTATCCATTAAGCGCTCGGGTGGACGACGTTTAGTCAGTGCTTGGGGGGTCGGGTCGGATCGGGTCGGGTCGGGTCGGCTAAGCTCGGCTGGTCTCGGCTCGTCTCGGCTCGGCTCGGTAAGGACGTTGCGGAGGCGGAGGAAAATTACCGTCGAACGCTCGGGGATTCCGTCCCGAGCATTTCTCTTGCTTAGGTCGCCTTTAAAGATGCAGGGCTCGTTTAACGAGGCGACTTCAAACCAAGTCGCGGCTGACAGAGCCCATAAATCCGCCGTCCCCGCCTCCGCCTCCGCCGCCACCGCCACCGCCGCCACCGCCGTAACGTCGAGGCAAGCGCCCTCGAATTCATCTCGAACTAATTTTTCTCGGATATTCGTGAAAAGGAGCCGGGTAACGGACGGACAGCCGTGGGCAGGGACGGGTGCGGGTGCGACGGGAGAGAGAGAGAGAGAGAGAGGGAGAGAGGGGGGGCGACGAGTATACGTGAGCGCGGCCTCGTTCGCGCGTTCCCCCCGCTTTTTATTCCGCGACAGTAAAAGCATTTTACTCGGAGCCGGCTGAGTAGAGGCGCGAGGCGGCTTCGGTCGGGGGTTTTTTTTTTTTTTTTTTAAGTTCGAACGGGGTATAAAGCGGGAAAAGCGGCTGGATGCCGAATAAAGCGAATGCGCAGCTCTGAATCGGGTGCTGTCCGCGGGACAGACGGGATCCTATTTACGTCGGCTCGCGGCCTCGGGTCCCGTTGCCAGGACGACCCGAGTCCGGACACCACCTGCCAATCAGCCATTGCGAGCCTTTCCGCGCCTCCCCCACCCCCCCCCTTTTCTTCCACTCCAAGCCGTGAATTACGCAAGCCCCCGGCTCCTCGTATTCCTGGCACTCGGGTCGACCCTTCACGTCTTTCGCGTCTTCTCTATTACGGATTTATGTTAATAGGTTAGCCGAGGCTAGGCCCTCCTGACCCCATTGGCCCTCTACATACCGGGGCAATCGTTACAACGCTGAATGATGAATGACCAGAGGAACGAGACGGCAGTGTCACTGGCGCACTCGCCCAATTACTCTTCTTACTCTTACGCGAACTCTTCTCAATATTCTGCTCCATTTAACCGCTTATGCGCTCCACGAACGTCATCTAACGCTCGCTCAACTTCTTCAATAATAATAGCAAACTCTTAATATTAATTATTATAATAATACATAAATACATAAATACATAAATAAATACATAAATAAATACATAAATACATAAATAAATACATAAATACATAAATAAATACATAAATAAAATACATAAATAAATAGATGATAATATAGAAAGTAATGATCCGCTTCCGAAGATAATAAAGAGCTAATTCTTCGTAAATGCGTTGTATTTGTATATTGGCTTGTCCTTGCTACGCTCACCTCTAGCGCTTTTTTGTTTTTTTTTTAGAAATCTCGCGCTTATAGTCGCATCGCGCACCTTTACGGACAAATGTAATAAATGGATTTTGTAAGACGTTCACAAGCGAGCGTCGACATGCACGTTTACCTATGCTGTACTAATGCAAGCGCAGGCATTACACGAAGGGAGAAACGGTTTTATTACAAACTTGGAAGCAATTTAATTTATTAGTTTCTACATTCCTGAATAATTATTATAAGCCCTGGTCGGTTAGTATTACTAGCGGGTAGCGTCCTTTGAGTTTTAGTTGGGCAATCGTTTGGTAAAGTCAGTCAGTGCAGTTAAAGTCTACGTGCGGGAGAAAAGTCGAGGGCCCTTGCGAATACTCGAATGTGTAGGTATTACTAGAGTTTCGCTGCCATTAGAAACGATCACGGTCTACTAGGCTCGATGCGCCTTTCCGCGGCAAGCTCAAGCCCTCCCCGCCCCCGATATCTAATGCTTTGAAACAACACTCTTTCCTACGAATTAGCAGAGCCGAGCGAAATAAATACTTCCTCCGAGGCCGGAAAAGCTCCGATCCCCGTAACCAAATCACGTCCGCTGATTTTATAAATAACAAGGGAACGAGATCTATCGAGGATCTTGGTAAATATCGGGGATAAATACGTTGCCAGGTAGTCCGAGGTAGCTAAAAACACCTCTTTGTGCGAGAATTTTAATGAGTTTTTCATTAAAGACGCGAAGAGCCTCGTGCTCGGTACAATACAGTCTCGAGCTTATCATCGTTCGCCGAGCGGGAGCACGGGTGAGTGGGCAGCGGGGAGGTTGGGAGAGAAAAATGCACGAGCAGACGAAGTTGCCCCGTTTGAGTTATATAATTTCTACGATCCTCTACGATACGATCCTGGTCCTAATATCATGAAATTAAGAGAATATAATTCTCTTGCGGCTTAGAAGTTGTAAGAGCTTCATAAAAATCGTGAATTTCCATTAGGTTTTCCCGGCACACGCGCATCCGTTCCATTACGCCCAAAACTTTTATTTACTCTGCTGCTAAAGCTTCCACACACACACACACACACACCTCCCCCGCCCCCGCCAACTTTTATACCCTTATTCAAAAAGAATGCACCTTGAATTCTTTAGTCAAGTCAAGTTAAATCCGTTAGGGATGCCTGGGCTGGCCTGTATAAGAACCTTGAAAGAGGAGGAGGAGGAGGCTGCTTCCTCCGGGCTCGATTGTACCTCGTAAGGCCCGCTACTTTTATCATTTGCCGACACTTATTACGGCTCGCAACAGACGCAGACAGAGGCAGTGGCTGTATGCGTGCATCCGACTCGAGCTGTCGGTGCGACATTCCCCGGATAGAGAATTGTGCTTGATAAGTACCTCGGGAATGTAAAAATACAAAACTTAGGATATTTCCTGTGTACATTGTAGGGGGGGCGGATGGGGGGAGGGTAGAGGGATATAAGGGGCGTTGTTACACAGCCTCGTGTACACTGTCCGAGTTAAATTACCGAATATCTCGCTTGTATGATCCGTCATGGACTCTCGACGCACGCTCGGTCGGTTACAGCGCCGGAGCCTCTAGGAAGCGCGACGCGAGTCGTGGAGGGGCACCCGAGCCCCGACGCTCTTGAATTATTCGTGTATTCTCTTCTACGGGAGATGATCCTCGGGGTTTGTCGTGTCGCCACTGTTTTATGAAAGTGCAGGTCATACAAGATTACGAGCCCTCTCGCGCGTCTCTTCTCGAGTGCGGCTCGTGACTTCTCTCCTCCAGCTTTTTTCTCTCTTCTCTCTCTCTCTCTCTCTCCCCCTCTCTCTCATATATATATATACGATCTACGTGCGGATAGTACGGGAAAATCAAAAAGAGACAATAGGTCTAATTTATTGACAATAATTCAGTTTGTCCAGAATTTATCGTGAAATTCGTTTTGCCATTGGAGGAATAAAAAAATTTAATAACGTAGCCGGCCGGGGGGAGGGGAGGCGTTCGGCCCTCGCCCTTTCTTTGCATCCCTCCTTCAGTAATTGCGCATCAAGGCCGGGCGACGTCGTGCGTAACGGTCAACTCGCAAAAACGCATTTGTTATTATTCGCCTATGTTACCAGGTTACCATTACGAGCAGCAAGACCACCGCACCGACCTACGCCAGCACTAAGAAGTTTAATTAGTTTCTCGGTCAATAATAATTTTAAATACGTGATTAATATCTTAGCCTGGAACATTCTATTCCTGAATAATTACGACTCATTAATAATACTTGGGTATTTCTTGCTCGTGCAGACCACACAAACCGCTATATGACAACACTATATGCTCTTTTCATTCAACCCTTCGCTCAATTATTTCTTCCGATGACATGATACAATATCTATAGCTTAAATGTATTATGACTCGTATTCTTCTTGAAACAAGTAGTTCTTTCGTATCTACGAGGCAAACGATTGTGCAATAAAAAAAGGTAACCGATTGCGATTGAAAAGTACAGTGAATTTATGAAAAGTTTCCGTTCTATCAAGTCCGTAGGCAACTTGTGCCAAAAAAAAGCATGACCGATAAATTTCTAATCCTCAGTACTCGTAAGACTCGTTTAAATTATAAATTTCCTATGTAAAAACAATGATGCTTCGAATTTATTATTAAAATATCGGGAGGGAGTATTCTAATACCGAGTTGACATTGTACGTACGAAATGTCGGATATGTTCGAAAAGTCATAATCTAAATTTCCTGAGATTTTTTTTTTTTTTTTATAATTAATAAATAATGGACAAGAATAAATGTTATCCGTGGCAAATAATTATTCACCTATAGCGTCTTGCATTTATTACGAAATTTATCGATTCAAGAGCAACAACGCTCGCTATTATTTTGTATTAAATTAATTATAACGTATACTTGGCCGATACAAATCTTTATGAATGCGACTGTAATTTTAAGATTATAGAGCTACAGCGTAGATTTTTAACAAAATATTACGTCAATAAATAATAATAATAATAATGAACGAAGTAGTGCCGTAATTTTTAATGAATGCTATAAATTCTTTATTATTAAGGGGGTCCGTTTATAACTAAATATATACGCATATGTATATGTATATATACACCCGATGGTCATTTCTTTAAAAATGTTTGTAAATTTTATTCTTTTCACGGAGCAGAGTCGTCCCTTTAAATTAAGTCCTTCGTGGCGTTCGTTCCCTTAAAAATTTTTTATCGATTCGAGCTGAGGTTATATGGGCTAAGCGTGCGCTTGTGTGCAGCTTGGGCAGAGACCGCGAGCTATAACCAAACTGACTTATTATCCTATTTGAGAATCGACATTTCAAAAACTCAGTGATAATTATCGGGCGCGCATGCGTGGCCACTGAACAGCCTCCAAGATAAATCCAATTGAATTAAATTTCACGAGCTTTTTGTACGACAATCGACGAGTAAGTCAAAAATCCGGTAAAAAATACTCCACCTAATTTCACATATTCACTTGTGTCGTAGAATTCTCGAGACTTTTTTGTTTTTTTCTTTTTTACAGAACAGTCGTGTAACTGGAGAGGAAATTTATTTTAAAACTTCTATCCGATGCGCATTTTTTTGCTCGTAATGAGTATTTTTCTTTTTTCATTTATCTTTTCTTTTTAACCAGATTATACATTGAAACGTCGCAGTTATTGTTACAGAATCGCGATATTCCTTCGAGACTGCCGATTAAATGTTTTTCAATCTATTTAAAAGATATTTATACTTTCTCCTTGAATAGAACTTTAGTTTGTAATAAAAAAAAAAAAAAAAAAAATAACGTTAAAATGTCCAACGCGGTATTAACATTATTTAATTTACAATTTACGGAGCGGATTTTCTAGATGACCTGTGCAGACGAACAATGAGTCGGTCTCTATTAAAATAAAATAAATCTAGCTGCATATACACATAGACTAATTTCTCCGGACCATTGTGCGTTATCGATTGCTTATTATATACGCTTTTGAAAATAAGATATTTCACTCACGTCCCGTAAATTAAGATATTATAATGTTTTGCCTAGTTGTATTTTTATTTTTCAAAGCCGAATTGATCAATGGCAGGTTATATATTTTATTGTTAATTCAAACATGAGTTTAAAGTTTTGGAAATAAACGGGAACGATGTGTTTGTAAATAAGAAATTTATTTGAACAGTACAGTGAACTTTTATGCTAAAGTCCTCGTTTATTTAAACATGTTTTATAAATAAATACTAGAGAAAAATATCGTTACGATACTAACGAAAAATATATAATATCGATATAATATCGATTGATAATATATATTTTTAATATGGATACTTTTAACGGACAAAGGCATTTGGTGATTATTTCTCTCGCTTCAATCGAGTAAATAATTACAGGGAATTTATAAGAAAAATTTAAATTACAATAATAATGTCTGGACAAACGTTTACATTAATTAAACCCGTCAATTATCATTAATAACTCTTTTCTAAATATTTCTTTAAGCGAGTTTTAAAAATTACTGCACGTGAAATGCTTTTTTCTTTTGTCTATCGGCTATATTATGCTTTCAAAGCTAAAGGCATTGACATGAATAATTATACATATATTTCATCTATCGCAATAAAAATCACTTTGATAAAAGAATTTTAATGTTTTTTTTCTTTCTTTTTTTCTCGTTTCTTTCTTTTAAATCTAGTTCAATGAAAAACGTAAGATTATTATAATTTAACTTTAATATTTTTAAAAAAATTATATTACGATCTTAATAGTTTATTTATTCAAAAATAATTCGATGGCAGTGCAACGACTAATGCGTTGCTTTATTTTAGGTGAAATTAAATTTTCAAAAGATTTTCTAACCACTTTTCATTTCATTTATAAACCTTATTAATGCCATTTCTTTGGAATTTAAAATTATTTAATATTACAACGAATGAAATTTATAAATTTAAGACTCATTAGACGTTCGTTCACTGCGATTTAAAAGATATTCATGTCGTAAGCATAGACCGGAAGTAAATATTTACATAAACATTAAGAATAACACGCGATCAATGGTTTTTTTTTTTTAAAAAAATAATGCAATACATTTAAACAAACAATTTTATAAACTAAATATTAAATTTGAATTCATATTATTAGGGTTACGTTTGTTATTTAACGAAATACAAATTAAAATGGCCTTTTCATGAATGGCATTTACGTTAGAATTTCGTTAATTTCTATAATTTTCTTAAGACATAAGACGATGAGGTTTGTATATATTTACATGTTCTTGGAACTTAGGTTGCAAGCAAGCACGACTAGTGGTAGTGGGGCAATTATTTAAGCCGATCTGTGGTGAAAAGCTCCGAACTGAGGCTAATTGAGCAGAATATTCTAAAATGGCTAGGATTTCTTTAAAGGACTCGTGAAGGCAAACGATAATTCTTATTGAAATTTTTTTTACTCTTATATATCTTAAATTTAAGAATACAGATTATTCGATTATACAGATTATTCTACTTAATACTTATAGATCTTATAGATAGGGAATTAAACCAGGGGAGTTTATAAATTCATAATATGGTTAGTTATATGTGAAAATTCGGAGAAAATAGTTGTAATTAAATAGTAAAACTTGTTACGAGTAGGTAAATAGAATCGAATCGAATCGAATCGAATCGAATCGAAAGGTAAAAATGAAGGATATAAATGAAGGTAGGAATGATGAACGATAGGAAATATCTTAATGTAACATTTTGAGATAATAAATGTTAAATGTAGCATATACATTGCTTGAGGAATGCGAGACGACAGGGGCTTCAAATATCCGGAAAATCTCAGATAACGGCGTTAAGGGGACCCACTTACAACGCGATACTTTGGTTAACTTACCTCAATTCAATCTCTCGAGAGGAACTGGATGTGCCTTACTACACGCCGGAATCCCCATCTTTTGAGTTACAGGATGCTGCTGCCTTATCGCGTTTGCCCTTCTCTCCGCCCCCCCCTCTCTCTCTCTCTCTCTCTCTCTCTGTCTCTCTCGTTTGAGATACGAGATACCTCTCGTCTAGAGTCTCTGCTTTTTGAAAGACCGAGTGACCGAATTCTTACACGGAGTTTAATAAACTATATATATATATATATCCAAGGTGGATATATTAGATTTTCTGCACGAACTTTGACAGGGAATTTCAGCATTTAAATTCGTATTGCACGGTAAATGTGAGCCGTGCCATTCATTTTTCTAAATTGTCGATAATAACTAACCACATAGAGATGGTGAATTTTGTAATGTCTAGAAGTGAAAACTAAAAATAATTTATTAAGTTCGAGGACAAAGCAGGACCATGATTAATAAAACTTCTTTAATCGCGTATTTAATTTCTTTTAAATTAATGGCCCAATAATTATTCTTTTGTGTGGTTATCCATTAAATAATTAAAGCTTATGGAATTAAAGTGGGAACGGGTAAGACGGGGGAAGGGTTTATTAATAATGCAGAATTCAATTAAAGAAAGAGCTGCTTAGTGATAAAATAGTCAATTAATAAATACGGGACGTTTGATAAGGACGACTGAATTAATAATGATATGATGCTATAATATTTGAGGCATTGATTATGTAAATAGTAAAGGTCTAATCTGTAGAATAAAGTAATCGGCTAGAAATAATAGCAATTAAAGTGATTGTTATTAATGAGAAAAGCCATAAGGGGATTTAAGAGTATAATAGTTAGTAGGGCTCTTATTAGTCACTTGAATACAACAAGTAGTCTTATCTAAGGAATGATTTTTATTGCCTGGGGGTGGGGGGCAGAGGAGAGGAGGAGGAGGAGGAGGAGGAGGAGAATGGGTTTGATATTTCGCAAAGTAAACAAGGAGTCTTGAGGGACGAGAGTGCGGCGACGGAGGCGGGGGGAGGGGGGGGGACTGTAAACGTATGCAATAGTGTGACGAGGAAAATTAACGTAAGTGTGTTAATTCGGTCGTTAATGAACGGAATAAAAAGGACAAGTGCCGATTGCCGGGGGTGGGGTGGGGTGGGGCGAGGGAAGTGACGGAAGTAGGTAAAAGTGGACAGCGGGTGTGGGAAGGTGGAGGGTGGAACTCGCGAAACGGTCGTAAAGATCAGGTGGCCGTATACTCCAGAGTCAAATTAATAGGTTACGGGTGGGTCGGTAGGGGGTAGAAGCCGGTTGACAATCTCGCAGGTTCTCAGGTAAATCGCGTCTCCGACTGGTACGTCGTCGGACAAAAGTAGCCGTAGAATCGTAGGGTCGCGTGTCTCCTTCACCTCCTCCTCCTCCTCCTCATCATGCTCCAGCCTACGACGACACCCCCCTCCCACCTCCGCCGTGATAATAGAGCCCGCCTGGGCTGTATAATCAGCGTAGGGGTATTATTCGCGTGTGGGGTTGAGGGGGGTGGATGGAGCGGTGCCGTGGTGTGTCGCTCGGCTCCGATCGATGAAAAGCTCAGTCGGCGACAGTCGCTTAATGGAAACGACGCGTAAGATTGTTATCGCGGCATTAACTGCGTTTCCTCACCTCGGAGCGGAGAGGCGAGGCCGTTTATCTCGCTTCCATTCGATCCCGAGTCCGCCGGTTAAGAATCTCGGGGAGACGAGGTGGCAGAGGGGGCCGGCTGGGGGTAGGGGTCCGACCCGAGACCCTCGCTTTCACAGTTAAATTCAAAGTGCGCGAGAGATCAAAGTTGGCCTACTACTGGAAAGGGGGACGGAGCGACATGTCAAAGAAGCGTTTGAAAAGCCACTACCGTTTGACTCTTTCTTTCTTTCTTTCTTTCTTTCTTTCTTCTTATTCTTTCTTTCTTCCATTCTTTCTTTCTTTCATTCTTTCAGTCTTCGTTTCTATCTAATATCCTTCCTTTCGGGCCATGCAGATATAATCGATTGAAGCTGGTTGGAAATGCGTCCCCGATAACCTTCGATACTCCCGAGCCCTGGAGAAGGTGCCCGGTAAATAAGAAAGTTTGCCGGCGTCCTTGTTAAGTCCTTGCAAGGCTGTCGAATAGGGAAAGGCATAAAGGGATACTGGTATTGGTAGTGGTGGTGGTGGTGGTGGTGGTGGTGGTGGGGGGTGGGGCCAACAGCCCTCTGGAAGACGTATCAATTACACTTGAGAGATTAGCCCGGGTTCTTCTCTCTTGGCTCTGGGAGTCGCGAGGCCTCCTCAAAACGAGTCAAGTTTTACCTTCTGCGGCGAATTCTCCCCGAGCACGCGATTCTTCTTCTTCTTTGCCCGACTAAAGTAACTTACGCGCCTTTCACTTTACCACCTAATATAATTAGCTCCTTTAATTGCGAGCCCGTGTTATCCCGCCCCCTACCCCTCTCTCTCTCTCTCTCACTCCCCCTTTCTCACCCTCCGCCACCCGCTTTGCCATCCGTGCTTTTCATCGAACTATAAGTGGCGGGCAAATTTCACAGGGAGATGCTTAATTTTCAAAGTTCCCCGGCTTCCCGTCGCCCCCACTCCCTCCCCCACTCCGCCCGTCGCTCCCGAGCCCGTGTTTTTACATAAGCTCCCGAATGAGCTTTCGCAGGGATTATATCGCGAGTTAGCCAGGCGAGCCAAAACCTGTTATAATGCCGGGAGGGGGAAAGCGTCGGAGCTATTTGCTTAGCTTCTGCCTCGACAGCTCCGATCTTTCATCCCGCACCAGGCTGCCAGGCTGCCAGGCTGCCAGGTTGCCAGGCTGCCGATACAGGTTTTCTTCTTCTTTTCTCCTTACCCCTCTAAGCTCCCTTTCTGTCAAATTCGAACAGATCGACTCGCTTACCGGGCGAATTTCAAACTCGAAATTTCAAATAACCAATTCACTCCTCAGCCCACATAAATCACCGCTTAATCTTGATCCGACCGATGAAACATTCGACGCTTATTAAAATCCTCGGACTATTGATCAGAGCGATTCGTTAAAAAAAAAAATTCGTTAACGGAAATACGACTCCTGAATGATGCTTGCAACAATCGACAATCCAGTAGGACTCTTAACAAAATTCACCCTATTTGCGGATAATACTAAATTACGCCAGTAATTTTAACTAAAATACGCGCACAAGTAACGTCGTTGGCAATGTTATACAAATAACTCTTATTACCATATTCGTATAAGATCGATCGATTGATTGTTCGTTAAAGTGCTTAATAAAAGGCATAATATTTTATTGTATACGTAATAAAGATTGCATGGAATTTCCCTATATTCACGTTATAAATAATAAATACTTTCCCATTAATAAGCTCGTGTACTTATTTTGTACTTGAGAGGAATTATTGTATTAATATACGTATCATCGTCGGCATCGTTATCGACATTATTATTAATTTGTATTCATAAAATTGTAATAATTCTTAATGTTTATGGCTTACGACCCCTATAATTTCCCTAAAATATCCCCTTTAATTGTTACGAGCTCGTAGATACGAGTTACTCCCAAGGTATTTTCAAATGATTAACTAACGTAATATTATTATCAATCACGAAATTCTTTTTGACGGAAAATCTTTTAATCCCATCATAAAGAAATCTTACACCCGTAATGTTTTTTCCCATCGAAATATTAAATAGGCTTAGAAATATTTAAAATTTATAACGCAGCTCAAAGCTCTTTCCTCTATAATTCTATAATGTATTATAAATTTTTCCTTGCAATTATTATTATCGGCCGAGGCTATTATCAAACAAATTACAACAATCACGTACGAGTAATAATTTGTAAATTTTCTTCACCTCGATAGTCTTAAAGTGATGATCTTTTCTAGTACGTACGCGATAAAATAATCTAAACGTACATGAGCCGGTTGAAATCTTCATAATAAATATAACATGACGTATTGTCTTGTAGAATTATACTAACCATAGGCTTTGAAAAAACAAAAGGTCTTGAAAATCGAGAGAACGGAGTTATTTATAAAATCTATCCTAATTATGAATCGCTCGTGATTAATTCATACAATTAATCAGCATAAGCTATCCTTAGCTCCACGGTTGCCTAATACAGATACATTATCAGATTTATGAAGTTCTTAATGTTGAGAAAAATTGGTAAGACAGACAGTTCGGCTGATAAGCAATAATAATAACGCGAAAGTTATGAAATCGATTGCGTAAAATAGCCCTCGATCACCATTTATTCTTGCATTGTTGTATTTTAGCAAAGAATATTTCCTAGGCGTAGTGAACTATCGCTCGTGGACTCGTGTTGATAAATTAATCAGAGACGTGCGCGCTCTTAAATAAACTCGATTATATCGAAAATAAAAAGTTTGTACATTACGATAATGGTTGGCAAGTTGAAGGCAAATAGTTCTTTAGCTATAAATAACGAAAAACATTATTGACATTCTAATTAAAAATTAGCCTTTTGTTTCTGACACGAGATCGTAATACATAGTGCGCGACTGAAATAATACATAAGCGAAAGTATAAATTAGAGAGAATGCCGAGGTTATTTGGTAGGGTGTAAGGTAATGTAATGAGTGTCGGGCTCCTCTAACGAGGACACGTGCTATAATAATAATAATTATTATTATTATTATTTCAACGTATGGTTAAAGCTGGCTGGAAAGTCTCAGGTAAAAGGTGAGTCGCTTATCTTTCGTGCTATTAATCACGTCGTAGGAAACGGCGGAGGGAAGAAAAATTGTTCTTAAGAAAATCAGGTGAAAAGCGGGCAAGCCGATCTCCAACCAGTCCTCGTCTCGTACTGTTTTATTATTTCCCCTTTAAAAATAATTCGAGCTCGCAATTACAGGACGAATTCAATTTGCAAATAAGGCCGCGGTTAAGCTTTTGCATCCTCGCGATGAGAATGAACCAAAGGCCAGGGAGAAATACAGAGTCTGGCTTATAATGGGCCCGTCGGTGGGGGATGCGTTTCGACGGGGGGGAGGGTTGGGGTATCGGAGGGGGTTCGCGGCCTAATTTATCCCGTCTAGCGCGATAAATCCAACTGGGCTGGATATAATTGGAGCCGTCCGATTGCACGGGGCGATAACCTCCCTCGTCGCATCGGGGTACGGACAATGTCGGGACGGTCAGGCGCACTTCGAGCCACACACGTCGAGGGTAGGAGCACGGAAAACACAGAGGTGGCGGCGCGCGCGCGCGCGGGGGGCGGGGTATCGACTCGTCGCAGGTGGCATTCGCGAGCACGCGCCCCTCCGTTCCCATCGTCTAATAATTCCTCAGCCGCGACAGCATCGTTCAATTGTTTCTTCATTACCGCCTCGTGCGCGATATTCGATAATAGGCTTTGAAATTACTCCCCGACAATTTTCGCATTTATCCTTTCTATCGCAATTGCTAATTCGACCTGAATTCACGAAACGATTCTAATCATTCGATCGTCCACGCGCTCACTCACTCACTCACTCACTCACTCACGCACAAAAGGTATCATCACTCTGTACATATTGGTCTATACGACACACGTGGATACATTGTGTATAAATTAAATTAAATGAATTCACTATGCAGGGGCGGTAGGTAAATCTTATTTGAAGGTACGTACGTACAAATGAAATGTTTTTTTCGTAATCGGCGTACGTTGGCTTCGGCAATATTTAAACTGCGAGCGCCGGCCAACGTGGATTTAAAGAGCAACGGGCGTATAAATATTTCGGCATTATTTATACAGCGACGAGACGAGGGCCGTTTCTCTCGTTAAAATTGGCCGACGACGAGATAAAATATGTGTTTGCTCGTCGATGAGCAGCGGCAATTATTACGATAATCCCGATTCTCTTTGACGATTGTATTTTCATAGACGAGTCGTTCTATGAAAGAAAAGGGCGAATAGCATCCGCGTCGGTAAAGGAGATCGCGCGCCCCGAGATCAGATCGAGATCGCTAATATTGTTTAGCATTCATACGTATGCCAATAAGCCAAGAGTCGAAATAAATCACGATGATCGAGGGACATACGCAAGCTAAGGGGGGACGTATAAGTGTACGACGACGTCGGAATTATATCGAGTTGCACCGTTGCCAGAAAAAGCTTCGGCTCACAATTGCAACGGAGCAAGGCATAGTACTTGGTTATTCAAGCAAGTAGGCTACTCGAGGTCTTTTTTGAACGAGGCTCGAGGATCGAGGCGGAATCTACGGGAATTCGGGTAAATTTTTATTGCCCCTGTAGCGAGGAACGGAAGCTTATGAAAGAAAATTTACGCGAAACTTTGAATTCTTTACACGTGAAAGCGAAAAGCTGCGAGTTCAATTTAATTAATGTTTGGTTAATTATAAATGCTCGGTCTACTGAGCACGTGGTATTTAAAAGGAAATTATTACGTTATTATATCATCGCGGCAAAGCTGCAATTACTCGATCGATAAGTACTTTTAATTGGACTTATTTCGTAAAAACGTCATCTCATTTATTTATATAAAATGGTCTGTCACGAGGATGGTGAGCTTTCCCCAAAGCTTCTAAAAGCATTCTTATTAAGCCGCGGCAGACATAATAAACGTGCTCCTCGTCTCTTTATAAAATCGTTTCATTCATAAAAATTCTATCGTCGAAATAAGACTCCATAGTGTGTTTGGTGTCCCGTACCTTTTATCCCTCGAGATAAAATCCCTCTTCTTTTGAGATTACGACTCTGTATTTGCGTTTAAGAAAATGATACCGATGATCGGCTCTGTTCCCTGATGGATCGCTCGATCCATCCGGCGACCAATGGTCTTTGCGCGAATCCTTAAACACGAATTGAGAAGGAGAGCGGGAGTGGGCGTACAAAAAAAAAAAAAAAGAAAAGAAAAGGTAATAACGACGCGGAGAAAAAGTACGGAGGATGAATAATTTATAAATAAAAAAAAAAAAAAAAAAAGAAAAAAACAGAAAAAAGTATAGAAAGGACGATGGATGGAGTCGATATGCCGGCATTAAAATGTCTGTTTATATTAATAGGCGAGCGTTAAGGTTGTCAAACGATAAACTGATATTTATTGCAAAGTTTTTTTAATACGTTGTCACAATGAAATACAGATTCGCGCGGATGACAGTAAAGATTTAGTTGGCCGGCTTTGTAGGTGCATGCGGGGATGGGTTAGAGCATCGGGTAGAGGTGGCAGGGGTGGCAGGGGCGGCAGGGGTGGCAGGGGGAGTGAATTTAATATGCATAACCGTTATTTTGCTTTTGCTCGCAGGTTGCTGACATTCTGCTATCTCGCGGCGCTGAATTGCTGGCTGGTGCTGTGCCCGGCGACGCTCTCCCATGACTGGCAGATGGGTTCTGTTCCTCTGGTCGCCTCCCTGGCGGATACCAGAAACTTGGCGACGTGCCTTTTCTTCGGCGGCTGCCTCGTCCTCATGTACAGAGCTTTCACGGACCTGGAGGTGAGATTCGTCCTCCCCACCCCCCCTCATTCCCACTTATTCCCCCTTTTCGGCGATTGCCGATTTCACTGGCACTCCTGAACACAAAATCTAGCGTTTTATATTCAACGTGTGCGCGCACGTACGTGTGCAGGCAGCTACATTACATGCGCCCGAGGCCAACTTGAAGAAATTATTATTACGCTTAACGCCTTCTTCTATTCAAAGTCCTACTAATTACTTAGTCCCGCGCTTTTTCAGAAAAGCACCTCTCTCCTGTACATATTTTTTTCAATGGCGTCCCCCACCCCCCACCACCACCACGCGTTCCATTTTATCCGAACAACGAAATAGAGAAGAAGGGAGAAGAAGGGAGGAGCGAAGTAAAGCGCGCGAGTTATTAGGAATTACGAATGGCTTTGAAGAGTGGATGGACGGACTTCTCTCTCTGAGGCTATGAAATGTAAATTTGAAGGGGAGGTAGTGGGGGTGGGGATGGGGGGGGCGTGTAATTGAGCGTCGAGTTGAGTTGGAGGAAGCCTGGGTGGTTATTAACGCGGCGCCGGGGAGAGTAATTCTTTTTCGGCGGACCGGTTAGGGAAGCTAATCAATGGCTCGATAGATAATTCAGAGGGCCGGCCTCGTAAACACCGGCTGCCCCGGGGCCTCCGTCTCCCTGGGAGTTGCCGCGTAACCTCGGCGACCGCACTTTAGATGCCACGATCGAGGAGGCGTAGTACTGTCCCCGGGGCTGGCCGTCAACTAAATTCATAACCTGACAGGGTACCGCGTCCTGTATATCCTCGGTATCCGGCTCGGTGGCACTCGTAACGCGTATGCCCCGAAATTGTACGTTATATTCAAATGACGGCTAATTGGCCCGGATCTCCTGCTTATCCTCCTCTATCGGGGCATCGGACGCCAGCAGCCCTGACTAACGAGCGTCGTCGAGGCATCGCCCCCGGGAATCCGCATCGCTTACTTTTCGATACGCGGCCGCTCTAACCTACCCCCGACATCCGCAACCGGAATTTATAATTAGCAACTATACCCCCCCCCCGTCCAACGTCCTCATCTCCCACCACCACCACCACCACCACCACCACCACCACCAGCACGAGCAGTGGCGGCGCATTAATTGCCTTTATGCGAATTCGAATGCTAAGCAACCGGCAGGGTCCTCTCGTCGAGCCCATTCTTCTCGGGCACGACGTGCAAGCCCACGTACCCACGATCCTCACTGGCACAATTAAACGTTAAGGCAGAGCCGGTAAAATAAAAGTAAGGCGGGCTCAGTTGGATTAAGCCCTTGAGCAGCTCCCTTTGTTAGGGGAGGTACGCCGAGTCCAAAATTAATTTTAATCCCCAGATATAATTGGTAATGCTTTCTTCTTATGGAGGAAAAATTTCTAAAGAATCGGGAATAATGGGAAACAATGAGTTCCGATGCCTACCTAATTGGATACTCGTAACCCCACCACCACCACCACCACCACCACCACCACTTTTTTTCCCCTATCCGTTCTCTTTTCCCTCATTCGCTCGCACACACCCTACATAACCTCCATTGTTTTTAATGCCGATTAAGCTTTTATAGAAATTGCTGGCCCCTCCCATTGTTCCGAGTGCATCGGTAGGCAAGTCCCGTTTGCATTTTTTTTTTCTTCGTGCTCTTTTCTTGCTTTTATTTTTTTCCTTCGTAAAATATAAATTTTTAATTCTCGAATTTGCATTCTCTGCGGACGCTGGCTCGAAACGGCTTGGATCTTCCAACGGCTAAATAATAATAATAGTATAATAATAATATGAGATCGATAGCTGTACCGAGGAGTCAAAGAAAGAGTTTTGACTTAGAAAAGCGAGAGCGGGGCCTATCCAACTCAAAGTCTATTAGCGTTAAAAGTCCGGCTCTTCGTAAAAAGCAACCTTTCACTCTAAGGAAACGCTAGAAATCAGAGGCGAGGAGAGCGCAGGCTTATTCGCACTTATTTGTTTATACGAATTATTCTTTGCCGGGACAACGATTCACGAGTTCATCATACACGACATCATCTCCGGCGATGATGGCCTCCATTCGTTTTTACCTTTCGCCGTTAATAGATAATTCCTTATCGATTTCAATACGCGTGCTTTCGTTCTCATTTCCCCCATTCGAGAAGCTCCCCGCCCCCGCCGCAATCGCCGACGTATTTTGAATCTTCCGCGTCGAGCTGAGATCGAAAAGTCAGAGTACTTTCGATAAAGTTTTAAGGGAAATCTGTTTGCTCTCAAGATAAAATCCCTGGAGTGTGCTACGGCTTGGTGATAGCGGGAGGGTCGGGAGGGACGGCTTGTTTTCTGACCGGACAGATGTATTTAAGAAATTCTTCAAATCCGTGAACTTTAGCAAACCCGACTGTTTAACCCGTTTTACCATGCGAGCTGCTATTTCATCTCCTCTGCGTCTCCTTAAATCCAATGGATTTTTATATAACCTTCAAATCATCATTTCCAAGGAGATTTACCAGTTATTTTATATCAAATATTAAAATACTGTTTCAATAATTGTTATCGATGGTCTTCATAGAGTACCGACTGTCCAAGATTATTGCAAACAAATGTTACCGTAACTAATACAAGCATATGTTACTGCGCTCTTAAAATCATTCTAAAGCGGAAAAGTCAAGGAACGGGAGAATAAATTTTTACAACCAGGAATAACGCCTGCTTTACGTATTTCTAAATCAATTAAACAATTATTTCTTTTATTACATTAACAATACGTCAAATTTCCGTATGACAAGGGTAATAGAATTAAAAAAAAAAAAAAAAAACGAAGAACATTGACAATGAAAAGCCTTAGTCGTTCTGTCATTTCCTTAATATTTTCCCGACATAAATAAATTGCGAAAAGTTATATTTTTCTTTTCCATATTCATAAACGTGGAATTGCGTTTATTTAAAAATACATCCATTTTTTTCTTTTCTTTTTTTTTTCCCACCCCCCCCCCGAACTTTATAAATAAAATCTGCCAATGTATCGGTATATTTTCCTGCATTCCCATGACTTAAAAATATAGTTGAATATACAAAAGTGACGCTTGAAATACGAATTGTTTTTCGTTATATTGATTTAAAAAATCTATCGACCTTCGACATTAGCCAACGTTAACGAATAATGTATGTTATTTATATTTGAAAATCCTGTAAATACTGTCGTATAAAATGATATTCCAATTGAACGAATAATAATTCGGGAAGCCGGAAACTCCTGCAAAAAGAAAAGTTATTTATTTCCACGTTAATTGAACGCGCGTAATTAATTCATTTGCAACGGATTCGCCTTCGATACGAAGGTCTAAAGTGTTGGATAAATAAAACGAATAAAAATAAAACAAAAAAATGAAAAAAGGGAAACGATTTAAACGGCCTTCCATCTGAGACTTGGCCTGAAATGCAGACGCAGCATCGGCATCAGCGGCTGAGCGAGTGGGTAAGACGTTACTTGATCGTCCCTCGAAAACAAACTTCCTCTTTATTTTTCTTCTTCTTCGTCTTCTTCTTCGTCTTCTTCTCTTGGTCTATTCAGAATTAACGCGTCATTCAAGTGCATTCGTTTCTCAGATGCTTTTTCTCCGAGCTTATCTCGGTCTTCGTCGTAATCATTTGAAATTGCCGGTAACGCGGATGAGCTTTTCGAGCGCTCGCACCTCACCCATCCCCATTTCTCACTACATATATATATATATATATATTTTGTTTATTTATTTATTTGTAAGTGGTGTAAGCTAATCGACGTCGGGTAGCTTTAATGGACCGTTTTAAAATTTTTATTTTCAATTTTTATTTCGCGAAGCTCTGGCCAACTAATGTCATTACGCTTTCTTTCGGGGTCTTATCGTCGACTCGTCTAATGAATCCTAAATATTTAAACACGCAATCAGTCAATATTAATTATTGTAATAACGATTGGGGAACAAATCGAACGTATCAACGCTGGCGTTATTAAATCATTTCTATAATTGCGTTCGGTAATATTTATAAAGGCAATCCCGTTCCTTATGAACAAACATTGTTCTTGTATTAGAAAAAAGCTTTTTTTATTGGGCTTTATTTCTAATAATAACTAAATCTACGATTACATTACTACTAGTAACAAAATTATAATGGATGTTCTATCTCAATTATTGCCCGGCCAGACAGTGATTTATGTTTTCCTATCAAATCCGTGGAAGGAATTTCTTTTATAATCGTAAATAGCATTTATATTGAAATCTGAAATTAGATAGATGAGAATAATATTAAAAACTATAATTATTGATCCACTGCTGCTTCTTCGATATTAACAACTTTTTAATTTAATTTTATAAAAATTCCCATGCGCTATACTATTGTTCCAAGAACTTATTAAAATAGATAAATATATCCGTAGATATATCACGTGGAGCAGAAAGCATTATGCGTATTAATTGTATTAAGAATATTTTTTGTTATAAATCGCGATACGCGATGCAAACCACAAAAAATTCAAAACCTTAAAAAAGCTTTGAATGAATAACAATTACTGTGTGAAAGAACATAAAAGTAAAGAGATTGAAAGGTTTATTTATAATTTTCTAGAACATCTTACCTCATAAATTATTTAAACGTTCAAAGGTTTATTTTATCATAATTATGAAGATAAATTTAAACGGATAATTCGGATTATTACGAGTAATAACGATGCGATACATAGGAAAACCACTTTTTCTATATAACAAACAGTACCTAGATATCTCAAGTGGTTTTTATACATTATTTTACGAAAGAAAATAGTTCTTGAATGCCATTAATCATCTTAAAAGCAGTCGAGTGGCGAAGCACGTGTAATTCCGAAACGTACTTCAAGTTTCGATTCCTTTCATGCCAAGGAATAAAAAAGAAATAGAAAAGAAAGAAAAATCATAACAATATACGAGTTTCTGTATTTCCTACGCTATTTTACGCCAACGGAGATTACTACTGTACTTTACTTCCTCGTTTAAATATGAATTATAAATAATTATAAACATTTTATTAATATATAACGTCCTTTGATAAATAATATCGCAATCGATAAAGATACGTATCATCGGTACATGATACCATAATTGCAAAAAGTATTAATATTTTTTTGAAATATTAATTTTGACTAGTGAACGAAAAGCAATCGAGACGAGTATTCGCATTTAATTTTGACAACTATTTTAAAAGTTTGACATATAATATTAAAATTGAAATGAAACTTTCCTTTCGACATTGTACTTACGGACGGATAGAAATATTTTATCCGTACGCTCGCAAATTTCCAAATAAAATATTATATTTTACGGGGTAGCGGTTTTTTTTTTTTTTTTTTTTCGTTCGTTTGTTTGTTTGTCTGTTTTCATTATTTTTCTTTTTGCTTTTTTTTTTGCTTTTTTTTTACCAGTTCATAAGCTTAAATATTATGCAGAAATACGTTTGATCCGACTGGCGATGGGGGAAAAAAGTGCGGTATTCCGATCCTGTAAAATTCAACGTCTTGTTAATGCGCCGAGTCGTGCGTAAGTTTTGCTTTTGAGTAATTTAACGTGAAACGGAGGAGTGTGGCGCGTGAGCATTGAATTCCTTGGAAAATTCAGTGGCGCTAAAATTTGCATGGGCTTTTATTTATTTAACATTTGAGTGGGAGCAATTTGTTATTTCCGGCCTCGGCCCAATCCCATTAATTTTATTGTTTTCTTTATTTTGCCGAGAGTGGCTTTTTCCACGTGTTAAATCCCCCCACCCCCCTCCCCCCGAAAGCGTTCTAGGGACTAAAGCCGACTGCTCTCCCGCATCCTTCACCGAAGAATCCGGTGGATCCTCGGCGAGGAGCGATCCTGCCTCCGCCTTATACGATGGATTTCCTTCGTCTCAACGGCGGGATGCTGCCACCGATTCCACTCTCTGTTCTTTCATTTATCTGCCATCTGCCATCTTGGCTGCGCACGGGATCTATTTTTTGCCCTCCTTACAAAAGCCTTACCAACGAAATTGCCACCTCCACGTACCTCCGCTACGTTACGGACCGCTCCTCCGTCAAGCCCTATAGTGACCTTGAGCCAATCGCCAAATCACATTGTCTGCTGATATGAATCTAATTCTCTCTCTCTCTCTATCTCTCTCTCATCCCCTCTTGCGACGAAGACTATTCATCATCTCCACTTAATTTACTTGCACCCTTTCTCAACGATAATTTCATTCGTCGCCGCGTTTCTCTTTTCCAAGCCTCATATCAGCTACATTTTGTAATCCTGCTGCGAAATAACAATAATAATATATTTATTTAGGTAATTAACGTGTGCGTCCGTATAAAATAATACAATATTTTACAATTGAATGGCGCGGTCCAGTTTCTTCGTTTCAGCCGTTTCGTAAGATCGCATTGAATGGAACTGATCAAACTTATGAAGAAGTAAAATTTCAAAATTATATTTGCCTTTGAGAGTAATATAAAAGGACGAATGTTTCTTATTCAGTATAATTAATATATTTCTACGCCCATAAATATAATTAAACCTTTGCAAATTCATTTAATTCAAGGAACTATTTAATCTTAGAGTAACTTGATAAATGATACGTACGATCTATTATTAGACCAATCCTTTATTGGTCACAAAACGCTTTACATGCTTCTCAAGGCTCGTACAACTGTCATCCGTTTATTGCACAAAGTTCAACAAAGTAAAGGGTTAACTGTATTATCTGAATGTGGCATCCATTCAACTACAATAGTTAATTAATCCTTCAGTTAATAGGAATGTTGATCTATTCTTTACTCGTACATATACATATATATATATATGTTTATACGAAGAACTTAATTTAATAATTGATAACGAGATCATCGTTTTATAAATACTTGTTGTATCCAGAATAAAGTTTCGCTTCTCTCTGTGTAACAAACAATAGTCTATCGATCGACAGACGTAATCAATCAAAAATAACTCTTACGGAATTCCAAAGTAATAAATTCAATGTTATTCCGTATATATATATATGCACTGTTCTATATAGATATTTCTAATATTAGCAAGATTTTATTACCTTTGACCAACATTTTTTTATTTTAGCCGATTATAACAAAAGTAGAATTTCAATAGAAACGAAAATATTTGGGTTCTTAAGGAATATAATTCTAATTCGTTTGCAGACTCTTTTTACACATAATTTGCAATCGGTGAAATTTATTAATTAGTAAATTAAAATTCGATCGATGAGAATATAATGTTTTGTCAGAAAAAAGCATTTGCCCCAATTAAAATCTAACCGTTTGTCCTTCGTCCGGTTAGTTTGTATTTGCAATAACTAATCAAATGAAGAGAGTAATAGGGTAGATTTTTATTTAACCTAGTTAAAAATAATTATAAACTTGAAATTGTGCCCTAAAATATTCCCTTTTAAGTTTACTTTACGGTCTCTTCATCATAGAATACACTTCTCTACTATGCATACAAATGTACTTTCGCTCACACGTATTTCTCGAGGGTCCTTTGAGAGGCTTATAATCATTCGAATTATAATTTACGTACGATAAATACGGAATGAAATTACTTTGATATAATTAATGACTGGCTTTTTTATTAAAAAAAAAAAAAAAAAAAAAACAAAAAAAACCTCTATATCGGAATGGAAATTTTCTTTAATACACGAATGCAAATGAGAATATAGCAGCCAAAAACATCCCTTAGTGACAAAACTCGCTGGGGCAGTAAAAATTAAATGGATTTCAGGTGGAAATATTATCGTAAAAATAGGGGGTGGATGGGGGAATGAGGTGGGGGATAATGACGGTCACTTTTTCCATCAGAGTCTTGTTTTGATTAAAAATTCAAGCAATTTTTGTATGATTTTATGGGACATTGTTGAATTGGAACAGATCGACGAGAGGACGACAGATAGCGGGATGGATGTAGGTAGGTTGAACCATAGCGTGGATTTCCCCGTATGATTAATGGCTGTAATTCAGACGTACAAAAGCGCACTTGGGTACGTTGGAATTCTAATTACAGGTCGG
The DNA here is from genome assembly GCA_018883505.1 of Ceratosolen fusciceps. Classification (NCBI taxonomy): domain Eukaryota; kingdom Metazoa; phylum Arthropoda; class Insecta; order Hymenoptera; family Agaonidae; genus Ceratosolen; species Ceratosolen fusciceps. The sequence goes on from RCIC01000016.1 coordinate 4,177,821, forward strand.
TACTGCCTAGGCATGGTGTGCCAATGCATCGTCCTCCGATTCTCTCTCACTCACTCTCTCTCTCTCTCTCTCTCTCTCTCACTCTCTCCCTCTCCCTCTCCCTCTTCAGCACCGAGTCTTTTCGCCATCCCTCTTTGTCTCTAGCCTCTATCATCCACTCTATTCTGGACCATCATTTTATACGCGTGTTCGATCTAACCCATTCAACCGAGCAGGCCAACCAATGCATCGTTATGAGCGCAGGGGCACCGGCGGGTCGCGGGGCTGGGGATGATATCTGCCGACATATTCAACTGGTTTATGAGACTATTGGTCGCTCAGTTTTACCTTCGACACTAGTCACTCATCCGCATCGAATTGAGAATTTCATTGTTCTGCTCGTTCATCAACTCGCTCGTATTCCCAAACTCCTCCCTGGCAATACTGCTAATTTTCTCCCAATATCCTGCCCCTCCACCGCCAGCCCCTCCACCGCCACCTGATCCTCCTCCTCCTTCGTCTCCTCCTCCTTCGTCTCCTCCTCTTCCTTTACTCGCATTCCAGATAATATTCTCCGTAATATTTACGAGATCGGGATACGGATTATTGTTTACAGCAACAGAGGCATTCGCCCCTCGTCCTCGGATGGATGTTTCTGGTATTGCCCTTCCTGCCCGCCTCCAACCTATTTCTCACGGTGGGTTTCGTCGTCGCCGAGCGAGTCCTTTACATCCCCAGGTGAGCCCGCTTCTTCTACTTCTACTTCTACTTCTTCTACTTCTTCTTATTATCCTTCGTCGCCGAGTGGCGATGATTGTTTATTTATTGTCTGGACCAACGAGCTTATCAATTAATCTTTCAGTATCGGCTGGACGCTACTCGTCGCTTACGGAGCCCAAATCACTTGGACGGCAACTCCGCGGCGAAGGGCCTTCGTCACGGCTGGCGTAATGCTGCTCCTCGTCACTGGCTGCTATCGTACTATTTTTCGCAATCGCGATTGGACTTCGAGGGAGACGCTGCTAAGGTACGTCGCTAATTACACGCTCGCTCGCCATTCAATAAACGTAAACTAAAACGTATGACCGACCTTTTATCCATTATTGCATTCTCAGCGGCTCATTTCGGAGCGGCGCTGAATCAAACGGCCAGTCTCTTATCAAGACACTCGCGCTCCCTCATAAATAAAATCCGGATTATCGAATCCCGCTAAAAGCAATTTCATTTCTTTCTTCAGCCTTAAAATTTTATCAAAATTTATTACAAGCGTTCGATAGTTACGCAGACATTGGTGACGTAACTAGCCTTATTATTGTATTCATTGTATTCGACATTGCGGCTGATGAATTTTTTATTCTCTACCCTACCCGATCGCTTTTACCGTCTATATTGACAATGGCCTTCTATTTAGCTAATGTCCAAGTTAAACGTGCCGTGTTTGTTTTCATTGGAATACTATTGACCTAAAGTATTCCTACGGTTGCGTTTGACACAAACCAGTAATTTTCAATAAACTGTCATATTATTAATATTGACCGGGCGTCAACAAAACGGGAGACAGGCATTCCCATATAGACTCGTGACGGAGTAATTAAAGTCAGGCCTTGCATAAATAAAGCCCCGAGGAAAGTGACAGTCGTACGGATGGGAAATTTGCCAATCATCTAAAATTTTCCTTCCGAAAATCTCCTGCGATTCTAAGGGAATGGAAAACAAAATCGATCATTAAAACGCGCGTCGCTTTATCAAAGAAATTGTACATTACCCACTGATGATACGTTCCTCCAAACCCCTACTCTACTCTGTACGTACATTTAATTCTTTTATTTAATTGAATTTAATAGATAAAAGGAACGTAAAGTCCTCGTCTAAAGATGAATTTTTATCTCGTAGGGCGGGACTGCGAGCCTTACCCGACAACGCTAAAATGCATTATAATTTTGCAAATTTCCTCCGAGATACTTCGCAACCGAACAGGGCTATACTTCACTATCAATTGGCTTTGTGGTAAGTGACTCGTCGACTCATTATTAATTAACGCTCTCTCTCTCTCTCTCTCTCTCTATAGAGAGAGCAAGCCATGTAAAAAAAAAAAAAAAAAAAAACACGACAAAGCTCGTACACGTCATTCATAGCGAATAATTTTAATGACAGCTTTACGAGTTACGGAGTATCGTGTGCATACAGAATTATTTAAATTTCCTAATTAGAGGCATAGATCGCGTATTAAAGGGATCCAGGACATGTATTTACTCCGGATTTTTTGCAATTTTCGCTACTGAGATTGCTTCAATAAAGTAAGAGAGCGAGTATTTCGGGACCAGATAAATATAAAAATATGTTTAGATATTTATGCCTGCCCTTTTACCCCCGCCCCCGCCCTTCCTCCCCGACCCGCTTGCCATTTTACCGCTTATCTTAAATATGAGGAAAAATAAAGGAACTTATAAGGGACTGGAGGTTGTGCGTAAGATAGGTCGAGTGACGTTTTTTCTTTTTTTTTTCTCTCAGTCATTAGTGGCTATTTTTCTGGCTCAAGGATAGATCGACCGGGATAAGTAAGAAAAGGGAAACGAGTATCGGAGCGCATAAGAAAAAAGGGAATGAAAATAACTGTAGATAAAGAGAAAAAAAGTTATGATAAGAAGATCCGAGGAGCGACTCTCCTCCCCCCTGTTTACCGAGCACGTGACGTACTTGGTCCCGTCCCAAGGGATCCGAAAATTTCTACTGACCAATCTCGATCTAATGCGATCCCCAGCATTTTTCAGAACTCGGCGCTTTTTTTTTTCCTCGATCCGGCTGACCGGCCACGCCTAGCGCCCCCTCAGCGGCCGCTGATTCACAAGGAGAGGGAGAGAGAGAGAGAGAGAGAGAGAAAATGCATAATGGCCAACAGCCCTCCCCCCTTCGGAATATCGATAGACTCCTCTCATCGCATCCGACCTTTCATTTTCTTTCGTCTCACCCCGAGTCCGAATACCCGCCATTGCCATACATCTCTACATTATACGGCCCTTTGACTCTCTAACCTGCCCACGGGCTATCCCTTCGAAGGGGGGTGCGGTTGGGGGGTGGGGGGTACGGAACAGCACTACTGCGCTCATCATCCGGCTGATGATTTTATTCAATGTACCCTATCTACGATTAACGAGACTCGCGCGCGTCTTCAAAACCCTCCCCCCCCCCGTGAAAAACAGCATATCGTGCTGCGATGATATTTATTTTCATTATTATTACCTCACGATTCACGCATACTCGTGTAAATCAGTCGGTCGCCGGACTCCCGGTGAATGTAGAATAACTCCTTGCTTCTCTTCATTGTTAGTTAAAAAGTTTCTAAATACAGGATCGTTATTTTCACTTCATCGCCGGCTCCTGAGCATTAGACGTGCTTTTTAAATAGGATTTTTAGCGTACCGGGACCAGCCGATGCCCCTCCGGATTCGTTTAACGCCGAAATCCAATTTAAAATTGTTTTCTCCCATAATTTAATTTATGTCGAAAATAATAAGCGATACTTTACTTTATTATTTTAAATTCTAAAAAAAATTCTCCAACTGTCTATAAATTATTTCACTTTATTCCCGTGCACTCGACCTATAACATTATCAGCTTTGAAATAAAAACAAGTATATGCGTCAAAGGCCAGTGGCTACTGAAATGAAATGAAATGAAATAAAAAAAAAATAAATAAATAAATAAATATAAAAAAAGCAAAAAAAAAAAAAAAAAGAAACGAACAACATTATAAAAATAATAGACGGGAAGTACTTGGAAGAAAAGTTATACGATTAGATATTAAAACGCTTGAGCAATCTTTCGAAAAACATATTTTCAATACTTTATTATTGCCGTTTCGAGAAAATCTTATTGTAAAAATAAAATTTTACTTCCTTAACAAGAGCTTAGAATTTTTTAACGAGCAAATTAATGGACGATTTCTTACGTTAAATAAAAACGAAACAAAACAAAACAAAAAACAACAAAAAAATTGTTTAATATTTCTAAAAATACAAAATTTAAGTTGTTACATATATATATATAGACGGACATAGGGATACATCCAGTTTTGTACAGAGCGGTGAAAAAAGTTTTTTTTCAAGTGCCGTTCCCAAGAATATGATATTCGTTATCTTTGCCCTGAAAGCTTTTTCGTCTATGTTGGTTTTTCAATTAAGATATCACCTTAATTGAAATTGAATTTTTTATGAAATCGTGCTAATTAAAAATTAATATTTCATTCTTTACGCACACACATTTATTACCTCTACCTTTTGTTATTGTAAAGCTACCTCAGTTAGTAATGGCGGCCCGGGCGGGTCTTTATAAATAACTCGGGAGCTTTATAAACTTTTACGAATTAAAAATTTGTTACGTTGACGGATGCGAGCTCGACGCTGCTTTCGCCTATTGTTATTCTCTTGTAGAATAATCATAATCGTAATCATAGGTAGATTAAGGTAGAGAGAGAGAGCCCGAGCAGCCCAATCCATGTCTATAATAATATTTTTGTTTTCTACGACGATTGAATATTGAATGTCGTCATAGATCGGAAAGGAGCGAATTTATTGGATCGGTGGAAATTTTTAACGGCACAAAGTTATAAATTCAGCGATAAATTTAGTATAAAGCAGGCTGAGGAGGTAATAGCGTTGCGGCGCTGCTTGTGGCGGAGGTTATTGGGGTTGAGTGGGGGGGAGTGAGGGCACGAGGCGCAAGAGAAGGAAGAGCGAACGAAGGATCGGAAAGAATTAATGGACGATTAGGAAAGTAACGACGGCACGTATTTAAGTATTCTTCTTATGCTTATAATGTATAGCATGTTCGGGGCAGAGATAGTGGGCGGGGAGGGGGGGGAGCTTAAGTTGTTGTTCTTGCGTAACGTCGTGTGCCCAAGGCCTGACGAGCAATGTCGATTTTCATCCGGCCAAGGGTAATTCCGTAACAAACGTCCGAAAATCAAAAAGCCCTTTTATCCTCCTCGTTACACGGGCTCGTCTCGGCTCAGGGGCGAGGGGGGTGGGTAGCCCATTTTCTCCGTTACGACGAGCCGCTGAAGCGGCTCCTTCTCTTAAATCTGCTTTGCTTCTCGCTTACCAATTTCGCCTGTTCAGTTTCCGCTCTTGTCAGTACACCGACTGCACCCTCGTACATTCTGGCGCATTACCTACCTATCCCCCCCCCCCCATCCATCCGCCCCATCACTACGTATCCATATTCATGTGCGCGCGGACGCTTTTAGGCGAAAGCTTTTCATTTTCCTCGTAATTATAATACAAAATTTATTCCAAAAAAACAAAACAAAAAATAATAATAATAATAACTACTTACCATACCCATTTATTGCTCGATGGTTATTCGATTAACTAATTAGCTGTATGAATATCGCTAATAATCAAAAAAATTACATATACCTACGTACAGTGATTCTTTATTCTTTATTCTTTATTCTTTTTTCTTTTTTCTTTGAATACCCGGTTCTTTTTAAAGAAGTCGGAGATAATGAGATACCGATGCGGATAGCATTGGGACATGTAAAAAGGACTTTTGATTAAAAATAAGGTTTTCCGCTTCGGAGGGTAATAAAAACGAAAGGAATCGGTAATAAGTAGTTAGACAGGATTCTTGGATTATTCAAGAATAATCCCTTGAGATTTTTCCTATACGCGTAGGGTATAGCAGTTTGTAATGTCACGAGATATAGCTCCGTTGATATTGAAGTAAGATTCCTCGGAATCGATGATGGCGAACATTTAATAAATTGCAAGAATAAAAATTGTAGCGAATGTTTCGTATTGCTGTTACAAATCTTAGGTTTAATTATCAACAATTATCGGCACGAAAGAGGAAATTCTCTTTCTCGTTCGCGCGGCTCATTAATTACAACGATAATTAACTGAAAACTGGTAACCGTTGTTACCATTACAACCATTTTTCTTCTTCTTCTTCTTCTTCTTCCTCTTCTTATTATTATTAATATTTATTATTACATATTATTTATTATTATTATTTCTTCTTATTATTATTATTATTTATTATTTTGTAATATGGATTTTCGAGTTAATAATATTGGACGAGTATTACTTAATGAATTGCAAGAAATAAATTGCGAAAAGTTTTTTTTGTTGTCGAATAAAAATAAATATGAAATATTTTCAAATCCATATAAAATAAATAACCCCAATAAAACTTCGTTCGTTCGTTTCCGTTTTTGTTTTTTTTTTTTTTTTTTTTTTTTTTTTTTTCCCTCCCGCAAACCATGAATATTGTACGTTTTCTATATTTCGATTCTGAAATTTAATTTGGTAGCTCAAGTCGTCGAGATTAAATTTTGCCCTTCATTATTGTTTTAAACAAAATAATCATCGATGAATGACGCGGATTTGCATTAAGAGTAAAATTCATCAATGGCTTTTATAATTCATCAATGCTATTGCCACGACTACAAACTATACCGAGTAATTGATTAATTTCTGGTAATAATAATAATCAATTATTATTGTTATTATTATTCCGGTGGAGATAGGATTGAGTAATAAGGTGGCGAAATCAATAAAGGAATAATAAAAATAAAGCGCTGATAAAGCTGTGCCGAGCAGCTTATCCCGGTAAGTTTTATCTTCTCCGTAGGTCTCGTACGTCGGCTCATATATCTTTTTACTCCACTTAAGCGCATCATAAGCGCATGATTTTATGACAATAAATTTAAGGAACCGAGTTAAAAGCCGAGCGTACTTGGGTAGGTAGGTAGGTAGGCAGGTGGGTAGGTGGGCAGGTAGGTAGGTTGAAGGGAAGATGCCATTTGCTAAAAAAGGGAAATGGCTGAGCGCTATTTGCCAGAAATATGGGAAAGTTTTGAGCTTTTTGACGTTCAAAGAGCTTAAAGTAGCCGGTGCGCCGACGTAACTCTGGAAATTATTAACTGACGTACGCATTATCTGGGCATTGGTCGAGGACACTGATAAATACCTACCCACCCACCCACCCACCCACCCACCTACCCACCTACCTACCTAGCTACATCCATCTCTCTTAAGTAGCGGTGACTTTCGAGCCATTATATCGCCGGGGAGAAGAGAGGAGCCAACATAAGCCGATACGGGATTACGCAGCGGACCAACAAAACTGCATTAATTAGCCGTGAGATGAAGTGGCTATTACTACGAGCCTCGCTCGTGCGCGCTCGCACACAGAGAGAATAATGAAATGGAGAGGAAGGAAACGTATGGCTTCTCTTGCTTCCGGAGCTCTTTTTCTTAGCGGCACGTAACCGTAGAGAAATACCAAGAGCTCTGGCTCGCTTTAACAATCCCTCCCTCTGCCCACATCCACGTCCACGTCCACGTACACGTTCAGTCCCTCTCTCCCCCCCTCTCTCTCTCTATCTTTCTCTTATGGTATCAAGCTCCGGAAGTGGAACAAGGCAATATCGCTGCCAAGTACAACCGATGGCGAGCGAGGAGAGCCAGCCAGCCATCCAGCCATCCAGCCAACCAGCCAGCCAACCAGCCAAACCGAGGAAAAGAGAAAACAACATCAATTAAGCCGTGCCTGCACTTATCGATTATCAATCAATTTAATCCCGAGCAACCGGGGATATAGCGAGCATCCACTCCACACCCCTCTCACTCTTCTTTCGCCACTAATATACTCGCACGCCTTCGCGTATCCGTATATCTGTATCAATATCGATATCTATCGATATCTATCTATATCTACCTACCTATCTATCTATCTATCTATCTATATATATATATATATATATATATATGTACGCAATTATTGAAACGAGGCCAAATGAAAAATTAAGAGACCGAGAAAGGCGGTCAAAACTTTTTTCCCTCGCTTGATTAAAGACTCATCAGTCGGCCGGAGATGGGCTTCCTGTATTTATAAAAGCGGCGACGTTCTATCGGTGGCATAAATAGAATACAATTCCGTCGGAATCGCCGATACGTTTGACTGCCGGGCTCCGGTAAAACGTCGCCCCTTTACGTGAAATTAGCCGGGGCTCGAAATCGCGGTTGACGATTGCGAAAGTAGCCGCAGAAAATAAAAAACGGCGAAAAAGGTATAAATAAAAAAGGGTAAAGGGGGGGATGAAAAATAAAGGGCCGGCCGTAACCGCTCGAGATAACGAGATTGAAAATAAAATATATACATATACGCAGGAGTTTCCTCCTCTTTCCTTTCTTCCTATTTATTTCCTTCTTCTTGTTGTTGCTGTTGCTATCCTCTTTTTTTTTATTTTTTTTTTTTTTATTTTGAATATCGTAGCTGTTATCGGGGTAGGACTGTACTCGGCGGGGTAGGGGGGTCCGCTGGGTTTGCCCGGAGTTCGGGTCGGCCTCGGTTCGGCGCGATTGACCGCCTAGAAAGACGAGAGATAGATCAACTATGAAAATTTTATGCGCGCAATAGAGGCGCACACGCGAGGCCTTATATTTACGATATTGCATTATTTGATTGGTGTTTTACGATGCCTCGCTTTTACCATTATTCAGTCAGGGGACATAAAACGCGCGAGTGGCCGGCCTTCGGTGGCATAAACTATATCGCCTCGCGGATGCTTTGCGCCGGGGTCGGCGGCAGGGTTTTGGCCGACGACGGGGACGGGGGGACGGATGGTACCCCTGGACTCCGGCCCGACCTATCCAGCACTAAATCTGCCGGGCTCTCCGGCGAATCCCTTGAATGTGCTGATACGCCATAAATGTTCCGGGGAGATAATGATTTTTCGGGGAAAAATAACCCGCGGCGTCTCGCGAGCCCCGAAAATATACTACGGGCTCGGGCGTCAAGTAGCACCGGCTTCCGGAGGACGGGGGTAGGAGGGGGGGCACAAGGTCGTCGTGGATTCTCGACAGTGCCGGCCACGACGAGTCGATGAACCATGAAATATGCAGGAAAAACAGCTGTAGACGAAGTCTAGTGTTTGGACTGCGGCGAGCCGCGTTAGTATGCCGGCTGCGCTACCACCACCACCACCGCCACCGCCACCACCACCGCCACCATCAACCCCGACGATGGGAAGAGAAAAAAGAGAAACGGCCGGTCCGGTGGTGGCGCAACCCAGCCCCAGTCCTTTATGACGTTATAACTTTATTTTTCACGGATAGGGTGGAGAGTGCTTAGGGCGGAGGCTCGCCGTTGTCGGCCGGACCTCATAAAGCCTCCTCGGCCGCAGCCCGGTCGCCCCTCGGACTCCCGCAGCGCCGCCGAGTCACCATTCCGCCGGGCTCGTCGAGTAGTAGTCGCCGCCGCCGCCGCCGCCGCCGCTCGGCTTTATGATCTACGGAATCCCGGGCGGCGCTCGCTTTCGTATAATTCGCGGTATCGGAGATTCGGCGCACGGATCTCGGCGAGCCACCCCCCCCCCCCCGTCCCTCCCACACGACACTCGCTCTTCTTGTCCTTTTTTTTCCCCCCATCTTTTTTCATCTTCTTTTTTTTATCTTCTCTTCTCTTCTCTCTCTCTCACTGTCTCACCCATAGGAATGACGGATTTAGCAATTTATACGACGGTCCGCCTCGTCAGTTTATAAAGCCGGACACATTTATCAGACGTTTAGCGGCCCGAGTGCGCCAAACCCTCATCCCCCCTCCCCGGACTTATTTTCATATCGTAATACTTAATTTGATGCATTGGCTTTTAATCCTTTTTGGGATGCTTCTCGTTAGCCGAGCATCCCGTGCTTACGCAGTGCAGAGAGTGAGAGATACGACGCGACTACACACAACACGCATTTCCCATCTAATTTTCTAGAAAATTTGGCTTTTCTAAGCGCTCCCGTGCCACGCTACGACCGGCCTCTAAAATATTCACTCGCAATGTCTCGAATAAAAATCAACTGCCAGCTAAAATATTTCGCTATACAATTTCTACAGTATTTTCTCAATTTTGTCAGGCATAAAAATCTACGCGCATTCCTTTCTCGAATATTTTACCCATTATTATTTCTCAATATCTTATTATATGGCAATCCCGTAATGTCAGCGTTTAATAATTCATTTGCTTTTTGCAAGCGTATGCCCCTATACGTTTCGGCACATCTCAAATTCAGAGATATTATTAGCATCTTCGATTCTGAAATACACGCGATGTCTGAAAAAACCGTTTCCCTGTTTCCAGCATCTGCTTCCATTACACGACGAATCTTCGGGAAATCCAAAAATAAATCCTCCTCCAGCTTACATAAGGAAATTATATTCATTCGACAAAGTACACGGTAATTAACTAATAAACGGATAATCTTGTCGTTTATGATATTTTCATGTAATCATGAAAAGCGAGTACATCGACATCTTTATACGTCAGTAGAGCCCTGAATAAAATATGACGTACATTGCCTTTCGTAATAAAAAAAAAAAAAAAAAAAAAAAAAAACTTTCTATCAAGCTTCAGCGAAACTCAATATTTGATATAATCATAATGATTTTAGCAGTTTGTTTGTAAAAAAAAAAAAAAAAAAGAGAAGAAAAATATAAAGCAAACAGGTGTAAATGGATTTACAAATTTAGAGTTTGAAATTGCTTTTATATTCAAGCCAAGGATTTCAATTGTTTAACTCGCTTGAATTAAAATAAATCCCTCGATAAGATGGAAAAGGATTTGAAGGAATCTTTTATTTTAATTTAAAATACGTCGTCCCTTCTTCCTTTCAAATGCCATAAAACCTTATAAATATTTAGCCTACGTTATTTATTGGCGATTTTTTTCATTCTTTTCATTTCTATCACGAGTAGAGCATCGCCGGTGAATATTAATTTTTTGCGACATATTAAATTTCTTTGTTACATTGACGCTCAACTATTTATTAAATATATTACTTTTACGTATAAAAGTAATTGCTTTAATTCTTAGTCTTTCGATACTCTCGACAAATGTATTCTGCGCGTGTCCTCGGTCATGTCAGAAAACAGAATATTTATAAACGTGCAGGAATATTCTATGAGGCTAGACCGGATAAAATGGATGGATATGCACGTAGATTAAAGAAAAGAAACAATCATTATTTGAAATGTCTCAAAGTTCAAGTACCCAAGTGACCCGAAGATAAGAATGTATCTGCCGGCTAAGCAGAAAAGTATGAATTTATTCTCTAGTTCTCGCGGGGAACATTTATTTTCTTTTCCTTCCATTCAATTCTTTAAATTTATACTTTTTTAATACACCGGAGGTTTTGCAATTTAAATTTAATGCCATTCGAATGATTAATACGCCTTTCATGCGAAGGAGACAATAGTTTTCGGGTATTTAGTTTAAAAAAATAAAAATAAAAAAGTAAAGGAAAAGAAAAATAACCAGCATTAAGTGAATTAAGTGAATTATAAAATATAAATCATGAAAAATTTATTAAATAATTATTAAGCGCAGGGGTTTAATATTATAGTTTTACGAAAATAGAGCAGCGTTATAATGCCGAGGCTCGCGAATTCGCTTATAGACTTAAGAACTTTTCTGATAATAGCCTTATATCGTTATAAATAGACGGGCAAATGCAGATATTATTATAATCGAAATGATCTATAACGGGAAGCACTGTAGTTTCAATGCAGACAAAATACTAGTTACGTATACAAGTGAATATAAAAAAGGAGGAAATAAATCTTGTTTGCAGAGTACGTAGTAAGTCTAGGGAGCTATCGTCCTTGTCCTTCACGAGTTCGAGAAAAAGAATGTAAAAGAAAGAATGAGAGAGAGAGAGAGAGAGAGAGAGAGAGAAAAAAGCGAAAAAAACGAAGAAGTAGAGGAAGAAGAAGAAGCAGCAGCAGCAGCAGCAGAGAAAGACATGTTTTCATGTTTTCCAGCTTCAAAGGTAGAAAATGCATGACGCCCCTCCCATACCTTCTTCTACCTTTGCTGCCCGTACCAACTCAGATGTTTCTACTTGGTTCTTTCTGTACTTTTCCAACTCTACGTACATTCGTCTCTCCTTCCCTCCTCCTCCTCCTCCTCCTCCTCCTCCTCCTATCCCCGCTCCTCCTATCACTGCTGCGTTCTTATACATCGATTATCCTTGACTCTCTCTCTCTCTCTCTCTCTCTCGATATATTTTTTCTTCTCTAGACTAAGTCACCATCCTCGGAAAGTACTGAATGTCGAGTACGCACGGCAGCTTAGCGAAAAATGCCGATTGCCGATTCTTAAAGGAGGGTTTTCGTAAAAAAAAAAGAAAGAAAACGTATAGATCCGAGGCATATCTCGATAAAATAAAATAGAACATGTCAAGAACTATGTCGAAATGATACAACAAATATATATATACAGAATATATATATATATATATATATACAGAAAAAAAAACAGAAGCAAACAAAAATTAATCTTGGTTAATAAACGTATTTATTAATATTTAAGGAACGGAATGACCGGAACGGCCGGACATTTGAGCTATTAACGCGATCAAATGAAATTCAGAGAAGACATCGCGGAATGCCGCGAAATATTATGACCCAAGAGCTTCTAAATACAGATTCGTGAAGAAATATTGGAAAATTTGTAAAAACGATTGAAACTCTTGCGTCGAGATGTGTAATGAATTCATTCTGCAAAGAAGTAAACGAGATTAGTTACAAGATTGCAGCTTTCATCGCAGGTCCCCCCTTCCCTCTCTCTCTCTCTCTCTCTCACTCTCTCGATAGTTCTACGTCTCGACAGCTTAATTTTCTTTTTTATCGCCTCTTTCCCCCCCCCTTTTTCCCGACTCCCGTAATTACTGAGTCGTGATAAAGCATCACCGAAAGCCGACGAAAGTCTCTCCCCCTTTGCAACTTTTCAGAAGAAAGTAAGAGTAAATATTAACGAGAATCGCTCGGCCATAGTTTGTATTATTCATGGGCCTCGTCAGGCTGCAATCGGAAGTCGGTCTGCTTCAATCAGTATGCATTGATAAAAAGAAATCATTTTTACATAAAATTCTTCCTCCGCTTGCGCCTTCATCCCCGGCACCTCCATCAGCATCTTTGAATATCCGTCATCCATCCTTATTCCAGGATCCCGTGAAAATTCAGCGGAAGGTCGGAGGTCCAGGGTACGAAACTCCCTATGAAGTTAAAAGTAAATCAATCAAGCGTAGTAGTGTAGTAAAACTTATTTAAACTTTCCATGAACGCGTTCTTACTATGTACTGCGCATCAGGCTTGCAGTTTCGAAGCGCCCCGAGGCATCGGAGGGATGGCCAGAGCCTCACTTTTTTTTGACTCGGCTAAAAAACTTATTGAAGATCAGGAGAAAACTTTCTTCCCGATATACAATTCTTCATTTAATCCTTACTTCGAAGGCTTAAAAAAAATTTTTTCTTTTTTTTTCTTTTCTTTTTTTTTTCTTTATACAAAATATAAGACCCGATTTAATCATTGACTTTACTATTCAACGTTAAATAATAATTAACTTTTGCATGGAATATTTGTATCTTCAAACCTCCTTACTTACCTTATCCTGTCTTCAGCCTTATTTATCATATTTATACACATACCGTATTACTTAATTGCCTATAACGAGAATCTACAGGAATCCATTACTGCGAATTGAGTAAAAAACAAAACAAAAAACAAAACAAAACAAAACGGGTAATTATTTTAACATTTTGTGCGCCTTATAACTTTGTAAAATGATCCGATTACGCATTGAATTATTGTACGATAACAGCGAAGCTGCGAGAAATATACCTTATATTAGAGATTTAATATACGAAAACTTGCTTAGTGTAACTTTGCGATGAAGTACTACTACACTTAAGAATGATATTATGGAGTCATAAACGACGTGTTAATACGAACTTTCTTAAATTACTGCAAATAAAATAAGGATAATTTAATCGGGATCCGTATAGATGAGCTTATATTATTGCCAATTTTATTATTTTCATCGTTAACTAAAAAATGACTCAAGCCTTATCGATAGAAATGGATTTGGTCAGGTTGTTTAGTTTAGGGATAAGGGTCTTACTTGGAAATAATAATAATTGTTTTTATTAATCCAGCGGCAATAGCTAATGAACGTCATTGGATTTACAAGTAAGCTTATTATAATGAAATTAAGATTAATTAAATCCTTGATATTATCGTATATTTGCAGTTGCATCATTTAAATGTGATAAATGTAATGCGGCTATTGATGTCGGCAGGGCCGGAAGGGCTGGGGGATAAATGCTACAATGGATAACGGTATAGGGACGAGGAGGGGGAGGAGGAGCCCGATCGAGAATCATTCGTAATTTTCTCTTTTACGGAGACGCAATAAATAGCTTATTACTTTCATCGATTTCGTTGTATTTAATTAATGAACGTCGTCGTCCGTGACGTCGAGGCCTATACATATACACATACACCCGCGCACGCGCATATATACATACACGCACATATATATATACATATGTACGTATGCATGTATTTATCTATAATCAAGTCATTACGTTGGGTACGGGAGCGCAATCTTTACTCGGTTAAATCCACATACTAATAGTAAAAATGGTATAATAATGGGCCAAGTCGCACGAAATACTTTTATAGCCGAAATGACAGGGGCTCGATCGGCGATTCGCGAGCTAATCTCTTTGATTGAATAATTCAGAATTAATTATCCAAATGAAATGCAAGAAAATGAAAGGAGCGAGGCTGAAAAGAACGAGCTTTAAAATAGGCATGGAAGAATTTTATTCTCGCTTCTGGTTTTACGAACGGCGTTTGGTTGGGTGGGTCGGGGGGGGGGGCGGGGGAGTGGGAGTGGTGGGAACGAGGAATACGGCACGGTCCTAGCAGTTGAGTGTTTCTTTATTGGACAATAAATAACCTGTTTCATTTATAAAAGAGAAAGAGACGGAGCGAGGGGGGTGGGGGCGGGGGCGTGATAAAGTGGATGGCTGTGTAGAGTAGATGCATCTTCCGCTTGTCGTTCTTCCCATCAGTTTGACGAATCTGCTCGACACGAATACATTACGGGCTTTCGGCACTACCGATCTACGTTTTTTCTTTTCTTTTTTTTTTTTTTTTGCCGAGCCGCTTCATTTACTGCAATTCTCTAGTAATTATTTATACGGAGCGTGCGTGCGTGCGTGCGTGCGCGCTCTCCCAGGGGATTCCTCGCCTCCTTATAGATCGACCGGTATCGATGAGCGTAGGGGAGGGGCTGAGCAGAAGAAAAATAAAGAGACGGCGGGACATTTGAGGTCAGCTGGGGCGAGTCAGAGAGCAAAGACCGTTCGACAAAGCCACTCGCAGTGGCGCCATGGTGTATTTCGTTCGGGGTAACGGCTATAATTACGCGGAAGCCCGTCGGATAAGCCCATCAAAGCATAATGCGTTCAGCTCCGTCCATCAATCCGTCCATGGGCTGATTATATCGAGCGGCTCAAAGGAAAGTCCCGGCATTCTGAATATTCAATTGCTGATGCCGAGAGTCCGTGTGTTGATTAGCCGCCTCGCGACTCGCCACAAACAAAAATACAGTGCCCCCCCGCCGCCGCCCACGCTACCTTTAATCAAAGGCGTGTGGCAATTGTTGTTGGGTCGGTGGTGGGGTGGGGTAACATTGGTGGCGAGCCTCCTCCGGGCTCGTTTCCTTCCCTCTTTGACCCGCGAGCCTTGGCTAGGGAAGAAGGACGTTTAAAATGCGCCCGACCATGCGTTGAGACCATCAGGATCTACCGGCTCGACGAGATGGGGTGGGCTGGCCGAAGGGTAAGGGGATGGGGAAGGAGGTGGGGGAGAATGCTTTGAGTCCGATGCTCGACCTCTAATCGACTATGAGTCGGAGCCCACGTCAAACGTCACTGCCAAGCTATCCCTAGGAGAATGACAAGATGGTTTCCGAATATCTCATCTCCCACGCGTGACTATAGCAGAAGCCGAGATCGTGCGTGGTGCTCCCGTGGCTATTCTACTACCTACCTCCACCTACCTACCTACCTTCACCTCCTCCTCCTCCTCCTTCTCCTCCTACGCCACCTCCCGTCAAAGCGCATCGCAAGCTCGTCATTACATCGCGGTGTAATCCCCGTACCACCGCCCCCCCCCACCCCCGCCCACTCCGGCCCCTCGCAGCGCTCTTATGCCAGATTAGCGTACAACGGATGGACGGAAGTAGTAGAGGCTCGGCGGGATATTTCCCTTTAAAATGATAAAAAAAAAAAAAAAAAAAACGAGCTAATTTACTGGTTCGCTTGGTTTGTTTCAGGCTCTGGCCGACCTACGCAAGCGCTCACAATAATTTGGGCACCCTGACCGCAGGTGACCAAGCGGAGAAACACTTTCTGGCTGCGATTCAAGCTCAGCCGGGTCACGTGAACGCTCATTACAACCTCGGCCAATTGTACAGGTAAACAGCCAATTACTCGACCAATCTTTTGTCCACGGTATATAGCTTAAAGCGGATATCGTCCCTTGTCGTCGGCTGCATTACTGCGGGAGATGATCAGTCAACAGGGAGGAGGAGGAGCAGGAGGAGTAGCTATTATCGCTTCGGGGATGACGTGGAGCGCGCGACACGGAATTTCGACGGTATAATATAAATGTCGTTCTTACGGGTACTACTATCGAATTTTCTTCTTTCGGTGGTACCGAGGAAAGTCGCTCGGCCGACGAAAGACATAAACCAAGAGCATTAATTACCAAAAGCCTTGTTAAAGTCAAAGTTGATTGCATTATGGCATTCATAATTCAGCGTAAATCCGTTCGTCGGGACAATTTGCCGTGCGCTCTCACCCTCCCTCCCTCTCTCCCTCCCGCCCCGAGATTGTCGTTCAATTTACGTCGCGACAACGAATTTACGATGCCAAAGCCACGTATCGGCTTTTTCCTTTCTCTCCCTCCCTCCCTCCATCCCCCTCTCCCTCACCCCATCCACCCTCCTCACGTTCCTTTTCTTTTTAATGCCCCCTCCGTCCCTCCCGGCCCACGCCACCGCACCGAATCACCGATCTCGAACTCCTTTTTTGTCCTTCCGTCCTTAATCTCGATTCGCCTTTTCTCAGCGACTCCTCGATTCTACCTCAATTTCAGATATTTGATACCGTCCCGGTGTGAAGGATCATCGGAGCGCATTGTTAAAAGGGATTTTGCTTTTTAATCAGCATTATGTAGGTGGCGCAGTCGGGTGCGCGCAGCCCTCGAGTTTAATATTGTATTTTGCATGGGTAATGATCCAATGAATTTCCATTCGCGCCGTAAGCGCCGCTGCAGCTTCCGCGCGAAATTATCCATCCTTCCATTAACATTCAAAGGGTCTGCCACCCCCCCTCCGTCCCTCCCTCCCTCCTCGCTCCTCGCTCCTCTCCTCCGCCCCTCTCACTCTGTCTCTGTCTCTCACCGCTCACCGCTCACCGCCCGGGCAAGCTGAAAGCTTTGGACTCGTTTTCAGAAAAACCAACAGGACGGACGAGTGCATAAGGATGCTCCAGAAATGCGTGACCCTCGATCCCGCCTACACGCCGGCCTACCTCGTGCTCGCGAGAATGGCGAGTGGCGCGACGACGGGCTCGCTCTTGAGACACGTCGTCCGGCTCCAGCCAAAGAGTCCCGATTACGTCGCCGAATACGCTACCTGGCTTTATCAAAATGGTAAGCGAACACCCGACAGCTCGGCCGCGTTCATTTTATTTTTATAAAAAAACCCCGGCAACCACTCGGAGCCGACGAAATCCTGACCCCGCACGCGTTATTCCGACCGTCGATCGATATTATATTTCTTATTATTTGTCATTAGTCCCCATGCGTCGTCGTCCCTCGAGTAACTTAATTGCAAATCATTACAATTGAACGTAATTGAACTTTTACCCAAGTACCAAGAATTTCTTATCACAATTCGATCAGTTGATCTATCGTCGCCACTGATCATTCATCAATTTTCAAATAATTAGAAAATTGACTGGTCCGTCCACGAGAGCGGATATGCCGTAGGAGATAATGCGCCATGAGAGGGGAGTAATAATATATTTCCCTTTTTTTAGGGAAATGGCTTCCTGCGCTCGAGTATTATCTAAGGGGTATGTCGCTTTCGCCGGTGCACAGAGCCTCGCTTTTGGGAACTGCGAGGATCTTAAGGTCTCGAGGACAGTGGCCCAGAGTTCATCAGCTAATAACGAGGTAAACATTTCCCAGGCATTTCTCTACTCAACGTGTTTTCCAATGCATTATCGAGCCGTGCTCACAAAATTTCCGGGAATTTAATAATTAATTGAAAATATTAACACAAACGCCAACGTTCTAAGCTTCCTTGCCATCTTGCAATTACTTACTTTTCAGGCTTTTTATTTGCACTTTATTCGTAAGAATTTACCGTTTGGCCAGGTAACCTGTCATTAAGTGACGTTTTCTTTTTCTTTTTTTCTTTTTTTTGGCAAAGAAACTATTTTGAAACTGTTTAAACTGATTTTGCAGCCGTAGAATCATTTATCAGACGATATTACGCTTCGTGGGCTGGGTCAGGGAGGGCAGGGATGGGGGGAGGGGGGCCGCAAAAGATTATTAAATCCTTATTTTTATTAATCCGACCTTTAAATTCAATTTTCAATTTCAGCCTGAATTTTGTATAAATTTTAAACTGCAAAATTTATATGAAAATTGAAAAGAAAGTGCTTCAGAATTACCTATAATTATAAAAAAATCTAATAACCCGTAATGCAATCAGAACCTGTAACGTAATACTATTACTCATTTTTAAAAATCCAATCAATTTTGTAGATTTAATGAAATTGCCAGGTAAATTATATTTTTTAAGTAATTCAATAATACAATCAGGAATTTTAAAGACTGTTTAATCCTTCTGGAATTATGTAAATAAGTTTCATATTGACATTTTCAATTTAATCCCCAAAAATAAAATAATATTTACTTTTTTAATTTTACCTGTCTCCGCTCGTATTCAATTTCATTTTGTAAAAGAATTTTTTTTTTTTTTTTTCAAGAAACCTTACGAATTAATAATTTTTAAAAAAATATTAAAAACATAGTTTTTTTCCATCGTCGCCGATGGTTAATTTAAAAAAAAATTTTCAAAATAAATGGAATTTAAATATATTTATAGTTTAATTAAGCAAAAATCTTAAGCCATTGAAATATTGATAAAAAAAATTTAATGAACATTTAAAAAAAATTTATCGTTCGTTTTACGTACTACATTTTCTTTTTTCTTTTTTTTTTCTCATATATATATATATAAATATTCTCATTTAATAAATTACGCACCGACCTCGTTAATCCTTGAAATTATTTGTTTTCTTTTCTCCTCGTAAATACGACTATTGCTTTACCACCTTAGATATTTGATTTTTTATTTGACAACAATGTAAATAACGTTATTATTATTATTATTATTCATATAGAAAATGAAGTATTAATCATTGGAATCTATAATCTGATATTTTACTTCATTCATGTTTACGTAAACAATGGATTTTCTGAGAACACTATCTGCTCAAATGTATATGTGATAATATTTGGATACGCGTGGCGTATGCGCGAGTATGTATTGAAAATCTGCTCGAAAATAGTATTGTATTTCGGTTTCCGATTAACACTCAGAACGAGAGTATGCATGCTTAGTTATTAGACGTAGAAGTGTGCGCGCGCGTGTGTGTGTATATATATATATGTATTTTTATATATATTTAGAGAACAATATGGCGTCGAAATTGTGTAAAATTCCATTGAGTAACCGTAGAGTTAGTTACTCGCTTCAAGATATAGCATTTGAAATTAATTAATTAAATGGATAAAATATTTTGTTACAAGAGCGGTTATTTGAGATTCTGCGTAACCATAAGTTATTACTCGAGGGTGGAAAATTTAAAATAAACAGTAAAACAATTAATATCCCCCCCGAAGTTCCATGTATTTATTTTAAGTTGCGACCTGGCTGATAATGTTAACAGTGAAAGCTCCATATACAAATACCAACTAATCCCATCTGCAATTATTATGATTAATTTATAATAATTGTCGTATCAAGAAGCTGCTTATGTCCAAATCTTGAAATATAAAAATTCGTTAGATTATTACGCAACTCAATGGCCGAAGAAGTAATGTGAATTAATCATTCGTTCAATGTACATACCAACGCAAAACATTGGTAGTACGTGAATGTAATAAAAAATTTACGTCTCGTATTTGTGTCGATTGGGGTTTACCGGTTTATATGGAACGATATAAAAATCTGTCGATCACGACGTATATCGATATTTCGCCGAAGTTATGGACGAGGACGTTGATTTTATTCACTCTGTCATATAATCGGCATAAAGATAATTAGTTCCCGTACGAGAAACTAAATTGACCATTTAATCTTTCGCACGAGATATATTAACAATTTAAAATCTCCTATTTGACGTGAAATATTTCTTTGAGGTTAACTTCTAAGCGAATCGGACCTCGATATCTTAGCGTAATAATAATTTCTCTAATACTCTTTAGTTTTTGTTAAAGATCATTTAAAATTAATCCAACGATACGACATAATTATAAAATATCTTTTGCACTCGAGAGGTTTAATAACAATAGGTGATGGGGCTTTTGAAAAGCAATCGAATGAACGTCGTAGAAATGAGTGTGATTTATTTGACTTGAAATTTTTTACTTAAAAGATTTCAAATATTTACTTAGAACTTCTCCGTAAGAACAATTACATTTCCATTTCCCTGCCGACAATTACTCATTAATTAAAATTAATTATTATCAAGGCCCCAGGAAGTCGAGCTTATCTCTGTGTGCGCGTGCAAATGATGCCGATTGGGGCAGGTAGTTGATAAGAAAAAAGAAAAAAAAATGTTGCAAAACCTTCGGCCATTAAAAGGCAACGAACAAAACGATTTTAACATCGTATTTTATTATCATTTATTATGATAGACTGCTAATGTCAGATAAATGCGCGGGCGCGTAGGTGGTTATGATCGAAGGAAAATAATTCTCCTTTATTGTTTCATCGGCAAGGAAGGTGGCTATAAAATATTGAATAAAAAGGTCGAGAGAGGCAGGGTACTTTTCAATTATCCCGTAGCGATATTTGTCGTGAACTTGATTGCTTTAGAGGCGAGGAGAATAAATGGAATCCTGGACCAATCAACGAAAACCGCGAGCGATTTATGAGAAATTAATCCGGTCGTTAAGAGACGACGAGGCGCCGGCGCACGGCACCACCACCACCTACACCACCACCTACACCACCACCTACACCACCACCTACACCACCACCACCACCACTGCTGGCAGCAGCATCAGCAGCAGCAGCCGGCTGCAGTTCACTGCAGGGGATGATGCGTACAGTCTGCCGCCGACGCCGCCCCACTCACCGGTTTCGGTGACTGGACTACTGGTCAGCCGACACCAGCCTCCCTCACCTGCCCCGCACACCACCTAAAGCTCCCACCGCCGACAGACTTCGATCCGACACCCGGATAATGAAGGACCACTTGCCGCGAATATCCACCGAGTCTGCCAATATTTTTCCTATTTCCAATTAAATTTTTTCACCTCCCACTCACTGCTCTTTTCATCCACTACGCTTAATCGTTCCGTCCCTCTCTCTCTCTCTTTCTTATCGGCGGACATTTAAATCCACTGCTCTCGAAAAATAATTACCCATACAGTCTTTACTCTACTTATGCCCCCACCCCCCCCCCCCCCCACCCCACCCCACCCTCGACAAACTGTTATCATCGTCATCGTCATCGTCATCGTCATCGTCATCATCATTATTATTATTATTATTCTCTTCAGTATTTCAGTCTGTCCCCTACGAACCCGGCAGCGTATTTCCTTTAAAATTGTACGCGGACCAGTTTCTCTTCACCTTCCCCTTCATTCAATAATCAATTAATAAACGGCCGACTTGACCATAGCAGCTCGAGGAATTAATTGTCTAGCCGTAGCACTGTTCGCATATAAATAATAACATTTATTGCCATATACCATATATATATATTTTTAAATATATATATTTTCAGGATTTTTCCAAATTTTTCCTTACGACTTTTTCTTTAATTTATACTCAACGATTCCCAAATGTCCTGTCACGGCTTACATAATAATAATAAATACATTTAAGACGTGACGGAATAATTTTATACACATATATATATATCACGTTTAAATATATTATATATATATTTAATGGGATTAATATTATTCTGTAGACTAGAGCCATTTTTAAATTCTCAACTTAATTAATAATGAAATATAGGGTTCAACGATTTATTAAAATACAGCTCCATAGTACGACCAACTTATTAACAAAGATTAATAAAGTAATACGAATTTCGGTAAAACAAAAATTAACTTTGAATATCGTCCAGCCTGATTAATGAATTCCGAATTATAATTATGCAGATAATCTTAAAATTTCATTCCCATCATCAAGTAAAATTTATGAGCAGCTTTTAAGCATTAATTTATTTATAAAATATAAAAGAATATACATTTTAAAGGCGTATACGGACGTTATAACGTCTGCTTTCGAAATTACGCTTGAATATTATTTTCCTGAGCCGTAGTAAAATCTGTTCCGAGTCAGCAGCATTCGCAGATACGAATATATTAAACAATTTGTAATTCAAGGAAAAATTATGTTACGAGATTTCCCGCATCACGTATAACTGCTGGCTGTAGTGTCGTATCAATATTCCCGTTATTCCTTCCACAAAAGGGTTAGAGCCGTTATTGTTAACCAAGTAATGACTAATGCATCTGTGAATTGTTTTTATTTTTTTTTTCATCTCATCTTGTGCTCGGCGTCTGAGAAATGCAATAATATTCCAGCAACAAGAAAATCCATACCAAAGACAATAACCAAACCAATTTTTAAGTACGTTGAATGGCTTCGCCCCCCCTCTCTCTCTCTCTCTCTCTCTCTTAGCGAAAGAAAAATAAAAAAAATTCTCGAGCGCGCCCCTCGTGCCCGACGACAAACTACATCGAGCAGACTACTTAAAATGTCCTTTTGCTTAAATTGAGAAAGACGTGTTCATCCATTTTATTAGGTTTTTTTTTTTTTTTTTTTTTTTTTTTTTTTTTTTTTTTTTTTTTTATATATATATTCTTCAGAGACTGAGGCACATCGGCGCGACGTAGTACCTGCGTATTCGCGCGATGTGTTAATGGTCAACGCCTCCTCCTGCCCCCCTCCCAACTTTTATAGATAACAGCCTCGACTACGTATGCGGGACATTTATTCTTTGTCCTGGAAGGACCATAAATTGATTTTAAAAGTTCTCGCCAGGAGATAAACAAGAAGCCCCCAATAACCCCACTCGAAAACTTATACATTCAATAAATAGATTTGACGGGACTATTCCACCGAGCTTAACTTCTATTCTCTTTAAGAAGTAAATCAACGGCGGACAACGCTCCTCTGAATTTTTAAATACACCTTATTTAGTTGTTTATTTGTTTCGAACGACGTTCCATTAGACGTTTCGTTAATGAGCTTCATCGAGAATCAATTTACGTCGAATGCGAGAAAATATAACCGACCGGCTATTGGAAAAAATTATTGCTTTCTCTGTATAATAATAATAATAATAGGAATAATAGAATAATAGGAATAATAGTAATAATAGTATAATAATAATAATAACAGTGAAGGAAACATTGGAATTTTTTCAGCGGAGCAGGGCCGTTCATTATCGTTGGGAATTAAAGGATCTAGGGGATTCACGATGTCATAATACTTGTCGTTTCGACGTATTAACCTCGTGGGATAATTTTATCATTATTTAACATTCCATTACTGACCGGAGACCGGAATTTCTGAGAAATTATTTTTTAAATTTCAATGCCCGGCTTTAATCATGAATTTACATTACGCAAATCCTTTTTTATAATAAATACCCGACAAACAATACAGGGGGGATAATTTTTATGGAATTTGTTTTTGTAATTCGTAAGTTGCAGCAGCCGCGCATTCTTAATGCTAAAATCAGCATAGAAGAAATCAGCAAAGTATTAAGTTAAACTTCTCCCCCGCGCAAACCCCGCAATTTTCTCTTTGAATAACAATAATAATAACTTTTAAAAGTTTCGAGGCATTCATAAATTAACATATTTTTATTCTGCACAATTACGCATTCGTTTTACACGAGTATTTCTTATATAAACACCATAACAAACCGTTCGGCATAGTTCAACTAGTTTATAAACTAGTATTTATGAAAGGCTCAAATTCAAATATGAATAATTAAGTGGTAAAAACTGAAGGGTAAATAGGATACTTAAACATTATGCGTATAAATTATTTATAAATTATTTATTATGTTGCGGGGGCGAGAAGAGAATAAGGCTTCAAGTTTTGGTTTAAAACGATTCAACCAGTTTTTTTCTTCTTCTTCTTTTTTTTTTTTTTTATTTTATACTATACCTCGCTTCTTAAATAATCGTTAATACGATTTCGTCGCTCGTTGCACTGAAAATGTAATTTGCGAAATTGTATTCCCGCGCTTCTCCGCATCTTCAATTACTTTTATTACGCAAAATCCGAATATTATATATATATATATTTCTTTCTTTTTTTTTATTTACATATATTTATACATAATAATAATAATACATGGGTGCAGTGGGTGCTGAAATCATCCATCTGAATCGGGAAGAAATTTTCAAGTCATTGCTGTAGGTTCCAATAAGGCTAAAGACCATAATAAACTTAACGATTTCGACATTACGGATTCGAAGGAAGATTATGTATTGTACAATAGAGAGGCGCAGGTAATATTTATGGAAACAATAATAATTTATCGGATGCCGACTTAGATATTATATTTATTATATCATGGATTTCGACAGAGCCTCGCGTATGCTGTATTTATTAATAAGCGAAATAAATATCCGCGATAGAGTAAAGAGCCGAAAAGTATATAAAGATTAGTTTGGCTGGAGTCGGGGGTAGGACGATAAGGTTGTGATCCGGTCAGCTGAGTGATACACGATCCCAGCGGCTAAATGAAATTATGATTAAATTATTATCTGCTTTTTATCAATCGACAGCAGAAGCCGTTGTTCCCGATATTTTCAAACGAAACTATCTATTTTGAAATAGCCAATAGAGTCGTCACATGGCTCGGCTATGTATAAATAATGAAATTAATTATACTTCAGCGTGGGTGCGTGGGTGCGTGGGTGCGTGCGTGGGTGGGTGCGAGCGCGCGCCTGCCGAGGGTGTACAAATTCGAAGCAATTGAAATGCTATAAATTTTCGATTTGTTTGTTGACTGAACGTTCGATGCAACAACGCGGCTGATGTTCATGTCGATAAGACCGCACCTGCGAGCCCCAACATTATCGCATTGATTGTACATAATTGATATGGCTCGCGTTCACTTTTAAATCCCCTGCTCCACATCCGTCCGACTACCATTCTCTTTAATAAATCCCAATAAAATTATTATTATTATTAATATTATTATTAGACCATTCGGAGCAGATATTTAGTACAACTTAATGGATCCTTTACGAGAGACGAATGAATCGGGCGATTTTCGTTTACTATTCCGGCTTCCCGAGCCGCATTAAGGAATTCAAGCTGCCTCGATCCCACGATCTCCCGAGCAATTTCCAAGTGAAAAAACTACCATAAATTTTCCGGTCCCTTTAAATATATTAATTCGCCTAAATTTCCCTCGTGCGCTCGGCTCGAACGCTCTAATAATCTCCAGTGATCCACGCGGACGTAACGGCTCCTATGAATAAAATCAATTTTATCGTTTGATCTAGAAAAGTTTACGTGTCCTCATTATATATCATTTTAAATAAGCTTTATTTTCATTAGCCCCTGCGCAATTACTGTTAATATAATTGTTACGGGATATTATAGTAAGAGAGATTAGATGGCCATACATTTTTTTTCAAGTCTAATTTAATATTATGATGATATCTTGAGCTTGAGCTACTCAAACGCCTTTATCTTTCCAGCTTTTCTACAAAAATTCTGTCACGATGCTCTTTTATTTTCCGTTCTAACTACATGATTTAATTACCCTTAAAATAGTGGGTGATGCATACACTTCCTCTATCTCATGATTATGTAATTTTCTCATGCTCCCATTCCTCCTTCTATTACGACTTAATATTACTCTAAATATTATTATTTCTTTTTTCTTTTTCTTTTTTCTAACCACATCTTTTTTTTTTTTTTTTTTTGTTTTGTTTCAATTAAGTAACGAAAATAAAAGTATAATGCTATTTTAGTGTATCCAAGAATACGTATTTTAATACTATTTATGCACGTGATGTTTTTATTGTTTTTTGTTTTTATTTCAACCTCTGATGACGACTATAATATTTCTGAAACTTAAAAGCTTTTCCCTATTGCAGATTAGACCTGATGAATATAAGCTTAGTTCTCTTTTCCGTACATATGAATTATCTCGTTTATTTTAATACAACGCTTTTCAATTATACACGAACATAAATTATTTTTCTTAAATTAGACGTTCAGCAAGGCATTTTAACGAAACGTACAATATTTTATTTAATCACGAAACTCCGCGATCGCGCGTAGCCAGAATAAAAACTTGGTATATTTTACAATAATTTATTTTTATAATAAAAATACATGCTATTCACAATACCTGGGTGTGTATATATATATACATATCTATATAGGCATTGTACATTTCTGAAAATGTGTACTATGAAATATTCAATATTACGTGTCACGGTTAAGTAAGAAGCGCCAGCTCGAATTCTGCAACATACAGTTTAAATAAGTCGAGTAACGAATGACAATTTTTTTAAAATTTTATCTGAAAATGTAGTTTTCTGGAATAAAATCCGGAAAAAAAAGAAAAAGAAAAAGAAAAAGAAAAAAAAAGGTTATTTGAAGGTTCCAGAAAACTTTGCGAATGATTAATGTACGTCAAAACTATTAGTAATATTAGTATTTGTTGTCGTTTTCGTTTGTTTAACGTTAAAGAGAGTCTGGAGAGCTCGGTTTGTTTGCCATAAAGGGAAATCTAAGGGAAAGGTAAAAAAAAAAAAAAAACATGTTGCAGGTGGCACATTATGCTGAGGGCTCGAAGGGGCGGCTTCATATATCGAGGCGACTTGTACATCCAGGCGTGGCAATTACAACATGAATCACGTCAAAGGACTTATGAGCATCGGCGCAACTTTTGTCTCCTGGTAAATAAAATTTAAATAAATTATTCTCCCCCCATGATGATTACGTATTTGTTGGCTTAGGTAGAAAAAGCACGGACAACTCCGCTCCCGCCATTTAAGCTAAATAAGTCGAATAATTTCGAGGGAATTTTATATTCTCCCCGGCATTTCCAGGAAATTCCCGCTTAGAATTCACTTGGCGGCTGGCTGTCTCATTATTTAGCTAGGCCTCCTGCACCAAAGTCCCCTAAGAGGATTAATTAAGAGCCTATGCCCGAGGTCATTATAACGTTAATAAAATTGATGGCCTTGTTTGGAGATGAAGTATCCCGCACATTCCTCTGTCTGTCTCTCTCTCTCTGTCTGTCTGTCTGTCTGTCCGTGTTTGGGGCGAGCGGTGTATCGCGAGGCTTTTTATTATACGATAACGTGAGGGAAGAATCGTAAAGATCACGGGGATAATAATGCAGGTTATCCGTTAACAATCGCCCGTACGTAACCGCGCACATGGGACGCAATAAGGAACGCGAGAGTTATAAAAAACGTTGGAACGGCTTAATTTAAAAGGTGATCAATAAAATTAACGAGGCCATTTTTCATAAGCAAAGAGCTACGACGAACCGAGTATATAAAGCATCGGAAAGATTCTTCGGTCATTGTAAATGATTTCGTGCATTTAATGCGCCGAGGAGGAATATCGTAGGGCAGTACTCGCGGAGTACTCGCTCAACGATCAAAAGTATTAGCGGCTCTAAGGTATTATTCGGGTTCGTATATATTACGGAGGGACGGGATCCTGCGGGTAAAAAAAAAATTAATTTTACCCGAGTTAATCGGGCTTTGGAAATAATAAAGAGCGCGGCGGGCGGGGCGGTGGCGGCGGCGGTGGTGGCGGCGGCGAGGGGGGGGGTGAGGGTAGAAAGAGCGGGTTATTAATGTCCGGCGGCAAGAAGTAAATTTGTCTCTAAAGTCCGGTATCCGGCGCGACAAAGAATATCACATTTATACCGTATCCGGTATAAACGGCGTATAAAAAGAGCTTGGTTGCAAGATATTTGAAATTGCTCGTGCGAATTACAACCGATAAGATAAAGTTAACAATTAAAGCTTCCGTAGGAAAAAAGGGAAGTCGATAAAAGGGCAGTGGTTCACGGATGAGGGAGCGGACTACTCTGAGAAAACGTCGCATGGCGCAACAATGAGCCCTGGTTGTGGTTGTGGGGAGTTCGGGGCGGGGGGGGGAGGTACCGACGTATCAAAATTAGGTCAGAAGCAGTTTCCCAAAGGGGTGCTGGTGGTGGTGGTGGTGGTGGTGGTGGTGGTTTAGCGCGGGGGGCGACCATCCATCATCTCGTATCCCGGTTAACGGTTACTTTAACCTCTTCGGCGAGGTTAAGTTGTAATAATGAGCCTTAAGCCCCCCAAACCCCAGCCTCGGCTGATAACACGCTTATGGTTCCAGGAGAGCGGCTGCGAGTCCCGGCCCCGGGTCGCCAGCGTCTCGGTCCAGCTCGAGCAGGACAGCAACAAATCCGAGCAGCTCGAGCGCACGAGTCCGCGTTGCAGTCTGCGGAGCTGCGGCAGGCAGACGAGGAAGACCGGGACCAAGGCTCGGGTGACGGCCCCGGCTCTCCTCGTGCAGAATCTCCTCGAGACGCTCTAACGAGCCCCTACCGGCTAACGGACCTCTACGCACGCGGAGCACCAGCTCCCCCTTCGACGAACCATCGACTCCGATTTTCACTGACGGAAGATTCACTACTACTACCACCACTACTACTACCACCACTACTACTACCACCACTACTACCACCACTACTACCACTACTACCACCACTACTCCACCTCTTCACTACGACAGAATCATTCCACAGAAGATATTCCGTTTTTCTAATTTTCTTCTTTTTCTTCTTCTTCTTTTTTCTTCTTCTTCTTCTTTCTTCTTCTTTTTTTGCCAGAACGTTTCGCCGCCCGAGCGCTTCCCGACATTTTTTTCCCAAACGAGGACTCGTAGCTCGATGTCCCCGAAACGTAGAATCTTCCGTTCCGTGTAGAAGAGGACGCGGGCCGAATTGTCGTACGTTAATAAATACGTCAGGCCGACAACTTACCGCTTCATCTAAATCTTCCGTGTTTCATGTTTACTCGAGTCAGGCATTCATGACGAGCCTAAGGTAAGCGATGTAATATATAGTAAGCACATGCTGGACGAGCGTCGTCAGCCCAGTGGGTAATTGTAATAAGATACAGCGCTGTGTAAATATATTTTTTTCCTCCTGCTCGGTTTTTGTATTTGTAAAATTGTAAAAGGGCGCGGCTAGTCATGTAAGGAAGGTAAATACGAGAACGACTTGTTGTTTAGCTTGCTCGGCTAAATGTTGTGACGGCATGGTAGAGGGGGGGGGAGCGGGAGCGAGAGATTCTGCGTGCGAGAGCGAGTGCGAGAGTGAAAACGACGACGACTTTTTTCAGCATAAGGAGAATAAAGCGAATCTGGTTAATGCACACTCGCCAAGTTTATTTTTCACACGAGATTGGCAGATCCGTCAGATATTAATCGTCACAACAGTTATAATGGCTAACCGAGGCAACGCTCTGACGAGTAACTAATTTTAAGTAAAAGAAAAAAAAAAAAAAAAAAAGAAAAAAGAAAAAAAAAGGAATTAATTATAGCAAAAGTAAAAGTAAAAGATAAAAAAAAAATATATAATATATATATATATATAAAAAAAAAGGCTAAAAATAAGAAAAAAAAAAAAACTTTCCGGCTCAATGTAGATCGTCTTTAACGCAACTGATTTATGGAAAATTAATGGCGACGAATGCACGGTGCCAATGAATTGCATATTAAAGGTCGAATAAAGTCCGAAGAGTGGATAGGCGAGGCTGGTACGTATAATGGTAAATGGTCAAGGCGTACGTTGTCGTCTCGATGAGGATCGCCGTCACCCGACGTCACGGATTATCGAGCGCGAACGGACGACGATAATTATTACGCCCAAGGATTGTTTGTATTGGAATTGCGGAATAAATGATAATGCGCATGCAACGTATAGTGGCGGACGGAGGGGCAGGTTTTTCTCAATGAGCTTCGAGCCACGTCGCTTATTCCTATTATCGAAATTTAAATTGCATAAATTTAATCCATTTTACTCGGACGCGGCCTCTAAAGTAATAATTCCATAACGTCATTACGATATTGATTACCTTGGCAGTAATTATTTTTTGTACCGATTGTAGCAATGTATTTTTATAAATGTATTTATTTCGTGTATTAAAATAAAATGACAAATGACAAATTATAAATGATTAATGATTAATGATTAATGATAAATGATAAATGATTGATGCGGTTGGTTGGATTCACATGGGTTTTTGACCAATTCCAAATTGTACATAAATGTAATAACAGATTAATTACATCGAAATATATTCACTGCTTAATTATATTATAAATTTATTGCTCTTATTATCGTCGTCACCATCGCCATCATCTTCATCGTTATTACTACTACTATTATTATTATTATTATTATTATTATTATTATTATTATTGTTGTTGTTGTTGTTGTTGTTGGTGTGGCGGTTGCTGTCGCTGTAGTTGTTGTTATTGCGATTATTGTAATTGATATTATTATTATTATTATTATTATCATTATCATTATCATTATTATTATTATTATTATTGTTATTATTGTTATTATTATTATTATTATTATTATTATTAATACTATTACCATTACTATTGCTATTACTATTACCAGTACTATTACTATTACTCTTACTACCGCTATTACTATTACTATTACTATTGTTCTTATTATAATTATCACTATTATGATTATGTTGGTGATTATCCTTTGTATGTATTGTATCGGGTCGAGAATTAATGGCCGCAAAGTTTTCTCGATGCTTCGATCACGCGAAAGCAAATTGAACGGAACGAAAACGAATGAACTTTCTCGTAGTAATAGCTCATCTGGAGCGAATGTATACTCAAAAAAATTGTCACACTTTCGTGGCCAACTATTTGAAAAAGATGCTGGATATAATAAATTAAAATACATATTTTGAGAATTGTGTAAAACTCAAGGAGCAAGTGTTTTATTTTCACTCCGACGTCCCTCTTATCCCTTACACACGTTAACGCTATGCGTGGGCGTGTGACATCCCTAATCATTGGTCGTTCCAGGATATTTTATGGCATTTAATGCAAGATGGCGCTGCAATTTATGATTTGGCAGTGGTTCAGTGGTACTGATACACCGAGCGAACTGAGGAATTGTTACAAAAGCCACGGCTGAGAGTGAGAGGGAGAGAGAGAGAGAGAGAGAGGGAGGGAGGGACAGACAGACAGAGAGTCGTGGTCGAGGTAATGACGTTAGCGGGGGGTGGCGCGCGCAGCTTAGGGCTCTAAGCGAATGCTATAGGGATGAGGCCAAGGCGAAAATTCAGAAGCCGCGGCTCCCGTCGAAGCGGATGTGCCGCACCTGCCCCCGGGGAGCACGACGAGCTCGTGCATTGTTTTCGGACGAGTCGCCAGCGGCTCGCACTCGCTTACGGAAATAATAGACTAGGCCGGGACGAAGGATTTCGGTGGGAACGGTAAGTACAGCGCATTTTCGGTGTAATTACCGAGCCGCGCCGCAATTGAAATAGCCCTTATGCTGCCTACTCGCTAGTTGTTACATGCCTGCCCCCCACCCCTCCTCCTCCTCCTCCACCCTCGCCACCACACCGACCACCCGAACCACGACCACCACCCGAACCACCACCCGAACCACCACCACCAGCTCGCAATGCCTCACAATGCCAGCCCTTCTTCTCACTTTTGCCATTCTCTTTAGCTTCATGAGAAATAATTGCCACCGAGTCCGCCGCTTCCTTTTCCGGGCGACCTCTCCGCTCCTCCCAGCCCCGCCCGAGTACCACCGACCCGTCAAATGCCCCACCGAGCCGCTTAGCCGAACTCCGCAGCCAGCTTTATTAAAAAACAAAAGTTAATTTACAAAATGAAGCCAAAAGTAATGGGCGGGGAGGGGGGGGGGGGGGGTACTACGGGCCGTCGTTCTCATTAGTATAAGTAATTCGTAATGCATAATAGATCGGATGCGCCTCGCAACGCAAGACAATAACTTACCTTCAATTTAATCGCCCTCGGGGCTGAAATCTAATGGGTATTAATGCACGGGTTTTTATTCCTCGTGGCTCCGCGGGAAAATCTCTCCGGATAATACAACGTTATATATTTTTCACGGGTAAGTATGAAAGTGTAAAGTTGCGCTGCGTGGCGTGGCGAGGGGCTGGGGGGATGGGGGGATGGGCGACTCGACCACTCTACCGATCCCGTTTACCCTTGCCGAGGATCGTCGAGAGGCTGTACGGGAGATGGTACGGGAGGGTGGGACGCTCAGAGAATCCATGGGATCGAAAAAAGTTGCGGCAACGAGCCGTATCATCGTCGGGATGTAACAGCTTGTAGGCCGTGGAGGGTGGCCTTGATTTACGTGTCGGCTATCACGTCTTCGATGAGCGCTTAGGAGGATAATGGCTCTCGGCGAATCTACATGATCCCTCGCAGCTACGGCTTCGGAATACGAATCCCGACATTATCGGTCCCCGTGCATGGCGGACTTTCGTATATTCGCCGTCGAAAGGGGTGGGGGGGGGGTGCTGCTTTTTTCCTCGGCTTTTCTCATCGAGGGAAATAAAAGCTCCCGATGAGTAGGCCGAGCTCCTAATCGAATTTCAATAATCCCGGGGGGGGGAGGGCATGGGGGTTATTGGGGTTATCGGCCGCTACCCCCTACCGGGGCCTCCTTATTTATCTTCCGGTCGGCATTTATTAAGCCGTTTATGTGCACGAATTCATATAGAACGCGCTCGGGCCACCCTCGGCCCCTCTCCCGCCCCGCCACCCGCCAACGTTATAAATTCGCGGTAAAGAGAGAACGAGAGGGGGAGGGGAGGGGAGGAGAGAGAGAGAGAGAGAGAGAGAGAGAGAGACACGAGGCTGTAACAAGCCCATGAATGTCTTGTGCATGTACCGGGACTGCTGGATCGCAGCCTCCCCATAAATCAGTGTCGCTATGGCAGCCATAACAATAACGAGCTCGCTATAATTAAGAAGGCGTCTCGTGCAAGTAGCCGCATAAAAGACTCTCGCATAAAAGACAAGAACGACGTATACTCGAGTCGTATAACCGTCGCTTCGGCTTCCCTGTCTCTCTCTCTCTCTCTCCCCTCTCTCTCGAACCTCCCTCGTTGTCGTTTCTTGTCGTTCCTCTACTCCCCCGTCCACCCCCATCCACCCCCATCCACATACGGGAGCTGGAGCACGTAAGAGTAAAACTCCCCGAGATTATCGTGTATCGAGTGGTTCGCGCGCGATCCCCCGCCTCCTCCACCTCATACGTCTACCCCGCGAGAGTTATAAAACACGAGCGAGTAGCGGGTGGGAGGGCGGCAACGAGAAAGAAGGTAATTCACGCATGTTTTTATAGGACCTCCGCTTCCGCGTGGGAGACAAAGGCCAGCGCTGATATATATATGTATGTATATATATATATAGAGAGAGAGAGAGAGAGCGAAGACTAAACTGCTTGATGAAACTATAAAACGAATTCAATCCACGTGATGCCGGTAACAGGAGAGCGAGTCTTACCCTCCCGGCCCCCGGTCCACACACGCACTCGATATTCTTTGTCATTTCCCTGCAGCGGCGGGACTAGTGATTTTATGCCGAGTTTTATGTATCTTATGGTTTATTGCCGTCCAACTGCAATCGAAATGATTTTCTCTCCTTCGGAAGAGATAGGCATCCCGGCGTACGTACGTACGTACGGCCTCCTTCGCTTCCCCCTTTTTTTTTTTTTTTTTTTTATAAGACTTCTTCAATTTGTTTGTCTCCCATTATATCGAGTCGATTTCCTCGCTCAACGACGGCCGGCCGACCGGCCCCGATGATACATTCATTCTCAACGTCGAGGAAAATATCGAGTCCGTTATTTTTATGACGGCCTCCGCGAAATACTGATTCCCAGGCCAGTGCATCTCCTGCCTTTACAAATCCTCCTCCTCCTACCCCCCACCTTCCACTTCCACTTCCCCAGAGCTTTGCCTTCCCCTTATCTTCCACTTCTATTTTCTTCGTCTACCCTTCTACCCTCTTCGTTTTCTTCGTCTTTTTTCTTTTTTCCAAATCCTTCCTTCCACCAGACAGACCCTGCCAGAAAAATCCTTGTAAAAATCGATTCCAAAAGAGTCGCGTGATAGATCGCGGTAGCGAAATTGAAATTTCAATAACCCCCGTTCGAGCGAGGGCGTTAAATCTCGAAATCTTTTAGACAAATGCGCGGATTGTTTGTGTAAGGAACGCTGAGGAGCACTGGCCGTTTGTACAATAATAACTTAGCTGGACTACAGCTGGGAGTCCGATCAGGGATCGGAGGAGGGCCAAGCTCGCCTGCCTCACCTAAGCTCACCTAAGTCGTTTATTTTTAAGGTGGAGGGGAGGGGGATGGGTGGGAAACGTAATTGTCGTACGGACCTGCCGATCACAATGGACTCCACGGTGTAAGATAATTTAGGATCCCGATGAAACAATGCGTTTTCAGCGGTCGAACGCTTCTGGAATAGCCGACGGTCTCGTAAGCGCCGAGGCATGATGCATCTGATAGATGGTAATGCTTGGAATGACACATGGACCAGTCAAATCGTCCCACCATAAATTGCCAAATGACTGAACAAGCCAAGAAAGCACGAGCGAATATAGCCTCGCCTCGGGAGATTATTTACGGGTAAACGCCCCCAGGATAAACGACCATGGGACTTCCGCATATTATAGTTTACCATTTTTATCCCCTTACCCCTTCTATGCCTTCCTTATTCCATCCCGTAGCGGACAGTCGTCCAATACATGCAACGGATAAATCGCCCGCATGAATTTTATACGCTCTTTAAAAAATCATAAATATAATAAGTGCGCCGTAGTCGCTGGTCCCGTATTCAGTGCACTGACTCGACTGACCTTCCGCCATTACTTATCATCGTCTCCTTGTAATTCCCATCCGACATCCAATCCCAAATATTTCCTCGGCAGTCCTCTTGATCGTCGTCGGCCCATTGTCTTATTCGGATAATTCTTATTATTTATAATAAGATATAATGCCAGCGGGGATATGAACAACACTACTCGAAAATATGAAAGAAGGAGAAGGACGAGGAAGACAAATAATATATTAAAGACTTCAAAGATTTTAAATCAAATCTAAGAGCTCCAAAAGGACTGCGTATGAGCTGTTCTTACTGTATCTCATACTGATTTATTTCCTTCGAAATGCAATCACGATCTGATCGAATGTACTACCACCCCTTATTGCTCCTTACCCCCCCCCCCCCCACCCCTTTTTCTTTTCTTTTCTTTCTTCTTCTTCTTCTCCTTCGTCAAATTACTCGTTCTATAAGTCAATTATATTCAATTTTATAAGAACCTTGTTCTGTTCGGGATGATCCAGCGTATCACAAAAGGGAATGAATAAGCTCTGAAGAACGCGGCTCCTTTCATAAATACGCGAATAAATAAATAACATTGCTTTTATGCCGTTATAAAATAAAGTATATTAGAAGGTAATCACGAGTCCCGGCTCTGTGCTAATACGGTAATACGGTATTATAAAATTATTTCATATTATGATTAACAATAAATCAAACGCGAAGCTCCTAACGACATCACTCGTAACCTTTTACATAACAATAATAATAAAAAACTTTGAGCCACGGGATAAAAGTTCTGATGCAAGCTGTACACGAGTGTAAGTACACGGTGATATTTATCGAGGAAGTCGATAATCCATCGCTTTAAGATTTATAGTTAATTTTGCATTTTATAAAAATAACCACCAACTACTCGCGCGACTGGCTTTTAAAAAAACAAAAATTATAAATATCGTTTATCGCAATTGGGCTTCAAAATTTTTTACCTTAAAATTAGGTCTCGCAGAATAAACTGCATAATTAACGAGCAAAATAAAGAAAAAAAAGAGAAAAAAGAGAAAAAAACCGTTGCGTTTGCATAGTTACATAGTGGTTTTGTAATACGACATATACTGTAGCTGTGAACGGGAGAGGCCAGTGCCATTATAATGAATAATGGCGTTATCCTCACGGTGCCCTCGCTATAGGACTAAAAGGGCACAAAAGGGTCTTTGCATACCCGGGCCTCTTGTCTAAGAAACGTTTGCAAGCACAATATTGGGAGAGTCGAATAAAATTTTCGCACGCAATACATTCTCTGCTTTTATGGATGTTCTCGAGGCGAGGCTCGACATAATCATCATCATCATCGAAGATAAATAGGCAAGTATTTGATAAAGCGACTAATTCAATAGAAATTGATATTGCTAGGCGTAATAATGCTGATTCGTCGCGGATGACGGCGAAGCCTGATGAAATAAGAAGTCCGTTGATGCTTTAGAAATATACCGTAGGAGAAATTAACCTTCGAGGCTCCATAAATATTTTAAAGGGAGGGGGTGGAACCGCGATGGACAAACGAACGACTGTCGGTAGCATGTGAAAGATGGGCAATGACAGAGAGAGAGAGAGAGAGAGGGAGAGAGCGACTGGATGTTCGGATTTGGCGATCCGAGTCCGAGGAATCTCCGGAGGATAGAGACTGGAATAATCGGGTGGCAGGGAGGCGTCGGACATTAATCAAGGCTGACGTACGAGATATATAGAGATAGATAGATAGAGAGGGGGTGATGGAGATAGAGAGAGGGGGAGATGGGGGAGAGCCAGGGCGCACTCGCGGAGCCTGCGATCCGCAACATTTATTTGCCATTAACGGCTCATTAGCGCCGGCGATGTTGGCTAATCGCACTTGGAAGCACTGGCTTCGAGAACTGCTCGTCGGGGCGGGGCGACGGGAGGGAGGTGGCGGCGCCTCTTTCAGCCCCGATTATCACCTCGTAAATAGAAATACGGCCGGCTCGACGCGAGCCGTGGATGACGGTCAGAGCCCGGAGACCTTTGTACGTCTTCGTCGTAGCGGCGTGGTCGGCTGGCCGGGATAGGGGTGATAGGGGTTATTGGGCTTGGGGGGGGGCGGGCGGAGGTGAGATGTGGGGGGTGGCGGGGGTGGCGGGCGGGCGGCGGCAACGACGACGACGACGACGACGACGACGACGACGACGACGGGAATCCCTCCGTAAACGTATATAATACAAATGCCTCGAGCATCAATTTTATAGCTCGTGACAAAAGTCGCCCAAAGACCAATCCTGCAGATTGATGGCCCACTTCCTTTTAGTCTACTCTACTCAATGTCGTTTGATCACATTTCCGCCGTAAAACAACAGTTCGGCATTTCAAAACGCATGAAATTTTTACTACCCAGTACCGTAAAGATAGCTGCTGCTCTTACTCTGCCTCTCTCCGCTACCGCCCCTCCCCCTCCCGATCGCCCCACCCCACCGCCTTGATGATTTAACAGGGTACGTCCGGGAGGACGTACAAGGAGCCTTCACTCCGAATTACACGTCCCCCGATTATAATGAACGTTATAATATGTCCCCTTACGTATATACGCGTGCGTGCGTGCGTGCGCGTGTGCGCGTGCGCGCACAGGTGGCCGTATATTTAACAGTCGGCAAACTGCTCGTAGCCGTCGCAGTCGGCTCTCTCATTTTTATCGATAAATTTTACAAACTGCGATACACCGTGTAATTGGCTCGGCGAAATTTACGATCTACTCTCCGTTGTAATATGCCCAAGATATAAATTACCGATATAATTTACTTTTAAAACAACAAATTATTATCCACCCTTGAGGAGCGGATATTTACGGGGCTTTATTAATTTACAACTTTTCATTAAGGGGCCAAGGCCGTCTTTATTTATCGAAAATTGTAAATCTGTCTTAATCCGCGCTGACGCTCGCGCTTTTCCGCTAAATATCCACGGTGCGTGAACAAAAAAAAACAAAAAACAAAAAAAAAAAAGAAACGTTGTTGAAAAATTTGTTTACGCGCTTCCGGGGGGATCGGTTGCGCCAACCAACAATTGCCACCTTGCCGCATCTGCATATTTCCGCGCGCGCGCGTTAAATATTCCGAAATAATATAACGTTCGTCCGGGACTAAATTTCAACGGTTGCGTTTATTGCCAGTGTTGTCTAGCCGAGCCGGCGCGCACGGACGGAGGTTATTCGACGCGGTCGCGGTGACGGGAGAGACACGCGGCGGCGGCGGCGTTGGCGGTGGCGGTGGCGGCGGTGGCGGTGGCGGCGGCGGCAAGGAGAAAAATGATCGGTCGGCAATGTCGTTAGCTAATAACTAAATAAATATTCATGATGAATTGATTGTAAAGTTGATGGAGGGCTAATTACAGCTTTGATTACGGCTTTGAGAGGGACCGCGGTAAAATGGCCTTTGAGAGCCAATGCGTGATTTTGTCGCTTAAATAATTCATGAGCGAGGCGACAATCGACATCGGTAAAATGACCTTTAACAAAATTATCTGCCGGAAGAAAGAAAAATGTAATTAAATGTTAAGCGCAGAGGTAAAAACGGAAAGAAAGAAAAAAAAAGAAGAAAAAGTAAAAGCGTTCGAGAGCCAGGGGGTGGGGATGGGGATGGGGATGGGGTGGGGTACCCCCGGCCTGCGCTAAATACAGGAAAATACATCAAACTTAACAAGCTGAAATTTAATTATCGATTTGTATCAGCCTTAAAGCCTTTACACTCGGTTTTATTATGCGGAGCTCTAACCATGGAACATGAAACGAAAATTTCCTACGCTATATAATCCTTTGGAAATTTATGATTCTCCTTAAATCAGAACTTGGAGACCCTTTGTCTTTCTTGAGCGCAGGTACGAAGAGTTTCATGCAGCGTAGCAGTTAATACAGTTTTCACTCATTCATCATTGCCTATTCTATCTAAGGCACTCTTTTACTTTGTTTCACGCACATGCACTCTCTCTCTCTATCTCTCTCTCCCCCTCTCCCTCGCTTATGCTCCGATGATTTATAAAGCGGGGAATTACCTAGGATTCTCTTGAAAATCCTGCAAATTGTATAATGTATACTTAAACCGTAGTATAACGTGTACCAAATTAAATACTCGCACCTTTCGATTCTCTCTAATGTTATTGCCCAATTAATTAGCTTGCACATGCGAACGTTTACCACAATGGGACAGGTATTATTATTATTATTATTATTATCTCCGTAGCTGCATTAGCATAAAATAAATTTCATTGACCGAAAGAATTTCGATTAGTCCCCGAGGAATGCGAGGATCGTTCAAGGACATAAAGAGAGCGAGGCCTAAGAGTCGATCGTACGGAATTACATAGAATGAGGAAAGTCATTTTTTTATCATTCCACCCCCCCCCCCAATTTATATGTCGAATAATTGAAACGTTTGTCTCGAACTTCATAAAATAGTAAATGCCAGCATTAGGAAGGACGAGTGCGCTCGAGCTTAATACAAATCACGTTGGATTATAAATTAGAGGCAATTATTCAGAAATCCAGATAATAAGTCGAGCACACACATACTTGGCCAATGCGCTAAGATATCGCTTGATTTTTGTTTGCGGACGTTAATTGATTTTTATTGAAACGTCGGGCCTCGTTTACGGCAATCGAGATGTCTAATGTCCCCGTTTCATAATACTCGGCCCATTAAAATAAGATGCGAGAGTCGTACGATGGTTTCGCACGGGTTATTAACTAATAAAGTTAGCTACGACTCGTATAAAAGCTAAACAGATACGTATGTATAAAGGGACAAATGCCATTGGCTAATCGATTCGATGGAATTCAAGGTAACGGCGTATGAATTTCATGGGGAGGGGGGGGGAAGGATCGACGAGCTGCTCGAGCGCAGATCCCTTTACGGGGGACAATAAGCGTAAGTAGGAAAATAAAAGTACGGAAGATGTCGCTGCGGTCGTGTAAGGGAAGCTCGAGGACTGCGTGGGAGGCAACAGAAGGAACAAGAGAGGAATAAGCCAGACTCCATGCATAATACATGGGCTTTTTTGATTTGTGTCCTATAAATACATTCGTGGCTAGAGGATACGGGCCCGGGTAAGCGAGGCAGCGGCCTCGCCGTTCCCGGTACTCTCCTTTAGCCAAAAGCTCTTTTACAAGCCAACCACGACTTTTGACCTCCGCTGGCATAAAAACGTTTAAGAGACAGCACCGAACGCGCCCGAGTTTAATCTTTCTTAATTTTCGATATCGCCAAAAGATGAGATAATGCTCGAGGATCGAAAACAAGCACGGATGCAGTACCTTCGGTAGCCTTCGTGTATGCCCTGCCACCCCCTCCCCACCCCCCATTCGTATTAAGTCGCATGAAATTATTCGTTCGAACGAATACTGACTCGTGTTCAAATAACGTGGAATTTTTACATTTTTATCGAGAGATATTTTCCTTCTCTCTCTCTCTCTCTCTCTCTCTCTCTCTCTCTCTCTCTCTCACACACACGGGGAGCGCGAGCTAGTTTCCAATTGGTATCGGAGGACGGGTTACCCATCGACTCGACGCACGGAACGTGAAAGCCAGAGCGCGCAATCTCCATTCGGACGGGACTCATCGAGGCCGATTCGTTTCCTAGCGCTGCCTCCCCTCCCCCCCCCCTCCCAATAACACCGAGCCCTACCTCTCACTCTATAGGAGCCATCCTGCTCGGTCTTGAATCTTAACGTTTGAGCAACGGCTGACAAAGGAGCCGGTCGGCAATATCACCACGACCTCCTTATCCTCCTCCACCACCACCACCACCCACCATCCACCGTCCACCACCCACCGCCCACCACAACGAGCACCGCCGTCGTCGATAATTATTACTCCGACTCGGAGCGGCGAACGCTGCTCGATAAGCGTAAGGGACCTCGTTCCGGCTTCAAGCGAAATTTATGTATCGGCCCGAGCCCTCGACCCCCCACCCCCCCTCACCACCCGACGCCGGCGCCTGCGACTCTAAACTCAATTAACAAGCAAATTCGGCGACGAGCGCTCTCTCGCTAATTCTTTCATTCGTCTTTGGGTGGGTGGCGGGGGGGAGGGAGGGGTTGAAGTGAAAAACAAGCTTGCACGCGCCCTCGAAAAAAATAGATAAAGTAGAAGAAAGGGCTGAACGATGCGAAAACTTTTGTAATTTACACGCGCGACGCATTCCCTCGATAGAGACTCGACGATACTTGTACATTCCCCTTCAACCCACCCACCAACCGACCCACGAACCCCGCCCCAGCCCATCGTCGATCTCTTCCGCTTGATCAAAATAAATGCCCCGACTCGACTAATTGTAAAAAATATTAAAAATTTTCTCTCGACGAAAGCTTTCGAGTAGACGCGCGCGCGCGTCTTTTCACCGTTTATATTCTCTCTTGGCCCTCTCGTCGCTCACTACCTCCCTGTCGTCCCCTCAAGCTCCTCGACGACCAAATAACCAGTAATTGATCCGAGGGGGAGAGGAAAAAAAAAAAAAAAAAAAAACGATAAGCCGGCTGCTCCGATTCCACTGGGGATATTCTCGCGATACCGGGGATTTCAGCGTAACGCGCGCCCGTACGATCGCCCGTACAGGAATGCTTTTGTCGTGAGTTTTATAAAAGGTCAAGCCGAGGCATCGGAGACGAGGGGATGATGCCAAGCGAGTTGGTTAGACAGCACCCAAGTCGCTTTTTCTATGAGAAAAATCAGGAGAAGACAAGTCGCTCGACGGCCTGAAATTTCTAAATAAGGACAATGGCCTTTGCTCGACTTAGTCCTTATTTATCTCGGGCAAGGAGCGGGATTGATTGATTGATTTATTTATTTATTTATTTATTTATTTATTTCTAGGATAAAAGACATTTTCAGGGGAAAGCGTCGGCTCACGTGTGCTCTCTCTCTCTCTCTCTCTCTCTCTGTCTCTCCGTCAATCCGTTATCCAGCTTCCGTCCTCCTCAGGAGGTATAATTCGAAAACTTCCCGGCCTCTCTGCTATTCTCGACCCGCAGGAGCGACCGAGGCGACGAGATCCTTTAATTGCGTTGAAGCTCGCTCCGAACCGCACTTGTCCTGCCACGTCTGAATCCGGCTGCGCATTCTCTCTCCCCCCTTCTCACTCACTCTCTCTCACGCTCTCTCGCTGTACGTTGCAGCAGCCTTTATTTACCGGACGACGGCGGAGTGACATTATTTTCCATCAAATACTAATTACATTTTAATTTGTAAATAGAAGTTAACTATTTCATTTTACTTTGCCGTGGCGTAAGAAAGCTTCTGCCCTCTTTTAATGAATAAATATTTTAATTTTCCCTACCAAGTACAGCGTGGCTAACTAAATTTCAGCGTTTCATAACGTAAAATTACATTCAAACTAGTGAATTATTATATTTTATAGGAGGCCTCGTGATATTCAGTTTCTAATGAAACCACAAAATTTAACTGTTCCCGCTATTAACACTATTCGAATCCTCGGTGAATACGAGGGAATATAATTTATGCATTAAAATTTCGTTACAGCGATGCTGAATTTATTAGTAAACAAATCCTCACGGTTTGCTGAGTTTGGATAATAATCATTTCCAAATACATACGACTCGCTGTACTCCTTACGCAACTCCGCCCTCCCCCCCCCCCCGCTCCGCATGTATTAAATGAACCTCTACAATGCTCGTGTAGTACAAGAAAAGTCTAAAGGGATAAGTAGGATAAGCCAAAGGATGAGGATCGCTTGCTGCACGAGAGGAAAGTTAAATTAGCATCTTAAATGTCGACGGACGTCGTCTGTATGATGGAATCGATCGAATAACGAAGCCATTAAGCGCGTTAAGGTTGTGTAGGCAGCGGATGAGCCGAGACTCGGATTTAATGCGCACGGTTTTGCATTAATCAACGTGAAACAATTGCCCTTGTCGAGTCATTCGGATCGCTTAATTAGCGAGCGGCACGCTGGCTGCCGACACTGATCTTAATATCCGTGCCTTCCCGTCCCATCCGGGAGCAGCTCCGCTCCGAGAGGAATCAGCGGAACGTAGGTGCGAAGGGTTATTGGGGGGGAAAGGGAAGACCAAAATCGAGTTAGGTTTAATGAATCTGAATTTTTTATAAAGGATAAAAGTTCTTATCCGCAGGAGCAACACGAGAAACTTCCGTAAGCTGAGAGAACGGGTATAAACTGTCGGGCGTGTGCGTGTGCGTGTGCGTGCGCTCGTGGCCGGGCGCGGATACGTACCGGGCGACGCCTTTCGATTCGGCGCAAAGTCTTCGCTGACGACGGCGCCTCAATTATTCAAAGCTACTCTCGATACCTGCCTCCGTGTCCTCGAGCCTCCGTCGATCCGCCAAACTCCGCAGTCAAGTCAATGTCTGGCCGTCCCGCCAAGTCAAATGAGAAAATTCACGCATGCCTAGCCAGACTGCTCAACGTCCCCGATAATATTATTACCGACGAGCTAAAAAAATGTTACT
The DNA here is from genome assembly GCA_018883505.1 of Ceratosolen fusciceps. Classification (NCBI taxonomy): domain Eukaryota; kingdom Metazoa; phylum Arthropoda; class Insecta; order Hymenoptera; family Agaonidae; genus Ceratosolen; species Ceratosolen fusciceps. The sequence goes on from RCIC01000016.1 coordinate 4,221,368, forward strand.
CTTCCTCTATGTCCACTCCTCTAAAACATTTATAACAACGACTATTTTGTTTATTCGTTGAAGTGAAAATAAAAACAAAAAAAAATAAAAGAAGAAGAAGAAGAAGAAGAAACTCTAAAGTTTAGAAGGCTGGTCGAGTCCGCGTCGATGAGCTCGATCCGACAAAGTGGACCAAACGATAAATTGTACTCCGTACAAGGTAAGGGCTCCCGCTACAGCCAAGCTCCTTGCCCTTGATCTATGATATTTTTCAGGCAAATCGGCATCGTCCCTCATGCGGACAGGGATCTTGAATTCAGCCGCGTACCCGAATTAACAAGGTATCGAGTGTACAGCCGAGGATCCCGTTGTCTGCCAGAAATTATACGCATTCCTAGCTAGACGAACGGCTACACGAAGCCATTACGTAATGACAAACTTGGTGGTCTTTGATTAAATATATGAGGAATCGGATGAGGCACAATATTCTATTACGGCACGCGTCTATGTTGTTCGAGAGGAGAAGCTCGGGGAAGCTCAGACAAGTCAGAGTTTCGGGGAATGTTATTTTACAATGATTTGTATATGCGCGTAACGAGGTCCGGGTGACGGGGTTGGGGGGGGGGATATTGCGAGGGTAATGCACGGCTCGGTCTCGCGAAAAGCAATGATTCATGGCATGGGAAGGCCTAAACAGGCTAATAGTTTAGTAAAAAGGCGTAGGGGGCGGAGGGGGGGTAGGGCCGATATTATCGTCGCCTTGGTTACTTACTTACGTCACAGATAGAATATTTAATGGGGCACTTGGGGCGCTTTCGGTACGCTCAAAGTTATTGAAGAGAGCGACGTTCCGAATGCTCATCAATATGCGAAAAGAGAAGATACCGGCGCGCGGCGCATCGAGATTTCGGTACTCTTACCCAAGTAAAAGGACTTGGGGAGATAGGTTAAAATTGAAGTTTCGGAACTTACCACAAAGGATCCCCCATCGGACTATATGAGACTCGAGTAGATCATATCCTCAAAGTTAAACAACTGTGTCTTATTGTGCACTAAAGCGCGACCGCGGCGTGCTAAATCGCAAAATTTCACTACCCCCACCCCCACCTATCCATCCATCCTTATCATTACCATTGTAATGGTCTACGTTCGGATATTCAGATCCCTTACCAGCGATACTTTTGCGCGTACTTTGCGAATCAACGAAAATAAATACTCGACCATCACGTAATTGTTAGCCTCGAGCGATAACTTAGGCTCTTAACAATTACGATCAATTAATTATTCGATGATCGCCCTTTTTTTCCACTTTATTTATACCTTATTCACAGGTACCCATTCGATATAGAAATCCGATTACTCGACTAATTAAAAATGCACAATATTCTAAATAATCCATTATCATTGGATAAACGCATTAGAAGTTTTTAATATTACAGCCTTAAATTCAGAACTTCGCAACGATTCATCCCATTAATCTACGTAGGCTAATCACATTACGAAGCCGAATGAATCGCTCACCTAAACTGGCGGCATATTTTATTCTCATTGCTGAACATGCCGAGTTTTCTTAAAAAAAAAAAAAAACTTTAATTCAATAAGCCCTTATGAAATCATCGCAACAACTTAATAAGACGACATTTCACTGCACGGAATTCTGTAAGTAATATTATTATTTACAAATATTCCTTACTTCGTCTATTCATTAACAAACGATAACGAATCCCAATTTCCTATTTACAAATCCTACTCTTTACGTCAAAGATATTTTTCGTTTACCATATGGCGCCTGCATTTTTAACGTAATACGTACATTCGTTATTTAACAACAATAATAAATGCTGTCTTTTACAAAAAATTTCAAACTCCACGCTTATATATTCTTAAAGTCAATAATTAAAAGAAGTTTGTTATCCCCGATGAAGATTAATTATTAATTATTTAAAGCTAAGTAAGATAATAATATACGACTAGCTTAGATTAAAATTCAATCGAAATGTAACTTTAATGCCATAAACCTACAAAATCCTCATTAAACAATCTAAACACAGTTTATTAGGGCACGATAAATTTGTAGCTTAATTATGCGGTTATAAATTATACAGAGATGATGAATAACAAAGGTCCGAAATTTCGTAATTCCCATGCGTACGTATACATACGGAGAGACAGAGAGAGAGAGAGAGAGAGAGGGGGTGGATGGGAGCGAGCGGTATTTAAAAAGCATTTGAGAATAATTATTGAAGTAGTTGCGGATTACGTGGAAGGAAGCTTTTGCCGTTTCAATTAACAATGGCGAAGAAACCCTCGTACTCTGTAGCCTCGTACAATGCGCGTATGCGTCGGTCACATCGATAGACCATCTATCTATTTGAGGTTCACCTTCTCACTCTAGGCTACACGTATCTAAATAAAAGCAATATTTAAAGCCCTTTACAGTCGAAATAAGACGAAAATAGTACTTCAAAGCAAGTCAAGTGTTAGTAGCCCTTGAGCTTGGAATTGTTTTCGTTTGTCGGAAAGAAGGAAAGAAGGAAAGAAAGAAAGAAAGAAAGAAAGAAAGAAAGAAAGAAAGAAAGAAAGAAATAGAAGAAGCAACCTCCGCCTACGAAAGAATAATGTTTACGATTGCATTAACGTAAGAAGCGATATTATTATTCGTCCAAGTACAATTCCAAAGCCATATTACTTAGTAAAAAGTTAATGCGATTCGAAGAAATTATTTTACTTTTCATTTTAACGAACCCTTATTAATTATTTTACTACGTGTATTTAATGGTAGGGAAAAAATTATAATTAACGTTAATAGGTTTATTACATGAAAAAAAAAAAAAATGTTTCACAATGACTTAATTAATGCTCGAATACATAAATTTAAAATAATATTACAATACTAATTGTCAGCCACGAGATTTTTGTACAATTATAAATAATATAAAATTTTCTACAAAAGCCGTTCAAAAATTACAAACGATCATTTGCAATAAATATTTCCGGGTCGTACGAAGGAATACTTACGAAATATAAATGTTCCGTTTTCTTTTTCTTTTTTTTTTGCTTTCCTTTTTTTTTTTTTTTTTTTTATGAAAATAAATACAATAAAACGCGAGGCGTCAGGTCCCTTAATTATAAAAATATTTACGAGGATTATTTAGCGAGGAGCTAAAGCGGCAGATTTTTAAAACTTAAGCCAAGAAGGAGAGTTTTATTAAAAATTTCATTCCACCGGAGAGTCGAATTTTCCTAATACCTTATAAATACGGGAACTTAATTGCACGGCAATTATAATAAAAAATTGGTCAAATAATAACGAATGTCCTTGGCTAATTGAAGAAACGAAGGGATTTTTAAGATTACGCCGAATTTAATTGAAAGAGCTCCCTCGAGCTTAATTTGACGAGCTGCTTTCAAAGCCTCCTTCTCCTCCCCCCACCCCCTTACTCGTACATATATACGTATATAAATACATATATAGAGGTTATTAAAAGATGGGCCTCGTTAGTGTTAAAGTCGCGCTAAAAAGGGGTTATTGGGGTTATTGGGAACAACTAGTTGTTTTAAATGAGGCAAGGAGTTCTCGAGACGCTGGAGACCTGGACCGACCGAATGGAGCTCGATAGTGGTCGATAGCCGGGGCTAAAACAATCCTACGGCTCCCTGTGACATCTTGAAAGTGTCCATTCTATTGAACGAGGAAGCGGAACGCGGAACAACAAGGAGCGGAGCTCGGACATCGAGTTCGTAGGGGAGCCACGTGATCGCGGCCGTCGCATCTAGCTTTTATAAATTTAGCCTCGTAGCGGTCGGCTCGGGCTCGGACCGCATTAAACAATCTCTTTAGGAACGGGAATACCTTCATCATCGGGGCAGCGTCAGGGACGAGCAGCGGATGCCATCCACGCGAGGCTGCCCTTGTTGCCAGTCGACAAGTTAATGAGCAATGAGGTCGCTTCTGAATTATTGGGATTATCCTGACCGGTAGACTAGAGGGTTCTAGAGGGGACTCTCGTATCACGAGCCCGGATCAGAGGACCTTAAGGTCGGGAGGTCCGGCTTGTCCTTTATCGGGCTCTCTCTCTCTCTCTCTCTCTCCCACTGTCTCCCTCTGTCTCCCTGGCACGGTGCCATGTTGCCTCGTATAATGAAGCAGGAGCTCGAGCTTAGGGAAGCGTGTAGCTCCGCATTAGAGCCGCGCACCCTTCGCCTTTTCCCTTGTTTTCGAATTGCTTATTAGCCGCTTATAACTCGGCTCTCCCCTCCCCCTCCCTCCATCCTCCCCCCCCCCTTGCCCCCGCCGTAGAAACTACCCTTCTATTTATGCAAAGTAAATATTTTCGTTGCGCGGACAGTCTACGTCATCGGCAGGCATATCGCGATGCGCATGCGACAAGCCCTTGTAGCTATCGGGGGCTGCGGGGTGAAAGGGGGAGGGGGCGGGAGGTCGTTTTTCCTTTCGACGCCGTGCCTCGAGTCACGGCCCCCGGGGATAATTGAGGGGCGGAGGGGACGGGTAAGGGTGTAAGCCAAAGAAAATTGAAGACTTATGCGAGCGAGAGGGCAGAGTACGTAAGGCTCCCGGCGTTCATTTGCAGCCCTTTATCTCGAGTCGGGGGATCGAGTTACGAGGAGGATTAGGTAATAAATGACACCTACCGCCCTTTTTAACGAACTAAAAGGGAATCGCGCTCTAATGGATCTGGAGAGGCTCACCTTTATCGATGGCAATATTAATAATGCCCGTTCAGCCTCGTGTAATCTGAAAAATTGCGGACGCAGTCGCTCTCCATTCGCGCAGCATCCGAGTTACCCACCCCATCACTGCACCCATCCACTAGCCCATCATTATACAGTATTCTCTCACTCCCTCTCTCTCTCTCTCACACACACACGCTCACTCGCTCTCAGCCTTGCTCTCCAACACCCGTATTTCTCCCTCGACCCGAACGTTCTTCGCTCATCCCCATGGGCTCGCACTCCTCTGGCCCGTAAAAATTCAATCAAGCCAGACGATCCGCACAAAGAGACTTTCCTCCTGGCTTCAAGTGGATAAAACCTAGCAAAACATTCGAAAAGTAGATAGAAAGGCGAATGGGACATTGCGCCTGCCGGAAAATCACGCCGGTTGATCCCGAATTTTCATGATAAAGTGCCTTGAGATGACAAAGAGCGAGACAGAGAGATAGAGAGCAAACGAGTGAAAAAGAGACCCGAGGCGTGAATAGTCGCCGTCGCCCTCTCTCGACAAAGGGACCTTCCGCACCCGAGGTCGGAAATCCCCTTTGACCGCGAGACGATATATATTTATTCGTCGTCGCCCGGCTTTCGATGGATAAGGATGATCTCGCTTCCTTCTCGTTCATCTCATCCTCTGCCACGCGCTCGTTTGCCCGGGACCTCTACCTACGCTTTTCTACGATTCCCGTCACACCTACGCACGTGATACCGGCGCCGAGAGCAGTCCGCCTAACGAGGGGGACCCGCTGCCCCTATTTGCTTTAGGGGCGTTTAATTAGTAACTACGCTACGTACCCATTATGACCCCGGCGGTGCTTTGGACTTATGTATGAACGAGTGCCATTCGATTTGATCGCGCGAACGGTTAAGCCCGACCCGCCCTGAGCCAACGCCTCCTCGGGACGTCTACAACGTCGGCCGCGATATAACGAGAAACGCTCTTACGGACCTCATTATCCGCCGGCCCGCATTGCAAATACCGACGGTGATGTCGAGCGACGCGTTGCCAATCGGCCAACCGTATGCGCATTCCAATGCCTGACAAAGACAAATCCCGTAATGGAATGGCTTTCTCTCTCTCTCTCTTTTAGCCTTTATAAATTTATGTATTATTGAAAGGGAATTACGGCACGGGTGGCGAGGAAAATTGAAGGCTCGCGCGGCTCTGCTGGGTGACGAGGAGAACGAGACAGAGAGTGAGAGAGAGAGAGAGGGGGTGGGGGTGGGTGAATTAAAGTGTGAGAAAGGAAGGCATTGCGAATTGCAGAAAGTGTTGGAAGAGGAAGTCCATTAGGCGGGCGGGCGGACGGACGGACGTAGGGATGTGTTGTGCATTTATTTGTATTGAATCAGCTCGTTTACTCGAGTTACGACGCGCCGCGCTCCGTTAGAAAATAGCAAAAGTGCGTTAGTAATAAAGCAAACGATGTCAATGGGAATATATCGCGAATACCGTTTAATATCTATAGGTAAACGCGGCTCTTTGTACTCATTGCCGTTATTGGCCTGCCGGTCCAATAACATTTGCCACCCGCAAAATTTCTACAAGCCATTTCATTTCTCTATTTTCTACATTTTCAATTATCCGCTATTGATTACGCGGATTCTTAATACCACGTCACCGCCATAACTCTCCTTTTCGTTATTGCCGCTCTTCTTGCTCGTTGCTCGTTGCTCGTTGCTCGTTGCTCGTTGTTGCTATTGTTTTTGTTCTTGTCGTCGTTGTCGTCGTCGTCGTTGTCGTTGTAAATTCTAGATGGAGCTTTAACATTAATAATATCGGTAACGAGAAAGTATCCTCCTTCCCCCGCGCGCTCGCTCTCTCTCTCTCTCTCTTTAAAGTACGTGTCTACAGACGCAGTAAGGATTTCTCGAGTTATTCTAGATGAAAATAAAATTGCTTAATTTAGAATGTAATTTTCCCGTAAGTTTATTTTATTACTAATTGGTGATTTTTACAAGTCCGATTCGTATTATAATAACAAATTAGTTGAATCTCTTTTAAAAGCCCGAATATTAATATTTCGCATTACGCTTAGGTATATTATATATTCGTACTTACTTTGTATACAAATATACAAGGGCTCGGGCGTCATTTACATGGATTTACAAGAAAATTTCTTCTTTTCAAACTAATTTTTCGTCTCCTTTATATTAGTTCTTTCTTATTTGATATTTCTAAGCATAATAATCCGAGCTGAAAAATGTCCAGCATTCTTCTATCGGTTAAAAAAAAAATAATGTCGTAATATGGAAGAACGCGGTTGCCGAGCATTCGAGAGCTGCATAATAAAGATGGATATATCGTGGATCGATTTGCAATTACAGTTAAATAGTTTATTTTCTGTTTCGCTTAAGGAGAAAACAATGTCCCGTAATTAAACAATAAATAAATTCGAAATGTAATATTAAAGAAAGAGGGGCATCGGGATTTTGACGGTAAAATGGATGATCGTCAGCCTAATATTTGAATAGTCATTTGAGAAGACAATGGCTTTAATGCTCAGTCAAAGTGAGATAAAGAGAGTGAGAAAGAGATGGAGAGAACGAGGGAAGTTCATGGAAAGGTCTTTAGAGACAGAGTAAAAAGTAAGTAATAAACGAGCCGACAGAACTGGCTCATAAGAGCTTGCGGAGCACGAAGCTGAGCCACTGTAATGCACAAACTCCGAACGAGCGAGCGCAAAGTATTAAAATTAAAGACATAGAGAGCGCGCGCGCGCGCGCGAGAGAGAGAGAGAGAGAGAGAGAGAGACGAGTGAGGCGGAGAGCGAGAGCTTCGAGAGCATTGGATTCGTAATCCTTTAATGACCATAATCGCACCGGGAGATGGGCGCTTTTTCCGCCCCCTCCGCCCCTACGGCTCGCCGCATAAATAGCGATGGGATGGAAACTCGGCAATACATGTAAACAAGAGGACGTACGCGCGCGCACACTTGCCGAATTCTAATTATGTTAAGAAGCGCGTGTAGGAGCCCACGTGCCCTGACATTTGCTCTCTCGACTAACTATTCCAACGATCTGAAACTTGGTAATTCGGGATTCTATCCGCGCAACTTTTACTCGCGCGTCTAACTCGACGATATACATCTCCTCCTCTACCTCCTCTACCTCCTCCTCCTCCTCCTCCTCCTCCCCCCCTCGATAGCACTACCAATACGACTGAGAGCACATACGTTCTCGGGCATGTACTTTTCACCCCGTTTTTCTTAACGCCGTATTCGCCGGACGAGGCGAGAGGTGAGATAGATAGATAGATAGATAGATAGGGAGAGAGAGAGAGAGAGAGAGAGAGAGTGAGGGGCGGGGAAGACTCATTAATTTATCGGCCGTGCCGATGCGAACCGATCAACAAAAGAGTCGATTCGAGGGGATAGTCGAGCTTCCCCCACGATTTGTATCGATCACACGGACAAATGCTTGCCGTTCTATCTTGCGCCCTCCCCCCTACCGAGGCCAACTCGCCCGACTACATCCGCAGAGCTCGAGGCTTTAACTTGCTTTCGTCGTAACATTATAGCCGGCCTTCCTTCGAATATTCAACAATTACCGCTATCGCGGTACTATCAGGTCGTGACCGGAAAATATTCAAGCGTCCGCCCAACGATTAGTCGATATTCATTGATTTTCGTCGGTGGGGGGGGGAGGGGGTAAGTTTCACGCCGGCCGATAATCACTGGAATTTAAAATACCTCTTCCTTCGACCGTCAAGGGGGCCTTAATCATACACTTACATTGATTTAAATACTCTACTCGTTGTTATTAACAGTGGGTAAGTAAGTACGCTTAGGGCTTACAGCTCCTCGGCCTAGGCAATAATTGACCATTTAGTATGAACTCTGCCGGCTCTTCCAAATAATTAATAAAAATTAAAGTCCGCCGGTACGTAATTAAAATCTCGACGATTTATCGCGAGGAGGAGATTTTTTTAAGTCCCGGGGGATCATTTATTTTACCGGCCATTTCCTCAGGATGCCTTAATTAATTTTCAATATTATAAATCCGATCTTCTTACGCGGCCGTCGTAGCCCACGTAAATCCAGGAGTACACTGTAATAATTACTTTACGAACTGCGAGCAGTTGCTGCGAAAATGATCAATGGTACCGCGGGAGCGAAAAATTCGAAGAGAAAAAAAAAATTGACGACAGATATTATGGTAAAAGGAAAGCAGCGGAATCGAGCGTTTAATCAATAGGTAAATTTAAAGTAAATACCAAGGACGAGCATGTTTATGATAATTAAAAAAAAAAAAATACTATTAAATGAAGATCCATCGGCTAGTCAAAGTCATGGAAATATTAATTCCCAAGCTTGCGGTAAAAAAAAATAAACTTATAGATCGAGAAATTTTTATATCTACTTGGAACTTATCGCTTAATGACTCGATTAATAAACATAGTTGAGCAGTTGAACGTTTCCATAATGTTCCTCTTGAAAGTTTCATGCACTAAACAAGCATTGAAATTAACTTGCACTGCGCCGCATTAACTGTATACGCTCGTATGCCCATACATATATATATATATATATAATGTACATTTATAGTTGGGCGTGTAATGGCATGTTGAATTTGAATATCAATTACAGGCAAAGTATAAGGAGAATTCGTAAAAGAGAATTTGGTAATTAGAGCGTGGCGATGTCGGGATCGGCGAGTCCATGGCCCAGACTTGCTTATTCCAATTGAAATGCCGGAGAAGTGTACTTGAGTGCAGTTAACGCGAACTCGGCACCGAATCAATCGGTCTTCCCTATTGTTTTTTTTTTTTTTTTATCCAAACTCACCACTTGACGATTTCCAAGCTCGGAGCTCAAGAAGCTCGACTCGTCGTTGTTGTTGCTTCGGCTCGCAACGAATACAACGGAGCGACTTTTTTCTTTATTCCTACTCCTCCTCCTCCTCCTCCTCCTCCTCAGGTCCTCTATCGCAAGCACAAAGAAAGCTTCTCTTCTCAAGCGAACGAAAAAAAAGCCTCTGGATTGTATGTCGGAGGAGGCGTTTCGACCGTCCGAGCCCAAGCGAGCCAATAAATAAATATTAGAGACGAGACAGTCGGCGGGAATTTCTATTTGCGTTATGATTATTCATCGTCGGGATAATTTGGGATTCGAGGGAAGGCTGAATGAGGCTCGACAAGCCCGCGAGTTCGACGGGAATAAATCGGGAAGGGATCGCGTGCGGTAAATGCGTAAGGGTCAAAGAGGTACGGGAATGGAATTAGAAGAGCGCAAGGGAAGCTCCACAGGTGCGCGTGGCCGGAGACCTCCCGAAGGTCGTCGACTCAGTTAATGCTTTAGCGGGCATTCGATAAACAAAAGAAAGTATCCCGATAAAGTATCGGCGGCTTTAGTCTGGCCACGGGCTCACGTGTGCGTGTCCTAACGCACGGGGCAAGACACTCCCTCCTTAAATAATGCATGAAGCGAATATTTACTGCGGCGCCAAGTGTTCCTCCACCTCCACCTCCACCTCCACCTCCACCTCTACCTCACCCTCATGGGCAACCGTACCTCCCCCGCCCACGAAGCGATTCCGCCCTCGAGTGAGCCCCGCTTATTTACAGGACGGAACATTCCCTTGTGCAAGAAGGCCCGAGTCCTGAAATCCCGTCTACCAAAAACGCTCCTCCAGCCTCTCCCTATTCTCCCTAGCCAAGATCCTTGCTTCAGAGAGCTAAATACGACTCGGCGCCCTATGCATTTTTCACTCAATATCCTTAAAAACGTCGCGTACTCTCTTAACCGCGAGAAAAATCTTATAAAATTACAATTTTCTTCGTCCTACCGATGACGCGAGAACGGCCTGAAACTGAAATATAAAGCTTCGCCCAATCCCCCCCTCCCACTGCCGCTGTTAACTATAAAAATCAACCCTTAATTCTAGGAAATTAAATATCTAATAGAACGTGCATTTCTGCATTTCGAAAAATCTTTCTCTGTCACGACATATTATCGTACCCCCGACCACACGTACATTACTTCCTAACGATGCTTTCCCCCCCCCCACGTAGCCTTTCCCTCTTTTCATGTTTTAAACCAAATTTTCTTTCTTTTTTTTTTCTTTTTTTTTTTTTTTTTTTTATGGAAATCATAAGCAAAATTATAATAATTATTATAATAATAAACTCATTATCAGTTTTATAGCTTATTAACTTTTCTGCAACTTTCCATTGAGCTCGTGTATATTTTTCAAAAAACTTTCTACAAGCTGTAATTTTTCTTAGCCGCTAATTTATAATGGCGTGGTGCATTATGCTAGTACGGCCGCCAGGAAATAAGCGCAAATGTACAAAGGTAAATTATTATTTTTCTTAAAGTTACTGCTTAACTTCTGGACCTTTATTATTTACATGTTATTATAATTAAGCGCTGAAATCGCTGAAACCCACTTCACGCTCGTCGTATTCATTCTTTCATAAGCGGCCATTAAAAGTTCCTTTAAAATTATTAAAATAATCAATGATTAATAAGTATTATCGATAATTAATGCAAAAAGAAAAAAGAAAAAAATTTTTTTGAAAGAAAAATAATACTTTTCAAAGTGTATGAAGTTTTAATTTTTCATAACAGTAAATAGATCGTATATTTAATGTGGAAAGGCTCATTTATTTTCCTCAGCAATTATAATAATTATCATTTTCTTAAAACTAACTTGAAACTTTTATTACGTATACGCACATGTTTGTTTATTTATGTACATACATATATATGACTTTATAGATAATATCAAAGCTATTTGATGTTAAAATATTCAGTGGCCTGTGGCTCGTAATTAATTTAAGAGCAATATCTCGTGTATGTATAAATTTTTTACGCATGTATTCCAGCGGATACTAGTTTCGCATTACGTCTTAACGATTTTATTCGCAAACATTGAAATATTTATTTGTACTAAAGTACAATTAAGAACGATCGCGTTTTAAATGAATAAAATAACTTGTTCAATATCGAGGAAGCAATGCAATTATTAATAAATCCCGTTCGATCCCCGCATAAGGAAACGTATAATTACGAATTTCTCTCTCTCCCTCTCCCCCCCCTCTCTCTCTCTTTTCTTTTATAAATTTTCCGAAACAAAGTTAAAATAATGTCGGAACTTTGTTAAAAAATTAAACTTCAAAAATTATTTAGCATTTAATTTAATATACCGCTTGAGCAATATAACTTTACCGGGAATTTACATAGTTCGACATCTTATAAAAGTTGAAATATATTTTTAATATTAAATATGTTTAGGAAAAAGGAGTTTTAATGGAAGTTTTAGCTTATGTAATGAAACTGCCGAACTTTTATAGCTTGATAAGGGAAAAGAATTTAAGAAAATCCTTCTTCGGGTATTTGTTAATCAGTCTTTCATAAACGGCGATGAGAGAGAGAGAGAGAGAGAGTCTAAACAAGGGAATGGCAATGAATCCGTTGAAATAATTTTCTACAGAGGCACCATGGAGTCAAAGTAGTCGATCCGACATTGATTTGAGCCGTTAACGCGGCAACGTTTTCGGTAGCGCTAGATACTGGCTGCGACGCACGAGGATCGGAATAAGGATCGAGGGCCGTGGGGAGGGAGCGGTGGCGGGGGTGCGGGGGTGGTGGTGTAGCGAACGGGCGATGGCGCAAGGGTGAGGAATTGATTTAAGGAAAGGCATAGGGGTAAGTTACAGATTTATTTCGACTCGGCTCTGACGGATAAGCGGACGCGGTGAGGATTTAAAGGAAGACGTCGTCGGCTACCCGTAACGCGTACCCGGGCAACCAGCAGCGAGTAGTAATCACATTTCGCTGTAAGACGTTGGCAAACATGTTTGCCGGGTTTGCCGAGCACTCACCGCGACTCTTCCTCAACTTCCTCACTTTTCTATCCTGTAATACGTTGCGTAGACGCCGCACGGGACGCTCGACTTTATTTCGCGACCCCTCGCGACCCCCCGCGACCCCTCGCCGCCCTCTCTCGCTAAAGCGTCTAGGAAGCAGCTGCTCCTGAGCAAATTCAATCCGCGCTCTCGAATGTTATTATAATTATTATGCTCTCGATGAGATGGGGCTGACCTGATTCTCGAATTATCTGTCAGAGCTCCTCGCTCTTACTTTTTTCCCGTCAACATCGTCATCAGCAGCAGCAGCAGCAGCGGTAGCAGCGGTAGCAGCAGCAGCAGCAGCATCACCTCGTCGACCCCAATACATTTTCATTACGACGATGTTCGCGCTGTTTTCTTGACACGGATCGCGCAATCCGACATCCCACTGTCCTATTCCCGTACGAGTTGTTCATTCAGTCCCTGTACATCGCGGCTTCATGTTCTTACCCGAAGCCAGGGACGTTTCTGTTCTTGTAGCCGACTCGTCCTCCTCTCTTTGTCTACCTAATCAAGCCCGCGTTACACCTGAGCCTAATGAATCCTCCATTACCATAACGCGAGCTCGCCTATGGCAAGCCCCATGGGTACCTTAAAGTCTCCTTTATTTCTAAACGAAAGGAATCGTCGATTCTTTGCTCGCGGATACCTAATCGTAGATTATACGAAATCCCTACGTGCAACGCAACGTATCCATTCCCGTAATTTCTAATATTTCCATGGACTTCTATTATTTTTTTTTTTCCCCCTCATAAAATAAAAAGGCTCGAATCGTCGTGGCTCCTCTTAATTGGAGCTGGAAGATCGCCCGTCGATCAATACGTATCCTCGATAAATTAATTATAGGCCTTATACATAAATCGAAGGCGTTCGAATATTCGGGCTCCATAGCGAAAAGGATAAAAAGTAAATTCTCATTAAAAGCGAAGATCGCCATTATAGGATTTATAGCCGCGAGACATAGATGATTAATAATTGACTCGAGTGATTTTCTACAAAGTTCTTTTACGCGAGGTTATCGCTGGAAAATTAAGGCTAGCGGCCTAAAGTAACTATTCGCGCCCCCCCCCTCGACATTTAGATCTTGCGAATAGATAAGTATTAAGTTAATTGTAAATAAAGCGGTTATAATCGGATGTTTGGCTACGTAATTCGTAAAAAGCGCAGCTATGGGAATCCGCGCGGAGGGGACAATATCCTCGGGATCTTTCAATGCGGCCGATAAATATTTTAGACGTCGCACCTGAACCTGATGTTCCGACGACTCTACCCTCGCCGCCCCCTACCCCACCCCGACGGTCGCCTATTCGTTCAGCGAGCCGAAATTATGCAGGAGAAGGCCCTTATCTCCCGTTCACTTCCTCCCGTCCTTATAGATTTTTAATTACCCAAGCACCTATATATATACGTGTGTGTGTGTGTAACTGCCGTCGCCAGAAAATTACACTCGGAATCGACACCTACGAGGTATTTTTATAATTATAAAAATATTTCGCAGTCGGCGTTTTTTTACATTCATATAAACGGCCACTTCTTAATCACTTCTTAATATTTACTATATATTTTAGTGAAATATGGATTATGGCAACCGATTACGAGTATCTAACGTCTCTTATTAATTGTTTCATAATTACATAGACTTTTTTATTTTTTTTTTTTACAGACGATTGAGTGCACGCCAAAGTCAAACAATTTTAAAATACTTTTTCATTATTTGAAGAATGAGTTTTTTTCTAAAAATCAACATTTACTTATATTTACTTACATTTAATCGCTATTTATATATATATATATATATATATATAAACGTTCAACCATTGATTTATAAAATTAATATAAAGTTGGGGCACGATAAGTACGGATAATTATATTCTAATAGAAATTTAAATAACTTCATTAATCTCATTCTCATTAAAATCTCTTATCTATGCAAATAATTTCCCAAAGTGTATTTATTTTAAGAAGAAGATAAATATAAATAACAAGTAAAGTTTTACATGCATGCACATTTACACGGCATTACGCAATGCAGTAAAAATATCTAGGGTATATTTTACATTGAGCATTAGAGTTTGACGCTACTTTAATAAATTATTTCAGATTTTATGAAACGGTCATTATAATGTTACAACTTCAAAGTACATTTAATCCTTTATTTATACTTTATGTCAGATACAAGCATAACTCTCTCCCCCTCTCTCTCTCAAGAGAACTGCAGGATTTATGTAATGTATGACAAAATTTAATTAAATCTCAAATTTCCTTTCAGCTCGAAGGCAAAATCAATTCATAATCATGATAATAATCGGGCAAAAATTATTTATTAATTATAAATTTGAGAGAGGCATACGGAATGGATCATCGCCCCTGTCGGGCAAAAAGCTCCAATTCACTTTTTGCATGGGTTGCGAAAGCACGTGCAAAAGCTTCGCGAGCCCGAATTAACGCTTGAGATTCACATAGCCGTAGAGGAGCCGCCCACGTGGTCCGGCGGTTTAATTAAATACCCTCGAAATTGTTACGTCTCATTCGTATGGCTTTCCACGAGCCGTTCACCCCCCCCCCCGCCGCCACCCTTCTTTTTTTTTAGAAAAATATTTACATTTCACACGACGTAGGAAAAAAGTAGTTTCGTAGTCTCTTCGTTTCCCCCCCAAGGATCAACAACATCTTAGACTCCAGAATAATCCTCTCGGATTACATTTAAGTTCCCCTCTTCAGGATAAAAACAACCAACATGCCTACACGAATATTATCAGCTAAATATTACCTGAATCCTCAATAAAATTATGCGCACGATTATTAAGAACGAGCATACAAATTTTTATCACCTTTCTTGATAAAAAGTTACGCTTGGTTTTTATTTTTTTTCTTCTTTTTTTTTCTTTTTTGTTTATGTTACTTATGTTAAGAAGCAGAAGGGAAAACACGAAAAATCATGTGAAAAATATCAATAAGGGATATTCTTGAATTATTTCGAAAAAGAATAAACTTCCTTTCGATCAGGTTATTAATAATAATTAATTATAATAATAACAACAACAACAGCAATAGGATTATTTTGTTATGCGGATATAGCGGTGTTGGTGACGGCGGGTGGTGAGGAGAAGGAAGAGGAGGAGGAGGAGGAGGAGGATGTATTTCACGCCTTTAGCAAGAAAATAAATCATACGTAATGATTTAATAAATATCCAAAGTACGTATTACATGTTTTTGGTTGAATTTATCTATCGAGCAGAAGTGGCTTATGCTTTTTTACTGATACGTTTCTGGAAGCGCATTTTTTTGCCCGGAATTTCATAGAATATCTGTGAGCCGCCGCCACCACCGCGTCGATTTACATGTATCAGATATCAATCGATTCGTCTTGATGTCGCAAGTGACACTGGATATGTGATATCTTGAAAAAAACAGAATCACGGCTGCTTTTCTCTCGATAGATAGACGTATAATAATATGCGAACGCGGCTACCGATTTAGCTTTTCTTTATCAAGTGAATATTTTTTCTACGGGGCCGGGCTCTCGCATTGCGCTTACGGCTTTCCAGAATATCAGATGAAAAATAAACGAAATAAAATCCCCTTACTTTAGTTATAAATTTTCCCCTGTTATTTTAACAAAGTGCACAAAGTTACCGTACAAAATCTTTAACATAATATAATATTCAGGGGCGGCGCGCGAATAAATCCGACGACTCGGCATTAAAAGCACATCCGTATGTGGTAAAACGATCGAGCTCACCTCGATTAATAGAATATAATAAGGAATAGAAAATTATCGCGCCTCTTGAAAAACTCACCTCAACGGATGATTTTAATTTAACTCGGAGATTTACACGAGCCACGAATAAAACGTTAAGTGCGCGCGGCCTCCATTACGACCAACGACAACCATTCTATTTTATGATTTATGAATATTATTATTATTATTATAACGATAAATAATAGAGAGAGAGAGAGCGAGTGGCGGGAGCTCCGTTGTCGAGTGTTACTTTATTGTTGAAAAAGCTCCGCATCCCCCGACCCCGGGTCTCTCTCTCTCTCTCTCTCTCTATGAAATTTCACTGGCTAACCGGTTTCTTTCTTCTCTCTCTCTCCCTCCCTCTCCCCCTCTCTCTCTCTTTTATCGCTCGATCCACTTCTTAAGCAATAATGAGTAAAATAGTAGTCGATATAAAATAAATTAGCAGGTCCGGATCGGGCAATAAATGTGCCGGAGAGCAAGTGCATATAAGTTCGGGGGAACGGCGTCTTTGAGTAATTCCAATGGAAAACAGGGCGAAGAGCTTTGTGAAATCTCTGAAAGTACTTTCTAAAGAATGCGAGGGGGTGGAGCAATGAGCTGTGTATATCAGTGGCCTTTTAGCACAGCCACTGCTTCTCCTCTCGGCCATTTTCTTTCGACTTTTCCGGTGCGCGCCTCGCGCGAAAACAGATATAAGCTGGATGGAACTTTACTTCCCTCCTCTATCCTCCCCACCCTCTCTCTCTCTCTCTCTCTACTGTCAGGCGCTACAAGAGCCGAGGGGCCAAAGACGCCTAGGAATTATTACAGAGTCGTTAAATTTTAAGCCAACTGGCAGCGGAGCCCTTCCGTGTCGCACATTTTAATAAAATCGATACGCCTGTGGAGGCCTACATGGCTCTCGGCTGAGCCTCTCGCTGGGCCACGCGTAAGCTTAATGGATACTTGGGCATTATGGCCAATATATACAAATATTCATATATACGTGTATACATATATATATATATAGACAAGTTGCAAAGAGAGAAATATTTCACAGTATTATCGTCGGACCGTCGCTTGTCCTTACGTCGCTACGTATACACGCCAGCGAATACAATACCTGCTCGTCTATTTCTGACCTGATCCGCTCCAAGTATTTTAACTGGGATGAGAGAGGGCCTTTGTCGGTACCGGGAGGTAGGACGTACCGTCTCTCTCTCTCTTTCTCTCTGGTCTCGTATCGTTCGGCCTGTCAACTTCAAGCGGCAAGTCTGCGTCTAACTGCCCCTAACGACATCCACAACTCATGACGTTGCAACGCGCTTCCGCACTTTTAGATGAGCTTTCAACCTCCACTGCTGGAGGAGGACTAATCGAGACAACGAGCCAACCCTGACACTCGGCCCTAACAATCTTTCGGCCCTTTATCACATCTTCTATGGCCTCGTTTGCTTATTAATTAATATTAAACCGAAGCTTTAATTACCATCCGCAAGTGCTATCGATACATTACGAATATTAAGAAGACCTTATTACCATCCCCGACATAGCTTCCCCGACCCCTTTATTATCTTTGTAAAAAATTCCAAACTGAATTGTTAATTTCATCATAACTTTCGAGGCTAAGCTTATCATCATAAAATCGATAATGTCAATAGATTCTTATTCGCTTGAGAATATTCTGCAGTCAAAAATGTGCATTATCATTAAAAGAAGAAGAAGAAGATGAAGAAGAAATAAGAAAGAAAGAACGAACGAACGAAAGAACGAAAGAACGGTTATTCGGATACTATTTGCATTTTAATTATGCAAGAGAGGATAACAATTATTATTGCATTGAAATTTATAGTGAAATGACATTAAGTCGACGTAATACGTAGCCGAAGTAATTCCAATGTTGTTTAAGAATTATTAATAATAAGTTTTCTTTCATCAACCTTCTTTCAATGAACTTGTTTTGTAACGAGCGGCGACTCGTGATCGCTTTGTAAAATATTCTTATTAATATTATAATTACGTTGAAAACTTCAAATATTCTTAAAATTTCTGATGGATAATAAATTGGTTTTGATGTGCTTTGATTAAATTGCATCCCTTTAATGGCCTGGTAAATCCAATTCCTATACTTATTACTTATGCTAAATACAAATTAAAACTCATCGACTGCTAAAATTAATTATTTTTCAATTATCAACTTTAAAAGTCTTTTCGAATCAACGATTCATTATTATCATAATTTATAAAGGTTTTTCTTCTTTTTAACAACAAAAAAAAACAAAAAACAAAACAAAAACAACAACTCGTAAGCTTTGAAATTAAATTATTATTGTTTTTAAATATTATTGTTTAAATTACTAATTTTGTACGAATTATTATTTCATATACGTGCAACTATTCTGTAGCTTTGAATAAACCCGTTGATTTTACGACCACTTACTTTCACAGTAATGTATAAAAAAAAATAGAAAAAAACTGAAAAATAGCAATGCATTTGTTTCAATTGTCCAATAATTAATAAACATTTTCCAGACCTTATAATTCTTAATAACGTAAATAATAAAATCTACGAACGTACACCGGTAGTATTACAATAATTTACAAAATATTTTATTCTAACAATACATCTTAATAAAAAAAAAAGAAAGAAAACAAAAAAAATGGAGAAATTGTGTCACCGTTATTTCTGTTGACTTTTCATTTTCATCTACGCACACTTTCATCAGAATCCGCATTGAAAAATCAGAATTTATATCTGATGTACTATAAATATTATCAATTACTGACAACAGATTTTCCAGCAGTAAATGAAACGTCTATTAACCGATAGTATTAAAAATACATTATATTGCGAGGTAATAAATATTTTACCTGTATAAAAATCTTGTCGATCAATGCACATGGCAAGTACGTAAAGATCCATATATTCGTACAAAGGGCTCTGCCATCTATGCGTATGCTCTAACACATATGTATGAGGCGTTTGATTGGATTTATGTAGAATTCTACAGAATACAAGTAATTACGGAATTTTATAACAAAAATATTAAAAAAAAAAAAAACATCTTATGATTGCTCCATACACAGATATTGATTCATGCATATATATATATTATTTTAACTTAGGAATATACGTTTGTATTTTGTTTACTTAATACTTTAAGTACATGTTATTATTGAATTTCACAAAACGAACGTTTAGTCTAAAATGTTTTTTTTTTTGCATAAATATAGGACGTAATGTCACATAAATAACACGTAATGTCTAAATAATTAATTTAGTAATAACTTTTTCGCTATCGAATTTATTTTACAGTTATAAATAGGTTTATGATATTATTTATAATTATTATTCAATTTATTATGAAATCGTGATTAAGAATCCATACTTTCCTTTTGGCTACAAAACGAAAAAGCTCTTAATACTACTTTGTCTTCTATTTCTGTTTATCGAATTTAAAATCGTAACTCTTAATTTGAACTGCACTGGTTATTTTTACTAATTTTGAGTATTTGCGTATTCAATGAATTCACGGGCCGTAGCATGAACAGATGTATCATTCGTCTATGAAATCATCATAAAACACAATGGCTACTTTCAGAAATTAAAAAAAAAAAAAAAAGAAGAAAAGTTATGTATAATTTGGTTATTAGCGTTTTTTTTATGACGAAATATGAAAATCACGTAGTATTTGTTAATAAAAGCAATCGTTAACAATAAAATTATACTAAAATTGAAGAACAGTCTCCGCATTGGCCATCGTCGACCTATTAAATTTCAAGTAATTATTAGGCTTTCAAGAAATACGGGCCAATTAATAATCGTCGATCCTTAATCAAGGCATTATAATCAATAGTCAATAAAAATTTATAATAGACGGTTATATGTTGGTTCATTCTTTTTTTTTTATCTGATTTTATATTAATTCGAATCTGGCATAACTTTGAATTTTGTAACATTGTATGATTTTTTTTGTTTTTTGCGCCCCGTTTTAATAAAAAAAACTCCGACCCCAAGGACTTGGGTAATTTGATCGATTAAAGCTGCTGAAACTTTGATGAATCGCCCTGATGAAGATGTACCAAGTCCAAATGGACTTGGTCAGCCTTTCGAGTCTGCGTTATCTTAGTCGGTTCGCTTGAACTCCAGTGAAGATCTTCTTACAACTGGCATTATCTCCAGATTCGTCTCCTCCTGCTCGCACCACTACAGCTACAGACTCAACAGGCATAGCCGACCTAGTACCGGAGTATCTGATGATATTCATCGATTTTATCTCGGTCCATCCGGTTAGTATGACCGAGCGTAAGTCGAAGCTCACGCAGCTCCCGCCCTCGCGTATCCCAAATGCTTGATAAATTAATTTAAAAGAATTATGAAAAAGCGAATTGACGAGCAGCAAAACTCTTACGTTCGAAAGCTTCGACTTACGCTCTCCTTCGGATTTTTCTTATAATAATAATAATAATAATAATAATGTAAGGGAGAGTCACGAGATATAAAGTAGTAAAATACATTTGCTCTAATCTTCTTAAGGTAAACGTGATTACGATGAAAATCTCGAAGCCGCGGCGCCGAACCCAAGAATTGTCTCTATGAATAAGAGAGCAGCTCGGCGCTGTTTATCAATACTACCGATGCATTTATTTACTGATCCATTGGCGAAAGCGCGAATGCCGTTTTTCATTATTTTTTTTTTTAAGGAAATTCTATTAATTCAATGACGATTTTTACGTCATTTCTCGAGTTGAGTTTAGACTGTTGTCTACGAGGTTATAAATTAAATGTTATTTCTTCTGTTATACGACGAGTTGTAATTCTCTGTTTACAGAACATTAAATTTAAACAGCACTTTTATTAAAATTTATAAGATCATTAATGTCTTATGAAGATTTTCTTTATTTTTTTTTTCTATCATACGGAACGAAGGGCTGGAATTTTCTTTATCATTCTTTGTTTTTTTCTTTTTGTTTTGTTTTTGTTTTTGTTTTTTTCTTACTCCCTGGCGGCTTTTACATTGGTAGAAAAAAAAAGATAAATAAATAAATAAGTAAATAAATAAATAAATAAAAAGAGAGAGAGAGAGAGAGATAGAAAGAAAAAAAAAAGAGGGAACGCGTGATCCTAACGTTTTGATCGTAAAAATTTTAAATTGTAATTTATACAATTCAAATTATACGGGAAACGACATACGTCATAAAACGCGAACAACTAAACATCGAAATTTTAAGCACATCTCCGGGCTCATAACGACTCCGTATTTGGCTCATGCGCTCTGCTGCATTAACCGTACAATTATCGATCTCGAAAAACTATTACATTCTTATTTCACTCGATACTCATTCATTCCTTCTTTACGTCATTAGAAAAATACGCGGACGCTCTCTGGATTCTATCTCTTTTATTATTAGACTAATTAGACGTTTTGAATAATTTTCACCTTTCAAACGTCTTAATCGTTATTATTACTTTAATTTTTTTTTGTTTAACACGTAGTTGAGTCAATTCACGATCACGATGAGTTAGTGAATGTTTTTGCATAAAATTCTCTATTGAAAAAACCTTTTATATTTATAATTCTCTTTTCATCTGTAAGTAAATCCCATTGTCGTAACATAAAGGTCTAAATAAATAAACGTTTGACGATAAGTTCATTTCCTAAGTTATTAAAATTTGATTTACATGCTTTCTCGGGCATTGTTTTAATCCAGCCTTGATTTAAGGTAATTTGACGTAACAAAGAACATTCCATCATATTGATTTATTAATCTAAAGTACGTCTTGTAAACTACAGATGTTACCAATCTTTGAAATGAATAATACCGCCACTTGCAGTAACTACTTTGTACAGAAAATACATTTAAACTTCACTCCTTTTTGTATTTCGTACTGCATATAATTTATTATACCCGTGTACGCGCACATTGACGCGCATCCACATAAATGACAATACGTAAGGGTAAAAAATAATTTACGTAACATAAAATATTGAAAAGGGGGGTGTAATATAAAAGTTTTCTATGACTTCCGTTCCCGTGCCAAAGAATCTATTTAGACATGAATGTATTTGATTTAAAGAAAATTGTTACTTTCTAATCAATAATCGAAAATACGTTTCTTCCGGCAAGCGAACAATCAATCGACGTCAGGGAATTTCACTTTTATTCTTCAATATATTTTTTTTTTTTTTTTTCCAAAATATTTGTTATCAGGATAATCGTAATTATAATACACGTATTAAAAAACATCCGTCGGAGCAGTTTTATTTTTTTTAAACGCAATTGATGATGCATTTTTCAATCAATGTCAAGTAGGACGATTAATCTAAAATGTAATACGACTACGCTCAACCCTACGAAATTCTACATGTTATTTCTACACTTTATTATTTTTATGTTAAAGAAGAAAAAAAGGAAAAAGAAAAAGAAAAAGAAAAATCCGGATCGATCCCACTACGACACACGAGGTACATGAATTTAAAAAACTATTCAATTACGTCGCTGTACAATTCAATTACGCAGACGTAAGGAATTTCTTCGTCGTTGTTGCTTTCTTCGTCATACGAGGAAAGGATTATTATTATTATTATTATCCCTATGAGAGCGTTTATTTTCCCTTGAGCTTTGGCCGTTGTGCTGCATTATTCATATTAATCAAAATAAATATGACTTCTTATGAAGTAACGTTATGAATTAACGAATCCACGAATACCATTACATTCCAATGATTAATCTGCGCTATGGGTTATTGAGCCATTCTATTTAATATTCTCTCCTGACCTTCTAAATCTTGCCGCTTTTTATGAGCGAGCTCTCGCACAAATATCTACTTTTTGAACGAACGGGGCTCCTTCTCTACCCCCCACCCCCGCCCCGGGGGTCTCCACACTCCCATTGGCCGCTTCTTCCGTTAAGCATCCAACGGCCACCGAATAGCTCGAGCCGAGCCCTGAGCCGCGGCCTTACAATACGAAATTCCTGGCATATCGTGTAGTATAACCTTGGATATAGCGCTTTAAAATTTTAGTGAACTCGCTTTGTTATACTGCTGGCGCATCCTTTAAAGGGCGAAAAGCTCAGAAATGAGAACAAACGTGTTAATGAAATACTTGACGATGGCTTGACATAAATGAAAAAAAATTCTCTGTTATTCCTTCCCACGGGAAGATGATTTACATGACTTACACGCGCCCTTAATTTTTACCAATTTTTTTCTTTCTTTCTTTTTTTTCTGTTTTTTTTTTTTTTTTTTTTTTTTTCCTTGTTTTTGTTTTTATTCAGCCACTAGACATCGGGCTTTTATGAAAATTATCGAACCGGGAGCCTTGCTCTTTTTTTTTTTTTCTTTTCAATAAAAGGAATAAATTTTACGAGCCGAAATGAATGAAGCATTAAAGAGTATCGTTTCAAATCCTTTTTAAATAAGCATTTAATGCTATTGAATAGTGCACAACCCGCTACAAAAGATTTTTAAAAAATTTTAAGCGGAAACTAAAAGCTCACTTACGCCACTCTGTGTCTGCTAAAGCACATTTTCACTTCAAAATAAGGAGTCTCGGGCTTAAAATAATTTTTTTAAGTCCCCACTGACGCTGCAACGACACACATTTGATCGCGGATTTTTATTTATATCTCTGCACCTACGGTATGCCAGCAAATACACTAAAAAGTTTACAATATATATATATATACACACATATGAATATAATTTGTTTATACAGGCCGTCGTCATTATTCTTCAAGATAATCTTCGTATTAATAATTCGAGTCTTTATTTGAAATATTAAACTTTTATTGAAAAATAACTAATATAGTTCGTAAAAATTATCGAAACACAGTAAACAGTATAAATTTATTTTTAAAAAGTTGTATTTTTTGGAAAGTACAGCCTTTTAATTATTTTGCAATTATCAAATAAAGTGTTTATCCTAAAATTACAAAAGGGTCCATTTGGAAACAGCTTTTATGGACAATTAATAACACTGTCTTAGGTGCACATCTAATAAAATTCCAGTAATTCATGATAAGCTACGTCTTTAATATTTCATAAAGTATACAGAAACATTCTCGTGTAATATTGTACGAAAGCCATTTTTCTTCCTTGGTTACTGCTTTATTCATAAATACGATCTGACTAATAAACACACAATAGAGAAAAAAGAGACTTTTAAGATTTTTTTTTTTTTTTTTTTTTAAGATTCTTTCTCGGCGATATATTACAAGATCGTATTTAATAAATTATTGCTTAATTATGTTTGAAAATATAAATTATTTTATAACCTTCGTATTAGTATAGCGTTCACGCAACAAACTCATTATTGTTATATTTATGGCGTTTTCGCTAAGAAAGAGAAAGAAAGAGAAAGAAAGAGAAAGAAAGAATGAGAAAAAAATAGAAAAAAAGAAGAACATTCAAAAAATTAGGGAATTTATTTTGCTTAAAGTAACGGCTAATAGTAATAAATTATAAGCATGTTTATAAATAACAATTTTTCACGGCCTTCCTTTAAAATGACACATGATTTATCATGCTTAAGAAGCGCAGAACTTTATTCCACGAGCCCCGCTTATTTTCTATCAACGTCATTCTCAAGCTGACCTCTTAATTCTGCTCTTTATTCTCATTGTTTCAAATTACAATCAAGTTCTTCAGCATATTCGTTGGCCTCTGGCATTCGGCCGGCGTTTATTATAAATTTCCTTCCTGCCTTTTACAAATACATACGATATTCGTATCCGCAGTTAATTTTGACACGTATCCCACATTCGACAATGGTATACAAATTATACACAATGTACATACGTAACATTAAGTTGAATAAATTTTGTTTGTTATGCATATTTAAGTAAGTATTTATATTAAAACTGCTGGGAAGTTGAAATGGAAATGGCAAACCGCCATCGCGTATAATAACAACGCATGTAAAATAATTCGATTTACATTTCGTGTGCTTTATACGTCCGCTTTTGCACTTTTTATCTTGGAAATTCAAATTTACGTTCCTTTTAATCTAAATACAAGTAATTCTAATTCTAATTCTAGATAACACGGTTCTGTTGGCTTTCCTTGAACGAAATACACGTTTACGTCTCAATGGATTAAGAAACAAATGCGTATTGATAATCCCGTCATTGAGGATTAATTAACGGGACCGCGAGCGGGTGGAAATTTTTTAAATAAACAGATAAGTAGATTCAAGGCTAACAGCCGGTCTGTCGAATTCAGTGATTTGTGACCGAGGCTCGGATATAAGCTGCATAAAATTTTTTATACTTTCTAAAAATATTTTTATGCCCGGAGATTTGTATGTGTGCAAATATTGATTCGTCAAGTGAAATAGCGTATAAACATATCAAATTATGATTTGCAACGGCATAAAATACATTTTAATCTCGTCCATATTCTAAATTTAAGCATATGATTTAATACTGAATAAAAAATGATTCATTTTTACGGCCTTTACATTGTCATTTCGTATAAAAACTTAGCTATTTGCATGTACGATTAAAAAAAAACAGAAAAAAAACAAAAACATACAACCTACGTATTAACGCTTACTGAGCTTTCGCAGTTACTAGATTACTTATAGATTTCGAGTTTGTAGATTTTTTTTACTTTACACGACTCTTGTTCTTTCGTCTTTAATAATAATTCAATAAATCTACAATATAATATTTACAAGATAATATATACAATATTATGTTTTTGTCTAAACTTCAAGTTGAGCATTCATAACTACAGTTTATAAATTATTACGAATAATCGATCTTAAAATAATTATAAATAATTTATTCTGACATTATACATTTAAATTCAAGTAATTTTTATGCGAAAAGGGAAGAAACATAAATATATATATATATATATGTATGTATATATTACCTTTTATGCACAATATTGGCTTTCTATGTATAGCTTTAAATTTTTTTGTCGTAACCTTTTCAACTATAAACGTATTAAAGTAAGTTTTTTTTTTTTTTTTTTTTTTTATCAAGTCTATGCTTTATTACAAAATATCGATAAATACAACGAGAATAAGTTAAATGCCAAAGTTACGAAACATGATGTATCTTGTCGCAATCATCATTACTTTTACTACTTTTAACAAAATCAGTTTTATCTTCAGCTGCCAAATAAATTTTTTATACAAAAAAAAACCAGTACTTTGTTGGCTTTTCGACTGTTTGACCATATAATTCAGAATTGTGATAAAATATATCATTATATCATAATGGAGCCTAATTTTATGGTGTATATGAATTGATTACACCGAATGAAGCATATATTCACATTTGTATAAACGGATATAGAATAAACGGTAAGCAAGACGAACATCTTAGATCCGTAATTAATTTAAATAGTAGTATTGATTCGTTATGGGGATAAATACATTGCAATGCATTCGTGGATGATAAAGGCTTAGATAATGTATTTTTTCCTGTTATTAAGACAGAAGCAATCAAAAGGACTAAAACGGCAGAGACAATTATTAGTCGATCAACGAATTACGACAATTACAACTCTGACAACCAATCAGATTTGGATTGAGTTCTGTCTTATCTTGATCCCAGCAGCGACTAGTTGCTAATGTGGCCACTCAGATCTGCCGCGTCATCTTTAATGCTTACTTTGTAATTACTCGCCTTCATTATAGCATTTTCTACTCAACTGACGCCATTCAAAGCTATCTTTCTTACAAAATTCTTAAGCTTTTTCTTTCCCCATAATACGTCAGCCCTTCATTTTTAAAACATTATATAGTTTTACCTGTTCTATGAAATAAAATTTCTTTTTTTTTTTTTTATTTACACTCTTTTGATTTACAATCTAATTCCTCTCGTAACAATAGCATTTGTTGTAAAATATATATTGCGTGCACGTACATATATATATATTTATATATATACACAGATATATACGCGTGTGTATATAACTTCTTTTTTTATGGGAATTCTTCTATTTTTATCATATATTAAATTTTTTTAGAGTGTAATTTATAGCTACTGATATCGATATATCGCATAAAAAAAATAATGGCATTATATGGAGTCAATTTCAATGCTCTTATTTTTAAATTTTCTCTTTCCTCGAAATGAAGTTTTGAAGTTATTTCTCCGAGTTATGCTTTATCTAAAAACGAAATAACATTTATGGTAAAAATTAAACGACAGGGAGCTTGGTTCGGTGAATGAAATAAGGGCTCGTAATAAGAATATTAAAAATTCACCCTTTTCCATAGAGGTGCCGAAATATTCTTTTCTACTCTTATTAATAAGTTTCTATATTAAATAGAAATCCTTTCGGGAGTAATCTGCTTTTTTTGTTTGTTTGTTTGTTTTTTTTTTGTCTTTTTTTTTTCTTTTTTTTTTTTTTTTGCAGACAAATACAATTTTCTGGCTTCTCTTGCCAGGTGTAGATCCTGCTTGTAATCCGTCTTCGCTGGCTTTATTATTTCTCGCATCCGTGTACATGAAAGAACAATTTCACTCTAACGAACATTCCGTGATTTTCATTTATACGTATTTGCACTTTGTATTTTTAAACTTTTTTAAGAAAGTTAATCTAATGATTAAGCAGATGTAGCCGTGAAATGAAATAAAATTTGATTTAACGTTTCAAATTCCATGTACGCGTAATTAAACAACGAAAAAAACAGCAAGTTAATTATACCGTTAGGTTGTAACTCTTCCCTTACGTTGTAAATTTTACTATTAAATTTGTTTATTGTAAATAAATCCCCTTATCCGTAGCAGACCTTTAGTTTTATAGTTATAGCTGAAGAATAATTCTAACAATTAAACGTATATCTGCAGATGCAAGCCAAATTATTTTTATCTCCAGAATGTATCTAAATTAAACGCAAAAAGTTCCCGTCAACTTTTTAAGTCCATTAATACAGGAAATTGACTAATCGATGGACTTATTTATTTAGTCTTATTGGGCGTGTACAGTTGGATGGACACATCAATTGTCAAGCGAGGGATTTCGAGCGTACGTGCCTTTAAATATAGTAATTAGTAGTGGCGGTAGTAGCGCTAGTATTATTATTGAACGTTCTAATGATGGAAACCGATGGGAAACGGTTAATACAAGAAATTCGTGATGAATTGCGTAGACGTCGGCTGGACGTATGATAAGGTGGCGTTTTAGAGAAAATAAAGGAAACGTGGTGGGGAAGTCGATTTAGAGGCGGGTGATAAATTGCCGGCAGGTGAGTTCTCCTGTTCGTAAACAGGCAGACAAACGGCCGACGTATGCGCACCGTCGCATGAGCTAGCAAAGGACAGAAGGTATAACCGCTGGTGCTCATCCGGCGATGCCGCGCGATCCCGCACTTGCTCTGCAATAAATACGTAGCATCTGTACACGAGTTTGTAAAAGTCGCGCCCATATCCGCAAGCGCTTACCGTTTGCGACGACGGATGCTTCGGGAGGTTATTGGGGTTAGTTCGGTCGGTTGAGTATCCGTCCCCTAAAGCGACACCGCGACGAGGGTAATATATCTCAGGTCCAGGCCGAAGCTCAGCGATCAGCCGAACGTACCGGCAATCCGAGTGCCCCGTATAATACGTAAGCCGGCTAAATAGGACGGAGTTTTGAAAAACTACGGGACAAATAAAATTTTTTATGGGCGAGCGCGCGTAAATTTTATTCCCAGCCGGCCGTTCGTAGATAAATTTCTTCGGGGACCCTGATATTTACGAAATTTATAAAAGGAAAGTGCACCCCCGCGCGCATTTCGATGCCTTACTGTACTTTAATAAACGGGATTCGCGTCGGACGAGAAGTTGCCGAGGGGCCGATGATCCGCAGCAGGCGCACTACCCGCCCGCCCGCCCGCACCGCCCAATACATACATACGTACAGTACGTACGTGGGGAGAGAGAGCTATACGTTGTATAGACCTTAGTGCGATTATTAAAGCGACGTACTCCCGGTAAGAGCGAGGCAAAAGGATTAAAGGCCAGATGATCGATAATGCACACGTATCGACGACGGGCAACAGGCCGCGATCGAATGCCGCCGGTGATAAACATTAGGGTGATAAAATGATTTTTTCTGCCTCCTGGACGGATCTATTAATTAGCCGATCAATAATTCGTAGGACTCGGATGCGTAGAAAGCCGGGTATTAGCCGGGGCTCGTTCTTTAATTTTTAATACCGGCGAGCCGAACCCTCGGATCACCCTTCCCTACTATCACTTAGCCATTCAAAGCCATTTACGAGGCGTGTTTGCGTGCGTGCGTGCGTGCGTCCATATACAGAGACACGCATTCGGAAGCAGTCTGGCCCCGTTTCCCATTGTCGACCGATTATAGGAGTATATTAAGGCCCGAGAGAAGGGAAGCCGTTAAAGAAACAAGTTTTAACGAATCGTCCACGTGCACAATGGCTCGGCTGCATTTCGTGGGAGTCCTAAATCAGGAGTGCGAGTAGCTGTGAGGGCAGCCCGTGAGGCTATTCGCCTCGTTCGCTTGGTCGATGATTAGTAGCGGGAGAGCCCACGCGGCCGGCATTCTTTAACGAATCCGGCCCTGGGAGCTTAAATTTTCTTAAGTTCACCTCGGCAAATGAATGCATGGTAACGGATCCACACTGGATCTTTAGAGAGTAAAAAGTTTGTTAGGCGCTGGTTAATCCGAGGAAAGTTATCGCGAGGAGTAGGAGGCGGAGGAGGAGGAGGAGGAGGAGGAGTTTGAAATTAATCACTGGTGATGTGAGGTATTTTGAAAGTACTCGTCTCCGGCTTAATTTTGTCTTGAGTAGGACACGCGTTAGCTTTCAGGAAAATGTGAAGGATTACAGAGCCGTATTACCGGTAGGAGCCTACCGGCTAAGTGGAGATTTACTAGAGCCCCGCCGACTCGCGATGAACCTCTCCCTCCCGCCCTGGCCCCTATCTATGTCTCGATAAGATCGCTTAATCGACTAATTACTCAATTGCTAGCGTTTCTAGGGGGCTTACGAGCGAGCCTCCGACTTTCCAAGAAAGAAGAAGCCGACCCCCCTCGCACAAACTCTCCATTTCGTTCTCTTTCATTTTTTTTCTTCATTTTTTTCTAGATTTTGTTTTTTTTTTTTGTTATTCTCCTGTCGGACGAGAGTCCGAAGATACGAGCGGTGATCTTCGTATTCTTCGACCGAGCTCGGCAACGCCTAACAACCTCTTCTAGTCGATAACGGGCGGATTTTTCTTTCGACGCGCTCCAAAGTGAAATTGATAAGAATATCGACGAGTTAAGCGTGCCTCCGCGTCTTTCCCTCCTTCATCGCCTCCGTTTTATTATTAATTACCCGTGAAGAGCCGCTGGAGGCCATTTTTAAACGTCAAAATAAATAAGCCGTCGTGAGAGTCTCATTATCTGGGACCGATAAATCCGGGACTTTTTTTAATTTACTTATTCACTTTGCTCGGTGTATAAATCCGGCGTAATGCCTAGAGCGTTTACAAGCAATGAAAATCAACCTTCGCTGCCTTTTTAAAAGGATTAAAATTTATTCGCTTACCGCGCGGCACTCCCTCCCCTACCACCTGCCGCGTCACGCAGCAATCCTTCAATCCTTCTCTTTATATCTTTTTGTCCGCAGGGGAAACTCGAGGAACAGAAACATACCCACGCAAAACTGTCCGTGATATTCCAGGCGCGGCTCGCAAATCGTCCCGTTTAATCGCTCACTTATAACCATTTTACGATTTACGAAAATTTTGCCAAACGAGGGGCGGCAGGCGCTAGGGTAGGGTAGGATGGAGGGGGTTGGAGGGGAGGAAGAAAAACGTACAGGTCGAAAGTATTCGTGTTCGGCGTCCTGTACTCGTATTCGTCCCCCGACGCGGGCTCGAGTATTTCCAGAAATAACAATTCCGTTCCTTGCGTTTCCCTCGACCCCGCGCGCGCCCGAGCTTCGCAGTAATTATTTGAACAGCGAGTCCTTTGAGGGCCCGGGCTCGCTCTTCCCGTTTCCAGGAGCAGCCGAATTTCCCGAGCGATAATGAAGGTGCGCTAGGAGCGAATTCTCCTTCAACCGACTCGTTCAACTCCCCGGACCAGTCATAGAAAATGTAATGGAAAAAAGCCTCCTACCCTCTCTTACCCGCCCCCTCGGCCTGCCCCGTGCTCACCCTCTACAATTTCTACTTTGCCATTCGATTTATGCGTTTTGATTGGCGGCCGATGGATCGCGCCGGGCAATCGAAATGGCCCAATGAACCGCTCGGCTTGGCCCGTCGATGAATCGCCGCTCATTTACCTGACCGCGCGCGCGCGCTCACGTGTATTAATCCGCGCGCGGATGTAAGCAAGCCTCGTCCGACACTGATCGATGAAACCCTCCGACGCTTCCCGGCAATATTTTTTTTCCCCGACCCCGTAATAACGATCGCTTGACAAATACCGTCGCATTATCTCGGGTCTTTGATGCAGCCGCGACCGAGACCGAGACCGAGACCGAGACCTCCTTAATCGGAATTTATCCGCGATCGATGAACTGCTCGTGTGCCGTTAGCCCCCCCGCCTCTGTCCCCGATCACCGAGATTGCCGGCAGCGACGGGAGCCCCGATAACCTTAACGTATAGATCGTGAGGCCGTAAAGCGTAGAGCGCGCCCGGCGATACTGTATCTGCAGCAATAAATTACAGACCCGAGCTTAATAATCCCATTGATTCGAATAAAAAAGCCTTTCTTATAAGCTTTAAAGTGAAGGGAGGTAAGTTGTTAAGTAGCCGGGGCTCCTGGGCGATTTAAGCGATCGGAGCAAGTTTACACAATTGCGGAGGTCGCCCAGATATCGCCTACCGAGCGGGTACCGACGTTTCTCAAAGCCGAGCGGGGCGCCGACTATTAATTACACCCATCCCCCCCCCCAATAATCGACACTTTCCCCGGCGCGTTCCCCGGCCACATCGTACCCCCCAACCCCACCCCCACCCAATCCGTGAAATACCGCAGTCGACCAAGTGTCGGCGTAGGAATCGGTAGGAGGTACGGTGGGGTGGGGGGCGGGGGGCTAATCACGCGCTCGGCTCCCGTGATTATTTCGAAAAAATCGAATCTCGACTGTGTCCGTAGATATTTGGACAATTCCTGTTATTCATTGGATCGCTTGAGCCCATCGGGATAGGGAATCCCAGCCTCGATGTCTCACAGGATTAGAATTCCACTGCCCGTTGCCTTCGGACTCCTGTAAAATCCCTCCCCCGAGCGCTTATCGACCCTCCTCGCCTCAATTTAAGATCCTAAAGAAACCAAAGCCGCTCGGGCTTAATTTAATCGCTCGAGTATTTTTCGTTATCGAAGCCTCCGGGATCGAAGCCCTCGATGACGCCATTGTCAAAATTATTACGGCAAATACATGTATTCCCGTGTTCCGGTGTACGGTAGGATGGGGGGAGGGGGTACGAGGGGGAGGGAGGAGGAGGCGGAGGGTCGGAATCGAAATAAATAAAACGACATTCTTATCGGCGAGCTCGTGCGTGTAGGTCAGACTGGCGTTGGGAGGTTATTGAGCTACGCGCTGTTGAACCAATGCGGCCTCCCACAATGCCGGCCATTTTATTATTCCGCGCTACGAAACTTTTAATTGGAAATAAGGGAAAATGAAAATAGAGCGCTAATAAATAAAGCGGTGCGCCCTCGAGATAAGCCGGCGTAATAAAAGCCGGCGGTGAAAAAGTTTGGTGAAAGTTGGTCATTTAAGAGGCGCGGCTCGTTTATTCCTCCCACCCACCGTCCCCTCGTCCGCCGTCCCCGGCCCCATGCACCCATCCCAATGAACCGCGTAAGCGCCGTTCGACGTCGGTCCCGGGCGCCGTAAAGAACCGAGAAGATCCGAGAAGAGGATGACAGGAGGACGGACCAGGAGTCGCCGATAATAAATCGGAGCTCGGCTCTACGTCGACCGCTGCGGGACCGCTCGGCTCACCGCTACTCGCCCCCCCCCCTCCCACCCGCCCGGCCTAACGACATCCTGCCGTATTCTGAGAAATTCCATCCTCGCTCGGTCCCATCAAGCTTCCCGGCTCGTAGGGTTCGAGGCTTTTTAAAAATTTGCCCACGCAAATGCATCCCGCGAGGATACGGGCGCCCGTTCACGGTAAAGAAATATAATTAGCACTCCGCCCCCGCTTCCCCATAAATTAATCCATTGTGTCTCGCGTTGTATTTTCCTTTATGAAGAGGGTGCAGCCAGCTACTCTCGTTCGTTGTCAGCTCGGAGGAAAATACGAGTGCCCGTGTAAAGGAGACGAACTGCTGGAGGGATATCGACGTTTACGAGCCCGGAGAGGGGACGGGAAGGGACGGGCAAGTCCGCGAAAGTGAAACCGAGTGTGTAAGCAAAGGTCCCGAAAAGCAATGGGGATGAAAAAGGAAAAAGCGTTCCGGAAGCAAAATGGAAGATTTAGTCGAGCCATGAGAAACTTTTTGTCTCTCTCTCTCTCTCTCTCTCTCTCTGTGTATATAATACGTAAGAAAGAAGAAACGTGGAGGCGAATAATGCGCTGAAAGAGAGAGAGAGGGGGGGGAGGGATCTAAAGAAAGGGAGAAAGAGAATGAGCGAGAGGGCGCTCCAAGTTTTAGAAGCTTTGTAAAACGAGAGCTTAAAGTTCAGAAGCGAGAATTTCTAGAGGCAATTTTCACTGTTGTTTTGTTTTTATTAATTCGATGGAAAGGAAAAGAAGCAAAAAAGAGGGAAAAAAAAAAAAAAAGAAAGGAGAGAACGCAATGGCTGAAACGATACTCGACTTCTTCCATCGGCGCTATACGGAACCATTACTCTTGCTTACACACGTTAGCATGCAAATTTATTAATAAAATACAATTCACGCCTGCATATTTCCGAGTTTTTCTCAGCTACGCTGCGTCTCCCGCACTCGAGTTCAATGATTAACGAATCGAAAAATCGACGTGGAAATTTTCCATTGGATCCGAAATAAAAGGTGGTGGGAGCGGGAGGGGGGGTAGGCAGAACCCATGGAAGGAGCCAAGTTAATATCGCGCGGCAATCAGTCTTACATAATAATAACGAAGACAGAACTTAGTTTTGGCTCATTGAGCAGCTCCGAATAAAGCTTTTCCATTAATTACTCTGTCCCTCCCTCTCTCTCTCTCTCTCTCTCTGCCAATCACATATGCAAATCTTGCTCGATCCATTGACATCTCTCTCGCTCTTATAATTTCTTGCCTCCATAACTAGGATTCTCAAAGTGACATTATTCGCTAATGGATTAACTGTGCTTCAATGCATTTATCGATTCGCCCGGGCGCTGTCAATTTACTTTTCCCGAGATATAAATCTCTTTCGCTTGCGTCGACGCCTAAGTTTTCTTTGTTAAATCTGTTTATTTAAAAGAAAAAAAGGGACAGAAAGAAAGAAAGAAAGAAAGAAAGAAAGTGAAAGAAAAAAGAAAAAAAAGAAGAAACAACAAATAGGTATTGCGCGTAAATTCCTTTGAGTATCGAAGAGCAAATATTATAATCTCGCGACAAATTCAAGGATCCCACGTGACGTAACGAGCCCTCAAAGCTTCCAACGGAATGGATTAACTCACTCTCGTAAGGCAAGTAAGTACTACGCGTAAGAAGGCAACTCTTACGATAACAAAGAGCAGAGAAAAAAATAATGTTCGGCAGTTTCAGTTCATTGAAGAACGTCAATGGAAGCGATAATAATTCCCTTGTCGTTGTGAACCGTCGATACTGCATTGGATTTAAGAAACTTCAACGAGCTCGGAAACGAAAGTGCATTAAACGCAAACGTGCTTTTAGAGCTTTGGCACTTAGCGAGCGAAAAATTAAGAATATCAATTACCTTTTTCATCGAAGGACTTCAAACCGTACAAAACACATTCATTCCCCCGTCAAACGGCTGTATAATAACAACAACAACAACAACAACAACAACAATAATAATCTTTAGTATTAAATATACCGGGAAGGAATGCTTTTAATTGTATAAACAAGGATTTTATGTATTTTTCTTTGAGAGTCAAGGGAAATTTCAATTTACAGTTATTTTCTCGTGCAAATGAATTTAAAGGGGAAATTTGGAAATTCCTGCAAATTGATAGCAAATATTATAGGAAAGGACTGGCTGGGGATGCGTGTCTGCAAGCCGCCTAACGCGATATCAATAAAACACGTTTAGATTGTTTTAAACCAGCGCGGCTGTTCTCCATTATTTATAAAAGGGAAAGAATTTAATTTGAAAAAGTAATTGATCCGCGGGATCGACGGGAGGCATTCCAATGAGATAAATGAAAACTTTATTTAACTCAATTCGCGAGTATTATTAAAAATAAGAAATAGTATTTAAATAGGGATTATTTTTTTTTTTTTTTTACTCTCCTTCTCGGCGGGCTTTCGAAATTTCAAAAGCTAATAACTTACGAAGCTCAATTACTCCATTGCGGTAATTATCGTCTTTCGAGACAGATCGAAGCGTTATTAATAAGCGATGGACGGAATTGGCAATGCTTTCGTAAAACGGGGGCGACGGAGCAATTATCGTTTAACATATCGAACGCGAAACGAGGACGAGACGGACATAGAATTTTCCATGAAAAATTTAAATAAATAAATAATTATCACTCTCGGCGTCTGATTAGAGTGAATTCTATTGAATTATACGGACGACGGACGGGAGCGAATGAAATTATTGTTCTGTCCGTGAGCTGATGAGATGGCTAGGCTAGTTTATTGGGATTATCGGGTTTATTGGGATAGGTGGCGGGCTAAGGTGGTGGTGGTGGTGGTGGGGGAAGGGGTGTTGAACCTTCGATTATTAACGACTTGGAATTTTTCATTCGAAATCGGTGTCGCGGTTCTTTCGACTCTGCGGACTTCGGCTTTGAATTTTCCGACAGAGTATCTGTATATTAGTGGCATAACGAGCGAAGCCCGAGGGCGTATTTCGCAGTCGGTGGATAAACAGCGGAACTCTGGAACTGCGAGTCGAGCGAGGTCTCGCGAAGTTTTGTTTCTTGAAAACCGCGGGGGTGTGGATTTGAATCCTCGAGGGGCGAAATGCGAGTGAAAGTTTCTTTGTCTGGGAATTCGATCCGAGCCCGGGAATCAAGATCTTACGCTCCCCCTCACCCACCGACTCCCCTCACCCTCACCCACCGACCTCCCCTCCCTCCCCTCCCCCTGCCCGCCACTCACTCACTCAGTCGCTCGCTCAGTCTACGTCGGAGATCTGTGGAGGAGCCGGTATCGCTCGTCATGTATCTCTTAGCGTTTCCGGCTCGCTTGCGTTACGTAAAATGCGTTAAAATCACAAACTATTTCCCGGCAGTTTTCTGTAAATACTTGTCACTGGCATTGCTATCCATTCTTCAAGCAACCTGACTGGGAATTCTTCTGGCTCTGAGTAAACGACTCCGACTACGGCCTCCGTATGACGAAACCCCTCCGTATTTCACCTGCACTTACTTTACCATGCAAACACTACTCCCGTAATTCGGCCCGATTTCATTATGGATCTTTCAACCATCCCCTCTATTTCAACGTAATACGCGTAACAATTGGCTGCTTTTACCTTTTACCCTTTTTTTACCTTTTTTTTTTCTTACCCCCACCCCGACCCCCGTGGTACCGACAGCAGGGGCTCTATCTCTATTTTCTACTCCATTCCTTAAAGTTCTCAGACAAGACTCGAGACTCGTCCGATACTTGGAGAAACGAAGACCGGCGCATTTCCTTGATTCCCCGTGAACTCTAAGCAGAGATGAAGCCAACGAATTAAACGTGGAAACAAAATAACGGAATTTTCACTCGAGCCTCGCGCATTTCCCCGGCGCTTGTTTAATAATAATGATATCGGGGGTATCGTACGGAAGTGTCGGACGTCCACCTGCTCGAAACTCGTTTCGCCAATCGCTTTTAATTATTATCAAGAAGCGACTAACTAATTATACACGCGCGAATCTCTCTATCTCACTCTCACTCTCGTATTGCTATTGATTTTTTTTTTAACTCGTCAAAAAATATTTAATTACAGCGAATAAATTGTTATGCCAGTTGTACGTGTGACGTGTAAGGGCGACACGTACTTATCGAAAATGTATTTTCCGTTTAACGAACGAATCGATAATAACAATAATTGTATTAAAATTAGTTTCAGAGCAATCGGTCGGTATCATTAACGCGAGAGAGAAAAAAAGTGATTATCAAACGATTGATCATGCATATTATTATAAAATACGTTGGCTATTTCGTTTGGTAAACACGTAGGGATGGGTGGGTGGGGGTTCAAAGGTCAGCAATAATTCAGGGGATAATTCACTTTATATTGAGTGGTTACAAATTGCATCGAATTTACAGCTCCGCGGCAACAGCCCACGATATAACGATAAATCTAAGCGTATGTCCCGTAGGTCGAGGCGCATGGACTGGAAAGAATGTCGGTCGCCGCTAGAAATTCCAAGCATGAAGCCGAAAATGACACCGTCAGCCGGAGATTAAGGACCGTAGGACCGTAGGACCGTCCTCGGACGTTGCGTCGGCTCCGGCTCCGA
Organism: Ceratosolen fusciceps; assembly: GCA_018883505.1. Lineage (NCBI taxonomy): Eukaryota > Metazoa > Arthropoda > Insecta > Hymenoptera > Agaonidae > Ceratosolen > Ceratosolen fusciceps. The sequence goes on from RCIC01000016.1 coordinate 4,259,177, forward strand.
AGCTTTAACCCTCCCACGGACCCTCTCGCGGCCGCATGAGTAATGGTAAGTCATCGCTCACGGGAAATGCGTGGCTTTAGCCAGTTCATGAGCCAGCCGCACGGCCGGCCATGGGGTACGTACGGGGCCGGAGAGGGGAATAAATAGCATCGGCGAGTTGCGTCTAGATTCATTACCGAGCACCGGCCCCTGGATCAATCCTATTTTCTTTTCATCTCTGCTACTTTGCTATTTTTACGCTCCTCTGACCCGTCGGAGCCTCTCGCCTCTCGCCTCCGTCTCAAGTGGTTGCTTATCACTTTTGTTTTTATTCCTCCTCTCAACTCAACGACGCTCCGAACCCATAAACCTCTTTACTTTATTCTCACGAAGGAGAATAAAAAATATGCAAATTAGCGTAAATAATTTAGACGACGCTAGCGTCGCCGTCCTTTTCCTTTTGCTGTCTCTCTCTCTCTCTCTCTCTCTCTCTCACTCTCTCTCCTTACTCTTTTCTCTTATTAATTTCCCGCCCCCCCCCTCCCCCGCCCAAACTCTCTAGCCTTTACTTCCTCTATCTTAGCGCGGGGCCTTTGACCAATCAAACTCTCATAATCCAACGTTTTTTTTTTTTTTTTTTCCTTCAAACCGGAATTATTTTCATAAAATTCATAACCATTGTACGTAATGTCATTGGCTCGTTATCCATTAAAGTACAAAAACAGCCCAAGTTTCTTCTTATCCTAACCGCTCGATTGTATAATTAAGAGAAGTTTCTATTTAACGTCTTACCGCACAATTTCAATACAATCAATGTAATAATAAACCGGCTAATCTTTAATATTACGGGGCCAGAAATTCTTAAGCGTAAAATCCACTTACTTGTCCTTCGCTTCAAACTTACGGATAACGAAGACGAACACGTACGGCTGACGTAAAAGCGATTTAAGTCGTGCGCGGGAGGCGGAGGGCTGGGAGTGGAGATGGGAGTGGGGCGGGGGGGGGGGGGGCACACGAAAGTTTCAAAAAAGATTAAAATGGTACTGTAACTCGGACGAGGAGTAAGGGAGATCGAGATAAAGTGAGGGGGAGGGGGAGGAAGAACAAAAATATTGAATAATCGTTTGTTATTCGAATGTATAAGCAAGTGAAATGTCATTGATCTGCGGATAACGCGATCATTGACTGCTATTGTATGCTCGAATTGTCATATGAATTACCGAAAAAACGGCCTCCAGGACAGGCATTCCATTTAAATGGAAACCTACGGAAATTTGCTGGTATCGGTTGCTGAATTTATTTCTCGCATTTTTCCAATACAAGCCCCGTTCTAAATTTGTATTCCATACTCAGAACGCCTCTCTCTCTCTCTCTCTATCTCTCTATCCCTCTATCCCTCTTCGTCTAAACAACATACGAGCGTATGTACGCTTCTTCTACCTCGGGCGCATCGTCACCTTTAAACTGCAAATCCATACGACTGCTGTAATAATGTAATTTAAAAAAAACTATTTAATTAAACTTTACTCTTTCGTTAGGATTCGCAATTCGCATTATATTTTAAAATCCATAAAAGAGGGTGGAGAAACGTTTACGAGAGAGGGAGAGAGAGAGAGAGAGAGAGAGCGAGACTAGAAAAGGTTGTTGTAAACCAGTTTTAATTTGCATATTTCACCGACCAAATTACTATTTAAGATAACGGTCGGCTTATTTCAAAACCGATCGTGACTATTATTAATTTTTAAAATGGGTAAATACGAGAATATTGCAGTTTTCTATTTGTGCGATACGAAATATAAAATGCAGAGAGAAGGAATATCGTTTGAAATAATGTAATACTTTGACCTTTGTAACAAAGTCGTTGATAAGGAGATGGGAAATGAATAAGTACGGGAGCGAAATTGAGATTCTCGTACAATAATGGACCAAGTAAATTTTGAGGAAGTGCAGGTTTCTTATTTCAAAGGGAGGGAGAGAGAGACGAAGACCGTCAGAAGCACAGCCGCCAAAGTAAGGGAGCGTAAATAATAAAACGCGGAGTAAGCAAGAGGCGGAGTATCTCGGGCAAGGTAAGGCGAGCTTTTTTCCATAAAAAATGTACGTAAATACGAAAGTCCCATTGAATTTTTCGAATTTCGACAGCGCCTCCCTCGCGACTGTCCCTCGGCATGAAAGAGACAGACTTTACTATTTAAAATCCGCGTAATTTAGCCTGTTGGATAGACCCGGCGGGTTGAGGGGGTTGAGGGGGGGGGGGGTTGACGCATTGCCTCGAGATGGCAGGTGGAGCTTCCTTGGAGCCCAAGGAGGCCTCTTTGCGTAAGGCGTGTACGCATGTTCGGTAACGTGTAAGCATTCGAGGCACGGAGTCGAGCTCCGCGTCGCCGAAGCTTCCACGTGGAGCGGATGCGTCGGCCCCGGTTGATAAGCTCAAGGTCAGTTCAACACCTCCCGAACGCCGGACGAGTAATGCAGCTTATCGCCCGACGACGGCGTCGGCTTTTACATTTTATTCACGGCATTATTAACGGCTAATGGTCGGCTAATGGTCGGCTAGGCTAGGGTAGGGTATGGTAGCGGGGTGGGGTGGGGGGGAGGTTGTTGGGGACGCGTTCGCTCTTATTTTCTCGTGACAAATAACATCGGCATTGGGAATAAAAAGCGAAATGGCCCGCCCGAACGTTTCCGGCTCGCGTGTCCGAAAATAAAATTTCCCTCCCCCTGCAGGCATAGACCATTTCACTTTTTGACGGCGAAAAGTATAATAATTTTACGATTTAACCCAATCATCATTCGAATCGAACGCACAACAACATAATGGCCCGTCTCTCTCCTACTCTATAAGAATATACTTTAGCCGATAAATTGAGTTGGCCGCTTCTACCTCCGAGCTCGCTCCCGTCCACGCACCCGCATAACCAATACTTCCCCCCCCCCCGCCAACCCACTTCTTTCAATTATTGCTCTCATATGCTTACTTATAACTCCCGCTACCGAATAAGCGTACTGAGGCGATTATAGAGTAACGGTCGTATTAGATCCGCAGCTTGAAAATTAATGTATTTTTAATTACAATGTGCCAGGCTGTTGTACAAGCACGAATATCCGAAAGCCGAATAAGGCAGGCGTAATGGAAAAATGCCGGGAGGAAAGAAAATCTGTATGATAAAATTGAGAGGAAAGGTAGACCGAATGCAGACATTTATGACTTCCTAAGAGTATCGCGTTTATATATGTTTTGACAAGTACATTCGCCGCGTATAATGCTGATGTAGTAGCTACGAACGATATATATATATAGTATAGCCGTAGAAAAAAGAATCGCTCGGCACATTATCCCCCCCCTCTCTCTCTCTCTCTCTCTCCTTTCTTTTAACTGGTTTATTCATATTGAGCGGAGGCATTTTTGTGAAGCTCCAATTTTTATTCATGGCTCGAATGCCGGTAAGCCTAAATTAGTAAGAGAAACGTCTTGCGAAGGATGGAAGTTCGTATTCTAGCAGAAGAGAATAGTTTATCCATATTTTATTAAAATAAAAGAATATAGTAGTGGTAGTGGTAGTGGTAGTGGTAGTGGTAGTAGCAGTGGTAGTGGTAGTGGTAGTGGCAGTGGTAGTAGCAGTGGTAGTAGCAGTGGTAGTAGTAGCAGTGGTAGTGGTAGTAGCAGTAGTGCTAGTAGTAGTAGCAGTGGTAGTGGTAGTAGCGGCTCTCGACTAGAGACAGTATCTGCCGGAATCAGTATAAAAACTGCAATTTGTTTCTATCCTTATTCCTTATTTAAGCGAGGAAACATTAGTCTTCGTAAAAATAAGTTTCATTTCAGTTCCAAAAGACATCTGACTCTTGTGCGTAAATTAGAAAATTAATTATTGCCTTTTCCATATTTCATTTCTTACCTCCTTATCGTGGTAGTCGTAGTAGTCGTGGTTCTTTTTACCAGATTGGCCCGCACGCAGCGAGCGAGGCGATTTTATCAAATGCCCCTGCCGACAATATAATAACGATTGCGCAAAAAAGAGAGAAATTATCCATCTGACTTATTACACGATAAATTACGTAAAATAATTTAATGATCAATATAATAAAGTTGGAAAGCTCCATCTTGGGGAAAATAATTTATTGACAATTTTGTAGCGTAGGATACGTATAAACTTCCGGGCTCCCCGTACAAAATTATTTATCGGCTCATGTTTTAAATGGCTACTTAATATAAATGAGCTATTATCGGCCTCGTGATAAATATCCCTGTCGGCGTTAGAAATTCACGGTCTCGAGGCACAGCGCTTAATGTAATTAACGAATTGGGCGTAAAACGAATTCGGATGTCGAAGTGACGACGTAAGCCCGGCCCTCGAGTCCGATATTGATAATAATTGTTTTCCGAATCGCTGGCACTGGAATCGCTGTGTTTACAACGCGTTCTCGAAACTTTCGAGTGAAAAAAATTGGTTATCACGCACTCCGAATGCTTTGCGCCCGGGCCAATAAAATTTATTCGCGAGCGCTCCGAATTTTCCAATTACCCAACTCGACGAAATAAAGCTCGTTGCATGCAATAACGAAATATAAAAGGGAAGCGGTCGGTATAGAAAAATAATTATCGAATTAGCGCTCCTCTCGCTTCCCTCCGGCACTTCCCCTCGGAACTCTGAAATAGAAAAAAAAAAAATAAATAAATAAATAAATAAATAAATAAACCACGAGGTTTTACGATTTGATTTATGAAATTTATACTAAACTCACTGGCCGTATAAACATTTATTGACCGACCTGCCTTGGCCCTTATTCCGCGCAGTGCTCGACGTCGCAATTACGTCATGAACTTCCGCTCCTTTCCAAACTTCCTATTTTATTTTTCTTCTTCTTCTGCTTCTTCTGCTTCTGCTTCTTTTCGTTCGTTTACCATCCAGGTCTTTTTATCCAGGTTATTGGAATTAAGGATTACTTAACGTGAGAAATGAGAATGGGAGGGCTACGGGAGCGGCGGCGGCGGCGTCTCCCCCCCCCTCCCCCACGTCAAAGAGAATGGTAAGCAGCGAGTGATGGGTAAGTTTGATGACTCGATCAAATAAAGTGAGCTGTCATTGTTATCGGGATTGGTAAACAAGTCGGGAAATGTATTGGCGACAAATTGGCGTCCGTGTGAGAGCCAGGATGGAATGTAAACTCTGTATCTGTAAGTGACATTCGCTTTCTCTTTAGCCTATCAATTGCGCAACCGACTCGACGAAAGAAAGTTTATACGAGTCAAATGTTCCACGGACTCCTGGGGATTTCACTTTTTCCCGGCGAACCCCTCCCGGCCCCAATAACGCTTTCTTTACGGGACCGCTTCGTTCCTCTACGTAGAGGAAAGTTTATTTCTAACGCTGACCAACCACTAGATATCGAAATTTCAAAGTTCCATTATCTTTTGATTTATTGCATCTTTATCTCCTCCCTCCCTCCCTCCTCTCTCTCTCTCTCTCTGCATTAGTACAATCTTTGGAATAATATTAATTTTACAAATGGATTAGCGTGATTTACAATTGTATCGCGGCTACGGGTAATGAAAATCCCCGGCGAAGAACAATTGTCTCCGGCAGAGTCGAGTACTTTAATGGAGAATTTTTGCCATTTAAAATTTGATCTGCCCGGCCATAGAAAGCTTTGATAATTCAGCATTCAATCGGATCGTATTTTATGCTTCCAGCGAAGTGAAACTTATCTCTATTCCCGATCGCGGCGCAACGGTGGCGCAAGGTGAAACTACAGGCCAAGAGCTTCGCGGTCCGTCGAGGAATTTCGAGGGGAAACAAAATAAAAAAAATAAATAAAAAAAATAAAATATAAAATAAAATAAAATAACAAAAAAAAAATATTGCTTTGAAACAGCCCGCGTTATATAAGAGTAAGATTAATTTAATTTAGCGCTCCCGGGCTCGGGAGTTAAGAAAGAAGACCTTTAAATGAGCTCGCCTCTCCATTGAATCTAATACTTTTCAATGTATAAAAGCTGGAACGCCCGAGAAATCTTGCTGTCTTTTCCATCTGGAAGTAAGTAGTTCGAGCACGTAGCGAGTGTCATTGACGAGAAATTCCTTTCATTTGTGCTAAAGGAAGTCGGACTCGCGCGCAGCCCAGAACGCATTATAACTCACGTCGAAACGTGTCCAATAAAAAAAGCCACGGACTAGCCGCAAATACATAAGCGCGCCTTCGCCAGAGAGATAGAGAGAGAGAAGGGGGAGGGGAGGGGTGGGAGAGAGGGAGAGAGGGAGAGAGAGAGAGAGAGAGACGGAGAGAGAGAAGAGGGCTAGGCACTTTTTATTTTTCGCTAGCCAATAGCCGAGGCGAGGAGATAAAGACAGTGGTACAACAGAAAGAAAGAAAAATAAAAAGAAAAAGAAAAAAAAAAAAAAAAAGCAGTGGAAGAAAAGGAAAAAGTGACGCGGCATTGCCGTGTATTTTTAACGTCATCGGAAATGAACTTTTCGTTCCTCTGTTTATCGGGAAATGCCCGCCGACTTCCCATAAAATATCAATATGTCAGAAGCATCAAAGCATTAAGCCCTCATTGTCTTCATTAATGAATGTTTCAAGATAAATGCTCTTTACTCTATCGCCACTATCGGCCGGCGTAGGAGCAATGTACATTAAAAGCGTAAAAATAATCTTTTTAGATAAAGGAAAGAAGGACAGACAGTCTTTCTTTTATCAGATTAGCTTCTATTTTTCAATTATTTTCATTCGACTTTAGAAAAATTTATACCAAATCTCATAAATTTTTTAAACCTTGGCTTTATTGCTTTTATTGTATATTAATTGCGAGGAAGAAAGATTTCTGTTGTTGTTGTTGTTTGAAGCAAATACATTTACTTAAAGGCAATTCTAGGAGTAAAATTAATCTATCGACTCGACGTCTAAAAAAAAAAGGCCTTGAACAAAAGTGACAATTACTCGATTGTTATGAATTATAAAAGTGGTGTGAGGCTCGCTGGTCGGCAAAGCAAATGGAACACGAAAAATGACTTTATTTTACGATAACGTTGTATTAATTAACACACGCGAAACCCTACGTTTGAGCAGATAAACATTTTCGGGATAAATAAAATGAAAATCTGCCGACAAAATGTATGCTTTATACTTTGGCGAATGAAAGGCAATCAAAGGTAAGAACAAATGGCTTTTCGATCTGATAAAAAAACTTTGCACAAGCCAAGAGACGAAAACTCGAACTCGTGGCTGTAAAACATTGTAAGCTATTTAAGGATCTAAGCGAATCTAGCATCGGGCCGATATTATTCGATTAATTGGCAACGTATTCGGTGCTTCGAGCGATCGGAATCGGAATCTCGACGTTCTATTTGAAAATGTACGCTCGGCAAAAGTGAAGAAAAAAAAAAAAAAATAAAATAAAGAAAAAAGAAAAAGAAGAAAATCAATGGGGAAAAAAAAAAAAAAGAAAACGAACGAATGAAACGGGAGTAACGAAAAAATGTGTAAAACGGGCGGCATCCGCGAGGAGGTAGTAGGTGGGGGGGAGGAATTCGGGGTCGGCTGATGACGAAACAAAGCCAACGTAAAAATGTAGCTGGTTTGCGGGGGAGGGCAGGTGGCGTAGGGGTGATGTAACGGAGGCCCAAGTACCAAGTGGGCGAATCGAAATTACGGCGAGGGCTAAAGGATAATCCGGGCGCCGGAAGCTCGAATTATCGTCTCGAGGCCCCTAAGGATAAATAAACGGGAGTCCCACGCCGTCAATGGTAAATGGGCCGGTGCGGGGGTGGGGGGGGTGAAGAGGGGGACTAAAGGGCGGCGGGGTGCCACACGATCGAGTGTGAAATACGCAGCGATGAAAGGGGGAGTGGAAAAAAACTCGGGCTCGGAATCGAGCTCGTATCCCGGCAAATTTATTCCGCGAAATAACGGAGATCGATGTCGTCCTGGCAACGTACCAATACGCGATCATCGTGACTTGTACTTTGTGCATCCGTGCAAACGAGAAGACTGGCTGGCGCCTTTTAATACCGTGCGAGCGTGTGCGGATACGTGCTTTTTTACGAATGACTGAGTGCGCGATTCGAGCCTCGGTACGTATGATCTATGTATGCGGAGCACAGACCCGGCTATTGAGGGGGGCGGGGGGAGGTAGGAGGGAAAGGCAAGGGCTTGCCCTGAGCCACGTATCTTTCTCTACTCGCTTCCCTTCGCGGCTACGACGAGCTACTACGGATCGGTAGGCGGGGCGAGCAGGGGGTTGGAAGGGCGATACCCATCGCGGCTTGGGAAATACTTGGGGCGAGCTGGAGTCGAGAAGATTGGCAATGACCCGGGCCTCGCTCGGTAAGAAAGAGCGCGGCACTTGCGAAAGCACCCGACTTCGCCGAGGGAAACGCGTTACGGCCTCGCTCGGCGATAGAGGTACGAGGGGGGGAGGAGAGGTAAAAAGGTGACCGACATCGCGGAGGCGTTACCTAATTGTTCCGGTCCACCGAGTACCACAGCGCCTCGAGAATTCTCGGCTGCGCCGTCGCGACGCAATCGTTGCCCCGCGACGCTCGAGAGTAACGTCGTTTCACTTTTTTCAGCGACTTCCTTACGTCGACGACGCTCGGACGGTTTCGCGGTTTAAGTGCGGGTTCCGCTTACCCGGGTGACCGGGTAGCCGGATGGTGGGAGGACCTGGGGGTCGGGGCGGGGCGGAGAGGGGTGACATAAAATTCGGAAGGGACCCACCGGAAAATGCGACGGGAAAAACCTCGTGGAAGAAAAAAAAAAAGAAAAAAAGAAGAAAATGTCGAGCCACTGTCGTCCGCTACCGCGTGTGCCGCGCACTTAATCCTCTAAATGCCATTCCCGTGTTATTCCCGTGTATGCGTCAGCTGCGCGGCAAGGAGACTTATCCCCGAGTATTCCAAGTGTATGTGCTCCCGGTGAAAAAAGCTCCGGGAGTCACTGGAATTGCGACTCGCTCGAATTTCGATGCCCTGCTCCCGGATCCTCAAAATACCCCCCCCCCCACTTTCCCTGGCGCACTCGGCCACGCGTCCGCGCGCACATACGAGGATGTGGCGCGGCCACATGTACGCGTGCGTATACGTATTACGCTTTTTTAGAGTGAAATCCAGTTGATCGAAAATGGATTTGCTCACTTTGTTCACACTGAATTTTCACTCCATCGGGATCGATTTGAAATTCTCTCTGCTTATTTTTATTCCGAGCCAGAGTACATTCGCGACTACAGTAAAAGCCTCCTCCGCTCCGGAGCTACTTTATAATAAAAAAAAAAGATGATAAAAAATAGAGGAGGGAAAAAAACAATTTTACTCAGGGAGGTAAAACGCGGGTGTATTATTTTATTGTTGAATCGCGTTGAGAGGAATAAACGCTGCCATACCTTATGTTCCTAGGTGAACGTTATTGTTATAATATTTTTTACTATAGACTGAATTTCGGTAATCGAATTGCGTCCACGTCAATTGAAATTAAAGGCAAATAATAAATTTATACGTAAGTATAGAGAGGCTTTTGACAAATAGTAATGGTAAATGATCCTGTGTGGAAGATTTTTGCATGCATAAAAATTATATTCTTCCGCGAGGGAAGATTTCGTTAAAAATAATCATCAGTCGATCAGATATTTCTCATTTACTTATTTATACGTGTCAAGTTCATTTCAGACAATTCTTCAGACAAGTATTTAATATTCTTAGTTTACTTAAAGTATCGGACGATACTCAACGGCCATTTTCTTGCTAATTTCTACACAAAATGTAAATTGAGTACTTGTTAGAATCACGTATAATATTTCTTTATTTAGATAAAATTCCTCAATAAAGCGGTTTCAAATATTTATTCGTTCTTTAAATTATATCTAAGCTATACGTACGTACGTACGTACTTTTGCATACACGCGAACACACGAATGTAAAAGTATTATTGAAAAAGTTAATAATGCAGAAGAAGGTCCTTATATGAGCCGTCTCTGCTCGATCCTTGTACACGAATGTACAAAAAAATATCTTAGGCTCGAAGTAACGATTACGATGTATTCCGTGTAAGGACTAATAATATACATATACATAGACATATATGTCTTAATAATTTTTGTAAATGCAATGGCGCTTGTCTACAAATGTTTAGATTGTGTTGGAAAAGTTGAAATCCTTTCCCCTCGTCATTGCTTACGTTGTATTTCAATTGCAGGTAAATTGCAGGTAAATTGCAAATTTATAAAGCTTTTGTATGGATTTCGGTCTCGTGTATTCTTAGAACGTCAGATCGGGAATTAAAATGCCACGTTAATATGCAAATTCAAGGTATTACAATACGCGAGTGATTTGAACGGGATTCGCAGGGGAGCGAGCGGGAGGGAAATGTTCGAAAATGAAGAATAACCCCAATAACCAAACGAATTGCTTTGTGTCCTTCATGAGCTCGTGAGAGGAAAACGTAAAACTTTAATGAGCGCGCATGCGTTTAACAAATACATTGTATTTACGTAGACGAGAGATGGGACGGACGTGCGATAGGAAGTATCGCGTTTGATTTACCGATGGATTATTAAAAGCTTCGCGAATCCGAGGACGAGATAATGAAGATGAGCATATCTGCGATACCGAGAGTAATAACGGATCCTTAGAGCTAATTACAAAGCAGCTCTTGTTCGGAAAGTTTGACAAGTGTAACTCGCGTATATCGCGCGACAAACTTGGCCAATTAGGAGTTACAGGGAGGCTCCGGCCCCCTACGAATCTTACTACCACCACTACCACTACTACTACCACTACTACTAGCACCACTACTACTACTACTAGCTTACTTAATGCCTGATTCCCTTTCCAAACTTTGCAGCGCCCTTCACCTCCCTCCCCCGACCCATTCGCAGAAGACCGATCCGTCAAGAAATTCTTTACCTGGAAATGAATCGGCTCGATTACACGGCTCCGGGGCGGAAGGGGGGAGGGGTAGAGAGGCGATGTACTCGTTTTATCCTACGGTATTTCACCCGTGTTTCGATAGAGCGGGATAGAGGGAGAGAGAGAGAGAGAGAGAGAGAGAGAGAGAGTGGTTTCGCGCCGGTCGCGGGTACTACTTTCGCTAAATTGTCGTGGATCGACAAAGGGCGATATTGTGCAAAGTACAACTGGAATGGTTTCGCCGGATTCTCGTCTGTCGCTCGTTGGACCAAATCCCCGAAACGAAGAGAGCCCGTGAATTATTCATCCGGTGCCTTTACGACGCTCCCGAAGAGCACTCGAGGCCAAAGAAAATTCCACACCCGGCCCGGAAACCCATTAACGACCGACCTTTTACACTTTTAGCCTTCCGCTGATTAATCGCGGACACGATTCTCTCCCGATCACGGCTCCTCCCCCCGCCCACCCCGGAATAACCGAGCTCCCATGAAGTTATTCAAGCCCCCGTTCAAGGAATCCTTCCTCGGGAGTCGCGCAATTAGAATAATTGTTGGATTCGCCGAGCGTAACACTTTTCAACTATTTTTGCAACGATCATTAGAGGCGCGGCCCGATGCGTCCAATAATCCGTAAGATCGACCCGGCGCGAGGGAAACTCCGGCTCCGTCAGGTCTACCTTCGCGTAACCTCTATCCAGCTATTCTTAACGAACTTTAACAGTGCCATGAATAACAATAACAACAATAACAACAATGGTAAGAGTAGTAGTAAGTAATATTAATAATAATAATAATAATAATATAATAATAGCTCTTGAGTTTTCAACTTGCAATGCGTTATTTGCATACGATAGAATAGATTCTTTGGGAAACAATGTGCGCTTCCCTTCGGCTTTATGGGACTATCCTCTCTATGGGGCTAAGTATCGCCGCCACTTATTGTTTATGTATGATTGACAAAGACCATTGCCTCGGCCTACGGGGCTTCCCTTGAAAAATAAATCGAGAACTCCCTTGTCGTTCCGCTACCCCTTAACCTTTCTTTTCTTTTCTTTTTTTTTTCACGAAAGAAAGACAAGAAAGAAAGAAAGAAAAAGAGGAAGCAAAGGACGAGATAATAATAATGAAATAAAATAACAGGGAAGGAGTGGGCATTAGATTGAGCGTACGTAGACGGAATGAAGGAATTACCCGGAGTTCCCGAGAGGTGGAAGTTCAATGTCGTCCAATCTCAATCAATTTATTAACCAATGGTTTTCAATGAGGGGAGCGACGAGGTGGTGAGGGGGTGGCGAGTGGGTGGCGATGGGCGGCGTAGCGCGGGGTCGCGCTCCCGTAGATTGTACAAAGGCATTCGTATTGGATATCTGGAAGCGTGTCAAAGGGAAGGAACTTCTTTCCATTGTAATGCCGGGGGAATGTCGGAAGCGTCGGGATACCGGCGGGATAGCGGGCCGTGGGACGATGGGAGTCGGAGGAGTGGCGGGGGGTGGGGCGGCACGAAGAGAGCGGAGGAGCTTACATTCCAGTTTCACGACACGCGCGGCCTTTACGACAATTCGAAACGTGTCGAACTTTTTATTACCCGTCATTAAGAAAGGGGGATGAGCCGTATAGGGTAGACCGGTAGCGCTACGAATCGAGCTTTCAAGAGTTGTAAAACGGACCTCTGGACTTACTCCTTCCGTTCTACGTCCCCGACCCCCTCGCTCCCTACGACCATTACAAGCAAGCTGGCCAGCTTTGCACGTGACCGGCCTTGTTGTTTTATTAATCGTAAAAAAAGTTGGAACGTTTGCTTTGCCATAAAAAGTAATTTTTTACTCGTTCGCGTATTAAAAAAAAAAAAAAAAAAAAAAAAAAAAAATGAAAGAGCTATTATTGCTGCACTTATGCCTCAATTATACTTTTGAGTTATACGCGATCACTTTGTGCCCTAAGGTATGCCGTCAATTTGTTCCCTTCCACGTAAACTCCCTCTCACCCCAATAACCCCGCTGCTCTCTCTCTCTCTCTCTCTCTCTCTCTCTCTGTTTACTTGTTTATTCAATTTTTTATCAACGTAAATTTTACGTACGTTTTATTTCAATTGAAAGAGATAATTCTCTTTGGGCTCCGTCCCTTGTCACAAAATCCAAAATTTAAAATGTTATTAATTCTGAAATGGCCGAATCGCGCAAAACGTAATTACAATGACGCAACATCGTCTCATTACTCTACGTAATTGCCATTGTTATTAATCTAGAAAATATGAGGCTGAGCGTATATAGATAGATGATATACGTGTATGCACGGATACAAATGATAACGTTGATGGCGGTGAGCGTGGCTTTAAAATTGCGGGGAGGTAAGACGTGGTTGGAAAATTAGTGCAAGTCACATAAAAGGGTTATTCGGGTTATTGGGGTTATTGGTAAAATTCACTCGTTTAATATTTGACGGCGGCCGATCATTATAATGGATTCCAGGGAACAAAAATTGCCGAGCGTTTAAGGCAGAGTCGATCGTTTCGCTCTGTAAGCCTGTATTTGAGGAGATCGGGTGGTGGGGACGGTGGGGCGGGGGGTGATGGGGAGCGGTGGGGGCGTTGGGCGCGGCGGGGGCGACGGGGAATGAATCAGTTGGGCGCCGCGATAAGAATAAATTTCGCGTCCCGTGTAATCGAATGCCACGGATTTACACACGCGGAGGAGCCCAATTTAAGATTCGAGGCTTGCACGGGCACATAGTTTGGGGCCCGGCTATGATAAATCCCCCGCAAAGGTCGCCCCGATGCCGCGTCGTACGTGTACGTACGCGTAAAAGGCGAAAAAGCTCAGCCGCCTCCGGTTAAGCGCGGGAGCGAGTTTTGCAAAAGGAGGTAATAAAAAAAAAAAAAAAAAAAAAAGGCGCGGCAGGGGGTTGGACACAGAGAGCGAGAGAGGGGGGAGGGGGAAACAAGTATGCAATAGCTATTCTTGGAATGTAGCGAATTTGTTTGCCGTCGGGGGATGTAGCGAGAGAGACAGAGAGGGAGAGGGAGCGAGAGGTGGGAGGTGGAGGGAGACATCGGGAGAAAGGTATACTTCTTCTTTCATTTGGAAAAGAAGTCGAGGGTACGCCCGTTAGAAACGAGCTTATCGACGGCTCGCGAAATGAAATTCCTCCCGTCGACCGGGAGCGGAAGGAAAAAGGCGACAGGGAAGCCAAGGAAAAGGAAATATCATCGAGTCGAGGCCTTCTGACGTATTACCGCTTCTTTTTCCTCGAGGAGAGGCGAACTGTCGTCTCCGGTAGCGGTCGCAGCTCGTGGCGCAGCTCGTGGCGTAGCTCGTGGCGTAGCTCGTGACGGAGCTCGTGGCGGGGCTTTCCTTTCCAATGCTCGGAGATAAGAGCCACCCGAGGAAATACCAAGGACGTATCGTCGTAGCGTCGGGGAGACTCGTCTAGCTAGTTATTCCCCGCCATCGGGGTACGTGACAAAGTCGAATTGTGATTTACGCTCGGCGTAAAGGACGACGGCAGCGAGTGATTCCCACCCCGCACCCCCCCCCTCACGGCCCCGCTCGCCACCCGTAATTCGTCCTTCCGACTGAAATTAAGCGGCTCGAGTAATTAAGAGGCGACATAAGTAATGTAAGGTTAGGCTGCCCAGTCGCTCGGGGCTCTTGGGTCACGTAAAAATCTCCCCTTCCACCACCTGATTAATCGGTCAATGTATAATCCAGTCGGCTTTTATTTCGACCGACTATTCTAATTGGCTGGTCGAAACAAGGAAATAAATTAACGTAATTAATAAATACATTACTCGGCGCTTTCATTTTATACAAATTAAAATTCACGGGGCTTAAGAAAAATTAATAAGTACGTTTAATCTGCAGAATCAGTCGTGTGGCCTCCGTCGTTCCCGTCGTTCCCGTCGTTCCCGTCGTCCCGTAAGCCATTCTATTGGCCGTCCTTCTTTCGATCCCTTCTGCCGAGCCGGGAGCGTCATTTTTCCAAAGTGACGAGCCCGACTCCCCGTCATTATCCCTCGACCTCGTAAAAAACTATCGCTCCTATCCGTACTAATACATCGATAGGTTAAAGACGGCGAGGATTTTATTCGTTCATTAGTCACGTCGGGCAGATTGAATTCTTGAGGCTTAAGTCTGCAGCGGCCCGAGCGTTCAACCAATCCGACAAAGCGAGGGAAATATCGGCGGATGACGTCACAGGCTTAAGTGTGTAATAAGCGCCGGTTCTCCTGTAGAACGAGGGGCCGGACGGTGGATGAGGAGGAGGTGGAGGGGAGGAGGAGGAGGGAATCTGCGCGACTCCGTCTTGACGTTCGTTTCGCTGATTAGTCGATTCGTTCGATCGGCTCCGCGATCCCGACGTCACTTCATCACGGGATGCGAGACGCCCACTTTCCGGGAAAATTTTCATTAGCGAAGCTCCGATGAAAAATCCGCGCTATCAGTATGCGAAGATACTGGATTTCGTCAGGCCATAAGCCGCGAAGGAATCTCATTTGCCGCATCAGCGATTCACGCTTCAGGTGCTCGCTTTAAAAATAAAAAATAAGAAGAAGAAAACCTTTCTTTCTTTCCTTTCGTTCTCTCTCTCTCTCTCTCTCTCTCACTCGTTAAATCATTTACTTTGACTGATTCCTCGAATTATCAGATTTTAAATATATATCCCGAATAAAAGCTCAATTGCTTTACCGATCCTCTCCCCCACTCTCTCTCTCTCTCTCTCTCTTTAACGAACTAATCTAACCTTACGACTTCTTGAAGCTTTTATACGACTCTGGGAAGGGGTATTAATTTCTATGAATGTTTATTGTTTCATTTGCATTTTATTCAACAGAAATCTCTATAATATTAAATTTACAAACGCACTATCTCCTTCTCTCTCTCTCTATATATATATATATATATTTATACGCGAATGGCATAATGGCAAATCGATAATATAAATAGAAATACATAGCCATTCATTTTCGAAATATAAACATTCATTTTTTTTGTATAACTAATCCCATTAGAGATATTTCTTCCGACCTTTCACGAGCTTTGCAGGTAACACTTTCGTCTTCGTTTTATCCTACCTAAAGATCATAATATTTTTGTTTGGTTTTTTCTTTTTTTTTTCTTTTAAACACTAAAGCCTTAGTTTGTGTACCTCTATTTCCTCATTTAAACTGCATATCTTTCCCGTCTTAATTTATTTAATTGAGTTACCTTAATTCCCAAGTAAATTACGGCTTCTTCTATTTCGTCATTATGTTATGTTTTATGCCCTTCACTTCCTTCGTCCTATTCAGCAGTAAATGCTGCTTTAAATACATTATTTCGGAATAACGTTACATCCGTTACATTATAAAATCTTCCGTTTACGTATCCATTTATAAAAGGAATTATAA
This sequence comes from Ceratosolen fusciceps, assembly GCA_018883505.1. NCBI lineage: Eukaryota > Metazoa > Arthropoda > Insecta > Hymenoptera > Agaonidae > Ceratosolen > Ceratosolen fusciceps. The sequence goes on from RCIC01000016.1 coordinate 4,275,442, forward strand.
TTTTTCAATTACGAATTTCCAACATTGTATAAATTGTTTAAAAACTGACTGATTTATTATTACAAAGACTGTTCATAAATTATTGTAATTCGTATTCGCAAACGGAGTCCAAGTAAAATACAATATAATCATCATGAATTGTAAGAAATTTAAATATTTAAAGAAACATATTGAAATTATTATACGGTATTTCTGTATTCGAAAGAGTGAAGTGCCTATGTATAATTTAAGACCCGTCGGTAAAATAATAACAAATACTTGTATCTAAAAAAAGGTCTTAGAACGCAATACGAGTAAAAAATTATCTTAGTAATTGTCAAAGTCGTAAAATTACTTTGATACTTGTAAACTTGAAGCTTCCCGTAATAAGTATTACATTGAGCTTGAAAATTATAATAATATATCACAATTAATGATTTTAAAGGTAATTAATTCGATGTTTCCATTTATAGACATATGCGTGATGTGTGTGTGTCGTGTACTTATTATGGTTTCAATGAAATAGAGGAGAAAAATGCGAAATAAGTAAGAAACATTCGATTACGCAAGGACCGTAGATAATTACGTTTAAAGGAATTTCCGTAGATCTTGGCTTGCAAGAAACGCAAAGGTGTTTCCCTTTTCTTATCGTGACATTCTCTAGGTAAGGCGACACCGTTCGCGAGTGGTATTGCTGCAATTCATGTTTTCATTCTTATATGTTTTCGAATTAAGATAACGGCGCTTACGTAAGGCAAACTAACACGTAATGAATAAAGATTCGCTGATTTATAAATTTGCATATGTATTTATTGTGGGGAAGCGAGTGCGAGTGCTCGAGGAGGTCGAACAATAATTTTAAAATCGAGAAAGGCGCGCGCGTATTTGATTGCCTCGACGTTCGAACAATAAATAATATCCGCTTTTTTTTTCTTTTGCTAATCCGATACGTACTTAATTAAACGAAAAAAATTTAAAAAACAGTATGGCTTGTTGATTGCGCGCCTAATGACGTAGTATTCAAAACAATTTTCACCGCGGAACAGTAATCGAAGCGATATACACTTTACTGGCACTTGTTTGAGTACGAACAAAAAAAAAAAAAAAAAAAAAAAAGAGAAAAAGAAAAAAGAGAGAAAAAAAGAGAGAAAAAAAGAAAGAAAACGACCGGGAGAGCCGTGGGATTAAAATTTTATTTGGATTTGCGAAATTTCCGGCATGTTTATTTAAAAGGGAAAATACATTCCATATTCGTGAAAATATCAAAATTGGTACTTGGGTACCGACGGACCTAGAAAGTCAAAGCCAGTTTATGCATAAGCGCAGTTTGCCGTCGACACGGGAATCAAATATGTTTTGAACGAATCCCCGGTACACGTGCGCACAACCGAAAAGGAACTATTTGGTTCATAGTTTGGTCACTAATCAATGCTACTACATTGTATTCAATGAAATCTGCCCTGCCCTGCAAGAAAGATCTGATTTTTCGGGAGCCTGAACTCCGAAATACTGAAATCGTGATATATTATCGCAAACTGCTTGTGTTTTATGAGCTGCTTTTCAGCGACAAAAACGCCATAGGTGGCGCGAAGATCGATATTTTAGCCACGAAACTTATCGACGAATGTATATTTTTGTTCAACCCCCTCGACCCACCCCACCCCCTATAGCTCTTTATGCTCTTACTTTTGATTCCTTTAATTTATGATTAGCCAGATATTCGCCCCATCAGCCATTCGTTTATAAGAAGAAGAAGAAGAAGAAGAGAAGAAGAAGAAGAGGAAAACAGCATTCGCGTCAATTCTTCAAGAGGGGGAGGAATTTTCAAAAATTCATGGTTATAAAATAAATAATTTAGTATGAATAATAAAATGGAATGACGATCCTGTATTTGTTCATTCGTTTACTAACGCTTTTCAGGTAATGTCCATACGTGCTCGACAAATACATATTTCGTTTAAGCAAAAGCGTGTGTACGCACTAAAGCAAACTGCATACAAGTATCTCTGGCACATGCTGTCTGCGCGTGTTTGCGAGCACACATACGAGTTGAGACAGTCGAAAACACCCATTTGGATATTCGCTAACTTGCGCATACATCCGCGCGTGGATACATAAATGTACGTGCATATACCCAAGGCACAATCAAATATTTACACATGCTTACACGGACATACTGAATCACCTGAACTTGTCGCAGTAGCGTAGTAAACCCTCCCGCCCCTCTTCCCCTCCCCTTATAACCGCTCGCTCGCTTACCGTCCCTCTCGCTCTCCCGTCGCTTAATATCTATCTATCCGTCTTTGCCCCTGTCTCTCTCTCTCTCTCTCTCTCACTAACTCTATCCGTTTCTCTTTATATAAAGCAAAGTTTCTTTTCCTTCTTTCTGCCGTCAAACCCCTATATTACTTATTCTCTATTCACGTAATTAAAGAAAGAAAAAAAAAAACTCAAAAGCCTGTAAAAAGCCAAGTGCATTTTTTAAATAATGTAATTATAATAAGTCCATGATAAAGATGAATAATAATTGTCGATGGCAGTAATTAATTATCGTGTAAAAGAATCTTTAAAATTCTATAATTACCTTAAATCCTATTACAAAAAATTATTATCAATACTAATACATATATATATATATAATTCGTTCAAACACTTCATTGATTCATCTTTCAAACAATTTCATGATCAATAGGATTTCAATATTCGTATGTAAGAAATAATATCGCTTACTGGAGACAAGACAGGAAGGATTTTACCACAAGTTTGCAAATTCATAAGATCATTTGTTTACTACAAGGAAGATTCATGAAGTACCGCGCTTTTTAAATTTTTTAACGCAGAACGAAATATTGTTTGTTAAGCATTCGGAAGAATTGGTCTGCTTTCAATTGATATCTTACAAGGTCTTTCTTAATTCATAGGCTTTGATAGTCGTTCGAGTGGACTATTGCTCTGTACATGCCTTACTGTATTAACGTATTTCAATATAAGTGCGGTTTCAATTACATACGGTAGAGTACCTGCTGACGTCTAATACAAGATATGGAATGGGGAAAAAAAAAAATGTCGAAAATAAATTTATGTCTATTAATTGCGATCAAATGCTGCAGGATATTTGTCCGGGAAATCAAACTGGTAGTGAGTACACGACAAAGTCTATAAGAATACTACTACACGTGTTTAATTATACTGTTTACTAATAATTAATGCTTTCAATTAGTCTTTGAGCGTGTCTGGCTCCTACGTATCACCACACGCTGTGGAATTTAAAATTTAAATTCAGTTTTCGAGACTGCGCGCAAATTATGACATTTGAATTGCAATTGAATATTTGAATGGAAAAGAATTTCCGTATTTTCTGAAAAAATCGTAAATAAAAATAAAGTCTTCCCTTTCTTTTTCTCCTATTATTTTCAATACGTAATTAATATAATACGTTCCCGGAGATTCATTATTAAGATAAAGTAATGGACTTCGTTATCTAGTGCATTTGAAATGGTTAAAATCCTTGGCTGGAAATAATTTTCTCCGAGCTTTACGAATACAAATGCAGACAGTCGGTAAGAGTCTCCTTAGCGAGTCGAGCGCTTTTCACTTTATGTAAGAAACGTATGCACTATAATGTACATAAATTCGCAATTTCATTAAATCATTTTGAAATTTTCATAGATTTTCTTATCTATTTGTTTCCCGTTATAAAGAGTGTACTTTAAAGCCGCAATTCCGCAATATATTTTGGCACAGGATTCAAGTTATTTCTACCTGTATTTCATGTACATTAACTCAAACGTAAATCAAATACATTGTAAAATTTCATAATATACGACATATTTAGAATTATACGAGCACTGTGTGCATAGAAATTCTTACAATGTACTACTTAATAAATAATCAATTATATATAGATATATATATACATTGAGCGGACGTTATACTCGAAATTTCGTTTAATAAAATCTCTGCTCTAACTTTTTCATTTTCTTCCGATCCCCGCGCCCTCCCCACTCTCTCTCTCTCTGTCTCCCTTACTTGTGCTCTGTCGCTCTCCTTCAGTCACTTTTTCACCATCGACCTCTTTTCGTTTTTATAATTTTCTTCTTCTTCTTCTGCATCTTCGTTTTTCTTCTTTTTTTTTTTCTTTTTAATTTTTATTCTCTCTTATGAAACCACTTTGATAAAGCTACCTTTATTACTGATACATATTAACGTAAGAACTTTTTGGAACTGCTTACAAACAAGTACAAAAAAAAAAAAAAATCTAGTAATTTATATTACATTTTATCTAATTACCAATGTTTTAACTTTTTTTGAAGGCATAAATTAGGTCGAAAAGGCGCCATTCAAAAACACAAGTACTCTGAAGCACTGTCGTGCTCTATAAAAAAAAATTAAAAAAGAAGAAAAAAATGCTTTGAATTACATTAGATTTAAGTATTTTGTGAATAAAAATTCTAATTATGAGAATTACTCGACATTGTTTGATAATTATTAAATGAAAAAAAAAAAAAACGCTCTAAAGCATGAGGGAAGTAATTTTCGTTCCTCAGTTTTTACGATCCTTTACAGATTCGAAAATATTTTTCTTTTAAAGTAAGTACATTCAAAGAAAACATCCGAATAATTTGGAATAAAATTTAAATAATAATAATAATAATAAAAAAAATCCCTGTATCGGGGATGAGTTTGCTTTTTACTGTTACATGAAAATAATATAAAAGAAAAGGAAACTCGCTTATTGAACATCGAACGGAGCTTTACGAATTCAAAATCTGCTCCGTAAACGTCAATTTTCAGGGCGGATAAGTTATCGACTAAATTATCGGGCATACCCCGTACACTTCTTCGTCCTAATCGTTCTAACATCATAATTATAATATGGAAAATCATGCGCTTGCCTTGATCGCGGTATGCGTCAGTACAGCGAATATTGCTGTTTAAATTCAACACTCGAGCAACGAACTGTGATTCACGCGTATACAAAACTATATAATTTATAATAAAGAGCGTTTGCGAATTGTTATTTTTTTTCATTAGTGTCAATAATTAAAGTACGGATCGCCGAATAAAAAAATACTGTTTATAAAATACAATTTTACGAACAAATTTATGATTCAATTTACAATTTCAATATAAGAAAAGTGCGCTCTTAAATTTAAATTTCATTACTGAAAATGATATTTTACATTTCACTTCTTTTTTTTTTTTTTTTTTTTATATATATACTTTTGTACTTTATCGTATGCTTTAATGTACACAAAAATGAATGCTAATAATTGTAAAAATTGGATCGTAAGATAAAAATATACGTATTAAACGTTCAAGCGTTTACGCGAAATGGTATAAATTTACGTTTGGCAATTTATGCTTTTGTATTGTATCGAGTGCAGTTATTAAAATGCGTTTACTGTTGAGTTTACAAGTGTTTTGTGACGAGACAGTATGATATGATCGCCTTAGATCGGGGTATCTTGACACGTGTTACCGGACGATCGTATTTTTATATTTTTCTGATCGGCTCGTTAGCTCCATTTCCGGTCGGAGTGCCGATCGAAGCCGCTTATCGGCGCTCCCGAGCCTCTTCACAATGTGTCATCGCACGTAACGCGAACATTTACATTAATAATATCCTTGGACATTTATCGCGGCAATGGGCAAAAAAAAAAAAAATATACGTAGACGATATATATTTTTTCTTCCACCGCGTTAAGAGAGCGAAATATTTACGAGATTTCAGACGTGATTATGTAAGTAAAGGATAAGGAGAGAGAAAAAAAAATCATTCGTTATTTAAAAATTTTAAAGGCTTTAGAAAGAGTAGTACGTAATTTAATATAACGTCTCGTAATAATTCAGTCGAAAACTAAAGCGATTTTACGAAAACTTGTACTCTTCACGTGAAAAAGTGACAATATAGCGTCTAACAGCTTAACCGAAGCGTTGGTATTTGACACAAGCACTTAGACGTTTAAGCAGACTATTTCGAAAGGAAGTGTAGTTAATTACACTGAGCTTGTTTACTCATTACACTTTTTAAGTACTAAGAAATTAGTTTTATGAATATTTAAAAAAATTTAATCTTAATTAACATTAGCAGATTGTTTATCTTGAAACTGGGTAAAGATTTTTTTTTTTCTTTCTTTCTTTTTTAACGTTTTACTTTCTCCTCTTTTTATGTATTTTAATGAAGTTTATGTGAAACGGAATCTCGGTTACTTTAATAAAAGAAATCTACGGGCGAGATTTATCGAGGTAAATTAAGCACGTGGTATTTGTTCTTCGGGATAGCGCTCGGGACATTTATATTATAAATAGTTAAAAACAGGGGGAAAAAAAAGAAAGAAAGAAGGAGAGAAAGAAAAAAAGGTTGAAATTTAAGTAAGCGATGGTGAGAGACTTGTATGCATAACACGTACTTTATAGAGTAAGTAGATAATTATCGTCTGGCCTCGGTGTAATGTCCTTAAAAGTTTCGCACGTCCCTATAGAACGTCCAACCTAAGTATTCTTAGGTTAGAATTTATCGAAACACTCCTCGAGATTAAAGGATCCATTTAGTTGGAAGGGAAGGGAAGGATGACCATCGTCTCGGGGACTTGTCGCGCGCAGTAAGTTTATGGTGCGAAATGGAAGCAACGCCAAGTTCCGGAAGCCTCTCTACGGGAAGCCAGGTAGCGCCGGCTTCACGTAAAAGAGTTCATTGTCTTTCGCTCGTATAGGGATCTTGTTTTGCAGATTATAACGACTTCGTCGCCCTAATCCTAATTCTCAATTAAGTCATTCCCGAGTCAAGGCTCGCGTATTTTGGATCGCGATCGCCGCGCTTCTACGGCTGCGATCGAGCCTCGTTCGTCTATACTTTCATCTATACTAAATCCTTCTACGTAATTCTATAAATCGGGAATTGATTTAACACGGGCTGTGCGTGTATGTATGTACGTAAGGCGAAGTATTCAATTACCGTGTTCTTATAAGTCATCGCAATGATATGGGAGCGAAAAAACTTGCTGCCCACTTTCATTACACTCGGCCGTTCGCGACGTTCACAATAAGCTCCGATAATTTATTGCCGCTCTTTTTAATAACGTCGAAAGGCTTTTCACAAAATCTATGTATTTATACGTCATACCGAGTACCAATCAACCATAGTCTTTTACGTAATAAAGCGAACCGATGCATTTTCGTGTGCCGTTACGTAACAAAGGTAAAAAAAAAAAAAGAAAGAAAAACAACAACAACAACAAAAGCGCATTATCCCATGTCGTGCGCTTTTATAGAGATACTCGCTTAGAATATTAATATTTTATTCATCGGGCTCTCGCGTTTTCTTAAATAAAACTAAGTCAAAGGCAAATGAAATCGTAAATCCGCGCCTAAGGTATATTATTATTACGACGTCACTTTGTCTGCGTATTTTTTAAAGGCTCAGGTATTCGAAGGCATTTATTAATTATTCAAAGTTGTTTTATAAAGAGCTCGAGCACCATCGGCAGAGCCTTTAAGAGCAAAATAACAATAATAACTATAATAACAACAATGGTTACCGCGAGCTCCTACCGCGAGCTTGTTTACGGAATTTTAATTGCCAAATGCATTATCAAGCTTGATTTTCTCTGCATTATGCACTTTTGGGCGTATGCTTTTACGTGAAAAGTAGTAGAGGAGGACCGCGGGCGCTGTGAAGGGAATTAAATCATTTTCTTGTATCCAGAGGACATTATCCTCCATCTCTAGGTCTGCGACAAACCAGCGACAAGATTCGAGAACATTTTTTGGCAACAAGCGTATCGCCGTAAATTCTCCTTATGCCTGGACGCGTTAACCTACATTACCGACCGGCCGATTTATTAAAGCTCCATAAGTTTACGAGAAACTCTTCTACCCCTTTATTTCGCACTGCACTCGCCACTCCCACGGCTTTCTAATACAACGGACTTTGTCCATTGAATTAAGTCCCCCGCGTTCGCAATCTATCCTTTCCGTATATTCTCCGCTACTCATTCCAGACATACATATATATATATATGTATCTACCTCCTTCTCTAATTAAGCTCTTAATTTTATAATTCGCTTTTGAAAACAAGGCGATACAGCGTTCTTATCCTAAGACGAAAAGCCCCGACATATTCGTATTATTTAATGGATAGTAATTATAATGGTAGCCGCCGTTAATATAGATCTCTCGAGCGAGACTAGCTGGCCGGGCGGGTGGATTGGGGTGGGGTAGGGGGTGGGGCGGCGGTAGACGAATGGATCCATTGTATAATAATTTATTACTTCGAGTGCAGAAAAAAAATGCATACTAAAGAAAAAGTCCGATAAGAAGAAAATAAAAAACTTTAGATGTTCGAGAAACGTGGAAACAAGATTCGAGTAAAAGTTTAGATCTTCAACGAAGCATAATAAATATCGATTATTGACACTCGAAGAATTAAGCAACTTTTTTCTGAAAGGGCTACTTTAATAGCCGACATTTCAACATCGGCGAAGCGAGATCTCGCCGTCGCCACTTTATCCGCGATTATTTTACCTAAGATGAGCAATTTATTGAAAATTTAGCCGCGCCAAGCCAACTGTGTAACTCAATCTTATTTATCTTCTTTCGTGCCTTTTAAAATTCCTTGATAAAATTTCTTTTATCGAAATCGTCATTCCTTCTCTTACGAATTTTTACGCTTCGAACGTTAATCACGCACACGTATTTTTGTACATGTCTGCAAAAAAAAAAAAAAATAATACTAAGTCGATATTACAAATGACGTAAGGACATCTCAAACGATCCTTTATGCCTCTAATTAATTGTAATTCAAATCATCTTTTTATAATATAACAATTTCAAATTCAAACTACGATTCCAGTCGCAGTAGCTTAGCTTTTAAATATTTTTACATAATTCGTATTCTTAATAAAAGAAAATGTAGGCCAATCGGCATATTTACATTTCTTTTTTTGTTTGCTTTTTTTTTTATTGGCTATAATGATCCAGAGGGATTTAATGTGCATGAGCTTGAGTGCAGAGAGACTAAGGAATTAAACAATATGTCCTTTGAGTACACGAATAGACTATGAGATTATGACCCTGGAATTACGACTTCATAAGCGTCCTTCTTTTTGTATTTTTTGTATTCAGTTAAAAGAATCGCAGCGGGCGTTTGATCTAATATTTTCAAATTCGATTCGACAATGCGTATACTATGCGTACATGGAAGGACATGTGTACGTGCGTATACGGTCACAACGAAAGTAAAACGCAAGAGTAAAAAGCCTTAAGATGTCGGGCGCTATAATATAAAAGGTTTAGTTATTAAGTGTAGTGATTTGAATTTCAATAAATTGAGTGTGTGTGTGTGTGTATTGGTAAAAATTTATGAGGCGGGTATATAATGGGATGAAATTTCATTTGAATTTTCGGGGGAATCGAGAGCCGAGAGCCGTGAGCCGAGAGCCGTGAGCCGATGCGCTGAAAAAAAGTGTAGCACCACCTCCTACCTACGTAGACCGGCTGGCTATTTTCGCCTGTAATCGCGGAGCGACTATATATTACGGGCTGGCTTATCGCCGGTGACGTAGAGAACGCATGCGAGCAAAAAGAAATAGATAGGGGAAGCGGCCCCGTGATAAAAGCGCACCAACGCCAATATAATATCAGAACGCTCTTTGCTCCCGAACCGAGATTTAGCGCGTGTCGCGTGCCGTAGGACAGGATTATCGGATTTCCCTGACGCGGCCAGCTGCAACGTGAATTCTGTCCGTACGCGATCCCTCCTCCTCCTCATCCTCATCCTCCGTCCATACATCCATACATCCATACATCCATCGCTACTCGTCGAGCGTATAAGAAAAATTAAGTAACGGAGCCGGAAGGCCATCGAGGCTGGCTTAATTACAATAGAGCTGAACTATTGGGAGTAAAAATAAAAATTAAAGCTTCGAATGAAGAGAACGGGGCGGTGAGGAGGAGTGGGCAGGGGGTGGAAGGAGGGAGGGAGGGAGGAGGGGGTACGGAGGCTGGGTAAGTACGGGAATAATACGCGAATTATTACGTTGGAGAATAATTGAAATATCCTGGCCGAGCGTAATGAGGCTGAGAAATGGGCCGGGAATTATTGTTAACGCGGGGGGGGGGGGAGGAATATAATAGTTGGTGGAAAAGAAAAAAAAAGAAGCGAAAGAGGGTCGGTCGGGTGGGAGGGAGGGGTCGAATCAGACGATGTCGTTTGAGAGAGGCATTGGAGTGGCCGGCTCTGGGCGGGCAAGCAGGGCAAACAAGAATAATCCGCGTGGAGGCAGCCCGGTATCCAAAGTTTTAGAAGCTCTCTCTCTCTCTCTCTCTCTCTCGTAGCGCAGCGCGAGCGAATAATTGGCCCTAATTAGCGAGGCGGCCAAGGGCTTGATATGTTTGCGCAACGGGTCTTTAAGCTCCGAGACGTTACTCACGAGCGCGAGTTACGTTTTCAACGCCCGGGTTCCCACTCCTCGTTACGCGTTACCTCACCGCCGTCGTCATCGCCATCGCCTACTCCGCCCCCCCCCCCCCCCGCCTCTTCTGGTAGACGGGGCCCTGCCAGACTCCTGGCGCACTCCAGCAGCGAGGGCTGAGTGTCTGAGGGTCTTCCGAGGGTCCTCTCTCTCTCTCCAGCCACTCCTCCCTCTGCCCCGGCCCCGTGTGTGCCGCCGACTGCCCCCGAGAGCCGAACCGCGCCCCACCCGCGGCCCCGAGGCCACCGCCGCCCCTTTTGTCGGGGCGCCCGCTCGCAGCTTAAACGATAACTCGATTAAAAGGCAACCGGCTGAACCGAACAACGGCATTTAATTAACGAAAGTGCTTGCCCGAGAGTTTTGCCTCGGTGACGTCGAGATGGAAGAATATCCCGCGGGCACTCATCGACTCCACGGCTACGTGTGTATGCAGGGGCGCGCTCTCTCCCTCTCTCCCTCTCGTTCTCTCGGCGACCCTCTCTCCTCGCGCAGCCCCTTCTTCGGCGACCTCAACCGCGACCCCGTCCGCGACCTCGAACCTTCTTGCTTGCCTGCCGACAATTTGAAGGAAAAATTGTGACGACGCACCAGTACCTCGTACCTCTCTCCCCTCGTATCCCATCGAGCGCATTCTATTACAAACGGGACGATACCCTCGAATTTCCTCTGCTGACGCTCACGACGGCTACGCCGCGGCGTCCTTTCCCTCACACGCCGCCGATCTCTCGAATTTCACAATTGTACTAGCACGGCTTAATACGCTCGCTATTTATAACCGAGCTTTAATTCACAAAAGCGCCCCTCCTCCTCCTCCTCCTCCCCTATACGTGTATATACGTGTATTCATACGTCTGAATGGACGCGGACGTAGGAAATGACATACCGAGGCGATGCTTTTCTTACTTCTTTATTACCTTTATTCAATGTTGCGTATACAAAAGTCGTGTGTAAATAACAGTGCCGCGAATATTTGCCAAGCTCTCTTATTCTCCACTCCGGATTTTCCATTTCCTCACAATGTGACGTACAGCTTTTTCCGATGGAGCGCGTAAGCTATGCAAGTCCAGAGTGCAACGCACCACAAGGATTCGCCGAGCAGCCAACAATGCGTGTTCATTTTGCCAATTTTCCAATGGAAGGGAAACATCTCGTAGAAAATCTGATGGCCGACGTACATCACGATCGCATTCATACCTAAAGATTTATTAATTTTGTTAACCAAGCTCGTGTAATTAATTGTCATTACGGATTAGGGTCGCGCGCTTAGCGCTCCCCATGTATTTAGCAGCTCGACCTGGAATTCGGAAGGGACCACCTTCCCAGATTCCGATTACGTCGATCAGCAGATAAAATACCGAGAGTAAGCCCAGGGAGAAGCTCGTTGTTACCATGACAAAGGAGATGGACCTACGAAATACAAGGGGGTATTAAGAATAATCTATTATTACGTTATGAATTATGTATTTGTTTATGTATGTATGTATGTAAGTACCATAGATTTTTATTGACGGGAATAATTTTTGTGAAATGGAGGAATAAGCCGACGAAGCCGAACAGCAAAGCCCACAATAGCCATCTTAGTATTCGATTTTGCCAGTCTTTGTATTGGCATAAGATCTGGCCGGCTTGTATGCCCAAAAATACTTGAAATATTGACGTCAAAACACCTATAAAGAAGTATTGATTTCTCATTGAAAGGACATATAATGAGTACGTTACGTGAGAAAGTATTAATAAAACATCGGGCACGTGATGTAGTTGAGCCGAAATACCTAAAATTCCTTCAGGATCATAGGGTCCGGATCCGTACACAGTGCTTGCGGTAGGAGATTGATAAATATGATTTACGCCCAGTAACAGTTGATCTACGTAACCCGTTGCACCGCCGGCGCAGTTCCAATATTTACCGTCATCGTGACGACCTCCAGGCCCAAGATAACCTCTATTAAGCACAGAAACAATACATTCGCGATTACATTAAAAATTTTTATTTCATTATCTCGATAAAAAGGAGCTTTAATATTCGATTCAGTGAGGATCGTATCCGGCTAATGCGTAGAATGGTATAGAAAACCCACCATAGAAATATAAATTCTCCGTCTCGTAGTTTATCAGTGTCTTTGCGATAGAATTTTAATGTAATAACTGACTAAATAAATATCGCACGCGATATCATTGAGCGTTTGTAAAATGCAAAAAAAATCGAAATTACGGTAAAGGTTGGAATATCGACAGCGCGAATATCGGCAAGACGAATTAATTGCCATAAATATTGAGATAAAGTGAATTGTTTATTTGTACTTTGGACAGCCGGGCACAGGTAACATGAAAATAATAGCGCAATGGCCGGCCAAGATCAGTAAGGCTATGATCCACTGCGGTATTAGGACAAGTATCTCGTAAATGGAGCATCTGGATCTCGGATGCTGTGAAAAAAAATTGCGAGACAATAAGATGTTTATAAAAAAATTTTTTTTTTTTTACGATAATATGTAATCGAATGCATAAATTATTACCTTGGAAGCGGCGGCACTTTTTGGAATTACCAAAGCGTAAACCGTCGCAGTTAGTAAATAAGAGAGACTCAATCTCTGTAAAACTCCGAGGACTCGAATATTCTCGATTTCATTCCTTCCTCCGAGTGTGTTTAATGAAATCCCAATCAAGAATAAATAAAAGCTCCGCTGTAAAGGCGAGAAAATAAAAAAATAAAAAGTAATTGGAATTGCGGGGCAGGGATTGGGGGGCGGGGTGGAGAGGGGAGGGGAGGGGATTTCACGCCTCGTAATAGTCAACGGGAGACTGAGAATAAAGTACAAATGACTCGCGTACAAAGAATAAGAGAGACAATGTGCAAGAATAGGTGGATATAGGGAGAGAGAGAGAGAGAGAGAGAGAGAGTCGAGAAAGGAGGATTCAAAAGGAATTACCTTGAGAATTGTCCAGCAGATGGAAAACCTCGAGGTCCCCCGGGTCAGCTGCGAGGATACGGACAAGGGGATGCAGACGCCCATGATCCACAGGAAGCAAGGGAAGACTAAATCTCCGACGAGGAGACCGTTCCATGTCGCGTGCTCGAGGAAGACGTAACCCCCGGCCCCGTTGTTCACCAGGATCATCAAGAGAATGCTCGCCCTGCAATATTTTTTCATGTCGGCCCCTACTTTTTCCACTCGCTAACGTTATTTATTTTACATTACCCCCTCACGGCGTCGAGCGAGCGTATTCTCTTCCTCGGCGACAAGTCCTCCTCCGCCCTCTCGTTTCTCTTACCCTTCGAGCGGCATTGCCTTATGCAGTTTATAATGAGCTTTATGATAGCTAGACCGAAGAGGAAGGAGGCGATCAAGCCCGCCGCGATCGCCAGAGCTAAGGCAAAAGTAATCCCTGGATCATTTATCCTTATCGATAAATATAAATAAAAAGTCTTATCCTCAAATCGTTCTTTCCTCCATTCCAGCACAAGGTTTCTCCCGCTTTTTGCAAACTCTCATTAAAATGTACTTACGCAAGAGGGAATTGACTGGCTCCTCGATCGTATTGATGTTACAACTGTTGTTGTGGTTGACCGAGAGCTCGTAAATGCCGAATTCATTGATCGAGGGAGAGAGTTCGCAGTACAGGCCACTAGAATACAACGATCGAGTGCACGTATACGTATATAAGTAAAAAATGAGCTTTGTCCATGAGACCGTCAAGGTTATTCGTTAATACGGCATTGTATTTATCGTACGTACTTAACGTTCGATGCGGGAATGTACTCCTCGTGCTTGTCCGTCTCGATTATTCTCCAATTCTGCGATCTCGCCGTGTTGACTTTCGCACTAAACGTCTCAGACGGTGAGATGTCGTTGATTCTAGTGTACGGACACTGAGTGCCCGAACACAACATAACATATTGTATGGTGAGTATCGCGTCGTCGAATATCGGCGAGCCTTCGCTACTGTTATATTTTCTATAGATCATTGGCGTTACTTACGGACTCGCAGTCGGAGGAGAGGCCGTAGAGCCACAAATTTTCTAAACTGATTTGATTCTTTAAGGCAACGCAGGCTTCGTCAAAGTCCAAGTCGTCGTATGCACAGTTCACTTTCTCGGCTTCCATATCGAATGGCTTGAAAAATAATAAAAAATAAAAAAAAAATAAAAAATAAAAAAAACCGGGTCTTGAGAAATATTTTTTTTTTTTTTGGAAAAATATTTTCACACTCGCGCAGAAAGTCGCCTAAACCAAGGCACGCGCGGCACACTTGATTGCCATTTCAAATGAATTTACTTGTCCTTGCTCTCCCATCCGGCAAACATACTCCTCCGTTATAATATAAACAAATATCACTTATAACCTACACCGAATTCACGGCCTGAAGTCCGCGTAATGTAAGCAGCCAGAAAGAAAAAGAAGAAGGGGAAGAAGGGGCAGAGGGAGAATAATAGTAGAATAATTAGGAGGAGGAGGAGTAGAAGGAGGAGTAGAAGGAGGAGTGAGAAGGAGGAAGAAGAAGGAGGAAGAAAGAAACAGTTGACGGTGATCAGGCAAAATTCTTTAGTAATTATATGAAAGGGAATAATAAAAGTATCGACGCTGCTGCGCGGAGAGTATATAATTTTTTAAAAGAAATGTTATCTCGAGTCCGACGCGCACCGGTGCTCTGACTGCCAAAGTAGCGCGATAACCTGAATACGTATTCCCTTCTCCTCCGGCCGCTCAATTAAACGCTTTCGGTACGAGTCCAGTGTCCGGCTCGTCGTCGATCCCACAAGAACGAGTATTTTTACGTTACGCGACGTGTGACACACTTGCCTCTTTCCTCGACGATGATGCGCGACGTCCGCGCGGGTGGACGGGGGACCATCTCTCGTATAATATTTAATGAAGCGGGGACGCTCTCGCTCGATTGGCGTGTGCACCCGCAATCGGTACTATAATAATACCGTTTGCGTCACCGGCAGTCAGTCGCCGCAACGCTCAGCCAATCTCGTCGACTCGGGAATCGTCGATCGGCCTTGGATTTCGTAGATCGGGGGCCTTTATTTAATTCGACGGGGATGCGTGAGGAAAACGGCCTGTCCCCTTGACAAATAATCGTGCGACAGGGTGGGGAGGATTATTGGGAGGGGGGTGGGGAAGAAAACGTGCATACGAGAGTAGACGAGACTTCGGAGCCGAAGATTGTCCTCGTGTTTCCACAATACCGAGGAATGAAATCAAGAAATGCACTTGCACATCGATTTGTTTGCCTTGCCGCCATTCCCCAGCGAGTGGCAAACTTCAGCAAGCAGAGTTCCTTTCTTTTACCTCCGACGCGCTTTCTCTCTCTCTCTCTCTCGCTCTCTCTTTTCTCGGCCTCTCTTCCTGTACTTTATCTCACTTTATCTCGTACCTCACCGCCTATATACCCCCCCCCACTATCCATCAACCCGCCCGCCCGCCATTATATTATCTGTTTGTCTCTCCTTCTCTCCCTCTCTCTCTCTCTCTCGCTCTCTTTCTCTTTACCGTTCCCCTCCATCGCGCTGCCACCCTTCCCCTCACCGCGCCCCGTCTCTTTGCCTTCTTTTTCTCTTTTTCCGCCCTTTCGCTGTTTCACCTCGATTCTCAAGTGCAATTCAACCGACGTAAGAATTCTTCTTGAGACTCCCTTAGCGTGTTACCCTCCCATCGCTCTACGATATACTTCGCCGCACGTAAAAATGAAAGGAACCCATGTGAACGCCTAGTAAAATAATGAAGTTTTCATTTAAAACGCGAAAGCAATCGAATGCCTTGATAATTCATCGATTCCGAGCAGACCTACGCCAGAAGCTGATATACCAGTGCATTTAAACTCACAATTGCCCAAGAATTTTAAGAGAAAAGTTTAAACACATATTCCTCATACACGCGCGCACGCACACACATATATATAGTCGTCCATCTACTTTCAGATAAAGAATTCTGTAAATAATCATCAGCCAAGACTTTTTATAGAGAAACGGAATTCTATACGTTACCATATACTCTATGCCACTAGCTAAACGCTTATTTTATAACTACAATTAGCCTTTCTAGAATAAAATACTGTTAATACTAATTCGAATTGCTGTATTTGCTTCTAAACAAATAAATTTCGATTCGTAAGAATATTTCAAAGGGAAATCTATTATATCTTCTAACTGATAACGGACAAAAATTTAACGATATCAATAATTTATCAGAAATCAAGAATCGGCATTAATCTCCAACATTGAAAACAATTCTTCTTCTTGTCTAATACATAACGACCAAAATATTTTCCTCCTTTTTGATTCACTGAAAAGAATTTCAATCATATCAATAGGATGTTTTTTTTTTTTTATACTTCCAGTGTTATTTATATCCAATGAGTAGTAAAAATATTATGTATTACATTTTTAAACGTAGGATATTTGTATGCAGGTACAATCGCGTATATATATATATATAGAGAGAGAGAGAGAGAAATTGTAACTAATATATATAGTTTAAAGAAGCTATAAAAAATTAGCTGCATTTTACATCAACTGTACGGATACGTTTTTTAATTATATTCTCAAAATAATTACAAGTATCTTATGGCTGTATAAATTTGTTTTATCGCAATCCTTTTATCGCACATCTCGTTACAATGAAAATTCGAATTATGCCGCCGGTGGTGCAACATTCCCGTGCAGAACAATTTTTTCATTATTTATTCCAACAATTTGTATTTTCATTTACAATCGAAATGCTTTTAATAATAAATATAGCTCACTTATTAAATATTGCCGTACTTGAAAATTCGAGCAGCGAATAAAAATTAATGCTTCAAGTGACATTTGACGTTCAAGCAGTTATCGCAGGCAATTAATTTATTTATTTATTATAAAACAAAATGTAGTTGAAAGAAATTAGTCATCCATTTATTTATTCGTGTATAAATGACGTAACGAAATTGGATTAAAAACCCATAAGTTCCGACAGCGGGTGACTAGAGCAGCAGTCTTATCTACGCGCTAAATGAATAGCGCTTCAGAAATATATTATAATACAATGAGAGATAGGCGCGCGCCTAAATACCAAAGTTTTGCTTCGGTTGAGTACTTGATTCTCGGTTATAATAACAATCGTAATTATGTCATAAGTTAGCCGGCCGTATCCGATGCATGAAAATAATAGTTCGAATGATAATCTTGCCTCGGCTTAATATTATTTTACGTCGCTAACTAATTCGTAAGCAATAAAAAAAAAAAAAAAATCTCACGATCGTAATTTCAGTTAAAGAGTTTGAGAAATGCCAATAAATCCTCGAATGCTGCTTATGGTTGTCGTCGCTTGTCACGCAAGGCCGCATTTCAACAATAACAACGCTCTTGCGTTTCCTTAATATAGTTTATCATGTACTTTAGAATTTAGGCAGAATAGCATTTAAACGTATACGTGCACATGGGCAACATTGGCTTAGCTTCAACCTAAGTATAATTCAGATTATATATCCCGTAATGGCTTGCAAAACAAAATTTAATCGAAGATTAGCGTTACAAACAAATGAGTAAATAAATGAATGAGTAAATAAATAAAAAAGAAAAGGCATGAGAAGAGAATTTCGCGTTATTATTGTTGAAGCGAGTGAATGAAATCAAAGTATTATAGCATCGGTCCATATCCCCATAACTTACCCTCGTGGAAATATCGATTTCAACTAAATCATCTCGAGACACGAAACTGCGTAAATATACTCTTATTCGGAAAGCTAAAACACTATCTAAAACATATTTTACAACTAAAGTATTAAATTAATAATGTATATGTATATATGTATAAGTAAAACTACTTTTTCATTAAGAAAAATAGCGGGGCTCCAAGTTTTCCCCACGCTCGTCGAATTTTCTCACTCGGATAGATCACCAAGGCGAATAAGAAAGTATTTTCAAAAGTAAATAGAATAAAAATAAGTTGGAGAAATAAGGTATTGATAATGACGAATCGATACAATGATATTCATGTAGTTTGGATGTTGAATTAACGTGCCGGAATATGAGATTTACGCATAGGTGACGCGAGCCGGAACGCCGGCAATATACTTAAGCTTAATCATATATTAAATATGTAAAATTATTATTTTACCCCCATTCGAATGCTTTACATAAGATGCACAAGCATAAAAGGAATGCCTCGTGTCAGGTTGCTTTTATTTATTTCATCTCGAAGCCCCAAAAATCTTCGGGATCGATAAATAACGCGGATACAATTGTTGAAATAATAATAATAGTAATAATAATAATACTTACGGTTGTTTTGTAATTTTACTTAAGAATCACCGATCCAGATTGAGGAAAAAAAAATCTCTCCGTATCCATAGATACGGAAGTAGAAAGGGCCGGGTTGGGGGAGTTGGGATGGAGAGCTTTTATCGGAAAGAAAAACACGGTATTGGATATGAGAGGAGGTTGGTAGGAGGTAGCGCTTCCGCAATATGAGTGAGTATCGCATCGCCTTGGCGGGCGCCGCACTTACCGTCTTCGCATAATAAAAGACTTGTAATTACGGGGACATTAACCGCGTCATTATGAAGATTTTAATTATTTTACAAATTCTTGTATAGTCTCGCTGTACAGATTTTATAACGCGTGACAAGAACGATACGCCCCGTGGCGTCCAATCACGTCACCCCACCCCCCCCCCCCTTACGAACGCTCGCATACATAAGTATTTGCACAGGGTCGTATAAAATCCTGCATTATCTTTCTTGTTTAGATACATAAAATCGTATATCGCAGAACGTTGTTATATATTGTCGTGTATTCTTAGAGTTTATCATACGCCAGATATGTTTATGTACGATTTTATATGGCCGTACATGGTTTAGTGCGCGTATCTGATTACTAAAGCCTGGCACACGCACCCTCGCACGCACGGACGCACGGACGCACGCGCGCACGTACGCAGGCCCAACACGTATTCGTCGCACTCTACGGATTTGTACGATGTAAGCGTCTGAACATTGATAAGGACGTTCGCGAAAACGGTAAAATCAAATAAATTCAAATGTTTTCTAAACAGCAGTGCGTACCTTAACACCGAAGCTATTTTATTTGAAATTATTTTATATAAGGTAAAGTATTAGTAGTTGCCAACGTCTCCTCCCCCCCCCCCCCACCACCAATAACCTGTGATCGTTCGTACAGTTAAAACAGTCCAAAGCACGGGGCACAAAAAAAAACAATTACTCCTTTTATATACATATGCAACGATTACGTGTATAATTAATTAAAGCTTAAATAATAATGTCCAAAGGTATCGTTTACCCTGTATTTTCCATATACCAATGTATTTATTTACTCGAACGCGGCTATATGTTTGAATTTTCTTAAATATGAATTCTTCGAGGGCTAATATCGTCCGTTACGATTAACCGGCGCAGCAGCAAATATTTGAAATTCTAATTACAACTTAGAATTTAATAAGTTCACTGTATTAGTTCAGTGCAAATGCTTAAGTATATTTATACAAATGATGTTATTACTAAATTACTGTAGCATGTACTGCAGTAAATACATGATAAACATATCGGTCTACGGGAGGGCTAAAGTATACCGAAGTATACCTACGTTACAACATACACGCATAACATTTCATTATTATAATGAAGCTCGTTGTAATGATTGAGCAATAACGTTAATTTAAAATACAATTGAAAGTCAATAAAGTTCTGCCTTCGTCAAAAATCGATGATTTACAGAAGAAAATTGTTACGCGTAATAATTTATCAAGCAGTACATAATGAACCGAGAATGTTCTGTACATACACGTACAGGTTTAGTAAACAATATATATATATATATACATACACTCCCCATTAGCTAATTACAGATTCTTTTCTGCCTTTTTATAAAATCCGTCGCAAGCTTTTCTTTTTACGTTTACGTGCAATTTTACATTTCTATTACTTGTTATTGTCAACAGTTAACGATAGTATTTTTTTTGTCCCCCCCCCCTTTAATAACGACAAATTCTTTACGAACTTTCGTCAAAATAACATTTTTCATATAAATATTAACAATGTTTGAGCATTGCAAGCAGCAACAACGATCATTATTATGTCCACGTTTTCCAGTAATTGCATGACCGATGAATAAAAATCCGTATAAAAATGCATCGGGTTATAATTATAATTAATTGCCGATATTATACTTACGGACGTGTAAAATTAAAACTAATATCCTAATATCCGTTCCCTTTGACATTTCAAGCTCATTTTCCCCATTTGTAGTATACGCGATCGTAGTGGGGCTATCGATATTTTTTTTTTTTGACAAAAGTTGGCCAGCGATTTGGGGGGGAAAGGTGACAGTTCGCGCTTTACTAATGCTACGCGTGATTCAGCAATCTGTTATTTAGTTCTTGAATGCAGCGACCACGGTGATTATCGAAGCTATAAATCTCGATTATCCACAGGCCAAGCTTTGTTATTGCATTACAATGCATTTACGCATTGTCTATTAATCGCACTTTTATTATAAGTTACGTAACTTTAAATAAATAATTAGAGAATCGCCGGGAGTAAAATCTATAATTAACGTGGGCGCTTTATGAATAAATTAATATACCATTCGATCGGTTTGCGTAACTAATTGAAAAAAAAAATAAGTATTTAGAGTATTTGGAACGGAGGTGCGAGGAATGAATTTCATAAGAATGCCAATTAAAATCAATTATCCGCCGGTCTTTCGTAAATTTGCTAAATTCGCATTGGCTGGCTACGCGATCCGTAATTAGAAATAAACAGAGAAGAAAAAAGAAAAAGAAAAAGAAAGGAAAAGAAAAGAAAAGTAAAAAGAGGCCTCTGCTCCATCGTAAATCTAATGTCATTGACGTAATTGCGTAAATACGCAGGGTAAGTGAATGATTTACGCGGGTGGAACGTGTGGGGTGATAAAACGCATAAACTAATATTGTAGTTGGAGCAATTATTTTTCAATAATTGAACGCTTCGGGTCGGTAAGCACTTAGGCAGATATTACAGGATGAATAACGAGTGATTATCCAGTAATTAATTACTGTATAACAATAGAATTAAAATTTCGTAGTACTCATAATCAGTTAGGAAATGGAAGTGCCAAGTAAGGCTGCCTCGGTATTTCGGGGTAGTAGTAGTAGTAGTAGTGGTGGTGCTGGTGGTAGTAGCAGTAGTATCAGTAGTATCAGTAGTAGCAGTAGTGGTAGCAGTAGCAGTGGTAGCAGTAGTGGTAGCACTAGTAGACAGTTGACTCCTAATGTAAAGAGGCACATGCCATGGACTACTTACTCCCTCTGAATTCAGACTCAAGTTTACGGGAGTAAGATATGTCGTGAGCCGGCAAACTTTATACTCGAAGGAATTCCTATTCAATTTAGCATAACATCCAGCTGGCGTGTCAGCTAATCTCATACGGATGCAGCTCCTTTTCCTCATCCTCCTCCTCCTCATCCTCCTCATCTAATGTACTCTAACGTTACAACCCCCTTTATTGTCGAAGCACTTACTTTTGTAACTTAAGTACATTTAATAGGAAACTTCATTACGGAGGGGAAGAAGGAAAACTACTGCGAGCACATTAGCACATCGGCTGGTGATGGCGGGCAGAGGGGCGGAGGGGCAGAGGGGGAGAGGGAGGGTTCGGCGATTGGGGGGAAGGGTGAGGGTTTAGGGTGGGGGGGAGCTATTGATTTTGAATCGTTGAACCCTCCCGGCAACAGCACCTTCTGTTCGCCCCGCCAACCCCCCCACCCCCACCCCAAAGACTTTTCCCTTCGATTTCCGCAAAGGAATTAAAAGTAACAACGTCCTCGTTGAAACGTTCTATAATGCACGATTAATGGTTAAACTAATTAAGTCTTATCGGGCCAACAACTGACTCTTGCACGTACTCCCTGCGGATACCGTATCAAAAGAAGAAGGCAATTCATAACTCCTACACTGTACGGCTTTTTCCCTACCCCCTCGAGTCGCCTGCATCACATGTTATCACGCCACAAGGCTATATCACGTCACGTGCTCCACACCAAATATAAATGTACCTCTAATTGATATTCGTGAATGTCGTAAAAGAACTTTACTTATCTCCGCAGAGTCGTGATAATTACTGCAACGAAAGCAAACGATTGCACTTACAAACGAACGGGTAAATACACTTATTAAATATTGCGAGCGAAATGTAAATTACGGAGCTTTGAGGGGTTTTAAGGGACTTTAAGGGACTTTAAGGGACTTTAAGGGGCTGCTTTTAGCCAACGAGTCATCGATCGAAGTACCCTCGATCTTGATTTGCAATTTCAAAAATAATCGCCCCACCCCCATCCACCCACGTAAGAACAGAAGGTGGCCGGGACGGGGCGGGGGGGAGCGCGACGTAATCGAATACCTCATTTTTTCACATAATTCCGTTCCCCGGAGCGACTCCTTTTCCATTCATTTTATATATATATATATATATATTTCTCCACCTTATCTATAACCGGCCTCCATGTTTCTTCGCTTCTTCGTTTCGTTTCTCGAAAACGCTTCTGCCAATCAATCTGTCTAAACGTCCGAGCCGCTGGAAAATTGCGTGAATTATGTCAAGAAGTGGTAGGAGCCGATCGGCTTTCGTTAATCGCGGGCAACGCCTCCGCTCCTTCGGCTCTCCCATTAACGTCTCTGGCAATTTAATGGTTACAGCCGTTCGGCCTTAGAAGAATCGCAGCTGCTGCTCCCCCTCCTCGCCCCTCCTCCCCCGGCCCGCCGTCCGCCGCCGCACTTCACTCCACTCCAGTCCAGAGTCCACCCCCTAGCGGCGCCCCTATACGGGATCTCGGTAATGCGTCCGATCGATCAAACAATCGGAAGAGACTTGGGTTCGTCACGATTACGAGGATGTGTACACGTAAGTGAGACGACCTGCTCGAAAAAGAGCTTTTATTCCCCATGGCGCCACCTCATTGTTACTTGCTTACGCAAACACTCGCCCTTAACTGCCGATATTCACGATAGAGTGATTATAACGAAGGCTGGATTCTCGTTCCACGGTCTCCTCCTACCCCCTACCCCCTATCCACCTGCCCCATACCCGTCCTCCTCCTGCTCACCCTCCCCCTCCCCGATAAGGTAGCTTATCAATTATCCAAAATTGATTCTAAACATAAGGGACGGATAAGCTCGAAACCTCGCTCTCTGTATATTTGCCCTTTTTTTTTCTTCTTCTTCTTCTTCTTCTTCTTCTTCTTCTTGTTTTTTTTTTCAAGACAACGCGTTTCAAAGTATTTTGTAGAATTCAAGGCATTAATGCATAGCTGCGATAATGTGCTTTCCCGCTCTCCCATCCTCCCACCCTCTCGCCACATAGAAATAGCGTATAAAGGCAGATTTAAGTTAACCGCATAAGATTCGTATAAAAGTCACCGTGGACATGGAAATAACTTTATCGCGCATTAACGGTTGCATTGACTAATAAAATTAACGGCCAACGAAACGTTAAAGTGTAAATAAAAATTCCCCGCGACAGATACATATGTATATATATATATACATATATATGCATATATAATATTGCCGAGTCTTGTTTAGGTGAGATTCGTACGATAAAATATCCGAGACGGAGGAGAGAGAGAGAGAGAGGTATGATTCCATGTAAAACAGTCTCACGTCATTAAATAAAAAAAAAAAAAAAAAAAAAAAAGTTGGATGAGGAGTGGGGGGAGGGGGGATCAAGCGGCAGGTGCAGTAATGATTCGGCCGAGCTTACAATAGTTACACGCAATGGCATACGAGCGGAAGAGTATAAAGGAGCATAAAAAAGACAAGACGATGTAGAATTTTTTAAAAGTTTATTCAAGTAAAAAATGTGCAGGGAGGGGAGGTGGGAAGGAATATGGGAGTAAGTGTGCAACGAGGCATAAGAACGAAATAAATAAGAAAGTTGGCGGGGGCAAGGGACGGACGGGGGGGGGGAGAGAGGACTAACGACGCGAGTGCGAGGCTTCGGCGAGTTCGCTCGACGATTTATGCTCCTCGGCCTCCTTGTGCGCCTCCTCCTCCTTCAGGTGATGCTCCTCGAGACCCTCCTCCCTCTCACGGGCCTGAGCCGACCCGTACTGATGGCCGTTCGTGAAGAAGCCCTTCCGTTCCTTCTCCGCGTGCTCGTAGCCCGCGTCGACCTTCTCCCCCTTCTTCAGCTCGCCCGACGCCTTCGCCCGGCTCTCGTCCTCCTCACTGTACTCCTCGTGCTTCGCCTCCTGGTGCTCGTCGTCGTAGAACGTCGTGTCCTTCTTGAACTCGTCCTTGTGATACACGTTGTGATAGCCCTTTGTCTTGTGGCCCTTCTTGTGGCCCTCGTTAACGGCGCTCTGTTCCCCTTTAGCCGCGTCGGCCGATTCCTCATTCTGTTTGTACTCCCCCTCGGCATCCTCGTGAGCCTTACTCGTACCCGCCTCCTCGTGCACAAGCCCCGACTCCTCGGCCTTCTCCTTCCTGCTCTTTTCGCCCTTGTCGAACTCCTCGGCAACCTTTAAATTTTTACATTCCGTTCTCGTTACACCCTTATTGTCCGTACCCCTCACCAGGATAACAATTGATAAATAAAAACAAGAAAAGAATTTTAAAAAGTGGGGGGGGGCGGGAACAACAACAACAAAAACAGCAACAACAACAACGACAACAACAACAACAGACAACGGTAGTAAATAGCCGTTTGGCCGCACCTTGTATCCCTTGGAGCTTTCCTCCTCGCCGCTCGACTCGTAATCCTGAGCGGACTCTTTCCCCTTCTCCTGGTGACTCTGCCCCTCGTGACTGTCAGGGCCGTGGTGGTAGAGGCTGTCGTGCTCCAGAAGATCGTCCAATTCGTCCCGGGACTCTAAATCATCAAAGGTCGACGGACCGAAACGTCCGAGGCCTCGGGAGCTTAGCGAGTCGTCGATTACGTCGCCGGTGTCGGCGAATGACTTTCTCCCTAGGCCGTGGGTCAGCCTCAGCCGACCTCTTCCAATGTCACCCGACACGTCCCCCAATAAACCGGCGTCTACTGCTCGAAATGAATTCCAATGACGTTATTCGAGCTGCTGATGCTGCCGCACCCCAGCAATGCATCCCCATCAGCGCACACATTCGTACAATTTATACGACCTATCACCCTCCTCCACAGCTTAATCACTTAATTACCTCATCTATATATATATATATATATATACACACCCACACCCACACACCCATACGTAAAAGAGAGATATATATATAACGAAGATAAAAGAGAGAGTATTGTAAAAAGTAGTAAGTAGTAAATGTGTCACCTCGACCATGGCCGCCGACTTTATATTTAGCGGGGAAATCGTAACGGCGCTTGAATCTAGGGAAATTGAGACCTGCGTTGAGTCCGTGGATGGAAGCGCGGAAGCTCGTGGGCCCGATCTCGTCGTCGAAGCCGAACGCATCGCGCCCGGGCTCGCTTTTCCTGTAAACGTAGCTCGCAGCCGATACCGAGTCCCTCCTCGTGCTCTCCTTCTTCTGCTGACGCTGCCCCTGCTCCTGCCCCTGTCCCTGCCCCTGCCCGACCTGCTCGCCCACCGTCTTCGGTATGTCCTTGGAGCAGGAGGAACGGGCTGTCGTCAGGAGTATCAACAGGAGGATCGTCGTATCGGCGACCAGAGCTCGTGAACGTCCGGCTCGCATCGCCATTACTCAACGTGTATTTAGATAATACGGTCAACGGGGCTCAGGGCCGTCGAGTGGAGGACTTCCGGGCGGGACGCGCGAATCCTCCGCTTCTTCAAGAGGACCTCGTGCTCGTCGGTGCCAGTACGCGCCCGAGTTAAGAGCTTCGGCCCATGCGAATGGGGACCCATAGCTTTTATACCGGTATTTAAATGAGGCGGCCTTCTTCCGATGGAATTGCCGTGAAAGGTCGTCCCATTGTTAAATGGTTGGTGGAAGTGCGAATTGCGAGACCCGTGCACGGCACGCAGGTCGAAGGAAGGTTATCGGGAGGCAGGGGATTGCTCGCTCGCTTACTCGCTTGTTTGTTTTTTGTTTTTTTTTGTTTTTTTTTGTTTTGTATATCTATCGAGCCCCGGCCCCGATCGCTTTCTCGGCATTAGGCGAAGAGTAACAACATTGTGTCGACATTGTCACCGTTTCAACGATCAGCGGATTCAGCGAGTCGAGGTTTCGCTCGAGACCACGGGACTGTAACCCTTTTTTTTTTTTTTTTTTTTTTTTTGTTCTCCATTGTATATTCAGCGCGCCTTGGATTAGGCTGGCGGTGAGTGAAGCGGGTGACCCTGAGCGGAGGATAAGTCTCAGCGGTGACTGAAAGGGTTCGAGCGAGCCAGGACAGGATTTCGATTGGGAAAACAACGATGTCCCAGACCCGGCTACCCTCTACTCTGCTCTACCTCCTTCCCGGCACCGCCGACCCCGTCATCCAGACCCTCGGGGGATGGGGATGGGGATGGGGATGGAGCGAGACTGTGATTCCGCGTAACCGTTATGCACGCCCGCGTGTCCGAGTGCGGGAATGCGAGTTTGAGGAAATCCGAGGGTGATGGGGGAGAGAGGGGGGGAGAGAGAAGAAATAAATAAAGCCCCGTGCGTGTGCGATATGCAAATCCACTTTATTAAAGTATAATGCGCCGCCGGTGCTCTGCTCTTTCACGAGAGATTTTTCCGCAAACTTGCCTATGAATAATTGAAGCGCAAAACTACTCCTCGAGAGCATTAAAAACTTTCTTTATCATTCGCATTTGATATTTTTCTTCTTTTTCTGTTTTTTTTTTCTGTTTTTTTTTTCTCTGTCTTCCCATTTTCTCTTCTCTCCGTTTTTCTTTTCCACTTTGCGTTCGTCCTTGCCGCTCTCGAGTTTATTCTCTTTCGTAGCGGCGAATTTTTGCCACTTTTTCTTTCTTCTTTTTTTCTTTCTTTTTTCTTTTTTCTATTCTGTTCTGTTCCGTTTACAGCAAAGTTTGCCTCGGTCCTTTCGATACAGTTTTATAACGGGTGTGTCGGCCGACCGTGGTCCGAGACCTCGCAACAGGCGTCATCGGATCGTCTCCCCCCTCTTGGTCTACCTGTCCTTTGATAAGACGCCACCTCCGACAGCCCCAATAGCCCCAATAGCCCCAATAACCCCAATAACCCCAATAACCTTACCGATCGTTCCTGCTGATCGCTGCCGACGAATAATACGAGAATTCGGATTCTGAAGGCTCAACAATATATATTTTTTTTTCATTTTACATTACATTACTCATACAGTGCAAGTAGAAGATAAATGCTTCTCGCCCCCCCCCTCATTCGCAATTACTCGCTGTTGTATTTAACGACAATAGTACGGGGGATCTGACTCTCCCCTCAAAGAGCCTTGACATTGCAATTTCAATACAAGATAAGCAGTATTAGACAAATTCACATTACTTTTTAGTGCAACTGGCTCACTTATGACGCAGGAACGTTAAAACTATAGAGTTTGTCGGTTTACAACAATCTGCTGTGCCTAAAATTCAAAACGGTTTCTTTCGTAAAAAGACTTTGGAAGTGTCAACTTCAGAAAAATAACACGAGCCTCACAATGTGCACATGCGTGCTTAAAAGCTTTTGCGTTTTTAAAAGAAATTGCTTCTCTTACGAAAGTAACGCTTACGTCATTGCATAAAAATGAATCGTTTGGCTTATTGTCGTTAAAATAAAAAAAAAACATAGAAGAAGAAGAATAAGAACAACAGAGACGCGCGTTTCATTCTACTCAAATTAACGCGCCAGTGTACCATTACGTTAGATATTTTAAAAAGACGTGTGTGTGTGCGCGCGCGCGCGCGTTTATTAATAAAAATAGCGTATTAAAGAATAAAGTGACGTTCAAGGTTTCAATTTGATTGTTTGCAACAGCTGTCGTGAAGAAGATGCAGCTTCTTGCGAAAAGAGAACGGGAAAGAAAGAAAGAAAGAAAGAAAGAAAGAAAGAAAGAAAGAAAGAAAGTAGTAGTAATATAACAGTGAGGTCCGTCTTGGCATATTGTAAATGTTAAACAGTGACGCAACAAAATTCTAGTGAGCGCGGGATGGGAGGGGGGGGGATGGATAGACCAGAGGAAGGGAAGCCGGGCGGTCGGAGATCGGAGATCGTTAACGCGGAGTCGCGCGATGAAGGGTCGGAGAGAGGCGATGGGGTTATTGGGTTGAAGAGGGGGCGACAGGATGGGCAAGTCTATTTACATAAGGAAGTTGTCTCGATATGGTTGTCGGGGGCTGGGTGAGCAGGGTAAGGCCTTATCGGTATCCGTGGCCCTGCTTGTGTCCGTGCTGATTCGATTGGTGACTGCCGTCCTTGCGGTCATAGTCCGCCTGCTCCTCCCGATAGCTGTCCTCGCCCTTGGCGCCCTCGTGGCCCTTGTGTAGCTTGTGCTCGTGGCCCTTGTCGTACTGACCCTCGCGGCCGTGCTTGGCCAGGTCATAGGCGGAGTCGTGCTTGCCGCCTTTCTCGTAGCCGGCGGCATCGTCCTTGTGCTGAGCGTCGAAAGCCCCGTACTTCTCGTAGTGGCCGCCGTTGTGGTCCTCGTCGTAAAAGTCCGTGTCCTTTTTGTACTCGTCCTTGCGGTAGACGTTGTGGAAGCCCGTCGTCCGGTGGCCCTTCTTCCGGTAAGCCTTGTTCCCGTAATTCTGGCCCTCCTGGCTGGCCTCGGACTCGTCGTGCGCGTCGTACTTCGAGTCCGACTCCTCGTGACCGCCCTCGTGGCCCGCCTCCTCCTTGTATTCCCCTGCGGTTCATCCCAATGCTCCTTAGTCAGAACGTTCCGAAAGTACCACGGGAAAGTACCCAAGCCCCCGCTCCCCGCTTACACGCGATCGAGCGCCCCTATGGACGCGATCTATGGACTCTACCGTCGATCTACCGTCGATCTACCGTCGATCTACCGTCGATCTACCAACGATCCTACGATCCAAACGACCTCTAAAAACGACACTCCCATCCCGGCCTATAAAAATTCTGATAATAAACGCACGGAGGAAAGTTTCGGCCTCTGTGCGCGGCAATGCGCGATCGATCGATAATTTTAAAACAAACCGTGCTAAAACCGTCATTCATTTTTACGTTATTGCCCTGGCGAGTTTCGCGTTGAAATGCTAATCGGCCGCGATAATACCGCGCCATTCGAACTTGAGGTGAATCTAATTTTATGGAGGGGGAGGGGGAGAATTTCGACCGACTGCTGCTATCGGGCCTAATTATGTAGATTGCACTTCCGTAACTATTTGTTTAAAAGCCATAAGCCATTTTATTTCAACGGCCTCGTTGACCCATTTGTTTTGTTTTTTTTAATTATAGATCGTAGTATAGATCGATTTAGAAAATAGCTGGTTTAGAAAATTAGTTGTAAAGAAAGACGCTCACCCTCTTGATGGTCGGCCTCGCGGTTCTCGTTGTCGGCCCGGTCAAAGTCGTGGTGAGTACCGAAGCCCTTGTCACCCCGCTCCCCGTGGACAGAGTTCTCGTCTTCGTGTCGCTCGGCACCACCCTCCTCCTCTACCGAGGCCTCCTCGCCCCGATGCGCGTGGGGCGGCTCTATCGGGTAAGGGCGCGGATGGTACGGCCCCTCGTAATGATGGACGAGGGGATAGTAGGGTGCGAGGGCCTCGACCCCGTCGTCGTACTGGTTGTAATCGGCGTAGACGTAGGGTCCGGGTGCGTGGTTCGTGTACTGGACGTAGGATACGGGCAGGCCCTGGCGCTGCTCGTAGGCGTATCCCGTGGCGGAGCCGTCCAGGTCGGACAAGGTCATCCTCGAGAGTAACATCCGTTGGGTGCGCGTCAGTACGGAGCCGACGCCCATGAAGAGCAGTGCCATCGCCGTGGCGGCTACGCCGAGTCTCGTTCCCATCCTTGCCTGCGCGAACGACAAAGACATCGGCAACTCGGCCGAGAATTAAGGTGCTTTCAAAGGAGAAGTTTTTTTTTTTCTTTTTTTTTTTTTTTTTTTTTTTTTTCTTTTGCGAAAACTCCTCCCGGCGCTAGTCGAGCGACATTTTTTTTTTTTTATCGCCGGTCGAGAGGGTCACGGGATCCAAGCTAATGCCCCATTCCCTTTGGATGAAATTACTTTGGACTTTTAAAGAGTGCCGGTTACTCTCGCAGAATTCGAATAACGATAATAGCAAAATAGTTAGAATGCTCGCTGACTAATCGCTTTGAGACGGAGTGAAAATGTCTCGGGAATCCACTCGATTACATTAAGCTGCCCCTTTAATCAATTGCGTTAGAATGCTCAATAGAGCGAGCGTTATCGATTAAACGATGAAATTATGTTAAAGAAGGGCCAAAAGTATTGGGAATACGTTGTTATTGGGAGCGGTGGGGAGGGCAGACGGATTAAGTAGAAACAAATGAAATGTAAATGTAACTGATGCCGAGAGTGTTTATTGGGGCGACGAACGGGGTTTGGGGGGGGGACGAGGCGCCGGGAACGTTACCTGTACCAACGTGATCCTCGGGGGTCGAGTAGCTGCGGATAATGTCCGTGCGGGTGTCCGGTCGAGAAGACGATTGTCAAGTCGGTGATCGAGACGCGGCCAGAGGGTGTAGTCGGACCCGAGTCCTGGACGCGTTTAATTAATTAATATCTGTATCGGCGAGAGCAGGAGCAGCGTCACTAGCACGAGTTCCAATACTGGCCGATACTCGGTCAGTCTCCCGACTTTATACGAGACTGCCAAGGACTGGGCATGTGATAGGGAATGTCGAACATACTTCACGGTCGACGTGGGTAATTCAAGAACAGCCTCTGTCATTGACAATGCTCCCTCGGAATACCTGGCCAGAGCGAGTCAGGTCGTTTGCGCAACCCACCGCTCGCTTAAGCTCAGCCGACTTTTTCAACCCGCGCTGCCCTCACGCCTCCCCGTCCCCGATATACCGCCCCGCCCGGCCGCCCCTACGTTTATCGTTCCTTCGAGCCCGTAGTCGATACACATCGATCGTTCCGGCCCCGGACTTTATAATTAACGCGACCCTACGCGGATTTTCCACAATCACAATATTAGTCCACCTCCGTTCCCGCGTGTGTGCGTGTACGCGCCTATTGCCCTTCGCATCGGTGCTTCAATTTTCTATAAGTATTAATAACCTTAATAACCACCGATGCCACTCCCATCCCACCTCCGACTCCTAAATCTTCTTATTCCAATCGATCCAATAATAACGCTTATACCAATAATAATAATAATAATAATAATACTATCGACAACGAGCTGATCCCCATTGTTTTTACAATCTTCGCGCGTTATAATTATTGTCCGTTACTTTCGTCATTACCGTGTTAAAATTTAATTTTGCTGGGCGCGAAGTGAATAAAACTAAATGCGAATCAACTTGGAATGATAATCCAGAGATAATAATGGATAAATGGAACATTGCATTGAAGCAGCTCCGTCCAATCTCGGCTCGAGCTCTATAATAATAACTGATAAAAAGATTATTATTTCACACAACGGTCGCTTACCTATTATAAGCAAAATAGATTGACAATGCAGAGGATACTTTCGAAGATTTCGAAGCCAGAGTACCGATAACAATATTGCGAAGTACTTTTTTTTTCTTTTTTTTGTTTGTAAATCTTCCGGCTAATCATGGGCGTACGTGGTCGCGATGGGCAGAGGCGAAGTACTTAAGCGCGAGCCTCCAATTCAATTGCACGCGGTAATTGCGGAATAAATAAAATGACAATAATGACCGATTAAACCGATAATAATTATTTACCAATAATTTCCATAATTATCGTCGTTTTATCGTACGCGACGTATACGTGCGCCCACGAGCGTACAACCTCACACACGTATACATAAAATATTACTTTTCATTTCAATCGGGGTAAAATTAATAATTATAAAAATAAATCAAATCATAATTGATCGTAATGTATAATAATTAGCCTATGAATCAGTATGAATTATACTTTTGTGTACAAATAAATTTCCAGAAACCAAGCGAAATTACGATAATTATTTAATCCTCCGGATCGATAGCTTGTATGATTATAATGCGATTATGCCGCTGCGAAATGAGTGACGGTAATGCAGAAATCCGATAAAATAACATATTACTTATAAAATGTAGATAATCGAGTTGGGGCGGAGTAGTTGGGATTTTATTCCCTTTGCCTAATATCTCGTAAATTTATAAATTGAGCGGGTCTACTTTTAATTTTAGATAATCGAATGACGGCAGTCGGCAATTGAATTTGAAAATATGCGTTTGACCGGATAGTTTAGAAATGCAAATTTTCTACTTGATAAGCGGAGGGGAAAAAAGGGCAAATTAATAAAGTGCCATTGTATTTGAGTTTTAATTACTCGGTGCTGAATGAAAGAGTTTTTATTTATAATAAATAACTAAGGATTAATGAGTATGAAAAGGCATGGTTGCCGTAACGTGGAGGATTTTTATAACAAAGAGAGAGAGAGAGAGAGAGAGAGAAATGCTTAGGGCTTAAGTTGAAAATCCATAGGCAAAAGCAAGTGAAATATCAAGTGCGTCGAATTAACGTAAATAAATGGAAGGGGGCGGTGTTTTCTTTTCTTTTCTTTTTTTTTTTATTCGGTTTCAAGAGTAAAAGAACCGTGAGCATTGAGGTAATGTGGTTGTACGTTGGAGTATCGAATATTTGTGCCGAAGGTGGCGATAATATTGCAACATTCTCGGATAGAATTGCGATTGTGAGTTATTATAGCGTATACGGTGAGCAGGGCCAGGCAGTAATGTAATCTAGAGAGCCGTAGAAATCGCACAGATAATATAATATGCGGATGGCAAAAACGAATGGGGCAGCGTCAGTGATAAATTTCCCTCGCGATTAAAAATCCCAATCGCGCGTTAATAAGGGGAGAAAAATCTTTGACATCGTGACGGAATTGTTTTCAATGGGCGGGGGCGGGGACGGGGTCGGGAGTAGGGGCCCAACTATCCCGGAAAGGAAATAAAATCTCATTATTCGCTTTGGAATTAGATAATACAGCCGAATGCACGTAAGCTTTGGGGACCGAAAGATCTCGGAATACCGAGATCGCGAAGATAAACGCAGACGATATACAAACGAAATACTTGCCCGACGCCACGTACATTTTTACTACGATATACATCATCGTCGGCGCCGTATGCGCGCTCGCTATCGCTTCCCGGACCCAACTTACTCCCCGACTCCGTGAATCACAAAGTTGCTAATGAGTAACGCACACTAATCGTCGGATTAGTCGAGCGATAATGGAGACGAGTGAACGATCAGCTATTCGAGCAGATACTCGAAGCCCAATAAACATCAAGTCGGTGTGCATAGTCAAAGTAAGTGGGCGTCGACTGATCTCCAAACGAGGAAGTAAATAAATTCACCCATCGACGTGTTTTATTTCCATTTTTACCATTTTTACCCTACCAAACCCCATCACCAAGCACGTCGCTTGAAGTTATTTTACAATTATTGTTCCTTCGACCAGTCGCGCTACGAGGAGCTACGCAATGCGAATCGGTAAAAAAACATTCGCTCTTTCAATGTTTCGAGATAATAATTCAGAAAAACTACACGAGTGTAGTACGATTTTGTATCACGATGTCGGATACAAAAAAAAAAAAAAAAAAAAAAAAAAAAAAAACAAATTATTAATAATTTTCAGAGTCATACGAACTCTAACGATACGATCGTTAATCATTGTGTTTATTACGTACGTTTTTTTTGTCCGACCGATCAGGTCTTGCACATTACGTACGTTACTTTAAATCATATACCTATACTGGTACGTGTACTCGTGTCTAGGTAGGTGCCTGCGCGCCTGGGTGCGTATGTGTGTATGTATATATATATATATGAAATCAGTGTCTCGGAATTATGCTTATATTTCCAGAGTTTTTGTTTATTCGTTTGTGCAACAACAGCGAGACAAGTCTTGATGAATAAAAAAAGAAAAAAAAGAAAGAAAAAAAAAAATTTAAATGAACCTTCAATAATTAGTATTACAATGTGCAAAATGTTCACAATATCCAAGTAAAATTGATTTCTTTAAATATCCAAGTAAATTTCACTTTAAATAAAAATCAAAGGATTTTATTATCTATAACGTGTTGAGCAAAGATCTTGCGCTCCTATCGTAAATATTTTATAAATAATTAGACGGATTCGTTGCAGTCTCCGTCTCATAAATCATTCGGGGATTCAACAAAATTTCTTCAACTTTATCGATTATTAAATTTATTTCATAATTAGACATTATGTATTGTTTATTACTCTGAATAATTTTCAGCCTACGGATGAATTTCCTCATACCATTGTAATTTATTGTTTTTTTTTTTTTTTTTTAAAGATTTGAATAAATATTGAATTAATTGAAGGCATCGAATTAACGATCTACGCGTTAATATTAACGAAAAACTGTAACGAACGAAATAACAATTAGAAGAGCAAACGACGTCAAGTGCATGTAAATAAATGTTATTGAATGAAATCTTCTAATAATCCATGGCTTAAGCTTTTCATTTACCTATTAAAACTGCAATGCAATCGATGATTTAATTAAATCGTGCAAAAAACATTTACTGAAATAACGTATTTGGATAACTTATAAGTACATCCTACGCTACGACCAATTGACCGTCTATTTCTGTACCGACCAGAGTTAGCCGTTGTTGACTTGCATTATTAAGAATTCGTTTATTTTTATGCGAACGTTATTCACGAAATTAAAATTTATCTTTTTAAAAAAGCGCTCCCAACTTGTTTTTTTTTTCAGTTACTGGATGTGCAGCAGCATATTCCAGTTGCAATACGAGTTTCATCTTCTAGAGGTTATTATAAAGGTTAACATAATCGATAGAGCATTAAGCTGAATCAGAACTTGAATCAGAAAATAATCATAATGTAAATAGTAAACGGAAAATATAATTCTCCCGTACCTAATAAGCCATTTAAAGTGCATAAAATTGTCAAAACAAAATTTCATATACGGTATTTACAATATATAGCAATTAAAATACGTAACCATTCGTGCTACTGCTGCTGCTGCTGTTGTTGTTATTTTTAATTATCATCATTGATTAATTTATTATTATCGTATTGTAAAGAAAATTAATTAATAATAATAATAATAATAACGCCGATCTACGGATATTAAGAAATAATTAAAACGTTAAATAATGAACGCTGTATCGATTACTATTTATCAAAAAAATCTATAAATTACTCCACGATTATATTTCGCGTATTGATAACGTATCTAATTAATAATGATTTACAAATCTTATAATGCCGTAATGATGTAGTTTCATAGAAATACGCAGTTGGGTATACATCGTCGAAAGTGTTAATTATACATCTATAAATGTAATGTTTCGGTATTGTTTTGAAGGAAATGTCGATGAACATACGCAGAAATCCTTGCAACTCTATACTTCCAATACGAATGACTCGTAGACAAAATAGACTTTTAATAAATTAAAAGAAACAGAACAAAAAAAAAAAATTAATCGAATCCCTATATTGTAGACGAAGTTGAGGTAAAGGTAAATACGGTTTACGAAATAACATTAACCGTTCATGTATGTACATGCACGGGCAGGGTGCATGAGGTATTTATTGTAAACAACATCATATAATTACAGATATGCAAATATCCTGTCTCTGTGTTGGTTCATAAATAACAATTATTGACAATAACAATTTATCTAGAAAAAGTAGCATTTATTTTTTACGTACAAGTCAATTTAAAAACTCGTACTTATATAAATTTATATTACTATTATTACTGTTGTTGTTGTTATTATTATTAATATTATAAATATATATGTCTATGAGAAGAATACGAAGGCTTTCGTAGGAAATTTTTTAAAAAGAATCATTAAAGTCAGAATTTTCATTGAATAAATCGTGTTTACAACTTAACAGTTCCGTCAATATTTTTACCAATATCAAGCTATTAATTAAAAACGCCGAGCGTCATTAATAACAAATAAACGTTGAAATACGGAATTAAATATTCTCCGGGGTGTAATTTATAATTTATCGATGGAAATTCGGAATAATCTTGGCTCCGACAGTCGTTTCAGCGAGACTAGGCGTAAAAATTCCTAATAAAACTCATTGACATTGAAAAAAATTTTATGTCTAATTTATTAACCGTTTGTCACGCGTATGCTTAACCACAACGTTATAATAGACACGCGTGAGTTTTCCAGAAAGTAAAATTGACATTAGATGGCCGGTAATGTAATTGAAGCTGTTCCGGAAGCCCGTGCGGAATGCCGAATAAGAAATATCATGATTTCCAATGGAATATTGATATTTTACGATCTCGCTGGCTATAAATTTTGATCGAATCGCTTGAGCCTTGGAAAGACTAAAAGGAGCCTCTGTCTCTTTTTAAAATCCGCTGAAAGACTATGCATCCTTATAAATAGCAATAAGTTTTTTCGACTAATTTCCTCCCATTCTTGTGGATGATAGAATGGCCGTAGAAAAAAAAAAGTTCTTTAAAGATCGTCGTAGCCTTAGGAAGAAGAGAATCCTTAACCTCCTTCGAGCAGAGCCAAGCCGACAAGGCTTCACCAAAATTTGTAAACTCCCAATACACGTAGCAGTAGTCGTAGTGGTGGTGATGGTAGTAGTAGTAGTAGTGGTAGCAGTAGCAGTAGCAGTAGCAGCAGCAGCAGCAGTCCGGAGAAAGCCGTTATAAAGTTTCGTTCGATAGGTCGACGGTAGCCAGATAAACGAATAAAGGAGCCGAGGTGATGTTGGGAACAGCCGAGGAGCTCGATAATGCGCAATATCTAGCCGCGGCAGTACGTGACGGGCCTCCCCCTCTCGCCAGGGTATATAAGCCGCGTATCCAGCGCTGACCGAATCTAGTATAAGGAATTCAAGAATGAGAAGCACGACTAAGACGTATCTGCTCCTGAGCACGTGCTGCCTCCTGGTACTGGCCGCGCTCGCGGCCGAAGACCTCTTCGACAGGGAGGAGCCCGCCGAGTACGAGGATCACGAGGAGTTGACGAACTTTTTTGATGCGAGGTCGGCCGAGGAGGAGCAGGATGTGACCGACTCCGGTGAAGATGGACCTTTTGCGAGGCTCGAGGCGCTCATCACCAAGGAACTCGAGCCCGAGGCCGAGATGCTGCCCGCGAATTACAAGGGCGTCGTATCACCGGGAGTCGACCACATGGAGATGGCCGACGTCAAGGAGAGGGGGACGAGCTCACTGCGCGGGAGCTCGAAGCGCAGATTCGTCCAGGATTAGAGGCTGCGAGTCTCGTTGAGTACTTTGAAAAGACTGACCGTGAATGAAACTCAACGCGCACGAGGCTCTCGCTGCGCCGATATTTACTTATCATTACTACCCGCTTGGATCCAGGACACCCTTCTCTACGTATTCGTACCCCTTCGAGGGCCCTTCCCTTCTCAAAAGCCCAGACCCACTTCATTGGGCTCGAAAGACATCGCCTTTGCATTCTCATTTTTTTTTTTCTTTCGTTGTCTCTCCCCTCTCCCCCTCGCCCGCTCTTCTTCTTCTTCTTCTTCCTCTTCTTCTTCTTCTTCTTCTTCTTCTTATTTTTTTCCTCTTCATCCCCCACCCGGCCGCCGCCGCCACCGCCATACCCTCTCCTTCGCCCCCCGCCCCCCGCGTACCAGAACTTATTGCATTACCTAACTTCATTTCTCACTTATCCAACTGAAATGTCTAAAGTTTTTGCCTGGCTGGTTTCTTAACTTATTTGGAAATTTAACAGCGGCGCGAGAAAGTGGCCCGAATCTGCCCGAATTCTCTAAAATACAATACAAGCTCCGTAAATATTGTAAAACTAGCTCGATTGTACAGTCACAATAACGTTTATAATTATTTCTTTAATAAAAAAAAAAATGTACATTGAACATTGTTCGCCTCGCCTATTGAATTACCACCTTGCGTCATTTGAGCTTTGGGATGCCGAGAACCCCCGCAATTATTTCTCTCTCTTACATGGGAAAAATACAAAGTGGGCCCTATTTTTTTTTCTTCTCTTTACTTTTATTTTTGCCGAAATTATTGATTTCAGCCGTCAGCAGTCGTCGCCTTAAATGTCTATGGGAAATGGGCTCCGGGTTTTAGCGCGTCCGTGGTGTGTGTGTGTGGGGGGGGCGGAGGGCGGAGGGCGGAATGCAATAATCGAATCATCGTCTAACGATAGCTAATAATCCGAATTCAATTAAAATAAAAAGCAATCAATCAAACTTGAATTAATGTAATGTGCATAGAGAAGCTCGTTGAAATCCGAGTTTGATCGTGATCTAGATTCTCGCGTTAATGACACTTCCGCCGGTTCTTCCGAGCGCGTTGTTTACACGTCACGCGGCTCGCTTGATTAATGGGCATTAATAATATTGCCATTGTCCGGGACTACAGCGTCAAACATCCGATGCTTGGTACATTGACATTTTTTTAAGAAAATTGAGCGGAGAAGTAAATGTGCGGCCAAATCAGTCCAGAGGAGAGTGATTTCGAGACTTGACTTTACTACGGCTGACGAGCAGAGAAGTGTGGGTTAACGTCTATAACTCATAATACACGTATTCGTATCATTACGTTGTTTTTTGGTTTTAAAAAACAAATTTTAAATATTCCTATTAACAATTCGTCGTATTTAAGAATTGACAGTTGAAAAATAACGTTAAATTATTAGAGAATTAATTAAAGTATCGTTACGCAATACTTCATATCGATATGACGGAACAAGAAATACGAGAACAATTATATAATCGTTTTATAAACATAGTAATCTGCTATTAATGACAATTCGAATTGATTTCCACCTCTATTTTATATATATATATTTTTATGTAGCATGTCACTCGCTCGAGTAATAGGAAAAACTGATAAAAATTTTTAAATCGTCTTATAGATACAGAAAATCGTTGGGAGAGAGAGCTAATACGGCTTGCAATACGGCGAAAATATTAAATTTTAGTTTTAAAGCTACTTTGAGTACGTAATTTTAATCCAAATTCCTTATTCTCGCGTCAGGCCAAATGTATTCCTTTTTCTTTCGTCTATTTTTTTTTCATCAGGATGAAAAAAACCGCAATTATAAATATTCATATAAATAGTAAGGATGATAATACTTAATACCGACAGTATCTATATTTCATTCGTTTATATTATGCACATAATCAATAAAGAACCCTTATTTTCTTTCTTTCTTTTTCTTTTTTTATATATATACATAAAAAATGCATTGAAGTTTTTGAAATGTAGAATATCGTGAATCCCGTCAAATATTTTTTCAGGAGATTTACATTGAACAACTGGGAATCGTAATGAATACAAGCTAATCTATATTTTAAATAACCATAAATATCCGTAATATTTAGAATATCCCAATACAATATGTAGGAATTTATATATAAAATATTTTCGGAATACATGCTCGTAAATATAAAAATACTTACTCTTCGTTACTACGTTTCTTTATATTTAACAAGAAATTGTTATTTCAATTTCACGTACGTGTACAATTTTTTTATATTTTACAAATGCACGTTATAAATATTTCTCTAGGTAAATAAATTTCGTGGCGACTTCGTAATAAAAGTCATTTATTTCATAATAAACTTGGAAATAAAATGTAATACAGGTTTAATGAGTACATCGAATTACATATTAAAATTGAAGTATAAATGATTTCTAAATAATTGTTTATAGTTTTAGCGTAGTATTAACAGGGAGGAAAGTTTGCGTTGTAATAATTGTTATGCGCAACGTTATTTATTAGATAGCGCACGATGAAGAAGAAGAAAAAAAAAACAAACACTGTTTCTATAAATTTACAAAAGCGTAAAAAAAATTTGTCCAGTTATTGAGGGAGTTGACGAGTAGAGTAAAGCGTGCATTCCGTACACTAGACTTAAAAGCGTATGCTTCAATAGTTTTAATTAAAGTTCGTTCTATTAAGTTTGATTTCTCAAATAAAAGTCTATTATGAAATAACTGGCGTCATAAAGTCATTCGAGAGCAATGAAAACCATTTAGTTATTTATATTTAGCAAATATACGAAGCCGTAGGCACGATTAAATTTTTAAATACGTTACATAAATAGAGCTTTTAATAAAACTCTAACCTTAGAATGATAAACTTTATTTGACCTAAACAATACTTTACAATTTTAAATACCCGTTTTATTTATTCCGAAAAATCACTCGCTATTCCTATACTCATGCTAAAGATCTTATCGCCTGTATCATTTATTCTAAATAAGAATTATATAAAAAAAAATTAGCATTTTCTTATTTACTTTTTATAGCATTGAAATAATAATATAGTAAGCTTGTATTTTAAATTTAAATGACATAGACTGCGAATCAAAAATCTAATCTAATTAATAACAATAACAATAATAACAATATTATTAATAATTAGTTTGTCGTAGTTTAAAAATAATTTCTTATAATTATTTATATCGCGGATAAGTTGAATGAACAATAATTCAAAAGTAAAGTAAGTATTCAAAAGTAGTAATTAATTATTAAAGTTGTTGTTCGGTAATGCAAATTTTTGTTAAATTTAATGTCTACATGATTTTATGATAAATCATAAAATATTAATTATGCTTGTATTCGACTGAATTCCTCTATTGAGGAAAACAGTATCAAATATCGAATTATTCATATTGCAAATCATCCAAGTGAATCATGATTGATGATGTATTTACTGTTTTTCTCAAGTTCATATCGAACGTTGTTTGCTTATATTATATTGTCTTAATAGACTCAAATACAAATAGATCTTCTTTAACAAGTCATCTATACATCACGTTGGGATCATGCTTTTTCATATACTCTGAATAGAAAATCCATTATAGTAAATTAATTAAATAAAAAAACTTTTTGTTTTCATATTATCACGTGTAACTTCTAGTCAGTCTTTCTTATGATTTCTGCTCGATCGTAACATATAGAATTGTATGTATTGTATTGAGCAGCGCACAACATCTGCAATTCATTCGTTACTTCTAGATCTCTGACTATTTATTTAAATTTATTTAAAAAAAAATAGGAAATTTAGAAAATGTATCTTAAATTTATCTTAAATCTTTTAATCAAAAATTAATATTCACTTTCCTTGAAAGAAAAATATCGTTATTTAAATTCAAATATTGCCAATTCAGAAACCTTATATCATTCAGCTTGGAATCGCTAATTTATAGATATAATCTCTCAACATGTCAATTTTACTTAAAGACTCATAAAACTGCCTATTTGAACCTCATAAATTTTTCTAAGTGTTTTATTTTTAAACAATATTTTAAATATTCAAAATGATATATTCTAATAAATCTAATAACGTAATAATATAATAATAAAGTTATAAATAATTAGTTATTTTAAATACAAATTTTTACATTTTTACACCATTGTAATTTGAAATATTACAGTTTTAAGCAAATTTATAGTATGTATAGAAGCTTATTAAAATCATACAGGTGTGTTGGATTTATAGACTGTGTATCTAACCTGCAACACTCCTACCTATATTTTACTGGATATTTGAACGTCATAAGGGCGTTTGAGGGGAAGAAAAATAGAGGTGAAGAAATAATGAATAATAGGGAGACAAAAAATATAGTCGACTTAAGGGACTTTGAACGAATAGGTATAATGAGCATGATTATTTATAATATAATATTGCTGAGAATTAAATTTTTATGCATATTTTCGAATATATTTAAATATACATTATTTAAATCCATTTCTTTCAATTTATATTTTTATTTTTATTATCATCATATTTTTATTAGTTAAATGAAAAAAAAATCATCCTCGTTATTA
The DNA here is from genome assembly GCA_018883505.1 of Ceratosolen fusciceps. NCBI lineage: Eukaryota > Metazoa > Arthropoda > Insecta > Hymenoptera > Agaonidae > Ceratosolen > Ceratosolen fusciceps. Next base: position 4,317,711 of record RCIC01000016.1, read on the forward strand.
TATTATAAAGAAACTATTTCTCACTGTATTATAAGAATTAAAAAAAAAAATCTAAATAATATAAGAAAATTTATAAATGTTACTTGACTGAGAAATAACATTAAATTAATTCTTAACGATACATTTTTTATCAAGCATTTTCGTTTTATTGGAAGCTTATCTCGGTATGATCGTAATAATAATATTTTAATTAATATTAGCGTTATCATTGATGGAAATACATTTGAGATTATAAAATACGTAATGTAATGTAATACTGAGATTATACATTTTATAGATTAAAATTAAAAAATACAAAGAAAAGTTTTTTCATAGCAGATCAATTGTTAATATTATAATTAATTATAAATTTAATGGCATCCTTGATTACTGTGAGCGGGCATAAGTGGCAAGGGAAAATGATTGCGCAAATGTGTAATTATGATTTACAAATAAATTCAATGATATTCGCTGAATTAAAAATATTCTAATAATTTAATATTTATTAATAATACGAATTAATAATATAATATGTGTTGCAATCGTTCTTTCGATACATGAGAAATACAAGAGAATTTATATATTTATTTAATTGAATAATACAAACAAATGTATAAACATTAGCGATGAATAATATATCGAGGGCATATTCACAGCAGTTGATTCACTTAAAAGGCGAGAGGAGGAGGTTAAATGTTAATTGAATTCAATGCTGATGATTTAGGAAATCGATTGCGCGTATGATATAGCGATAAGTGCGATTAGGAAGTATGGCTACGATCCTACGAAAATTAAATTCCGTGTATCCATTAACGAATAGGATGATATGTAAGAGGCTGTGTACAGAAGAGAATGTGAGTATTGAGAGAATCGATGAGCGGGTCGTTGTATTCCAAGCTGTAAATGCATAAATTGTAAAAAGAGGAGACAAGGAAAATTAATGATACAGGAGGCCAAGTACTCGGTGCGAATGGCCTTCGCGGAGGACTATCAGAGGAGGGTACTGAGCTTTATGATGGAAACGTATTTCAAGACCGAGCCAATAATGATGAACAGTGGTCTCGCGGGAAAATTGACGCCCTGCCTCGTGTCCTTGATGGACCACTGCATCGCCCAGGGCCTGACCGATAGCCGGCAAGATAGCCGGCGTCGCGGTCAATACGCACAGCGTCAACGGAGCACTTCGCGAAGATGTGCGACAACGAGGTGGCCCGCGACGTCCTAAACTTCTACGCGTATTGCTCCAAGACGAGCAACGTATTCCAACTGACAGGTGAGAATATCGTGTTCGAGTGCTCGCACGTGGCGGTCCACCCGAAGCACCAGGGCAAGCAGATCGGTAAGAGAGCCTCATAGCCGAGAGCTGGGTACTCGCCAGGAATCTCGGATACAACGTCATAAGGATCGACTGTAGCAGCAAGTAGGCGCTCGCTTCGGGCACACCCCACTCCCCACCCCCCCTCGCCCGATCGAATATTTCCATGTATTTATCCAGGCTGGCTGGATTGAATTGTCCATGATTTGACCGATCCCCAGGTATACCGCGCGGATAGCAGAAAGATTCGGCTGGAAATGCATCCGGACGATCCCGTACGAGGAATACTGCTCTAACGGGCAGAAGGTCTTCAAGAAGGTGATACTGCCCCACACCGAATTGAAGATCTACATCGACGACTTGAAATGCGTGGAGGTCCGTAACCGTCAAAAGTCAAAAGACGCGAGAAAACCTAAGGGAGCCTAAGTGAATCAAAGGGACTCGTGGCTGATTGTTGCTCCGGTTAGCGGCGACTCAGGGTGGGGCGGGGGTACGGGGGAGGGGGAGAGAAAGCGCGGATACAGGAGACGCCTGCGCGCACTTTGATCTATATCATCCCGGAGAGGAGTTTATCAGCGTAGCGACGGGCTAAGGATAGCGGGGCGGCGGGGCGACGGGGTGGCGGGGTGAGGCGAGGAGAGTCGGAGGATATTTGCTTTAAGCTGCACGAGCTCGAGGACAGAGTAATTAAAGTTCGGAGCATCCCTCGGCAGTTTACTTCTCGAGCTTCTGCTCGGGCTATTGCCAAGCCTGTTTGTGGAACGTACTGTAAACTCCCGCTGTAAAACGTGAGCCGCTTGTTGGCTCTTCTCTGTCCAGCATCTCTTCGATAACCGAGCCTCCTCGTATCTTGGCCGACCTGTAAAACGGAGCCGCTCGGTCCGTTACAATGCCACTCGTCCTCCATTTTATACTCTCCCAAGACCCTCATTGATCATTCAACCATTCGACCATTCGCACCTCCTCGCCTTACAAACATCCCGGGACTCTTCGATCCCGTATCTAATACGATCTACATCTGTAGCAGTTATTCGGCAATAGTCTATGAACTCGATTACGTCATTACGGGAAATCTCGGTAAGCTAATCGATCTACGCGTTCCATTGATTCTAAGAACTTACCATTACATCCACCCGTCCGCCGATAAGTCTTTCCGATAGATTTCGGATATTTTTATCCTCGTTTGCGCTGCGAATTCCTCGGATACTCCAATTAACCCCGTTTCTCAAATTCATTCGCTAACATTGGAAATGTTAAAACAAAAAGAAACCCTAGCATAATCGAACACTCGATCGGAGTTATTTATCAAACAGCCAAGCCTGTATAATATTACAATACGCAATTGTAACCGATTAATATTCTCAAATTATGAAAGAATCTTAAAAGAAAGATTTTATTATACTATTGTATAAAATTCCATAACGCTCGATGAAATCATTGACGGCGACTGCTTGACACTCAAATAAATCATTGGCTATTAAACTTTCCGAATCATCAATTAGTTTATTCGCACGTTTGTTTAAATATTTGAATAATTAAACACTTGCGCGTTCACGGAGCATTGTATAAATTGTAAATACTATAGATTAAAAATTTCATAACTTGGCCATCTTACCTTGGCATAATGAATAATCGCTTCTTTCTTATAAGGAACCTTATATACCTAATATAAAGATTCTAACAATGATAAATTATTATACGAAAATATATATGATAAATTATAATACAAAGTTATTTAATTGCAAATTTATAGAATCAGCGAGGATTTTTTTTTTATTGCTTAATTGATTTATTATAATTTTATATAATTGCCTCTTGCACTTGTCTCGATAATACTTTATTATCGTCAATGTATCCGCGATAAGATAGAGCAAAAGTTTTGTTATAAAACAGATGATGCCGAATTTTCTATTTAACAGCTTTGCCTCTAATATTTATATATATATTTTCGTTTAAGCACTGTTACATTAGCTAAGTGCTGTTCAAATTAATTTATTAAAGAAAGAACGAACACTGTACATTTGACATCGCTGCATCTAAATAATATTTTATTAAATATAAATAAGCCAACATTTTAGAAATAATGTTCCATACTGTTAGTATACGGTTCTTTTTTCTTTTTACTTTTTTACTACGGAAGTAATTACTCATTACGTCAGCGCTAATGTTTACCGAACCATGAAATATATAATACGTTAAACCTACAATGCACTAAGAAAGAATCCAATATTTTGTTATGCTTAAGGAAATAGCTTGAATTAATAGTAAGTGAAATTTATCGAAATTAACTGATTTTAGAAAAATACATAAATAAATAAATAAATAAATAAATAAACAAACAAATAATAGATTCGGTCTCTTGGGCATACATTTAGTAATCTACTTACTAATTTGAAAAATTGACTCATTATTTTTTAAAATGATAAATAGATCTTTCACGACAAAATTATGAACGTCATGGTCAGATAGTTACTCACCTTTAATAACATCAACTTGAAAAATATACTGTAAAAGATTCTTTTCTAATTTTCTCCTGCATACTTATAAATAGTATTAAAAGGACTTTATTAATAACAATTAGCAAATCGTCGCAATTTAAGTATTTACTAATCTACGAACTTACTAATGTCGTAACGTAAGAAATAATAATAATAATAATGGTAATGATATTGTTAAATGTAATGTAATATAACATAATGTAAATAAAGTGTAAGCTTTTGTAGTTATTATTTTTCACAAACTGTTTCTCAAATTTTCAATTGCCAGAACAAAATAGCCGTGAAATTTAAAAAGTTTTACACTGTTCTGAAAATGGTATTTAAAAAGTGCGTAACAGTGCCTCGGACATTATTATAATTTATTAAAATTTTTAATCCTTATAATTACGTGAGGCAATGAAAAAAAAAAAAAACCTAAAGAAAAAGAAGAAGAAGAAAAAAAGTGTTAAAATTATTGTCTTCTAAATCTTTACGAACATTTAAATGAGACGACGAATATAACTTTAATTAATTAATAAAAAATTTCAATTTTATTGTGTCGTCCACACGTTGATTTAATAGAAAAGTCTCTTCGATTGATATGCAAATTACTTTTTCATCCCGCGCCGCTGAAAGTCACATAAACTTGTTTTAAAAATGGCCCCGCTAAATTATTTGTACGTTAGAACTACTGGTATAACGGTCCGCTCGATGTACATTATCTTCTGGCTTTACATACACAGACCCGACTCATCCCGTATAGGAAAAAGCCCATTAGAGAGAAGAAAAAAATAAAGAATAAGAATAAGAATAAGAATAAGAATAAGAATAAGAAGAAGAAAAACTTGTAATAACAAAGCTCTAGATGGAAAATTCGATATAATAATAAAGATATATATATATAATGAAGACAGGCCAGGATAGTTAAAGTACCTGTAATCCAGTTAACTTGTAAAAAGAAAAGTAAGGAGTAATTAAATTCGAGCTAACGGTACAGAAAAGTCCTCTCGATACTGATGATGCCCGAGCTAATAATAATTACAAGATGAATAAGCACTTGGTAATTGGGCGACTCGGAGAAATTCGATAAAAATGCGGATACCCGAGGCGGAATGTCGTGCCGATCTAGGCGAGCAAGATCTTTTCTAGGATATCGTCTACGAGAAGAAATTGAAAGAATTCGCTCGGCAGTGTCGATATCGATACAAGCCGGGAAGACGCGTGCGTTCCTTCCTCTCAAATGACCGACATTGCATCGAGAGTATCGGAACTGCGTGCATTATGGGACTGGAAAAAGTAACGAATTCAGTGGCGCGATGGGCGGGATGGGCGGTGGGAGGGTGGGGAGGTGAGGGTGGGGGTGGATGGAGAGCGTGCGGTAGAGAGCCGAGAAGAAGAGCGAGGAGAGGCTAGGATGCGAGGAGGAAGTGGTCGTGGACGTCGGCTGCGGGTCGAGGGGACGGAGACGTAACGAAATGCCCCCGACGCCGCTGACCGTCCACCAGAAACTCTCGAGGCAACAAAATCCAATTCTTTCGCCGGTTAGCGCTGTCCGCTGCACCTGCGACTCGCGAGACATCTGCAGAAACGGACTCGGTGTACATTTCAACGACTCGCCGGACTCGTCTCTTTCCCTCCTCCTCCTCCTCCTCCTCCTCCTCCTCGTCCTCCCTCCCTCCCTCCCACCCTGCCCGGCAAGAGACGCTTATTTTCTTTATTTGGCGAGGTGGCTGCCGCTGGTGAAACGCCACGACTTATCATTTAAAAGAAACGAGCGCTCTCTTCTGCTTTTCTTCCCCCTGTCCCCTCCCCCAGCTACTTTACTAATACCTTAGAAAATGTATTAACAATTAAAAAACAACGAGGGTTCGGCTCATCGCGTCGAAATACCTTACCTCTAGTACTACCGAATCCGCTGTCATCCGCTGCCAATGAAATAACAATTGACAGTCGCCCGATCTGCGAATAATACATAACCTCTTTCAGAGGCCAATCAATTACCAGCCAATTATCCAGGAATTATTTAGCCGGTACTTGTCCTTCTTTGTCCTCGAGCAAGCGCGTCTTAAATACATGGACAAATTTCCTTCAACGCATTCGTCATGCGAGCAAATTCATTAATTACTCTTACACCACGTGTTACCAAACGCCCTCCGCCCCTCCGCCCCTCCACCCCACGTTGATAAACAAAAGAGATTTATTAAAGGGCGGGTAATTATTAAAAATTTGCTTAAATTTCCTCGTGCAGGTAAATCAAGAGCACGCGTTAATGATGAAATATTTGATATTATATTTCGGACCGCTGAAAAAAAAAAAAAAAAAAACATATCTCCACAGTATCACTGAACTTTTATTAAAGCCCCATAAAGCCCTACATTTTTTTTATTAGCATATCGACTTCGTTATACCAGTGGGTACTAAAAAAAAAAAAAGAAAGAAAAAAAAAATTAATTGCCAAAATTTTGTACTAAACCTCTGCTATGAAATAAACTCGAATCTATTATTATAATAAAGAATCAACGGGGGGAGGGGGGAATCGTTTCAACGATATTACGCGGATTTACATAAAATTACCTTTCCGTTGATTGCATTAGTATCAGTGCTTTAATTCACGTAATATGTATTTACATAAATGCCTTTGTAAATTAATTGCAAGAGAAATCAATTTAACGGGAATAAATTATAAGAAAAGAAACGGAAAAGAAGAAGGAGAAGGAGGAGGAGGAGAAAAAAAAACAACGCGTATGGAGAATATAATTCAAGAGGAACGGAGAAAGACAGTCGAGGAGGATAAATAATCCGAATCCATTGTTGGCAGGATAACTCGATCGATGGATCAGCAGAGCAGAGTATATTTTAAGAGGCCGGGATATTTTGTCGGTTTTGTCGGTTTTGTCGGTTTTGTCGGTTTTGTCGGTATGCCCGATGTCGGATGACGCTCCGAGCGACGGCGCTAGATTCCATTATATACGGGCACCGTAGCTTCTTGCTACGCTTGCCACCCGCGAAGCTTTGGCCAGCCGACGATAAACTACTACCCCTTTTTTTTTTCTTTTTTTTTTTTTTTTTTCTTTTTTTTTCTTTTATTGTCAGAAAGGACAAACGGATGCAACGGCGGCAACGGCGGCAACGGCGGCAGCATTAGAAACCGAGGTCGAGTCAGCATACAGTATTATCAGAGCTTCCGGGGAATTGAGATTTATTAACGCGAGCGATCTTGAAAGAGTAACTCCGAGCCCCGTGATCCTGATTATTTATATATTTTTATATGCCTAAGGAGAAGAGCAGCAGGATTTACTGTGCTTACTCTGGTTATTGGGGTTATCGGGGTTCTTGGGGTTCTTGGGGTTGTTGGGGTTATCGGGGTTGTTGGTGGGAGGTTGACAGTTTAATAAAAAAAAAAAAGCAAACAAACAAATAAACAAATAAACAAATAAACAAACCGATTGATTTACTAAAACGTTACTTTAATACGTACATTCTTTGGGAATGTACCACTCGCTTGACATCGTATTGGCGATATAGAGAGACAGATAATGCAAGCCGAGTCTTAAGCTAAACAACGATATAAACACGTGTGTGGATAGTAGCACCGCTACCATCGGTAGTACAAAGTTTAAAAGGTATCAACACAGATGAGTCAGGGGAAAGACGTGTCGTCCTCGGGCTCCGGTGAAATGCGAGTGCAGTAGCGACTAATAGCGTTAATGCGAGGTTTACGTGCCGGCGATCAATGTCCCTTCTTGTGATGCCAGTGCTTGTGATCTTCGTGGCCGCCCTTCTTCCCGTAACCGTGATGATCGTGATGATGCTCGTGATGACCCCCTTCCTTCTTGTGCCCCTTGTGATCGTGATGGTGGTGGCCCTTCTCGTGATGTCCCTTCTTCCCGTGGTGGCCTTCGTGGTGACCCTTATGGTGGTGTCCCTTCTTGTGATGCCCGCCCTTCTTGTGATGGTGCTCGTGATGGTGGCCACCGTGGTCTTCGTGGTGGCCGTGGTCGTGATGCTCGTCGTAGAACTCCTTGTCCTTCTTGAACTCGTCGAGCTTGTGGACCTCGTGGTGGCCCTTCGTACTGTGCCCCTTACCGAAGTGTCCCTTCTCGTGGAACTTGTGGCCCTTCTCGCCTTTCTCGCCCTTATGGTGCTCGTGGTGGTAGCCGTCGTCGTGGTGGTGATGCTTCTTGTGCCCTCCGTCCTCGTCGTAATGGTGATGGTGTCCCTCCTTGTCGTGGTGGCCCTTCTCGCCCTTATGGTGCTCGTGCTCGTGCTTGTAGCCCTTGTGGCCCTTGTCCCCGTGCTCGTGATGGTGGTCCTCGTGGGACTCCCCTCCGTGACCCTCCTCGTGATGGTGGCCCTTGTGGTGCGAGGCCGCTGTCTCGAGGTCCGCGAGCTCCCCGGGACGCTGGGCCGTCAAGCCCTCGGCGAGCCTCGCGATACCCCGGCCCTCGACACCCCATTCCCGCGGAGTCGCGACCAGCGCGAGCGCCGCACCCAGGATCCACCTCGCCACCCGGAGCCTCATCGCTTGTTAAACTAAAATAGTAACGAGCGGCTCAACTCACCGACCGAGAGCCGATCGATTTATGCACCTGCCACCTCGCCGTACCCTCGATTATATACATAACTATCTTGCGAGACATTCTGCTGTAATATTCGGGAAGCCGTTCTTCTTTCTTTTGTTCGTTTCTCTGTCAGTTGGCCAGCCGTCGCCGGCCGAGCTGATCGCCCGTTACGCAAACCGCGTCTCCTTAACCTGCTTAAAATCCTTCACGGATACCGTCTACGTCGTCGTCGTCGTCGTCGTCGTCGTCGTCGTCGTCGTCGTCGTCCCCGTCGTCGTCGTTGTCCCCGTAGTCGTTCCCTTCGTCACCGCGACCGCCGCCACCACCTCCACCTCCACCACCTCCACCGCCACCTGCATCGCCACGGCGCGTTATCACGCCTCACGCCTCCTGCCCACGATCACTTCTCACCTTATGCAACATCGCTCGAAACCGTTGATCTTGCTCAAACTCCCCCGCGTCGATCACGATTTCACTATTTTTTGCCCTACGGCCGACCGTTTCCACACAGCGCGACGTTTGTTCATCATCCTTAATGCTCGAGCTATAAAAGTCCGGGGCGATCGCACACCCTTCTTAGTTCCAGTGCCGCCTCCGTGCTTCCTGGAAACATCGATGCCACGTGCCGTTCCTGCGCAAAAAGCTTCGAGGAACCACTTAAATCACTTCGCCTGATAAGCGGAGCTATGCTTTAAAAATATCCGCTACTTTTTACGCAAATCCCTAGCGATAAAACGCCTCCCCCACCCCCCAAACCCCGCCCAACCCCGACGCTAATGTATTACTTATGTGCTCGAGCGTTAGAACAAAGGAGACCAGTTACTCTTTACTCCTTACGATCGATATCGATCCTTTTAAAATAATATAAATATTTATAAAAACAAAAAAAAAAAGAAAGAAAGGAAAAAAAACTGAAACAATAGCTCCCCGCTATCAATTTATTATTACTTGATCCATGAAAATCCATGAGAATCACGTCAACTTGAAAATAAAATTAATAATTCTTCCTTTAACATTGAGATTCGGAGTTGCGATTGACGTTAGGTGACGGACGGTGTATAACCAATTGTAATTTAACTTAATTTAACTGTAATTCATCCATTTTAGCAATACGTCTTGATCAATTTACGTAATATAAATCTTGATAATTATAAATTGAAAATCTATCGGAATGGCAAACTCTCCTTAGGCTCGTTTAATTAAAACATAAATAACAATGGACTTTCAATTAGGTAATTTAGGCTAATTTACGAAAATGTCATTTGACCTCGAAAAACGTTGAGGCACGTAAAATCGAGTTTTATTATTATTTCTTTTTTTTTTATGTTTATTATTATTATTAACAAAAATGAGGCTTTTATTATTAGCTTCAAGAAAAATGGAGCTTAAAAGATTTAAATTTAAATATGATAACTAAACGAAGGCTTGGATTCTTATGTTTTGTACTACGGAGGCTCTCTTACTACTTCTATTCGCCTCGCTAATAATAATAATGGGAAAATTCTATTTTCGTTGTCTCGAAATATATACATTTATATATATATAGAGAGAGAAAGAGAGAGAGGGGGGGATAGGAGGACAATGATAAAATCAGTATATATAAAATAATTTGTTGATTTATTATAAGAAAATACATGAATGAATTAAGAGCATGAGATAGGCGTGTATAAGAAGAAAAGGGAAAGATTGTGTATCGTTGGCAGTTGGTTCGTTGCTCATCACAATCCTCGGGTCTATCCCTTTTTATAATGATGCTTCTTGCCGTGATGATGTCCGCCCTTCTTATCGTGCTTCTCGTGGTGATCGTGATGCTCCTCGTGCCCGTGCTTGCCGTGATGGCCCTTGTGATCCTCGTCGTGATGTCCCTTGGACGAATGGCCCTTCTTGCCCTTATGATCCTCGTGATGTCCCTTGTGATGGTGGCCGCCCTTCTTGTGGTGTCCCTCCTTGCTGCCGTGGTGCCCGTGGTGATGCCCGTGCTTCTCGTGATGGCCGCCCTTATGATAGTCGTCGTAGAACTTGTGCTCCTTGTGGTACTCGTCCTTGTGCACCTTGTGGTGGTATCCGCTGGTCTTGTGGCCCTTCTTGTGTCCCTTCTTCTCTCCGAACTTGCCGCCCTTGTGGCCCTTCTTTTCCTCGTGGTGTTCGCCGTGTTCGCCCTCCTCGTCGTGATGGTGCTTATGGTGGCCGCCGTGCTCCTCGTGGTGGCCTTCGTGGTGGTCCTTATCGTGCTCCCCGTGTTCCCCCTTATCGTGGTGATGGTGGCTCTTGTGGCCCTTGTGACCCTTCTCCCCGTGCTCCTCGTGATGGTGATGGTGGTGCTCCTTGCCGCCGTCCTCCTCAGAGTGGTGCCCTTTGTGGTGGTGGCTCGCGGCGACCTCCAAGTCCCCTATCGGGCCCACTTCTCTCGCATAGACCGCGGCGCAGAGGCAAAGTAGGAGCAGCACCAGCAGCGGCTGCTGCCCCGGGCGGCTTCGAGCGTTAGCCATCCTCTAAGTTCCATAAGCAACGCTCGACTCGTCCGAACTTGTCCGGTTCCTAACTATTTATAGTCGATATTTTTCTCCGATCGCCTTAAATCGGAAGACTAGAGCCGGAATCATATGATCACTCATGCGAGCAATTCGATTCCCCACAGGAGCCTGTCGGCCCATATTACCTGTTCTTTTTCTATTTTCTTTGTTTTTTTTTTCTTTTTTTTTCTTTTTTTTTTTTGTTTTTTATCCTTCTTTTCGTCACCTTTTTGTCATCGCAGAGAAAGTCTAAGAACCGAAGCGTATCAAGCCGATTCTTCTATTCACGTAACTATCTGCTTAGATAACCGAATGCAATCATTAAAGGTCTCTCGCCACGTCTCCCCCGCCCCGCCCCCCCCAGTCACGCTGCTTAACTAAATTCCCATTTTCTTTCGAACTTGACAAACACGGTAACGAGCGTACTCATATCGGCTATCCATTACTATCCATCACGAAATGTAAACGCTAGTCTAGGACAAAGATGATGATACCATTAGTAAAGAGAGACAATGCATTCATTGTACGTACGATGTAATGCATTGCGGGTGGGGGTAGGGGGTAGGGGAGAGACTCTGTCTGCACTCATTTCATATGCAATAAACCGCATTTTGCCATAAATGTATTGACTCTGTTTGCCTGACTATTCATGAAGTAACAAACAAAAAGATGCTCATTAGGTAATGTCAATAATGACAGTACCGACGCAGAATGGCTCTATTCTCTTATGGAGAAAGAGTCGAGGGTGGAAAGAAGAGGAGGAAGATGAAAAATTTCGTGGATGATGAAACAAGACTAATAAGATGAAACAAAAGGTACAAAGACCTGAACAATTCTTCTATTCCCTCTGTTTATCATATTCCGCTGAAACTCGAGCATTTTCATTTTTCTTTTTCTTTTTCTTTTTCTTTTTCTTTTTTTTTTTTTAGGTGTTGCATTTTTTCACTTTGAGCCCGTCCAGCCTCCTTTACGAGCACAGTCCCACATAGAACATTACTTTCAAAATCGTTTGAAAATAACGTAATGAAATCTAAAAAAAAAAGAGAGAGAGAAAAAAGAAGAAAAAATATGGATTTTTCGCATTCATCTGTCAGGGAGCGTGTCAACATAGATTGGGTTAATAGGATTAGGAAAATTTGTATAAACAAGCCGGGCATTTACAAAATCGAGTAAAATTCTTTGCAGCTTGCGCGAGGCGCAAGAACCTTTTGGTTGATTATGAGCCAATATTTGTGTTACAACCGAAAGAATTAATTGGCTAATCAGAATATTTATGGATTCGGCAGGTCACGTTTATTGTCCTCGGTATCTTTTTCTCAATATTCCTTTCTTCCCCTCCCCGTATTTTTCTATCACACACGCACGTCTATATATATATATATGTATATACGTATAAATTTGCTGCTTATATTTCCATCCTATTGAAATCAATTATACGCTCTGCCGTGCTTAACCTTGTTTCGAGGAGCGAGGGAAGAAAAAGGAGAATAACAAAAGCAACAACAAAAACGGGGGAGGGGGGAAATAAAAAAGAAACTAAGAAGAAAAAAAACGAGAAAGAAGAAATTACTAATAAAAGTCAATATTCTACGTAGCGGGAACTTATGAAAACAATATTATTGAACAAACGTATCCGTTCGGAACACGGAATGGCCACTGGCATCCTTTCATTCGGGGCTTTTTGACAATTGTACGCTTACGCATGACGGCCAAGCGCGCGATGAAAAACAGAAGCGGAAAAAAAAACGCACAGAGAGAGAGAGAGAGAGAGACAAAGAAAGACGACGACGAGCTACGGTTGGTAAATCTGGGGGCGAGTATTGCCCGAGGGGTCGGGGGGGCGAGTGGGGCTGGCGCCTGGAATATCGATTTTTCTCTTGCGCGCAAATGAAAACAAATGAAATTAGAGGCGCAGTCGGAGCCGCGGAGGAAGAAAAATCGCGTTAAATTTTCCGCGCCCTTTCGCGTCCGAGCTATCCGCGGCTGGACAGACAATCCACGGGACACGGTGGCCATCGATGACCAAAACACGTCGCAATTTTTGGGTAGCGCCGGCGTAATCGGCAAGGGCGGGGGGGGGGGGGCGGAAGTCAGTCGGTGGGCGAAACTTCCGCGGAAAAATTTCGATTCTGTCGAGATCGCGGCGCCGCTCGCGTTTCTCTCCCTCTCCCTCTCTCTCCTACCTCTCTCTCCTGCCCCTACCCTACCCTACCCCTGCCCCTGTCCCTCCTGCCGCACGACGACTCGCGGTACCGACAATTTTTTTCCGCGTATTTTTTCGCCTCGCATATTCGCTCTCGAATAGCGATTATTCCAATCAGCTTTGCGTCAGCTGCGCCGCGGAGATAGATTTTAACCGCGCGCCTTTTATAATGGGATTTCCAAATACAGGCGTCGACAAGCCAGTCACGTAGCTTCATTACAAACGCTCCGAGGGTTGCGGGGCTCCGGGCTCCGACGCACATAACGACGTTATACACTTTGCTCGGACACGGAAAGACTCTCCTCGAGCACCGCGGGCAGCCGCCACCCCCCCCCCCCGCCCGCCGAACCACCCCGAGCAGACGCGTCTCTATACTTTTCTTGTCTCTAATCAGGACGCTGGCGCGGGTGCGCGCCCCGACACCACCTCGGCCCTCTCCCCCCGCTCCGACCTTATAAAATGCGATGCTACGCGACCGACGACGACGACGACGACGACGACGACAATTATCGCCGAGGTCTGTTTGCGAGGGAGGGGTACCGCCGGCGTTCTTTTTTTTTCCCGACTCATATCGAATAACTTTTAATCCCATTTTACCGAGACGTGAATTCGAATACCTCACGGGATCCCATAAAGTCCCCCATCCCCACTGCCGCAAGCACCCGGCTTTATAGGGGAGTCCCGAGGAATTCGTGGGCAACGAGTAGTAAAGAACGGCCGAGGAAGGATTCGCCCCAAAAGGTTACGATTATAATTTTTCGTTACCGATATCAATGCGTCCGTGTCTGACTTATTGACGGGAGAATGTTCGAAATAGCAAGTTCCCGTGGACAATCGAGACTGATAACCAAAGAAATTGAAAACTGCCACGTTTCCTTTTTGTTTGCGTGGGACGCCAGCGAACTAATAGCATAACTAATCTTCGGCCCGTGATTATGCCGCGCAAATACCAGGCCAAACCAATTTCAACTCGAAATCACTGCCAAATTCGGCTTGCAGGGGGGGGAGGGGAAGAAAAGAAGAAGAAGATAAGCAAAGAGAAAAGAAAGAAGAAAAAAATCCTCGTATTGCTTTTGTTTCTCTGGACGTCTTTGGACGTCTTGGGAATTTTTGGACGCTTGCGCTGAGTAGGAGAGGCTCCGTTCGTCATCAGCCGTGGTAATTTCAATTTTAAATTCATGAAAAGCCATGATTCACGCTTATTGAATTTGTAACGGCATCGCGGAATCCATTATCCATTATCGTTATTATTATCATTGCCTATATATTATAATACAATCATATTGGAGGCCGTGATATTACAATAATCTGTCGCTCGCCCCTTCTTCGTATTAAAAATTAAAAATTAATCGTTTCCCATTGAGATCCTAAAATAAGGGAAATTAAGTCATAAAGGACTCGGTAAAGGTCCTTAGCGATCAATTGGAATATCCAATAAATCTTCCGAAGCTTCTATTTCTCTGATGCCTCGGTTATTTTACAATCGCATTAAAGAGACTTCGGTTCGTCGAAAGCGCTTCGCGATGTCTAATTTCTTTGATTCAATCTCATTTTATACTTCTTTGGGAAATAGCAAATAGCCAGCCAGGCTAATTAAAGTCCTCAAAGCGGACCCAGGAATTCACGCATACGAGGATAAAATGCCAAGTGGAGGTGAGCTACTTTAAGACTAGACCGTGTTCATAAAGCATTGGTAGCGGCACGTGCTCTTACACGATATTCTTCATTCGTTCCGACTTATAAACAACGAAGTAACGAAAGTCTGAGCTCCCCGCGGCTTCCCCGTACAAGTTATGCCCGATAGAAATTACCGCGTAAACTACGGAGCACTAAATATTTTACAGTGAAATTTCCAGTTCGTCGCTCGAGTGTATCTCCATTACAGTCAATTTACTGCCCCGAGCGCTCTTTTTACCTTAAATTAAAGAGGATTTTTTTAAAGGCTCGGACAAATTAATTACCAATACGAGTTGACGATCACTGACGATAACCTTTTTCTTTATGTGCTTGCATAGACAATCATTTATAACAGCCCCCCATCAATTTTTTCAATACAATAAATACCTCGGGCAATTTTTCAATATTTACACGTAAATTAATTTTTATTATCATTTTACCTGCAGCAGCTCTTAAAGTTTTATTTGGCAATCTACTTTATCACAATACAGCCAGACTAGACTTTTCATAACAACTTCCTTAAACGTCATTTATTTTTCATAAATATTTTTGTATCTTATTATTCCTTATCACTTGTGCCTGACAATTAATTAGTCAAGAACTCATCTTATTGAATCCCCCTACTGCATCCCTCGCGCTAAATGTTGTTATATCCGAGAAATATGAAATTTTAATGGCTAAACTACATTAGAGAATACGTCGTTTTACACCACGACTCGCCCTTAAATTCTATCTTCTAAATGATTTAGATCAATTTACATATTCATATTTAAAAATTCCCGTAAAAAAAACACATACACACATACTACAATTATACTAATGTTCAATTGTTCTATTTCATTATTTTTTTTAATTTTTCCTTTCTTATAACTATTTACATACTTAACGATCTATTTCATATGAAAAAAAGGCACATTATGATTACGACGATCATCATGAATAGCAGAATCACGATCATCGACGTTTGCAAAATATCAGAATTTATTTATTATGATATTGTAATATTATTTAACCATCTAAAGTCGTAAGCGATGAAAATTTAAAGCAGCCGTAGATAAATTTTATGAGAATTTGTACTGCCATTTATTACAAAACTTTATAATGTTGATAAAAAAAAAAAAAAGTGTCCCTTTCCGTACCGGACTATGGTAATAAGAGGTATTCTTTTATTTTCATTCTTATTTTATAAATGTTTCGACTTTTAAAAAAAAAATGTACCAATAAAGGATCGGACATAATCTATGAAGTTTTATCTTGTTTTCACGGGGATTAAGATGAAAAATCTCGAAGATTATAACGAGTATTAGTGCACAGAACATTTAATGAGATTATCCATAAGAGGTGAGGATGCTATTGTCAACTTATAACGCGACGTAGTGCGGATTTTTATTACACATACGTAGCGTTATTTTGTAAAAACTAATTTTTTTATTAGCCCTTAATATGTATCTAGCGAACGTAGATAAGCCATAAAATTTTATTATATTTTATACAGCTGAATTTTATTATTAAAATAACTAAATATATTTGCATTTTAAAAAATAAATTTAAACTCACGCGTCTAATATCCCCAGAATGTCTTTTCGTTTTTTTTTTTTATAACCTTAAATTCATTTATAGTCATCATTTATAAGCATCATCATAAAATATTACCTATGAATATGATTTTCATTTAAATAAGATATATCTTGTAATTATAACTATTATATATATATATATGTATATGGCTATAATACAATATTGTACGTTTATGATTCTGCTTCAAGTACTCTAGTCAACATGATTAATCAAAGTAATGAAATACTAAAATTTCATTAGGATTGCGTTCTATACTTGAAACCGAAGCAAATGTAAAATTCATTTCGAAAGGAAACAAAACATAGCATATTTCAGAAACGTTATTACAACTTTATTGGTTAATTTATTGGTAAATTCAATGAAAATGAAAATTAGTCAAGTCTCGCCAATACCAATTTATTTCTTTATTTAGTAGAAAAACTGTCCTTACATTTTTTTTTTTTTTTTTTTTTTTTTTTTTTTTAAAGTAAAAATATTGTGCATAATAAGTATAGAAAGCCATTACATTTTTCATTTCATCATTCTGATACATTGATCAATCACATTACGAATTCTATTCTACGATTTGCGTTATAGTGCAATATGTTGTATTATATATATATATATATATTAACGTAGAATAATTTTTATATCTCGTACCAATGTAACCGAATAATATAAAATAATATGTTATTCAATAATTTGCAAATTCTTTAGTCCAGGTAATTTAAATCTTTAAATGTATTTTTACAAATAACAATAACCGAGAATATTTATTCATAATGGAATCATAAATTTTATATGTTATACAATATTCTATCCCGTAATTTTATTTTAATGTTATCTGATATATTACAGTAGGAGAATGTTTTTTCATTTGAATAACTGATATACTACCATTAGCTAACGATATATATATATATAAATAATAAAAAAACCGATATGGTCAAGTTAATTCATTTTCCAGTAATAATTACAAATTATCTCCTACGGATTAAAATTATTATATTTGATAAATATTTTCGTAAAATAAATAATTTTTTGAATATTATAAAATTTCATTATTATGATGCATTTAATACTTCATTTACAGTATAAAATTTCATATAAATTTGGCGCGTTCATCAACGAAATACAATTCTTTATACATTTTTTTCTGTAATAAGAGCATCAATTTTAATTTAATCGATAAATTATAATCGTTTTATTTTAAAGTTCTAATATCCTCTTGAATAATAATAATTCATCTATTACGTAATAGGCCGTAATAGTTTTGTATTACATGCCATATACATTGAATACAAGAATTGATGGAATATTGCAATTAATTGAACTACTCTATTCTTCAAACGAATAATAAACAATAGGCTCTTTTCGTTGTGCACATAAATTATTAATAAATATATAAGAATCCGTTGCTGTAGAAATACGTATTGAAAACGAATGGATGATTAATATTATGAATTATATTGTAAATGAATATCGAAATTAAATAAAAAAAGTAAAGCCACTTTCGTATTTAGGAAATAAAATTCTGAAGGCGATCAGGGTTCACAATTAAAGTCATAATATTTATAATCTGTTTTCTGAAAATGTTTCGTCAGCTCGGCCCGCTGAAACTCAGTGGGGAATACGAACTTATTTATCAGGGATTAAAGGTTTAAGGGGTCCGGAGAAAAATAGTCGGGAATAAATGTGAAAATCAAATGTTTGTATAAGCAAGTGGAGAAAGCTACGAAACTGACGACGATTAACCGTAATTATCACGCGCAATTAACGGCCCCGAATGCTCTGGCTTATTTTATTGTACCGCGGTAGCGCGGCCCACGCAAAACTTTGCTCGTTATAAATGATTGCAACGAACACCATGGAACATGGATGCTGGACAACCGCTGATGCGAAATTTGCGAAGCGATTTTTCAACTCTACTTGCTCGCCGAGCCCTCTGACCCCCCCTCCCTTCGCAACCGTGCAATAAATTACATATTATACGCTCCCGCGAGATGCTGAATTTCTTTATTTACAAGTTAAACAATTTGAACGGAGAGTAAAATTAAAATGAAAAGTAAAAGTCAAGTTAACTCGAGACGTTTTCTAAAGCGCTGAAACATTCGTTTCTCGTTATCCGTTTACGTCGCCGATATTTCACTCAGACTTAATCATATTGCATTTCATAGTGCAAAATTTCATTGTACCCTAAGCGAGCCTTGGAATTAAATGTTAATTCGCAAAAATTCTATCCTCGATTATCCTATTTTTCGATTCTTTCCCTTACAGCTCCAGAAATTCTATTTCCGAAAGAATATCATCAATAAATTCGCCGAGGGTAGCAATTTATCTATATCAATTTCTATTCTACTTTTAGAAAAGTTTAATACTGAAAAAAAAAAATTTAACAGTCTATAAAATATGACGTATTAATTACAATTATTATTACGGATTTATTGCCGTTATTTATGCATAATACGTTCAAGTTTAAGGAAATATCGTAGCCGTATTCTTTGAGTAAACAATAGTTTACTTTATATTATAACTAATTCGTTGTAAGTACTTGAAAATACATTCTCGATCGACTGATGTTCTTCCTTAACACAGGCATCCGTATATCATTTTAACAACAATTTTTTGTTGCGCCTGTAATTACACTGGATTTTTACGTAACGATTGAGCAAATATTTGAACCTTATATAATATAAACGAATTAGAGTCGTAAAAATTCTACAGATCCTTTTATTAATTATCTATTAAATATATTAATCGTTGTAAGGTTTAAATCCTCTTTGTAAACAATTTTTTTATTAATATTAATATCATAGGAAACATATCATTTACAAATAAATTTTCATAATTATTTGGAATTATATTTTGGAGGATTAAATAAAAGAAGATTAAACAAAAGATTATGTAAAATAAAATTCATCGTTAATTTATCTATTAGCTAAGACAAAGTAAATGTATTTACAAAATCATTCATAAATAAATCGGTTTATACATTTATTATCTACATGCTCGTTTTTATTCTCATTCCTCCTTTACTGTGCCTTCGTAAACATTTATCAAATCCGTGATGATCTAAAAATTAAAATAAAATGAATTAAAAACTCGAAATATTGCATTAAATTCATTATTCATAGGTTATTGTCACTACGCTTGATAATAATCGCGAACGTTTTATTCTAATGTTAATCATAATACGATATCGTTAATAATGAATGATTATTAAGTTCTGGAATGTAAGTCATAATAAAGTCAGTGATGAACAATATATAACCTCAAATATTTAGAAATTGTATATTGTATGTAGTGAAATTAAAAATTTTTGTTATTAACATATGACAATTATAAATATGTTTCACAAAAAAGTTTTCCATAATAAATTACCTTCGATAGCTTTTGATGTTTTCATTGCTTGTGCAATAAAGTAATAAAAGTAGACTAAACCCAATCGTGCGAAAAAGTATCGCTAAGCATAAAAACAATACAAAGCAATACTTGAAAGCTTAGACTGGTTTTCTTTTTCTTCTTCTTCTTCTTCTTCTTATTTCTAACTACCAGTAGTCCAGTTTAATTATTATTTGGATAACTTACCCTTCACTTATATCAATTAAACGACGTAATTTACGTAAATGTAATTTAACGTGTAACGCCATAATGGTATTTAATGACAGAAATTTGCGCGAGGCCTGTAGGAAAGGGCATTGAGTTCTTAGAAAATAATGCAATTATTTTTGGCAGAAGAATAGAGGGACGGACGCCAAGGCAGAATTAGATGGAATGGCTGAATAATAACGAAAGCGAATAATAGTAAAAAATAAATGAGATGCAATAAGATAATAAGAAAAAGTGAGGAAGGGCGGGCGAGGGGGGGTGGGAGTATGGGCAAGAGAGAGAGAGGGATGAAGATAGCGTGGGGTAAGACTAATCGTCGTCGGCAAAGTTGTAAGAATAATAATAATAAGAAGAAGAAGGAGGAGGAGTAGTAATAATAATAACAATAACAATACTATTGTCATATATATCGCGTGACCGAATGGTTTTTTTTAACCGGTGAGACAAATCGGCGCGCGATCCCTACGAAATTCGCGATTATCGCGTGCGCGCCTGTAATATACAAGAAGTAAATACGTGCATGCCGCGTAATTTGCCCTTCGAACCAATGATAGCCTCCGCAATCGGCTAATACGCCGGTATTATGGGTACGGTGGGCGGTAACGGTGGAGGGGTCGTGGGGTCGTGGGGGTGTGGGGCGGAGGCGGGGGTGGTGGGTAGACGCGAACACGGGCGACAATTGCCGAGGTTAGTTTCCGGGGTCCGCATTCTGGTGCACATAATGAAAGAAAAATACATAATTTATAAAAAGGAAGGCGGTGTTTTTTGTTTTTTTTTATTGGACAGCTTATGATTTACAGCGGTCAGGGGTGGGCGGGGTGGGGTGGGGAGGAGTGTTAAATATAATTAAATATCGTATGAACTAGAGTTGGTAGATTGTTATCCTGAGCGGTCGAGCCGCCGGTGTTGTCAGTAGTCGCCGCCCTCGTCCGAGGATTCCCCGTCGGATGAGTAGGACTCGGAGGAGCCGCTGTCGTAGCCGTCCGCGTCCCCGGACGAGTAGGACTCGCTATAGCCCTCGGTGTCGCCCTCGTTGTAGCTCGACGTGTCGCCGCCGTCGTCCCCGGAGTAGTACTCGCTATCGCCGCCATCGCTGTATCCGGTTAGGTCGCCGCCGCCGTCGTCTACATAGTGGGTTTCGACATCGGTACCTGCGGCAACCACAATGTTCACGTACATTTCTTAGACTCGCTCGCAAGGGCTGGCTGGCTGGTGTGTGTGTGTGTGTGTGTGTGTGTCACAGAGCGAGACAACGAGTGCGCGTTAAGTACTGAGCGAGCGAGAGAGAGAGAGAGAGAGAGAGAGAGAGAGAGAGAGAGAGAGAGAGAGAGAGAGAGAGAGAGACCTGATGAAAGGACGATAGAAAGTCGTTAGCGTACCGGCCCCTTCGTGATCGTTGCTGTGCTTGCGCTTCGCCGAGGCCGATTTGCCCTCGTGCTTCTCGTCCTCCTTGCCGGAAGCCTTGCCGAAGGCCTCGTGCTCCTCGAACCCGTAACGGTCCCCGAGCTTTTTGTGGAAGGTGTCAAGGGTCTTGTAGCCATGGTCCCCCTTGCTAAAGCTCTTCTTCAAGTAGCCCTTCTCCCCGTCGGCGTCGCTCCCGTACGCTTTGTAAAAGCCACCCTCGTTTGATTTACCTGCTCACACAGACACAACAACAGAATACAAGAGTGTATAAGTGCGTAGCGACCACTTGTTTCCCCAATAACATGGGACGAGCCAATCATCCCCTCTCGATCCCCTGACCGAGGAACGAAGCCAGGTAATGGAGGGCAGCGTTTAATGAAGGACCGTGATTAGGGGTTATTGGGGTTATTGGGGTTGGAGTTGGGGTTATTGGGGTAGGGCAGGGGTAGGTTGGACGAGAAAGATGTATTAGGGCCTGCCTGAAACGCACCGGACGTGTTCTTGACGTGCTTGCTGTCGTGGGCTGCCCTCTTGGGCTCGTTGCTAGAGGACAGGAGGTCACTGACCTCCGTGGCGATGCGCAGGGGCGCCGATTGCCTGACATGCCGGCTAAGCGAGTCGACCGTCACCACGTCGGCAGCCGCGGCCGCGTACTCCGGGTAGGAGTAGCCGGGTGGGCCCGGTCTAGCCAATGCCGTTCGCGTGTCCTCGAGGAGGATCAGCGCGATCAGGAGGAAGACAGCCGAGCCCGTCATCGCTCTAGCAGGTGGACTCATTGGCGCGCTGAGGGAGCCCTATCCTCATACGAACGCTACGACGACGAGTTTACGGCGCGTATATTCACCGAGTGAAACCCACGGCCACGGGGGCTTTTATACCTTCCTGCGGTTTCGTACAATTTTATCCCACCAGCGGTCTTTCCTCGGCAGGCGCGCCCTCCCCCGCCCCAAACTTTTCACAACTTATTCATTAAACCAATCTCATTAAAAGTATGGTACGCGATGGGATTATGAAAGGCCGGGGTTGGGCCTGGCGTTTTCAAAAGATCCGCGCACCAGGTACCAGGTACACGCTGCCGACGCAACGGCAAGGATACCGGATTCGTCGTGGCGAGTGCGGCAAACCCGAAGTCGATTGCGTCGCCAAACCCGGAGATGTGCCAATAATAATAGGCTTTCACCGGGCTCTAACGGACAGCCGGCCTTCGGACACCCGTACACGGACCCGAGTTAATACCCCTGCGCATCCACTCCGAGGTTCTAAGCTTCTACGAGAGGAAGCTGCCTCCAGCCCCCCCCCCCTCCCGTTTTACAAAGCGATAGCAAAACTCTGTCACGTGCGCGCGTACTCCCTCGTTATGCCGCGCGGTCCTCTGCCCTCTACTCTTAGACAGAGCCAACGCATACAGACAGACAGACGGAAAGACAGACAGACAGAGAGAGAGAGAGAGAGAGAGAGAGCGCAGGACAAAAAGACCTTTCGTAACGGGGAAACGCCCAGTCGGCCTATTGGGGGGAGGGGAAAAAAAAAAAGAAGAAAGAAAAAAAAAAGAAGCGGAGAAAAAAATTGTTCCGCCGTGTCGATGATTCGGTGGATTTGAACGATACCGATTCGGACATCGAGGCAGACAACTACTACTCTACGTGTCTACTTTCTATCCGCGAGCTCGAGAAGCGAGACGAAAATTAGCCACAGACGGTGAAGGAAGGAAGGGAAAAAAAAAGAAAAAGAAAAAGAAAAAGAAAAAGAAAAAAGACAAAGCCACGCTAACGACACGAGGAGCGAGGGACTTTGTTTTATTTATTTATTTATTTATTTATTTATTATTATTATTTCTTTTTTTTTTTTTTTTTAATTTTTTTTGACCCGACGGCTCGTAAACTAGCTCGCATTAGCTCTTTTGCGACGGTCTTATTTACGGGCTCACCGCAATTGATAATAATATCCCCGATAACGTAAAACTTTGAGGATTATTACGTGATAGGCCGCTCGCGACCGTTACCGCGATTTCGTAAGACTTTCTTCCTGGGGATCCCGCGCGCCATACCTCACAACGATACCCGGCCGTAATTTTCAAAAACAAAACAAAAAAACAAAAGATAAGTAAAAGAAGAAGAAGAAGGAGGGGGAGGAAAAACGGCTGTACCCGGTAATTGCTTTGCGATCGATGCCAACTGATTTCGGAACGCCCGTGCCTCCGCCCCAATAACCCCAATAACCCCAATAACCCCAATAACCAAGCTAGTCTTTATTTACTTGGAGTGAGTCCCCAGTGGAGACTGACAGATTCAATTGTCATTTTTCTCTACGGCCCACGGCTCTGACGTCTAATTCGAAAAATAATCTTGGCTAAGCGATACGATCCTACGAGGACGTATCCAATTAGCGCTCGTCGAAGCGCCCCGCGAGAATGAAATTCGGCGAGGCGAGGGGGCAAGAAGGGCAAGGGGACGAGTCACGGCTAATAAAGACCGAGATGGACATAATTCACGGATGGGCCGCCGATGTCCCAGGCTCCCAACGTCCGCCCTCCCCCCCCCTCCACGACTTGTACGTCACGGCAAGCTGCTACGGGATCGCCCAGTTTTTCCATCCGCGGAAGCGGCGGATTACCCCCTCACTCCCTCGACCTCCTGCCCCTTACCCCCATTGATCCGACGATCGACGAACTGTTGTTACGCTCTGGCGCGACACAAGAGGAAATAAGAAGGTTGTATCCCCAATAACCTGGCCAGCGTTTTCTTCGAGGATAGTACACGATTTTCAACCTTTCCGAGGACATTTTTTACGACCGCTTATAAGACGGCCCCCCCCCCCCCCCTTCCGCTAATCCCTAACCGCGAGCACTTGTATCACTTTTCACGGAGGCTTTCGTACCCTCTAGGCTCTGCTGTGGGTACGTGTACCCGTGCTCGTTTTCATTTTCATGCATCCCCTAAGACTGCCCAAAAGCCGACGGACGCTCCTTACACTCGGATGCCTCGGAGATTCCCCGGGAGATGGTGAGAGGAATCGTCCTCGACCCGCTGGCCGACGTGGAGGATTTTCGTCTCGGGAAATATGACATCGCGCCGTACGTACGGCCAATTTAAAGATTCGCCCGAACCGAATCGACCGGACGGACGGATTGAATTATTACGATTCGTGGGACGAAAGGCCGGTGGGGGGGAGAGAGAAGCGGCCCGCGTCGAATCCCGACGACTTATTCAAAAATTACCATTCCCAGGATACACCATTTATTCTTTTGCCGCAGCATATCGCAATTCGGCAGGGCATCGGCTTAACGCCCAGATGAATACTACGGATAAAGATTGCCCGAATAAATCTCCGGCTCTTTTTATTTATGCCTCGATGCGACCTCGGCCCTAACCGTATCATCGTTGGTCGGGATGTTTGGACGCGTGGACCGGTGAAGGGCAGCGGGCTGGACAGAGGCTCCGCACTCGCTCGACTTCATTCGCCTACCTAATCTGCCTATGACGCCTATGACGCCTATGACGCCTACTATGATCCTCGATCATCGCTTCAACGCTTCCTTCTCTAGCAAAGAAATGCTTTACGTTTTTAATTGCCTCGACCCTTGTTCCCTTCGTTTACCTTCGTTCTCGCAAGCTCACGCGCTTTCATTTGAAAAAGTATCATCTATCCATACGTCCTTCCTTGTCTAACGATCGCATAGTCAACGCTACGCTCGTCGTGCGTAAGTGCCGAAAGCATAAATAAATAATACGTACTAAATAAATTGCCGTGGATTTATTATTCGAGTCCTGTGCTCTGTGTACCTGTCCATAATCAAAAGGTTAACTGCTATATAAGATGGCCAGAGGCGCGTATGGAGTGTACGTGAAACCTTCTGTGGGCATAGAGGTGAGAACCGAAATCGGGTAATGTAGAAATAAAAGGCTTTATACGAATTTAAAAGGAAGTTGCCTTCCGTACCGACGGCCGCTCAACGTTCCCTTCTCCTCAACTCGATTGACGGGACGTGCACCGACCGACAATTAACATCATCGACAGCAGCGCCTGTCACACGTGACTGCTATTCCGTCACGTGGCCAATAAATACGTCGTGACCATAAAATTCCAACGCCTATTTCCATTAAATGTACAATTTCTGTAAATTAATATTTGATTATGAAAACCTGAGGTGCTTCGAGCCCACTTGTCTATTAAATTATCAAGTACTATTCTAAATACTTTTATTTAAAACAGCACTCGGCCAATGGTAATATATTTATC
This sequence comes from Ceratosolen fusciceps, assembly GCA_018883505.1. NCBI lineage: Eukaryota > Metazoa > Arthropoda > Insecta > Hymenoptera > Agaonidae > Ceratosolen > Ceratosolen fusciceps. The sequence continues at coordinate 4,343,246 of RCIC01000016.1, forward strand.
TGGATCAATGCGCATGGATCACTTCACTCGTACGGTTATACTTAAAACCGCTTCGTTGTCGTTGTCGTTGTAATTTCGTTGTTGCAATAAAAATTTATTACTGATACATGGCAATCGGGAATCGACAAATTTTTAATTCTCTTAAAAAAAAAAAAACGAATGAGATATCGCCGGTATCGTTAGATATTTTATATTACCCTTAGCAACGCTCGTCGATCAAGTGTATTTTCGTTCGACAATATGAGTTTTATAGTGAAATGGCATTTTAATAATAACGTTGAAACGGAAAGGGCGCTTAAGAATATCGTGGATCCGCCATGCAAGGAAGTAATGTATGGTACAGCTAGGGGATCGTGGGGCCATCGGATCCTCCTAGGACATGTTGTTTCATATTAATGCCAGCCGGTACGGCCGGACGATAATGCCCCTTATGGGGCCTTAAGGGGGTAATTGGCAATGAATGCTCGAGGTCTCCCGTAAGAGAGGGAATAAATCGCGAATAATACGGGACTCCGCGGAAAGGGAGAATATCCGCGGGAAGCGGTGTAATGTCAATAAAGAATTTGCAATTCTAGAGAGCGAGGAGGATTGGATTGTAAAAGACCGGTGAGAGCCAAGAAGAAGGCCTTACCTACCCGAGGGCAATTTTATAGCTCTTGCAGCGCCGAAAACACTAAAAACGCAGTAGCAGCAGCAGCAGCAGCAGCAGCCTAAGCCTATCTCGGCAGAGTCACGCGCGTCCTACGCGTAATGCACTTACGTTACCGCGGAACAACATTATTTAGCTTAGCTCCTCGCCTCCTCTCTTACGCAGCCTTCCTTGTATTTTAAATCGCAGTACCACGGGAGGCGCAAGTACCGCATCGGACTCTTACACCTTAAGCTCGCTCCCATGCGTATGGGCGCCATAAAAAAAAAAAAAATAAATAAATATCGATGCCTTCTATCGATGCATAAAGGCAAAGGCAAAGGCAAAGGGAAGGGCAAAGGGAAAGGGAAAGGGAAAGAAACGCTAAAATAGCGCGGCTCTGCCTTAAGCTTTACATGTTTCTTCTTGGTTCCCATGATCATCGAGGCAACGGTAACAGTGTACTCTAGGTAACGATCACGATAACGAGAGGATTTTGACTTTGGAGCCGAATGGATGGTGCGGTTGACGGGTATGGACAAGCCAGCAGCAGCTGTAGCCGTAATATAATGTTGACATTTCTACGTTGTAATGCCACGGGAGGATTGTTGCCGTATTGATTATTGTTATTGTTGTTATCGCTATCGGGACTCTGGTGAAATCTCTATGCGCTATTTTTCGTTGTACGTTCGAGGCGTACGTACGTACGTACGTACGGGGCGTAGGGGATTACCTACGGTGGCGTATGAAGCGGGGTAAGGGAAGGGGGTGGAGAGAGAGAGAGAGAGAGAGAGAGAGAGAGCGAAGCTCATAAAAGTCGCGAACGTGTAAGAACGAGAGCCTGGCGCATGCCAACAATAGGGAACGGATCAGTGCTGCCACTCTCCTTCCTGGCTGGATGACTGGATGGGCTCTCCAAGGTTGAGCCGAAGCTAAGGCCAAGCCAGAGGACGAGAGAGAGAGAGAGAGAGAGAGAGTGAGGGGTCGAACGAATTCCCGGGGATCGAGGCTCGACCTTGCGGGTCAGTCGGGGGTACCGAGTCGTCGTACGAATTCGAGGAAGCCCGAGTCAGGCCCCAGCCCCGAGAGCTCGATCCCCGGCGCCCCGGAAGACCTAGCAGAAGACGCGTAGTCGGCCAATAGGCTGACCGGGGTGGCCACCGGGGTTCCTTGGCCAAAGCCGACCGTTAAGCCGCCCCCGCGCTAACCCGCAAAGACGTACCACGAGGAGGCGCGTGTTCGTCGTCGACATCGTGTTCCCCCCGGTATCGTGATCCGACGCAGCATCTTGGTTCGCGTCCTGCTCCGACGCCTCCGCACCGCTCGGACTACTCGCTCACGCGCTCAGAACCGCCCATCGAGAATACCAGCGGCGCCCGACACGCAACGTATATCCATGCACGGCTCGACGCGTGCGCGCCTCTCCGTGTACCTCCGTATCGAAATCGAGGAGATCGTAAAGGAGTCGCGCCGACCGCCCCGGGAAACCCTCGCCCGCACCTCAGCCTAAACGATCGGGGAAGGCCCGTGGGCGCGCGGGTCAGGGTATGCTTGCTGGTTACGCGCTACGTTCCCACGGCAATGAGGGCCCGCAGATTTCACTGAGAGCTACGATCCACGAGTCTGATTACGCGGATCTCCCGTAGACGGCCCTCTGTTCCTGGCTGGCAAGGGATTGGCGATCGGGCCGAGGTATGCCGACGACCGCGACTGACACTCAGGACTCCCGAGCGAATTGAGGTTAGACTTGTTATTTGAGATGCAATGATGCCGGCATTGCGCCTTCCCCTTGGGCCACTTGCTTTATTATGGATCCTTAAACGCTTTCAGCAGCGACGTGAGACAATTGCCTTGAATTATCGATCACTCGGGGCCCTGTATTTTCAACTTATTAAGAAAATATAAAGGAAGAGGACGGGCCAGCAGGGAGCCAAAGCCCCGTTGACATGTCGATTTATAAACACTGACGCAAAAGCTTGTACTTGCCAGGTAATCAGCCCCGCTTTTGATAATAGACCGTTCCAGACGACGACGACGACGACGTCGAAGTCGATGTATTTCGAAGCAAGGAAACTTATCTAACGTTTATTAAGTTAACTAATGAAAATATGTTCTATCCCTGTTGATAGTATGTATGCCCTGCAAATGCAAACTGCCTGTCAAGGTGAAGGTGACGGGGAACCTCAGCCTGATCCTTCTGTACAAAACCCGGAACCTGCTCACGCCGTCACACAAGACTGCAGCACTTTCGACATTGTCAAGGCTACACAGGTAGCCTCTAACAGTCTCATAAATATCCTCTTATCTAACTGTTTCTTTACCAACTATAAAATTCTCTTTACAGTATGGAGCACTAGACAGAGTTACAGAGCTGGTAGAAGCAGGTGCGGATGTTAACCAACCGGATGCAGAAGTAGTTACTTTATTACACTGGGCTGCAATAAATAATAGAAAAGAAATTGTTAAATATTTAATTGCAAAAGGAGCTGTGGTTGATGCCATTGGTGGAGAATTGGCATCGACGCCCCTGCACTGGGCAACAAGGTTTTTTTATTATCTCCTTTATGCTAGAATGTTTTTATCTTATTACCGTACCTAATGATTTTAAATTAATTTCAGACAAGGTCACTTGGCAACCGTTGTTATTTTAATGAGAGCTGGAGCTAATCCTACATTACGGGATTGCGAGGGATCGTCGTGTATACATTTAGCAGCTCAATTTGGACACACAGCTGTAGTTGCCTACCTAGTAGCGAAGGGCGTCAATCCTAGTATGCAAGACAGAAGTGCGATGACCCCATTAATGTGGAGTGCTTACAAAATTAACAGGTAAATGGGAAAAAGCTTTTTAAACATCACTCATTAGGAAAAAATAAAATACTTTCGGAGCGTATATATTATTACTAAACAACAATGCGGTATTAAATTTATTTCATACTTTATGCCCAACGTCAATTTTTCTCGCGCGGGAAGCAATCATCGTTAAATCAAGTCATCAATCAAGTTCTTAACAAATGAATGTAAAAATTAAGTGCAACCATTTTTTTTTTAAGCTTCGCATATTTTCACAGTCTAGATCCAACACGACTGCTCCTTACATTGGGAGCCTCCCATAGCTTAACGGATAACTTGTATGGGAATACTGCTTTACATTGGGCCATTATAGCAAAGAATGATACAGCTATCAGAACCCTGGTTCATTACGGAGCCTCGTTGGATGTTCCTAATTTTAAAAATGAAACCCCCATGATGTTGTTAGGCCCTCATATTGGAGCAGCGTGGTTAGGGCATAAATTTAGTCATGAAATAAGACAGAAGCAAGGCAGAACAAAAGTTTGGTGTCGAGACAAGGTACGATTCACATAAATATTTCTTATCAATTACAATTCAACTATAAACATTCAATTGTGTAATTTTCCATTAGAGAATAAGATGGTACTGCATGATAAGCACACCTTTTATAATATTTTATGCTATTGGGATGATATTTCAAAGTGACCTAGATTACTTGATAAAATTGGTTGCCTTTTTTGCTCTCTACATTGTAATTCACACCGCAAGTAATTACATTTACGACGAAAGACTTTATTTTGTTCTGCCAATGTCAATTTATTTAGCCACTAAGGTACGTTATCAAATTATAAATCCAATAAAATTTCGGCTCTCAGCTTATATTTATATTACGTTCTTAATAAAAAATCAGATGATATCTACATTCACTTTCAATGTGTAGAGTCGCCCACGCGACACTATGCATAATTAAAATAATAATAAACTTTATAAATGTTGAATAATATTCTGCTTTATCAGATGTGGATATATGTGACGTGGATATTTTGGCTCGGAATACACGCAGCTTGGTACCTTTGGCTTTTAATAGTTGGTGGTTCAGTTCCTCTTTGGATATGCTTTTTACAGTCTTGGCGCGGTGATCCGGGTGTAATTAAGGCCTCTCACGAGGATAAACTCAATGTGAGACATTAGTAATCATTGTAGAATATAAAATCAATACGTTATACGATACGTTCTTAATACGATACGTTTTCTTTCAGTGTATAATAGAATTAGCGGAAAATGGTGGCTTTGAGCCTCAGTTGTTTTGTCACACGTGTCTAGTACGAAAGCCAATACGTTCAAAACATTGTTCGATTTGCGACACATGCGTGGCTCGATACGATCATCATTGCCCGTGGGTAAACAATTGTATCGGTTAGTTCTAACAGCCGCTCGTCGCCTTATAAACCTCGTCATTTCGACTACATTCTCACGTATAAAATTCAACGGCTTTCAGGTGCTCGCAATCACAAATACTTTCTCGGATTCTTAACGTCCCTTCTTGCACTTTGTATTGTAATATTAATTGCCATTGTTCAGTATTGGCAATTCGAATGCTGGACAAATCTGACGGATAGTCATACCGCTGACAATTACTTGGTAGCTGCAGCGACCTGTGACGCATGGATCATGTGGATAACAACGAATACCGCTCTGCATTTATTTTGGGTCGGTACGCTCCTCACCTGCCAATGCTATCAGGTAAGCATTTCGTACGACGATTAACACGATGATCATTGATTAATCGATCATCACTCGTGCGTCGATATCAATAATTCCATCAAGTTATTATTATTGTTATACAATATTTTAGATTGTTATACTGGGCATGACGACGAACGAACGTATAAATGCTGGCCGTTATAAGCACTTTAGTAAAGGGAACCCATTCCATAGAGGCGCCTTACAAAATGCAGCTGATTTTTGTGATTGTAGTTTATGCGGTTTGAAAGCCAAACCTAGTACTGACTGGTTGCACAGTTATGATTTAAAGCAAAGTGTCGAAAAGTTGCCTTTACTCTTGCAAAAAGACAATTATCAGTATGTCTAATTTGTTATAAAAAAAAAAAAGAAAGAAAGAAAGAAGAAAAAAATATAGCGCCAAAGTTGCGATTCTAGTGATTCATTTTGCTGGCAAGAACATAGAAAGCTTAAAACCAAAATATTTAAAAGTAAGTGTACCTTGGATAACAAGAATGGAGATCGACAGTCTCATAAATCTAGTCATCGAATCCTGACATGAAAAAACAGAGAGTACATTGCAGAAAATAAAAACCTTCGTCTCTGCTACAAAAGTGATTATTATAACATTTCGTGCCATCACAGAACATTGCAACATTACGATATATACTTTACGATTTTTGTAATATGTTAATCATCTTGTATATACATAAACAAACAAACAAACAAACAAACAAAAAGGAAAACTTAGCCCTTTTAAGCAGAAATTTAACAACCTTCAATTCAGAAAACTCACATTTTCTAATTCATTTCGTAACGTACGATTATTATTATTTTTCCTAAAATTCTAATCTAATAATCTTTCGTTTGCTTTAAATATATATATATATATACATAAAAAAATAAAAAAAAAAACAAATAGATAAGCCCTCGTATTGCCTCTAAAATTATATTATGCTTCAAAGGGTTAATCAATTGTCTGTAGTTTTATAGGGTAGATACAATAATATACGACTGAATTAATGATAACGCTAGATGATGACCTATGACATGTATTATATCTGTAAACAAAATTTTGTTATGCTTAGAAAATGATTAATCAATTTTTGATATGAAACTAATGTGTTAATCAGTTTTCATAATTATAATGAAATTAAACAATTGTTTGCTATTAATTTAAGACTTGTGAATATTCAATATTTATTTTATAGTAAATAATAAAATAGAAAAATTATTGACTTGATCATTCGCTGTTGCATCTATCCTATATCATTACTAGCATTATTATTACTACTACTACTACTACCACTACCACTACTACTACTACTACTACTACTACTACTACTACTACTACTACTACTACTACTACTACTACTACTATTATTTTTATTATTATTACTATTATTATTATCATTAAATTAATCATCTCTATTAAGTTTAAATGTAAAAAAGTTTTCCGTATTTTAAGGACTAAGTTTAATGTATATGTAAATTAAAATGAAATTCGAAAGAACTAAGGAATTCTATAAAAGATTTAGTGGTTTATCGATTTCGAAATTTTATACGCATTAAGTTTTTAAAAATTTTTAAGAAATAACATTGTAATTTTAACGACAAGAGAATTTTTTTAATAAATTTATTTCTGTATACTATTAATATCTGTACAACGACATGAAGAGGTACTCGAGTATTTAGTTGTTTATTTTTTTTTTTTTTATCTTTTTATATAGATGTATGAATTACGTCGATGAATCGGAAAACAAAAGGAAATGATTTCGATTACGACTAGGAAGATAATATATTTTGCTGCATTATTTCGAACAAATAATTGATAGATCTTATAAAGATTAAGAAAACGAACATTCCAATGTTGCGATTAGGAGTCTTGCATTTTAGCAATAATACATATTCTCGTAATTCTACTTTCTAAGTGTTTTTAAGAAAATGTAAAGTTTCAAGTACGATTTTTTTTTTTTTTTTTTTTTTTTTTTACCACTTTATCAATATATATTTGCAATAGTAATTTCATGACAATATACAAACAAGCATTATAAATAAATCTCATTTCCCAACTGATATAAAACAGCAAGTCTTACGTCTATCAGATGATTGAATAAGTCTTTTACTTTTTTTTTTTTTTTTTTTTTTATTAATACAATTGTATTAAAATGAATTGGATGCATGACATTTGGTATTTATTCTTTTTTTTTCTCCTTTTTTTTTAATGAACCCTGTCGAATGATCAAGTTTTGCTATCAACTGTGATTTTCGAAAGATTAATAGTTAAGAGTTTACTTGACTATTAGCACAAAAAAATATTGCTTTATATTAATTATACTAATACTCATAATTAGTTTTAGTAAGATTTTATCAAAGCAAAAGTAAAGATATTGATTGACGTTGATAAATTTAGAAACTCGTACTATTATTTTATAGTCTACATTTGAATCCTTACGTATCGTAAATAATTAATATTGTTTTGTGGCCTCTATAAAATTTAGATAAATTTATGCTTTAAGTACAGACTGTTGAAAATTTTCTATTACAGCCAGTCAATTAATTACCATAATATTGTCACTATTTGGATGAAAATTCGATGACCAATGTATTATTTCGATTTTATGTATAAACGAATTTTTACTATGTATTCGATTATTTTGCTGAAACCTTATTCAGCTAATATATAAAATATTTGTTCAAATTAAATGTATTTTATTTTCTTTACTACTTACCATTTTATACCTACGAAAATCATTGAATTAATTAAACCTTTTAATGAACGTCATTTGTTATTATTTTTATTTCTAATGTTATTAAATGAATTATCTTCAGTTCTATCATTGTACACTTCTAGTTGCTTTTTAAATTTGTGTTGGTTCTTTTTTTATAAATCAATAAATACATATATATATATATATATACACACATACACATACATATATGTATTTACTTACGTTAATAGATATTAAAAATGAGTGCTCGTAAAGAAGAATCTAATTCTGATACTTTAGACAGATCAAATATATCATCAATTGGCTCAGATAATAGAGAGAAAACTTCAAATAATCATCACAATTCGAATAGTAAGAACTTTAAAGGAAATAAATTATATTGAAATTTGAAATTTGTTTTGTACATAAAGATTAAATTTTAATTTTTTTTTATTTAAGAATGCTCTTGTTATAAGCACTGCACTGATAAAGCAAATATTGGATCTTATTCAATGATAAATCTCGATCCTACTCATTTTCCCACTCGATGCTTCTGTGATCAAATGCAACTGTGAGTTATACAATTCGCTTAAAAAAAAATATCATTAGAAAAATATGACGTACGATAAAATAACGCTGCTGTACAATAAACATACTTTTTAACTAGAAATGGAAGTGATTATCAAACCCCTGTAAATAACGGTAAATATTTTAAAGTAAATTGCAATTAATTATTGATCGTACCATATGGTCGTTATCATAGAGAATAACCAAGTCGAATGGGAACCTGCCAATTTCAAATGGCCGCGACAAAATATAGGGAAGAAAAAGAACTTGAAGAAACTGTATGACACGTCGACCAAAGTCGCAAGAAATTTTCACCCCGACAAGGTATGCAATAGCGCCGACATTCGACAATAATAATATTTAATACAATTGGGGGGGAGGGGGGTTATTTTCTTCTTCTTCTTCTTCTTCTTCTTTTTCCTTTTTAGATTTCGGAAAATATGGATGCCCTTAACACTTGCGAGTTAAAGAACGTAGTTGAGACTTCATTAAAAAAAAATATCGTTCAGAATATAGGACCGAAGAAACAAGTTTCGGAAAAGATAGAAATTTATTATTTCGACCATGGAAACTCGGCGTAATTATTTCTTTAGGATAAATACTAAATATTAAACGCATTGTCAGTTAACATTTTACTAATTCGTCTGCTTGTATTTACTTCAGGTACTATCATACGACTGATAACGCGCCAGTACTGACGACAGAAAACTTTTCCGAAAAGACAAACTCCAAAATAACACGATTCTTTGCCGAAATCTACGGGATTTTTCATTTAATAACGACGATTTTAACGAGCGCGATTTTGCAATCCTTACGATTCATACTCTTTTCGCTTATACGGCCTTTGACTGTCGGCGTGATCCAACTACTAGCTGATTACTTCATAAAGCCTCTGCTATCAATAACGTTCAACGGTCTCATACAGCCATTTTTAATTTTATTTTATAACATGGCGACGTCTTTTCGAGACTGTTGCGAACCCCTGGCAACAACGTTCGGCTTTTACATTAGAGAAATTGCAGTATTGCTGAGATCGTTCAGATTAATCGAGATAACGCATAATTACAAAAATAATTCCAACACGTGATGACGAGTTCAGCTGAAAAGATAATCATTAAGAAACAACCAGAGGCCGTAATGGACAATAATAGCTAATATTTTAATAATAAATTAGAAGATAATTTAACACCAGGTATATATTTGTTTTTTTTTTTTTTTTTTTTTTTTTCGTTATAACTTTACAATATTATCATTGTTTCGCGCTTTTTTGTCTTTCATTACCTTTATACAGAACAAATTATCTTATATATCATCATTTCATGAATATTCTCACTCACAAGTTTCTTATTTCACTGCTCACGGGGATTAACTTATAATTCGTTAATAATTCTTGTCTCTTACTTAGCTTGTCTTTAGCATTTCGCGCAATAAATTATGTACAATCTCACAAACAGCAAACGAAGGAACCTAATTACATCGTACAGTAGCTTTCTTTCTTATAATTTGCTATTTACAGGTACTACTAGTGCTTTTTTACTGTCCTCTTATTTATTTATTTAATTTATTTATTTATTTATTCATTTATTTATTTATTTATTTATCTTTTTATTTATTCCTTTTATATTTTCAATTAATTTTGTATACTTCTTTCTGCATTTAGGAGAATGCTTTCCCTACATCTTCTTTCGTCGTGCGCCCCCTATTGCCAGTAGCCTCGACGAAGTACTTGCTCTCCTGCTTTCGGTATAAACTGGATAACGAATAAAGAGTTAACAGAGAAACAAAGGCAAACGACGATGATCTAGTCTCCTCAAGGAACTACAGCCTCTGGCCTACTCCTCGGCTTCGATGACTTTAGGTGCCTGACGTCGTTGATGAAGCTTCCGGGGCCCCGGACGTTTGCGAGCTTCCGGACGCTGCTGAATCACCTGAAGACATTATTTTATCATAGACACGACACGACACGACTTATTTTCAAACACACGCGCATTTAACGTGCATTTATGGTAATAAGGAAGGTAATAAGGTCTTACCTAAAAGTGCAGCCTCTAAGTCACCAAGGATTTCAGTTTCCTTGGGATCGATAAGATTGAAGCGCTGATTAAGGAGCGTAAGGTGGGCGAAAACACAATTGAGGTGTACGTGCAGCCCCAAGAGTGCCACCTCCCGGAAGTGGCAGTGGTAAATGTGTGCCACCACGTGATAAAGTAGTCGCAGAATTTTACGGACTATTGACTCAAACGAACTGGGAAATTCGTTTGCTACAAATACATTATAAGATTATTTTAACATTATTTTAGCCCACTAATTTTATATTAATATTATTATATTCATTATTCTATCTTTATTATATAGTGTATTATTTATAGCCAGTCAACTTATATAACTATCTTATAGAAACTAAAATATAATATTATTCTATCAAATATCATTTTTTTTCTTTTTTTACTTATCATTTAAACATTTATTACAACCTTCACACCGTTAGCCTTTTATTCTACGAGGTTACGTTATTATTACTGTTATTATTATTATTATTATCGGTGCTATTGTTTTTAAAATCATAATGTATTTTAAAAAAAAAAACTTGATCATTAACTCCGCTAGGTCAAACTTATTAAACTCGGTGCACGAAAATATTAATTATTAACTAACTTAATTGAATTTGTCGTTTACGAAACATTGTTAAATCATTAACAAATAATTTTAATTATTCAAAATTGTTTGAACTACTTATTGCACAGGCGCAATAAAAAATATAATTAAATTGTGCAATAATTTAGTGCCAAACATTTTAAATGATTGACTCAAAAGATAGAATGTAACTAAATTATTTCTGAAAATGATGCATTATTAATTAATTAATCAGAGAAGACTTTTGTATTATTAATTATTGAATTGTTTCTTTTATTAGAAAAAAAAAAATTATAATTCCTGTCTTTGTAATAATGTTAAAAATGAAGCAGAATATATTTAAGAGTCTAAATTGAGTAAAATTGAAAATTTTACTTAAAAAAATCTGAATCAAGCGAGAATTATAATTGAAAGATTTTTCCTTACAGCGGAGCTTACATTCTTATAGCTTAAGAAACAATAATAATTCAGTGTTTTTAACTACTTTTGATAAATTAAAAAAAAAACTTTATTATCTTTCACTGGGTATACGTTTAAGATATGATTATTATTCATTGATTAATTTCAATGCTAATATTACAATTTTTTTTATTTAAAATTTACACTCGAATGCCCACAATAATACGTATCATATGAATCATAATGAATAAATAAACATATTAAGGATATAAAAAAAAAAAAAATAAAATACTAGTACTTGATTGTCTATATATATATATATTACAAACAAAATACACAATCATTCTCTCCAAATGAGATTCTAATTTTCATATTATAATTATTGTAAAATGTTGCAAGTTATGCCTTTAATTATTGGAGTACAAAATAATATACAGCGAATAGTATAAAGCACTTGAGTGCATATCAAGATGATAATAAATAGAACTAATGAGAGACTTTGATTTGTTACCATTTAAAACGGATGTAATATCTAGTCATTCACGTAATTTTGTTTGTTTTTGTTTTTACAAAAAAAAAAAAAAAAAAAAACATAAGAATTTCATTACGACTTTTAAAGCGTAAATAATTTGTATGCAAATGCAAATTATTCTTAAGTGAAAGCTAATTATATATTTCTAAGCCTAATTCTTATGAAATACAGATTTTTTTTTTTTACAATGAAATAATGAATTCTAATGAAATGGAACTAAACTAGCCAATCTATAGTGTAAACGTTTGCAACGAATTGTTAAGTATAGCGGCAAGACACAATGTCATTAGGAATAAAGTTTAATTATTTCAAACGAATAAAAAATACGTCGTTAAGCAAATATCCTAATATTATTGTGTGCTTGGGTGCATTGATTACAAGGAATTGCACCGAAAAAGTAATTTGTAATAGTAATTATTTTCATTTACCGTATTTTGTAGGAAATATAGTCTCATCGGTGACGGTACGTTGTGTAAAGGTCATCACATAATCTATATACTGCGGTGCCGCCACCCTGGTCTTCTTGCCTTTTTCGTCAAACCACAAATACGTTCTGCAATTTGAAAAACAAAAACAAAAAAAAAAACGATTAAATACTTCTCGGAAAGCGAAAATTAAGAAGTATGATTTTCGTGTGCTCGTTCCCTATCCACATTTATTTTCCGCGACTCGGTTAAACGGAAGAAAATAATAATAGTTTGTTGTAAATTCTTAAACGGACCCACGTCAAATCAATCAATAGGCAAAAATCGTTGATAAACATTGATCGTTTTAAAATAAATTCCTGCCATGCCCAACGATCGATATTTATATTTAACTCCATTTATTTTTAAGCATTGTATCCGCTTGTGGTGACACGTCGCGATAGATGCGCTCACGCACGCACTCACTCACTCACTCACGCACGTAAGCACGCACGCACGCACGTGTAGGCATATACGTGATGCATGCGGAGTCATATAGGCGCCACTCGGAGACAGCAGACTGATCGAGAAAATCACGGATTACGGTAATGCCGTAGGCTTGCGCTCGTCGATACGTAAACTCCATCGAGGCGTCGTTATAATAATTTAGCGACGAGCTTTTAAGTTTAGACGGCGCTCCTCGGATCGGAGAGTTTCGTTGCATAAGGAATGCAGAACGGCGTCTCTTTTATGAGAAGCAGTCACACGGAAGCTCGAACAATGAGTTAGTTTGGAATAATGACACTCGAGCGGCTACGAGGAACAAAGCAGGCCTAATGTTAATAAACATTACTTTAGCATCGGGCTAATAATGAGACATTTATAATTTTATGATTATTATACCCGGCAAACAGACAAGTTCGTTCGTGTTGTCAATTCCTCGAATCGTAAGGTAATAATAATAATAATAATAATAATAATAATAATAATAATAACAACGTCGAAAGCATTGGCAATCAATGGCTGTACGGTCTGGGGGCCTGCTGACTCGCTGCCCTGACTCCTGACTCCTCGTCGCGGGGGTGAAGGAGATATAATTGTCGACAGGTGAGAGGTAACGAACGGGAGATAATGAACTAACAGGGAATCGAATAATCTCTCGGAGGTATAAGTTTTTATACGAGCGGTAAGAAAGAGATTGGAAAAATATTGATCGGTAGACCGCTGGCTGAAAGTTCGGAGGAAAGGAGGAATAATAGTGGGGGTCGGGGGGGGGCAGCAATGCTGTTGTGCATGCAGTTCAAGGAGACGGTGGTGGAATACTACTACCTTAAGCCTGGCCCGGTCATGTCGGGGCATCCGGTCGGGGTGCAGAACTCGGAGATGGTGCCGTAAACGAGATTGATGTGATCGAAGAGTGCCAGCGTGTGGGAGGCCAACCACTCGTTGTAGTCGAGGCCCGGGGGTAGATCGACCAATACTCTCAGGTCGACATCGGGAAGCTGCCTCTCGAGTGCCGCTTCCTCCAGATAGAGTTTCGGGTCTTCCGTTGTTCCCGCATCCTTTTCCTTTCGTCGGGCTTTTCTGAAAATCGAATACGTATGGCTCGTTACACGTCTCGTACGTTACGTTCCGTTACATCCTCCTCCTGCTCCTCCTCCTACTCCTACCCCTCCTCCTACTCCTACCCCTCATTCGAGATTGCATTCTCCATTCAATGGCACCCCTCCCCTCTCCCGCCGCTCTATTTAGCTCGTAAAGAGGAAGAGGAAGAAGAAGAAGAGGAAGAAAAAGAAAAAGAAGAAGAAAAAAAAAAAACAAAAAACAACCAAACGAAACAAAAATTGGAAACAAAAGAAAAGAAGAAAGCGGAAGAGGCCGCGGTCGGGGGGGAACGTCGGCGCCCTTATTCGGGGTATCGGCGCCACACTTTCCCCTCGACTGCTCGCCGTTACGGAGGAGACATTCATGGTCCGCGGATTGGGGGCGGTGGGGTGTGGGAAGGGGGGTGGGGTGGGGTGGGGTCGTATCCTTAGCTCCTTAGCGAGTCGCGTATAAATGCATTGACGGAGCCGTTGTTGCTTACGCTGCGGGTATCGCTTGGGCATTAACGACGGCTCCGCCGCGACACTCGCCGCCGCTATATACGTCATTTAAAAGCCCGCTGCGGATCAAGCAAGCGCCTTGTAAGCGTGAACTGCTGCTGCTGCTGCTGCTGCTGCTGCTGCTTCTGCTGCTGCTACTACTACTACTACTAAATCTACGGCTAATACTATACTAATACTGATACTACTACTACGGCTACTACTACTACTACTACCAAGAGGCCACGAGAATCCTTTTTCCCCGGATTACTCTCTCACGCTCTCACTCTCTCTCTCTCTCTCTCTATCTTTATTCCCCTTCTCCCTTCTCCCTTCTCGTTTCAGCACCACGGCCCCGTCCAATCGTCTCTCCCCCTCGCCGTTCCACTCTTTTTTCCCCATTTCTCTCTCTTACAAACACGCATACAATTACCATCTCGTCCGCCTCGTTGCCAAATCAAAGGAAGAGGCCAAGAACTAATTAATCAAACTGGGACTCTAGCAATTCTTTTTCCGTTTTTTTTTTTTTTTTATATACAGGAGCACGAGCGCGTAGTAGTAGTAGAAACGGCGCGTCCTTAATAAGCTTCCCATTGCTACTTGGGTACTTGGGTCATCGGCATTCGGAGGACCGTCAATTGAAAGACTTCCAATTGTATATATAATCCATTAAAGGAATAGATGCCACGGAGGCCTTCTTTTATTATAAGCATTGAATAGCGAAAAGAGCACGAGAATCCCAGCTCAAGTGAAAGCGCAGCGAAAGTAAAAACGGCAAAAACAAAAGATCTTCCTTAACGTTAAGAGCAATAATAATAATAATAATAATAATTGCTAATTAATAACAACAATAACAACAACAATAATATAAATAACAACAACAACAACAATAACGACGGTTGTTATTATTATTATTAATATTATTTTTATCGCTACTAATTGTTACTATTAATTATTGTTACTATTAATTATTACTATTATTATTAATTATTATTATTATTATTATTATTATTATAAGAAAAGTAATAATACTCTTAAATTAAGTCAATGGCTTTAAGGAGGCTCAACAAGGGCTACCAGTAATATCAATAACAATAACAACAACAACAACAACAACAATAACAATAGCAATAATAATAATAATTTTAACATTTTGAAATTATTTTGATGTGGTTATAAAAAGAGACTCACGCGACAAGTTCACTGAAGAATCGTATTTTCCTATGGCATGTGTCGATCAGAGAGAGTCGCGAGTGCGCGGTGCTATTGCCGGAGGTACCGGATGTGGCGTGGTGGACCGGTGTCGTTGGCGCTGATGACGATCCCAATATGGAGACGACCCCGCGCGCCGGCGAACGAAGCATGCCGAGCTTCAAAATTCCCTCCACGATTCCCTCTTAAATCCCTCACTTTCTCGAGCTCTCTTCACTCTCCTCCCTCTCTCTCACTCTCCCTCCCTCTCTCTCTCTCTATATATATATATGTATATATATATATCCCTCTCTCGTCTCTCGTTCGGCTATAACCCGGATTATAACCCGGCTCGGTCCCCGCTCTCCTATCGGGCGATCACGTATCACTATCTAGCATAGCCCAGTTGACGTAAACGCCAGTTTCGCCTCTCCGTATCTACGGGCGTAAAACAGCTTTCGTGAAAAATCAAGACAATGGTGCGATTTGATAATAAAGGGAGGAGGATAATTGGTGGTGGGTGGGTTGGGAGAGGTGGATGGGAGGTGGAGGTGGGGGAGGGGGACTAGGAGGCTGCCGCTGCTGTTGTTGTTGTTGTCGCTGGTGGCGGTGGTGCTGTTGCTAACACTGCCGGCGGTCGTGGGGCGTAAGGATGGAGATGATGGAGGAGGCGGCGGTGCGGTGGCGGCGGCGGCGGTGGTGCATCGATCCCCAACGGAGCTCCGGGGCCGTGGAGATGACGTAACGGCGCGAATAATATTCGAAAATCCGGTGCGCCCGCGCGCCCTTCCTACGGTGCCGGCCAAGGCTTCGGGAGGGTTAGGGCGGGCGGGTTGCGGCTCTATTATCGATCGGCTCCGAGAGTTCGCCGCTGCTCCCTACAATCGATGCCGAGTCGAGCGACGCAGAGGAGCTGCCTGCTGCTGCTGCTGCTGCTGCTGCTACTACCGCCGCCGCCGCCGCCGCTCGAGTCCGTGGGATCGGAGCGTCGACGGTGGAAACGGCGATGGGTTAGCAGGGCCAGAAGGGAGCTGGGGCGAGGGGTGTAGGAGGGATGGGGGATGGTGGAGGAGGAGGGGGGGTCAGACGAGAGGGCAGGGAGGCGATCCTACATACACACGGACAGGTGGCCTCTGGGCTCCTCCGGTTAGCGACGAGAGCACCGTTTACGTAAGGATGACGCTGCTGGTCTTTGGCCACGGACCGTTCAGCCACAACCGCTACTAACCAATGATCCCAACGGAACGGACCTTCTAGCCTCGCTAACGCTATTCTTCCTCGAACCCGAGCTCTTCCGAGCCCAAAGCGCCTCCGCGCTCGTTTCTAAACGTCCTCCGATTGTCAGCCCCTCCTCCTCCCTCCCTCCTCGCTGCTCCTCCCTGCTCCTCCTCCCGCCTCCTCCCTGCTCCTCCACCCTGCTCCTCTGCCAATAACCCCATCCCCCTTCCGTCGGTCGAGCAGAGGGGAGCTATAGAGCTATAGCCGGTGTCCCGTGCTCATGAGCGCCGATACTTCGATAAACAATTCCTCGAGCGTAACTTCACCGATAATCCCACGTGCCCGTGATATTTGCTTATAATAAACGTCCCGATTGCGTCCCTCCATAAACAGTCTTCCGAAGCGTCATTCGTCTCGATTCGTCCCGATCTTCTCCGCTACGCCGTAGCTCGGCGGACGACCGCTCCTCACCGGACAAACAATTCCATGATAAATAAGCGACGATGGAGTCGTCGGATAGTCGTAAACAAAGATAGCGCTTATCATATAGAGGAGGACGGAGCGCTGATTCGGGGACGCGGATTCGCCCTCCGAGACCGGGACGCGCATACGCGCGCTGCCTAATCGCCCCGAAGCGCAATAAGGGAGAGTACGAGCGACGAAGAAGCAGAAGAAGCAGAAGAAGAAGAAGAAGAAGGAGAAGAAGGAGAAGAAAATGAAGAAAGAAAGAAAGAAAGAAAGAAAGGATGCGCGCGTCCGCCTGCTGTGTCTTGGCGTATTCGGACAGGTCTGTCTGCACGTCTGCGCAACACGTCGAGTCAGACTGTTCACAGAGTCATCCTCTGCGTGTGCGTACGTGCGTGCCTGCCTGCCTGCCTGCCTGCGTGCGTGCGTGCGTGCGTGCGTGCGAGAGGGGGACGAGGAGAGGCAGGAAAAGAGCCTCCCGCGAAACGTCGCGCTACACTGATCAGCTGTTGGCTCTCGTTTCTCGCTTCGTCAGCTGATTCGCATTGCCGCCACCGACCCGGTCCCGCTCTATCTCCCTCACTCTGCGTCAATCGATAAACTCGCGCCTCCTACACACCCGCACCTCCACCATATTTACCTACTGAAGCACGAACCCGCTCCAAGAGGGAAAGAAGCCTTTCTTTCTTTCTTTCTTTCTTTCTTTCGCTCGCTCGCTCGCCCGCCCGCCCCGTCCCGCTTTCTCTCTCTCTCTCTCTCTCTCTCTCTCTCTCTCTTGGAGTGCGTCGTGACTGTCTCTGTGTGTCTCTGTGTGTCTCTGTTGGACCGAAGACGGCACCTGCCAGCGCTGGGGATATATCAACAGCGCTGCGCGCACCCGACACGACGGCGACGCTTTAACGAAGAGTCGCCCAGTAGACGTCCCGGTTCTCCTCGTCGATTGCGCCACCCCTTCGCCCCCGAACACATGGATTACCAGAAGAAGGCTACAAACAACTGCGGTGATCGATCCGCGATGGCGCCCCGAGGACGCACTCGCTCGCTCACTCGCTCGCCCGTCCGTCCGCCCGTCCGTCCGTCCGTTTCTTTCTCTCCTATTTACTGTGCGCTGGCGTCGTCAACAGCATCGAGTAGTTCGCGGGAGACGAGCTTCTCTCTCAAGGAAAGAAGAAAGAAAGAAAGAAATAGGAGAGGCGGTATAACGGTGGAGAGACCGAGTGCAAGCCTAAGAAAAGAACCGAGTGCATCGGGCGAAGAGCAGAAGCGGCAGACGCAAGCGGAGACTGAGGCCAACAGCGGCAATTATGCAATTGCTCGGCTTATGCAATGCGTATCGACGTCGGGGCTAATTGAGGATAATATTAATTGTGATGGCATTGAAGGAATCCTCCCGCGACCGGCCACGGCTGCCCATGGCCCGTAGCCCATGGCCCGCAACGCGTCTCCATGGTGTACTTCATAGAAATTGAAGAAGTACGCGTGGGCGGGTCGTCGGCTTTCCCTCGGTCGGGGCTTTCACCTCCTCTCCACGCCGCCCGCCCCCCCCCTCCCCTCATCCCGCGCAGCACGGTTCGCTTCTTTTTTTTTTTTTTTTTTGTCGTTCTCGTTTCTTAAAAGTTCTCGGGCTCTCGCAGCCGCGGCGACCGACCGAGGCCCCGGAGACAATTTTAGTTGATACGGCACAGCCATTGTTTAAGGCCGCGGCTAACGGTATTGTCTTCTAACAGCGCCGGCCAAAAGGAAGAAGAGCGGGGGGGGGCGGCGGCCCTCGAGTGCGAGTGCCGGCACATGTATTCATCGGACGCGCCGAGACCCACTTTCGGAGCTCGATGTGGAGCTCGATGTGGGGCTCGACGTGGGGCTCGACGTGGTGCTCGACGCGGTGCTCGGCGCGGGGCTCGATGCGGGGCTCGATGCGGAGCGGCGGCGCGCGAAACGAAATAATAATAAAGACGAAGACAAAGAGCGACCCCATCCATCGATTACTGCCTCGCGGACGAAACCGTACGTATCCTTGGAGGGGAGGGACGTTTTTCGACTGCCGATTCTCCGGCCGGTGCAGCGCCCGATGCTTAACCCTCCTCCCGTCCTCGTCCTCAATCCCGGACACCCCTCCCCTCCCGCCCCGTCCGAGCCCGCGCCCGAGCCCGCGCCCCCACCGTTCTCCGCGCCAACGTCGCGAAGCTCATCATCCCTCCCGTCCCTTCGCACCGCCGTGCGAATCTAACTGACTCGAATTTGACTCGAGTACTCGCAAGAAGACTAATTATAATCCGTCGACGGGGACGTTCTCCGAGGCGAACTCGCCGATCGCCGGCCTACGATAACTGTCAGTACCTTCGTTACCTACCCGGAATAATTAATACCAAGGGGAATGCCCTGACTATCTCCACGTGACGTGCCTCTACGCGCGCATGCATACGCGTACGTTTACACGTAGATAGAGAGAGAGAGAGAGGGGGGGGGCGGGGAGGAGCGAATTGACCCCAAAGGCGAGATAAAATAAAATTAAATAACGAAAATAGCTCGACTCATTTATTTCGATAAAGCACGTTGAAGAATTTCCCGCTCGCCAGGCATTGCAATATCGAGCAACTTAATTTATTTTAGAGATTATTAAGTCACTGCTAAAGTAATTACAATGAAAACACAGTGAGTTTAAAGTGGCTCCCTATGTGGGACGTTGAATTTCAGAAGTCGTTATTATAAAACCCCGGGTATATCGTCCTTAGATCGATAAATGTCTCGGTAACTTTATTCATCCAATTACTTTGAAATCCAATCTAATTAAAAATTTGCATGTAACTGGATTTCATACTGGAGACTAATATTTCGGAGTAATGCAAGAAATCAATCTCCTTGCCCCGGACTTTCGAACGATTTTAAAGGGTGGGGGGGGAGGGGGAATTTTTCGTCGTTGCCCGACTCGATTAATTACGGTTAATCGCTCACTCGGATTTAAACAAATAAATAAACAACAACGACAACAACAACAACGATTAATGAAATTAGCGGCAAGATTGATCGAGAAAAAAATTGATCGCCATTGTTGTTCGTAAGACTGACATTTATATACGGTTTTTAGAAGAAATTTTTTACAGCACGACTGGTAGGAAGAAAATCCTCCAAGAGTGTTTAATAAAAAACGCTTTTACTAGTATTTATATAGGAGCAACGGCTTTTCATCAGTAACGGTCGGAATCTGGTGTGTTTATAGTGATATTCAAAGCCCGATAACAGGAGAATTGTGCTCGCAACCGTGGAAGCCAGCGCAGAAAATTCCGTACTTGAAAGAAAGAATAAAAGAAGATGAAGATGAAGAAGAAGAAGAAGAAGAAGAAGAAGAAGAAAAAAATCGGAGCAAAAAAAAAACAATAGCCCTCGAATAAACGAAAGTAGTGGTAGTAGTGGTAGTAGTAGTAGTAGTAGTAGTAGTCGTAGCAGTAGTATAATAATAATAATAATAATAATAATAATAATAATAATAATGGAGTAAATAAATAAAAGGTTACATTAAAATTAGGAATGAAATTACGATATCCGTAATTGGCGATACTTTTCCAACCGCATTGAATCAGCAATTAAATAATAATTTGTGAAAAATGCATAAATGCCAGAGGTCGTAGGGGGCACGGCACGTGAAACAATACAGGCAGGAGTATCGTGACTCGCGTTGATAAAGCGTTTAAATCTTAAAAGCGGTCCGCCTCTCCCAGCCCCCCACCCTTGTTCATTCGTTCTCCGATAAGGATATCGATAATTATCGATAATTTTGAGAAAAGCGTATCTTCTGGCGGGGCTCGACCGGCCAAATGCCGCAATCAAATCCCCTAATGGCTTTCGTAGTCATAAATTAACTAGACGGGCAGCGGCAGGTGGAGGATTTTCGTGAACGATCAAGAAGAATGAGTAGCCGAGGAAAAGAGATAAAGAAACGAAAGAATCGAAACGAAACGAAACGAAACGAAACGAAACGAAACGAAAAGGAATAATAATATTCTAAGCTCCCGGGGAAGCGAAGGAAGAAGTGGAACGGCAAATCGAAGAAAGCGTTCAAAAGCTAAAAGTGTAATCTTTAATTTTCTCTTCTTTTTTTTTCCTTCTTCTTTCTTTCTTTCTTTCTTTTTTTTCCTTCTTGCGCGATTTTTTTTTTTTTTTCCTGCCGGGATTCGGTGTTTTTAGGGCAGCGCTGCTCGGCCGTCGCCGACGTCGTTACGACTCTTTTTCTCATCGGCATTCAAGCATCACAAGCAAACAATATATTCAGATTCGCTGCTGCTCGAAACCCGTTGCTCGTACGTAAAATAAAAGAATAATTTGAATTTGATTTCTTTATAAAAATTTCGTTTCCTCCGATTTAATTTTTATCCCCGAATTGCCGAAGTTTATTGACCTACGACGACTGGATTGATTGATCGCGTGACGTCGACGACGTTGTGAGGACGACGGGCCTCGTTAAATTATTATTACCAACGGGATCGTGACGTAAGCATTATTGCAAAACGGATTTTAAAACGGAGAGATTTTTCGGTCATTGTTATTAACATTGAATGCACGTGCGCGCGTACGTATTTTACACAGTCGAAGTGCAGTATAATGCGCGCTGGTTGTTCCTTTAAAGCGGCCGTAGATCGCTTATACGTCTCCTCTTACGGAGGCTCTTACTCGACTTGACTCGACTCTACTCGACTTGACTCGACTCTACTCGACTCGACTCGACTCGACTTTATCAACGAACGGAGGAGGAAAAATAAACGGGCGAAAATCGATGGAAGTAAGAGGCGAGAGCTTTGACGAAACAATCGAGTTTTATCGCGCAAACACATCGCCAATACATCATTCGAAATTGCCGAGCCTACGACACAAGCGCACAAGCGCACGAGCAGCTCACTGCTTTCTTACCTACCTATATCTAATGACTTTTAATTATACAATTCGCTGCTCCTCTGGCATATCCGGAAAAAAATCCGTCGCGACTTTCGTCATTATTAAATAACTTCAAAAACGTAAATAGATCACGATAAATCCTCTGGGAATAATAATAAACATACCGATAAGATAATACTTGCCGGATAAGAGCGAAAACTTAATTATCGGCTCCGCTTGCCGTCGGGGAGGGGGTTGATAAAATCAACCACCGGATGAATTGTCCCGTCAGTCAATCACGATTCGACATCTCGCTCGCTCGCTCGCTCGTCTTTCCCGTTCCTTTCCAGTTTTCCGCAACCCGGCGCTTCTCTACCCGTCGAAATCAGCGAAAAAGAAGGGGGGGGGGGGAAGAAGAAGAAGAAGAAGAAGAAGAAGAAAAATCCGGTGACAAAATTCTTACGTTAGAAATGATATTGTACATTGTATTTTATTTTCCGGGCGCTCCGCGACCTGAAATTCCGGATCGACTGTGCACCGTTTTCGCGTTCGATCCTCCCCCTCCCCCCCCACCAACCAACGTCGATTGAAATTGTTTAATCGAAAATTATAGGAGAGCACGAGCGGAAAACACGATTTTCGAATGTCAGCTCAAGGCTCTTTAAACGTATAAGTGCACACGCGCCTTTTTCACCTCGTGCGATTCATTGCACAGAGCGCGTACAGAGCGTACGTAGCACAAGAATACAGGTAGGTACGTGCGAGAGTCTCGTACACGACTTTCGTGTCTTGCACGCTCGTGGGAACAGAGCCGCCGCTGCTGCTGGTGCTGCTGCTACTGCTGTTACTGCTGTTACTGCTGTTACTGTCTATTACTACAAGTTCAAATGTCGAGCTGACCTTAATCGATCGTTACGCGATCGGTAATATATTTATAAAACGGATAAAGAGGATAATTTCAAATGATAATTGAGCGGAGCCGCGGCCGTGGGGGTTATTGGGGGTCGCGGGGGTCGCGGGGCGGGGAAAGGGAGAGGGGGGACTGTGTGATAAACATAAAAGAGTATGTGGGAGTCGCTGGAGGTTTCCATTTCCTTTTAAATTTTAGACTTACCTCCTTTTAAATAAGAAAGCCGTTAAACAATGTGACAAAGCCGGTTTCTCCTCGGACATAATTATTACACACATTACACTTTTTTTTCTTTAATTACCGACACGCTCAACAATTTACCGAATTAGGCTTCTTTCTTTGTCGCTCTCACTATCTCTCTCTCTCTCTCTCTCTATCCCTATATCTCTATATGTATCTTTCTCTCTATCACATAGAGGTACGCACGCAAACTCCCTCTCCCTCCCTCTCTCTCTCTCTCTCTTACTCTCTTTTTCTCACTCTGTCTAACACATGCATACAGTCCCCGTTCGTATATCACGGTACAATATACCTTTTTTGCCCCGGCCTTTATTATTACAGATTTTCCTACGAAATTTCCGATTTCACACGAGCGATTTCACCGTTCTTTGTGAAATCCGGATAAAAGATTACGTGAACTGAGACTTTCTATTGAAAAGGGAATTACTGGAGTGAAAAAGAAATCATACTGTAAAGATAGAGACTAGATCGAAAGGAAATCCACGTTGGTGGTGCTTTAACAACCGCGTGCGTACTGGCGCAATGGTCGCGGGTTCGCTGTGATGGTAGAGGCGTAAGGGGAGGGGAGGGAGGGGTGGCGAGAGCGAAGGGAGTCAGGGTGGGAGGTTATTATATTGGGTGGTAAGTAGGGTGAACGGGTAGAGTGGAGCGGTCAGACCTGCGACTACGGGCGTGCACGTGTGGAGCGGTCACAGGGGGAGCAAGAGGACAGCTGGTATCGGCCGACCGGACCTCCTGGTGATCTCCTTGGGCCGGACGCGTTGAATTACAGCGAATTTACCTATGACGGTCATCCGAGCCGTGAAGAATTGGGCGTTCGGCACTAGCCTTGGCACCAGAAGCACCCGCGCGAGCACGTGAGGACGGTGTCCTCGGTGGCGAGGGACGCGTCGATGGCCGAGCACTCGAGGAACTTTCTACTTCCCAAGCCGAACATGGCCGCGGTAACGGCGGTGACGGCGTCGGCGGCAATCCCGCTGCTCTCTCTCTCTCTCTCTCTCTTTCTTTCGTTCTCTCTCTCCCTCTCTCTCTTTCGTTCTCTCTCTCACTCTCTCTCTCTCTCTCTCTCTATATATATATATATATCTCCCCTCTCACTCTTTACTTTCCTTTTAGCGACGCGGGTGCGAGCTAAAGAGCGAGACTACTATCGGCGGATTTCCCGAGAACTCTACGTCATCGGCAGATGCGAGCACACGAGCTAAGGAGATCCTTGCCGCCGAGGACGAGACGCGCTGGACTCACGTGGCGCCTGATGCTCCTCGCGAGACGGCACTGACTGATTACTGTACCGGCGCTCTCCAGGGGCCCGGGCGTCGCGCGCCTCCCGCCTCCTCCTCCTCTTCCTCTTCTTCCTCCTCCTCCTCCTCCTCCTCCTCATCCTCCTCCACCTCCTCTCGACACCCGCTATTCCCCCTTCCCTTCGGCGAGACCCTGCTGTGCTGACCCCACCCCACCGCACCCAACGCGCCAGCCACTGCCACCGTCATCGTCGTCCTCGTTCACTACCACGTCCGCGTCGTTCTCGTCGTCATCGTCATCGCCCAACAAGGGCTTCACCGAAGCCTGCTAATAAGGCTCTAATGCCGTTAGTCGGTCCCTCCCAAGGTCCTGCCGCCCCGTCGGCCCCGTCGGCCCCGTCGGCCCCTCCCGCCGCCACCTTACTTTCGTCTCCTTCTCCGCGGAGGCAGGAGTAGCAGGAGTACCAGGAGTGGCAACAGCACCATCAGCACCATCAGCAGCAGAAGCAGAAGCAGAAGCAGAAGCAGAAGCAGAAGCAGCAGTAAGCGGTGTCACTTAGCTGGGCCAGCTTTCTATTTTCGGCGGATCGACCTGCGTCGTCCGAGGGGAGGCCCCCGGGGCCGACCTTATCCTCGATACGCTCGCGCGCTTTTTTAACGGACACATTACAGTACTGCTTGCCCAAGTCCCATGAGTCATGGGGCCGTGAATTTCAAGCCTCTATCTGGCACAGGGATCGCGAGCTTCGGCTCTAATCATTTCAGCGAGCGGCCGAGAAGATAATAAATGTAAAAGAAAACGTTGCGGTTTCGGTCCGCAGTCGACTCGAGACATCGACTCGAAGAGGAGGAGGTGGTGGCCGCCCTTCACTGCGGCTACCGCAGCCCTTCCCAATTCCCTCCTCTATTACCTTCTTCGTAATATAACGCGAGCTCGTCATCGTCGTCGTCGTCGTCGTCGTCGTCGTCGTCTCATACACTTTGCAAAAATAATTAGATACGCCGCTAATCCGATGCAACGCATACTCTCGATATTTATATATTATTATCATTGATATTATAACTTATCCTCGTTTCATTCCCTTTTGGAAAATTCCTTTCCGATCGCTTACGATTCCCGGCACCGAGCGACCGATTTTTTCCTCTTTCCATTCGATTTTTTCTTTCTTTCTTTTTTTTCTTTCTTTCTTTCTTTCTTTTTTTTACCGTCGATACGTTAAACCAATTGTTTACTCAACGTAATGTGTCGAATGGGTGTGTGCGCGTGTGATCGCAGCTCGAGTCCCAAGGTCGCGCTTCTATTAATTAATTAATTCATTCATTCGTCATCAATTTCTGCCGCGCAGATATTATAAATACGAATATTACGCGAAAGACGCGAGCCTCGTTAGTGTTAAAGTTGGTACGATTTACAAAGTCGCGGCTTTTTTCTTCTTCTTCTTCCTCCTCCTCCTCTTCTTCTTCTTCTTCTTCTTCTTCTTCTTCTTCTTCTTCTTATATCATTATTTCTTTAATATTACTTACGAAGCCCGGGTTTTACCGTTTGGCTTCGTGTGGCGATTACCGCGTATATAACCTCGCACGAGGCCGTGAAATTTTAAATGGTCTCAACAAAATTAATACGACAGTCACTTACGGGATGTGGAAATCTTACACGAACGTACGAATATACGCGTGCGAGCTGCTATCTCCTCCTCCTCCTCCTCCTCCTCCTCCTCCTCTATCCCTCCCACCCCCCTCTCCCACCCACTCAACGAAACCACACGCACGCACGAACGCACGAACGCACGCACGCACGGACGGAGGGACGGACGGACGGGCGGGCGGGCGGACGGACGGTCGGACGCAGGTATGTGTGCGTACGCGATGCCTTACATGTGCCCTCGTGCAAATGTGCGGCTTTTCAGCACAATGCAGCCAGCTTTGTTTATCGATCATTGAATAATTAACCGATTTAATATAAGAGTACATCAATTTATGCACAATTTAAATACAGGTAGCTAAACAAATACTCCAAGGTAAAAAAAAAGGCATTAAAAAAAGAACAAAAAAAAGAAAAAAACAAAAAAAAAAGCAAAACAAAACAAAAAAAGGAAGAAAAAGAGAGGAAAAAACTGGTTGTAAAAAAAAATTTCACGACAATTTATGCGGAAATTTAACATAAATCTATAAATATATCTTTGAAACTTGACTAAAAATTCCTAGATGGTCGATCGATAAAACAGTGCCTCGATAATACTGCAATTTTCATATCCTAGTTTTGAAATATTACATTTAGGTTATACCCTACTTTTTAATAACATATCAGCGCTCGTTTCTTCGATGCAACGTTACATCGATATTTCAATTCGCTGAAACTTGACTTTATTTTCTTTTTTTTTTTTTTTTTTGTTTTTTTTTGTTTTCGTTAATACCGAACGATGTGTAGTAATTGCTATTCTCGTCGTTAAGCTCGATCGGAATATTATTTTGCAGTCCCGAACTTGCATGAATTAGAATTAGCCAAACGGTAGTGTACAGCGAGAGGATAAAAAAATGTTTTTCTCCGCCGTGAGCCAATTAAAAATCGAACCTCGTTAATAAGAAAATAATCGCTAAACCGTTCCTTCATTCCTTACTCCGGCGCACTTACGTCAGCTCGCAATAAAATAAATAAATAAGTAAATAAATAAAAGTAAAGAAATAAGAAAGGAAAATTGATGTCGTCAAAACGTGCTTTTTGTTTTAAATTTTATGAAATTTTAATTTCAAATCAAGTCCCAAGCGTAAGGCGGTCATTTTTTTTTAACCTGCGAGTGCAGTCGATTATACAAAATATGACACGTACGTGTTCGTTAAAATATATAATTCACCGCTGCGTTGAAATTACGTCAAGATAGAGAAAAAAAAAAGGGGCGCGAGAGAGAGAGAGAGAGAGAGAATACAACGCCTTATCGATAAAAAATATTGCACGAGCCTCGATTTTCTTGGCCCACTCGTTTCCCGGTCATCGGTTCTGCGCAAAATGCTTATACACAGGCGATGGCGCGCGTGTACGTGCTGCCCGTACGCCACGGAGGAAAACTCGCGAGCGTAAAGATTAAAAACTTTTCGTAGGTGTCACATTATTTTAAGAATTTAAATTTATCAGTGCCAATGAATCGGCGCGCCGTTGCAAAACAGCTCTAAACTTATAATCTAGCGGATTCGTCATTTTCCAAAACGACCACGAGGAGGTAGGCGCGCGCGCGCGCAAGCATTAAGCGCGACGAGGAGGTAAAATCAGGCGGACAAAATCGCGAAGCAGTTATTTTTATGGGAGAGCAAATAATCGTCGTCATCCTCGCGCGCGCACTCCGAGGTCCATTGTTCGTTTTCTTTATTTCTTCTTCCTCCTCTTCCTCCACCTCCTCCACCTCCTCCTTCTCTTCCTCTTCCACCACCTTCAACGTAACTCGTCCCACCTATAACTCTTTCTCTGGCTCTCTGTATCTTTATGCTTCGGGAGTCCGTGTCGTTATGTCGTTATCGGGAACGGCCTGCCGCGGCGTAATACCCTGGTGCAAAGAGCCCAGGAATCAATGCCCGAGCGGGAAAGCGACGTCGGCGGCGGCATAGCGTTACTGCTGGCACGCACGACCTTCCTTCGCGTCATATTAGCAGAGGAGAGGGGCTCGCGCACACTTCCGCCGTTATCTCTCGAAGCTTCGGGCCGATCGTGATATTTTCGGATGCACGGGGGGCTCTCCTACCGGGTGAGCAGGAGCGGCGGGCGGCGGGCTGCGGGCGGCGAGGTTCGCCGAGCGAGCGGAGGTTAATCGGCGCTTCCTCCGATCGTCGACGGGCTCCACGCGGTCTCGTTACGTTATGCAATAGCCGCGACGAAAATAATCGCGCGCGCGCGCGCGCGCGCGACCCGTTCTTCTCTAAGCCGGGCAGTCGCGAGGGCTGCTCCTGGGACGTTGGGTTACGTGGCGGAGGGGCGCGGGGGCGGGGGCTCAGGGTGACAGGAGTCCTAGCCGAGTACGGTCGCGGGGCAGCCAGAGGGGATGGCCTGGATGGAAGGCCATGGGCACATGAAATTACCGGTTGGAGGAGCGACGGGTGTGGGCGTGAGGGGCAGGGGGGGAGGATACGCAGGCCGATGACGCGGCTTTGAAAAACAAAGAAAAAGAAAAAAGAAAAGAAAAAAGAAAAACGGCGGGAGGGAGGATGGAGGTAAATAAAACGAAGGAGTAAAGGGAGTGAGGCGAAGGTAGTGGCGAAGGAGAGAGAGAGAGAGAGAGGGGGGGGGGTGAAGCGAGTAAACGTCAGTGGAAAATTGTACTCGGGACAATCGATGGGATGGGCCGCTGCGGTGGCCGGACGTCGCGATGTATTCGAGACCGCACTCCGGGTCAGAGCGACGAAAGGACGTCCGCGAGGAAAGGAGGTTAATAATCGTGCGTGGCCGTGGTTAGTGGCCCAGTGGCAGGTGCACGAGCGGTCGGGAACCGGACCTCCCGCAGCCGAATTAAAAACAGGAAAGCGTTAGCTGACGTGCAAAAAACGAATGGCGTGTAGTAGCGACGGTAGGTAAGCCGCTCGTCGGAGGAAGAGCCATTGCTGGCGGTGGTGGTGGTGGTGGTGGTGGTGGTGGCGGTGTTGGTGGCGGTGGTGGTGGGGGTCGGCTAGAGCTAGCTAGGGGCGAGGGGGTTGAGGACGGTGTATCGCACGGAGCGAAGGGCTTACGGTTGTCGGTGGCGGACGGACATACGACCGACGGCGCTCGGTACTCGGTGCGGGGGGGGTGGCTGGACTTGGGAGAGCGGGGGCCAAGAAAGAGGTTCGGTTGGTAAGAGTTGTAGGTAGGTAGGTAGGTAGGTAGGTAGGTAGGTAGGTAGGTAGGTAGGCAGGCAGGTAGGTAGGTAGGTAGGTAGGTAGGTAGGTAGGTAGGTAGGCAGGCAGGCAGGCAGGCAGGCATGCACGCAGAGACAGGAGGAATAGTGAAAAAGAAAGAGCGAGCGGCGGCGAGTGAGCGAGTGAGCGAAAGAGGTAGCGGCAGAGAAGGCGGGAGGGAGAGAGGGAAAGAAAGCGAGCGAGCGAGCGAGCGAGTCAGCCAGCCAGCCAGGAGATAGCGGACTACCGATGGGGAGCGACGAAGAGGGCGACGTGGTTCCGTGACAGAGGCACGGATACGGGCCGGGGCCTACGGGGCCCCGGGACCGGGGGGCCGGGGTCGGGGTCGGGGTCGTGGTCGGGGCAGGGGCAGGGGTAGTACACGAAGGAGAGGGAAGCGTAAGTAGTTGCGCTGAAAACGATAAATGTGTTGAAGAGTCGGTTAATTGCTCACCCCATAAACCAGTCGACGGTATCGCGGAGGTACTCGGGTAGCCTATCCAGTTTGGCTGATTTCGCGGGCCAGAGCACCGCCGTCGACAGTGTCCGAGGATCCTCCTCTTCCTCGGCGGCGACTGCACACGGACGTGCTCACACAGGGCCGCGGGCGCTCACACACATATGTGGCCGCGAGCGCGAAAGAGCGCACAACAACAAGCCAGCAAACGACAAGAGAATGATGAAGAAGAGATAGAAGAGGAGAAAAATAGAGTTGATGATGAAGAAAATGGATGTTTATGACGAAAATAATAAGTGTCTATACTGGTAATGGCAGTAGTTTAGTATTAGCTGTTGTTGTGGTGGTGGTGTTGGACGTGACGGTGGTGGTGGTGGTGGTGGTCGTCGTCGTGCTGGTCTCGTAGTAGTAATAATAGTTATATGGTTATCGTAGTATTTGTGTTGTAATGATAGTTTAGTAGTAGTGTATTTGCTAGTAGTCTGCTGCTGGTGCTGCTGCTGCTGCTGCTGCTGCTGCTGCTGTTGCTACTGCTGCTGCTAATGGGTATTATAGAAGATGTAGTAGTAGATTTAGATTTAGATTTAGATATAGAATTAGAATTAGAATTAGAAATAGAAGTAATAGTCTTAGAAGTGGTAGAGGTAATAACAACAATAATATTAATGACGACGACGACGACGACGACGACGACGACGAGGATGAAGCTGCTGATGGTAGTAGTCTTGATGGTGGTCGTGATGATGATGATGATGATGATGATGATGACGATGATGGTGGTAGTGTTGTTGTTGTTGTTGTTGTTGTTGTTGTTGTTGTTGATGGTGGTTGTTGTTGTTGCAGTTACGATGATGGTGACGAGGACGATGACGTCGACGTCGGCGTCAACCACGATAAAGATTTAGACGAAAACGTGAATAATAATAGTAATAGTAATAGTAATAATAATAACAGCAATGACAATGACAATAATAATAGTAGTTGTAGTGGTAGTAGTAGTAATAACAAGACGAGGCGGCACACGGCACTAGCGCGAAACGATCCGCGGTGCTGCTCCCCTCGTCGAGTCCAACATCATCATGGCGAGGTCCCGGCGCGCTCGCTCGTTTCCTTCACCGCGCGGACGAGGCACAGCTGTAACCGCCGGGGGCGTCACCGAGGGCCCTCACGAGGACGCCGGCGACGAGGGGTCGACGTTGACTTTACGTTGATCTTCTTGCTCGTGGTGGCGGTGCTGGTGCTGGTGCCGCCGCGCTGCGACGAGGAGACGACGCGCGTCCGACGGCAACATGCTCTCCCTGCTGGTGCCTCCTCCTCTTCCTCCTCCTCCTCCTCCTCCTCCTACTCTCCCGGCCTCCTCCTGGCAATACTTCAACTACTACTACTACTGCTGCTGCTGCTGCCGCCGTTGCCGCTGCCGCCGCCACCGCCGCCGATGCTATTCTTTCTCGTCCTCTACCCCCCGACGCCGCCACCGTCACCTCCGCCGCCTCCGCCTCCGCCGCCGCCGCCGTGCCGAGAAGGCGCTCTTCCAGGTCGGCTATGTGGAGGCGGGCGGCTCCGGGGGCCTGAGCGAGGCCCGCGTTCCCTAATACGCCGTTAGCCTCAGCTGCTGCATCAAGCACCGCGGGTCGATCGGCCGGCCAACGATCCTACTTTCGCACTCCGAAACTCGAGCTGCGACACTGGCGCGAACGGCTCGTGCAACGGCGCTCCGAGCTCATCCGAGCACTTCGACCAGTCCACGTCCTGGTCGTTCCAGCTGACGTGCGCGCCACTACGAATCACCACCGCTCCCCTACTTACCTACGGATGGCCAGCTGAGAGAGAGAGAGAGATACCTACATAACCGACCGCGGGCGCTTCCTCCCCACGATTTCTCTGCCCGACTGTCGCGCGCGCGCGCTCCCCGTCGAGTCTTCTACCCCATTGATTTTCGTCGTCGTCGCCCCCACCCGCCCCGCCGCGACAACCCCTCCAGACAGCCGAACTTCCGTGACTTCGTATCCATTCATTTCCGCTATCCGGCAATCAAGATACAGCTCTTCCTTTGTAATATTTAACTGCGTATCTGAAATTCACTATGATATGTCCTGTCCAAATAAATACAGCCGCATCATGGCCGTACTCGTCTCAGAGTTATCCCACACCAATTTACTTGCGCGCTTTTGTATGTATTCTTATTGATACGAAGGCGCTACGCGATTAATAGATAAGCTCCGAATCGACGGTACGTAAATAGCCGTCAGGGAACAGAGTTTCCAGCCTCCCATGACAATAAATAACAATATATATATATATATATATTAGTCTCGGTTCGGCACGATACATCATATCCCTATCTTTTGTAATATACAATTATTAACCATTTAATGTTCTGTATTGTGGGCGATATTATCTACAGTCGCAGCAATACACTACTACTTTTATAATAGCTCACTAGATTATAAATCGCTGTCTCGAAACATTCGTTAAAATATTGTTTCTCGCAGTACGTAATATAAAGTCTTGCTGTAAAAATGTTTAAATCGGCAACGTATAAATGCAAATGTTCGTATCGCAATGGATTGTCGAGTGGCTCGATACATATGAAATGCTAATAAAATTTATTCGATGCTACAAACTAATGAAAATGCGTTGGAAATTTTCAACAATACGCATCCTCTTTATTTTCTTATAACAGAGTATCATTTGCATTAGCGTAAATAAAGAGAAATTAATCTAAAAATCGTGGCATCGATACTAATTTTATTTGCACAAGTATTTGCAAACATCGTTTTAACAACAAGAAAAAGTCGATTTACTAGAAAATTAATAGTGATGGGATAAATAATAAAAGTTCAGTCTAAAAGTCGATTCTCCTTAAATATGGATCATAATTTGATTTGGAAAGTCGCGACGGGATCCTTAAAAATACAAAGTCGTTCGTAAATTCTTCAGAAGCCCAAGTCGAACGAAGGACTTTTTTTTTTGAAACAATTACACACGCAACGAATGATATTTTTTTAAATTTATTTTATCGAAACATTTTATTGAATTTCTTTATCATTTCTCACTCTTAGTTACCGTAAAATTCTACGTATAACAAAAATAATGTTAAACGTAAATAAATGAATGTATACTCGGAGTTTGAAAAAAAATGTTAACTCGCCTCTGAATGTATAAGTACCGGAAAGGAATGCTAGTTTTTATAAACACGGCACGAAGCTATTGTTGGTAATAAATATTTGTATGAGGTCATTTATATCAATGAGAGTTCGGTGTTCCGCGAAGAGAAATACAAAATTTCTGTTGTTTTTAAATTATTATGTTCTCTCGAATAAACGTTGAGAAATACAATGAAAACTCAGTCGTTTCACTTTCTTTATAATACCGATGCAAAGGGTTAAAAAAAGTCTTTGACCTTAACAATTAATTGTTGGATTAATTATTTTTAAATTCATATATACACTTTCGAGGACTTTTGTTATTCCAGAAGCATGTGATTAAAGGCTTTGATAATGAACGTTTAAAAATTAGTACACTTTTTAAACTTGTTGGCTAGTTTAGTATAAATACAGAGACAGAATTATCTCAATTACATTGTAAATTTAATTTTCATTTGAAACTTTATCCAATAATTTCATAATAAAATCGAGAATGCTTCTTCTTTTTTCTTTTTTTAACATGACGTATTCATTCGAAGCTATCGATGGCGTATTCTCAGTTCTTTAAAATGTAATGGTATTTGAGCTTTCACGTTAATCATTGAGATTTTTAAATGGCTGAAGTGTGGGAAAAGTTTTACGACCTACATATATATATATTATAAAATCACAGATACATCACGTAAAATCAGAAGCAATAAAAGCGCTTGAATTATACAAAAAAAAAAAAAAAAAAAAATGATAAATATAATTCCATTGGAGGTATTTCTTTGATTTAAGTTTAAGAGCAATCGAATATTGGAATAGAGGGATGAAGAGAATTATCGATTGTCCGTGTGCCATTGAGAAATAAAGACTGTACTAGAACTCGATTATCTCTTTGCCAAGTAGTCTCGGTACTCCCTGTACGTACTCCTCTCGATAGCATTGAATCCCCGGGAAGATGCCGCTCGTCCATTTATACCGGATTTTGCCTTTTGCATCTGGAAAAGTTTAGTAAAGATTTCTAAACTCCCGTCGTCGAGTACTTTACTACAAAAATCAAATAGTCTACTTTAAAGGGTCAAAGGATCAAAGGAGAATAAGAAGCGCGTCTTAATTGAAAAGAATTTCTATATGATGGAGATGATTTTTCAAATCGCGCGATTCAACAGGATCATTGGATTTTTTCGTAAGGCCGGTATATTGGGGTTATTGTGATAATACTCGGTTATCTGGTATTGAGAGGAGAGGGAGGAGGAGTAATCGGTAGGAGTAACGGATGAAAATCTTTTAAACGCTAAGCCCGAGAATCGGAAATAATTTCTCGGCAGCCAATATAACTTTAAGATGTGTTTACTAATCACTTAATTCTTATCGAAAGCGCTGCCAGACATACGCAATAATATCCTCAAACTCGGATCCGCGTTGTCTTCAGGTAACTCTTACGCGGCCTTGTCACACTATCCTCCTCCGTCGCTCAGACTCTAATTCTGATGCTGAAACTGTACACGACTACGATAACTTTTCGGCTTTCCTTTTTGCAATCCTCCTTGATCAAGGATTAAGAACGTAATTGACGAAAGCCCTACTCGAATAATCCCTCTCCTCCTCGCTCCCCCCATTTCATCGTTAACTACTAATTTCATACACCCTCCCATTCTCTTTATTTTCTTATCTTATTTTCGTAATATATATATAAAAGATTTATACATTTTTTTTTTTTTTTTTTTTTTATAATATTTGTAAATAAATAATAACAAGGATATAATATTTCAATACGTAAAGCAGCCTAGCTATTTATCAATTTCGGATTGTTAACAAAAAAAAAAATAGAAAAAAAATAGAAAAAAAAGAGCTTACTTATATCCTCTCGATATGGGAAAGTAACGTACTTTTGACATTATCATAAATCCCAACAATTCCATCCAAAGCTCAAAATTGTTGTTTTGTATACGTATATCGTATAAATAAGATTCATTATCCAAGAAGTAAAAACTTAAGCTCACATCAGAACAAAGTAAGGAATTTAAATTTATATTATTCTTAATAGACGCTAATGGAGCAGAAATATCATCTTTGACGCACGCCTTCGTAATTTCGACAATTTCATATGATTTTTATATGCTTGAAAGCCTTGATCTTACAAAGGCTCGTGATTAAATTGTATAATCTAAAACATAACCTATTTATTGTCCGTCATTAGATTTCCATTCAATGTCCATTAATTCCTATTGGCATAAAAGATATTTATATATTCATTTCAAATTTTTATTTTAATTTCATCAACGTTCTCGATTGTCTATTTATCATTTATTCCGGACTTTAAAAACTAAACATTAAAACCTATTTGCATAAGTTTGAAAATCGTTATTTCATAAACGAAAAGCAAGTTAATATAATAAAACTAAAGCCAATTTTTAAAAATTTATCGACAAAAGATACATTCCGACCTACAAGTTACGATACTAAAATCAGATGCAGAATATTTATTTCACTTGTACGATTCATGGATATTGGAAATTAAAAAGCCCTAGAAATCTAGGTATGGATGCATCTCTAATTTCAGCTGCACTTGCTGAAACTCCCATTTATTCGTATGAAAATTAATACGAATTATTTTATTGCGGTTTTTTTTTTTTTTTTTTTTTTTAATATCTTATACAATAATATAGCATTCGAAATAGAATAATAGAAATTAAACTAACGTTGCATATTTTGCAATTATATCTAATGCTCCTTTTGCATTGAATGTATTTCATTATTTCGTAAATCACAGGTATTTTTAAGAAATCATTTACCTAAAATAATATTATTGTTCACGGATTATCGTAATACCTTATAAATATGTATTTCGCCGTCCTTTATAATTTACATTCGATTGAGTAAAATTATAAATTACACTTAAAGTATTCTAACGAATGATTTTACAAAAGGATTATTATTTTTTTTTTTTTGAAATGGTAAATATCTGCGAATAATACAAATAGGTAAAGCGATGCAATTAATTGGCGCCTCCGAGATTATTATTCGATTTGATGTATTTAACTGGTATAATAAGTAGAATTTGTTTTTTTTTTTATGAAAATATGAAATTTATGTTTTCATTTAAAAACGTTGAAGCTATTCGTACCCCGTTTTTATGCTTCATTACTCGAGTACCTGCAAAGCTGCGAATCACAATCAAGTGCTGCCGCTGGAGTCGAAATAAATAATATCATTAATAATCAGTAAATGCGTGGATTTCAATCGTTATTCGTTTGTTATATTAACGATCGAAAATACGGGAAATCGTAATACGAATAGTTATAAAGTCGCCGATGTTCGTTTTTATTAAATTTAAAAGTCAGAAAGCGATATGGGGAAAATGGAAGTCCGACGACGTTTCCGGCTATGAATTTTCGCGTGTAATTCCCGAGGCTCGAATCGGTCGTCGATCCTCCGCCACCCTCACGAATTACGCAGTCTAGACGATGGGACGGAGTTCACACGCTGAATGAGTTCAAACGTTATTCACCCCTTCGTACGTAAAAATATGTCCCCGTTCGGTCGGCTATGCGAGCCAACCCGAGAGCTTCGCTTATTTATTTAAGAGACATTGGCACCGAACTCAATCGAGATTCTCCTTACTTACTTACTCACTTACTTACTCACTTAGCCAGACTATTGTAAACAGAGCCGGTTTTCCAATACGCCGAGGAGGACCGGATGTGTTCATCGACAGCCCTTCACCCCCGCAACAACATCGCAACTAATACGAAAGATGCAATAAGACGAGAGCGACCACTCCCTATCGACGTCTAGATTTCATTCAAAAGCCATTTTCCGCTCAAAAGTCGGCGCGTAACTCCATTAGCGCGTTAGCTTTGCAAGATCAAGGACATTGACATTCCCAGTCTGCTGAACACTGTGCCGAACTGCGAATGCCGATTATTGATAATTGCTTGGAGCCAAGCTTCCCTTTGACGATTTTTCAGCCGACAAGTGACGCGCAACGTTATTTGGACGACAACAACAACAACAACAACAACAACAACAACAACAAGACGTTAGGATTTCGTACGAGTGAGGTCCGCCGGGCATTGCGGGCAAAGGAACAACAGATTCAAAGCACGAGGAAATGAACGAATAAATTAGTGGACTAATTTTTTTAAATTTATCTGCCAAGCGAGACTCGATTTAGATTTACCCAAACGACTTATCGATATGTCGTAGAAATGAAGCTATTCGTTATTAGTTGTCTGTCGGGTCGTCATTACGTGCGCGGGGAGGCTGACGCTACGCAATATCCTCGGGGTCTACGCTACGGCTACCGCTACTACTACTACTACTACTACTACTACTACTACTACTACTACGCTGCCACCTACCCCAATGACCCTCTCTCTCTCTCTCTCTCTCTCTCTATACGTCACTCGATATTCAAAGCCAAGAAGACTTTGGGATAATAATGATAGCGGGCACGGGGACCGCCCTTACGTAAGTATAAGCCTTTTTCAGGAAAAGATATCATAGCAAGGAGTCGTCGGGAGTGAAGCCGATGCGACGCGACGGCAGGTGAGAATAAAAATACAGAGGAGAATTGATGAAAAATTCATGATCGAACGTGTTCCAAAGCAAAAAACAAAAGAAGAAAAAATAAAGAAAAGCACGTTAAGTCACCGAGGGGAAGAGCAATAAAAAACGATGAGTCCTAGGAAAATGAATCTTTTGTTTCGAGAGTAGCCGTCGCCGTTTGACATTTAGAAAATTTGAAATATTGTGTCGATTTTCTTTCTTTTTTTTTTTTTTTTTATTAGTTTGTTACGGTGATGTATGTTTGCTGACAGGCCTATTGAATACCTTTTTTTTTTTTTTATCCTTTCCCACCAAAATTTCGCTGGCTTTTCTTGCTGATATTTTACGTACCTAATAAACAATAATTAAACAATAATTATAAAACAAAATTAATTGATTAATTAATTAATTTTTACCAGAAGGTCTTTGCACGCGGATAATTATCGTTAAAAGACATGATATTAATTCAATAACGCAATGTACCGATATTGTTTATACATTTTCTTCTCGAATACCCGCTTTATCATTGTTACTCGTTGTTTCTTTTTTTTATCTTAAATTGCATTCCATGCTTTCGCGTTAACAAAATCTCAAATTATATAATTTACTCTCATGTTATCTCTCTCTCTCACTCACTCACTATATATATATATATATATGTAATTTCATTTGAAACGTTTCGAGCTCTATCTTTCCGTATAAATACGGGTATAGAGTAACATATTTTTATCCCTTTAGCTGCATTTTTTTTCTCTCTATATATTGTTCAGGGTCGAAAATCTTAGGGGATCTCATTTGAAGCATTAGAAACTCCCCCAGGCAACGGGGACCATTGTCGCATTAATTTCGCAATAATGTCCATTCGTATCTGACGACGTACACCTTGTCATCGGCACTTTCGCCGCTTTCCTTTAAATTTAATTTGGGATTAAAGTATCTTGTATCTATCTATCTGCCAGTGGTTCGCGCGCATATTGTCTTATACTTCCCTCAGTCGCACTACTTCCTGCTTAATAAAATTCATAAAATAATCCCCGTTAAACAATAATGCACCAAGTTTTCTCATCTCCTTCGTTTACAACGTGCAATATCCTTTGAAACAATGGCCTCGGCCAAATATATGAATCTGCGTCTCGGGTAATATTCATACTTTAAGTCGTATTATTTATAAGTAAAACTACTCGTGTCCTAATAAAGCCGCTTCGAACGTCTAATTCGTATGAAACAGCATGCTTTTAGTTTTATCTAAATGACCGTCAATTCTTCTTTTACTTTTTATATTACGGTACAGCCATATGGAGTTCAGTTCCCATGGGGACATTTTTTAGATCGGCTCTAAGCTAACATTTAAATATATAACCGAATATTTAAACTTATCGGAAGATTGAGCAGCCTTCGATACTTGTTGTTGTAATATATCATCGCTCCATTCTATAATATTATAATACAGCTCTTTTCATAGAATTTCAATCGTATCTTTGTTTATTATCAGATAACATTTTCTTCGTTATCAAAAACAGGCATAGAAAATTTATTATATATAAACATTAACAAAGAGTATTTACTTTGTATCGCAATTTCATCAGTTTAATTAAAAAAATATAATCTCAATTTTTATATATTTACAGTACTTTTTGGATTCTCGTGTACATAAACATTTTCCGTTTGCTTAATCTTCGTTGCCATCGTAATTCATCTACGTTTATTCATATTATGCAAAAGTTATTATTCTTCTTCTTAATATCCGCAGAGTAATAGCCGCTTCAAATATTTATAATAAAAACAATAAGTTTTAGTTATTAAAGAAACGGCTTTGATTCGCAGGTTTCATGGTTCGGTGCCCATTACTTACAAAACTTATCTGATCTGATAAAGTTTCGAAATATTATAGCCTTATTTTACTATAAAGTATATCCGATGTCTTATACATACGAACTATAAGACAAAGAATGTTAATACGATGATTTTGACACTCAATCCAGATCTATCCGTGTACTCCCGCAGTATTGATTATCGAAATAATTGTAACAGATATACCGGATGGCGTATAATTACAAAAACTCGATATGTGTACGTGAGGGTACGCTTTAATTAAAATTATTTGTATTAAAAGTATTACAAGTATTTTATTATAAGTATTTTATTGTATGACTGACGATTACAGTAGATGCCGAGCGTACTTATGATTTAGAATACCAGTTTATAATTTATTTATTACAAAATAGTAATTACGGAAATTCTGATGTATTGTTGCAACGAAAATGAGCAGACGAGGAGCTCGAGGTGATATTACGCGACCGACATGCTGATGCGAATGTTCTGTAATGTAAAATGTGTTCGCTCATACGCACCCGAAATATCAAGATATTCTTATTAATTTTATTAAGTCTTTATTTACTCATCGTCGATCTTACATCAATTGTACGCAAGAGAATTTCATATTTTTATTACGAACAATACATTTATACTTTTATTTACGTAGTAAATCGTACCGAGTTATCTAAAATTAATCTACCTTAGTTCCGCTTAGATTGCCACACTAAAACTTTACAGTCTAAACTCAGTAATAATACTAGAAATAACAATGGTAAGCAGTAAAATACTTAGTTTAATTTGTATTCGATAATATTAAATATAGTAATGTTAATTGCCATTAAAATATACGTCTAACGAATGTTATTTCATAATTTAAAAATCTCTAATAGCCAAGATCAATTATATAATTAAAAAAAAAAGTTTTTATTATTATCGACAATTGTCATTGTAAGTGTAGTCAAATGTCCCGAACATCCCGATGCCATATTATAATTATTATTTCTATTTACATTATTCTTAAAGATTTACTTTTTGAACTACCTCGGTGGTACCCTTAAGTTCGTATCAATGCTTTTTATAAACTGATTACCAAAAGATGCTTTCTTACGTAAATAAGCTCATTTAGATTACGGGGCTAAATATTTCAATAAAAAGTTCCATAAGAACATTTTGAAATTGAAATGATGGCCTTGAAGTTCCTTAATGTACATTTACGTCTACGAAATCTTACTGTAAAGCTTATTTTAACGGAGCTAAATAATAAAGTGACATTTATATGTAAGAAAAGTGCATTATTCAATCAGAAATATATAGATCTTCGTTACATTGATTTTTTTTTCCTTTTCTTTTTTTTCTTCTTGTAAATGTACGAATACGCAGACTCTATAATCTTATTTTTGTTTACCACTTATAAAACTGATCTTCATTTATCCATTCGAAAACAAGAATCTGCTATATAATTATAACTATTTATTGATAAATAAAAATAAAAATTAAAATTAAAATGTCAGTCCCCGATCATTTTTGTAAATTTTATTTACAGGGTTATTGTAAATAACCCTTTGATTGTAAGAGCAAGACTATAAAATTATATTGCACGAATGAAAATATTTAATGTAATAATAATATTATTAAGTAAGACTTTAACTTAAAGGAACATTGTGTCTCTTGTTAATTTCAACAAAATTAAATATACATTATAAAAGGCTAATTCAAATAACAGAGACCGTTAAGGTCACGATGGAGATTACACTTCAATTTATTTTCTGTATCGTCGTCTTCTATAGATAAACTGAACAAAAAAAAAAAAAAAAAAAAAAAAAAAAAAAAAAAAATAATCCCCGATACTATGAATATAAATATAATAAGCAAGTATTTCGCCATATTTCTATATGCACTTGTCAATATCTTATGCATTCATTAAGCGAAAATCAAATACATATTCTGCTCAGAGATAGATATAACTAGATCAATATACGAATGGAATAAAAATAATTAGAAAAGAGTAATACGGAAGCATATTATATTTTATTTTTAGATTATGCTAATTAAAGTCAACAAAAAGCAGCTTCGTTTTGAGGTAATATTGAAAAAAGCCTTTTTTGGCTCGTGCTACCATTGATATTTTTTTCAATTTCCCCCCCCCCTTTTTTTTTCTCCTTCGTATTCGTATCGATCTTTACTTATAAAAAATATTAAAGTAATAAAACTGTAAATTTTTCTTTTTTTCTTTCTTTCATTTCTCTCGTTTGCTTTAATTATTTAGGATTACATCGAGGAAATGTGAAAAAATATAAATGCTTCGATCAAAAAACATATTAGAATTTGCCTCACAAAGATGCTTTACGTTTTAATAGATCAAATAACTTCTTAAAGATATATTAAAAGTAAATTAACAATCATCATTACGTATAATCATAGGGGGAAAAAAATCTCATGAATACTTTAATTATATCAGATACACGTGTTTATAGGGCACCGTTTAGAATTCGGGCTTAAAATTCACCGTGATTATGATTACTTGTAAAAATAAATATTTTTTACAAAATAAAATTATAAAATATTATAAAATAAGTACATTGAAAATGTAATTAAAAAAAAAATGTATCTTTCTCGTTGTTCAAATAAAAGTTTCTCGGCATACATTTTAATTGAACTAACTTTAATTATAAACATTATTTGTTTGAATAAATTTAATACGAATTCCTAATAAAAGTATGTGTTTATACAATCACAGATTTTTTAATACATTTTATCGTTACTTGGTGCGGCTTGATTAAATTAAATTTTTAAATTATTTTCTCAGCAAATCGAGGAAATTTATTAAATCAAACAAACCATTGACAACGATCGCCATTCCGCCGAAACAATGAAAAACAAATAATTTGTTAACATGTATTTGGTCACGTATTGCTTTCAGGACTGTAAATAGTATAGGGAATGGAAAATAATTAATAATCGGTCACGACTGTTATATGGAGATAAATTCTAAATCTTTTTACGTAAGAGCCTGTTATTTATTGTTTACTAACGCGCCGAGTAAGCTTTTCCTTGGCGATAATCAATACAATAGAGTTTATTCATGGCTCGTTATTTCATCAATTTAAATTATTAACTATCGATTGTTTAAAACCGTATATCCACCAAGGGTAATAAAAAAAATTCATTTAAAATTGTTAATTTTTACATATCCATTATGCTTTAGAGTAAGTGCTGCTCCGCATCATGTTTCCCAAAAGTTTATCATACTCAAGCTGTAATTTGTTTATTGAAAGTGCATCGACTCACTTTACTATGGAAATTGAGAAATTTAATAACGTGTATACTAACACAATTCAATTGTTTCAGCGATTGATACGTACTTCACTTCCATTTTCATACATTAAGCCTTGTAATTTTATCATTTGTAACATTACGCATACTACATGTGCATTACTTTGGAGTTGTAATTAAATCGGAGATGAGAAACGCATAATTCTAAATGTACTTATTGCTTAAAAATTAAAGAATAATTAAAAAGAGAAAGACTTAAAAGAAAAGTCTTTTAATCAGTGTATATTTAGAATTTTCTACAGTTTTGTACACATACTTATTTATACTTCATATTTTTTTCACATTTCGTCTTATATATACCTTATAAATGTAATAAATTTATACATAAAAGTAATTTAATTAAATAATTTTAAACATTTAAGCAACGTAGAGAATTTACAGATAACCTAATTTGACTATTTTAAACATGAAATCGTTATTTATATTAATATAATGTGAAGAATAAAGTAAATTATTCGAAAGTTTTAGATTTTATGATACACTAACAATGCATTAATGTTGGAATTTTATTTTACTACAGAATAAAGATATAAAATTTATATTTAAGTTAAAGCCTATAAATAAATTGAAGAATTATTACAATAAGCTATCAACTCAATAAATTGTCATTTTTTTATAAATATTAATTTTACAATGAAAGTATACCGTGCGTTGTAACATTATTTTACGTGAATAGGTGTTAAATAATAAATACAGGCATAAGTAGAGATTTATATTTATTGCATTATGATATGTCATACATTACACAGACTCATACGCATTGTATTTAACGTAATAGTTTTAAAGGCAATATTTTTTGTATACTCCCGAAATCCAATATTTTATTATTATTAAGTGCGATAATCACTTGGAAGTAATGGACTCTTGACGACTTCAATTGTAAAGTCGTTAAGAAAATGCGTTATATAAAATTAAAATTTTCCGTGTCGCCTGCAGATTGACAACCAGCCGTACGCCGTAAGATGCTTGGTAACATCTGTACTCGCTTCAAGTTAATTTCCAAGCAAGTTAATAACAGTTTTGTCAACTATTCCTTCATTAAAGTTTTCCATTTATCTATATTTAACAAATTTATAAACTTCCGGAATTACACGGCCTCGTTCATAAGACTTAATGAAGTAGAAAAATAAATAATTCGAGTGGATTTAGTTAGACAGTTGTTTCCCGGTAAAGCGAAAGATACGTAAGATCCGTAGATCATTATTTTTGCGATAGTACTCGGCTCCCTCCCTATAACAAGTAAAAAAGTTACCTTATGTATTTTATATGGATCGACATGAAAGCAGCTTTCTATAGCCAGTTAATACATCATCAATTCTTTTTATTTTTTTTTTATTTTATTTATTTTCTTATTATAGCTTATCCGAAAGTGAGGAGTACGAGCTATATTTATCAGTATTTAGCGTCGTTTGTCCTGAAAGAAAAAAAAATTATTTGGCACTCAAAGCCGCCGGAAAGACTATTGGTAAACGGATATACGGTATATTAGTCTTAAGTTAAAAATCATTTTGAGTTTATCGACCAAACGGCAATCGAAGCTCTTGAATACGTTGCCGGAGCACTTAATTGAATGGAACGTTCCGAGTCTAATGTACGTGGAGCCATCACGAATGCTTTGGGGAAATCAAAAAGTGATAACATGGCGTTTTTTTCTGATCCAGCCTGATGTTA
Source organism: Ceratosolen fusciceps (assembly GCA_018883505.1). NCBI lineage: Eukaryota > Metazoa > Arthropoda > Insecta > Hymenoptera > Agaonidae > Ceratosolen > Ceratosolen fusciceps. Next base: position 4,387,666 of record RCIC01000016.1, read on the forward strand.
ATCGGATATTACTTTAAGAACTCTCGAAAGGGTCGTTGGCATGTAATATGGCATGTCAAATAAATCGCCTCGGCTCCATTCGACGTTCGACTTGGCCTCAAAGCATTCATTGCCTTCGATATCATCATACAAGTCTTGAAATAATTAAATAATTCCAATTGCGCTCGATATCCTGTAGCGCTTTTAAACGTAAAAGATCGCAATATAAAGTGGTATTGTACCAATGCGAGTCTACGCGAATGCAGCTCCCTTCGTTTAAGAGGAAAATGGCGCAGACGGTCTTGCAATGGGTTTGATCTTCTACCTTCATTTAGTGCAGGTTGATTCTATAAGAGACGCTCTCGTAGAATCATGCGAAGGCGCAGTACTTTATTACGAAAATAGACATTCTAAATATATTCTGGCCTGCAGAATTTTGCGTGTTCAAAAGCAATTGACATGCGAATGGAAGGAAATAGGATGGGAAAGGACGACAATGGATAGACGAGGAGGGTAGGAGAGATATAAGCCGACGTCTTGGCGCGTATTCAAGACATATTTATCAACGTTTCTTCTTCCTCTTCTTCTTCTTCTTCTTCTTCTTCTACTTCTACTTCTTCTTCTTCCTTTTCAAATTTTTCAATAGCATCAACGCCGTTAATAGTTTTACATTTAAGCTGAGAATTCGTGCGAATTACGTGCACAGCCGTTGTTAAATGCGTGAACGATCATTAAAGTAATGCAAAAATAATCTAATGAATTGCGTAAGAATGTGAGCGGGTCTCGCGGGTATAAATTGCGTTGTCTTGTACGAAAGAAAGGAGATAGAGATTACAAGGTGTAATTCATGGGATATGCGAGGATGTATAAAAAAAGAGCGGTCTGCTGAATAGGCTTTTATTATACGGAAATAATGCGCCAACGTATAATGGGATACGAAATGTATAGCCACGCGGACTTTAGGTATTCCTTAAAATAAATCGAACAATTAATTAATTAAACTCTATATAATGGAAATAAAATTTTGAACCTACCGTTGAAGCTCGGGCAGCTCATGTAATTGGCTTTACGGATACAAAAAGATCGAATGCTATTTAACGTCGATTATTATTCGGTTATCGTTAATCTTCCTACTCCTTCAGTGATTGTAAAATTTGTGTGTGTGTGAGAGGAGGTTAATTGAATTGTCGCGAACACCGACGAGCCTCTTTGGCCCGATAGGAAGCTTATCATGAATAATACGAATTAAGAATGAAAGATTGCACGGCCGAGGTAATGCCAATGAATCGGGACGGAAAAGTAAATGAGAGAGTACAGGTGGACGTTTTCAGGGGTTTTTCGTGCAAATTTTCAAAACGTCCGAGTCCGTTAAGCGATGCCATGCGGGGTTTTGACTTCGGTTTCCTCTCCGGAGGTTAACAACGATAAGGATCGATTCGAGCTTCCCTCGTCCTTCCCTTCCTTACGAAATTTTCCCTCATTTCCTCGACAGGCCTAAACGTCCGGGCGCGTAGCGTTGCTCCCACGCTCCAAGGATAACTCCTCTCTCTCTCTCTCTCTCCCTCTCCCTCTCGCCCCGTACATGTATTTCTGCTTATTTGACGCGCGCGTGAGGCTGACTTTTGGCAGACGCTTCGATTCTAATGCATGAATCATCATCGTAGGCCTTTTGCACGCGTGATTTCTTTTATTTATCCTGCCCTACTCTCTCCGTGATTAATATGTCCTGTAACGCCCAACTGTTATAACGATAACGCGGGTTACGTAAATGGTGTCGCTTTTACGTTTTAAAACTAACACTACTTCATACGAATAGCCTCACTATTCCAGAACAGTACTCACAATCTACAATCATGTGTTACTGATTACCTGTACAGATATATATATATATATATATGCACGTGTCGGTAAACATTTGTTATACAGAATACAAAAAATGGTGCAAGAATCTTGTTAGACCATTAGAGTCTAATAATTCAAATAACCATTTATAACTTATTTATTTATTTATTTATTACTATTACTGATTTATACTATTGCCATCGATACCGTGATATAAAAATAATTATACATTACAGATCTTAAACTAAATTCTTTTAATTGATTTTGCTACTTAATATTAAATAGTAAGTAAAAATGTTAAATGAAATAATGCTTATGCAATGTAAACAGTTGATAAAAAGTATTATAAAAGCAGTTTTTTTTTTTAATTTTAAACCCTTTCGTGTAAAATTTGTTTAGATTCTTACACACTGGATACGCAGTTACATTAAATTAAGTTCTATGAACTATTTTATATTACTAGTATTGTCAAACTTGATTATAAACAAATGCAATCATTTGGTTTTAAAGTTACTGGAGACTATATTTTAAAAAGACACTTCTCGTCGTTAAGTTGTTGCGCGTGGGAGTTTTAATTTAATTTAAAAACAACTTAGGCATATTGGAGGTATTGAAAACGTTGAAAGATAAACATGTAAATGAATTTCAATGTGAGTAAAAAGGGTCCGGGAGTTTTTAACTATATTAAAAACATTGTAATTTGATTTATTAAGGATATCGATAGTTCTAATGGCCCGTAGAAAATTTATAAGGTTCGAAATTAAATTATTATTATTTTAATTTATTGGGACGTGATGGTTGTAAATATATTCTGAAGCCACGGTAAAGGTATTATTTGCAAATCCTTGAGTGAATTGCACGATGTATAATGGATTTGATATTCTGCAGATACGCAAGTCATCGTATTGACTTTATTAAATACTCTATATTTAGTTACATTCTTGGATTCTAGTTACATTCCAGTTACGTCTGTAATTTACGAAACGGATTTGAATTCGACCATTAAGTAACATAAATAAACGATTTAAAGGATTAAAAATTTATCGAAACGTACGGTCTCTATAGAATTTATTGAAATTGAGTTAAAGTTTCATTGGCTTCAAGCTGATCGGTTAATAGAAGCGTTAATGGAATAAAACCAGTAGCCATTGTCGACTAATTATAACGAAAATCATTAAAATAATACTTTTCAAACGTCAGCTTTTCTTAACGAAAAACAGAAATTCCCTTCCTGAAATTAAATTCTGCAGCCGAATTACGTTCTTGTAAGAGATTAAATTAAGAACCTGCCTCCCCCACGCATTAAAATATTTCAACAGAAAAAACAAAATAATTTAATTCCCCCCCCGCCCTTAATCTTTTATATTTCACGTTTCCCGTTGGAAATATTACGTAACTGTACTGTGCATCCAAAGAAGACGTAAGAAGTATATTCTCATTAGAATGCTGCCTTCGTAGTAAATATAATATATATATATTTTTTCCTAAAAATTTAATGATATTCAAACCCGTGGGGCGTATTTGCCGTGTGGCATGGATATTTAAAAGAATTTCCTACGTAAAGCCAGTCTTTGATGTAAGGAATTTAACGAGCCGTAAGTGTAAAGAGCATCCATCGGCTTCATACAGATACTTTTACGAAACAATATAAATTGATAGTACAAAAATAAAAATGGGACCAATGATTTGTGTAGTCCGTTAAGCCTAAAGGAACTGTGGTAATAACGCGTACTGAAAATCCCATTTAACACATAGAGCGTATTTATACGCGCGACACACATATATATGTATGTATATATAGATATATCAGGCGGATTAGGCCGGGCATGAGGTCTTGGGTTAAATGTGAATGCCAATCCCCGTTGTTTCGACAGTTCGCGTTGAAAGACACTCCCGAGAGCGTACTATTTATGATAGCTTGACTACACGTGGGATAAAGGCTGAAGAAAGTTGGACGACTCGAAAATAGGACTTCCAAGTCGTAAGCGGCGATCACACGGACGCAATATCCACTCCTGTGTGTTTTGATAGCTGTGGCCGGCCGGTCTTCCAAACAAGAATGCCAACTTTCCGGCGCCCGAATCTTCAAAGATCATTTTATTGTGTCTCTCTCTCTCTCTCTCTAGCGTAGTCGGCTGGCTGGACCTGTCGCCAAAGAAAATTCATCAAATCATAACTTTAACAACCTCCTAATGAACGTTCCACGAAAAACCCTACCGATTCCTACGGCTTTTTGCATCGACCCTCCAATTCATAATATATTTATCTAGTCTGCCGCCGCCCCCTCCCACCCATCGAGGTCGCTTCTTTTTTCAAACATTATTTCCCTAGGATAATTTTAAATTAATCGAAAAGCAGGAGGCTCCGTCTCTATTCTTGAAGCGAGATTTATAATTAGATCATCATTTGAAGCAACGGGAAATTTACACGCGCACTAGCCCCTGTCGCATACGATACGGTATCCATACGGTATTACGTAGCAATACTCTTACAGTGCGTATTAATTAACGTTGAGAATTATAGAAATTTTTATTATACTCGGCAAGATCATCCGCGAAATTACTTCATTCCCTTTTATATTTATCCGCAAAGCTTTCTCAAGGGATATTTTAGAAATTAGTTTAAAAAACTGCTACTTCCGAATAAGAAAATTAAAGCTTCCCTTACGAAAAACTTTATCCTCGCAATTGTTTTGCAAATTAAAAAATATCGTATTAAAAAATATCGTATTAAAGAATAAAAAGTAAAAACTCCCGCTTGCAATTCACGAATTTCTAAATTATATATATATATCTCGATCTCGAGCTCCAGAAGAATTGGATTATCCTTGCAGTCAGTTACAAAAAATTACCTTTAAATCCCGCATTACGTTTCGATTACGGTTTTACAAACAAAAAAAAAGGGGCAATTTGTCATACTTAAAGTTATTTATTAGGCCATTGGCTAATAAAGATTTAACAAGGGCTTGCTTAAAATGACTTCTGGATTTCAGCATTTCAATTCACGATCATTTACATTCCAATAGTTTGCTTCTCAAAGATAAACGTCATTGTTAATATTATTATTATTATTGCTCTTTTTGTTTGACTTACATAATATTTCCCAAAGATCTACGATACGTTGTAAAACTTCGTTTTACGTTTTTTAAGTTATTTCTTTGTCATAAATATAGATAATAAATATCAATCATCCGTAAAGTGAGCTAAAAAAGAAAAAAAAAAAAAGAAAAGAAAAGAAGAAAAAAGAAAAATACAATGGCTTTATGATTAAACGATTCGTCACTTCCCGATACTGACTGAGAACTTAATAACTCAGGATCAATATGGGATATTTTATTAATTTTTGTATTTTATTGCATTTCGTAGTATCTGTGGAAAATTTTCCAAAAAAAATTAAGCACAAAAATTAAGTCAAAAGCATTATGAAGAGGCGTTCAATTATTTTTCCTACATTATTTTTCGTTATTCTCGTGGAAATAAGAAATTTATTAACGAAAGATCGGCGATTTGAGAATTTAGTATTATTAAATGTATGACAATATCGTTGATGTATCCTTTACCCGTAGATGTGACACTCGCTCGCCTTGTGCCCCCTGAATCAATAAGAACGGCCTTATGAAAAACTGTATACCTTTAGGCGTTTTTCAATTAATAAATATATTGCAATTACTTTAACAACTTATTTCATGGTTTTAATTAAACTCTAATTTACAGAACTGAATAATAAATTAATTACATCGTAAAGGATTGCTTAAATACATGGAATACGTTATTTAGAACTTCTATGTTAATGCAAAGTTTTTAATTAATTAAAAGAAAAAATAATCTTTATTTGTCATTTATTAATGATTATCCTATGAAATATGATTAAAAACTTATTGTAAAACTCTGATATTAAAACGAGTAGAGATTAAAAAGATTCAAATACCAGGTGAAATACAATTACAAACTGATTACGAACAAAGACAAATTAATTAAAAAAAAACCTTATTTTATTTAAAATAATGTTATATACTCAAAAAAAATAGAATACAGATAGTAGATTTATTATAATTAATAAAAAGTTGCTATTCTATAATAATCATAATTAAGTGCGCGAATACACGTTAAACTTGAGTTCAGTGCAGTTCGTCCATTTATTCAAGAAGTTGCTGCGTTGTATAGTTTTCTATATTTACGTAAAGGAATATCACTGATGACACGTTCCCAATAAAAGGTTTTATAATTTTATGAATGAAATATAGTCTAGGAATGCGCTTGATGCTCGCGTGGACTTGATGACGACCAATGACGATAAAATTTAAGCACTACTAGTACTCCATTATTTTAGTACGTAAATATCGAAAAGGTAATTAATTTTACGGTCTAAAAATGTAAGTGTATATGAAGTGCAGCTAATGATACTGACCTTTGTTAAGCTATAAAATTCATTGGGTTTGTTTGATACATAAAATGCCAAACGGATGCATCAATGTATGCGCACGCGATCGATGCGGGATCTTGTATTATGAATTTCAATGTTCATACGGTACTTTGTAACAATACTATATTAACTGCCACGAGAATACTGAAAATAAAGTAACTTAAATGTAAAATTCCGATTTAAGTGTATAAGAAATAAATAGCTTAACTAATAAATATTTGTTGTACAGGTTATAATGACAAAGTCATGTTTGCTTCTCTGCTGAATAAACTGTAATCGATGTTTTACACAAGTGTATCGACGACGGAGACTCTTAAATAAATGTGTCCTCTTCTGTCGAGAAGTCCGGTCGAACAATACTTCGGAGTACGTACAGAGTGTCCTGGAAGGACGAGACGAACCGAGGCCTATCGCCGGATTATCAAAATCTTTCGGCTAAATACAACCTCCCCGACTACTAAGAACGCGAATTCCTTAAATTCTTACGTCTAGGCTCAACGTATCGTATTGTAAACACGTAGTACGTCACGTATCGGTGACGTCATCGTCGTCCTCACCCCTATTCCTACTCTAATCCTCGTTAATCCGTTTCTGCGAAATTTCTCGAGCTCGCGCCTTGACTTGGATTATCAAAATTTTCGGGTAAATGCAAGGTCGCGACTACTAAGAACGCGAATTCCTTAAATTCTTACGCTAATAAGCCTAATTAATGTAGGCCGTGTAAACGTTAAAATGTAAACATTGATCGGCCTACGAAATTTCTTCTTTCTCGCGCCTCACCTCGATGCTTTCAATTTATTTTCATTCATAAATTCGTAAAAACTATTATTATCCATAGACATTATCCACTCTTACCTCTCCCTACCCCCCTCCCCACCCCACGGGACGGATGGCGGCGAGCAATCGTCATCATCTGTTCATCGGGTCATGAATCCGGCAAGAAAAACGTCACGGATGCATCTCTTTATGCCTCGACATCATTTTCTTATTCATTTTGTTATTCGATCATCGTTCGCTCATCTCCTTACGAGCTTTCGCGATCATCGTCATTAGCATTTTTTCTTTCTCTTTGTCCTTTCGAACTTTATTATCCATGACATTGATTTACCTGAATGGAATGGGTAACGAACGTTATCATCATCATCATCATCATCGTCATCGTTTGTTATGGAATTATCATCCGTCACATATACCTTAACTATAGCTTTACCGTATCGTGGTAACATTAATGGTAAATCTATTATTATGTAATAGTTTAAAAGGTATTAACGTTTTATTTTGAGCATTGTCGTTATTTCTTTAGATAAAATTTTATCTAAGATGCCAGTATTTACCAAACGCGAGTCTCTCCGTCGATTGAAAAAGAAAAAAAAATTTTCGTAACATAAGTTTCGTTAAAAGAGAACGTAATTTACATATTTTTAAAACGTTTTTTAAATGCAATCGCATCGTCAGAGTTATAAACTGTTTAACGCTCCGATATAAATAAAATTTGAAATTTACTTGTTGTACGGAAATAGATTGTAAAAGATGAGGTAAATGACAGGTATCGGCAGCTTTTTTATGGTTAAATTTATATTAATAACAGGTAATAAGGAGTTTTGGAGTAAATAATTATCGAAACGAATGTATAATATACAGATGTTTTTTTTTTAGTAAATGTTGAAATGTCGTTGTAATAATACACGTCGTGCATTAAAAATTGTACATTATTACATTGATAAGTAATTTTGAATAATCTAATATTTTGAAAAGGGCTTTTAAGCATTAATTTAAAATAAAACGTCAGATTGAGTTTTTGCTCTCGGATTGGAAAATCGATTTCTCTACAACAGATTAGGTGCTCTTGAGTAACATCAGTAACGGTAGAAATACCTCGACGGATAGAATATAAAAATCCTTAAGCGATTTCTGTTCCAAAAAAAAACCAAAACCAAAACCAAAACCAAATAAAAAAACAAACAAAAAAACAAAGGACAATTAGTAAATTCTTGATTGATTGGTATTCAGTAGTTAACCTTATCAAGTCGTGAAATTGATTAATAATCACGGCCTAGTTAATGGGCATTAATAGATCACGCGCAATAACAATAATAATAATTAATAAGGGATAAGTTAAGGGTCCATTGCAAAATAAAGGGGGCCTGGGAAGCCCTGAACCGTTCATCGTCATCAGCGGCTACCGAGCTATTTAATGAGCTGATTACACGGAGTGAAGAGACTATCCGCGGATCGATAAAGGAACGGCGAAGGAACGAATCATGCCGAGAGCTGATAAAGTTAAAAAAGCAGCGTCGGAAACCATCCTGAGGCCGAAAGTGTTCGAAAGCGTCGCTGCACTAGCTGCTCGTAACCTCAAATGCAAACACGCACGTGAACCAGGGATTAATAAGAAACGATGGATAACATTCCCGGGGGATCCGTTGATAGTACTGACAAATACCCAATACTTTCATATTTAACTAAGTAACCCAATAGAACATTAAGCACGACGAAAATAAGAAAAAAAAAAAAAACTTTATTTACCGATTTTACGTGTTACCACGCGTAATATACCTTTTACATTATGGAATTAACAACTATGAGATTGTTATAAGCTTATAAAGGTTATAGTCCTCGAGTCTATATATCCCATAGGGCAGCTGCAACACTTGATTTATTATTTACATAAATACAAGCGTCACTTTCTTTTTTAACATTTTATCATACAAGGAGTTGTACGTTAATTTTAAACAGGAGGATTACGTATTATAATTACTTATAAAGTAACTGGTAGTTTAATGGCAAATGTAATGTAATTAAATTTAAAAGTACCTTTCATTACTTTATTTTAAGTAATAATTTTTATGTAAATTGTACCGTAAACCATTAATCAATAGTTGCAATTACACAGATATCGTAAACGTACGAGATATAACGATAAATATTTGAAATATTGGTTTAGAAAATACAATACATAATTTACATTAAATTTTCATTATGAATGTTTTGTATGAATCGATCAATATCAATTAAATTTTTAAGGGATACTGTAATTAACTTTAGCTTCTATTACATTAACTTACTTATTTATATAGGTCTTATTTATATACTACTATTTATATAGGTAAATAGTCTATATACATACACATATATGTAGACTTTCCAAAAAGATCTTTACAATTTACGACGAATTTAGCACGATCGTAATTTATCTATAACGTATTACGCATATACACGCGTTTCATAATACAAAGTATAAAAGTTTATTTTATTTAAGAGTAATTTGATATATTTGATATATATATATATAAATACGATATTAATAATCTTTTTTATTCTCAAAAGACTAATGAGTAATTATTATTGTTGTAAATCCGATAAAAGTACGTTTGTTAGGTACGTGGCGGTGAAGGGGGTGGGGCGGGGGCGGATGAACCGTGGACAAATTTTTTGACTATAATGGATTCTTGATCATACAGTAGAGTCACTTAGATGTTTAAAAATCAATATGTATACGTTGTAAGAAGCGTTAAGGATTTCAAAGTCGGCGTTACAATAAAATTTTTATCGAACGACATCGGTGTCAATTTGCTATAACGGAGCCGAAAAAAAAATCCTCTGCCATTTTTTTTACTTACCTTCTAGAAATGAGTATTCGATGTAAAACTTATAATAATTGAATTTAGATTTTGAAAGTAAATTTTGAAAGCAAATGCTTTTAAATGGCACGTCATTGGAACGTCAGAATTTTTTTTTAATAAAAACTAGGCCGATAAATCTTTGTATACTTGACATTTATAAAACGTAAGAATTTTCTTCACGTAATGTTTATAATTATATTAAACAATACGATTAAATATTCAACGGCGCATTTATTTACTAAGTAATCACATTATCTGTTTTAAATGAAACAAATTTACATCTTCTTTTTTCTTTCGAATATTTAAATGGGACAAAAAAATTTCACGGAAAATTCTATATGAGATGTGATTTTAATTTGACGTTTAGCTGTAAAAGTATTTATCAATGCATAATCAATGAACTCAATTATGCATGTATTAAAATTTCTACTGAAAAGTAATTAGAGATAATGCATAGCATTTGTTCGGCCAACTAATCATTCGGTAAATGCTTTCTGTATGCTTCATAAATAAATGTATCCTTTATAATGACAGTAAAATTAAATTATCAATTTAATGTAAAAACAGATGCAGAAGGAAATCCGCACTTTTACATCCAACGAAACGATTGGCTATATTTGATAGAAAATTATTTGCAATAAATTTTCTTACAAACAATATCGGCAAAACGTTATTTCAAGCCAAAATTCTTAAATCAAAGCTTCTTCGATACTTTATTTTCAAACAATGAATATTAAATAGTAAATAACTTTGAAAGAAAAAAATATGTATTAACGAAACTGTGCTTTGAATTGGTGATTTTTTTAAACATTTAACAATGATTGGGAAATTTGTTGTTACTTATTCTTAAAATTATAAAACTTTAGCAAATAAAAAAAAGATGTAGAACAAAAAAAAGAAGAAAAATGGCAGCTCTATGTAATAAAATAAACCTGACAAGGACACATATTTTTCGTGTTTGATTTTCACATTTTGACGTTTTAAAAATGTATCCATAAAATACTTACATAAGAGTCTCAAGAGACGGAGGGTAAAGAAATACAAATATCCTTGAAATCTATTTGATTAGGATCGAGGAATCGATGTATAAGAAAATATTTATACCAGTAATATTGTAAAGGAAAATCGTCGACAATGTTAAACAAACGTGTAATTATTAATTACGTTGGAATCGAATATTTGCAACAATATTCAATAACGTAGTGATTTTTTTTTTTTTTTTTTTTTATCATTGGTATTTACGTTTGCATAATATAACTTTTAAATATTTGTACTATAAATGTAAGAGTGTTTGTTTACCGATGAAATAAAATCCAAGTATAGTATAAACAGCGGTATTTTGTGCAAAAACCTTTTGTCAATTAAGGATTAAATGTAACAAAAAAAAAAAAAAAAGAATTCTGACGTACTATGAGTGTGTTTTATGAATGTACAGTCAAACTAGAGTAGGCGAATAGACATGAAAATCATGGTTTATTAGCATGATTTGAGGGGGTGGAGAAAAAGTAGAGGAAAAAAATGAAATCCATCGATATAAAATGTTGTCAGGCTCAATCAAATTCCACGGCTCTCTATTTATCTTTCATTATACGACATCGCTTTCCTACATAAGTAAGTAAAACGGTACGTAAAAAGTAGTATTAATTAATGCGACTATCAACTGGGGGCGGCGAAGGAGGGGGAGGTGGAGGAGGTGGGGAGGGATGGAGCGAAGCCGCTCCGAACCCACCCGAGGGAATATTACATTTTACAAAGTCTAATAATGATAAACATCTGTATTGGCAAGTGGATGTACATTTTAGAAAAAAACCGTGCAAGAGATCTCGTCTCATTACCGGTTCATTCGATATTTCATGCTTTTTTTTTTATAACAAAAATGTTAGCCTCTCGAAATGTTTATGAACATTGGCGGAACCGGGCTCTTAGTTCTAAAAAAATTCCTCGCCTCCGTAAGCGTTTTAATGGCTTCGGCCATTAAGTTTCCCATAACCTTCTATCTACTCCCTAAATTACGTGCTTATTTGTTATTCCGTGAAAAATACGATAAACACACACAGAGGCCAACAATGTACAGTCGCGTAGATAATAGCCGTGGCATGTATTGGAGAGATTGGCAAATATAAGCCATGCCCCCCCCTCCCCTCCCCCAGTCGAATTATTAATACGTCCTATACATTATTTTCTTAGCAGGAGTAACGAACGCCTGTAATATTTCTTTGGGGGGGGGGGGTGGGGGACGAACGTGAATTTGCGAAAACGTATTAAGAACGCGTTAAATAATACTTGGCGTAGCTAAATATTATTGATGGAGATGGAGGTTATTGGGCCGAGATAAATAAGTAAAGTAAAGAAGAAGCGACAACTGAAATCCGTAAGTTGGTGCAAGGGACGGGGACGGGGGGGGGGAGGGTACAATAAAATAACGCTTATTCCGGACAAACGGGTGCGCCTACGACTATTATTGCTTTTATTCAGCCGGGCACTTATTAAGCTGGCGATAGAGAGGTAATGAATGTAAGGGGATCGTTTTTAAGGTACGAGCGTCGCGAATTCCGCTGGGAAGCATAAATAGCTCGTAAGTAAGGTGGGCGTAATTGAAAATTTGAAAACAGTGCTTTGAAAGTCATTTCTAGAGGAATCCTTCGCCCCGAAGCTCCAAATGGGACAGAAGAGCGCGAAGGCGAGGTTGCTGCGCAACATGGAAATGGAGAGGCGCCGTCTGCTTTACGAGAGCCTGAAATTAGAAACGCTCTTCAAAGAGAAAGGGTTGAGCAGCTCAGACTTCCCGCGCGATCACTACTTACCTCTGGAGATATTCGACGACGAGAAGTACGAGTGCAGGTAAGGGCTGTGCCGTTAAGATAAGCCAACGCTCGCGCGAGAGCACGATAACGTATAGTCTCGCTGATCTCTCTCTCTCTCTCTCTCTCTCTCTCTCTGTCTGTCTGTCTGTCTGTCTATAGGACAGCTAAGGAGTGGATGAGCCTGGGGATGGTTGACGGGAAGAGTCATCCGATCCCGGCGGAGGCGCTCTTCCAGCCTCCGGACTACGAAACCGTAGCCGTGACCGAGTACAACGAGAACCTGGACATGTGGGAGGTCATCAGCCTCGACGGGGAGCGTCGTACCTCCCAGTTGCCGCGCATTTACTTACGCTTCTTCGGGGAGGATCCGCGTATCTTCGTGGAGAGGGTCGCGAACGCCCTCGAGGAGAGGAAGAGAGCCGAGGCCTTGATGAGGTAATGCTTCTTTACTCTGCCCGTGTCGTCCAGGTCTACATCGCATGCGCGCAACTAAATCGCTCGAGCTTGAGCGCCAGGGGGCTCGATTTCCTTAACTCGCCGTGAATCGTTAAACGTATAGGAAGATATAAAGTGCAGCGATCGAGTCGAACGAAGGAATAAATGTCCTTCCGATAAAATTATACCAGTCGATTATCGGTTCAATTTTCTCGGCTATCTTGATGTTTCGAGTAGGGCAGCGGTAGATATTATTTAAGCTACAGGAGCGAGCAGCACTCTGGACTAGGATATATATATATATCGTAGGAGAAAGCATGGGTAAGGTACGAGTAAATGAAAGGAATAAACGGTCTTGGGTCAGGTTGGCCGCGTCACGGGATTGATTAATCTTATTTGGAGATCGGAAGAGATTAGGAAGGGCCGAGGCGGAAAATGGGACGCGGCCAGAGAGAAGAGAGAGAACGTCGGCCATTATTAATACGAGGAAGGACGTTGCAGGTACAATCTCTACCTCGACTGCATACCGACTGAGGGAATGGAATCGCTTACCGAAAGTGTCAAGGATGAGATTTTGCGGCTGACGGTCAACACCGGAAATCTACGCAGATTTCAGGAATCGTATTATTCATTGGTTCGTGTCAGATCACCCGACCTCGTATGCTTTAAACGTATAGGGACGACTGATGTATAGCAGCAGCTGCTGCTGCTGCTTTTGCTCTCCGTCGTTTCAGATAATGAAAGAAACGGAGCGCAATTACAAGCGGGTGATGTGCGACCTCAACTGCCGTCGTCTCCTTCGTAACCATTACTCCCTGTCCGATTTCTTCGCCCAAGACCTCCTGTCACCGCAATGCGTGCCGAAAATACAGATCTGCAGGGTCAAGCACTTTCAGGTTTATCGAAAAGCTTTCCAATTGCTCGATTTAATCAATAAAACTTACCCCCCAACCCCCCAATAACCCCTTTGACATAAAAAATTTCATAATAATTTCTTAATTGTCCCGAGGGACAATATCGGCTGCCGTCTACGGATTCTACGGATCCTACAGGAGGTCAAGGAACTGATAGAGTGGCACACGCTCTACGTACAGAGTCAGATATACGAAATAATGAAATACATCGTGGAAATGCGGGACAAAGCCTCGGTCGAGGTGATGTTCTTGCTCAAGTACGGCAAGCCGGTGTCCATCGAGGAATTCGAGGTCCAGCAATTGCAGAAGATACACGGGGTCGTGAATTACCTTAAGAACCATTGGATACAGGATATAGCCCAATGGGTGAAGATGAATTTGCGCGACGTCGGGAAGGGATGGTTCGACTTTAAGCAAAGGAATTACGAGATTTACAAGGTCATGAAGCTAAAGAGACTGCTGGAGCTTATCAAGCAGCACATGCAGGTCAGTCGGTCAATTACCTACCTCTTGTTTATGAGAATGTCAACTGTCAAAAAGCTACTGACTCTGACTGACTGACGCTCCCGTCGATTCTATTGTTTTCCAAACGATAATCTAGACGGCTTTAAGGAATTTGATCGAAAACTCATCGGCCTTATTCCTGTCGTTCTTCGAAACCCCGAGCTTATGCCTCGCGCACCTAAAGCCAGACTTCGTTTGGGACGATGATCTTAAGAGTAAGCAATTCGAACGGGCAAATCTGACAATTTTTGAGGTCGAGCTCAACATGAACGACAAGAGCACCTTCTTCACACCCGATCCTAATACAGCCAAGGTACCGTGTCTAGTGCCTTTATCCGTGTATTTACGCGTAACCGTGTAAATTCCCTATTCCCTATATATATATATAAAATAAATAAATAAATGCTCGCTTTCAAAAATTATTAGGACAAGCTCGACTACTTATTGGTATTTGCCCTACAATTGTCCGAACAAATAAAGCAAATTCAATCAACGATCTTGGAGAATTTGAAATTTTCAAACGATCTCTTTATCAATTCCGTGTCCATTCAAGAAGAGTCCATATGTGAAATTCGCAAGCGCATCAAAGCAGCTTATAACAAGTGCATGATACCCATGTTCGCTTATCTGAAGAAAATGGAAACGTACCGGAGCCTTTACAGCTTTAATATCGAACGATACGTACAGTAAGGCAACCAACCCGCGCATTCATTAACATTCACATAGCAAATTAACTTTGTAACTTGTAAACAATACTCTTATACAAATCTATATACGTGTATATATATACGTGTATATATATTTGCCGATAAAATTGTAAAGATAATTAAAGGAAAGGCCGGTGAAGGTTATTGACTAATGATGATGGTTAACGATGATCGACAGGGATTTCGAAAACAGCGACTACACGACATCGAGCTTCAAAATCGAGATCTTGAAACAAAGATCGTTAAAGGCCGATTTGGAGAATGATTTGCCGAGCACCGTAGTAATCGGCCCTTTCAAAGTTAATCTCGACAAATTGAAGAGGACCCTGATTAACAAACGCGAGGATATTATCAATAGCCTGTTCGACATGTACACGAAGAATCTCCGTTCCCAAGTCGAGGTCATGCTCAATGACTTTAGGACGATCTTCAGAAAGCTGTCGATGGAGCCGGCGACTGTCGAGCAATTGTTCGAGCTGCGCGAGTGGATGGAAGGGATACCGACGGTCGTCACCGAGCACTTTGAGAATTTCCAAAAGCTCAAGGTCGAGTACGACGTGCTCGACACGTTATTGTGGAACATATCCGACGAGGACTTCGAGGTCCGATACGAGGCCATGCACTTCCCCCACAGAATTAAAATCAAAGTAAAGCCAGGAGCCGGCCCGCCCGCCCGCATTTTATCTAATCTATTTAATAATCTAATGCGACTCGTGATCATGCAGTTTCGTATTATGGCCGGTAATTGATTCGCTCACGCGTTCCCCTCCCCCCCCCCCAGGTCGATCAGCTCCAAGCGAGCTTAACCAGGCTCGAGAAGGACAAGTTCTTCAAGATCCACGAGGAGGACGAGGCAGAAATGGAGGAGAAAATCGATTACGTCCTCGGGAGCGTCACGAATATCGCCACGCAGAGCGACATTAAAAAAATCGTCGAAATCGCCGCTGAGATCAATAAGACGTGGGCGGCGATGAAGGAGATGTACGAGTTCTGCGTAATACTAAACGCACGGCAAAAATTGTTCGGTGTACCCGTCGTACCCTTCACAAAGCTCGTCTCCTTGATCAAAGACTTCGAGCCCTACAAGAACTTTTGGCTAACGGCTAACGGTCCTTACTTACTCACCGCCGGCCGGCCCTTAATGATCGTACGGGCCAGGCATTTATTTCAAGCTCATTGTCCTCATTTTTATTCCAGAATGGCTCAAGTGGTATTACATTTGGATGGAGGAGCCCTTGGTGACCATCGACGGTACTGGTATCGATACCAAAGTCAACGAAATGTACAAGATGATCTCGAAATCTATAAAGATATTCCAAAATCAAGCCGGTAATCACAATTAACGTAATCCTTATCCTTTGGTTTCGTTCATAACAGACAGAGTGTGTGTGTGAGAGAGAGAGAATCACAGTCTCCAGCCAAGCATCGACGGTTAATCCGATAATCTTTGACAGATTAGCGTCGAATACTCCTTAATGGATCGTGATCCATTCAACCACGGCTTTCTTTATCTTTCATCGGTTTTCTTCGTGATAAATTCGGCATCTGTATCGTTAATGTCAGCCTCCATGATACCGTACACGTTCATACCCCCTTTTAATACTCGCACATAAACTGTATATCTCTCGATAGTGGTATTTGTTTGTTTGTTTCTCTTTTTGTTCAATTTAGAAATTTCTAATCGAGGCTTTTAAAACCTTAGATCTCGCGTATTTGGCCGAGCAATTGAAAATCCAAATAGAATTTTTCAAGCCCTACATAAGCGTCATACAAGCACTTCGGAATCCTGGGATAAGACCCCGGCATCTTGAAATAATTAGCAACCAAACGGAAATAGCTATAACGATGAGCCGCGACCTGACGTTCCGCCAGCTGCTCGAACTCAATATTATGGATTTCACGGAAATCATTAAGGACGTGTCCGAGACCGCGGCGAAGGAATTCGCGATAGAGGAAGCTCTAGCTAAAATGAAATCGGATTGGCAGACTCTAGAAATGGAGGTAGTGCCGTACAAAAGCTCAGGTCAGTCAGTCAGTCGGTCGGTCGGTCGAATTTTATTAAGGGACCACCTTACGGTGACCTTTATGGGACTTTTAATGGATCGCTTCAGGTACGTACACGATGAAGGTACTGGATGAAATACAATTGCTCTTAGACGATCACATACTTAATACGCAGCAGATTACCTTCAGTCCGTTTAAAGAAGTATTCAATGACGAGGTTGACGAATGGTACAAGACGTTAAAGCTCTCCCAAGACGTCATTAACTTGTGGATGGAAGTGCAAAAGTATACGGAATCTTCTCCCCGACCCCCCCCCCCTCGACATTGATTTATAGCCATTTATACCCGTTAATGCATTACCTTGTCAAATTGATAAACAGGCTGTGGATGTACTTGGAGCCGATATTCACTTCGGAGGATATCAGTAAGCAGTTGCCGTTCGAGTCAAAGAAATACAATACCTTGGACCGTAACTGGCGTCGTATTATGAAATCGGCATATGAAAATCCAGTCGTAAGGGATCGACGGCTAGCCGGAGATAATATTTTTCTAACCAATAAGCCCGATAGCCTTGACGACGTGCTTGACGCAAATACTTTCCCTCGGCCGTAGATCATAAAAATCTGCGCTGACAGAACGCTCCTCGAGAGCTTGCGAGAATGCATGAACCTGCTGGAGGTCGTGCAGAAGGGGCTGGCCGACTACCTCGAGAGCCGCAGGATACTCTTCCCCCGGTTCTTCTTCCTCAGCGACGACGAGCTCCTCGAGATCCTCGCCCAGACGAAGAACGTCCAGGCGGTCCAGCCGCACCTCAAGAAGTGCTTCGAGAACATGCACAGGCTGCGCTTCGAGCCCGACCTGCTCATAACGCGCATGTACTCCGCGGAGAAGGAGGAGGTGGTCCTTCATCCGCCGGTCAGGCCGATCGGCAGCGTCGAATACTGGCTCAACACCGTCGAGAGCTCCATGAGAACGACCGTCCAGTACAAGATCAGCC
The DNA here is from genome assembly GCA_018883505.1 of Ceratosolen fusciceps. NCBI lineage: Eukaryota > Metazoa > Arthropoda > Insecta > Hymenoptera > Agaonidae > Ceratosolen > Ceratosolen fusciceps. The sequence continues at coordinate 4,405,897 of RCIC01000016.1, forward strand.
AGGCCCTCGACAAGGTCGAGATCATGCCCAGAAAAAAGTGGATATACCTCTGGCCCGGTCAGGTTTCCCTCTGCGGCGGCCAGACCTCCTGGACAGGCCACGTCGAGAACGCTATTATGAACAACTCCTTAAAGGATTGCGCCAAGATGATGATTTCCCAGGTGAGGCTCCTACCTTCTTTGTTCCCTAAACTACTTACAAGCTACTGCTACAAGCTCCTGCTACAAGCTCTTACGTTATCTCGGCGACAAAGTTGGACGATCTGAGAAATCTGGTGCGCGGCCAGCAGACCGACATCCAGAGGATGATGCTCGAGGCCATAATAACGATCGAGGTGCACGCCCGCGACGTACTTCTGAAATTAGTCCACGAAAGGGTATCCAATGTCAACGATTTCGATTGGATCTCGCAGTTGCGTTACTACTGGGTCAACGGGACCGACCTCAAAGTACGGGCCGTCAACGCGGAATTCCAATACGGGTCAGTATGCGCGCGAGCGTAAATAACCCCGATAAACCCCGATAAACCCCGATAAACCCGTCGACGCGGTCGGCTCGTTTCGACAACGTTTAACTTTTAAAAGCCACCTCTTACGCACGAAGGTACGAGTATCTCGGTAACAACGGCCGGCTCGTGATAACGCCCTTGACCGATCGGTGCTACTTGACCCTGACGGGGGCTTTGCATTTGAAATTCGGCGGCGCCCCGGCTGGACCGGCCGGTACCGGTAAGACCGAGACTACCAAGGACCTCGCCAAGGCACTAGCGATCCAGTGCGTCGTCTTCAATTGCTCGGACCAACTCGATTTCATCTCCATGGGCAAGTTCTTCAAGGGTCTGGCCAGGTAAGTCCCCAGGTATCCCCCGCTCCTACCGCGCTGGCTATTACGCCTATTACGTCGAGCGACAACCGCAACGACGATAAACGCCTGCCTGTGCAGTTCAGGGGCCTGGGCCTGTTTCGACGAGTTCAATCGGATCGACATCGAGGTGCTCTCGGTTATCGCCCAGCAGCTCATGACCATTCAAAAGGCTCAACAATTGCACGCTGAAAAGTAAATAATCATCCTCCATAATAGTCTCGTATCAGGACGCGAATGTGGAATTTGCAAATCAAGGCAAACGAACGTGGGACGGAACACTAACGTCGGGGCCTTACTTTGTATAAAATAAGGTTTATATTCGAGGGTGTCGAGCTCCGTCTGATACCGACCTGCGCCGCCTTCATAACCATGAATCCGGGATACGCGGGACGTACCGAGCTCCCGGATAATTTGAAGGCTCTGTTCCGGCCCGTGGCGATGATGGTGCCCAACTACGCCCTCATAGCCGAGATATCGTTATTCTCCTGCGGCTTCAGCGACGCCAAGTCCCTCGCCGCAAAGATCACGGCGACCTTCAAGCTGAGCTCCGAGCAGCTGAGCTCCCAGGTACGCGATACCCAATAACCCCAATACTCTTAATACGTGAACTCCTTAACGTCTCGACGACATTTGCTTTGCCCTAACGAAGGACCACTACGACTTCGGCATGAGATCCGTGAAGACGGTCATAGCCGTCGCCGGGATCTTAAAACGCGAGCAAAAGGATATGGAGGAGGCCCAGATCTGCCTGCGATCCTTAAGGGACGTGAACGTGCCCAAGTTTTTGAAAGACGACTTGATCCTATTCAACGGTTGCCCATTTCACGTATCCTCTCTCTCTCTCTCTCTCTCTCTCTCTCCTTTAGAATACAACCTCAATTCCTGCCTGGATACATTTTGCCTTTTTACATGCGAATGCAATTTTAGGAATCGTTTCCGACCTCTTCCCCAACGTCGTCGAGAAGAGCATCGATTACGACGTCTTCGTCGATGCCATCAAGGATACCTTACAGGCAATGAAGCTCAAAGACGTACCGGGTAAAAAAAAAAATATATTACAATTCCATCGCTACCTACCCCCTTCATCTCTCTCTCTCTCTCTAGTCTTGACTACCGACGAATGCCCGTCTCTCGAATGGTATTCAAGTTTTTCGTATCCTTTTAATTCGCTTGTGCGCGTTGGGAATCTAAACGAAACCATTTCGTCTCTAATAAACGTTGACGTAAGTACGTAAACAATGGGAATCAATTGCGTTGCGCGTGATTTTACCGAAAACTATCGGCCCATTATCGAGCTATTCCTTAGCGCTTTCGATCTCTTGACTCGATTACTACATTAACGATGGATATTATTATTATAATAATAACGACGACGACGACGACGATGTTGATTAACCGACAGTTGATATGAATTTATAATTTGACGTACGCTTCCTTTATGACTTGCACGTCCAGCGGAGGGAGCGTGACAATTTTTTACGATACTTTTAAGACATTTTCGTGAAAGTATAATCAAAGGGATCGGAAGGACGATATATATATATATATATATATTTATTGAAAAAAAAAAAGGCAAATCGATGTCCGAGTAGGATTGATGCTCTTTGCGTGAGCGCATTCCTTTGTCTGAGCGACGTCGGGGCCGTTCCAGCATATAAACTCCAAATTTCTGTCTCTCCTTTCGAGGATTCCATTATAGGAAGCCGCGGCTTTTTCGCCAGCGTATTATATATGGGGAATCGTGTGGCCCAATCGCTCAAACCATTCTCTCTCTCTCTCTCCCTCCGTCCCTCTCTCGGTTATTATTTCATACATTGAACCCGGCTGGCGAGTCGGGGTGGAGTCGGGGGTGTAGAGAGGGAGCAACGAAGGTGGAACGATATCGTCGCCAAACCCCCCCCCTCTCTCTCTGTCTCCTTTTTACTTAGTCTACGGTTCGCTCCGGTTTTTTCTTCCCCTAAAGCCCGACGCGTTTTATTAATTATTTATGTTTTTTTTTTCTATCGACTATTTACAGAATTCATTTATAAGATCATCCAGCTCTACGAGACGACGATTGTCCGCCACGGCTTAATGCTCGTCGGTCCAACTGGCTCCGGAAAAACCAAGGTATGCTCCTTAACGTAATCGTGACTCGAATATTATTACCCCTTGAAAAAAAAATTATTCTACACGTTACGGCTTTTAAAGAGACGAGGACTTTACTTTTACATTATTTCGCGAGCCTAACAGTTTTTATATAACTTATGCAATACAAACGCTAATACATCACGTACGCATCATTAATTATAACAACGGGGTTATGAGTGAATTTTGTTAATTCCACGTTACGAACGTAACTGCGTTATTCCGATTATTTATTACCGTTTTAACGTCAATTGCCTAATAAATATTTTACATTATAACACTTAAGTTTTTGAATAATGATCCGAAACTCTAATTACACATAAGCCATTAATCGTTTTCTATAAATTTATCATTGTTTCTACCAAATAATACTTGCCATCCATCAAATAATAACCATTTCAAATGATTTTTAACATAATTAATTTATTTAATATAATTTAAGATGCGTACGTGCTTAAATGTCTTAAATATCTCAAGAGAAAGAAAAAAAACACTTAATAATATACTTACCAAGCTTCTTCCAGCAGTAGTTTTAAAGAATTTTGCGCATTACTTATAATGATATACATATAGATGTAATTTTAAGTAAAACTATACCTTCCATTCCTTCAATTTAATATACACATGTTTTCAAAGATTTAGTAATAACTTTAGTACGAATTTTAATAATTCTACGATTTATAAGACAATTTTCTTGAAAATGTAGTTTAAGGAAGTGTACAATCTGTAGTAAAGATGAATGTTTCTATAAAATTAGAAAAAATTTAATAATAACTGTCTTTTATTTTATGAAGGTTTTAACGTTTTTATCTTGCGCTCAACATTTCAAAAAGAGAATCTTCTCTTACAAAAATGAAATTTCATTGTTTTGTAATAAAAGTTTTATAAATCGCAGTAGACCGAATTAAGTCTTTTCCTTCAATATACCAAATTTCGAATTATTAACAATTCGAAGACGTACTATGAAGTTCGTAAAAAAAAAAAAAACCTTTCGGCCAATTTTTATTCAATTACATTGTTGGGCGCTAATTTTACTTCCACGTTTAGCATTCCAATACGAGAGTAGTAAAAGATTATTTGTAAATAACTGTTAGTGGCTTTGGTGGTAAGGTTTATTATATGATTTACTGCTTTATACGGAATTTCGTATAAATTTCTAATAAAATTTTAATAATTTATCTAGTAATAAATAAATATGCAGTATAGACATTGAAAAAAGATTTATTCGTTGTGTCACTACTGTTTAGTGCTAACCGAGTATTTAATAGTTAAAAATATATTACGAAAATATCGTTATTTCCAAAATCTTCGTATTGAATTCGTGCAATTAAAAGCGTATCAGTTTTACAAAAGATTTAATATTAATAATAATAAATAATAATAGTAATAAATACTATAACAAATATCGAAGTTTGTAAGAGCTCAGCGGAATAGAACGTCTTGGAGTCTCATATTAAGCTGATAATGGTAACGTGATGTAATATTAAATTTAAGAGAAATGGAAACATAAATCCTAGAAATTTCATTGAAATACGAAAGAAATATTCCGAGATACGAAGATAATCCTATGGCGAGAATACAATTTTCGATTTCGTACGAAAACTTTCGTACAATATTTAGTATTTTTATTATTATTGCGATTATTATTGTGATTATTGTGATTGTGATGATTATTATTTTGTAATTGCAGGTAAGTCTATTTATAAATTTATAAAGTCAAAGGAAATTAATTATTTTTTTCGGCCCTTTTTGGTATCGTCGGTACTATGGATTTACTTGTAGTCGTAGAGCGTTTTGAAAATTCTTTTGAAATTGCGTGCCAATTTTCAAAATCATTGATAGAATTTAACTTAATGGAAGTATACGCGATATTCTGACTAATAATATTATTCATAATGAAAAAATTGGAACTTGAAATAAAACCTTCTTCTTATCTGCAATTGTTAATGCGATGCTTAAGAAAAGCTTGACTTTATCAATGTTCACAAATCACACTTTTTCCCCACACGCGCATCAATTTTCTTTTTCACTCGGAATAAAATATATATTGAAATTCTTCTTCCCCCGTTTTTAGAAGAGGTTTTCGAAAAATACGAAAATCTCTCTGACGACTTTTGAAAGGAAAAAGAAAAAAAAACAAAAAAAAAAACCACTCAATACTGATACTAATATAAGGAGAGTATTAATTTAAAACAAATGGAAACCGACCGTCAAAGGTTTACCCAAAGCTTTTTAATCGAACTGAAATATATTTTCATTTCTTTAAAAATTACAAATGGAAATTAGATTTTCAGAAAGACGAAAAACACGCCATTTTATTAAAGCTAATTTAACGATATTAAAGTAACAGATACGTAATACGGAACTTTTTAATTAAATGAATTTTTCGTAAATAAAACTTAATTTCCCATTACAAATCAATACTTCAATAATCAATATAATTGTAATATCGACGTATTTTAATCATACTGCCCTTCTGTGCTAAATCATTAAGTTACTCAATTCACAATAAAGAGAATTCCTCGAAATATAAATCTACACGTTATATTAAAACTATAACATTCCTACGGATTATATTTATTAATTACGAAATACATTTCCTCTTATGTATTTACAAAAGGGTTTTTAATTTTACAGCTACTTAGGAAAGTATAATTTCGCAGCCGCATTTGTTTCCTTACCTTAAATTACTGAGATTTAATTTTCTCACTCATAAATGTGCAACAAAGCCATCGGTAACAGTAATAACTAACGAGTTCTCGATGCCAGTCTCACTTGTAAAATAAAATAGAAAAATATATATATATATACTCAAAACGCATAAATAAAATAATAAAAAATACGTTTCAGTTTTAACTCTAAATTTATAAATTTTATTTTTTTCTTTTCTTTTCATTCTCGGAAATATATTTTCTTTCATTGCTTTGCGATAAAAAAAATTTTTAATACGGATTTCTTCTCCTTCTCTTACCATGTATTATTCAGAATAAAGTTTACACCGAATTCATGGCCGAAGACACTTATTTTAACTATCCGTTACAATGTATTTTCATTTACAAACGCTTTCTATCGGTATAATGTTTCCTCCCATAACATCTGATTGTACATAAATTTTGTTTACATTCGGCCTAATAAATCATTTAAAATAAATAGAAATTCGGGGCAACGTATGCATCAACCGAAACATGATATTTTTTAATTATCAGAAACATATGATTGTATATCATAAAATAAATTGATTATTAATTGTTTACATAATAGTACGGGAATCTGTTTTATACACGTAACATAAGAAATATTACATTTTCATTTACGTATAATTGGTTATACGTATTTGTAAATTAGAATTTAGTGCACGATTACTAAGTAAATGAAATTCCGCGTGTAATGTGTAACGGAATATAATGACAATAAATCAGAATTTTCAAAGTGAAGTCCTATGAAATCGTTAAAAGTTAATATAGTTACGGTATAAAACCATAGTAACTGGTCCGATGTTAAAGCATAAAGCGCAATAAAAGGCTATAAAATTTTTGTAATAATCGTAAAACTACGATCGTGTGTTCGCGAACATAGTGCGTATAATGTCTAATAGGAAACTAATTAATAAAATCTGAAAAAAGATGGGGAAATAGATTTTTTTAAAACGATAATAAACGAGAAATTATGTTTCCAAAGCAAAACCAATATAATGATACAAAATCTAAAAAAAGTAAATATACGAGATAATAAAATTAAATTATGGCAAATAAATTTCGAAATAATTTTTAATATGAGCTACGGTTATCTAGAAATTGTTGATGAACTTTGAATGCATAAAATGTAACTGTTAAATATAATAAAGAAAGTTTGCAAAATTAAATTAACTATGACATCGCCTTTAGAAAAAAAAAAAAAAAAAACTAAAGTACCTTTTATTTCCGTAGAACAGATACAAGACATATTATATTAAAGTTAAGTGAAGTATAAATTTTATTACACAAATTTAAAGCAAAAACGCTAAAATTTATATACATATATATATATGTGTGTGTGTGTGTGTGAGCGAATGAAGTGTACGCGTGAAATATTGTAAAAGAAAAAAGTTTAGATAAAATTATCAAAGTAAAAAGAAAGTTTTTTACTTAAAATAAAGTAGTTTAATTGGTTAATGAACAATTAGTTTCAATTAAAAAAAGAAAATTATATTAATACGTCATAATTAATGTCGTAATAAATTGAATGTTTCATTGTGATTTTTAACGTAATTAGTATTCGTACAAATAATTATACAAATAAAAACTTTACTTTTGCCACAGAAATAAAAGTATTAACATTCTAACGTTGGAATGTAAAATCCTCCGTAAATATATTATGCGAAAAAAATATATATATATATAAACGAATAACAATAAAATGAGATAAAAATATAAAACCGGAATGGTAAATTGAAAAATTCTTGAAGAAGAGAAGGTATAAAATAAAAAATTTGAAATATAAATAATAGAATATGTAAATATTAATTTCAAGGAACATTTTCAAAGAAAATGGACTCACATTTTAAATGCAGAAGTTACGTTTCTCAAATCTGTGTATTTACATACGCAAATTTACGTATTGATAATCTCTATTGATATAAAAAGACGAATTAAATTTTTATTTTACTGAAGTCTGTGTAATTACTTAAATAAAAGTGATTAAGCTTGATCGAAATAAACTCAGCAAGAATAATTAAAAAACAATATTTTACAGTATATTTCAATAAAGCTAGATTGGTTAATTTCATATTTAACAACAAATAAACAGGGGCGGATAGGAAAGAAAAAAAAATATATATATATATATAACGCAATGTAAAATATAATAACATTTATTGACGATGGACTGTGGTAATTGTTGAAAAATTATATTTCAGTAATATTAACACACAAATAAATCTATGCTTTATATTTATTTTTTATTTACAATTTTTTATATACAGTAATTATGATTTACAATAAAAATACAGGTTTATACGTATACATTAATAATTATATGATTGTGTATAACGAGGTATGTAAATTATACGTATTATAATATCCGTAAATTATAAAATTTAATGAGTATATTGTATCTATGTATTCGTAGGCCACGAAAGCAAATCAATCCGTATGTACCGTTAATGCTTCACAATATTGTTTTATCTTATTCAAAAACTTTTTTATGAATTACCATCCCTTTTGCGGGGCTTCGAATGATTTCATACGCACATCAATGCTTGAAAAAGTGATGAAAACGATGCCTAATAGTATATATAAAACACAGTATCGCAAGCGATTCCGTTAGGAAATATGTATTTACTATTATTATTATTATTATTATTGAAAAATTGGTCTAATGTATGGTATATTTATAAACGGAGAGATAGTGATTAAAGAATTATTGCAAAATGAATGTACGCGTGGCTGTTTTGTGGTATAAATTTTAGAATTACTCGAACCGACGGTAGGTGGATTGTAAAAAATGGTTGACATCGCATCTCTCTTTCTTTTGTCTGCGTATGCGATTAATTCAATAGTAATTGTGTCGGAAGTGGCCATTTGTAAAGAGTACTTGGATAACCATAAGAGCCGTGCGCGTAGCCCGAGCCGGTTTCGTAACGATTCTACAATAATGCGCAAAATAGTTAATTTGAGGAATACGTGTTAGAGCTATTGATCATTTATAGGACCCAGACGATGGATCGTCGTCGTCGAGAGTCAAAGAGAGTAACGAATATTTTAATCGTTAGACGTATATTTATTTAATTTTTTTTTGGTAATGTGTATGTACACGCAGAGCGCAGAGGACATATTTTTTTTTTTTTAGAAAAATCGTTAAAATTCATATCGTAATCTTAAATGTTATAATATCCGATAAGATTTAATTTAAAAAGAAAAGAGTATATACGGTTTCATGGGAGGAAGAAGAAGAAGAACAACAGCGAGGAAGATTTACGCAGATATAAGAGAGCAGGCGTGTCGTTGTGTGGTTATCGTAATCTTATGTTGGAATGACATTGAGAATAATCGAATGCGTTTTGTTAATTGTTATTGTTAATTGTTATTGTTAATTGTTATTGTTAATTGTTACTGTTACTGTTGCTCGTATTTAAATAAAAGAGCTTTGGGGACAATGTCATTATGTTAATCTAATGAACCTTTGACATTGATCCAGTTTTCTCTTGATCAGTCCATCCGTCGCTCCAATTTCCTCCGCGTTTTTTACCCTCTCACACAATCCGGATCCTATGCTCAGACGCTCCTCGTCCCCTCGCTCCGCCTCCAGCTAAAGAAAAGTAATTGCTCTCATTAGCCATCAAGTACCATTCGATTGACATCGCGATGCCCTACGTCATTATTAATAGCTACGTTATTGTAATACCTTTCTGACGTCGGTGCGGTAGAGATTTTTTTTTTTTTATTTTATTTATTTTTTCCTTTTTTTCAGCAATCGTTTGACAAAATACGTAAATGCGCTTCTTTAGTTAATAATTACGAAAGCGCCAAGTTATTAAATAATTTATAAATTAAGAAGAACTTTCTTCGTAATAGAATTTCTAATAGTGATCCGGTCGATTATAACTTTACACGAACGATAAATTGATTATCGGCAATAATTATTTGCTTCGCTGCTTTTTTTTTGTTTGTTTTCTTTAACCTTCGTTTATTAAAAATCAATTCAAAAGAATTTCTTCGGCCGTAAATAGTATTTTAATATACATTATACCTCGTTAAATTCGTATTTATCAATATAATAAAGACCGTAAGAGTTTATTTAATTTATAAAGCTTTTTCGTATGATTCTTATTGACAATGAGCCATGATAATCGATCATATTTTGGGGCATCGTACACTAAAACAACTATATTAGTAAAAGTATATTCTATAGTAGTCCGAGTGCGATTACAGCCATTACACGTCGTTAAATAATGTATTTTCAACATATTTCTTTACGTATACTGGACCATGAGTATTCTCAATGTTATTATGTCTTGTCATCGATGGAGATTATTAAGTTAAAAGCGATTTTTAATTATAAATGATTTAAAAAGTACGTTTATTGTGGCCGGTCGAGTAAAGTATTTCAATAACAATCGTCATGGTAATCCAAGCATATTTACACAGGCCGACGAACACGATACAACACGATACGGACAATATTTCACATGTACTCAATAAATTAGAAAACAATTTTTTCATCATTAAATTAAGGATACAATTAAGCGGTAAGCGGGCGTTCGCGCACATACGTACATACGATAAATACTCAATACTAGGAATGAAATTTTTTCCGTAATTCTTATTAAAGTTTATTGAGCTGAAAAAGAAACCGAAGCTATAAACAGTAGAGATAAATGTATAGAAAGTGGATGGGGCTAGAGTTAAATTTCATGTACTGTCTCTGTTGTTGAGGCTTAACTACGTAACGTAATGAGAAGAAAGTAATAGAAAACGATTCCGTAGTAATAGAAAAGTCCGTTGGCTTCCGTAAACACTTTTTCTTTAGCCGAGTCAATCCTAGGAATATAATTATTTAGCGACTGCCTTCGAAAACGCAAGACGTATTCGATTGATTGAATTCCATGACGTGTCGCGTCCGTGTCTAAATATATCCTTTGTTAGATATTAGAAAGGACTTCCGAGTCTCGTCACATTGAACATTGAAATACAAATACTACTTTTAACGTTATCCGTTACTTTGAATATTCACAGACAAGCCAATGCCGTTTTATCTTCGTCCAGATCATATTGTAAATCTACATCGTACGTGAATTCGATTACCTATCCGAGCCTTAATTAAATAATTAAACAAACGACTCATTATCCCTTTTATCGTGATTTCATGATAAAACGCAAGAGCGAGTTTTTATTCCATTGTTTTTTTTTTTTAAACTGTAAGAGAGGCAGGGAAATTTCGATTCTATGCGGATGCGTAGAAATGCATTATTTTATACATTTACCTTTTACTTGCGTATTACGTTACAATGCATCGAATGCCCGTATAGAATTTGACAGTGGCATCTGATAAATACGCTTTAGATTTAAATAAAAAGTCTGAATTTTAAGAACGTCGACTCTTAAGAGCAATGACATGTGAATTCTTAGTTAACTTAGTTAATAATTCTTAGTTAAGAAATGTTTTAGTAGAATCAAATAAATTAGTAAATATTATTTCTTTACATTAAACACGTAAGGTTTTTTTTATCAATTTTCATTATCTACGACTATTAAGAACTATATTTTTATAACAGTTTACTATCATTGATAACGACAATGTATAATTTATATTCTTAATGAATTTGTTAATTATATTATAAATGTTTTAACTATCGAATAAAGTCTCTATATAATTCAATACTAATATTATACTAGATACATTTACGTGAATCTTTATCAATGTGTATATAATTTCATTCGTTAAATATTAATTTCATGCACATATAGATTTATATTCAATATTATATTCAATTATTATTTTAAAATATAAAAATAATTAATGACGGATAATTCATTTAAATTTCCTTCCACATGTATATATATAAACGAATGTAATCGATGATATACGAATTACAATTTGTCGCTCTTAAATACTTTAAGAACAATGGAAAAGAAGATTAAAGATTTAAGTCCGATTAGCATATTTTCATTGAATTCATGCAATTATTTGTCCGATAAATATCGATATGCTTTGAATAACGACACGAGTTTTTATAAGTATTTCAGAGAAAAGTCTAGTAGTAACGTTAACCTCCTCAATGTTTTACAATATTGTAAATATTTAATTAACTACTTAGCAACTTTGTTATTTCTTTAAATAAATAATTTTATCCAGAATACAGTTTCTTGCGCCTTTTTTTTATGCCTTCGAATAATAATTACGCATGAAAAATTACATATATTAATTATTCGTGTACGTAAAATCTATTTTTTATCAAGCTATTCTATCGTTCTAAAAGTATTATATATATCTAAGTGAGTTAGTTTCTATAAGTCAAATTTAATTTGAAACCTTACGTTTAATAGAGTTCGTTATTTGTATATATTTATATTCATTCTACAGCGAGGTTATTATCTACGTAAAAGTAAAATATATAAAAGCATACGTAATGTATACGTAATTTTATAAAACATTTCAATCTACTCATGGTAATTGTCTATTTCAGTTCTTATTAAATATTACTCGTTCATCGAATGAATTATTACATCGAACAATTAAGGAAATTCGGAATTAAAATAAAAATGAAACCCGTATTTGAAAACGTATATTCAAATGTAAATTAATTAATAAATTTACGAATTATTGCAATCATTCTTGTTAACGTGCTTTTAGGCCAATTAATTTATCACGAAAGTATACTGCAAGTTTAACGATTAATAGTATTTCCCGTACTATGAATACTATTCTGTGCTAAAATTGCGTTTAATTGATGGTTAGTGCTTGACTAGTACTTTTAATTTCTTCTACTTTTTGAAAATACTCATTTGATAATAATCGTTAATTATTATATACTTATAAAAGCTTTTGTATAATAATAAAATAATACATTTTAAATGAATCATTCTCGTGGCTTTTATTATTCGGGAAAGTTAATTCGTATTTGTAAACTTTTCTTGTATACGTGAAACGTATATATTATTACAAATTTTATTTATTAGAATTTTCACAATAAAATATTAAGTCTTACATTAAGTATGGTTGCGTAACCGTTGCCTCAGAGACTTAATATTCCACAGTAAATTTCTACTCCATTTATAATACATATCTCAATTAGTGTCAATTATTCAATTAACCAATGATGAATTTCATAAAACGTAATTAAAAAAAAAACTTTTTCTACTACGTCCTAATGAAATATGAGATTCTTACCCTTTGTGTGCCGTTTTCTCTAAAATATTGATATCAAAAAAAACAAAACAAAAAATAACAGGTCTATAATTAAAAATTTTTTTTTATTACTTTATATTATTATTACAATTATTAAAGTTTCTTTATATTCTTTATATAGAATATACAGTGTATCGTTTTATATGGTTAATGCGTATTATGCGTAACTTGGGTTTCGTAAAACAAAGTATTAGACGCTCACTTAATAAATTACAAAAGTTGCAATTAATCAATGGTGCCAATACCTTGTTGTTTTAATATATTCATTATAAAATAGCCGTTTGTAATTATAATTATACTTAGTGTGTGAAGCCTATGTAACCTATGGGGTCCGATGCTTCGTATTATTAATAATCTTGTCGCAAAATGTGCGTTTATACAAATCAATCGATGCTTCAAGTGTGCGTGTAATTCAAAACTTTCGAATAATAATTTTCTTGCATTGAGTAAAAAAATTATTTTGCAAACAAACAATTGCACGTAATTCATAATAATAATAATAATAAAATTAATAAAAGTATTTGAAACTGTAATATGATTGTGGAGTGAAATTTGTAATTCAATACGTCAAGGGATTGACTTAATTTATTAGATTTACAAAATCTTTACGTTTTAACAGGAACTATTTCTGTTTAATTAATAAACTAATACTGCTGTTTTTAAAATTAAACATTTATAACTTAGATAACTTAAATCTGATGACTTGGATGAAAGTTCGAGCTTTCGAGCTCGAGTCTTAAATAAGAATTGATTAGACACATTGTAACCAATAATAATCAATTGGCAATAGACGTGATAATTTTCTTTAAGAAAGAAAAAGAAAAAGAAAAAGAAAAAGAAAAAAAAAAGACCTTTAGCTAATGTAAAGTGTATGTGAGTTGCATAAACAGATGAAGCTACGAGTAAAAGCCAATCCGTGATTTATAAATTTTATAGACGTTACTAAAGTTCTCTCGTGGTCACCATGACGACTGCCTCCGTCTGACTTCTTAATGACCTTGAGTACCTAAATGCTAGCTATATATAACGCTGAGGGTTACAGTGATACCTTGTTAAGTTTTTAAGAACTTTGCGCAACAGTTGATCCAGGCAACGCCTGAACGTAATGCCGCACATCGCGTACAATAGGAAATTTATACTGAAATTCGTATAATACAGTAGCATGAAAAATTGCTGAAGACACCATAAGAGTGCCGGTGTATCTTTCCGCGCCAGCGTGAAGAAGAAGACGCACAATCTTATGGCGTAGCTGAAAGAGAAAAGTTTTTTTTTATTCGTTACATTCCTTTCAACAATTTTACGCTCGTTATTGTCATTGTTATTGTTATTGTTATTATATATAGAGTATATATAGGAGTGTGTCGTGATTGAAAATATTTAGATCAAGGGGATAGTAAAACATGGTTTCTTATAAATTTCGAATCGATGCGCCAGAGTGGAATATTATTCTTATTTAAATTAAACATTATTGGATAAGCGTGCCTCGTTCGTATAACGTGACTCCTATACTTTTCCATCCACGGGATCGCATTTCGTTTGGAAAAATCGTCTTATATACTTGTACGCACGCTTTAATCCCACCTCCGAAGTATACTACGTAAACATAACGGAATCTCGCGTGGAAAGGTAAATAATAATACACTCTATAAGGATTTATAAGATTCGCGAGTGAAAGGTAAGTGCCTCGAGGAAAAATAAAAATGCAGATAAAAAAGAGTCTAATAAAAAAAAAAAAAATGAAATATTTGATTTTTTACAGTTTCTTGTAAATAGTTTCTTGAATAATAATATGCATTTGGCTTTTCCGCAAGACCTTATTATTCTTCCTACGTTTGCCACGTTGTTCCTTTAATTCCCCCAAAATATCACAAAGTCGGATAAGCTTGGCATTAAACAATACTCTGTATTATTTAACCCGTGCCTTCTTAAAGGATCGTTATACGTAATACGTCATTAATAGTAACAATGTCAAGGGCTCGAATGTATTTCGAAAAAATACAAGGTCGACTGTGGTGTAAAAAAAAAAAACGAAAAAAAGAAAAAAAAGAAAAAGACAGATGTACACACGTATGTATATACTACATATATATATATATATTCTAACGTAAACAGCGTCTTCATTGTTAGAAGAATTCCGCATTTATCCGTTTACTTATTACTTTCCCTTTTACTTTTAAGAAAATATCCTTATCGTATTACTAAAATATTTCCAGACTCCAAATATAATGCTAAAAGTGAATTAGAGCTACGGGTGTAAGGGATTCAGGGTAGAAAAAAAAAAGTCAGTCTATAAAGCAACGGTCATATTAAATGGCTCGATATAGAGTCTTTTATAGTCTTGGGTTGTCACAACAAGGAAAACCAGTTGGACCTTGTCATTTTTCCACCACTCGGTTAAACAACCAACGAGCTTGCATGTGTTCGAGCATAGGGTTTCCCGTTTCAAGGTCCAAAACACCCGCGCCCCCGTGTCTCCGTCTAGATAAAATATACGCGTACATAGACATTTAGCCACACGTGTGCGTGCTGTGTACACTTTAGCGCGCGCCCGCATCCCAAGGCAATTACGTGCATACGATACGTGTGTTTTAGTGTACGTGTACGCGTGTTGGGAGGGCTAGCGGGAGGGTAATATCGCTCAACTGGGCAGCGTTGTAGACAGAAGAAATGCGAAGTAAATGAAAGCGTGTAAATACACGAAACATATGTTCCGAGAATTACTGTAGTCCGAAGGCTGACTAATGTCTAAGAATTTGCAATAAGGCAATAAAGGTCGGCAGAAACTCTTGAAGGGCGGGTTGGCGGGTTGGGGGGTAGAGAGACTCGTTTAATTTTTTAATTACGATTTATTGTATCGATTAATTGAATTTATTTTGCCATTGGGACATCGACCCGATTCGTTACGCAAAAGGATCTTCTCAATCCTCCCACCACTCTTACACACACACACTCTCTCTCTCTCTCTCTCTCTCTCTCTCTCTCTATCTCTGGGACCTATCATTTATTTATTTATTTATTTATTTATTTATTTATTGGATCGCTCGGTTAATTTAATGAGCCAGAGTCCCCGAAAAAATTTATGCAACGCAGCAGGCGTACGAAAATAGGATAAAGTAAGAGAAAAAGTTAAAAATGTAAATTCGAGACGTGGAGTTTAGTGAAAGATGAGACACCAAGAGAAGCGTAGCCTATAAATAACGAGAAAGAACAATCGCAGAATCCACAGAAATTAAAGAAGCCGCACTTAAGTCAAGTAGGGGTCGCTAAAGTTATACCGAATAGAGAAGGAAGGACGCGTGTTTGCCATCGAACGAAGACATTTAGAAAGTAAAAAGAACGGTAAATGTCGTAAGGGTCGTAATTTCAACCCCCACGGCTAAGAAATAAACGAGTATCATGAATTCTATTGACTCTGCCGACTTGCGTATAACCCGAGAATGTAGAAGGGAAGGTTGTGTATCGTAGGAACGTGCCGGTATACGGTATATGCGCGCGTATATCTATATGAGAGGAATAATTTTGCGTCAGCGGCAATCAAATTATACAACTGCAAAGTATAATTGACACGATAGAAAGATAAAGGGGTGAGGGGTGGGTGTGGGGAGAAGAATGAAGACGCGGCAGTGGAAAAAGAATTAATTAAAACTAATGAAATGAAGTAGTAGGAGAAGAGGACGTTCGATACATTGGCTATACGTTTTATCTCGTGAGGGTTAAGAGGGTAAGGGGGTGACTGAGCGAGCGAGCGGGAGAGAGAGAGAGAGAGAGAGAGACAGACAGACAAACGACCGGCCTTTCAGACTTTAAAATAGCTTGGGAAATGCGAGAACAATAGATCTAATAGTTGTACATAGTCTTGATTGATCAAGTCGACGAATGCAATAGCTATTCGCCGATAAGCGCGTTACGAAGCTTTCCTCGAGATTGTAGTACCGATAATATGAGAGAGGCGACACCGCTTTTAAACAAATTGAATTATTATCGAAAATGTACGCGTTAACATTAATTATGCTAATGGAGCACCATAAGAGTGACAAATCCATCTCGACGTCGATATTCGCAAGGGATTTATATGTATATGGATACACGTTCGTCTTAATTGTTAATGGAAAATCCAAAGGGTCTGATGGTTAACGTGGACGCGAGAAAGTCATAGGAATCGGAAAAAGTGAAAATACAATGCCGTAATAGAACGTCTGAGCACGAAAGTATAGAGTATCGTAAATTCAGCTTGAAAGAAAATGAAAATGTCAAGTGCTCAGGTGCTATTGGGGGCTCGGGTCAAGGCCGGAATATTGCGCGCAAATTTGTAAGGTAATCAAAGGAAAAAAAGCGATAACTGCCGGCAGCAACAAATGTAATAATAATAATAATAATATCTAATCGAAATTAGGTAAAGGGTGTGCGTATTGTTCGACGCGAATCGACCACACACACTTGCGAAACATAATTATCCGCAATAACTCTTTTAAGTAAACGGTACCAAGTTAAAATTGACGTCTCAGAACGGTCTCATACGAGCGCGCAACTTGACAAACTTCTCGTAAAATAACGCGTAGATCGTAGGATGATCCATACGTCAGCCTCCTTGCTACTCCACGAGCTTAATCTTACTTACTCACCCACCGTTCGTCGGGAATAAAATAATTATTTCATTAAAACCGAAGGTAAAGAAAGAAAGAAAATCACACGACCCATTTACTTATTTGTGCAATAAATTATTTTAAGATTGCCGTTAGCTGGACTAATCTTAAAAAAAATGCAGTTAATTAAAAGCCCTCTTTATTTAATCCGTTTTCCATTCATCTGCGGATCTGCGTTTCTTAATTAAAAAATATCAGGGGGTTAGTTATGCGGATAACGGCATTTTCTCTTGCGATATTTTTATTCTCATTGCATCAACAAATAATTTTCGAGCGATCGGCGAAAATAAAGGTAAATTTTGGATCCGAGATAAGTTTATTAAATATTTTTAATTAAAAAATCCTCATCGACGATTTTTTTTTTATATTTAATTTTTCAACCGCGCGCCTTATGTGTACTTATTTATGTGCCCATCTACCCGGGAGGGAGGGGGAAATATGATTATATCATATTTTTTATACAACTTCGAATATCTTGAAATTGTTACGGACTTGCAATTATTTTTTTCCGATTTAGCTGAGAAGCATAAGAAATGCCCTTTTTTTTTTCCTCAACTCCTTAACTCAAGCCCTTGTGACTGCAGCATAGCATAACCGCATTACTACTATTCGCAACAACTGACGATTTTACCTGTACCTTTAATACTGACCTACATGCGTGCACCGCTCCTTTGAAAATAATGCAATAACTATTAAAAACGATGCCGAGACTAGACGCATTAGATTTACGTGACGTACCAGCGACATCTCACGGCTTATTCTGCATTCTGCACGGGAAACTATTACCGTTAATTTAAATATCATTAACGTAGGTAAAGGAGATTTGAATCCTGTGGAATAAAAATGCAATGATCATACAGCGAGGCTTATTTACATTACAAATACGGCGAATATAGTATAGACGTAGCGAACGCGTCGGGGTAGTTCTAACGATAACTAGTAGTAAATGAGATCGAGACGTAGTTGAAGATTTAGGGGATCAGAGTGAGAGAGAGAGAGAGAGATGAAAGCAATCACTGATAAAAGCTCCATCGTTGTATTATTACAAATTTCTGTAAAAATTGCTTGGTTATAAGCAATTAATTGGTTTTTCGCTGGATTACTCACTCGAGTATTATCCGATCACATTAGAAATCACATACGTGACTGATCAAGCCAATGGCTAACGAGATCACACCGCATTATGCACTTAACGTGAGCCGAAAATTTATGAGCGCGTTCGATACTTTTCGCTTATCCTATTTCACGCCGACAAAGGCCAACACTTTTCCGACTTTTCCGCGAGATTTACGATTGCCATGCACCTCCCCGCCCGCCCCCTCCTTCACTCATCTATAGATCACGCTTTAATAAATTATAAAAATACGTGATTCGATATCGTTTTAGGTCGACACTTTTCGATCTGCTGTTTACTATTAATACCTTCCAGTGAGTCATCGCGACTGTAGGAATTGTTTTTTTTTTGTTTTTTTTTCTGTTTTTTTCTGTTTTTTTCATACAATGCCGCTGCTATCGGTTCGCGCAATTCGTTATACGGAAAAATTTACTGATATTCTAATAAATCTTAGGTAAAGGGATCCTCGCAGCGTCGCTATCCGCTCAAAGATAAAAACAAAAGAGATCTCTAGGCTCCCGCGATAAACGAATGAATACAATATATAGATTTAATTCAATGTTTAATTACATTTACAAGGCGCTAAGGGGGCGTGCGTGTAAAGAAAAAAAAAAAAAAAAAAAACAAAAACCAAGCCCGATTACGAGTATGAATTTAATTTATTTCTCCGCGTAAAGTTCGCAAAGGTTTATCTTATGAAATTAATTCGTCGTGCATTATGCGTTTCCGTGTAAATAGTCGGTCTTGCGTTTTTAGTTTATACGAATGGCGTTTTGCGCTTTCGCGAGGGGTTCGTTAGGGGTTTTCAACTTTTTTTTTTTTTTATGCGGCGTGATTTATAATTTGAAGATAAAACTTTTATTTGAGAATTCAAATAGCATTAAAAGCAAATAAATTGCCTTATCTCTTCGTGATTATTTTGATATTCAAAGGGAATTACGACGCCTCCAAGTGCATTGCGCAAAAAGATTTGTTTGTTTGTTTGTTTGTTTTTGTTTTTTTTTGAAAACATTGATTGATTATACTTTGGTTGCGAAATTATTGCTTGGCATTTCGCTAGTTGTCGTTCGCGTGCTTCATTACATTTCAAGCGATTGCGTCCCTGTCTATTTACAAACAAACACCACTCGGAAAGTTATTAAATAAAAGTCAAGCGTTTGTACGAACGGCTTCGGCGCCTTCGCTTCCTCAACAAATCTAAAGAAAATGTAAAATCATTTATAATACGCGCCGAAGAAGTCAGCGAAACTCGCGGCAGAGTAATAGACGTCTAAGACCGTAGGTGTAAGGAGGTGGGGATGGAGGGGGGCGCGAGATACCGTACGCGTCGGCATAATTAATTTTAAATTATTCAGATACGCTGGATTCACATGTCTGGGGATATTATTACGGGCGAGGCTCGTCGAGTTTTAAGAGATTTTGTATTAAAATCTGCTGCTAATCAATAGTGTAATCCTGTTGAAAATATGACGTGTAATTAATTTAAAAGACCGGGCGCGTTGTATCGTCGAGTACTCTCGGTCCTCGAGCTCTTCTCGGGCCGACGAGACAGGGATTAAATGTAAAAATAGACGCGACAAGGTAAAACTCTTATTGATTCGGGTAGGTAAGGAAAGGGCGCGATAAGCAGAAAGTTTGGAGGAGACATTGGTTTATTACGTAGCCGCGTCTACAATTAATTTATCATCATGACAGTAGTAGTAGTAGTAGTAGTAGTAGTAGTCGTAGTAGCGATAGCAGCAGCAGCAGCGGTACTGATAGTGATAGGAGCAGCGGTAGGTGCCCGCGGATCCTTGTAACTCCTTGATTTATCGGATTTATCGCTCGTCTTCGACCCATAATTCACCCATACATTCATAAGGTCTCGCTCGATGTCGCCCCCCTTACTTCACTTAATTTTCTCGGAGCTTTTCCTTCGGTCGGACATGCTTTTCCACGCGGGACCGTCGAGATCGTTAATCTCAGGATAATCATCCTTTTGTCACGCACTCGATCGATCCACACGACTTTACTCTAACTTCTAACTTCTTCTATGCAAATGTGCTTCTCCCCCCCTGCACGCGGGGATGATACGCCGTTAAATTATTATGAAACAACTATTCTCGATCGTAGGCGGGATCAGCTATTTTCACGAAATCCCTTGTCGATGTCTCTTAATTGGCACATCCGGTCGTTACTCATAAAAAAAAAAACAAAAAAATCATTCGTTATATAATATTTTTTTTTTTTATTTTTTTTATTAAAGACCAATCGGAAGGCCTCACTTATCGCTTAACCCTTACTTAAAAGTGTTGCTATGCTTTCTTTCGATAACTATTTATTGCTTAATCATGAATACATTGTTCCATTGATCTAAATATTTGCTTTAATATTACAATGCCTTTAATAGTGAATAAAATTCGTAAAATCTCTTTTAAATGCCTAATTGAAAGCATTATATTTCTGAAATGAAAATACTTCTTACTCAACCATTACAGAAGAATCCGATTCTATGTGAGAATTGTTCTATTAATAGGCAACCTAATTTACGTTATACATAACACTGCGATAGCAATAATATAATAACGCCAGGGTTTTTATACCTTAAACTTTTCGTTATAAAAAAAAATCTAACGATAAAACATGCACAAATCTTTGTGTATATACATATATATATATATTCAACAAATGGTTATTGTTTATGATATCGGTGGCATTATTTTGCATTTATTGCTATTATTAATTTGTGAGAGTAGAGGTAAACACAATGAGTTTAATTTTATCATTTTCATGGAAATAAATAGAAATTTATTTACCTTGGTAAATTCAAGAGAATGAAAACTGTACTAATAAGCAGAAGCATCTTTGTTATGCTTTGCTGGTTGCGTGTAGAGACTAAATTTCGCGATGATGACCTCACATCTGTAAAAATTCAAATGAAAATAAGATTATTTGTTTTTAAATTAGCATGAGAATTACAAAAACGTACAGGCAAATAAGGTTCTCTATTCGTTAACAATAACGATTTAACGTTACCGTTCTATTGTTCAGTGGGGCTGGGCGTAACAAAATTAATTAATATACGTAATATATATATATACATATGCGTGTACATTATGGTCTATAAAATTTGAATAAGCACAATTAAGAAAGTTCGCGATTTATCTTAATATTAATTGAGAGTATTGCCAACAAAAAAAAAAAATGTATTCAATCCCAGTCGGGTTAACGGTAATTGCTCGATCGCGTATTAGATTATTTGTATTTGTTAAAATAAAATATTCCGATGTAGGATTTACGAATACCCTTTAGCGGCGAACACTCCCGTTAAAAAGTAAGCTGAACTTTCCCCATAAATTATGCGGGTAAGAAAAAAAAAAAAAAAAAAACAAAAATTGATATAACATCAATTTTTTATATTTACTTTAAAAAGTTTTACAGCTTGAAATGAAAATTCTCAACTCAAATTGATGAGTAATCGGGTTTTCGAAGATTCCAAAGTCGCTAATTCAATTCGAATGTAGGAATCCAGCGAAACTTAGTCGTCGTCGGACCTGATATATTTATTGCCGTCCCATCCATCTCCCAAACCCATCACCCATAATCATGCAGTAGTATCTGTAGTTTTACGTTTCTTCTATCGCCTCTAATAAATCGGCGAGTGTCTCACGTCACAATGTATTAAACGCCTCTGACATTTTACATTTCTTTAAATTTTTAGCAGCGTAAAAAGCTTCTTTTCCCTATTACGCACGAAACAATATTTTTTTTTCTTTAACAGAGACGATGTTTGTTCCATTTGCTTTTTCTTCCCCCCCCCCATTCCATTTCGAGAATTATTAATAAAGCGAACAAATTATCGCTTCTTCTGATATATTTTCGAACTTTATTGGGTAAATTCCGTTGGCTATCGTATTTATTCACATACTAAATAAACTTTGTAAAGTCAATTCAATGCTACTACAAATATTTTTCTACTATGCTCGTAATTTTTAATTTACATTTCAACTCATGGTACTATTTATTACTCTTGTTTTCCATCCACGTTCATATTCAGTCTATCGATTTAATTACAGGCATTTAATTACTTAATAAGTACTTTACACGACTTTTATTAATAAAATTAATCTACGCACTGAAGCGTTAATTTTATTATTGAATTTTTTTTTTTTCAATTTTTATTACTATTTTTTTTATAAAAGTATCTGGTTTCTTTAAAATTTTGAATATTTGTTATATACGAAAGTTAATTATCCTATGAATATACAAATACATTTAATCAAATTGTTCTAATGAAAATAAAAATTACACGAAAAAAAATTCTTAACTGATTCGCGTAATT
This sequence comes from Ceratosolen fusciceps, assembly GCA_018883505.1. NCBI lineage: Eukaryota > Metazoa > Arthropoda > Insecta > Hymenoptera > Agaonidae > Ceratosolen > Ceratosolen fusciceps. The sequence continues at coordinate 4,428,850 of RCIC01000016.1, forward strand.
AAAATTGACATTTTTGCTACATTATAAAGAATCCGAGGTAATTATATATATATATTTGCATATATTGAAAGCAATTTTTGCTTACAACATAAATTTTAATTAATATAATTTTATGTTGGACAAAAGAGTGACTTGAATATTATAAATTTATAGCGGACAATTTCCCCCTTAAATTATACGTCATTATAAGTTAATAAAAATCAATGATAACTTATGCCAAGTACTATGTAAATGTTAAAATTTTTTTTTTATAAAACTTCTGACGTCCATTTTGACGTATTCTGAGAAATTTAATTTTTAGAAATTAATTTTTAGATAATTTTGCCGAATAATAATGATTATAGAATTAGAAATGAACTGATGTTGGTCCAATCAATTATGATATTGATTGAATTGTGATATATATATCATGTGATGTAAATTATTTTATCCATATTTATCCATTTTATCCGTATATTCTAATTTTATCATTAAAAGTTTATTAATCCTAATGAAATTAGTAAGTTAGCTGCTATCGGATTTCTGACTCTAATTATTACGGCGTTTTCCCGATTACTTGTTCTTACAAATAATTTAAAAAAAAACCTATAAAAACTATAAAGATTTGAGATATTAAAGAATTCGTAAAATTAAGAATCGTTGCGTATGTTTTAATTATTCGTACAGCTCCAGGACATGCAACGACGGCATTTAAATATAAATAATATTAAAAATTGTTAAAAGCAATAGGAAGACAATTTATTTGTTGATTATTATATTGTTCTGTACAGTACTGCATAATACAATATTTAATAATTTTACAATTGTAAGTCTACGAAGAGTCCGTGTCATGCATGATCAGATTAAAAAAAAAACAACACTATTTTAACATAATTTCATATGAAAATATCTCGTGTAATATGAATAATTTGATGGAATCGTTCAGTACATTCCAATGTACGTGTTATTTTTTTTTATCGTTTATTATTGTTCTACAAAAACTAGAGTATATCAAAGAATAAAGAAATTCTTTTTTTATTTCGTTAGTATTGTTTGAAAATAAATGTCAACGTATCGGAGACTAATAATTAGTTGCAAATACAATGGATTAGAGTTACAGATATATTTATTGACAGTACACGAGACGACACGTACGTATATATACGTATATATGTATGCACATCCACGTGTACCAAGTACTTAAAATGCTATAAATAAATCCTGGATAAAGATCTGCATTAATGCCGAAAGTATTATAAGAATTTATATATACGTATATTGCGCGCGTCTCAAACATTCTAGTTAAGCTCGAAATAAAAAAAATTACATACGGGCCATAGTTTTGCCGAAAGAATCCGAAACTAAAGTACGCCTTGATATAAATAATATCAAGAGCCATTACGATGACGAATTAACTGTAATGAAAATTTAAAGACTCGAGCGTCTAAAGCATTTGTCAGCTCTTGAAAGTTTAAAGAAATCTTCCCCCAAGACTCCCGTCCCTTATTTATTAACTGCAATATTTATTATAAAAAATTTATAGAAAAAAGTCGATCCCCCCGCCCCTTTAAAACAAAAAAAAAAAAAAACAAAAGAAAAAACTAAATCGTTTTAACGCGCGTTAAAGAGAAAAGACAAAAAAAAGAAAAAAAGAAGAAGAAGAAGGAGGACAAAAAAACAAAGAAAACATTAAATTGTGGTTAAAGATTTGCGTTCGTTCGGCTTCAAAGTAAAATCCTCGGGCTTTTATAGAATATTCTGGAGCTCAAAGATATATTGGTTAAAATCCAGACGAGAGGATGCACAATAATTTGAGACGGCCGAATCTTAAATTACTAAAGCTTTGTACTAAAGCTGCGCGCTCGTGCCTTTGTATGTGTTTCGTAGAAAATGCTATCCGGCTCGCTATTCCCTATCGATTCGTGCTATCTAATTACTCAGCCAAATAGCGAAATCCTCTCCCGCGAATATCACAAATTTTCTATGAAATAGTAGTTCGCATACGCGAGGTAAGACGATGTACCGAATACCGATCACCACCTGTTTGTTATTTCTTACCTCCTGTACTCATCATCAACATCGGCGACTGTGGTAGTATTCGAAAAGCATTTTGAGTCCTCTAGGATAGGAATTATTTATTACCGCTTTTACGACGAAAACGACATTTTACTCAACTTCGTTGTTGGTTTTAACTTCAAAAAAAAAATACGGATCCGTGCTTTTCATAGACTATAACGATATCTTCGGATTCGTCTCGGAGCACCAGCGGACGGACCGATTTTTCTGGCTATTTTTCTCGATATTTTCTAATATTTCGAAGTATCTAAAGGCTCGTCCGTAGTAACGTAATTACCCGGTAATATTACCCGTATTGTTCAGTCCTGCGACCAGTTATACGTGTAATTACGTGTAACTACTACTAGCAAAGCGTTACCGTAACGAACATTATATCGAAAAAGTCCCGAATATGTTCCGTTTGCTTGGGAAAATACTGAATCGTTGGATAATCTCGAGGCTCGAGCGCGAAATGTATTCTTGAAAATGTTTACGATACGAGGTGGGGAGAATGGAAAAGCGAAGAATTAGTTTTTAACGGAGCATTGAGGTTAGAACGGACATTTTCAATTTACAATAAATTTACCAATGAATCGTGAATGATAAAATGCACGGATCGTTGAAGATAATTTATTAAGGTAAGCGGCGGCGGGGAGGGGAGGGGGGGCGGCTTTAAAGAACACGGGACGGCTGATATGGGCAAAGTAATTCGAAATCGATAAGAAAATTCTGTGGAAGCGTCGAGGATGCGGAGACGTTTGTACGGTAAATGGCGAGCCGTCGTGGCAATAGGCGATCGTGGCTCGCCTGCTTTCGCCTACCACCCGAACAGGATCACGCACACAAGCTGACATAATAATCGGAGAGCGTAGCCGGCGACGGTTACGCTATCGAGAATAAGACGCGCTTAACCGAACGAGATAACCGAATAGGGCGGCTTCCGGGCGACGAGCGAGCGAGCGAGCGAGAAGTAATCCTCCGTCTCCTGACCTTTTCACCGCTTTTTACTTCCTTTTTTCCTCACTCTCTCTCTCTCCCTCTCTCTCTCAGTCAGTCAGTCAGTCAGTCTCTCTTCGGATGGAATCGAGAAAATGAGGAAAAATGGGACAAAGGGGCGCGTGTATGAAAGGGAAAGCCCGCTGAAAGGGAAAGAGTGGCTCTCTCTCTCTCTCTCTCTCTCTCTCTCTTCTTGCCACGGAAGAAATCTCACCGCTTACTCACGGCCACTTCGATTACGTACATTTGCCAGATTCTTCAACGCTGGCAGCCCACCGACTTCCTACTACTCGCCGAAAGAAAGTCTCTCTCTCTCTCTCTCTCTCTCTTTCTCGTTACACGTGACAGCCTCGTGCCTCGGATTTCCCATATATCCGCGTCTCTCTAGGGTACGATCAAAACAAAAAAAAAAAAAGATCCAAAGCCCTTCAATCGAATGCTACAGGCATTAACACGGGGGAGCTGTCCATGCTTTTGTAATCTTTACGAGATCGCCGCTGGCGTGAAACGAATGTCTTCGACCTCCTTCCGCCTCCCAAAGGAACAAGGAATTCATTCCAACGCTCGCCCTTAACATCTGCGAATTTTCCAATTGGCCAATAATATCTTCCTTCGCAGGCCGAACTCTGCTCCTGCCCAAGGCCATTGGCCAAAACTCTGCTCTCGCGATATAACTTCCCGAGTTTCCTTCTCATTACTTTTAATTACTTTGTACAATGGTATTTCGTCTGGCGGTAGAGAACTTCGTTTCACCTTCCTCGTAATCTATATTAATCATATTAATGTCTTGTAATTGTATTCCTTCGAATGCTCCGCCCATTCAACGTCAGCGCCGAGCGTGAAACTCTCAATTTTCTTTTCAATTCAGCGAGAAATGGATATTTTTAATTTGTTATTACGTCACTAAAAATACGGCATAAGTGAAAACGAGAGATTTTTATTTTATTATCAATATTCCGTTAAACTTGTACTTCTTATTATGTAGTAATTCAATAAGTCAATGCCGCTTTGTACAACTTTATACAACGTGGACTGAAAATTTACCTTCAATTCATTGTAATATTGGTTAATATTTATAATAAATATTCCGAATGTTTCTCTTGTTACACGGGGATTAACGATCGATATTTAACGATAAATATAACGATAACGTTAAAACGAGCTTATGTAATTTGAATTAACTTTTTAACTATAATTGTTTATGTTTTAATGGAAATTAATGATCATCTCCCGTTTCAAACGTATGCCCCTCCCCTCTCTCTCTCTCTCTCTCTCTCAATCCATCTCTATCGCTTTTATTGCGAATCTCCATAAAGTTAAAAAAAAAAAAAAAAAAAAAAATTTAATAAACTGCGAAATAGCATTATTGTTTATATAATGCGTACGCGTACATATATATATATGTATTTGTATAGAGATTAGCTCATGACTGGTAGTTTGGAATTCTATATTATAAAGCTTTTGATATTTGGATCGCCATTGAAGATAGGTTATGTTTGAGTTTCAAGTGAACATTAACTGCATGAAAAATTCCGTATAAAGGTTTTATTAGAGATAAAACATATTTCAAGCGAAGGGAAATTGAACAATTTCGAATGGCTATTTCATCTGCATTAAATACATTGAATTTAGAACTACAACAATCCACGGTGTTTGAAATCGATTTTATTAGAATTTTTTTGTTTTTTTGTTTGGTTCTGTTATTTTTTTCATATCTTTTTAGAAAATCTAAAAGTTATTTATTAAAAATTCAACGAAATTCTAATATAGCTGGAGATTATGAAAAGTTATTGAGTAAAAAAAAAAATCGGAGAGAAAAAAAATCTGGTTATAAAAATATATATATATATATAAACGAATATTACTTATTATTAGAGCGGATTTTCGGTTGAATAGAAAATGGGGAAGCGTTTGTTCTTATCGTGTTCTAGTTAAATGAAAAAAAAAAAAAAAATGAAATTGAAACGAGCCGAAGCCGTTGATTATTATACGAAAGTCTCGTATAAAGAACTAATGATTCATTATTTCACGAGATAATTATCAATTTATTTAAATAGCACGGGGGGGGGCGAGTATCATTGTTCATTGGCGTTAATTAAATAATTTTCATACGTCCGTTATGTGGTTCGTTTGGATTGTTTTTAATAAAAATACCAATGCTCGTTTGAGAACGGCTTTTGTTTAATGACGTTTATTGTGTATGGCAAAAGCCGAAGGAGGACTGGTTCGGAAATATACACTACAGTTAAGATCTATATTCATAACTAACGAACTTGATAGATCCTGCGCATAATAAATCTTAACGAGGACGACGAGTAAATTATAGTCGATTAATAAAGCTCGATAATAATAATAATAATAATAATAATAATCGTCTTGGAAGCAGCGTAGCTTGCTTGCATTTCCATCCATTTCCATCGGGTGCCGGTTGAAAATGTTGAAAAATTTGTCAAAAATGTTGGATATACGTATATAAGTATTTGGGATGAAATTCCCAAGAGCGAGATTGATTTTAAGTATGAAATATTCGCCGAACGGTGGGGCGGGGGGGAGGAGGAGGAGGAGGAGGAGGATGGAAGACGCCTGTAACGGAAAGTTAAGTAGAATGTCAAGGTGAAGAAAAGGATGGAAAATAGAGAATAAAAGAAAGAAAGTAAAATGGTATGGAGGACTTGACTTACGTATGCAACGGGAGGTCGTCTCGGGTATTTGGTAGGCGTTACCGGGCCGTCGTCGTCGCTTGCTGCACCTGCTGCGGAGTCTGCGTGCGTGAGAGATGAGAATGATTATTTTTCGACGATTGGAAGGACTGCTGGGACGGTTGTCTTCGGCCGCCGATGCCCGAGCTCAGGGCTATATCGTTCCCAGCATTGTTGCTGCTGCTGGCGCTCTGCAATAAGTCATTTTTTTTTTTTTTTTTTTTTTTTTCTTTCATTAATTATTCCTCCGGCGTGTAATCTAGCGTCGAAGGCCGCTCGATTCGACACTCGATCCGCCCGTTCTTTTAAATAGAAGAAAAAAAAAAAAATCATTTCCCTCCACACTTCCGAGTGCCGCCCCCCCCGCCAACCCCGTCGCCACCCCACATCCATTGTACTCTACTCTGACAGAAGTAAGGCTGAAATTAACGAGTAGGGTCAATTTTATTAAAATTATCTCCGGCCCTACGCAATCATTACCCGCCCCGTCCCCCCCTAGGGGTGTGTGGATGAGGGGGACGGCGGAGTAGGGGGGACCGTAGAACCAACTGACTTTGCCTTCGGAGACAAATATTTGAAGAGCGAACATTTAGCGAAGAAAATTTTAATAAAAAATGAATCGTTTCATAAAAGCGAGCTCTGATCGTTATAATAATAATAGTAATAATAATAATCTTAATAATAATACAGGGGATGCCGAGGTTTTTTTTTTTTCCGATCGGAAGGGGCCGTGGGGATGCTCTGGACGCTCTAGTTTTCTCATTACTCATCGCGGAAATACGCAAATACTGCTGTGTAATTCCATGAAATAATATATCCACGGGTTTTTAATTATCAACAGCTGGATAAATCATCAATAACCCTCCGTAATTTTTGGGGGAATCCAAACGAGCATTTATAAACGAATAAAATCTGTCGACCGTTCCACCTGCGCGCCCGCGCAATTACAATGAACTCCTTATGCGTATACACAAAAAATATGAATATAATTTATACAGAGCCGCGGCCGCAGACAATTCGTCGACGCCTATATATATATGTGTTTATACTTTCGTTTCTTCTCTAAGGGTAATAATGATTTTGCGGATCGAACGTAAGCCCTAATCCCTAACGCCTACCTGTGATTTCTCTACCTGGGAAATTTATGAAATTTATGAAATTTATGAAAATATAAAACTGCAAATATAAAATATAAAATAAATAAATAAAAGGGTAATTTTATAAAGGCTTGTTAAATGACGAGCAGCCAAGCAAAAGTATTATTGATGGATCGGGTTTTACCTAATTTATTTCGAGGATTTTTCGTAGCTACGGAATATTGAATATTATAGGCATTCGTAGGAGATTCGAGGAGAAGCGATCCGCGGTGATGTGGGCGAGCCTCCTCTTTTCACTGTTCTTTCGAAATTTATTCCAAAACTAGTCGTCCTCGCCCGCGTGTCATATTCGCATACGGATAACAACGCGCATCATAGCTGAGCAATTATACATTTCCAATTATACCCTTGATAACACATTGATTTAGATGTTGTTTATAAAATGAATTCGTTGCGACTATACCTTTACAAATACATACATGCGTACATGCGTACACCTTAAGGTAAAATAATAAAGCTATTCTCGTAATCTAAAGAGATATTAAAATTCAATTACAACCTTTCCGACATAATTATTTTGTATGTTTTGTATTTTTTGTACAGAAATCCATTGTTTGACCCTTTACCCAAAATTCTATGATTCTTACGATACGCAATAATAAATCATACTGTTTGAATAATTATTACTATACACGCACTGTGTTTTTTAATTCCCTCGTAAACATTTATACGTACGTACATACATACATGCATACACGACACGTTGGTATAAAAGTCTCAAGGGCATATTCAAGTAGAATACGAATAATTGAGAAAAAAATATATTAATAATAATAATAATGATGATGATGACGCTTAAAAGTACAGACTTATAGCCATTAAACAAAACGAATGATCCCAAGTTTCTTTATAAACTATTCGTAAACTGGTAAATGGGTTCAAAGTAATAAAACAAATAATTTTATTGACGTAATTATAAATGTTTTTAATAAAAGCCATCAACGTTTTAAAAACGTACTTTATACGTTTTCAACAATTTCTGCTGACACGTGAATCGCTTTATCGGATTTATATTAAAAGAAATAAAATGTATAAATTCAAACAAACTGTTTTTTGTTTTTGTTTTTTGTTTTTTTCTCTCTCTCTTCATCTACTTCCTTCACTTACATAACATTGTGTTTATATTTTGCATTATACGACACGTGAAGCATAATAATAAACGCGGCTCGGCTTGTGAAAAATAATAATAATAATACTTTTTTGTTGGCTAGAATTCCAGTCTGTAATAGAAAATTATATAAATATTCAGTAATAATAATAATCGAAGATTAAAGGTAAAGGAAATTACGGCTCCGAATAACGAAAGCGTAAATGCAGGCGAAATGAGCAATTTACGGCTATTATTAGCCCATATTAGGACGAACGAGCAAATTTGTAGTCTCGATTGACTCGGTACTATATACAATAAAATCATAATTAAACTGCAACTAAAACGTCTTGTCATCTCGATTGTTATACCTTCAATTAATTATTACGCCAGTTACGTATGCCCAGTTGTACGTTGCACAATATCTTCCCTTAATTATTGTTCATAATTTCTGTCGAGCTCCAAGTGCAATCCAACTATCAATACATCCCCTCCCCCGAGAGAATACGTACGAGGATCGCTAATTGCTATTGCTTTTAAAAGCCGGTGTCGGTTAACAAAAATAGGATTAAGAAGCATTTGTGTAATCGTAAAGCTCGCATCGACCGTTAGAAATTCCGACTTTTCGACTTCTCGACAGACATCGTTATTGTTATATCCGCAACGAATTACGCGAAACATACGCAACCGCTTAAAGTTCGCAATAGAATTGCGAACGATAGCGGATCCCTAGGATCGGACAATATTATAAATCTTGTATAATAAATGTGCTGAATTAATATATTATTTAAGCAAAGTCATTTAACGTACGGTACATTGTACGGTTCCATTACAATTACGGCTAATTTTACAATCCTTTCAGATAAAGCTCTTTTTATTACAATAGTTATTTTCTCAACAGATTTTAAACAAACGAATGCTCTTCCAGAACTTTTAATCACGCTATACCCGATACGGGATATCTTCAGGTAACAATCACTCTCCGTTTCCATGAAATACCATAACAAAAAAAGAGAGAGAGAGAGAGAGAGAGAGAGAGAAGGACTATTATTTACTTATATGATAAGGTTAATATGCTGTTCGAACCGTTTAGGATTTATAATTATATGAAGGATTATTGTACGGGTTTATTTATTGAAAATTACGTGATTATTATTACAAATATCAAGCATACGTGCATGAATTGGATTTTTAAGGAAATTCTTATCGGTAAACTGATGAAAATCTGCTTATTGATATTGGCTTAAGCTCTAGAATATAATTACGAGGTTTTACGGAACAATAAAATCTGGGATAGAATGGGCTAATGAAAGATTAACGTTAACACGAGTGAAAGTCCTATTTACAAGGTAAGGGAATCGGGAAAAAAAAAAAAATAAAGAAATTCATTAATTAATTCTGACGTGACGTGATAGTAAACGCAAATGCATAATATACACACGTATATAGAATTTATTATTATTCGAATGTAAATGTAGTGAATTTGGAGGAATTGGCATTGAAATTTAAATAATAATTGAGATGAGATTCTTTCGGGAATTCTCGACGTTCTGGAAATATTTAATAATGTTCGAGTGTTCGTGTTCGAATGAAACCAATGGGTGAAATGCTGGGGGGGATACGCGAGAGTGGGACGAGCGAGCGTCTAATGCTTTCCTCGCTCTTTTTACCTTTCCGCGACTCAAATACTTACAAATGCCGCAAGATCGCGAGCGCGATTTCGGTCTAAGCGCGTGGAATAAATGGTCCCGGTGCAGGGCTGCTACTGCCGACGCCTCGGCTTCCTGAGCCCGGGCGCTCCCGAGCAATGGCGATACATGCACACGTATACGTTTATACGTATGCGTGTAGGGGGAGAGAGAGAGGGGGGGGGGCGATTGTAATTATCAGACTCGTTATCTAGCAGTGCGCTACTTCTTCTCCTCGAGGGGAAGCTCCGCAGCCCGATTCGTCGGATCATCGCGGTGACCTTCGGAGCATCGATTTTCGAAGTTTCACTTCATTTTTCTTTATATAATTAATATAAATTAAATTATTAAATCTCAATGATTCACGTGCGCTGAGTATGTCAGTTTTTATTAAGCCGTCATTGTCCGTTCTTCGTCGGCGTGCTTCACCCCCACCGTCCCGGCCACACAACAAGCACAACAAGCACAACAAGCACACTTTCCCTTTATCTGTACACACGCGTCTCGACGACAACCGTTACGGTGCCGTAACGAGGGTACAATTATCTCAGGGCGATAATACTTTTGATCGGACTCGCATCAGTCACATAACGGGAGGGCTAATCGATCGAACGGACAATCCGTTACGTTAAAGTTATGGTCTCTACGGCATGATGATTATTATTGGTTCAACACGATTAGAAGAGTAGGAGTATTGGTGAGCGTTATCTTTATGCCGTCGTTAGCGTCTCGGCTTAATTATTATTTAATTACAGGCAATAACGTTATTGTATCGGCAACGGGGCCGATCCCATTAATTAAAGCCGCATTCTTTGGCAAATCCGCGCCCGGCTCGACTCCCTATCTTCCCTCCCTATCATAATGCTCATAATGCTTCCAAATAAACTTTTTGATCTTACAGACACTCGATACGTCTGTACGAGCTCTACTAGTGGGTGTATCCGTACACGCCTGAGTCTGGGGTTACATCAACCCGCGCGACGATGGACAAAAAAAATAATCATTTTTATAATAACTTTGTGAAATCTATCTCCCTCGTGACGCATATAGCAAAATCTGTGTTATTTTGAAAAAAATGACAATTGATATATACCGCGTAGGAATAATAATTATCAACAAATAGCATCGGGACAAGGGGAATCGGAAGGAGAGGGGCTCTGTAAATTTTTGCAAAAGTTTCACGCTTTAGCTTGATTTTTTCCGCAAGGAGCTTGCCTGTATGAGCTTTAATAAGAACGAATAATAAGAGGCGCTGTGAAAAATTGAAATTTACTTTCCATTTTAATCCGTTCGTTTTTGTTTTCTTTAGCAGAACTTTTGCAAACGCGGCACTCACTCGTGGTTTGGCTTTTTAAGCTCGTAAGAGTGAGGAAGGAAGGGGAGAAACTGGATCTGGATTTCCAATTTGTACGAGCTTTATTTAGCCTTTAACGGAAGGCGTTCGGTTTACTTGCACATTCTAGATCATCATTGTCCGTGATTATATGGATACGTGGATCCTCGACGTGGATCCTCGGCGCGCGTGCATCCTTTCCCGGCTAATACCGAAGGATATTTTTCCATTCACTGATAGCCGAGCACTTCGATTGCGCACGAGCGGAATTCAAACGTCGCCGAAGGTTAATTTTTTTTTTTTTTTAACAATCCGCAACAATCTTCTTGTAAATAAATAAATGCCGACCCGAGCCCCCCGACGTATCCGTCTCTCGCGACAAGAACTGAGCGACCGCGCCGAGATCGCGCCGGCTTTTCACTCCGATAGGCGAATAATACAAAAAAACAAAAGAACTATAAATAGAACGATCGATAAAAATCAACATTCGAGTCTAGAGGTCGAACGTTTCGCCTTTTTTCTTTCTCCCTTTCTTTTTTTTTCCCTTTCTTTCTCTTTTTTACTCCCCAGCGAGCAAAAACCAATCGATTGGCCAACGAGACTCGATCTGGAACCATCGAGAAAATAAGTTCGCGTCCTGATCGGATAAGCGAGCACTATCAGTTTCATTCTGTCCATCGCTCCTTCCCCTCCCCCATCCCCCTCTCTCGCGCGCTCACTATATATCGTTGGATAAAAAAATGTTACTCGATAACCATGCACAATGACTCGATTTATTTCGCAAGTCCGCCTCGACACTCGCGGTGCTTTAACGTACCACCAGCAACGGTCTTGTTCGTCCTATTTATTTAGATTTATCATAATTACGGATTCGTGCTCGCGAGCCGCCGTAGCGATCGATCGCTATCGCCGATAAAAATATAGCCATACCCTGGCCGGCGATCCGATTATTCCCGATTGAACGTCCAATTGAATATTATTATCCTTTCTGTAAAATAAGCCATTTGCGGAATTTGCTCGTTCGGCCAGGTGTTCCCCGATCCCATACTTGTCGTACCAGCAGTGGTAATAATAATAATAATAATAAGTAGTAGTAGTAGTAATAGTATTGCAAGAAGTATCGCAAAGGTTAGTAAACTAGTCCATAAAAAAAAAAAAAAAAAAAAAAAAAAAAAAATCACAAAACTCATAAATGTTTCGTTATACATTTAGACAAAGATAAGTTAAAACGAATCTTGTGCAAGCAATTTCTGGCTCTGTTTACATTACGTGACTGAAATAATGCAGGATCGAGATTATATGTAAATGGGTATCGAGCATTAACCGTAATCCTTTTTCTTTCTCTGGAGAAGGTAAAAATTTTAACGTTAAATAAATCGTAAAGCTTACGGCAACTAAGTAAACCGCACGGATATTATCAAAGTACTCCGCTGCCAATCAATAGATATGATGATTATCAATTACTTTATACGTGATTGTGTGACCAAGACAACGCGCCATCGATCGCGTATCATCCAGATAAGAGAACCCGAATACATCGTTCTAACCGTAAAGTACAAATTTTACCTTTCAATCAAGGTAATTAATTATATAAAAATTCCATTTACGCGGATAAGTCTTATTTCTCTTGATTTAGACTTACTACGAGTCCAAAGCCTCAGCTTCTTCGGCAAGTTTTTTAAATCTAATTCCTTGCAATCAATGTATAAAATATATTTGATGCGATTGTTCAGGAGCCTCGCATACGTCATATCAATCGTATTTACGAGCGTATCCACCTACGAATGTAATCGCAATAGGCATACCGACGATACGAGAATTCGGCAATACATACGATAGGCAAATGTTTAATTTGTATAAATAAAATTTTTCAGATTATTATCGACGCAGGATGATTACCAACGGTAATTGTTATTCCGAAAATTTTGTATAAATTAATCATTGCATATCCTCGTATTTATTATTTATTAATACAGAATATTCGGCTTCGGCATTGTTTAGTATTTATTTACAATATTATCGAAAGTACACGCGAAATGTTTATAAAATCGTAAATGTATTATTTTATATCGACTACTAGCGGGGAAGTACGAATATTTTAAAGTTACTACAATTATTTATTTATTTTCTACTTCCAGCGGACAAATACGTAATCTAAAATCAACTTATTTCACCTTTCGTTATAACATTGTCAGAACAATATTCATTTCAGAAAAATTCAGAAAAATTCATTTCACCAACGTAGTTATTTTGATTTAGATTAAATAAGTAGGAAACTGCTAAATGTTTTCAATTGCAATCCACCTCGAATAATCAATACACACGTAACCCACAATTACAAATAATTAATAAAATAATTTTCCCACCGTATTAGCATAAAGGCTGTATACAGGGTGTAAAAAAAAAACGCGCAGAGCATAGAGTATAGTTTTGCCTAATAAATATTAATCATCCACGGTTTTTAATTAAAACCTAGTTATTGTAAGACATTGAATAAATAAATGCATTATAATATCGCGTCGAACCTGACGTTAGAAATGCATGACATCGGACCTCGCACTCGAGGAGTGAAATATTTATGACTATAAGGAGGATTCCGATGTCTGCAAAAAGCCTATTCGCGAAGAATTTAAGAAAAAAATTTACAGCAATAAATATAGAGTAATTTACTCATCCGGCGTTTTGGAGCTTATAACGTTATAACGTTATAACGTAGAACGAAGAACGTAACTATCGCGAGGAACTCTCGAACCAAGCAGTTCGCAGTTGTGAAATATTATTCTTTTTCTTTTTTTTTTTTTGCCTTCGCATTCACAAAATCTATCTATTAATACACGATTTTTCTATTTCCGTGAGGCTAATATATCATCGACCTATGTTTATTATTTCGAAGAATGTAGTCGAAATGACGAGAATGACGAGCATTTTTTTTTTTTTTTTTTTTTTTGAGAGAGAGAGAGAGAGAGAGAGAGAGAAAAAAGAAAGAAGAAGAAGAAAATTAAGATAATATTGTAGAAATGCCGCAGCGATGTATCAACTCGATATTAATTAATCTATATATTTATAGGATTATAACCTCAAACTAATTAGATCGGACTTAGGAGAAACTTATTTTTATCCAATTAATTAATTTTAACATAACTAAAGATATTCTGTATACTTCTTATCCGTTTTATCTAAATTACTTTTTTATTCTTAATAACTTTTTGATCTTCGAATGCTATTTAAGAAAAAAAAATAAAAATAAATAAATAAATACATAAATAAATAAATAAAATAAACGTTATATTAATCAAATGCCGTCGTCTATTATAATTTTTTCAAATTCTAACTCCAATAAATAAACCATGCAATTTGTTTATTTACATTGTTAGAATATTTTCTGCAAGCCGACTTCCTGTTTAAATATTAAGCGACTGAAATAATTAATAAAAAAATAATTAGATAATTTCCAAAATCGCAATCGCTCGCGTTGTTGCACAAGAAATAACGCAAAAGCGTGTACGTATAATAATTTACTTTGATGCTACCGTACAAAATAATTTACTTTGATATTTACTTTGGTTACAAAATACCGTAGCATAATGCTTATTTTAGAAGATGCTGTAAAAAAATTAGAGTTTCTGAGTTGATGCTTATATATATATATATATAGACACACGCGCATATATATATATACACATATACACGTGGATTGTCGGATTAAAAAAAATTATGTCCGAGCTCGTATTCGTGAAAGCTGGGAAAGAAACGAAAATAAAAAATGGATTATCTTGTTTTGTTATCGAAAGAGCTATGGTGTACGTGTGTCTGTATGGGGGCGCGTCGGTGCCTACGTGTAAGCTCGTTTCGCAGAAAATAGTTCTTCCTAAATTCCCTCAAAAACAATAATATTATTCAAATGAAATGTTTTTTACGGTTGAATAAAACGCTCGAGTGATAGTGAGAGTGAAGCGGGACGGGACGGGACGGGATGGTTGGGAGAGACATTCCCTTAGAATTTCATATCGGAATAAAATGGCGAGAGAACGTAGCGTAAGAAGAGAAGAAAAGAAAGAAAGAAAGATAGAAAGATAGAAAGGAAGAATTTAATTTTAACTTTGCATAATATATAATACTATAAGTCGTGATTCATGCCATGAATTTATACTTCTTTCCGGAGGATTTGAATTTTAGCTAAAGTTACGTTCGAATCTCTCTCTCTCTCTCTCTTTTCCTCTATTCCTCTATTCCGTCCGTGACGCTATCCCGAGGACGTGGACGAGGACGTGGACGAGGACGAGGACGAGGACGAATATATCTTAAGGCGAAGCGTCTCTGCGAATGTAATGGACTAAGCAGCTCGCGGTCGGCAAGTCCTCGAATGGCCGAATTTATTAACAACCAGCACTCCTCTCTCTCCCCAATAACCCCAATAACCCCAATTACCGTAATTATACCCGTATCTCGGTAAAAATCCGCGTGCCCGGTGAGGGTAGTCGGAGACCTACCGGTATTTGATTGAGATTGATGTCGGATCGCTCTCTGCTTGGACACCTTGTCTCGCTAAAGCCAGGCGTCTGTCCGAATCTCCTGCTGAACCTCAACAGGTTCCGCATTATCATGGTATTCATGACGATAATGAGTACGAGGGGGGCCATGAGGCTGGCAATGCTGTCGATAATACTGATGATCCTCATGGTCTCGAGGTACTCGCTCTTCATGTCGCATATCTCGTTGCCGTCCTGGGTCTTGACGACACCGGCTGTCACGAACGAGTAAGAGTGGCTGGCCATCGCCAGGACGACGAGGACGAGGACGATGGCCTTGGCCCTGGCGATGGTGCACATGTGGGGTCGGTGTAGGGGATACTGTACGGCGATGAAGCGCTCGACGGTAAAGGCGACGATGAGCCAGACGCTGAGGCTACTGCATACCGAGCTCACGTAGACGACGGTCTCGCACCAGCCGTCCTTGTTGAAGACCCGCCAGCCTATCGCGTTGTTTATCCAGACGAGGAGCAACGAGAACAGGAAACTAAAGTCCGCTGTAGCTAGGGCCGCCAGGTAGTAGCTCGAGCTCCTCATCTTCAGGTGGGTGTTGAGAAAGACGACGCAGGAGAGGAGGTTGCCGACGAGGCCGAGTAGAATGATGAACGGAATGTAATACTGGTGCGAGAAGTCGAGGACGAAGTAGAGCGAGTGGCACTCCTCGCTGGCCTCCTCCTCGAAGCTCTCGATGGGCTCGAAGCTCCGGTTGCGCTGCTGGTGCACCGTCAGATTCTGCCCGAGGTTGTTGCTCGAGCGTCGGATCCGGCTCAGCAGCTCGTACTTGGAGGTGGCCTCGAGCAGGGCGCACCTCGTCGACGTCGTCGTCAGGCCTGCGAGGATGTTCATCATTGTGCGGGCATCCCTGGCCTTGCCCGTATCCCAGCCCCTCGCATCCTCCTTGTCCCCCTTACCGAGGCTTGGCTCTCACAGCCCGTTGTTTCCCTTGGGCGGCGACGGTAACGGGGACGGTAACGACGACCTTGGCTCCCGGCCCCTCATTACCACACTGGTGATGGATGCCGTCGTGCCGCAGCCGGTTCACAAGAGACGATACTCGACACTTGGACGATTCACCGCGCACTCCGGACGTAAATATCGTATCGAGGAGTGTCCCGTACGACGAGCCTATCCCTTATCATCAATGTCCAAACTTTATATAACTTTCGGAAGATCGAGCGACTCGCCTCCTCCTCCTCCTCCTCCACCTTCCACCTCCCACACCCCAATAACCCCACACCCCACACCGCCGTCCCTCAGACCACCCTTATTGCCGGGTACGGGTAGACCACGTCGATGTCCGTCCTCCTTATCCAGCCGGGGCACGTAATTACGCCGGCGGCCAGGAGCATCCGCTCGCAAGACTCATCGATCTTTCATCAATCGATCAACGCTCCTCTCCGCTGATCCCTTGACCTTCCGATACCCCTCTTAGCGAATGTTTTTTTTTTTTCTTTTTTTTAAATTTCCCTTCTTCTTAATCCCGGGGCGACCGAGCCGACACCGCGCCCATCCCTTAGCAGCTTACACAAACTTGTGTCCAAGTTGCCGCGAGCCGAGCGCCGGGGCTGCTTTTTGTAATAGACAGTACGCGGGGCGCTGCTCGGCCTCGCCTACGACGTATTTATTTACTCGCGGCGGGAATCGATTCTCCCCCTGCCGATGCCGCCGCCCTGGAATTCGGAGCCACACGGAATCCGAGGCGGTTGGCGGCTAACCGGTTTTACACGGCCGCGCTAGTTACCCAACTGACGCCTTTACCGTCAATCGAGGACCGATCGATCGCTCGATCGCTCGATCCCTCTCTCTCTCTCTCAGCTCACTCGTTCCTTATCTTACTGTCCCTCCCGTTAATTCCTGCTCGGATGCCGGACCAAGGTGACCGACCACCCGGAGACACCGATCCACCCGCACCCGCACCCACACCCGCACGCGCACGCACACGCACACGCACACGCACGCAGAGAGAGATAGAGAGAGAGAGAGCGCTGAAGCGGGAGCTAGTGTAACGGGTAGGGGGTGGGTGGGAAGAGAGTGCGGGAGGCTGGTGCGGGAGTGAGAGGCGAACGAGAGAGGAAGGAGCGCGCACGTGGAGAAGCGGTAGCCGATAGCGCGCGAAGGAAACTGAACATCTGCCGCCACGCGAACCCTTCGCTCCGTGGACTCGACCCGAAAGTTCCTCGCATGCGCGCTGAGCACCATTGCACTCGAATATGGCCCGCTCGCTCTGTTGTCCTCCCATTTTTATCACTCGATCGTCATCATCATCATCATCATCGTTGTCGTCGTCGTCGTCGTCATTATCATCATTATCATTATCATCATCATTATCATCATCATTATCAGCAGCAGCAGTAGCAGCAGCAGCAGCAGCAGCATCGGCGACGACTCCTCGACCCGGCGCACCACCGAACCCTTTCAATTCAATACCCAATAACCCCAATAATGCATAACAGCCTTCCTTCCCCCCCCTAATCGTCATCCCCCTCCCGCCGCTCCGCCGTCCGTTCGAGAGTACGTATCGTACACAACGGCGTGTACGTCCTCGAACACCTATGCCCGCGGACGAGGGACGAGGTCCCTTTCTCACTGACTTTTTCGTGCACACCACCTTCGACACTTGATCCAGTTCTTTTTTTTTTTTTTTTTTTTTTTGTCACTCGCGCAAACCTTAATCAGCAGAGTCGCGCGACTGAAATAAATCAAAGAGAAAGCCTCGACGTGTGTACAGACCGCATTCATACGAGCGCATGAAGCAGCTTCGCCACGGACACGGGCGCCGGCGACTCTTGCTTTTTATTAACGCATTGGTATTGGTTAGGGCCGCTCCGCGCTTGTCCCCATTATTAGCAAAGCCCTGATCGAGTCTTTCTTCTTCCCTTTATTATTATGAATAATAAAATGAGGTATCGAATGCGCGTCCGAATAAAAAACTCCTTCGTATTTGTTATTGTTTCTTATATTATTTGTTCGTACTAATTAGCGTCAGAGTAGAGTATCGTCTAGTCTGCTCTCTACAATAACCTATATAAATCATCGGGGAATTCCCGAGAAAGTGTTTACCAACACGCGAACCGATTCGTTTAGCCGTAACGCTTTTTCTTTTCTTTCCTTCCTTCCTTTCTTGCTTTCTTGCTTTCTTGCTTTCTTTCTCTTCATCTTTTACCATCACCATTTTGTGTACAAAGCAATTATTAATATTTTTGAACATAAAGTATCCGAGCGACAATATTTACACGATCCTCGGCCATTAATTACGATTTAATTTACAAATTTACATTCGGCTCGGGAAATTTATGCAACGAGGAAGCGCTTAGAAACGATTCAAAGAAATATGTCATTTATCGTTTTATTGTCTTTGAGGCGAGTGGCGTTCCGAACCTCCTCCTCCGTCCCTTTTGAAAACACATTAAAAATCTCTCTCTCTCTCTCTCTCTCTCTCTGTCTATATATAAATACGGCGGGGCGCGCGCGCGCGCGCACGCATAGATGTTTCTTAGGCGGTCATCGGATTCCATAATCCACGCAGAGCTTACTTATTTTCGTTGCCGATACGTTTCGCAATCGTGGCTAAAAAAAAAAAAATTCTTCTCTGCCTTCCCGGCTTCTTTATTTACTGGATGATAAAATTTCACAGCGGATAATATAAATTTTGACCAAACCCGTGACTGCTTTGATCAATTGATGACGTTGTCGTTGTCGTTGTTGTCGTTGTTGTTGTTGTTGCTTTTACTCTTTTTTACTCTTTTTTACTCTTTTCTCACCCGAGCGACGACAATTAATTTGACCGTCGATGTTTCGAATCTTACGAATGATTGGAATGTCAGCCGATTGCGCTCGCGCACTGGAGTTTGTTTTTAAATATTTAACCATCTAAAGTACAATTGTAGACAAGGACTCGCAAACCTTATTTCACACGTAGCCGTATTTGACTTTTGCCGACGGCGCGCGCCACACGTCATAGGAAAATAAAGAATTCCAATTCACTTTCTGAGCAGCTAATGAATAAAAGGTGTTTTCTCTACCGACCTGAGCCTTTTCTCCCTCCTCTCCCTTTCCCGTATTCCCATACGTTATCGATGAATATCGTATCGGAATAAAGCGTTGGGACATTTGGACAAAAGGATCGGCGCGATCGTTCAAAAAGTTGGGACATACATTGAATACGATCGATCGGCAGATTGTATTTTATTAATTGTATTATTTTTAAAGGGACGGGTCGTTCTTTATCGGTGTGAAAATAAATACGTTATTTATTCCCCTCTGAGGGGAAAGGGGCGCGCGTGTGCCCTGAATCGTACGTATAACGAGCCGAGCCGCGTGTACATTAATCTCGGGAAATTATGGCCAAGATGAAGATACAAAGTATCGGGCTAATGAAGAAATGAGCATTTGATGGATTTGAGCCGATTACGGAATTTCTGAAAGGCATCGTGATTCGTGCAATCTGCGAAATTATAAAAGTTTCCGGGGGGTAGGGATGGTGGTGGTGGGAGTAGGGGGGGGGGGGGATTGTTGTAGGGTCGGGGAGGGTTATTTGGATGGGAGCGTAGCCAAGCCGTAAAGTAACAGTGGCGGAAAATCTTGGCGATCTATATTTATGTTGGCTTATTGTATTTCGTATGCCAAGGTCTCTGAAGGCAGAGACTAGTCTGAAAGAAGCGTAAAAGAAGCGGAAGACTAGAGCGGCAAGGGTGGAGGGGAGGGAGTCCAGGGTTCAGAAGCTCCTGCTTAGCTAGGCGTAACGACCTAGTAAAAGGCTCTTTCGACGACCCCTCGAGTTCGCCTGCTACGAGCGACTTGTCTATCCTAGCCCCCTATCCCCCTACCGCCCCCCGCTCCCGCCCCCAGGCCCCGCGCACCGCAAGACTCCCGCGCTTACGAGCAAAATAGGTTGAACGGTGCTCAGAATTTTCCCTAATTTCGTGAGAGAGCGGCTCGGCGGCTAAGAGAGCGAGTGGAGGGTGAGATAGTGGTGGGGCGGGGGGGGGGGGCGAGGAGACGAACAAACGGTGGGGGGAAGCGGAATCCGGATTTCCCCAGATAAACAAATTCATTGACGAGCCTCGGCTATTGCACGCTTAGCCCACGTGGGAAGCTCCCGTCCGTTGAAATTAGTGCAATTAATGGGACGTAAGTGAAGGGTGAGAATCGGATTGGTCGTTGGGGCGAGGACGGCGAGGGCTGGAGGGTGTGGGAGGGGGGAGGAGAGAGAGAGAGAGAGAGAGAGAGAGATAAAAGCACTTCCATCTGAGGTTGGAAGTTCGAGACCTGGTTCGACAATGACTCGGGATTTTTGACCC
Organism: Ceratosolen fusciceps; assembly: GCA_018883505.1. Taxonomy (NCBI): domain Eukaryota; kingdom Metazoa; phylum Arthropoda; class Insecta; order Hymenoptera; family Agaonidae; genus Ceratosolen; species Ceratosolen fusciceps. Next base: position 4,449,673 of record RCIC01000016.1, read on the forward strand.
AATTACTTTCCTCGAGCGAGTAGCAAATGAGCTATGCAAAGCACTTGGATGCAACGAAATACGGTATTACCCCTCCTCCTCCTCCTCCTCCTCCTTACACCCCTGCCGCCCCTTTGCCACCGCAGGGCCGGCAAACGGATGCCATTGGTTCCGGCCTAGAGAATCCAATCGGTCCGCTCTTGGCGCTTGGACCTTCGCTCGCGCACGAGTCCGCCACTCGAACTGCCTTCTTCATCCCCCCTCCCTCCATCCCTCCCTCCATCTGTGCCGTAGCGCCAGGCGCCGCCCTCACCCCTCAGTCGAGCCTTCAATGACGGTATTTTTAAACGGAGTCGCGAACGGGGCCGAGAGTCGGATACCGAGCTCATCAAAATTAATAAAAACAAAAAGAACGCGTGTATATAAAAGATAATGATGATGATAATGATGATGATGATGATGATGATGATGGTATGGTAAAGAAGAAGGAAAACTTATTTAAAAAAGCAATGGCCATTGAATGTAAAATTCTGCCCCCCACCGAGCTGCTCTTTTTCTAATGTACGCCGCTCTCGTGCCCACTACTGCAGCTCCCCACTCCCGCTTCCCCCCCCCACTTCCACGGGGATCCCCAAAAATTAATACTTCCTTCCGACCGAGTCTTGTTCTTGTTATTGTTGTTGTTGTTGTTGTTGTTGTTGTGGTTATTATTATTCCCTCGCCGACAGATGCCTTCGTCTTTATATCATCCCACGACGATAGATCACGCGACCTCCAAATTATGCCCACTTCCATATCATTCATTCCTTCGTCTTCTACTTCTTCCTTTTGTTGTTTTTTTTTTATTTACATTAACCAGCCAGTCATACTCGGCCAGATAAATTTACAGCTGACTTATCACTATAAATATCGAACATGCCGGCATCTAATTTCATTTGTACGGGAATGATTTCATTATTATGTGCCACGTTATGATCATTACCTATTGATCGCGTTTTCCCTCCCCACCCCCACCCCCACCCCATCAACCCCGTTCTTATATAATTCTTACTATCATTAACCCTATTGACATCGAAGGACCATTAATTTTTAAACTACTTTCACATTGTCATTGTTATTACTGAGCCGGAGTATTGACTGGTATTAGAGTATACACATCGTGGAAGAGCACATAACGCCAGGACGATGAAATTGTACTTCTCCGATAACATTACTTCGTTAGACGCAAGAGATTTAAGATAATAGCTTTTTATTTTAGATGAGTCAGCCCTTACATGTCCCGTTCCTTATCCGGCGTATCGCGTAGTACCGATAAAAAAAAAGAAAAAGAAAAAAAAGAAGAAAAAGAAAAAGAAAAGAAAAAGTATATTTACACACACACACACACGTACTCCCCCCGATCTCTAAAAAGTACTCGTTACGATTTATTATGGAATTATGCTCTCGGAATTGCAAAAATATCGCTCGAAGCGCGCGGCGCTTTAACGTAAGCACTTTTTCGTATTACCTAATGAGTCAAAGCACGAGGGCGCGGAACTTTTTCCAAAATATCACGTTATTTCGTTTGAAGGCGCCAACGCGCTATTTTACAAATGTACTCCTCGAGCGCGGGGAGTATTTCCAATTACGGTTAATAATTCACAATTTCCTACATAAAATTAAGGCAACGAGTGATTTACGAAGCCGCTGCGTGCATTAGCATCGGTATCGTATTAAAATAATACATTAATCGCATCGCGTAACAAAACACGCAACGGTAACGGGCAATATAATTAACTATAATTTTTACGTAAATTTTTTTTTTTTTGTTACGAAGCTGAGGATTTTGATCTTTTGAATTTTAGCCTCTTGGTATTTCACGCAAGTATCGCCTTTCAAGCGGACAGAGTGATACATTTAAGTACAATTCCAACTATCGAATTCACGGCCCACAATGAATACCTTATTAATATCATCCCGCATAATAGTTATAACAGGAAATAGTAATAATAACAACAACAACAACAACGACAACGACAATGATGATGATGATAATAATAATAATAATACGAGGATGAAGCCCGATAGTGTATTAAATTGAATTCTAACGTACCTTGGGAAGAAAGGAAGCTCTTTGTAAATAAACGCTGTGCAATTCAAAGATTAATAACGACTGCCTCTACATTCAATAACAATATAAAGAATAACGAATAACAATAAGTACGCGAATGGTAATCTCTCTGTACGTAATCGCAGGGAATTCGTAAGGGGATCGAACGTAATAGAGGTCATTCGTAAAAAAACATGCTTTAACAAGCGATTCGTATATTTCTCCGAGTAATTGTGGAATTTCCAATTAATCGAGGCGCATTATACGATCATTGCAATCAATATGATCGAGTAATTATGAGATAAATGGGCTTCGGGTAGCGTCTTGTGGATATTAAGGTGACGAATTTCACTCGGCAACCGGGCCATACGTATACGGGCTCTCTTCCGTCACCCCGTCCCCCGTCCCCCCCTAAGCCTACAACAACATATCAATCATAATAGCAGCAGCAGCAGCATCAGCATCAGCAGCAGTATCAACGCTATCAACGGAGTATTAGCGCTCATTCTTTATGAAACTTGCAGTGCTACCAAGTGCTGAAAGCGACGTGCACGAAGCTCAGAGGCCAGTTGCAGCCGAGCGGCAAGCCCTTCGCCACGGTCCACACCTACGTCCTTAACCCCAAGTCGATCACCATGGGCCAGCTCTACGGGGAGTACGATCTAAACACCCACGAGTGGTAAGTAAGCGCGTGAATAAGATTTATTTGTTTATCTGGATCTCGATGGGATTGGGCGTGGGGGTACGTAGGGGTACGTGGGGGGGTGAGTGAGGATCGGATCGGCACACGCATCAGGGACACGTAAAAGGCTGAAGGTATAATAAGGATGAAGGTGGAGCTGAGTGGAGGGAGAGCCCGGTCGAAGGGAAGGAACGAATTCAAGGGGTCGGCCGATGGATGCTCTTATCGCGTTGCGCTTCCGATCCACACGTTCCCGAGCCGTTACCGACACCCGGGCTCGCTCTCTCACGAGGCCGCATTACGACTACGACGACTCCATCCCCAGCTCGTGCGTTTTCGTCGGCCACGAGGCCAACGGGGCCCCGGCACTCAATCTCCTCAAATAAGCCGAGAGCGCTGTAATGGGGTGCCATATCGATTTACTACTGATGACCTCTGCCGTCGCTCGAAATGACTCGCCCGGAGGGGTTAACTGAATAATCGATATATTGCATCCGGAAGCTTAAACGATTTACGTTATACGCCGAGGACTCGATGTTCCTCTCGATGTTCCTCTCGATGTTCCCCTCCGTGTTCCTCTCGATGTTCCTCGACGACCGCAACCGTTTTCGTTAAAAACCTTCTTCTTCTTCTTCTTCTTTTTTTTATCCCTTACGTCTTCGTATATTGAAATTATCCGTCTGATTTATTTTCCCATCAGGCCAGGGATTCTTGCATTTACCTCGACGAATTGCGAGATTCGCATTGCGCAGCTTTTAAATTTTTAAACATTTCCAATCGCCGTCGTTGACTTATCGCTTCTCTCTCTCTCTCTCTCTCTCTCTCTCTCTCTCTCTCTGCCTCTCCACTCTTCACATCCTACTCGTCCTTCTACTGCACGCCCCCCCCGCCGCCGCCTCTACGAACCACGTTAATTCGGGGGCAAAAAAGGGTAATACGAGTTTTGCGCAGGACCGACGGAATCTTATCGTCTCTGATCCGGACGGGGACGATGGCGGAAGACAGCGACAAGCGCTGGTACGTTTTCGACGGTCCAGTCGACGCCGTTTGGATTGAAAATATGAATACCGTCCTCGACGATAACAAAAAGCTCTGTTTATCGTCCGGGGAGATAATGAGGCTGCTGCCGACCCAGACCATGATGTTCGAAGTCGAGGACTTGAAAGTTGCCTCCCCGGCGACGGTCTCCAGGTCTGTAACCATGAAATCTCCCTCTCTCTCTCGCCGACTATCCTATCCTATCTATCTATCTATCTATCTATCTATCCATCCATCCATCCATCTCTTTCTATGTATACGTATCATTATAATAATATCATTTGATTTCGATTACGTGAGATATGGATAACGTGCCTGTGAAGCAATACTTAACTATTTCGATTCGTTCCGTCGTTGGCTCTGTTTACAATGCTTTATTTGCGTCCACGTTCGACGTCCAATTTACTTTCTCGCGTGTCAATAGCGGAGCCAAGTTTTAGGGCTCGAACCTAAAACTTACGGGCCCTCGGAATCTTGCATATTCGAAGGAAGGCCATCGTTAATTCCATCTCACGCACGTCTCCCCGCCTTTCCCCTAAGCCCTCAAATAATAATTCATCTTCGTCCGTGCTTTCCTTTCCCTCTTAATAAAAAAAAACAAAAAAAAATACAATCGATTATTTATACGAATACGCGTGTGCGCGTGCGCGCGTGCGCCTACCTACCCGCGTAACTCAACGTAATTAAAATCTATAATAATCTAAAATACAATACATAATTTAAGCGAATGCGTTGAATTATCGTGAACTCGCTAACGGAATTAAAGCATTTTTACGAAATATCGAGCGCCCGCATAATCTTTATGACTTATTAATAAATGCAACTTACGCGCAACTTAGTACTTGACTTTTATGCTCGGGATTAAAACGAGCAATTAACAATATATGAATCGGTATGGGATGCTTCAATGGGGTAAAATTACATTGTCATAAATAATTGTATAATAATCTCATTATTAATTTGTCCCGACATTGTTGTAATATATAATATATACTACGTATATACACGTACATATATATATTGTAACAATAGCTACTCCCCTGAGCTTAAAGAATTTGTCAATTTAGATGCGGCATGGTTTATATGGAGCCCATAGGCTTGGGCTTGAATCCCTTTATCGACTGCTGGATCAACAAATTAAGTGACGTAAGTGACTATTTAAAAATTATCCCTTTGTATGATTTATGGAAGCGGTCAAGCCCGATGGTGGCAAAGAGCTGGCAATTTACGGAAATAGTAGTAAAAGGGGGGAAAAGTTGGTAATGCACTTGTCGTGCGTCGAGCAAGTATCGACCGGTCAGTTAATAGAAATTCAGTTAATACAAAACCGAAGTTGGTTAATAAGACTTTTGGCAAACTATGATCCCGGTCGTTCAGGTAATGAAGCCGCACGCGGCGACGTTATCGAGGCTCGCCTACTCATTGGTATTGCCGGCCTTGAGCTTTCTACGGGACCAATTACAAGAGATCGTGACGACCGTCGACTCGGCATTAATCCACGCCTACATCAACATAATGAATTATCAATTCTCAACGATGAAGAACGTCGACGAACACGGCGTACCCGGTAATGAGCTCCTTATATATATATATATATATCTTATAAAATCCTCTACGGCTTCCGGGGCAGAGCTCTCAAAGGCTACAAAAATTTTACTTAAAATAATCAATAATTCAAAACCTTTTCATACCATTCCCTCTCTCTCTCTCTGCCTCTCTGCCTGTCAACGCGATAGCTTACTATCTCGAGCCATGGTCAGCTTTTGCACTTATATGGAGCATCGGGGCTACTTGCAACTCGAACAGTCGATACCTATTCAGCCAATGGTTGCGCGACTTGCAAAAAAAAGCCGATCATCAAATGCCCTTCCCAACTGATGGTTTAGTTTATGATTACAAGTACGTAATACAATCGATATTACCTTTTATTTTCTTCTTCTTCTTTTTTTTTTTTTTTTTTTTTTTGTAACGACCCATCCGTCCAATTGCTCGAAAACCGTACTCTCGAGTTAATGTAATCCAAAAAAATCTTTTAAAAGCTCCGCGCCGCTTGTAAAAGAAGAAAAAGAAGAAGAGAAAGGAAAAAAGTCGAATACCGAGTGAATACGAAAAATGTACGGGAGAATGTTTCCCTGAACTTTGAAAGTTAGAAAGATTCGTGTGCTAGGACTTCTCTATCCCCAATAAAAGTCTTTAATAACGTAAGAAGCCGTTCGAACGATAAAAATAAATTAAAAATGAATCCTCTTCTCATTGAATTATTCTCACTAAAGGGAAACAAACTTCTTTTAAGACAATGGCAGCGCGTCTACTTTTAAAAGCAGCGGCCAATTCCAGCTTCCAATACAGCTGCATCCGCCTCTAAAGCCATAAATATGCGAAAGCTTGATAAAAAAAAATTTTTTTTAATCGACATTACCTCCTTCAGTTGTTGCTTAAAACAATATTAATTACGCGTCAGCTTACCTCGTCTTGAAATTCTTACTATAATAATAAGCCCCTTACAATTATCATTGACTTCATATGACCACGATCTTTTGATTTTAATTTTATCACCGAATAGGCTCGCGACAAATATTTCAAATCCCTCTTAATCGAACGATTTAATTTTAAAACGATCGAAGGCGTAACTCTATGAAAATCACCAGCTTACGGTATCGTATATATTAATATTATCCATATCCATATCTAACATCTAATATTGGCTATTAATGCACGAGTAGTTGCGCCCTTATGACGGAATGCGTGTATTTGATAGATTTACTACACATTCGCATACATAATATAGATTTAAAAACATTGTTAACGCCTCCTTACGTTACGCGCAGTCGATGTATTAATTACGAACCCTTATGCTATCCGTAAATTTCCATAAAACAAAAAGAAAAGGAAAAAGAAAAGAAAAGAAAAGAAAAAAGCTCATGTGTTAATCGTATTTCTAGCAATGGCGGATCATTAATGAGACATAATATTTTTTTTTTCAGACTAATAGTCGTCGAAATCATTTTGAATGTCGAGTCGACTGAAGATGAAAAAGCGGAAGACGAGCAAGAGGACAAACCAGATATCAAGCCAGAAATTGAAACTAAAATAGAATGGGTTAAATGGCTGGAGCATACGTCAATGGACATTATAAATATTGATAAGAAGTTTTCCGGTACGTATTCCGTTTGTTAATTTCAATTCTATTCGTTATTAATATTACAAGCGCCTGCGGGATTCTTCCGTGGATTCCGTCTGCGAGATTCTGATACGAAGCATCAATTATCTCCATTGCCCAACTGCTAAACGGATATTCAAGCTAACGAATGGCTCGTTTTTTTGTTTTTTTGTTTGTTTTTTTGTTTTTTTCTACGCAAATACACGTGTCCGGGAATGTCGAGAGCACGCGTCCTACATCGATGAATTCCTTCCTAAGGATCATCGAATCCCGGGAACGCCATCTACGGAGACTTTTGCGTGTCCGACGGCTAGATGGCGCGGCCGCTCCCAGTTGGGCACGCACGCATACACGGACGGGCGTTTAACGATTAAACAATTCTGCCGGGCGGGATATTAGGTGAAATACTCGGTTATCGTATGATTGGAGCCAAGTAACGGCTCCCAATAACCCTCTCCTGCCATTACTCGGAATTTCACTTACTTTCATATTCAGCCCCCTGCCGGTGTTCAAATACATCGCACCCTATTGAAACCGATCCTATTTCACGTACGAATATAATATATATAAGTAGAATAACGGGACATAGGCATAGGCCTCGGCCAGTAATTTGACTAGTGATACGCGCGATCCTCGCGATCCCCGCGACAATTATATTATTTAGGATTTACGACGAAAGTAAGTCGAGAGAGAAGATAAGGATACGCTTTTCTTTCTTTTTTTTTTCCTTTTTCTTTTACGAATTTTATTGGAATAACGATAAACGGTGTAAAAATATCATTTCCTCGATCCGTTCGATGTTCCGAAACGTAACTTTTTTCGGATACGTATTTTTTTTTTTTTAATTCGTCACATTAATGTTTAATAATAGGATTTTTGTCGCATTGACATCTATATATACTTTTTTCAATTGACGTCTATATCTACGTGTAAGAATAGGGGCTATTCGCCATTGGCATTCGAGTACGCCTTATGCCTTACGCCTTGCTTTTTCCTGTACTCGACAGAGCCATTAAATCATTAAAAACGAGGGGGTTTTTAAAGGGAACCATTCAGTTGGAAATCATCCAAACGCGTACAGTAAAATCTTATGGTTAATTAGCGCTAAGCTCCGAAACGATTGAGATACTTTGTTCTCGATACTGTTAAGTACACTAATGATAATAATAAGAATGATAATAATGGTTTGTAAAATGCAGATATCGAAATCCCGACGATCGACATGGTGCGCAGTGTCGCGTTGATCGATTATTTGCTGTTGTCCGAGTGCAACGTACTTTGCGTGGGACCATCGGGCAGCGGGAAGACGTTGACCGTCTCTGCCAAGCTGTCAAGAGAGATGCCAAAAAGATACATTTGCGATTTCATTAACTTTTCCGCGAGGACCTCGGCCAACCAAACCCAAGCACGTTATAAGACGCTAATAAACTAAATGCCTACCTTCGTTATAAGATTATAACGAGTGAAATGCCGTTTTCATTGCCGACAGGACCTGATAGATTCGAAGCTCGACAAGCGACGCAGAGGAGTATTTGGTCCGCCGGTATTGAAAAAGCAAATATTCTTCATTGACGACTTGAATATGCCAGCCCTCGAGACTTACGGGGCTCAACCACCTATTGAGCTACTGCGACAATTCATGGATTTCAAAGGTTGCCGCGTACTCCCAATAACATTTCCTTTCTACGCTCTGCTTACTTACAACGTTACTTTACCGAGTGTCGCGTATCAGTAGAAATGCTAGCGTTACGTCAGCCACCGAATCGTTACTCGAAACACGTGCTCTTCCTACCAAACCAAAATCTCCCTGATGCATTACACGTATGCGTGCGTGCGCGCGTGTGCGTTTGGATTAAAAAAGACAAGAAAAGAAATAGAAACAACGGCTGGATGAACCTTTAGTGACAAAATTACGCAATAACATCGTGCAATCGATGTTACCGTTCGATCAACGCACCGTCGAATACGCGTCGTTGTTTTATTTAAATTAAAAAATTTGCAAAACTGCCGAGACGTAATGAGCGACAAAAAAGCGGCTTCGCAAGTGAAGCTGCGGATTTTGTGAAATTCGGCAGCCCGGGGCCGGCGACGTTTTCAAATCGTACGAAGAACTTACTTATATATATTTCAGCCACATTGAAAAGTGCTTTGGAATTCGCGAGCCAATCGCGGAACGTGCAGACGATGCTTGTCTTTTTCGATCGGAACCCATTATCTTCTTATATAAATTGAAGGGGGGAACAAAAAAAAAATGGAAAAAACGGAGAGAGAGAGAGAGAGAGAGAGAAATGTAAAACGTTCCGATGCTCGCGATTACAAAAAGTAGTAATGGCGTGGAATTCGTTCTGCACGCGGACAGTGTTTGCCGGTATTGGATTCATTGGATTTCGCCGATTAGAGTGAAAAAAATCACTCTCACCCGCATAATGACAACGATAATTATAACGATAACGATAACGATAATGATAATGATAAGGATAAGGATAATTAGACAAACAGCCACGGCGATTGTACCTCGATATTATTCGATACTGTTATTTGTCATTATTATTTTTATCATGTTGTCGAGGCAAACGTAGAAGCAATTGTCGGTACGTACAAAACTACGCGGACCGTTCGCTAAAATTCCAAGTCTAAAGCAACAAATTTCAAGCCTTTGATCGGATTTCGAAAACAAATCGAATTAGAAATAATCCGCATTATAAAGTGGACAATTATAATAATTTCGTGTTATTATTATAAAGTATTTCGCGGATATTAGTAATCCTTGAGAATCCTATCTCAATGTATACAATACTGTTATAAAAACGTCAGGTCGATCGTCACTCAATATATCTATATGTGCGTGTAGAGACGCGCGCACTTTACATGGGTAATAAATGAAAGGAACGAACTTTCTTGGTAAAAGTTACGCGTTTCGTAAATGCAAATATTTATACAAGCAGCACTGGAAAGATCGTATACAGCTGAAATCTACGTTCGAGAAAGTTTATTATTATTATTTGTTATTTGTTTTTTTTTATTAATTTCTTACGGAATCGGTAAGTTTTTCCTTCTCTCCCATACAACTTTGAAAACAATACGCGTTAATGAACAAGGGGAAAGTATTTACACGTCCTTTGAATGACAATGTTCGACAAAAAGAATTTCATTTAAATAAATTTAGCGAAAGCACTTCCAGGTCACGTATATTGAAAATATCCTGAGAGATGGGCTTGTCACATTCAAGGGTGAAATCAGCCATTCGGAGTTCAGCTTCCCAAATGACATTTGGCAAAAAAAAAAAAAAAAAAAAAAAAAACGAACGGATATTTAAAGATAGTATTAAAAATTAGAATGAAAATTATTTACAGATTTACATTGTCGTATGTGTTCTTCAAAAATATCTTTTACTGGCGAATATTCTTTACGGCAGTCGTGCACAGCGAATCCGCTGCGAATCTGTACAAATAGAGACAAACGGTAGACGCTTCGTTGAATGTTAATTGTTATTAATTAAGTATTGAAAAGAACGCGTCTACGTTGTCTATGGATTGGAATGTTTCAGTCCAGATTTAATCGATAGATCAACTTTTACGTAAAATATCGCTTAATAAAACTAATGATATTTATCATAATTTACTCGAGTATTTGAATAATATTGTTCGGGAAGGTAATTTCATCGGCGCCATTGTCAATAATACATCCTTCAATGCTCTATCAACAATATACGAAAGGAGAAAATCAGGCAAGCACTTAATTGGTACGAATAAAACAACGTAGCATACTTCGTAAGATATTTATGACTATTTGGTGAATTTATAGAATTATACGCTAAATGCTTTCATTTTCGTCAATTACTTACCAGGTCAATGGTTGCCATTGCCACTGATTTTAAAACAATAATTGGCCGTACAAATGCTTTTTCCTCCTTAATTAAATCAAATGTAATTAGAATATGGATTCACCGGAATTCCCAATAGCCTATTAACTAAAGATTAACTGTATTTTTTAATATTTAAAATGTTTAATATCGAAAACAAACAAAATCTCTTTGGCATATAAAAGTACGAGGGTAATGGGATTTCGTTTAATTGTACTACTCGAGGGCGATCGTTATTTACCGTTTGCTTTTTTCTTAAAAATATTTAAACGAAGATAAATGTCGGTATTAATAAATTGTAATTAATAAAGCCGTCGAAGGATTGCGAAAAATATACGAATATACAAGGACAATTACGACAAGTCTGCGTATACAAAAAATTACACTTACGTCTACGAATCCAGTAAGAGTTTGAAATCGATTTGAAATCGACCTAAAGTAAGTACTTTGGGGGAATTTGGTAATTTTTAATAGAAATTCAGGTCATCCGAATCGCCTGTTGGTGAATAATAAAAATCTTTCTTGTTTCGCAGCTGATCTAATGAGAGCGTTAAAGGCCAACACAATGAAATTGAAAAGTACGTTGCATTAAATAGCTCATTTTATCGATTATAGGATGGTACGATAGAAAGGAAATTGGTTTATTCAAAACGATCGAGGATGTGAATTTTATATGTGCAATGGCACCGCCGGGAGGAGGACGGAATCCCGTAACGCCACGGCTTTTACGTCATTTTCATTTCATTGCCTTTCCTGAGATGGAGGATGATACGAAGGTAAGAAATTCAAAGGGCACGGGGGCGGGAGGGGGAGGGGGATAACCGCTTACGGTACTGCTACGCGTACAGTAAGAATTTACCATGCCAAGCTACGGTGTATTAGCCATTATGTATCGCGCATCGAGGTAAGAATGAGAGTAAAATTCTGGATCAGCTTCGAGTTTATTTACCAATGGCTTGTATACGAGCTCACGAGCGTTTACGGCGATTATTAATTATCATTCCCATGGCTATTATTCTTATAGAACTAGCCGCGAGGGTAGCCGCGGCCTTGTATTTATTAGAAAATTCTTGTTAAGACGACAAACGGCCGACGACGCTAAGCCGAAATTCCGCAGGATATTAAGCCGAGGATTTATTCTAAACGCGGCTATTTTTTATCCCCGCGCAGTAAAAAATTTGTTATAAAATTTTTTTATGAACGTTACGTCACCGTAATATTTTCCCGTCTAACGACGAGCCGTGGATTTGCGGATGGGCGGGGGCGGGGAGGAGGAGGCGGAGGAGGCGGAGCGGGTACGGTGCACGTAGGGAAAATAAATTCCATTATGAACCGAGGGAATCTGAAACTTTCCAAGGTCAGATGAGCCGACCACTCGGTACTCTTTCATCCTCGGAGAGAGAGAGAACCACGCCCAAGGGAACGTGATTAAAAGTCACCGCGAACGCGTCACATATCTGCACTTGATGAGAAAGCGACGAAGAGGCGCGTTTTATACACAGGCACGCGCGCACGCACGAACGCACGCACGCACGCACGCACGAACGCGATTGACGCACGTTTGTCCGGAGCTCCCTCACTTTTTCCATTTTTACCCCAATAACCCCATGAGCGTAGGAGGCCGCGATTAAGCCTCGGTAACTCCTGGCACGAGCCCGAATAATTTTTCCGTTATTGCGATGTAACGTCGCGCTGCCGCTCGAGGGCGAAGCGAGCCAGCGATTCCGTAAAAAAAATATGACTGAAGCTTGATCGAGCCGACGTAACGCCTTCGATCGGAAAGCACCTTCGATATCCCTTTAATTATTACCTCCAATTTAATCGACGTCGTTGGATTGGCTCACCTGACCTATTGAGCATTAAGGTTCAATTGAGTATTGGGCAGACGTTGCTCTTGTATTTTTCAGAAAATGATCTTCGGAACGATATTGTTGTCCTGGCTGACGAAGACTCAGACCCTCGAAGATTTTTCCAGCGCCATGGTCCACTTGACTATAAAAGTTTACGCGATAATATGCAAAAAGCTTCTACCCACGCCCGACAAATCCCATTATACTTTCAATCTCCGAGATTTGGGAAAAGTCTTCCAAGGGGTTTTAATGGCTGATCCCACTCGGATAACTGTTAGTTCGTAAAACCAGAGTTGTTGCGATATATCTATCTATCTTATCTATATATCTATCTTATCTATATATCTATCGATCTATCTATCTATATGTCTATATGTATACACACACGCGCGTATGAGTACTAAGTGCATCTAGTACGTAAAAGGGTATTACGGCGCATTACGTCGACTGGTGTCAACAGGTACCGGACGACCTTATGCTGCTCTGGTACCACGAAAACTTCCGAGTTTACAGCGACCGACTGACCAATGCCACCGACAGGCTCTGGTTCGAGAACCTGCTCAACCAGAGCTTGATGGAACAGTTCAGTTACGACGTGAGGAAAAATCCAGCTAGAAACAATCTCTTTTACGGTGACTTTTGCAACACGGCGAACCGTTACGAGCGGATAAAGGACATGAAAAACGTAAATCAATCATAATCAGTACAATTTGTTTCATTCCCATTGGGAATTGCGTTAACCGAGTGTCTGATGAGATAAGTTTGAGGATGCTTTAATTATTTTGAGCGAAACGGCAACTGGTATTTCTTACAGATGGAGAAGACTCTGGTTGAATTTTTGGAAGACTACAACAGCTTGACGACGATGCCGATGAATTTGGTTCTATTTCAATATGCCATAAGCCACGTGTGCCGTATAGTCCGCGTTCTCAGACAATCACCGGGAAACGCTCTATTACTGGGAATGGGCGGCTCAGGTAATCTCCCCCAATAACCTTTAAGCAGTGATTCTTTCATTTTACCTTGGCCGTAATAGGCCAGGCGATTTCTTTTAAAGACTTTCAATAACGTTTCTCTCTGTCGTTCATTTTGTTTCGTCGAACATCTCTTTATGATTTAACGAGTACGAACGAGTGTACGCGATTCGTCTATTAAAAGCGAAAGATTTTACGCTTCGGGATCATAATTATACAATACGCTCGGTGCGCCGACTAATAAAAAAAAAAAAAGCCAAACGATTCGAAGCCTCGACGATGGATTTTAAAATGCTCGGGCGGTGGCCCGGCGCACTGGCGGCGTTGGTGGCGTTGGTAATGATAAGAATGTGGGTTATTGCGACAGGTCGTCAGAGCTTGACGAAGCTCTCGTCGCACATTGCCGAGTACTTCTGCTTCCAAATCGAGTTGACGAAATCGTATTCGGTTAGGGACTGGCGGGATGACGTTAAAAGCATTCTTTTGAAGACCGGCCTCACGAACAAGCACAACGTGTTCCTGTTCTCGGACACGCAGGTACGTCATATTACATAAGGAGTACTCGGGTATGTCATGGGTGAGTTCGACCACTACAGTCGATAGGTCCTTGCAGATCAAGACCGAATTGTTCCTCGAGGACTTAAACAGCATATTGAGCAGCGGCGACGTGGCCAATATTTATCAGCCTGACGAGCTCAATAGAATCTACCAGGCGATGCGTCCGATCGTCCAGGAATCCGGGCTTCAGATCAACGTAAGCAACCTACTGGCGGCTTATCGCAAAGTCATAAGGAACAATATGCACACGGTTATCTCGATGTGGTAAGCGGATCCCTTGACTTGTCACGTGATCCAGTGGGATTGCCAATGGTCCGGGTTGGCCAAAAGCTAATGCGCATTCGATTTAACGGTAGCCCTATAGGTGAGGCGTTCCGCGCTCGGCTCAGGCAGTTCCCGGCTTTCGTGAGCCTCTGTGCCATCGACTGGTTCGATCCCTGGCCCGATGCTGCACTTCAGGTACTTCTTCTACAGGCAAATTCTAATGTCGGCGCCAATGGCCTTTATCTTGAATTGTCAATGGCGCATTGCAGAACGTCGCCATGCACTTTCTACGGAACGTAAGGGACGAGGCCATAACGGACTCTGTTTTAAAGTCGATTGTAAAAACGTGTCAGTTCATGCACTCGAGCGTCATAAAAGCAAGCGATGACTTCCTTCAAGTACGTAAGGACTTCTTGCATTACTTATTTATTCCCTCGGTATCATCGCGGAATTCATCCTAAATGTGATCAAGCGTAAAACTAATAGTCCCGGGCTCGCCGGGAATTATCGTCAGCCACGCGATCGATATAATTTAACGCCTACGGCATCTTCGGGCGATTCGTTCGCTTAATAAAAAGTCTCGTAAAACGAGTTTTTTTCATCTACTCTGGCTTAAAAAAATAAAGCTAATATATATATATATACACGCGCGTGCAAAGTTGTGTTATTGGGGTTATTTATTTGGCAATGAAAATATATTGAAACGTATGAAGAAGCATCGCAACGAAGGAAAAACTTTAGATTAATTTTTTTTTAATCGAGTCTATTTTCCTTAATCCCCTCCCCTCCCCTCCCCCCTGCCACACATCATGCCGGCTCACGCAAAGCTAGAAAAAAATCAGGTTGGCAATTTAAAAGAAATTGATAATACGTGGCCGGTGGAATGCAATCGAGCCAATACTTTTAAAAACTCGTTATTGAATCGTAAATAATTCGTACCTGAGGATTTTTACTCATTTACCTTCTCCTCCATCTGGATTCGCGTCTCCGGCGTAAACAGGCGCAAACAAATTTTCTAACTTTATTCGGCGCTGTAAAAAAATTTAAATATAATAAAAAGAAACGCGAATTTATCACGACACTCAGCTCAATAAACTCGGGCACGTAACTCTCGTACTGTTATTGCATTAATTTTACATAGCCTGAATATTTAATAAAAACACATATATGATGAATTTGCTTTGCTTTCATTATAATGGAGTTGTGAAAAATTTACTTCGCGCTGGAAAATCAGCCTCCCCACTCGACTCTCTAATCTAAATTAAGTTACGATCCATTTCTAAGTTAATCCATTTCTTACAATAATTCATCATTGCATTACGTACGTACGTGTACATTAAATTTTCATCCCTCCTCTCGGCAAATAACAAAATGCTATTTATTTTAAAGAACGTTAATTTCAAACGCAGTTTAAGTTTGTCGAGCGAAACTTTTACTGCGTATTATAATTGCAGGCGTTGCAAAAAAACAGAAACAAAACAAACAAAAATTACTCTTATTAATACAAGGAAAGGCGTATAATGCGCAGAAAGTGTGTGCAATTTTCATTGCAAGTTGGAAAATTTAAGAATCCGTAGTAGCCGTAGTAAACAGAGAAAATCTTGTATTAGAATTTGAGGTAAAAATCAATCGTTCATTTTGATAAAAAGAAAATAAAAGACGGAAAGTCAAACAAAAGATCCACAAAAGTTTCTTAACATTTGGAATGTATAAAAAAGTTTCTTTAAACGAGTCTGACGAAACGATTTTTCTCCTCCTTGCCAAAGAAATTTTTCCGCAACTTTTGTGTAATTCGTCGACGTATCAGTATAGGATACTTCAAGGATTAATAATATGCCGACGCACTTGACGTATCTTGACGCTTCGAACAATAAATGAAAATACAACGGCTTTTTTTTTTTTTTTTTTTTTTTTGTCAAACCGAAAATATAAAAAATTCCACAACTACGAATAATGCTTAAAATACTTTTTTTTTTTTTTCATGCGTTTACAACGAAAACGAAATTTTTTTTTTTTTTCGTATTTTTACACTCGATGAAGAGATTTTTAATGAAACCACTTTATTACCGCTTAAAAAAAAAAAAAAAAGAAAACTATATTGCAACAAGCTCCATATTCTCTCATTTTATAAATTATTATAAGCATTTTTAAAGCATTTTCTCCGAGGATTTAAAATCAAATATTAATAAAGCGGATGGATTTTAAACTTCGACTGCCTCCCTCCCTCCCCCCCCCCCCCATAAGCTCATTAGCGCATTTTAATAAATACGTAGTGATAAATAAGCTATTAAAATCCATTAAGGCTCGGGAGAGTCGTTTCAATTAATATTATACAATAAAAACATACGCGATTCCGTACGTGTACGTACCGAATGAAATGTAATCGACTTGGATTTCGATTACTTACAAGCTTACTTGTAGTCTTGGGTCGACTGGAATAACTGGTACGCAACTTGTACGAAATCGTCCCAAGTCGAAGGGCTAAGGATTATAATTATTATGAAATTCCAGGAATTGAGCCGTCACAACTACGTAACCCCGACGTCGTATTTGGAGCTGATATCCAGTTACGGTGACCTGCTTAATAAGAAGAAAACTGAACTAATGCTGGGAATATCCCGACTATCGACAGGTAAATAATAACAAATACGTGTTTAATTAGTCGGAAATAATATTCTTCGCTTATGGCTTATCGCGACCTCGACGCTTTGTTAAATGCCAGGGCTAGAGAGGCTCGCGTCGACCGAGATCGAAGTCAAAGACTTGCAAGTGGTTTTGGAGGAAATGAAACCCGCTCTGGAGAGAGCGGCCGAATCATCGGCACTCATGATGGTGGAAATCGCCCGCGATACCGTAAGCACAAACCATCTCCCCCCATCCATCCATATCCATATCCATATCTATATCTATATCTATATCTATATATCTATATCTATATCTATATATATATATATATGTTTATACGACTCTTGGTACACGATGGCGTGCTTCGTCTTGGGAACGAGTAGAAAGAAGCCGAGGTGGCGCGTATGAAAGCGGAAGAGCAGGAGAACGAGGCGTCAAAGTTAAAGAAGGAAAGCCAGGCGATAAAGGACGAAGCCGAGGCCGATCTGAGTAAATATAACAAATAACAATATACGTTGTTTAGTTGTAAAATTGCAGTGGTAAAATTTTATTCGGCTGTTGTTGTTATTATTATTATTATATTTATTGTACAGGCACTGCGAGGCCGCTGCTCGAGGCGGCCGAAGCCAGTCTCAAAGCTTTAAATAAAGGGGATATAACGGAGGTCAAGGCCATGAAGAGGCCTCCCGTGGGCGTCATCCTCGTTATCGAGGCGATATGCATTATTAAAAGAGTCAAGCCGAATAAAGTAAGCGAGTCGCATCATTGATCCATTGCCGAGGAATTCCCCAGTTTATTCGGGGAGGTCGAGGGGGTTTTTAAAAAAATTAATGTTTATTTTTTTGTTTTTTTTGTTTTTTGTTCTTTGTTTGTTTAAAGATTCCGGGCGAGAGGCCGGGTGAGAAGCTCAACGATTATTGGACACCGGGAAGTCAAATGCTCGCTGACGCAGGGAAATTCCTTACGTCGTTGGAAAAATACAACAAGGACGACCTGACGGAGGAGCTGATTAATAAAATTAAAGTCTACGTCGAAAATCCAAGCTTCACTCCGCAAAAGGTCAAACTAACCCTTTACATATTTTTTTCTCCTTCCGCGCGTATAGTTTTAATTTAAATTTGAAATTCCTATTCATTCGCCTGGGATAATGATGATTTATATTCCTTGATATCCGTCATGCCCGTCACGTAATAAATTAAATTTACAAATTCAGCGTCTGAAAGGACTGTCTGACGATGCCAAATCTACGGAACAAGCTAATGAAACGTCATTCCTTGGACTTTTATATTCGTAATATTCGCGCCAGAGCTTAAAGAACGATATCATTCCGAAATAACGCGTAACAAATAACATCGCTAACCACTTGCCTGTAACTCGATCATTAATCATTAATCATTAATAACGTGCACGCGGTATCGAAAGTGGTTAACAATAATAGTAACAATTACAATGAGAATGAAATATTCGATTAAGGATTATCTTTCGATTAACTCGTGCATCGTAACGATTCGTTATTCATTATTTTTGCTTTTTAAGCAATAAGAGTAGTGGCAGGGGTAGGGGGCGTAACGCGAGTTGGTCAATGCCTTGGAATTCCTGATCGCCGGTCGGTCCGAATTCATAGTCTTGTCAAAAGAATCATATAAACAATGTGTACAAAGTAAGAGTTTGGCGAAGCTCTGTTTGATATCCAAAGTTCCCTGTTATCCGAAACGATATTAAAATTCCTCGGTAGAGGCCGCTCGCAGTTAATTATAATTTAATATGAAGCACGGAGGAAAATGTTTTACAAGCTGTAATAATCTTGAATAAAGAAGTTTGCAAAAGGGCCGAGTTTGACTATAGATTGGAATGTAATATCCTGTCGAGTACTAATACCTGCGATGCCCAATAGAATTTGTTTAGGCTTACGCTAAGGTATAATTATGTATAGGAAGGGTACCCCACCCACCCCTTCGTATGCTTTGTGACCTTTCGGACAGAAGAATTGTAATAATGGATAATCATTAGAGCACGGAGTTAAATACTTGAGTTATTAATAACTGCTGTGCGTAGGTCAGATATGACGTAGTCGTAGGGTAAGAAACAAAGAGATAGAGAGAGAGAGAGAGAGAGAGAACGCTATGGACCCGAGTACGGGTGCCCGTGTAGGACGACAACTGTACGAAACGTGTAGATAAATAAGGCTGAAGGCTAATTCTAAGCTTAATCGTATCGGTGAACATGAGACGTTTGTCAATGTGAGGCATCGTATACAGTTATTGGAACGAGTCGATAATCGAATGGGAGGCCGAGCCGAGCTCTTATTGAGGAAATTAGGCGGCTGCCAAAGAGCGGCTAATTAAATCGGATTATACATTGGGCGGGTTATTCCGGGGTTGGGGTGGTTGGTTGGGGTGGATGGGGGGAGATAAAAAAAAGTAGGCTAATATCCTGAATGCGTGGATACCTGCCGGTAGGTGGCGCAAGTGTCGAAGGCCTGTCACTCCCTGTGCTTGTGGGTCCACGCGATGTACAACTACTACTTCGTGAACCTACGAGTCCTGCCGAAAATGCAGGCCCTCGCCCAGGCGGAGAAGGACCTCCTCAGGACGGAGACCATACTCTCGAAGGCGATGAACAAGCTGAAGAAGGTCCAGGACGGGCTCGATGCCCTCAAGACGAAGTTCACCAACGAGGAGAACAAGAAGGCCGACCTTGAGAAGCAGAAGCAGCTCTGCGAGGAGCGGATGACCAGGGCCGTGAGGCTCATCACGGG
This sequence comes from Ceratosolen fusciceps, assembly GCA_018883505.1. Classification (NCBI taxonomy): domain Eukaryota; kingdom Metazoa; phylum Arthropoda; class Insecta; order Hymenoptera; family Agaonidae; genus Ceratosolen; species Ceratosolen fusciceps. Next base: position 4,469,512 of record RCIC01000016.1, read on the forward strand.
TTTAGCCGGCGAACAGGTCAGGTGGCTGGAGACCGTCGCCGAGATAAAGCGAGGGCTCACCAACATTGTCGGGGACATACTCTTGTCCGCAGGTCAGTCCCTCGTTATCGATACCCCCGCGCGTACGACGCGATGCCTCCGCTCGAGGGCCTCCCGGGACGTAAATACTTCGCTATTACGCTATCGCTCGCCTCGTATAATTAACCATTCGACTCCTGACATTCGCATTCCGTCCGTATTCCGCTCGTCTGCACACGCTGTAATCTCGATTTAACTTATCTCCAAGCGCACCAGACAATCATTGACGTTACAACAATAATAACAATAACAACAATAACAATAATTACCTTACTAAATAATCTCGGAAGTTGGTGGCTGACTTATTATTATTCTTATCCCAACAAGACTGGATGGAGAGCCTTTGTTTAAATAACTTAAAACTTAGAATTAATTTTTGCTTCCGCAATCGTAGCTCCGTTGCCCTAATTTTCCACCCCCACCCCAATAACCTTTCTACTTGTCGTATTCAGCCGCACAGGGTGAGTAAGCCTACGACCGAGACGTAAGCTAGGAAAAGTTAATACGGCCTACCGACGAACTAATACCGGCAAAACTATATCAACCGTTACGTCGTTTCCGCTCCTCTACGTACCAAAAGTACTCAAACGTAACTTTCCAATACATAGTTTATTGCGTTAATTTATTTATGCGAAAATCAAAATGTCACTACGTACGTCTTATTCCCATTTTATAATTAACGAATAAAAAAAGTAAGAAGAAGAAGAAGAAGAAATTTATTCATTAGCAGTGATAAAATTAACAAAAATGTTCAACTAAATTAATTAAAAACTATTGCTCGAACGAGCGAAATTCATTATCCTCAATGTTAATGTCAAACAGGTAACAACGAGTCCATGGAATATTTATCACTATTTAACGACAGTACATACTGGTTTTTCAAACTAACAAGTATCACGAAACGTATAAAATTTCTATATGAAAATGTAAAGGCTTAACAAAATGCATAACGAATAAATTTTCAGTTGAAAATAATAAATAATATTTAATCCTTGCTTTAAGCTAACGCGCCCACGAGCACTGAATAAAATTTTCTTTAGTTCACAAACGGATTAGCGAATAGAAATTTAAAAATACTTTTGAATTCGGAAACTTTGGCGAAGACGATAAATAATATTTGTGTGTTGATTAACCGGCTCCGATACGCTTAAGGAATATAAGCTTTGACAAAAAAAAAAAGAGAAAAAAGAGAAAAAGAGCTGAGACGCTGCGAATAATTTATTTATCTCGTAATACGAAGCGGCAAATAATTAAGGAATGAATTTTCATTGGTATTCTTTTGAAAATGGCGGGACAAATGATAATCAAGAATGAAATGCCGAGTCGCGTTATTTTTAACGTTTGAATAACTTTACAGCTAAATTTAAAGAGTTAGGGCTGCCCTTTTTGAAATATTAAATAAAAAAAAAGCTTTAGAAATTAAATGGAATTAAGTGTCTCTTATTAGTGCATTGAAACATTGAATTAAGTAGAAATGTCAAAAATTAAATAAAACATTGAAAGAGTAACATTGAGATCGTTCGATTGTCATCAAACGATCGACACTCTCTTTTCCTCGTTATTGTTATTATTTCATTTAATGCTTTCTACATAGAATTAACTATATGAATACCCTTGGGAAACGCGATTAGAATGATTAGAATAATGATATTATTATAACGAGAATAAAAATTGCTCGGTCGTTCCAATTGCCTAGTCTAACGGATCGAGAGTTTTTATAATGCACCCGGAGCAGACGATTGTTGCCATCGTTAGAGAATTCATAGATCAGTAAAAAGGAAGCAGCCGGCTCTTAAGCCAAGCTGAGAAAAACCGAGTACGATAAATCATACGTGCGCGAGCTGCGTCACAATATTATGCATATCGTGAATACGAGTACGGAGACCCAATAACCTTCGGTTGAAAATTCGCTACCCCAATACAGCGTAAGCGAAAGACGAGGGGAAAAATAAGAATATACGTTTACAATCTCTTTAAGTATGTGTGCTTTGCTTTGCTTGGCGACATACGCGCCTACGTAAATCGAATGAATTTGACATCGGGACATTCGATAATTGACAATTCCGTATGAAATATCACGCGGGGATCTAGGATTCTTTTTTTCTTCTTCTTCTTCTTCTATTTTTTGTTGAAACATCAAAACCATATCAACACCACCGAAAGTCTCCCACGTACTCGTCCTCTCGTACCGAATAAGTCGGTAAAATTTTTGTGGATTTTAATAAGCCCGGTCTGTCAGCGCCGGCTCAAGGCCGTTAAGTTCCGGGTTCTTTCATTGCTCTTCCTTCCTTCCTTCCTTCCTTCCTTTCTTTCTTTCTTTCTTTTACCGTCCCCGTTGAAGCTCGCCGAGAAGCTCGCTCAGAGGCTCCAAGGAATATAAATTTATGAAATTTACCAAGGAGTCCAATTAGTAGGGCAAACTGTCCAATTATCAATGCCTACGGATTCGTACGGCAGGTATTAAGGAAGGTAATCGTCTCGTATTAATATAACGAGGTGAAATGTGCCAAGACGAGCGAGCAACCCTCGGCCCACGTAATTTCACGTTCGGCTAAAGTTCCCGTAGTTGTCGCTATGGAGTGCAGCGCAACCTCGACGTAAAGCCAGACGTAAATACGAAGCGCGTCCTCGATATAATTTTCCGTTTATAATATACGCCGCCTACCGATATCTCGCGATCTCTTATAATTTACGAGGCTCGTTCGTGGCTAAGCTCAGCGGCAGCCTCTGCTCGCGTATAGATCATACCGAGCCGGTAGGATCGCGCGACCGGTAACGCCGGTCAACTTCAACCCCGCGATTCGACATTCTACGTATCAGTAAGCTCCGTTTACTCGCACGCGACCGACGTTATTAAGCAGATTAAGGAGATGCGCCCCCCCTTACCCTTACCCTTACCGTTAACCCCTTCTCGAATATTTCGAATAAAACTTACGGTCTTGCTGCATCGAACTGCATAGAACTGCATAGAACTGCATAGAATTGGATAGAACGGCTCGAGCTAGGGGAGGTAATTTACCCCCTGCTCCCTGACCGACCCCTACCCAACCCACCCCACCGCTCTTTAAACTCAAGGCATTCCAATAATGATCTGTTCCCCTGTTAAACTAATTATCCTCCAAGCATTCATCCGCTTCCTCATTAGCTGCGCTTCCCAATTTATCCTATATCGGCTATCTGCGTTACATACCCGAATTATTTACCCCGACCGCCGTCTCCGCGCACCCGCAAACACGCCATAGCAAATGCAAACAAAAAAAAAACAACAACAACAAAAATAATAATAAAAATACCGCATTTTTCACGTGTTCTCTACCAAATCGGATTCCTAACCAAAGTGTATTATTATTAACTTCCGCAAGGTTAATGTTATCGATCGTCGCTCTTTACTTTTCTGCATCGACTAACCGTGTCGTTCTTATCGGTGTTTACTGTTTTTTCTTTCTTTTTTTTTTTTTGCTTTTTTATTTAGTTATAAAGAAATTTAGATTAATTATTAGTTGAAGTGTAATTTTGCCTGCCCCCCTCCCCGAGAGCCGTGTCAATTGATTAAGTAGCGACGTAGACAATGTAAATAAATGAATAAATAAATAAATAAATAAATTAAGCGATGAATTTCCATTGGGGACAAAGTGGGCGTTTTATCTTCATGATAATGTGAAAGAGGTGTCCTTATAATTCCCTATATTCTCTATAATACATGCCGGCGCTGGAATTGGAAAACAATGGCCTACTTATAAAGAACGGCTCTGTTCTCTACTAAATCGAGATTGGATATTCAAATGAGAACGTTGAGCATTTTTTTCAGCTAAGAGATGTGAAGGGATGTGAAGGGAAGGGAAGGGAAGGGAAGGGAATGGAAGGGAAACGAATTTGTTACAATTCAAGCCGATAATTAGGCGATTGGATTAAATAAAATAAATAAAATAAATTATATTCTATCGAAGCTTTAGTTTGAGCGATTTAATATTCACGCAAATACATAGGAAATACACCGAGAGCGCTTCAACTCTATTCCAGTACCGATAGTATTTATTAGGCATTCGTTATATCCTTATACTTAATTAAATACCAATCAATTAGATCGGGTCTTAAAATAACGAACGTACCGGGGAATTAGTCGACTAGAAATTTAAAAGCATTTAAAAGCAGATTATATATATATATATGTATCCGGGAAGGCTTATAATCCGTATGAAATTATAATAAAGGAAACGAAATTATTCGAATGAATTTTACAATTGGCCAGCATGACGCGTAACGCAGGATTTACCGTTTACGTAATGATTTACAGGGGCCATAGCGTACCTGACACCCTTCATCGACACCTACAGGAAGAGACTGCTGACATCCTGGTACAAGGTACTCGGTGAAGGTGTGCCTCACACGGCCGGCTGCAGTCCAGTCTCGGTTCTCGGGGACCCGGTGGAAATCAGGAAGTGGCAAATTGACGGGCTCCCCCGGGACTCCCTCTCCGTGGAAAACGCGGTTCTCGTTACGAATTCTAAACGCTGGCCACTTTTTATCGATCCGCAAGGCCAAGCGAACCGATGGATACGGAATGTGGTATGTATGCTCCTTCCTATCTCCTCCCCCCACCCACCTTCATCCCGCGTGCCTAACATTTCATTCCATCATTCTCCTGTCTATCTCTCAAATACTGGCTTCTATTATCTTTCGAATGCTCTACAATTCAAATTTTATATTTTTCGCCTACATCTACACCGATAATCTCGATATCCAGTAATATTTACCTTTACATTATCGATTAAGATCATCAACAACGTCGTTCAACTTATTCGTACAGGTATCGCCCCAATAACCCCATATTCCCTACGGTTGCTTTAATTATCCGCAGTCCTTCTCTGTATTTGCGCGCATGAGTTTACAAGACGTACGGCCTCGTATTCGTTGTTCGCAAGTACTGACTTGCGAGTTGCTGAGCGAGTTGAGAATCCAATCGGCTCGGCATTTTATACACGATTATTATTTTATAACGTGATAACGAGGCGTGATCGTAGCGACCTTAATTCTACCATCGTATTTATGAAAGTTCTGCAATTGCCGAATCAACGGGCCGAAACGTAACGTAAGAAAGGCATTATTAGGAACAACATCGCTGATTAACTAAATGGGGAGAGAGAAAAAAAATTTTGTTTTAAAACAATTGTTACAATTAGTCGAGCACGCTAATAAAGTTAATCCGGTTATCCGATGAAATGTCCTCCTCGTATCTTCTAATGCGTGCACGCATTAGCTTAAATAAGCGTCTCCGTAAGTTAGTGGTAAATGGCTTCGACGCTACCAGTCATAATACGTATTACCAATATTACTAAGAACGCCGAGTGTTCGCAGGGAATCGTAGAGGCGACGAGTGATCTTGTAATAATTTACTACTTGACGTAACTGCTAATGACCGGGGGAAAAAAAAAAAAAATGTCTTCCCCTCGAGACTGAAAATCGTCAGAATTTAAAGAAAAATTTGAAAACAATGACGGACGTGTGGCCTCGGAGCTTTCGTGAATTTATATAATCATCAGATGGATGAACGAAAAGCCCTCATATAATTACTAAAAACGGTACGAAGGGCATTGGTTGGGTTGGGGGGGGGGCGAATAGTAGCGAGGGGGCGAATAGTAACGACAATAGCTTGGAGTTGCGTCACTTAACGGAACTTCCTGTCAAATGTATTCCTGACGTTACATTAACGACAGAGGCCCCGAAGTGTTGGATTTTGGTTAAAAACGGGGGCTGACGGAGCCAGGGATCACTTTGGGTGAAATGAAAAAAAAAAAAAAGTCGCAGAGGAAATATTGGGACATCGTCGTGTAAACACTTTCTTAACGAAAGCCAACCCGATGAAAAAGTATCGGATGAGTGAGAGAGAGAGAGTGAGTGAGAGAGAGACTAATCTCTCAAGAGATCGATCGGTCAGTAGCAGCAGCAGCAGCAGCATCCAACTAATGCAATCCAATAAGAGTATAGCGTAATTTTCCCGAACGCGGCAAACTCAATCCCGAACAATATATTATCATAAAGGGTCAATATACCCTAAGCCCCCCCACTTTCCCCGTAAATTCGACAACGAAATATATTATCGTATAAGAGGAACGGTTAGCTAATAATAAGAGTTACGTAGAATACGCGGATATTTCACTCAACTCCGCGTCTACTGTCACATACGACTCACACAGAGGCTCAATCTCCGATTAATATTAATTAAAAATGAAATTTACCCGACATCGGATGGCGAAGTATTTATTTTTCCCGCTCAAATTATTCCAATGTCTTAGCAGATTTACGTGCCCCTGTCACTCGCATTAACCGTGGCCTCTCGTATATATATATATATATTTTCGGAAGCAATGGAAATTTTTAAAAAAATTTGTTTCTTTCCCGTCCCGAGCCTAATGAGCCAAAATGACCCCCGAAACACGTGACACCTCGAAACGCGTAGAGGAAAAGCCGTGGAAACTCTTGAAGATGTGAACGGAAACGTGTGGCTCCTTTATTTACCACGTTTATTTATCCGTTTATTTCAAACAGTTTTTATTCCCGTAATGAATCATCATTACGTCATTGCTCACTATCCCGCATTGACGTTGACTGTTTAGCCTCATTCGTATTCGTACAACGTTAATTGTTAAATAAGTGAAATATAGGCCGAGATTTAGTCGAACGTGATTAGCTCTGCGTGATGATTAAAAATGATTCGCGCGAATTCGTAAATTACGTTACGATATGTCAAAATTAAATGTAAAAATGTCCGCATTGTTTGCTTTTTTTTTTATTGCATTTTAAAATATTGCGTTAATGATGTACGAGAACTTTGGGATATTTTGAAAGTTTTAAATGATATTGGCATTCGAACGCATTTTTAAGTAAATGAAATGAATTAACAGAATTATCGGTCGACGGTAATACTTTTTTAAATTTAATTTACGTTAATGGAAGAGAATCTGAGGCGGGCAATCGTGATATTTATAAATAAAAAGAAATCGTAATTCACGTATCCGCGGAATCGCCAAGGCATAAGTGCATTTCCAAGCCTCCGCTTCCAAGGAATACGGTTGTACGAGATTAATTCTTAAGCCAGGATGAACTGCGAATAAAATTTTTATCGACGTTTAATGGGTATTTAGCAAAGTCGGTAAGGAGGAGCGGCCAGGGGTAGGCCGTGGCGGAGGCGGGGGCGGGGAGGGGTGCGGGGATCACGAATTATGGCTTATTTTCTAAAAGTCGCGAGCTTCAAAGCCACGGAGGCTAAAAATAAGCCGATTACGCGAGACTCGAGCGCTTTCGAGCGCTTCCGAGGGGGGTGAGAGCGGAGAGAGGGACAAGGGAGGGAGGGAGGAGAAAGAATAATGCGTCTCCGACAATATTTCATTGATTCAGGGAAAATCGGGCGGCGTGTCGACCGTACGAATGACCGATAAGGATCTTCTGAGGGTCATCGAGAGCTGCGTCAGATTCGGACGTACTTGTCTGATAGAGAACGTTGGCCTTGAACTGGAGGCTGCCCTCGACTCGGTCCTCATGCGCTCGCTCTTCCGCCAGGCCGGGGTCATGAGCATCAAGATCGGCGACAACATCGTCCCCTACAACTTCGACTTCCGACTCTACCTCACGACCAAGCTGCCGAACCCTCACTACGCGCCGGAAGTCTCGGTGAAGGTGCTCCTGGTGAACTTCACGTTGACCGCCAGGTAAAACGTTGCCTCGTAAAGGCTCGGCTTCTATTAAAATAGTCGTGGCCGACTCTATACGTTATTCGCCCCGACCCCTAGCGGTCTCGCTGACCAGATGCTCTCCCTGGTCGTGATGCAAGAGAGGCCGGACCTCGAGGAAACCCGGAGCGCCCTCGTCGTCGCGAGCGCTCAAATGAAGCACGAGCTCAAGGAGATCGAGGACCGCATCCTCTATCGGCTCTCCCTATCCGAGGGCTCGCCCGTCGACGACATCGATCTCATTCTCACCCTCGAGGCCTCCAAGGTCAAGAGCACGGAAATCAAGGTAAAGAGAGAGAGAGAGAGAGAGAGAGAGAGAGAGAGTATCCGTCCGACGTCACCCCTATAAACGACCTGTCCCCATCTCTGCATAGAGGGACGCAACACATAGGTGGACGACGCCTCCGTCCTTTTAATGCGCCTGATAAAGGTTGGATCGATAGACTGGATTATCCTCCCGGCAAAGATAAACCAAAAAAATATGCACCTCCCAGTGCTAAAGCGACCCTCGAGTCTACGATCGTTATGGCCGTTACGCTTTTATCGCCTTGGGGCCTGTAAAAAGCCACAACTGTCGTTATAAAAGTGTCTGTCTCTGACTGTCTCTGACTGTCTTTGTCTCTGTCTGTCTATCGGTGGAGGGAGTGGGGATGCACTAAACGTATACCGGCCAATAACCTTCTGCCCGTATTTTAATTGCAAATGTCATTTCTTGCGGGACTCTAAACTAAAAGCACCGCACTCTCCTTAATGATTATTTATTTGTTCTTATTAAGATTACTCGTTACTTTTTAGCCATTTAGCTGCTAAAGCGTCCTTAGAGCATGGCGCTTCCCCAATAACCTTCCTAAGGTTAAAGGATTACTTAGGATCGAAGCGCTCGGGACTCCTGGCGACGGTTCCCGCTCCCCCCCTCCCGCCCGAGCCTTTTAAACGTAATCCACTACATTGATTCGCGCGGTGCGCGTAACGCGTGCCGATCGGAACCGCCAATAACCTACACCGCGAACTCTCATTGCTCGCATTACCTCCCTGATGAGACATTATGACCGCCCTGACTGACACCGCCCTGACTGACACCGCCCTGACTGTACCGTACGTCGTCCTACGTCTCCTACCCGACGACGTTTGTAAACAACGTTTGTAAACATTTAACGCATATTTTTACATCTCCTTCCCCGCCTCCCGCCTCCCGCGGGTGCTAACGTGCGGTGCTCCGTGTTCTTTGGAGAAAAGAAGAAATAGCGAATACAAGTGAAAAGGGTAATTAATAAGAACGGGGTCAAAGGAAAACAACCGACGGATACTCGTTAAATGCGTGTACGCGTGCATGCGCGAAAAACAAACAGGGGATTCTTATTATTATTATTATTATTATTGACGACGGGCTTAATCAATCTTCGTTACGCAAAGACGAGACTCGGCGAGCTTTTTATTAACGAGTGAACGCCAAGTATTAATTAATTAGCGGATTCCCTTGGTATCGGAGGGGCCGACGTTCGTTCGATCCTATACAAAATACTACAATTATTCTAATACAATAATTTCGGCCAATACCTCGAATGCCCCTCATACCTTTCCGATAATTTCATTATCTATAATTATCTGTATACGTATTCACACATCCTTCCTTACAATGCAACAAATTCTCTACGAATTACTTTTTAATGGCGTTGCATGGGGGGTTTTTTTTTCCCCCCCATGTATTTCTATTTTATATTTAGATAAAAGTTGTGTAAAGCTTTTCGTCGAATCAAGGCGGACCTTTTATCTAAATGTCTTACGTAAAATCACGTATATATTTTTATTACGCGCGCTTACATAGGTTTAGGAAAGTGGTCGGCTGTGACGTGTGGTTCCCATGGCTCTTTGGGTAATAAATTAAGTAAATAACGAGCTAAAACGTATTAAAAATAAGCGCCGGAATTATGAGCGGCAAGGGCGGGCCAATTAATTTTTAGGTAAATATTAATGAAAGGATACGCGTATACTATCCTCACGGTAGGCGAGCTTAATTAACAATAAAACGTAGAAAGTCAATATCTTACGAAGGAAGGGCTCGGGGTGATATTCCTCTCGCACGTACGGCTCGCTCCCCCACCCCCCACCCCCATTTAATTTTTCCCCGGAAAACTTACACAAGTATAATCTTTTAACGTCTCAGCCTCTGTTTCCTTGCGGATCGTCAATACGAACGAGAGCCGGAATTTTCTTAATTTATTACCATCCCATTTATGATATTTAACTAACTCTCAGAAATCAGAAATACTTAATCGATACCGTATCTAAGTAAGGTATTCCATGGTTACGCTATTTCCTCCTGATTTTTCACACGACATTAATAAAAGTACGCCACGTTAAATATAAATAAATGGCTACGATGACCGAGTGCGTCGGCGGATAATAATAATAATTTCTTTCGCGAGCTTCGAAGATGAGATAATGACACAACGGAGCTCAAGTTACAGTTTATACGAGTTGCGACGACTTTGCGTACTACATTAATGCTATATTACTATAAACGTTCCAGTCACGAATACACTTACTATTGGATCACACGGAATACGAAACCTGTACCCACGGCTCCAATTACAATCTCAACGTTTCTGTAAATAAACTAATATTCGCATGGTAATTCGTAAATCGAAATTAATAATAATCGATTTCCGTAGTACGGATATTCTTAGAGAGATTTTATTAAATAATTATAAAAAAATATTGTTAAATTCTTTACGGTAAATAATCCCGAAGATGTATGTAATGTATAAGAACGAATGACCTATTTTATGTCACAATTATATGTTGGAACAGTACGCGAGTAAACAAACGTGTGTGCCTTAAAGTATTATATTCTAAACGTAGTACTCTGAATACTTCCGTATTATTATCATAATTGTTACGATTGATCGTTTTATTACACGGGATAACGACAGGTAGGCATAGGCATTGCGGGTATTGCGATTTAAAAACAGATGCTCACGTAAATAAAGTATTAATTTTCTTAAATTTAATTTAACCCTGGAATATTTAAATATTCGATTATCTTCGTTGACAATGAATTATTGTACATTTAATTGTATTTTCTAAAATTTCTTAGCCTCGTTATGGAATTATTTTATTTTTACAACGACACGTGCATCTTTTCAGCCTCCACTACTACAATGCTCTACCAACGCGAGCATATCAATTAGGAACTATAAAATGCATTAACTGATATAATTAGCTATAGATTATTCATAATGAAATAACGGAATATTGAAATTACCAATTTTATTCCCATACTTTATTCATCTATAAGCGCTTTAATTTAAATTTTCGTATACTTTAATTCATAAGCCTTTATAATAATGATAATTAAATACTACTTGACTGCCGTATATAAAATGTGCGTAGCAAATGAATGAAATAACGTTATTATTGAATAACCTCCGTGGATAATGTAAAACCTAGCCGTTTCGCATGCGTGCATTGAAATAACAGTGGAGCGGAAAGGAAATGAATATTATAGGTTATTAAAACGTAAAATGCAATTGAAATTGTTATTACGTTGACTTTGTGTAAAATTAGAATATTTAAATTCAGGCGAGGCCCGATGAGTGAATAATTAAAAAAAAAGTGTTTTTTTTTCTTCTTTTTTTTTTTTTTTTTTTTAAATAAATCAACCATATTTTCGTTTCGCTTTTTCTATTTATTTTTTATTTTTTTTTATATATATTTTTACAATGGAAGGTAGGTACGTGGGGTGGCGCGTGCATCTACGTTCGCGCGCGAGGTTTCGATTTGGAATTTGCAACTCGCGCTGTAATAAAATACAAAACGTGGCCAAAGTTTTAAGCGTACAATGGCCATTATTAGAAGTTTGTAATTAAAGCGTATGTAAATACGAATGTATAAATAATTTTTCGAAGCTATCGGGATAGCGAAAATACGCGGGGCTGAAAAAATTTTTCGTACGGATTGTAATAAAAAAAAAAAAGAAGAAAAAAGAAAAAGAAGAAGTCTTTAACAATTAAAGCGAACGCCCGCATAGATTTAGCCGGATTTTGCGTTTAAAAGAATGTCCGTAGCTACTGTGAAAGGGTGTGAATATCGGGTCGGGGGAAGTAATAAAAAGGGAGTCGATACACAAGCCAGATGATATTCGGCAGGATTCGCATTGGCCTCGTTGCGCGTAGCTTCACGTTCTGAGCCGGCAATTAAGCTCGATGCAAGAAGAGATAGAGGAAGGCGCAAGAAAAGTCGGGCGTTGGCCGAGGGGGTTGGCCGAGGGGGTTGGCCGAGGGGGGTTGGCAGTTGACGGGGTGGCGGTGCGCGTGGTTGGTCGGTAGCAGTAATGAGGGAAACGTTTTAAATTGTCGAGACAGTGGTTTGCACTCCGCGGAACTAAGGGTAGCCCGGGGCGGGGCGGGGAGGACGAGGACGAGGAAAGTTAGCGCGCGGAATGCACGTACGTGGAGAAGCGACGGAATCGCGGCGATATAACCGTTGGGGATAATATAGCCGAATACTCGAGGCGAACAGCTTGTTGCAAAGCCGAACAATAAGAAGTAAGGAAAGCCTCGAGATAACGGGAGATTTATAAGCCGTGCACGTTGTGCGGGGGAGGCACGAGTAACGATTTTTCCCGCTCCCGGGCCTTCCGATCGATCTCTTTAAAATACTCTTCAACTCCTGGCCTTAAACTTTCTTCTTCTTCGTCTTATTATTATTATTATTATTATTAAACAATGTAAATTATTTAATAAGTACTATTAATAACTATTCATTGGATCGAGACATGTTCGAGACATTATAATAACATGACGTAATTTACCGACGAACGTTACTCTGATTATACTATTCTTTATATCTTTCCAAGACAAGAACAAACGGCAAGGAGCAGCTCGTAGCCGTTAATGGAACGTAATAATTGTCGATTAAAGACGAAGCCCCGGGATCGTTCTGCCGCCGTAAATATGTAAACGGTTTTGCGCAACTCAATTACACGTAGCGAGTGATCAACGGGTCCTCTAAAGTGCCACGTGTGTATTATACATGTTATATTTGACATATAAAACATGCCCGCGACTCCTTTCGTTCCCGGAAAAGCATATAAAGCTCATGAATTCCGCGAAAGTACTTTACTTTGTCCTCAAGTATTCGAATGAAAATTATTATTATGGCGGCGGGCAGGCAGGCAACAACAAAGCCCTCGCGTTTCGCCTCTAAAATGCCAAGAAAATACTCTATTGAAAAGTCTTTTGTAAATAAGAGCTCGAATATACACGTTTCCCTCCCCGCCCCCGCCCCCCCCACTTTCCTTCCTTTTCAATATAAATAATATGCTTGACATATTTTTATTGCGTATTAAATCTTGTCGGGATTTAATTTCATACGCGCGAAAAAGTCGATATTTCATCTTGCGACGTTTTCTATAAAGTAATGAATAATGCCAATTACTCGTTACTAACCTTACAGACTAACCCCAATAACAGAATATATCATTTGTTAAGTATTTTTTGATTATTACGAAAACTCCGTTCGCTTGTCTTTTACAAGACAAGAGATTATGTCCGTATATTACGTATAGGGAAACGGTATTGGCTGAAAGAATCTTGTGCAACGTTGCATATATTGTTTAAAGGATTAATTGAGTATATAGTGCTTCTGCGTACATGAAGTCTCTAAAAATCGCTAAACTGCTTAATTTTTAATTTATTCCGTCGAAGCCGAATGATTAAAAAGCAATTTTTTCAATTTTTTTCTTTTTTTTTCAACAGAATGTGAATGTGTGGCATATCGATGAGTTTATTTTCATTCGCGATTGCATTAAAATATTACTAATAAAATTGGAGCTTTGAAATCCAGGTAATTTATACAGGCATTAAATTTAATTATTTATAATATCTATGCAATGCGCATAGATCTTATTAATCGATGAACCGGCTTTACAAATAACATTACTTACAAATACACTGTTTGAAATAAAATAATGTATAAAGTGTAGTTGGCGGTAAGGGACGATCGATACGAAATTCGGAGCCTCGTGTTCGGAGCCGATGACGAAAAATAAAATGCACATACATATACATATATACGACGAGGTAATGAATAAATTGAAATTTAATTTTCAGATAAAAGTCGCTGCGGCGGAGGAGACGCAATTGGACATTGACGCTGCGAGGTCTTTGTACATTCCGGTGGCGAATCGCGCTCAAATTCTGTTCTTCTGTCTGCTGGACCTCCAGCAAATTGACCCCATGTACCAATACTCCCTCGAGTGGTTCATCCGCATATTTACAAACAGTATGCTGAACACGGAAAACAATGGTCGGCTAACTTATCAATACAAGCATATTAATAATACATACGAGCGCGCTCGTAATGTCGCGCTAATGAGAAAAACAATGGACAATTACACAAGGAAAAAATATGATTTTCAGATAATATTGATATACGTGTCGGGATTATCAATCAGTACTTTACGTTCTCGCTTTACACAAACGTCTGCCGAAGCCTATTTGAAAAGCACAAATTACATTTTGCATTTCTCTTATGCATACGGATTCAAATGCAAGAGAATTTGATCGATCACGCAGAGTGGAGATTTTTACTCTCAGGAGCGATTCCCCCTTCGGTAGCTATTAACTTTTGCAATTTACCTACCTACCTACATACATACATATGTATATATATATATATATATACCTACGCGTGCACGGGTAATTATATTTTCATTAGAATTTTCAACCGCATAATCATCGAATGTATTTTTTTCTCCTTTTTTTATTTATTTATTTATTTATTTATTTATTTTTTGTATAATTTAGACGTTTTTAATGCGATTTTAATGCTTCGATTGTAATGAATCGAGGGCAATGAATTTTCGTGGACTTGAAATTCTATTGATTAAGGAAAATTAAGCCATCGATTGTGCGGTTGTGAGGGCAATTAATCGATAAACTTTGTCTTCAGGAAGCGCCGAATCCAGCGGACAATTGGTTGTCGCATCGTAGTTGGATAGAAATACAATCTCTGGAAGTGCTGCCGGCATTCGCGGGCTTCGTCTCCTCATTCCGAACCCTCACCGCGGAATACAAACAGATGTTTGACAGTCACCAGCCAGAATCGTAAGTGTCGCCCAGAATATTATCAATAACAGACTAATTACAAGGACGTTCGTATAAAATATTTGTTAAAAAAAAAAAAAAGAAAAGAAAAAAAAAAGAAGCCGGGAAAGCTTGTGACTCCTTGTCGCGACGTAAGATCGTCCGTCCTTCCCCTTCCTTGCGATCCTTCATACGCTCATCCGACGAAAAAGCCTTAAGGTGCCCGCACGTTACGTAATCTATAAGTACGAGTCCGAGTAGGGATAAAAAAGCTCGTGCCGACTATTTGTGGATTTCCAAATAATGATTCTATTACGGGAACGATGATGATCCATCGTCGGGAGAGAGTCTGTTACAGCGGAGAGTCGTTAAAAAAGTCTAAAAGTTGGATGCTCTAAGAGAAAACGTTTCCGAATGTCAGCGGTTGGGGGGGGGGGGAAGCAGGAAACGATCTATCAACGTGGTTGCATCAGGATTTACGTATCGGCAGGCGGCGCCAAGTCGGGCCGACTGACACGCCGGCGACGTGATGCGAGCGACGGACGCGAGAAACGTCAGAAATGACGAGGTTAGAAAAGCCTCGGCGGTAATGCCGGCACACGGCACACCCTGCCCTTAAAGAACAGTAGCGAGTAGTAGTAGTAGTAGTAGTAGTGGTAGTAGTAGTAGGTAGCTGACGAGCGAGTAGGTTAGGCACGTTTTCTCGAGAGTAATTTCGAGGTTCGAGCCACTCGAGACTCGGACTACTCGAGGAGATGACCCCCACCCCCCCATCCTCGTAATCGCAGCATCCCTCCAACAATTATTTATAACTCGTCCATCTATTTCTTTTATCTCGCTTCAAAATCTCAAGCTCTGCCCCGTCTTATTAGTCAACTCGTTGAACGTTCAATATTGTCTAATCCCGTAAGTAGCCAGTCTCCTCCCTGGCTGAAAAAAAGTCCAAAAACTATCCGTGTAGGCGTGCACGTATCGAGGGTTCAATTCAACGAGTCCCGGCCTTGGTTGAGGCCGATTAGTACGTGGATCGTCAACCCTATTTGAAATCCCTTCCTACCGTGCGCATATTTAAAACGGAAGCCGTTAATAAACGACCCCGTTAAAAAAAAAACAAAAAACAATAATTCGTTCGATTGAACTCGGGAACGGAGTCGCAAATATTGAGATTCGCGAAGCCGAACCGATATAGGAGAGCGCGTACCCTTGCTGAAATCATTTATTCGCAATTACCGTTGAATTCGTTTCAAGCTTGCAAAGGAGCCGTGACCTTCAAATGACAATACAACGTTATTACTTTTACGTAGGACTAGAAAAAGAAGCCGTTAAACGGGGGTGGGGGGGCAGGGCAAGGAAGGGTATATAACGCGAGAGAATTATTTCCTAACGAATAGGACGTTCGGGTGTTTTAGGATGCCGAATCCGGAGCCGTGGGAGAGCCAGCTGAACGACTTCGAGAAGATGATAATAATAAAATGCCTGCGACCGGACAAAGTGACGAACGTCATGCAATCCTACATAACGAAATTCCTTGGATCCCGTTTTATAGAGCCGCAGACGTCGGGACTGGATTCGATCTACGAGGAGTCCAGCCCGACGACTCCCCTCATCTTCGTCTTATCGAGCGGCACTGATCCCGCCGCGGAGCTTTTCAAGTTCGCGGAAAAGCTGAAAATGTCCCGCAAGCTGTTTTCCATATCGCTCGGCCAAGGCCAGGGACCGAAAGCCGAGCTTATGCTCAAGCAATCGATCGCCGCCGGCAATTGGCTATTCTTCCAAGTACATATGCTCCCTTTACCCTTTAATTAGTAATTAGCAATTGATAGCGGATACCCTTGCCGACCGGCTCTTTACTAACAAGGCGCGTCTAATGGCAAAATATTCGACACCTCTTCGAGTGCGCAAAAACAAAACAAAAAATAGCCTCGGCAGATAAGAATAACTCTAGGCTCCAATTAAAAATAGCTCGCGTAGCCGAGCGGTGATGCTTACCCGTGTACAGAAGATTCATCCCATCGTCATCACCTCATTATTTATCTCTTTCCGACCGTTCATCCTTTCGTTCATCCTTTTCCATTACAACTACCCAATAACATCATCATCATCATCATCATCATCATTATTATTTCTTTGTTTTTTTCTTCTGTTTTTTTACATTAAAAGGCTCGAACGGCTCAACTAGAGTGGATTTCTTATTATTTAATATCGGTTAGGTAATAATATTGGGGAGCAGCAACGATTTTTTTTTTTTTTTTTTGCTCTTCGTCTTACACGTATTCCGCTACGTCGTTCGATTTTCAAGGCGATACTAAAAATAAAGAGGATCCGAGCTGCGCCGCGAAATTTAGCGTGTAATATTCCGTTAAAAATAAGACATAAGCCGTACGTGATAAATAATGAAATATCCGAGGCTTATTATGCATCGTGAGTCCGACTCCTCTTCGTATTCGTGCTGCAAATTATTCGTTATCGTGATCGATTTTTGTGTTTTTTTTTTTTTTTTGTTTTTTCTTTGAAATGGAATAACAAAGTTCCTTTTACCCTGTGTCGCGAACGCGCGAGAGGAGGCTTTTTAAAAATCCTCTTGGTCGCGTATATTACTCGTGACATTGCGCTTAATAAAACGCTCATTATCCCATGGCTTGAGCTTTAATTACCGTAATGCGCGACTCGATAAGTTTCGTATTCCTTATCG
Organism: Ceratosolen fusciceps; assembly: GCA_018883505.1. Taxonomy (NCBI): domain Eukaryota; kingdom Metazoa; phylum Arthropoda; class Insecta; order Hymenoptera; family Agaonidae; genus Ceratosolen; species Ceratosolen fusciceps. Next base: position 4,487,097 of record RCIC01000016.1, read on the forward strand.
CGTAAATCTTTTACGAGCAAAGCTTGAGGAACATTTAAAGGTAAGGAAAATAAAGTTCCCAAGTCACGGGAACTCTTCTTTTTTTTTTTTTTTTTTTACCCTCGGGTGCAATAAAGTACGATTCTTTATTCGTTTCGAGATTCGCAAATAACTCGCAAATTCCACTGCTTCCTATGCAAAAAATATAAAAGTTCTGTAAGGATGGTTGGCTTTTTTTTTTTTTTATATATATATACATAATGCAAGAGACGCGGCCTCGTTTCTAACGAATAATCAAGAATGCGGATGCCTAAATGCTTGAATTAATGTATTATGTATTAACGAGGCACCGATTAGAGAATGAGATGCGAATTAACGAGAGCGTAACGTTAACGTTGTTTGTGCAGAATTGTCACTTGGCCCCGAGCTGGATGCCGAAGTTAGAAATCCTGATAGAGAACCTGCCGCCGGACACGATACACCGAGACTTCCGATTGTGGCTGACGTCGATGCCCTCGCCCGTCTTCCCAGTGAGCATACTTCAAAACGGGAGCAAAATGACGATCGAGCCGCCCCGAGGCGTCAGGGTAACACGTCACTTTCTTAATCAACGAACCCGTGGGGCGTTTTAGTTTTAAGAAGAGGGAAGGGGGGAGCCCCCCGATTACGGTATATACATATACCCTTGACACCCTTTCAGGCCAATGTATTGCGAACCTACATGACTCGAGTCAAAGAAATGGAAGAATTCCTGGATTCCGAGCACCCGAAGGTCGTGACCTTCAAGGCCCTGACCTTCTCCCTTTGCCTATTCCACGCGGTTCTCGTAGAGAGGCGAAAGTTCGGCCCCCTTGGCTTCAACATACCTTACGAGTTCACCGACGGAGACTTCGCCATCTGCATGTCCCAGCTACACATGTTCCTCATCGAGTACAGCCAGATACCCTTCAAAGTAAATAATAATTGGAATCCGCTGGTCCCCACCCGGTGCCCCAATGACCCCAATAACCCCGTGAATTTATTACCAAGGTCTTGATTTACACCGCGGGCCACATCAATTACGGGGGTCGTATAACCGACGACTGGGACCGCAGGTGCGTCCTGACGATGCTCGGGAACTTTTACAACACGAAAGTACTGAGCGTCGGGCACAGGTTCGACGTCCACGGGAATTATGCCCAGGTAAGCCGAACCGGGCCTGAGTCGAACCGAGGGCCGGCCGGCCGGCCGGCGTCCGCGTATACCAATCGTCCCTCTTCGTTTCTCATTCTTAGCCGTCGACGAGCTTCAACTTGGACGAGTACACGGAGGTCATAAGGAACTTCCCGATAAACGACGACCCCCTCCTCTTCGGCTTACACAATAACGCGGACATAAGCTACGCGCAAGCCGAGACGTACTCCTGCCTCGCGACTCTCCTGTCTCTCCAGCCCCGGGATATCGGCGGTTCCGTATCGAAATTGGACGAAGTCACGAGCCAATTGGCAAACAACATCCTCAGCGTGCTGCCCAAGCCTTTCGACATCAAGGCCATTCAAAAGAAGTAAGTCCAATTACTTTGTCCAGGTCCTTACTGTGCCGCCCTTGGCATTGACATCGGAGGACGACTGAACTCGAAGGAGATAATAACGTTAGCATCTACGGCCCTTAATTCATTTACATTACATCCCCTTACTTGGGCCACGAGGTGGTGGAGTTAATAAAACCTTTGGTCGAGAGCTGTTCCAATAAATTACCTTATATTCGATTTAGACCGACGAATTTCCCCAAGCGAAAACTGATTTCGGTTTTAAAAGAACGAAAAACAATAAAAACGAGCAGCACTCGATTGCATTTTATACCAACAAAGATGCAAATACTACTCTCTCTCTCTCTATCTCTATCTCTATCTCTAGCTAGCTAGCCAGCTCGATAGATAGAATAATTAATTAACTTTCTATTCGATCGGCCGGAAACTATACTATAAACAGAGAGTCGCCTCATTTTTTTTCTTCTTTATATATATATATATATATATTGGAAATAGGCCATTATTACGTCTTTTGAAACAAATCCAGCCCATTCCAAATGACTCCCCTTACTTTTAATTAAAAGGGGGAGGGAGGGAGGGGGGTGTTTGCGGAGATGTAAATAAGTTGGTGCACGCGTGGGACGTTTATTTACAGATACCCGATTTCATACGAGGAGTCGCTGAATACGGTCCTCGTACAAGAGGCAATACGCTACAATCAGTTACTCATTGAAATGTCAAGCAGCCTGAGAGATTTATTGGACGCCCTCAAGGGACTCGTTGTCATGTCGGATAAATTAGAAGCTATGGCCTCGTCCATGTACAGCAATAAAGTCCCGGAGAACTGGAAGAAGAAGGCCTTCTCCTCGCTGAAGCCACTCGGTAAGGAAGCCGGGCTTTTTTTATTTTTCTCTTTCTTTTCTCTTCTGTTCTTTTCTCTTCTGTTCTTTTCTCTTTTCTCTTTTCTCTTTTTCACATTATAAAGGCGGGAAATTGTCGGACAATTAAGGTACAGCCAGTGGGATATTTTATTGTTGTGTATTACTCGTGCAACAGGTTCGTGGTTCGAGGACCTCAAGGAGAGGATAAGGTTCATAAACGACTGGAAACAGAACGGCATACCCCCGGCATTCTGGATATCCGGTTTCTACTTCCCCCAAGCCTTCCTCACGGGGACCCTGCAGAACTACGCCAGGAGGCACACCATCTCCATCGACGCGATCAACTTTCGCTTCAAGGTAAGCCGGCATCGCGATACTCGAGCCACGGGCAGCTCGCCAATTCACGAGATCCATCGATCGCAAACAGGTACTGAAAGACAAGCCGAAGCAACGGCCGGCCGAGGGATGCGCGGTCTACGGACTCTTCCTCGAGGGCTGCCGCTGGAACGGAACCTCCCTCGACGAATCCCTCCCCAAGGAACTCTATACCAGTATGTACTGTACACGTATAAGGTCAATCAATGAGAGAACGAGCTCGTATCGGGGAACTTTCTCTGCTCGACAGATATGCCGCCTATCCTCCTCATCCCGGAGCCGAATCACAAGAAGGCCGCGACCGGGATCTACGAGTGTCCGGTTTACAAAACGGTTCAACGGGCCGGAACCCTCAGCACCACCGGACACTCGACCAACTTCATCCTCACCATGGAGATACCTACAAAGGTACCGCAAGAGCACTGGACCGTCCGGGGCGTGGCTCTCATCTGCGCTCTCGACTTCTGAGCGAGACCGAACACACCCTTACATCCGCTTTGATCTACGGAAAAAGTATTGGGCTACCAATGTATGGCCGCGACCTTCGACTTCTTTCCACTCGACAATAAACGACCACCACTGCTTTGCTACATTCCTCTTACTTCCCTCCCACCCCCAAGCCCATCAGCGTCATTATACAAACGTTGCGTTTCGACACTCGTCGAAAGGAAATAAACTCTTTTTATTAATAAAATGGCAATGCTTTCGTTGTGAGTATTTCATATCCAGTGAAGAAAGAAGCCACAAACAAAGCCCGAGGACCTAATGAAATCGCATACTCGTCGTTAGATAAATTGAACTTACGGGGGCCCTGCGCTCCCGCGAGCACAAGACACGTCACACGTTTCGCCGCAGTGGACAGGGAATAATAACAAGAATAATAATTATTATAACAATAACAATAATAATAATAATAATAATAATAATACGGCGAATAGGAATGATAGCAGCTTAAGAAAGTAAATATTTTCCTTGCACTAATCTCTGGGCAAATATCAAACTCGCTTTGCATAGTTATCGTTCCAATATATATATATATATAATTCACCTATGCTAAATAAAGCTTAGGGCTTGTAGATAAGGAAAATATCATTCAATTTTAAGGGCAAGGTTTCGACATTGTCGTCCCTCTGATACGAAATCTTGCACATTAATTTCCATGGAATTCAAATAATACAGATATGCGGGGCCGATCGACAAAAAAAAAGAGTGATAAAAAAGAGCCTTGAATTTCTTGAATTTGTTGAATTTTTTTTTTTTTTTTTTTTTTTGAATATAAAAATGTAAGGAGTACGACCTTGATTTACCTTGATTTTACCGTTTGCTTGTAGCTAATAAGCTTTTTAAAGACTCGCGTGTGTCCGATAAGAAAAATTATCTTTCGAGAAGTGTAACTAATTGGCCCTGTGGGAGGAGGAGGAGGAGGAGGAGGAGGAGCGCTTTCGTCGGAAATACGAACGGCAATAGAGGCGAAAGTGTAATTAATAGTCCAGCATTAAAGGGCAGCGGGAGAATCCGCGATGAGAAAAATAAATTGCGTAAGACACTGAGCCTGTGCGCGGCTCTTTGGATTAACGCCCACGCGAGGACTGTCCAGAGCTTTGATTAGATTAATCACTCGGAGACGGTCAAAGCGGAAGCTGCGCGAGATGTGGGTTGTTGTCTCGTAACGTGTTCTGTGTAAGAACACGTGGCTGCCCCTGTGTAAGCACGACAGGTGAATAAGTGCCCCGCTCTCTCTCTCTCACTCACTCTCACTCACTCTGTCATCCGAGCCCCTAACTTATTGATATGCTCTCCGTCTCTCGCACGACTTCCCCCCGCCGCCGTCGCCACCGTCGTTCCGTTAAACGTCCCCGAGCTAAACTTCAGCCCTGACATCAGCCGAAGCCCGAGGAATTCCATCGAAACCCGACCCTTTTTTTCTTTTATAGTTTTTCCCTTTTCTCTTTTTCCAGGATTTGATCATCCGATAGCGATCGACGCCGACTGGATTCCCAGCTAATTATTTTAATTCCACCCTATAAGCAGCCCTCGGCTACTCTCTCTCCCTCCCTTCACCCCTCTCTATGTTCACTATCCTAGATGAGTTTCTTTATATCTGTACTTTGCCGAAAGTTCAATTTCTTATCGCGTATCTGTCTGGATATAAACGGACCTTTCTCCCACACCCTACAGCTCCCCCACCCTCCTGCCGACCAAAAAAATCCGTGAAATCTCGTTTGTAAAGTATTCAAATCCATTGGATGTGAAGAGTGGTCGTGTAAATTTTGTAGATCTTGATTGTTGCCGAAACGTTTACGAGCGAGCTTGGCAACAACTAAAATGCCTTATTCCTTGATCACCTCTAGATATGCTAATAAGCCCAATAAGCACAAGTCTACATCTTGCTTCTATCCTTAAGCTACAGTCAATTGTTAGTTAGTACTCCTCACTCCTCCGGTTTCGTGCCTTCGTTAGCTGGCTCGGGGAAACGGCCACGAGCCCTGCCGAATGTACACCACTTTTTTTAATAACATTCGCACTGGGTTCGGAGAGTCTGTATTACGGGAAGGACGTAACCAGCAGACAAACCGTAAAAGATGAATGATGGTCCACCTCGTGAAAGTTTTATCTTGTATTGGCTAAAAAACAGGGAAAAGCTTTTTATGCCATAAGTATTGAAAAAAGTTTATCATAATAATTATATGAGCAAGAAATAATGACGGGAGAGAGAGAGAGAAGCAAAGCAAAAAAAATCTAATAATAACTTTTTAACAAACATTTATGTATCTTTTGCATTGTTCCAGACCCCGTGAAACTTTGTTTCCAACACCGACTTATTAATAATAATGCTAATCATATAAATCACCCGAGCAACATTATATAGCCCAGCAGAAGGAAACAAGATAAGACGTAAATGTTCCTTTTGCTTTTGCTTCTTCTTTCTTTTTTTTTTTTTTTTTGCAACTACTTTAATACGCATAAAAAGGAAAGCGTATCTCGCAATATTAGTAATTTTAGCCGAAATGAAAATATAATCGAGCGTATACCGTGTATGTTCTCCTTTGCCCCTCAATACGATTACTATTAAATATTAATCATATTAAGATAATAAAGATTATCTGTTAATCTAATTCGGGCGAGCATGGCTAATCGCCAAAGTAAATAACGAAGTAGATAGAAAAATGAAATATGTATCGGTGAGGGTTTTCCAAATAATTAACCATACAATATTACTTTAATTATTAATAATTCATTTAATTATGCCGAGAGATTTAATTATGTAAAGAAATATAGAAAGTAAGCGTATCGAGACAGACTATCTCTTTAATCATTTAAAGGCAAACGCTTGTGTATTGTTATAAGATATATTATACGTAGTAGATATAACGTTGTACGGTATAACCGAGTAGCGTTGTATTTTGAAAAATTAAAAAAGCTCACTATCGAAATAATTTGCGTTCGTATGACCGACCGCGGTGACGGGCAACTAATTGATATAAAAAAAATCGAATTAAAAGTTAAAATTAACGTCGTAATTTACGGAAATTCGCAAAAGGTGAAAAAATTTCATAACACCGACGCTGGACTCTTGATTATCCGAATGTCAGCGAAAGCTGTGGGATTTTTTTAAAAATTCACGCTCGACATCAACAACAACGACAACAAAATAAAATCAAATGATACGTTTGTTAGAAAAATAATATTATTAACGTTATACAAGCTATTCTAAGGTAATATTAAATCAATATAAGCATTAAATGTACCTGTAAAGCTGTATTGGCTTTCCTTAGGTGTATATTACAAGTACTTACTCTGTTGATAAAGTATCCGGTAATCGCAAAATTTGTACTGCTAGGTTATTTCGACTTTTTATTCCTCGGCTTCTCTACGAGTCTGGTAAACAGGCTATAAATAAGACAAGTGGAAGGAACGAATACCTTTCTCATACATACAGTTTTATTTATTCGTATACGGGCTCGTTATATGGCTCATTGAATTAAATTGCAATAATAAACTTGATTGATTTGCCACGGAAATATGGTATATTATATGCCATGTCTTTTAAAAATCATGCCATTATTTCGTAATTTTAAAAAAAGAAAATCACTTAAATTCATTAAGAGTACAGCTTTACTTTTATTTAAAGCTTCTTAACCGTCAATGTCGAAATTCATTTTCCTTTCCTTCTCAATCAAATTTCCCTTCACTTTTCATATACCGCAAACGATGCACAGCTTATTAAAATTCAGTTCCAAACAAACATTTTGGATTTACATTACATACGTAATTACGTATTTAGATTAAACATTAAATATCATTCTCCTAATTAAGATACGAAAATTAGTATTTATTTACATCTCCGTTGTATTTTAGAATAAAAATTCATGTATTCGTTCGATTCATTTTTCGATTATATCATACGATTACAATAGCAGTGAATGTACATTAAACATTTTTTACATTATTTCATACGGCGTTCTTAAGATTTTTCAAACTATTTTCATACGAAAAAAATTAATTCAAACAGATATATATATATATATATCATTGGCAACGTATTAACTTAACGGACTCGAATAATGTTTGGACAATTAATAATACTCATTAATAGCTCTTAAATTTTCATTAAATTGTAAAGCTTAGGCTTACGTTTTATGGTAAAACGTAATAACTGAATATGTTGACAAAGAAAGTTAGATTACGAAATATACTTACTATAGACCGATGAGCGATAAACTAAATCGACCTTTTTTTTTTTTTTTTTTTTGCGTATTAGACTAATGGACCGAGGATCATAAATCGAAAAATCTTCCATGAAAAAGAAGGTAAAATGATGGTATTTGTTAGAGATGAGGGTGAGTTCAGTCTCATTTCCGAGACACAATTGACCAAGTCGGAGTATATATAAAAAGATCAAATGATCCAATTTGTGTGCCGACTACGACTAAACGCGTTTCTTCATTATAACGAATCATATACATCATGAATTAATTGTTTAATTTCGTTAAAATTATGTTAGAAATAAATGAATAATAATAACAATAACAATAACAATAATAATAATAAAAATGTCTATGATGAAGGTAAAATATGTTGTGAACGAATAAGTGAAAAGAAAAAAAAAAGAAAAAAAAACAATATTATACATTTAAAAGGCTTTGGTGGCGTCTTCTCTACTTCAATTGCTTTCTGAATTGTACAAAATAATTTTCAAGATTTTTAATAAGTAGCCTGTCACTTGTAAAAACGACGTTAAAAGCGGAAGATAAATATCGGCCCGTTAAAAATAATTGTTGTCTCGTTTCATTTATATTTGAATGTCAGCATAAGGAGAGCACATAATTGCATTTCAGGTATCTTGAGTAATGGCGCGAAACGACTGGATGGATCTCTTTTCTTGCGATAAATAACATGTCTATTTTTTCCCTACTCGATTCAAGAATACATTTATCTCCGTTTCCGTAATACGGTTTTATATTTCATCATTAGCGTATAAGGCCGTAATGTAAAAATAATAAGGTTTTCTTCTTCTTTTTTTTTTTTTTTTTTTTTTTTGTTTTTTTTTCTCTATGCAGTAAAGCTTAAGAGGAAAAAAGTTCGTTCTGTCAAAAGCTTCGAAAGCTCAGTCTGACTCGAATCTTAAGCTTCTTCCTGCTTCACGAATTTCCTTCTTCCGGGCCAACGCAACATCGAGTTATTGATCACGCGCACTTTGACATCTATTGCCTGTCACTTATTATCGCATCGCGGCCGATTCTGCCAAAAACAATACTCTTTCGAAATATTAATGTCGCGCCGTTAAATCGCTACAGTAAAGATTCTCTGCCTCGGGATTCATGAATACCGGGAGCACTTGTAATAATATTTCGTCTCTGCGCCTTACAAATTCAAAAGTCACTTTTTAACTCTAAATTTCGTCAATATATTCACAAGTATTTTAAATATTTGCGTTATTATATACTCATATATATGTATATATATCTATAGAGAGAGAGAGAGAGAGAGAGGAATAAAATACAGACCACCTCCATATTCGAGAATATTACAATTTTTCATATCAAGTTAGTTTTTTACCGTGAGCTGCAATGTCACTTATTATTTAATTTCACTGCTTTTAGCAATTTTAACGTCGCGAGTAAAAGCTTGAATATTTAGTTGAAATTCTGCTACAACATAAATCCGGCAATCCGTTGAGAGGTTTTCGACTCTATTGCGTTATTGGGCATCTTATAAAATTATCTCCTGAAATTTCGTATTGAATCTGTTTTGTTTTTACAGTGTTTTCTGCACGTTTTGCACTAAATTAATTATTTAGAAATTATGAAAAGCCCTACATTTACATAAACAACAACGTTGTCCGTTTTTATTAATAATTAATACGCGTGTGTCGTTGATAAGTGAAATTTCTAAGTACGCTGGTGTTCGTTAGGCCGTGGAATATCGTAATACTCGGCGATACAACAAATTACAGTTATAAATCAATATTGAAATAAAATCTGATCGAACGAAAGGGAGAGTGGAGTTTCGATAAGATATCAATGTAAGCGTAGAATTTTTAATCCTTATATAAGAAATGATTATCTTTAATGTTTGGACTCCGAATACCTGTTTCTAAATTCAGTAGTAAATATAAATTGGGAAATGAATTTTGTTTTAATATAATTTTAGTGATTATTAAATTTCACCTCGACTAGTCGTAATATTATTATAATTAGTTTTAAAAGGGAATAAAAATAAACTGCATCGTCGGCTAAAGATAAAAATCGCGAATTCAAATAATTACAATGACAAATCAACGAAAATGAAAATTATTAATGAATAAGAATTAAGAATGTAAATTCTTATTATAAATTGAGCACGAGTGTTAATTAAATTATTATTTATTCACTATAAGGATAAACCTCTTTTGTCTTCTTCAAACCAAATTCGTATGCTAAAGCAATATTGTATCGATAGTATTCGTTAAACGATAATCTTTTAATTATTTAAACTATTGGAAAAGGCAATCCTTACGCATATATAATTAAGTACAGGCAGAAAATTCAAAAACTTAGCACAAGAATCATATTACTTGATGAAAGTGTTTCGGATTTTGGCAACGTAAATAAAAATTAAATTAAATTTCGAAAATGTAGCTGTAGCAGTTGGTCAACTTTATCAAATTGGTCGGATCTCAATAGACAATAATACATAGTCCTTGGTGCGTAGTTGGATGAAATTGGATTAACAAAAAATACGTCACAGTGAGATGTGTCGTGATGTTTGGTCCGAATATGTTACGATAACATAACCTTAAAATAACTACTTTGTTGTCTCTAAAGGCAGAATTTTATTTTTAATCTATTATTGTATAAAAGTCTTTATAATTTGTACTTACTTTTTTATTGTTAGTTAAACAAAATATTAAAAATGTCAGACGACGAAATGGAAAAGTTCCAAATCTCGGATTATGATTTAGAAAATGAATTTAATATAAATCGTTCTCGTCGAAAAATGTCCAAGAAGCAACAAATGTTAGGTAAGACTATTAATAAATAACATCACAATCCACATATTTTAATAATCTTTTAACAATTTCTTGCCGACCATTAGGATAATGTATATGTTTCACAGAAATTTATGCAAATAACGATAACTGTAATCCCTTGAGTTGCAAATCATAATTTTAAATTTAAACTGTTTTTCCATTTGTAAATATTTTAAGTAAAGGCAACATTCATATTTTAAGAAAACGAAATTTATTTGAAGAAAATCCATTGTACAGAATTTTCTGAATTGATTTACAAAAAAAAAAAACTGAGTAGCATGATTTGAAACGTATAAGTTATAAGACTCGCTTCTCTTTTTATAATAAAGAATATTATTCAAAAATACTGAATTTATCATTAATATATTCATTAACCGCTGTTACTTTTAATCCATAAGGTATTTGGGCTAGTGATAGTGAAGAAGAAGATGTAAGACCATCATTTAGTAGAGGACCTAAAAATTATAAAGCTCCTGTTAGTTTTGTACCTGGAGGTATACAACAAGCAGGACAACCAAAAGATAAGAAAAAAGAAAGTGAAGAAGAAGAAGATGAAGAAGAAGAAGAAAATGACAATTGTATAAATATAAGAAACAGTTCTAGGTACATAATATGGGTTATAAGCATGTTCACATAAAGTATCTTTATGTGAGAATTACTTTTTTTTCTATACATATTTAATCCAAATTATATTTAAAAAACTTAATTTTTTTTCAGTGAATCGGAAGATGAGAAGCCAAATCCTCGTTCAGCAGAATCGATATACAACTTTACGTTGGGTCAAGATATTGCTGGACTGCGAAAGAAGCGTGCACCAATAAATCCAGAACTCATGAAGACAGGTGTTGGCAACTGGGAAGTTCACACCAAAGGAATTGGTGCAAAATTACTCCTTCAAATGGGTTTTGAACCCGGAAAGGGTTTGGGAAAACAGTTACAGGGTATAAGTTCTCCCGTTGAAGCTTGTTTGAGAAAAGGAAGAGGTGCTATCGGAGCTTATGGACCAGAGAAAAAAGTTTTAGATATTAAACCAAAAACCGAAGATGCCGATGTGAAAAAGGTAACCAAAGGTAGATTGTCGCAATGGAGAAAGCAGGACAAGAGTGAAAAGAAGAAAACGAATTACACGTATCGCACCGTCGATGAAGTATTAGAAGATGGAAGACTAAAGTCAAATAATCGAAAAGCGCCACTAATAAATGCGGAAATTGCTAAATGTAAAGTAACGGACATGACAACACCTGAGCAACGAGTATTTACTGGCTACCATGCATTGGGTAAACGACACTTACAACCAGCCGAGGAATTACCCACGACGGATAAAAAAACGACAGTGAACTTTGCACTGCCAGAGTTGCAACATAACTTAGACATGATTGTCGATATGTGTGAACAAAATATAATTCAAAATGATAGAAGAACAAAGCATCTTAGCAATAGAATAGTTTCTCTCTTAGCGGAAAAGCAAACTTTGCATCAAATTGTCGATCAACATGCACAGTTAATAGGAACGTTAGAGAATGTTTTAGCCATGATTAATAAATTATTAGATAGGAATAATGAAATGACATTGAAAGAAACGGCGGAAGCTTTCAAAATGTTACAGGAAAGGCATTACGAAGAGTATAAATTGTATGATTTGGGGGATTTGGCGTGTAGCTTCGTTATACCGAAAATAAAGGAACATCTTTTAAATTGGAATCCACTAACGCAAGCAAAGTTACCATTAGTTTTGTTCAAAGAGTGGAAGGATATTTTAGAATTTGGCCAGCTGAATCACCTCAATCGATCAATGAGCCCTTACGATCAACTCATTTGGAATGCCTGGATGCCGTCCGTCCGAGGAGCTATACAGTAATAAAAAAAAAAAAAAAAAATAAATACTTTTTCATTGTAAATATTCGAGAATAACGTTTAAGCGAGATTTAAATTTAATTGAAATACGCCGTGATTTTAGGTCTTGGGTCTGCAGGCAACCGGATAATCTTATTGATTTACTCGAGTACTGGCTGACGCTCCTTCCCCCTTGGATCTTAGATAATCTTTTGGACATGATAATCCTTCCGAAACTGACTTTGGAGGTAGAGGAATGGAATCCATTGACCGACACCGTTCCGATCCATACGTGGATTCATCCTTGGCTGCCTTTAATGAGTAAGCGACACGACTAGGCTTCTTGCACCGGCAACTTAGTCGGCTATTGCCCTTAAAAATTGTAAAAACAATTTACTTTACTCGGAACAGAGAATCGAATGGACACGTTGATATATCCGATAATACGACGTAAGCTGGGCTCTGCTCTTGGTGCGTGGCACCCATCGGATCGCTCGGCCCGTCTCATGTTGCAGCCTTGGGCGCCAGTTTTCACGAAAACCGACATGGATGCCTTCCTCGTGAAAAACGTCATGCCGAAGCTGCAAATCGCGCTCTCGGAACTGGTCATAAATCCACACCAGCAGCACCTCGACCAATGGAACTGGGTGTACGAGTGGAAGGACTTGATACCCGTCCAAACAATGGCTGCGCTATTAGATAAATTCTTTTTCCCGAAATGGTTACAAGTCCTGGGTCTGTGGCTCAACCACTCGCCGAACTACGAACAGGTGACCAACTGGTACACGGGCTGGAAGGGGATGCTGAACAGCAAGCTTCTCGCCGAGCCGATAATCAAAGGTATAATAGCATTGGTATAATGATAACTGTCCCCGCGACAATTGATGATAACGCCTCTTTGGGCTCTTGTATAAAGAGCACTTCAGGAAGGCACTGGAGATGATGAACAGAGCTGTATCGATACCCCAAGGACTGCAGCCGGGCTCGGTCGAGCAGGTTTCGTATTTAACGACCCTCGAGCGCAACCAGTCGCAGATACCGCAAATTTCACAAATTTCTCAGCCAAGGATGGAGGTACGTAATTCTTCAATTTAACGTCTCGATCGTGATTCAAGATTCAAAAAAAAAAAAAAAAAAAAACGTTCTCTCAATCTCTAACGCGAGTATTTGTATTTTTATTATGCGTGCAGAGACTCGCCGAGGCGGTGAGGACAGCGTCCCAGATCCCCCAGGGCTTCAAGGACTTGGTGCAAAGGAAATGCGAGGAACGAGGGATATTGTTCATGCCACTGGCGAACAGATATCGCGAGGGAAAGCAAGTTTACAAGGTCGGCAATGTGCACGCGTACATCGACAGCGATATATTGTTCGTTTGTCATAACGGGGCGACCTGGTTACCGACAAATCTCAATACTCTTTTAGATACCGCCGAAATCAATTGATTATTCGCGCCAAAAAAAAAAAAAAACAAAAACAAAAATCCACGACGTGCAAAGAGGGGTGCTATCTTTAATTTAATTCGACAATTGTAAAATTTGTATTTTGTGTAAAAATAATAATAATAATAATGATAATGATAATAATAATGAAAAAAAAAAAAAACAAAGAGAGAAAGAAGAAATTAAATATGCCCGAGCGTGAGAGCTGAGTGAGTCTGAATACGAGTGCCGAGTGAGTGCCCGAGTGAGCGTGTATGCGCGTCTGTTTATAACCCATACTTGCTAAGCAAAGACAAATGTACAGAAGACAATTTTTGTAATAAATTTCATGAAAATTAATAAAAAAAAAAAAAAAAAAAGAAAAAAAAAAGAACCGAGTCGATTTCCCTGACCGGCGCCGTCCTCGCAAGTCCCTCGCAAGTCCCTCGCACAACAAACGAGAATGCATTGCATTGGAATTATTGTCGGATCGGAGGTGAGGAAAAAGCCGGGGACACGGTTTTCCGCAAGCGATCTCAACGTAATACGTACTTGAGCAGCGATCGCGAACCAGTATCGGACGAAGTTGAAAGTGCGTAGGCGACTCGGGTTCCGGTTATCCCCGTATCACGCATACGTGCAGACTCCGAAGGTGCAGCCCGAGACCCTTTCCCTCGAGAGCTCTCGAGAGCTCCCCGGCGATTATTCTATTCAAATCCTCAACTTTTACTGCTAACAGGCACCCAATAACCTCCTCGGGTTACCTGCCAGGTAATTAAATCCTTAATTACAATCGGCCGCTAAAGTTTCATCAATAATGCGCCATCGCAATAGGAGAATATTGCAAGGTTTCCAAGACAACGCGGAATTCTATTTCATCAGTTGGCCATTTGTCGTCGTTGTTCTCGTTGTTCTCGTTGTTGCTCATCACAGAGGAAGCGTTTTATTTATAAAAAAAAAAAAAAAAAAAAAAAAGAGAGAGAGAGAGAAAAATGTATAAACCTCGTGGGGGGAAAAGGTAGACAATACGGGTTGGAAGGGTTCGCGCGCGACATTCGCGACTCCGCTTGAATATCCTCGCATTCGAATGAAAGGATAGAATGGAAACTCGAATTGAGAACGTAAAAATATTTTTACTCCAGAGCCTCGTACACATATATATATATATATTATTATGTCTCGGCGGAAAGATTCAAGACTCCGGGATCCAATATATCGACGGTAATGAGCGACGATAATATTGTTGAATTGTATAGCGAGAAGAGAGAGAGAACGACAAGACGTAAGACGTAAAAAAAGAAAGAAACGTCGAAAAACTTGATAAACCTTGCGTACCAGTTTGAATGATGAAAGAGCGCTAAGAAAAGTGGAAAATAAGAGGCAGAGATTGCGAGGACTGCGCAAGACCAAGGACTTGACTTTAAAAATCTGCCTTATATCGATACTCGCCGTAAAGTAGACGTAATAATGTAAGCGCGATAGGTAGGGCGGCGTGGGGAGGGGGGGAACGCGCAAAGGAAACAACAATGGCGAGAGAAGCCAGAGCTATATTAGTACATTATTTTTATATTCATTTATCACGTAGAAGATTAAGGCAATTGTAATTCTGTAAAAAGTAAAATGACTGGCGTCGAGTAGCGGTGTAAAATAACGTTCGAGGCGCGCGCGGACGGGAGGGGGAGACGGAGGCTGACTGTTAGGTATTCGTATTTATTGAAAGAGTAGAGTCTGCGGGACAAAGGATAATTCTATTATTACAAAATGCTCGCCTTAAACGAGTGAAAGTATATAAAAATACAATTACTAATGGATTTCGCACGATTAAAGACTTTACGATGGGCTTGTTTATTACAAATGCCTGCCAACGGTTAAAAAATATACCAACCAAAGACGTGGTTGGCTGGATCGGTCCATGTCCGGTATTCATTCCTCCCTTCCTTCCTTCCTTCCTTCCTTCCTTCCTTCCTTCCTTCCTTCCTTCTGAAGGAATGTTCTTGCGAGAATAGGCTAAAATAAACTAATCGAAAGGGCGCGACGTAGCGGTAGGTGTGCCGCGGTTGGGGGGGGGCGGAGCAGGGACGGGTGGGTAAATCGTCTTATCCGCGTAAATAAAAGCGCCTAGGAGTAAAGGCAGTAAGTTGGCTGTCCAGGGTCGAGCCGAGCAGAGCCGAGCCGAGCCGAGCCGAGGGCATATATATATATATTTTAGCGCTCGTTTAGCGCTTTATCCTACATATTGATTATTCCGCGGGACATTGTAGCGCGCACAATGCGCCCGGGTCCCTATGCGGTCCCCGACAACGCTCCCCCGACAACGGTCCCCCGGCATACTCGACGGACGCCCACGCGGACCGCCGAGACTCCGGACGACGAGAGCGCGATCGACCGGCAAAAGCGTCGCTACGAGCCACGGCAAATTGACTACGCTCGCCAAAAAAAAAAAAAAAAAGACAAAAAAAATCACTCCGAGGCTGGCGAACGACGTACCACCTCTCCCCCTCGTTCTCTCCTACCCTCTCGTACACCCCTCGCCGCCGACCTTCTCACCCTTTATCGCATGCGTTTACCTCTTCCGCGCGCGTGTCTCCTCACCCCCACGCCCCCAAACCCCTACTCCCTGCCCCCGGCCCGCGAGATTTCATTTCGTT
This sequence comes from Ceratosolen fusciceps, assembly GCA_018883505.1. NCBI lineage: Eukaryota > Metazoa > Arthropoda > Insecta > Hymenoptera > Agaonidae > Ceratosolen > Ceratosolen fusciceps. The sequence continues at coordinate 4,503,254 of RCIC01000016.1, forward strand.
GGCTTTGATAACGATCTCGGCAATCGTTATATAATACGGAGGCTTTTAATAATAATTTAACTCGCCGGCCGACTGCCAGCGAATCTACCTGCTAATATATCCTTCTCGCCTACGTTGCACAACGTCAAAGAGTCGTAAAAATACGTTTCGTTACAATTTTAAATAACTGTCTAATTGCCTCGGATGTAATACAATTACTGCTATCCGCATCGTAAATCTCATCGTTAAAGACATTTTCACTTTTTTTTCCCCCTCCCTCCCTCCTCCTCGTGCTGCCTACCCCCACTCACTCACTCTCTCTCTCTCTCTCTCTGTCTTCCTCTTCGTTTGAAGCGCCTTTCTTTCTCATTCTTCGCGAGAAAGTATTATTCCGTTATTTATTAAGAGACAAATTACGTAATGGGGTTATTAAGCCGAGCCGCGTCCTCTCCTCTTTAAACCTCGACCTTAAATTTCCTCCGCGACGTTTTATTTAAATCCCGATAAAAAAACAAAAAAAAAACGAGCGAACGTAATGAAGGAGAGAGAGGAAATTGGCGGGGGTTGGGTAGGGGGAAGGGATTAACGGATTATTATTATTGTCGTCGTCGTCGTCGTCGTCGTCGTCGTTGTTGTTGTCGTTGTTGTTATTATTAAATTACGGCGGCGTTTTATCGGGAGGACTGGTCCCCCGTAATAACATATGGCGGCCTTTAAATCTCTTTTGACTTTAAGATTGATTTAAAAACACGATAAATATAATACAGGCCCTCCCCGCCCGTATTTACTTCGTATTTACTCGCGCGCGCACTCCATACACTCCGGCATTATTATTACGCTCTTTACGATCCGTATACTCAAAGTTTATTTATTAGCAAAACAGATTCGCTTGGCTGTACACTCGCGTGCTCGTTTCGGGTTTTCCCCGGCACAAGCCAAAGGCAAACGGCATTTTCAGCTTCCGGGAGCTCGGAGCGCTTAATAATTAATAAAAAAAAAAACGTCCGCCGAGCACCGCCTAATTTGATTTAATTTAATTAGGGCTTCGGATACTTTTTCGCCCGGGACCCTATACACCGCGACATTGACGGCTACGCCGAATCGACGAATTTGCACGTCGAGTGTGCCAAAACGATCGATAATCGAACGCGAGGAGGAATATTTTGAGGGAGGGGGGCACACGTTCCCCCCATTAACAATGCCGAATCGATAAGCAATAATAAATCATGTTACATTACATAAGAGGCGAGGGAGGGGGTGGGGGATGAGGTGGCTAGCAAGTAAAAAGGTAAATTCTAAGCGACAGTTTTTATTGTGATAAAAATAATTAGCCGAATGGTCTCATTAACAAAAGCAAACAGGTTGGCGCTCGGCCTGTTTTTCGAAAAATCTTCATGGAACTTTTTTAGAAAGTAATATACCTCGTGCGTGTATGATTATTAGCATTCATAAAGCCGAGATGAAAGACGGGGAATGAAAAGCTGTGCCTCCTATGTGTCTGTGGCGCGCGAAGCCCCATCTCGCATGAAGGAACGTTAGAGATACATATTCGCGTGGGATTGGAATGTATGGGCGCGATCGTTTTTTACTTCTTCTTCTTCTTCTTCTTCTCTCTCTCTCTCTCTCTCTGTCTCTTTACACGTATAAAGGACAGATCCATATAGAGTTTTAGTGCTCTTTTATTATTCCTCTTATGCCGAAGGCGTGCTTTCCTAATTACCTTCGTTATTTTCAATAAACCTACAATGGCACGCACCCTTTGCCGATATCCCTTGCTTTTCATCGTTATATAATACTTTGCATCTGTAATCGCCGCTGCTTATCAAACGCAATGTTCCCAGGCCACTTTTTGGCCTCCGCTATGGCCCTGATTTATCAAGCCAAGGACTCCGTTTCTCGACTGTTAGATATAAAATTTTCTACATCTCCGAACGCTCGCTCGGAAAATCATTTCCCTCCCCCCTCCCCCAACAGCTTTAATTAAACAGAGTCCCGCAAAGAACCTCAAATTCTCAATGCTATCTAAAAGAAAGAAAAAAAAAAAAGAAAGAAAAACCTCTATCTGATAAAGCCGTCGCCTATTCATATTACGTTTATGCGAATTCTTTATATGCATGATGTAACCTATTCAGCAGCAGCAGCAGCAGCAGCAAGCAGCAACAGCAGCAACAGCAACAGCAACAGCAGCAGCAACACTTTCTAGCCGTCTCTATTAATGATTTGTCATAAAACAAAAAGCTTATCGATAATATTTATACTTATAAAACAAACAAAAATAGACAGATGAATATTTAAAACGAAAAAACAAAAAAGAAGACAAAAAAAAATACATTTATACATAAAAAGAAGAAGAAGAGGAAGAAGAAGAAGAAGTATAAGAAGAAGATGACGATGATGATGATGATGATGAAAAAAAAAACAGTAATTAATTGGACGGAGTAAGCGTGAGTAAACTTTCAAATGTAAACCATCAATGACACTTAATCGTCGGCACTTTCTGACCTCGCTGCTCACCACTATGCCACTACTCCCTACGTATCCCCGACTACTGGCCGCGAGCAATATAATACGCTTAGTTTCAATATTATTTAATTGAATGGTAATGTCAGCAAGAAATGCAATAATGAGAAATACCTAACTTTTTCTCCAAGTCTCCTGTAATTCTCCATTTTCTTTTTTAACGTTCCAATGGAACACGAGAGAGAGACTGAGAGAGAGAGAGAGAGAGAGAGGGGGGGGGATTATGAAAACGTATCACTTATTTTAAATTGCTAACGGAACCTTTTTTAATCTCCTCCACTCAATTAAATCTTATTAACAACGTAATATCTCAAAACGCGACGTCGATTTCAATCCACGCGAAACACTGATTTCCTTCATTTGTTTTTGTTTTTTTTTTTTTTTTCCCCAACTAAAATATTTCGGTTCGAAAAAAAAAAAAAAAAAAAAAGAGAGAGAGAGAGAGAAAAAAAGATAAAAACATTAGATAAACGTCTAATAGTTTAGAAATTCGTTTTAAGTCTAGAAAACATAACGGTTTTCATTAAATAAATGCTCGCTATTTTATTAAAAACCATGTAGATCACATCTTGTGAGACTGGCTTTAATTACAACGTTGTTGTGCGCTGCAGTTACGTATTCCTTTCGATGTTTATTTTAGTAAAATCACCGTAGTAGGATTGTGAAAAATCTAATTATTTTTAATATCATAATGCCGCATAATGTTTTAGCGTTTCATAAAATACGGCACGCGAGCTTAAATAATGTATTTAAATTATAATCCAAGCGCGCGGCATTGCAATATTTCTAAATGCATGCCATAACCGTAGATGGTATTGAATCATTCGAGAAAATTAATTTTTAAATTATTATATTCTTGACGCCGCGTCGCTTATGGCTTTGACTTTTTTTGCTTTTCGCGAAACCGTCGTACTTGTGGGCATTTAAATTATCGTTCTATAAGCCCCTGCATCGACAGATCTTCTCTTCTCGACAAAACGGTGCGAGATCAACAATATATAATTAATTATAAGTACCTTAACTATTACCATTATATTATTAGGTATTGGTAGGAATCAATATCAAATGAATAAATAATTAATCAGACGACTCGTTAATGGAGTGAATTATTTTTTAAAAAAAAAAAAAAGTCGACTAGACAACGTAACGTAACGATGCAATGATATTCTTATTTTTTTTTTATTTGAAATCATTGGATACGTATTCTATAAATATCGCGAATTAAGAAAATTGTGCAAAGATGACATTGCACGTCCACTCTACGAAAATGTGATGAAATTTTTTATGCTTCTTGTGATATCATTGAATTCAAATTAGCACGTGAGCATTATAGCAATAATAATTTTTATGCGCGATTAACGGTAGAAAAGGCGACTTTGAATAAGGCGAGGAATTTTATTGGCGATGAAATAATTATTCCAATGATCGATTGTAAAAAAAAGATCTTTTGTGCACACAAGCGACGCACTAAATTTATTTAATAGTCTATAATTTTATTTAATCGCCTCGATAATTTTAATACAAGAAAGTAGATTATAAAGTTGTGCCGATAACAACTTTCATGATGAATAAATCATTATTGATACGGATCTAATGGCAATAAACGCGATTTTTCTTCTTTTAACCTTAAACGTACTTACATTACTATTATTATTGTAAGAATTCTATTAAAAGAGATTTAAATTTAAAAGAGATTTTTAAAAATTTTGTCACAAAAGAGTAAAATAAATACGTATTCTACGTTTACTATTACATAAAATATTTCTATAGAAGTTAAGAAAATCTTTAGAAACGTTTGTTATATAATAAATAACTAAATAAATAACTAAATAAATAAATAAATAAATAAATATGAAATTTGGGGTTATTAAGACCGTTTTCATGCTCTCCCACATAATCAAGTTTAATATCAATAAAACTGAAAACCACATATACGAAATATTACGAAAGAAGATAATTAATTGTATCATCTTGTAATAAAATTTGAATTCCTAACGGGATAAATTGGACAAGACCTTACACGGGGAAAATAAATAAATAAATAAATAAATAAATTAATACGTATGCGCACGTGTTTGCGCGAGTGGAAGCTGTAGGGACTCGTGTCAGGAGGGACAGCGCGAGAGAGAGAGAGAGAGCAGCGGTCGATGTGTGTACAGAAGTGCTAAGCGTCGTGAAGAGGAGGGGAGTCAAATGAACCATAAAAGTGAAAAAAAGTTTCTATTTACGCTCTTTATGAGCTCTACGATATTACAAAGACAACACGTTTTCCCAAATAAGGTAAAGTAAAAGATCGGAGTCGCCGATATTATTACGACCGGCCAATGACGGGGGGGGGAAAGGGGGAAGGGGGATCTGACGTTTCTGAAAATTCGTACATTTCGTAAATGCATCGGGAAAGGGGGGGGGCGTATGCAGATTAGAAAAGAAATGCGCGACACGTCGAGGATTAAAATTATAAAACCCTCGACCTATTTGACCAAATTGACGAGAAAAACGGTATTCCGCAGCACGCAATCTTAATATACGAAATAAGAGGAGGTCCAAAGCCCATTTCTTCTTCTTCTTCTTCTTCTTCTTCTTCTTCTTTTTTCAACAAAAAGAAATTAAAGCTCGAATAGACGAATCAGGTTAAACAAACTTGGCTTGGAATGAGCCAAGGAGACTGTCGTCGTTTTCGGCTATTTCGGTAAACGTTACCGTCCAACTCAAACGCTTATTGACACATTAAGTTTTTTTCTAAATTATTCCATTCTAAATAACAACAGCAGCAGCAGCAGCAACAACAGCAACAACAACAACAACAACAACGACGACAATAATAATAACACGCAATGTGCAATAGTTCGTTCATTTATTTATTCACTTACTTACTTACTTACTTATTTATTTATTTATTTATTTATGTATTTTTTATTGTTGTTGTTATTCATATAGCCGATTACAACGACTGTTACGTTTGCTGTAAATTTCTTTCTCGTTGTATACATTGCGTAAGTTATTTCTTAGATCTTAAATACTTAGGCTATTATGATTCTCTCTCTCTCTCTCTCTCTCTCTCTCTCTATTTCTGCAGATTATGGACACGAAATATATGAGTTTGCACAACTTTGTTGCTTCTTTACTTATCTGTATGTACTTTGATAAGCATCTCCTGTACTTTAATCAAAGTTTATACTTCCTCGTAGAGAAAATATGATAATACACAAGTACTTTATTATTCGCGAAGATGAATAAAGGGAAGCTTATCCTCCCTTCTCGTAATTTATTCTCTGCATTTCTCATCTTTCATATTCCCGGTCCACTAATCGTTTTAAAAAAAAAAAAAAAACCGCCTTAATCATGCCTTTATCAAATTTTTCTTTAAAAATCAAACATCCCGTCGAAACGCCTCCCCTCCCCCCCCCTTTTGTCTAAAAAGCTTTAAAATGACCCCTCTCCCATCTCTATTTTACAAATCCTGTACCCCGACAATGTTCGAATATTTTTCATCGAAGCATATACCTGTACACGCATACCTACATATACCCATATACGCGTGGCTATATTTAAAGCGAATAGATGTAAAAAGATTTGCATGAATAAAAATAAAGAGTGTCTTGATATTTATCGTACGAGTATATTCAAATAACCCGTTGACTTTAAAAGCCATCTGTCAGCCCGTAAGTGCAGAAAAGTCGGTATGCTAAATTATACTCCGATACATCTTATCGCTTACTATTTGTAATGCTTTTTGAGCATATTATTCCTGTTTTATTTATCGTAGAGCAAATGCAAACTCACGAGCCCGTTACAACTCTAAAATGATTATTTCGACTCTGCTTTTCAATATATATATATATATATAATACAGAAATATGGAATACAATATCTTTATACATATATGCATATATACATATACATATACGTACGTACACGTAAATGAATTAACGAGTATTTCGAGATGAAAAGAACGCGAACAACGGCTTTAGGATTGAGTTTTTAACGAATAAGTAGCGTACGTGCCATCGCCATTAGCTTCGTTAGTATGACTTTGATAGGGACAGGCAGCTCGAAGCAAACGCTGGTTATTAATTTATAAAGAAATCGGCTTCCCAATGGATCATTCGACACTTGATATTACACGCTAAAGACTAACAATAGACTGCCGCCTCTTTCGAAAAGAAATACATATATTTGTACACAGACTTCGCGAATCTATTATTGTCGCGTTTATTTAAAGCGCGCGAGCGCGTAAAAATATAAGTTTTACATTAAATTTACATTCCTTGGAAATGTAACGTTTCTATCTCCCGTCTATCGGTATAACTTGCTTGGTATATGGAAAGAAAAAAAAAAGGAAAAAAAAAGTAAAAAAGAATAAGAAAAAGAAAAAAAAAGGTACACCGAACCTGCAAGACCAACGCATGATATTGCTTTCTATTTCTGAAATAGGACATAAAAACATGCAAACACGTATACGAAATACTTCATTTTCTTACGTATTTAAGCAATCTTTAAACTACGTTGATTAATAAATATCTCATTCTGTATATCATAATTATAATAATTATTCAGGCACAAACGCTTAAACTATATATATATAATATATATGTCATTCGCGAACGATTTCAACCACAATAGCGCATTACGGTCCGTTTCAGGTCATCCGTCAATTACTTATTCTTCCTTCCCTCCCCCCCCTGCCCGTTCGATCGATGCCGTTCGCGTTAGGCATTTAGAAGAAGGGTAGACGTATAGAAAAGACGTTCTCGTAGCTCAGTCGAACGTGGATTATCGATTATTTGACTTCGATAATAAATCATCGGCGTAAGTTTCAAGTCAGAAGCTGCAGTAGTCATTCGAATACAATGATGAGTAATTTTTGTTTACCAAGGAACGCGTAAACGTAATCGGATGAACAATCCTGGACTCGAGGATTACATACGCAACGTCTAATTCGAACCGATACAATTTGGCAAAAGCATTTCCCAATGCGTTTGCGAATATCCCAGGCTGACCTGAAAAAGTTAAATAAACAAATGAAAATACTGAAGTTTTCATGTCATAATGACTGCGGTCGTAATTGAAAGATTACAAAAGATCCATAAGCATTATTCTTCTTTTCGATTTGCGTGCAATTAGCGGAATGAAGCTACAAGGCCATCAAGTATATTGTTCTTTTGGAATTTATTATGCCAGTTAACGTTTGTCTTCCATGTAACTCGAGGCATTAATATTTTGTTGATTCTTTTTAGCATACGTGTGCGTGCGTGTGTCGACATGTATATGTATACGTATGCATGTATACGTATACGTATAGCCATGGAGTGGAGTAAGTGTATTAATTAAAAGGTAATTCGTACACGCCCAGTTCTTGAATTAAACGTAATTAATTTGAGATAATGACAATGCAGAGCCCAAAGTGATTTTAGCTTTCATTATGTAAACTTACATTGTACGCGTTTCCTCACCTTCCTCACTTTTCTTTAGAAAACAATGGCAAGTCCATCCGCAGACGTTTATTTAATTTTATAAGAACGGCTAATAACAATCACAATATATATGCTACAAATATTAATATTCACGATCATTATTGATTAGCCTTAAAGTTCCAACTGAAGTAATCCGACCAGATCCTGCCAATACTATTATCATTACTACAATTATTATTGAAAGTATTATTATCATTATCATTATTATTATTATTACTATAATAAGAGTAATGCAAGAGAAAGTGAGTCGAGTATAATGTTGGGTAGGGAAAAGCTCCCCCGGCCCGCCTCTATGCAAATATTTAATTGTCCATGGATTTTTAAGCTGAAACCGAATCGGCACGGCCTCGTAATTTCTCTTTGAATTACAAATTAATAGTACAACTGCCGTATCGGCATTTATCAGGAAATTGAATGGAGCGTGTTAAGTGCTATCGGAGACGTCGATTGAGCGAAACGTAACAAAGAACCGAATAGAATTAGTCCGCGACGAAATAGAATTGACAGGCCAGAGGTATGCGTAAAAAATTGACGGCTAAAGAGAAAATCGACACGTAGACGACGGCCCTCGTCCACGTAAGCGCAACGAGTCCTTTGCAACGCAAAAACGTCTTACTATTATTACCCCGATTGATACAATTATAAGGTGGTATCGCCGGAGCCTCGTAGACGACGCGGCTCGCCCATGTATCGTCGAGCCTCCGAGCTCCTGGAGCCTGGGCCAGGCATTGCTTACCGACAATTACTAAAGAGTATTATTACTATAGCCGAGGGCTGTTATCGTCATCCCGAATACGATGTATTCATCGGGGATGCGGGATGCGGCGCCCCTTCGCGAGCTCCGGTACTACGTGGGTGGAGGGGTCACGAGGTGAGCACCGCGCGTAGATCCCGTATTTTCGCGGGGCCCGATTTTTACACCGAACACACGGATTCTACGGCGATGGGTGGCGATGGCGGTCGGGGCTTCGGTCAAGGGAGAGCGGACGAAACGCCGTCCCGGGCAGGCAACTGATGTTGGGACGGGGGAGGGGGGCGGGAGAGAGAACCGAGATGGCGAGGACCGGGAGTCGCCCACGCGCCTCTGCCGACGTAATAACGGTACTCGATGAGCTGTTCGCGATGCTTTCGTTTTCCTCCTCCTCCTCCTCCTCCTCCTCCACTGCCGCCGCCGCCACCGCCACCACCGCCGCCACCGCAGCCACAGCCACAGCCACAGCCGCCGCCGCCGCCGCTATCTTCTCCGTCACCTCCTCCGGCTTAGTCGCCACCACCACCACCTCTCCGGTACCCTCCCCCTACCTCCCTCCCCACACTCCCCCCAACGTCTCGCGAGCACTCGACCACCCCCCCCGCCCCCCGCGGCCGCTCCCCTGCCGGTGGCGGCGGTCCGCACCATCGACACCTCCTGCTCCCTCGACGCTCGGGACTCGGCTGTGGAGTGGGGCCGCGTTAAAAATCGTAATGAATGAAGTGCCCCCCACCCGTAGCCGCGGCGAGGACCACGGTGCACCGGCCCTCGAGGGCGTCCCGCCGAGAGACGCCGGACGCAGCCGAATAGTCACGCTCGGATCGCGCTCTCGTGCGCGCGATGCACACGCACCGACCGCGCATAAGCCAGCCTAGCACAGGGACGATCGAGGAACCTATACCTATATCGGAAGAGCTCCTAGGAGCAGAGGCCCCACGCGGCCCGTGATGGATCCCAGGTCGATGGTGAGTCTCTCCTGCACCTCTCTTTCACCCAAGACACCGACGATCCCCGTTCACTACCCCCCCCCCCCCCCGTTACGACGAATACCTCTTTGTTGGACTGGCGTGAAGCAGCAGCCGGTGAACCGTCAGAAGCTGGACACTCGCGTGCCCGCTCACGTGCGCTCCACCGTAATTAGCGATTATTTAGTACAGCCCGGCGTCATTGTTAACCTTCCCACCCCGATAACCCCTAATAAGGAAGGATCTCCTCTGACGGTCCCTAATCCTCCGTTTTATTCGTATACGTATACGCGTATGTGTATGCGCATGTTGTTCCGTGATTAAAAGAAGCTTTATAATTGGGTGGCGCGAGGTTATTGGGGTTGAGGCCTACCGCACCGCACCCCACCCCAGTCCACGATCATCGTGACGATCGCGAGCCGAGTTTTTTTGTTTTTTTTGTTTTCATTGGGGTTTTTGTTTTTAATAATGGCGTCCGATCGGCAGTCAGGACTCTCGAAATTAATAACTAACGTAAGGTGGAGGTCGGCTTGGCTTGGCTCGGACGCGGACGCGGACGCGGTTGGCCCGTATCGGTACGTAATATCGACGCGGTGCCCCGTGAATGCCCCCCCTCCCCCCGGGGTAAGTCGAACGCCAGATTATCTCGCACATCGAATAGTCCATCCGGGACTTTGTTCGCCGGCGTCCGTCGGCCCCGTACGCGAAGGGCGATAAGAACTCGGCGCCGGGTAAACGGGGCGTCGCGCCGGCAACGAAGAATCCGCGGAGCAAGAACTCGGCGACGTCTATTCGCGACGAGCTCGACTCCGAGTCTATTATCAGAAGCGGTCCCGCGTTTATCCTCGAGCGTTTACCAACGGATTCCCGGCCGGGCAGACGCGGCAATCGAGAGAGAAATCCAACGAGCGAGCTAAAGAGAGAGAGAGAGGGAGGGAGAGGGAGGGGGAGAGAGAGCAGCGGCTATGAAATATCGACGAATGGAAGTGGGGAAACGAGTCACAGCCAAGATGCCATTATCTCTCTGTCTCTATCTCGCATGCGCGATCTCTCTCTCTCTCTCTCTCCTTCTCACTCGCTCGCCGTGTTTTGATGAATGAAATCGACGGTCAGCGCAGAAGAAGGGGAGGGGGCCGCCGCGAAATAACCGGTACCTCGATTCCTTTCATAATGAAATCGACCGAACCGAATAACTTTCCGACTCCTGCCTACCTACCTACCTACCTACCTACCTACCTACCCCCCCTCCCACCACCGCACTCCCAATCCATATGCATAAATGAGCCCAATGCTTCATTTTTACATCTTCGACTCGCCCAATTTCCGTAGAGCGCACTTGCTTCTCCTTCCTCTCATCCGTCTTTCTTTCTTCCTTTCTTTCTTTCTTTCTTCCATTCCCCTTCCCCTTCCCCTTACCCTTCACCGCCCACCGTCCCGGCCGACCGCCGGCCCTTCCTTCCTTTCTTTCTTTCTTTCTTTCTTTCTTTCTTTCGTTTCATCGCGAGAGAATCGCCTCACCGAATCGAGCCCTTCGATTTTTATCCCACGCTTCGGACGATACCGACATTCCTTCGTTTCCTCCACCTCGGCGCTACTCCTGTCCTCTACCCCCTTCACACCGCTAGCCCCTCACCCCGCGATACCGCGCCACGCCGTCGCGACATTTATTAATCGATTAAAGCGAAAATATCGGGGCCGCCGTAAAGAGACGGAGTTTCCTTTTTTTTTCGTTTTCAATCAATCCTCGATCAAAAGACGACTGGCTGACTCGTCGCTTCGCCTTTCTAGGAAAGTGATGTATCGATCGGGTCCTGAGTCGGGCCATATTATGTAATTCACGGAGCCACGCTGAACAAATATTGATATTATATGTGTCACGCGGGTACGGATGCCAACTGGACTTGGAAGAGCGGTAAACGGCTCTCTTTATCCCCCCCCCCCAATAACCTCGCGCGAATCGTTCGTCAAATTTTATAATGAAACCGTTGCGACTTCCCTCGGAATTGCAAACTGCAAGAGGGCACGACAATTAACATTAACGCCGGCATTTAAAGTGCAATAGATCTTCTTCTTCTTCTTCTTCTTCTTCTTCTTCTTCTTTTTTTGTTCGTAATACATTTAATACATTTAATAATGGGGAATTTTCTTTCATTATATTCGGACTCGAGCTTTTATTGGGGCGACATTCGTAGCGATAGTTTTTCAATTGAGGCAACAGTTAATGTTAATATTTAATGTGGAAATAATGAATGAATTGTTTTCGAGTCGGGTTCGTAAGTAAAGAAGGAATACGAGGAAAAGAAATACCTCAATACAAATAACGACATTGTGTAATGAATATGATGCCACGTCGTCCGGGCCTCAAAATATTAAAAGCGCAATAATAATTATACAACGCGACGCCGCTATCGAATATTATATAAAGAACTTAATAATACTATTTCTGTTGCCCATTTTATTTGCCACGTTATTGTTGCTGTTATTGTTGTTGTTATTATTTTTCGTTACGTTTTGGCCCTGTCTCCAACGTACAGACAGCAGAATCTCTTAGCCACGGCGATGCTATTTATAAGAGAAAAAAGTATAATAAAAAAAGAAAACAAGAAAAAAAGGAAAAGAAAAGAGAAGAGAAGAAAACAAAGGAGAAGTGTTATTATACGAACGAATGCCAAATAAAATAAGAAATTCTTTTCTTTATTACTTTTATGTTACATTATTACTCGAAGCTCTTAATCGACGTACGAAGAGAGAGAGAGAGAGAGAGGGGGGGAGAGAAAAAAAGAAGGAGGCATGTTGTTCGTAAAAGAAGAAAAATTGCGAGATATTTCATTTAATAATAAACCACGTGGAAATAAAAATGGAAAAAAAAAAACCGATCCAACGAATCGAGAGCCTTAATAATTGTTAAGAATTTTTCTTAGGGATATCGCTCGCTCATCGTCGACGTCAAATTGAAGGAGCATGTCGTACACGAGGAGAGCCACTAAAGAATAATCAAACAAAGTGCACCTATTAGTCTTAATCTGCCCCGAGGAGTTTGACTTATTATTGCCGGTTAGATTTACTAACGAATCTAAACGAGCGATAAATATATATATATACGTACACGCATGTATACAAATACTCCCGCCCTCTTAATCGATCTAATTCAATAATTGCCTGGATTATATAATAATAATGGCATATTTAAATGTATAAATAACTATTATTACCGAACAATGCGTAGCGAACGAATTGAGCGGCTCGGTATCTAAAATATATCAAAAATACGAGTTGGAGGTCTCTTCGAGGTATTTTCAAACTCTTACATTCGTTCTGACTTATTCGAGTATGAAGATTGATGGCACTCGCGAGTGACAATTTTTAATAGCGCGCACGCACGCGCACGAGTAACTCGATAGCGGATTCTTTTCACACGGTAAAGAAGGTTATGAAGATCGAGAGGACGGAGAGAGAGATTGGAGAGAGAGAGAGAGAGAGTCGTTGGCTGAAAGTCGGATACTTAAAGAAGTACGAAAGGTTAAAGAGCAGTAGAGGATAAAGCGGATCTCCTTGGCACATGGGCCGCGGACCGTGGGCAGTGGGCACCATGGGATGGGTTCCGGTTTTCGTGAACAAGCCGAACGAACTCACGTGCCGAGGGCAATATTCCTCCGTTATTGGGGTTATTGGGGTAGCGACGTGTAGTCGTCAGTACTCGAGTCTGACAATCGATGGAGTTATTAATATAACCTTGAACCTCTTTAGCCAGTTTAGCTCGGCGTGCCTTTGTAATCGGTCGGATTAAGAAAAGCATTGAACGTTCATTAATTAAGCGCGTTCGGTATCAGTTGCTGTGTAAGTAAGTGGCTCGACGGGCAACCGGGTGGGCAATCGCGCCTCTCTGGAACTACAACAACAACAACCACGACAACAACAACAACAACAGTAATGAGTAATAATAAAAGTAAGCGAGCCGACATTGGCTCGCTAAGATGAATCGAGGCGAATGTGGCTGGTGCCGGAAATCAGCAGGAAGTCTTAGGAAGGCCAGGAGGAGATAGGCGTCCCTTATCGGGGAACGCGAGGACGGGGCGGGGAGCCGGGGGACTCGCTCGAGCCGAATCCTCGTGGCTGGCCGGATTCGTCGGAGAAAAATTCGCGCGAGTCGCGTCTCTGCGAGGGGCTGGTGGTCGTGACGGTAAGGATCGAAGCCGCGCTTCGTGTCGGTAGTGTAGAGGGTGGGTGGGGGGAGGTGCGCGCGTGGGTGCACCCGCCGGTATTTTCGTTCCAACCTAAATCAGCAGTTCTAGAGTTACGTGGTCGCGGCGGCGACCCGCCCCCTTCTAAGCTTTCCCAAAAATAAAATCTAGCGCGGCTATCGGGGCCCAAAGTGCGCGCGTCCTCCTCCTCCACCACCACCTCCTCCTCCACCACCTCCTCCTACACCACCTCCTACACCACCAACGTCGCGCCGCCCGACTTTTTGAGCGGGTGCACTCGGCTCTTTCGTAGCCGGCGACTCGCGGAATTGGAATTACCGCCGTCAAGGATCCGCGGAGACGAGCGGACCAAGAGCTTCGTTCCACCCGAGCGGCGGCTTACGAAAACCGGGAGCCCCCTGCCAGGGTGCACCGATATCGGATCGGCGCAGAGGGACGGGGACACGGCTTATTCGGCTGTGCGCGGTACCGCCGGAGAAAACAAAGCCCCGGCGGCGAAGGGTCGCCCCCCGGCCCCGGCTGCGTCGATCCGCGTCCGATAAGCGCGTCCAGATGAAAGATGAGATAAGTACGCGTCGCGCCGGAGATAAAAAGCCGATCGGAGGAGTGGCGACAGTTAGAAAGGAGTTCGGCCGGAGGATGGCGGCTTGGGAAGGGGGGACGGGAGGGTCCGGTAAAGTAGGTGGAGATAAAGGATAAAGGCAGCGGGAGAGGCCGCTGGGCCGTTCGAGGGAGGGGTGGGGATGCAGGGCGAGCGAGCCTGGTCGAGGAGCGGGCCGGGGGGGGGGCGGAGGAGGAGGAGGAGGAGGGGGAGAGCGGAGAAAAGTCACCTCGAGCTTGACTGCCAATCGTCGCCTGCGCGCCAATAATCCATCCGAGCGCTTTTTATCTCTCCTCCTCCTCCTCCCCCCAACCCCCTCCCTTTAAACCACCATACTCGCGGCGACCATCTCTACGTAATACTTCCCCGAGCGCTGGCTTTATCCTCCTTCCTGCCCTTGCTCGCTCGCCCGGCCATTAGGTTGCATTTGAAAGTCCAGGGGAGCGCGGATAAAGGCATCATTTACGTTAGGAAGTGCATTAATCGCCGTCGTTTGGCCCCCGGGGCGGGGTGAGGGAAAAAAATCCGACTAACGTCCAGCTTCCCTCTCAACGCCTTCCTCGTCGAGACGCGGCTTCCATTCACCGGGAACAAGGCTCGGTTAAGCTTACAGTATCACGTACGGTGCGTCGCGTACCCGGGCAAAATCGAGAAATGGCGGACCTACGTCTCGATAAGGGTTATCCCGTTGGTCCGGTGCCGGCGCACCGGGTCTAATAACTACTAGGTGCGCTTATAGTTTATCGGACTTGACGACTCCCCGATAAGATATACGGTTATAATAAATGTATATGGGAAACATTAACGAGCAAAAACCTAATAAGGATATTTCATAAAAGGGGAAAAAGGTCTAGAGCCCGGGGAGTTTTTAAAATGACGGCAAAAAGAAAAGGGTAACGGATCGGGTATGAAAGTGGCTGCGGTGCTGGTGCTGCTGGTGGTCGTGGTCGTGGTCGTGGTGGTCGTGGTGGTGGTGGTGGTGGTCGGTGGTGGTGCTGCTGGTGGTGGTGGTCGTCGTGGTAGTGGTGGTGGTGGCGGTGGTGGGGAAGCAACGAGAGACAGAGAGACAGAGAGACAGAGAGACAGAGACGACGGCGGGGGAAAGAGAGTGAGAGGAGCAAGGAAACGCGGCGCGAGCTGCCTGTGCCAATCACGGGGATGCGGGAATTAGATTAACGATGCGAGTGGCGCGTAGCCGATAACGGTCCTCGCGCTCCTTCGGTGATCCTGGCTATTGGACGGAGGCGGCAGAGCTGCCGGGGGACTCGTCTACGGGGACGGGAGGAGGGCGCGATCGCATTTCGTATCCGCGCAGTCGAAAAAGACGACGAGGGCACAGTAGAGCGCGACTTTCCATAGCCGACGAGCTTCCCCCCTCCGCCTCCTCTATGTCCACGTGCTCGCTCACTCGCTCGGACGCTGTTAGGCAAACTAGTCCCGGCCCCTCACGGACCCCAATAACCCCCTCCCGCCCCCGTCGTTTGCTATAAATATATAGGAAAGGTGCAAAATAAGGATCTGTCTCGCGCGCGCAGCTCGGTGTAAGGAGAATCTCTCTCTCTCTCTCTCACGGTCCTCTGCCCTTAGCCTCGAGCCCCGTCGTCATTGGGACTTTTATGCGTCAATCAAAACCATCTCGTTTTTCCCTTTTCCTTTTTTCCCCTCTTTTTTCGCATCGACGAGAGCTTTGACGTCACGCTCCTCTAATTCTAAATTTACAGCAGGCATTCCCTTACCAGCGCCCCCAGAGAGTTTTATCGTTCCCTCGGTCTCTCTCGCTCTGCCATTGTGCGTCTCTGCACGGGCGGGGGAGGAGGCCGGGGCGAAAGGAACGGCGGACCCAAATGAATGAGGGAGGGACGGAAACGAGCAGCTCGTCGTCGGAAAGACGAGTCGAAATGGGATGATTATAAAAGTCGCGCTCTCAAAACATGCTTTCGAGCCGCAGAAACTCAGGCATTCCGAATTTATTTTTCCTCCATTTCTTATTACCTTATTCCTCCCTCACCCCCGTACCCCCGTACCCCCATCAACCCGCAGCCATCACCCTCATATCCCGTCTTTGCGCTTTGTTTTCGCGAGACGCGTCGCTCCTACCGCTTATATAATACACTTTACGGCGAGCGCTTCCTTTTATTTATTTTATTTAAAAGGCCATTAAGAGGCTTCGGAGTATCGAACTTTCTGACCGAGGATCACCCGGACCTTCGCAATGCAATCTTAAGGATCCGCGGAGGGGCGCTTAATTACCGCTCTTGTCCTCCCCGTCGGCTGTCAATGGCGTCACGTGAGCGCGTTCGCCACCGACAATATTGGCATTTTTTAGGCGGTTAGACGCCGATTGACGCGTCGTCGTCCCCCTTACCCCCTCCCTCCTCCAATCACCAATCGTCATCGTAATGCCGCTATCCGGCACGATCGGCTAGGCGCGTTTTCGTTGAAAATTTCGTTCCGACTACGCGTAGGCGAAGTTATTGGCCTATGTTTAACTCTCAGAAAACCCGCCAGGCTGCTTTCAGCCAAGACATTCGAGATTTCTCTGGCTTCTCTGCCTTCACGATTCTGGAGCGTATTACCATGAGAGCACGAGAGCGCGTGTATTAATTATCTTCCCGTTTCGTAAACGACAGGAAGCTGCCCGTGCCTTTCTTTGGCCAATGACGATATAAACTTTATAAGCAAGACCTGTTTTGCCTCGCTACGGGCACGCACGCCGATTGCTTAATTCAATGCTTTATATTAAAATTTAGCCTGGTTTTAACGAATAATCTACGCTCGAATCTCTTTGACTCTATTCGTACGACGAGGGGGGGGGGGGGGGCTCGGAGGGACTCGGTAACTTTTTCATCCCGAATCATCGAAAGCTCGCACAAACATGACATTCGAATCTTCCGTTTGTCTTCAATGGCATTTCCTTTTTTTTTCGCGGACTATTGAATATTCGCTTAACCATTCAGCCGAACGAACAACGTCGATAGCAAAACTTTCAATGCCGAATTTCCTGCAAATTTTCTTATAGGTTAGGAAAGTTATTGATAAATCGAGAGAGAGAGAGAGAGAGGGGGGGGACCGTTAATCGCTCGTACCGTCCACGCGGATAAGGATAACGTACTGACGTTTCAATTCGATTAAAAAGCAAGTAACAAGAGAGAGAGAGAGAGAGAGAGAGAGAGTATGTAATACGAAAGCAAGCCAACTCAATACCAACGGCTTTATTCGTTATTAGAAATACAAAATTTATCCCCTGCCCTCCGCGCGAAACAGCGTATTCGCTTTATTATTATTTAGGGGGGAGAGAAGAAAAAAAGAACAACAACAAAAGAATTGACGGTTAAACGAAACACTTTTGCAAATTATCGGCTTGTGCGATCGGAGTTTTATATAAAGCCAATAATTTGCGTACTTTACTCGAGGCTCTCAATACGGGATCAGAAAAATTTTGTGCTATAAGTCACCTAGGATATTGCTCTTGAGCAACAACGTACGGAGTCTCGGCCTTTTGCAATAGCACCGAGCGAGCAGCTTCAATTGACTTTTCAATCACATTGGAAAACATGACAAAATATGGGCTACGTACGTCGTTTTTTTTTTTTTTGAAAAATCCAAGAACATTAAAACTGTCTTGTGAGAAATACTGCTACGAAAACTACGGCGCGTGGCCGCGTGTCTTTTTAAATTTGGCTGATTCGCCCTGACAGTTAAAGTAAAAGAAAAGAAAAAAAAAATGGAAAAGAAGAAGAAGAAGAAGAAGAAGAATGAAAGAGAGAAAGAATCAATTGCCTTACTTAATTTATTGGGAATGTAAATTCGATTGTGAGGATGAAAACGCGGATGAGAATAGTATAGTTATGCAACAATAAAGGCAATACATATGGAGAACGAGAGGATTCGCAGAAAGATTACATATTAAAATAAAGTATTAAAAAAGGAATGTTGAAATTCATTAGCATCGCTGAGGTGAGCAGAATTGACACGAAAAGTGTTTTAATTAAGAAGATGGAGAAAGAGGTGGTGGTGGTCGAGGAGGAGGAGGTGGGGGAGGAGGAGGTGGTGGGGAGGGAGAGAGGAGGAGGAGGAGAAGCAGGAGTAGATGGAAAACGGTAGAATAGAGAGACAGACAAAGAGAGACAGAGAGAGATAGAGAGCGAGAAAGAGATTGAGGAGGGGGGAAAGCGAGATCGGTGGTGGATAGGAGGCGTGGCCGCATTATATTCCATATAAGAAGCGCGCCGCCACCCACGCGCCCGAGCGACTCGTCGTTGCATCCGTACGATTTATTAAAATTGATTTTTTTTTTTTTTTTAATCGTGGTACAGGAGTACCGATGGCCAAAAGGTCAGAACGGGGACCGTTGGGGTGGGGGGGGGGGGGGTGGCCACCCTAGTAAAGCCCGCGCGAAGCTTAACCGAGGATTCGGGGCTCGTCGGGGGTCGCGGGGCCGCAAAAATAGCCGCGAGTCAGCAGCAGCACGTGCTCCGGGCGCCGCTTTAAATACGTGCGGGGCCAGGTTGGCCGTAGGTGCTCATCGCCGAGAGCAGCTCGATATGGAGCAATCTCGGATTTCCAAGCGGTCCAAATCGGGCGCTCCGCCCGTACCGCCCGCTTTTCGCGCGACGGATTTCCGGACGGGCGCCACGAGAGGCCTTATTTGGCCCTTCTTCCACAGGCAGCCAGGGTGGCTCGGATTACCGCCGACAGCTTTCTTCCTTTTTAAGCTCATATTTCCAACTTCCAATTGCGTGAGGTCGAAAATAAATCGGCGCGTACGCGCCCGCGCACCCGCACGCACACGGCCAAGGAGCGAGTGCACGCGCGAGCAAATAAAAAGTGTATTAGAGAGAGAGAGAGAGAGAGAGAGAGAGAGAGAGAGAGCGCACGTGAGCGGATTCTGGCTGCTCGGATAGTGTCGCGTTTGTGCCGTGTCTTAGAGAAGACGGCGACGAGGAGAAGCACGGCAACGAGCACGACGACGACGACGACGACGACGACGACGTTGACGACGTTGACGACGACGCGCCCCGGCTCTCCAAAATTCCACTTTCCCCACCCGCTGCCTCGCCACCGCCTCCTCCTCCTCCTCCTCCTCACGTTTTCGCACTTCACTCTCTCCCTCCCCCAAACAGAGTGCGCGCTCTTACACGCGCGCGCTCACCCGCAAGCACGGCTCTCTCTCTCTCTCTCTCTCTCTCTCTCTCTCGCTCGCTCACTCTCGCTCACTCACTCTTTATCCTATTCTATTTTGTTCCTCTTGGCCTTTCGTTACGCCTCCGCCGCTTCATGGCTCCGTTCACGCGTTCAGTCTTCCCGGCGTCGCTGCATCTCGCTTTTCACCGAGTTTCACCGAGTTACGCCGAATCGAAATGTTGTGCTCCGATTTTTGCGGATAACTCGTGTCGGGGCAGAGGAGAGGAACGTCAACCGAGAACCAAAATCCGAGGACGCAGCCAAGGAGGAGGTCGAGGAGGAGGAGGAGGTGGAGGAAGAGGAGGAGGAGGAGGATGTAGAGCTGAGAGGGGCCGAGGATCCGCGACGAGGACTCAGGACAGTAGTAGAGTTTAAACGGAGCGAGCCGTGAGCAAGCGCGGATTCATGTTGCCGGAAAGCAAATTTCCCGTCACAGGTAAAGGGGGAATCGAGGCCGAGTGAGTGCTCGGTCGCATCGCTCGTATCGGGTCACGTTCATTTGGCACGAGTGACCGCTAACTAACGTCTCATCGCCCGCCTCGCGCCCTACGCTCTCTTCGATTTATTACCGGACGCGCGCTGCCCTGTCCATTCCACCCGTTCACCCACCCCACCCCGCCCAGCGACCCATTCATCCATCCATCCAGTCATCCAGTCATCCATCCAGTCATCCGACCGTCAGTAAAGTCGTAGGGCACGCACACCCGCACGCAGCGTCCCCCGTACACGTGCTGTATCGGACGATCGGCGACGGCGGAGGTGGAGGAGTAGGAGGAGGTGGCCGGGGGTGGCGTCGAGGGGGCGGCGCGGCCGCGGCGCTCATTGTAGTTGGCGAGCGTTATTTCTGATGCCGCCGACGGCGGCAATTCGCCGGGTGGCGTAATCCCAAATACGGAGTGAGAAATTTGAGAGAGAACCGAAAATAGTGGCCGTACGCCAACTCTTCCGAGAATAGCCAAAAAATAAATGCTAGGCATCGCGCGCACCGACTACGTATCGATTCGTGCCCCGCTCTTCCTCCTCCTGCCCTCTCCCCCAGCATGCCCGCGAATGGGCCCGCACGGTGCCCAGCCGAGAGTTCAGCCGAGTTCGAGGCCGGCCGAGTCCACCGGAAGTGCCCTGACCAGGGCTGCCGCGCATCCTGGGGCTACCGCTGCTGTTGATGCTGCTGTTGCCGTTGATGCTGCCGATGCTCCTGACCCGAATCCCCTAGCTGGCAGACACCCCTCCCCCTACCCCACGCGAACGACGCACCATCTCCGGACGAAGCGCCGCCCTCGCGAGCCCCAAATAGATCTATCATCGTCCGAACGATGCCGATGGACCGAAGCCTTTAAAAACCTCTAGACCAAGACGGACCGCGACTCCTCCTCGCAACCCGGACACTCGAATTCACACGGTGAAACGGTGAAACTTCCCACCCCCCCCTCCACCCATATGCTCTCAACGTTCTCCTCTAAATAGCCGACGATTTTAACAATTTAACGGCGAATGATGATAAGTGCGATAACGTCCTGCGCTTCTTCTCCGTATTCTTATCCGTATTCTTATCCGTAAAATGAAGCTGCATTGGTGCGTACGTGTAATTTTATAAAGAATCGTCCCTTAAATTGCCACAGTCGAGTCGTCGCTGGACTCGTCGCTGGACTCGAGAAAAACCTTTAACAGCTACAGTCAAAAGGTTTCTTACCTGCCATTTACCGAACGGCGAGTGAGCATTTGTATGAAAACTACTTTCTCTAATTTGGGTAAAGAAAGAAGGATTGAAAACGACGATGAACTGTTGCTCGTCTCGTCTCGGTTGGGCTCGGTTGGGCTCGACTCGGCTCGGCTCGGCACCTCATGACCGAGCATCACCCGAGACCAAGAGAGACGAGTACGCGCCATTTTGACCCGTTTACGTATACGGAATCGCACTTGAAAATATGATATTCAACGACATTGGCGATACGAAGTCCTGGTCCTGTAATACAACGAGCGCACGGTCGTGCATTCGATAATTATGTCGGTACAGCCGCGGTACGCGCCGTCGTTGCGTCAGCCCCCGTAATAAACACGTGCACTTTATGCAATAGACGAAGGCACTAAAAATAATTTTAATACACGACCAAATTAGTCGTTTAATTTATTTACCGAAATTCCCGACTCGGTATTATCCTGTGCCTCGGCTATGCTTTAAAGACTTTTCACAAGAGCGCGGCAATTGTTCGAGTTTTACTAATTTTACATTTATATTCCCAAACAAACACCTCGCGCGCTCCACCTTACAATCTCTCCGGGCATATTAACGATTCCTCGTCACTTTATACCACGGCTATTCTATATAAAAATAGATGGAACCAAACCGGGGGGGGGGAACAAATTACAAATCATACAATTTTAACGTAATTGTACGTGTTGCAATGAACCCGCACTGTTCCCCTATTCTACCAGAAACGTGATAGTTTACCGAGTAAAACGTCCATTGTTCCATCCCTGACGATCCTTCCTCCCTTCGTTCCCTCGATCGTCTCGATCCTTGATTAATTTCTTTATTTATTTGTGCATATTTATATATTTATAAACAACGTTACTACGTGGGTTAGGATGTAAAAAAAAAAAAAAAAAAAAAAAGGAGACGACCGTTGCACGTAAGCACGTGACGCTTCTTCGTTCGCTTTGTCGACCGCAAGTAGCAAAAACGGACTCTTGGAGCTTTTTAGTCGCATGCGACGAAGAATTACGGCGCGAACATTGACATCGTCTTTATCGTCGTCTTTAGCGAGCGGCCCGTATCAGCGCGAATTTACCGCACGCTTGCGTGAATCCGGCAGAAATATTAATATAGTACCTTCCACTTTAATAAGAAGCTCCTTACTAACTAACGGATTACATAGTCCGCTTAATTATTACGAATGACGGGCTGTCCCAATGGTTTTACGGACTTTATCCGTTTTTCTTTTATCATCATTAGCGATAGAGGGGACGCATTAGAGGAATTGTCCTCTATTGTACTTACTTCAATTAAATATTCAATAGTACATCTTCAATAGTAAATCTTTTGAAGTGAAAATTATTCCTAATCCAATTGACGTCCAATGATAAGCCAACGGATTATTATTTAGTAAATCATCATTTCAAACGTTCATTAATAGCAAATCGTTAAATACCCTTTTTTTAAATACCCTCGCATGCTCTGGACATTCTGATACGACGTATTTTTTTTTACAGAACTTTTTGAATTACCTTTCTTAGCTAATTTTAGATATTGAAGTTATGGTTTAATAAAATGAAATTGAATTGCTTCACTGATGTAATAATAATTACATCGTCGAGCCAAACGTTCTCAACTCAATACTTTCGGCTTCTTTTTTTTTTTTTTTTTTTTGTTTTTTTTATTCATACGACATGTTTTTCGCTCGAGAGATTGACGGCCTTAAACATCTAAAAAAGTAAAACTGTGCAAACGTTTTCTTTCATTGTTTTGAAAGTTTTCATTTCATTAGTTTCGTTACATTACAATGCAAAGTTCATACGAGATTTATTGTTACCGCAGTAAGCACAAAGTCATATAAATATTATAAAATTCTGACGTTACGAAACAGACAGTTAGATAAAATCATTTTTTTAATAAAGAACAATTTTAATAAAAAAAAACCTCGATTACAGACAGTTTTTAATAGAATGAATAAATCCGAAACGTTTATGGTAAATTTAAATATACTTTATCGGCTGGAAAGAATATTTTTTTGTAATACGTGTGTGTGTGTGTGTGTGTATTTTTATTGCGTCCATAAAAGTAGACCGTTACACTAAAAATAATATATTCCATTTTCTGTTTGAAGAATCTCTGACGTAAATTTAAATCGGTAAAAAGAAGAAGCTATTGTTTATTACCTGATTACAATAACAGTAGGGACAAAATTGTTATCGATACCATTGTATAATGGAAGAATGCGTAAGGATGAGATTATTTTAGATGAGATATTTGATCATTTTAAATGACTAAGGCGATGGAATGTCAAGTTTATATTTAGAAAATTTTTTTATATTCAATGAAATCCAATGTATGCATGTATGTATATTATTATTATTAACATTATTACTATCACTATCATTATTATTATTATTATTATTGTAATATTGTTATTGTTGTTGTTGTTGTTGTTTATTGTAGAATGTATTTTCATTGAAAAGTTGAAAATATCGAGTTTCCACTTTAGTGGATTTATAGTGAAAAGAAATTCTTTGGTAATTTTAATTTTTGAACCTCAATCTTCGTAGATTATTTTTGAGACTCACACTAGAATCAGTTAAATAACATATGTAACGATAATTCATTGAGGAACTTTAATAACGCTTCCGATGAGCCACGAAATACGACGTCCCCGAATGTGTCACATTTAAGTTTGTGATTCTTATTATCATTATTGTAATGACTAAATATAATTAAATTTTGCGGAGCGTAAATAAGAAAGGATTCGGGCGGACTCGGCTAGGAAAAGATAAGCATATTACTTAAGACGTGCCCTCGTATGCGTATGTAAAATAAGGCGAAATATATTTGAAAGACATATTTAAAATGAAAATGTATGCCCAAAGTAGGATGCCGTTAATTTCGTATTCAGCGGTCTTACGAAAGCCAGCGTTAAGAAAGATCTTAAACGGCTGAAACACTTTTTAAGAAGTTAAATGGAAAAATGACTAATAACATCTCGAAATAAATGCATTAGACACGAAGAGAGAATAGGCGTAGTTCGTGACCATATATGGCGAGTTCCTTCTTACACTTGTTCGGAATGTTTCATTGGATATTGCTCGGCCGATAGATAGGCGCGTGCGTGCGCGTGCGTGCGTGCGTGCGTGCGTGTGCGTGTGGCGCGCCCGCGAGGTGTACACTACACGATGCAAATCATCTTTAAAATAACAGATCGTTAGGCATAATAATAATAATAATAATAATAATAATAATAATAATGGAGGACGCGAGCGTATTTCTTAGTCATTCCGTAACTCGTAATTTCAATAACAATTTGTTTCTTCTTTATTAACGGAATGAAAGGCTTCGGAACTTCTTCTTTTTTTCTTTCCTTTTTCTTCTCTCTCTCTCTCTCTCTCTTCTTTTCTAAGTAAGTACACGGGTGAGCGTCTCGTTATCGCGATACGGTGATGCGCCGAATGGGACGGACCGAATGGTCTGCCTGTCAAAGGAAAATAAAGGATAATATAACGTAGATGCTTTGGCCTTGTTAATGTTTCAGGGGGCATTATGCAAACAGAGGAAGTCATGCCCCGTGCGCAATCTACGGGGTTAGATGTTTCCGTGACCGAGCGCACGATACCCTTTCATCAGCCACTACGGTTTACCCAGCACATTCAGTATCAGCTTCCGTCCTTCAGCAACATGGCCGTTAAGCAGGAGCCCCAGGAGGAGGAGGACCGGGCTCGGCAGCCCAGCGCGCTCAGGTGAGTAAAAAATGCCCCTTTTTGCCTCCTTCGTATCCTTAGATACCCCCTCCCCCCCTCCTCGCCTTCCTCGCTCAACTCAACTCAACTCAACTCACTTCTTCAAGAGCTACTCGCTCTTAAAGCCCGAAATGTTAATTAATCGTAAATACGGCCCGAGACGCTCGCCCGTTATTAAGCACCAAGTGTTTTTTTTTTTTTGTTTTTTTATAGTCCGGAGACGGAAATCGAAGACGCCCAGTCCGTACCAGATGGCAGCCTAAATCTCAAGCGGGCGACCGACCAGTCCAGTCCCGAGCACGAGACCAACCTCCTCAATGCTCAGACTCCTTCACAGAACGGCTGTAAAAAGCCGGCTAGGTAAATACCGTGCACTTACACGCTTACGCCCTCAATACGTGAGCCGGGCCGCCGATCAATATTATCTCCCTAAACTAATTGAAACGCATTGATTTGTCCTGATTAAGACCGTGTTGCTTTACATGTACACGTGTACGGACGTGCATTTGCGTGGCATTGTTAAAATTTAATGAGATAATCGTTAATGCAGAGGCGCGTACGTGTAGATAGAAGCACGGGCGAGCGCGAGTCTTACATACGCTCCACAATCGATATATATATATATATAATTGCCGCCAGTGGTTATTAATAACGAGTTTGCTTTAAAGATAATAAAGTGACTTAATGCTGCCGGATTGGCTATCGATCCCCAATGTCCTCGAGATCAAGTCCTTAAATAAGTCCCCGTGTGGTTGGGTGTGCTGTGTTACAGCCGCGGTCGCAGGAAGTCCCGTTGGAAGCTCAAGTTTCATCACCAGGCTCTCCCGCCGGAGTATCTTGATCATTACGAGGCAGCCTTGGCTCAAGAGGCCGCCTTGAATTCCTCGGCAGCGGTCGCCGCCGAGTCGCGCATCGCCAGCCCGGCTCCAATGACTCCGATGCCGGGCTTCGGCCCGACCCCTAACCCTATGGTCGACGTCCAAAGCTGGCTGCAACGACTCACGGCCATGCAGAGTGACGTATACTCCGCTCCTGTCCAAGGCCCCCAGATATCGGCAGCCAACGTTTGCCAAACGACCGCTTCGCGAAGGTCCGTCATCACCTCGACCCAGTCGACGCAATCCCTGCACACGCCACACTATGCCTTCAACCACCACAATCACCATCATCATTCTCGTGAGCATCAGCAGCAGCACCAGCAACAGCACCAGCAACAGCACCAGCACCAGCACCAGCACCAGCACCAGCAGCATCAGCAGCACCAGCATCAGCATCAACAGCATCAACAGCATCAACAGCATCAGCAGCACCATCAACACCACCACCAGCAGCACCATCAGCAGCAGCAGCATCACCACCACCAACTGCAGCAGCAGCAACATCAGCAACAGCAACCGAGTCACCCGAATCACCATTCGCACCGCCATAATGGACCGGCTCAGCCTAGTCCGAGGCCGCCCATGAAGTACTCGGACTTGCCCTACATGGGTGAAATTACGTTGGACAATAATAAGCCTCGCCGTGGCCGGAAGCCCAAGAAGGCCGACATCTGTCACTTGATTTATAAAAACTACGGGACGATATTGCCCGGCACCCCCGGTCTCGATGACAAGTCCAAGCTCACCTCGCCACGAGATAAGCTCGATTACAAAGATACCCATCTGCCCATGTCCTTTCAACGTACCGACATACAGAATAGAATAAGTAGCCTGTTGGAGAAGCGACTGACCCAGGAGCGACGTGCCCTAGAAATTTCCTCGGCCGATAACGCCAAGGAGCAGGAGGAGCCGCTGAATCTCTGCATTCGGGACATGAACCGTTTGAAGATACGCTTCAACGACAGGCATAACAGCGCCTTTGGATCCTGCCATTCGAAAAGCGAGGGCTCCAGTGATACCGAGGACATTGAATACCTGGGCGTGTCTTGCCAGAACTTCCCCGAGTCCGGATACCAGACGAAACTGGCCAACGAGCTCGACAATCGGTCCTTCGTCATCAACGCCGCCAGCACCACCACCATCGCCACCACCACCACGACCAACACCGCCATCACCACCACCACCACCACCACCACCACCACCTTTACCTCCAACAACAACAACAACAACAACGACAACAGCAACAAGAACCATAATGGTCAGATGAAGAATTGCAACAACGAGAGTAACGAAGCCAACGGGAATAACAATGACTTTGTCAACAATAACAACAACAACAACAACAAGAATAACAACAACAAGAATAACAACAACAACAACGACGACGACGACGACGACGACGACAACGACGACGACGATGACAATAACGACAACGACAACGATGCCAAAGGCAAAGAAAATCCGGGTTTCTTGTACTGGCCGAACGCCGGGGTCTTTATACATCCGGTGGCTCTGCAATCGCAATTCTTGTACTATCAGAAGCTGGCCCAAGAGAAGGCATTGACCGGTCCGGAGCAGCTGTCTAAAGAGCAGCAGCAGCAGCAGCAACATCAGCAGCCACCGCAACAGCAACAGCAAGAGCAACAGCAACATCAACATCAGCAACACGTTACTCCAAAGACAATCTACTCGGTGCTGGATAATGGAAAAGCACCGGGAGTGGCGAGCCCGGTTCCCCCTAGTGGCCCGGTCGAGGTCACCGGCTGCCCGGTAGAAGGCCCGCTCCCGTCGACACCGTCCCCCAGGCCGAAGAGGAACTCCAACGGCCAAAGCTCCTCCTCGAGCCAGCCGATCAAGAGAAAGAGGTCGGCAATATTCATCCCGCCGATGCCGACGGAGAACAATAACAATCCAGCGACCGAAGTTAGCATTTGCAAATTCAAGTTCACGGGCGGCGCCAAGCCGACGCTGCAGGAGAAGAAGAGCCTCTCCGTGGATTCGGGTGGGAACTTCCGTTACTACAGCGGCACCGGCGACAAGAGCATGCGGGGCTACGAGTTCTTCCCCAGAGAGGCTCTGCAGCAGCCGGCTAATCAGGCGGGCGGCTCGTCGGCCGGGGCGTTCCTGACCGCGGCCGCCGAGCGGATACCCCAGTCGACGTGCCCGAGGCCCTGTAGCGTCCAGGACGACAGTCGCCGGAAGCGAAAGACGAGAAAGAGCATACAGCGCGAGAAGCTCGAGCAGACCTTCAAGGAGAAGGGCTTCCTCATACAGACGCAGCAGCTCGAGTCGGCGGAGGGCGCGACCTACTGCAAGTTCCGGCAGCTGCGTAAGTTCACGAGGTACTTGTTCAGGAGCTGGAAGGACTACTTGCCGGGTAATGTGCGCGAGTTGACCGAGTCCGGTGAGCCGGTCGCGAGTTTAAAGGAGATCGAGCAGGACGTCGAGAGCCTGTCGGCCTCGCCCCTCCCCCCCTCGAGCGTCGAACTTCAACAGGGTTTGATCGATAACGCGTCGCCGACTCTTTCCCTCAATTGATCCGATCGATCGTCTCGTTTAGTGACGTAAGAGTCGAGACCCCTCCTTCCTCCCCACCCACCCCGCGTGCGCGCAGCAACACCGACACGCCCTTACAATAATAAATGCTCACAAGTGTCATATCGAATACGTTATTTGTGTGATGTGCGAGCAAGTTATTTTACCGTTTACGATGAGTGACGAGCTCGACGCCGCTCAAACGTTTTATATAAATAAATAAAGGAGACGAAGACGACGACGAAGCAGAAGTAGAAGAAGCGGAAGAAGCAGAAGAAGAAGAAGAAGAAGAAGAGGAAGAAAGAGAACACTCGCATTTATACTACACGTTTGTCTGAATTGTGATTTTCTTCTCTTCTTTCTTCCGTTCTTTGGTGTGTTTTTTTATTTATTTTCATTTTTTTTCTCTTTTTTCCTTTCGAATACTTATATGCCAAAAGAAGTTGCTTCGTTCACGCGTGCTTATTATATTCGTATGCTTAAATAAATGCCAATGTAACGGAGACAATGTAAGATCGATAGCCGGCAAAAGTATAATAAAATTGCGCGCCAATGATGTATAAGGATTTTTTTTTTTTTTTTTTTTTCTGTTTCTTTTCTGGATTGAATTAAGCCGAATGACGAATGCCGTGCCGAGGCGCGGAGTGTTTTTTTGTAAATATTGTCGCGATGTGTATGTACATTACGTTTGCGAGTGATTCCGTGCGTTCGATGACGATAATGAGTCGAGGCGAGACGAGACGAGACGAGACTCTATCCGAGACTCCATACGAAGAATGCGATCTGTGTGCGTGTGTGCGTGTGTGCGTGCGTGTGCGTGTGCGTGCGTGTACATTATAATCTGGTGTATTGCGTAACGCGGACGGGTAGCTGTTTAATGCGTAGCTTTGTGCCAAAGATGAGGGAGGGAGGGGGGGGGTGACGACGACAGGGATCGAATGTGATGATTAAGTGTAACTCATTGTCGATACGAAATTGTTCGGCGGCGATTAGCCGAAAAAGTGCGTGTGCTTGCTTGCGTTCACCAAAGAGGGCCGGCCCCGTAGGGCCCCCGTAGCCGCTCGCCATTGTCTCGGTATAGAAGACCACGTGGATGCAAGTGACGTCCGGCCGACGTCATTCGCTCTGTCACAGTGCCGCGAGCAAACGAAGGGCCGCTCGGTTATTCGGACGGGACGGGATATCGCATTTGCCAATACGCAATGTTACACGGGGAGGGGGTACAAGGAGAGTGCGCGCGAGTGCAATTGTCAATAGTGATATGCGTACGACGTAAAGACGACGTTCTCCTCCTTGCTTCGATACTTTACTTTCAAGGCTTATTTTAATTATAATCATATCCAACAAGATCTTCTAGTCTTTATTTGTACTTTCGTAAATGTAATGGACGATAACGATTATTATCTATCACCTTGTCCGACAATAACATCACCCATACTATTACCGTATTTCCGAGGCGAGACTTT
Organism: Ceratosolen fusciceps; assembly: GCA_018883505.1. Classification (NCBI taxonomy): domain Eukaryota; kingdom Metazoa; phylum Arthropoda; class Insecta; order Hymenoptera; family Agaonidae; genus Ceratosolen; species Ceratosolen fusciceps. The sequence goes on from RCIC01000016.1 coordinate 4,533,254, forward strand.
GTATTTTTCTCTGTACATATTATAAATAGTCCTTCCCATGAGAGAATAATTACTATTACAATTACTATCATCACTATTATCATTACTCTCATCATTATTGTTATTATTATTATTATTATTATTAATTATTATTATCATTAATTATTATTATTAGTTATTATTAATTATTATTAGTTATTATTATTATTATTAATTGTTATTATTATTAATTATTGTAAGTGTGTACGTCAGGGGAGGAGAGAGATCATTCATCGTCGGATGAAAAGGATCTCCTGGATCTCTTGAATCCTCAGAGAGAGAGAGAGAGAGAGAGTGAGCGAGAGAGAGAGAGTATTGAAAATTATGGCTAATAACGGTTTGCAATAAATTTAACATTACTAATGTGAAAAAATCCAGTAGTTGTTGTATTTATTAAACATTTTCCATGCGATTGAAAGCCAAGGGCCGAGTTTCCGATCGATGCAGCTCGGGATTCCCGCGGGTGTGCCGTCCCTGCTTTATTATTGCCTTGCACTCGGCGCTGCGCGTCGCAGTAACCAAGACCCACCAAGGAACACGAGGAAAAGGGACTTGCTGTGCGTCGACGTACCGAGAGACTGAGAGAGAGAGAGAGAATCAATTGGACGAGGGAATAAGCGTCTCGTCGTAACCGTTGCAGTCGCCACTCGTCGGCGCTCGCTCGTCGATTTGATGGAAAGTCGATTATATTATATATATATCCAATTTGTATATTGCAAAGGGGTGGGAGGGGGCAGCAGCAGGTCCACGGTACCCCGTTCCCCGATCTTATAGGTATATCCGCGCTGGCACGTAATAACAACGTACACGGAATGCCCCTTACTTACTTACTTACGATGCGAGAGCGTCTGCACGCGGACATAATGTACGCGCGGAGTCTGAGCCGTCCGTGGTCTGCTACGCCTCTGGGGGTACCGTAGTAGCGCTGCGCGCTCGTACGGACGGAGCGCGAGCCCCGAGAGAAAGGAAGAGAAAGACCGGGGCGGTGGGGGAGGAGAGGAGAGGATTCAGGGACCTCATTCATGCATACGCCCATTCAGCGATCCCCTGCTCACCTTGAATGTTTTTTATCGTCTCTCGCTCGGAGATAGCCATCTACAGTGTATATACTGTACCGGCGAGCTCGTTTATTCGCGTTTATTATATATTTGAATAATCCGGACCATTCTTTACATCGTAAAATGATTCCTTTTCTGGTACATCCGCAGACGCGCCCTCCTGTTCAGCCGGCCCTCTCTTCGTCTTCGGCACTGCTTTTTCCCTCTTCCTCGTCCTTCTTCCTCTTTTTCCTCTCCCTCTCGCCCCCACCCCCACAACAACACACGCACGCACACACGCACACGTACACAGAATACACAGCCCAGCGGCAGGCTTATTGAGTAGCATTGTAGTGAGAGGACTTTTCACTCGCTCCACTTATCGACGATTGTCTTTTCCATATTATTATTTCTACTAACGACTCTCTGCGCGAGACTCCCTTCGGCCGCCCTCCTCCGCCTCCTTACGCTGAATAGCAAATTCATAATTAAAAAGAAATAAAAAAGAAGAAAAAAAAAAACCCGAGAGGGAAAGAGAAGACCGAGATTATCTTCGCCCGTTGATTTCCTGTCCCTATCGCGCGGTCAGTCCGCTCAATTTTTCACAGGCCCTCGTAACAATGAGCCTTAAGGGCCCCCGGAGCTGCTACATAGCTTTTTGAAATCTCATCGGCCAGTACCGTAGCTCATGGGGCAAGGGGGCTAGGGGGTTAGGAGGCGGGGCGGAGCGAGGAGGAAAGCCCCCGGGTTGGCAAGCCTATCGATAACTCCTCTGTAAAAGGGCTCCGTCCCTCCTCGCCCCCTCCCCGCCCCAACTACTTCTTCATCCTTAATATGTAGATTTAATCATAAAGGCACATACATCCCCGGACACATTCGCGTACGTGCATTATCGTTAATAACGTTAAAGGAGTCTCGCCTCGCTGACGTGCATCGTCTTACACGAGGAACATCGAAAGGGACCCTACGCTCCCCCTGCACAATGACTGCAGGTTTCCTAATACGGGCTCTCGAACCTGAACTCTCCGAGTGCCAAAAACAGAAGAAAAAACAAACAAAACAAACGTAACATCAACAACAACAACAACGACGACGACGACGACTAAGACGACGACGACGACGACGACGGCCACGTCGTACATCCAACGAAACAAAAGAGTTTCGGCGACCGCAAGCGAGATCGAAACGCTCTCTCTCTCTCTCTCTCTCTCTCTCTCTCTCTCTCTCTCTGTCCCTCTGCCCCTCTACCACGCTCAATCCACCTTTTCAACCTCCTCGCAGAGAATTTATATCGCGAAGTGTATTTGATTAGATCGTTAGCCTACCGTCACCTTTCATCTCTTTTTCCTCTTCTTCTTCTTGCTCTTCAATTTTTTGTTCATTAAAATACAGTTATAACGCTATTCCCCACAGGGTTCTTACCCGTCCCTACCTCCCCTCCCGTACCTCCCCTCCCGTACCCCACCCCCCTCCTGGCCGTCCCTCGGCGTCCCGATCGTCTGTCGTTAAGCAATTCAATTTTTTTTCAGCCGACCGCACTCGGCAGTTTGATTAAGGTTTTTCGCCCCATTATGCTTTTATTTGTTTCTTACGCCAGCATTATATACCTAAAATCATTCTTACCAATAAAATTCCCTCCGCGAAGTACCTACAACTGATTGAAAATAATTGCACGCTTACGAGCCGAAGGGCGCAAATCCGCAATAACTGCCCTAAGGATTATGAAAACGATTTGGCCTTGAAAAATCCAGCCTATAATTCAGCCTACAATTCAGCCTTTATTTTTACTAAAATGGCATTGATTGTACCCGCGGGGGAGGAGGAGGAGGAGTAGGAGGGAGGCATTTCTTTTTCAATGTAAAAATACGAGCCTTAAAAAGCGGAGTTGGATAATCTAGTTGCTCAAGGCCTCGGAAATTATTCAGGACTTCGTCCTGGTTTTTCAAAAAACGAGACAAAACAAGGAAAGAAAGAAAGAAAGAAAGAAAGAAAGAAAAAAGGAAGAAAAAATTCAAAATATCCCGGTGGATCGGTATCTTTCTGTCGGTCAGTCGCTCGCTCGCTCGCTCGCACTTATAAATATCAGGCCGAGCTTTCCTTAACTCCCACCATAATAATTAAAATCCCTGCCCCGGACAATAAAAATGGCGTTGCGGTTAAATAACGCGGCGGTTATTTGTATATCAGATGACTGAAATTGTAGCTTATAAAGCCGCAATTAATTTCTTACTGCGGCTCTTTATTCCTTAAAGACGCATCGTGGCCGACGTGAAAACGCTCGCCACAACAGCAACAGCAACAACTACAACAACAACAACAACTGCAACAGCAGCAGCAGCAGCAGGCAGCGGCACTAATAATAATAATAATAATAAGTAATAATAATAAGAGATTTTTGCCAATGGCACTTCTTGTTCTATCTCACTTTAAAAAGTCATAGCCGAGCGGCTTAAGCTGCCGACTCGCGCGCACTCGCGCACGTAACACATAAATAAGTATTTATCTTTACGATGTGTGCGCAAAGATAATTCTTGAAAGCTTAAAGATTCTTTCGATAAAAAGTGTAATTATAACCATAAAATAAGCAAGCGAATGAATTATTCTATTCGCGTAATTGCGCAACGAAAAGTGAGACGACTGATTGTTTTAGAAATAAGTATCGCCAAAAGAAATTCGTAGCCGGCATGTAAAATAGCTCTGTCGTCGTTGTCCTTGTCGTCGTCGTCGTCGTCGTCGTCGTGGTCGTCGTCGTCGTCGAAGAGAGGAGACGATTTCCGTGGTCTCGTCGCTCAACTTCAAGTTATTCAATTTTTTCCGAGCCACGTTAAATTGCTAATTATCATCACCGTCCCAGAAAAACCAGGATCCAAGATTTTACTTACCAATGCCTGCTAATGCGCACAAATCATGATCCAACGACGATAATTCACGCAATATACCATGATATTTTATTAAACGCGCTATATCTGCTTTTGTTCTTCGTATTCCTAGGTAGAGCTCATTGCTATTATTGCGCTATATACGCAGGATGTAATAATGCGCGCAGCCGACTTATAAATCTCGAGCTGGAATATTGAATTAGTTTTGTCGAAGCGAGCCGGAGCCCGGGGAGCCGGGGATTAACGATACTAGAGTAACAGGAGGCATGATCTAAGAGCGCGAGATACGTACGCTAAGCTCTGGGCGATTGATCTCGGTAATCCGGCTCGCGGAAGCTTAATAATATGCCCAATGAACCGACCATCTAGTTACCGAGAGAGTGAGATCGATAGAGCTCGGAGCGACAGAGAGGGATGGGGGGAGAGAGAGAGAGAGAGAGACGGCAGCGGTACTTGACGCGCACCACACGAGGGATCAGAGTGGATCGAGTTCGGCCGATGCGGGTCGTGTGTCGCCGAGATAAGAGAGGGAAACGTTATCGCTCATTGGAGCTCGGGTACACCGGGATCGATGGCTGAACAGCCTGAACCTCCAGAAGATAACCAGAACGCCAGACGTTCGGAGGCTGCTCGATACACACCCGAGACACAAGATACAATAAGTACTCGACTGACGAAACGCTGGGGACTCGCGAGGGCGGACTCGAGAGGACGAGACGTCGTAGGGCGTGATGCCGTTGCAGCCAACGTCAGTAATAATCGCGGTAATAATCCGACGAACGGTGTCCTCGGATGTCCCCGGAATCAGAGGATGTCAGGGGAGGAGGGAACGGAATAAGGGTAGAGAGGTATCACGGGCAGGCGAGACAAGAGACATCGGAGAGCGTAGCTTTTCGGGATCGATAATACCGCGAGGGGATATTACGGCGTTACCTGCATGGATAAGAGATAGGGTGGATGGCAGGGAAAGCGCGCGACCAAGGTCAGATGCTGCGGCGCGGCGCGGCGGACCGCATGCCAGTATGCATGCGCTCGTACCGTCGGATGCAGATCTCGGCAGACGATAGGCGTAGCACCCGAGACAAATTGAACTTTTTCCCCGGCGAACCTGTCCCTACCTGCGCTCGCTCGCTCGCTCGCTCGCTTCTTTATCCGTCCGCGTACCCGCGGCTCCCTCCCCCCCCGCCCCTTCGGCCAACGCCGACGTAGACGGGAACGTCGCGCCCCTCGCCGCCGGCATCCTCCCGTCCGTCGTGGCTCGCCACTATCCGAGTCGCGACGGGGCCCCGGCTTATCGTATTTTCTCCTGACCGCAGAGACGCGCAGCGTTAATTGCAGCCTTGTCCGGTGCTCTCGATTTTTCCTTACCGGCTACGCTCGAGCCCGGCCAAGTCATTGTTAAGCTCGCCCACCGCCACCCCGACCCATACCACCGTCGCCGGCTCCCTTATCCGGCCCACCGTGTTATTTCATCGGCGATTTTCGAGCGCCGCTCACTTAATTAAGAGCTTACCGAAGAGCCCCGCGGCTCTCTCTCTCTCTCTCTCTCTCTCTCTCTCTCTCTATCTATCTATCTATCTATCTATTTCTCATTATCTATCCATCTTTTTTCGTCTTGCTTCGGTTTCAGTTATCCCCTCTCGGTGCTGTCAGTCTCCCCCACCCCCCGCCCGGCGGTTCGAACGCCGTAAGCGAGCCGCGCTTACGACAACGGCGCAACGCCATTGCGTAATAAAGCGAGGTATTCCGATGCGCGCGCGCGCGCGCGGGGGGTTTGGCGGGGGTACGGGGGGCGCGCGGAGAGGGGAGGGACCTTTTTGCCGCCGGCCGAAGAAAGAGACGCCACCGGAAATCGTAATTCCAGAGCGGGGGACTGTTTTCTTTTTCCTTTTATCTTTTTTCTTTTCTTTCTTTCTTTCTTTATCCGAGTTCGTTAAAGGTGGAAAACCGGAATGGCGCGAGTGAGAGACCACGTGCCGCGCGGTGCCAGCGAGCCCCGTCTGACAATTAGAAAACTTGCGCAAGGGACACGCGCACCGGCTAAAAAAGCCGATTTAGCTTTTCCGGCCTGGGCTCCCCCCGTCCTTCTCCTCCTTCTCCTCCTTCTCCTCCTCGTTTTCCTCGTCGTCGTCGTCGTCGTCGTCGTTGGTCGTCGTCGTCGTTGTTGTCCTCGCGGTTCTAGCCGCCGACGTTGCCCCGGACTTAATTAAGATTTTTCATCGGCCGTATAGTCGGCCCGCGGCTTGTTAACCGGCCGTTTTATTAATTTTTCGACCTGCTAATAAATTATGGCTGCTCCTTTTTTATCCCCTTCACGCTCGCTCTGACATTATTTCGAACGTCATTATCTTCTTCGACTCGTTTCTCTCTCTCTCTCTCTCTCTCTCTCTCTCTCGTCGGCGCTATGACGATAAAAACCAGATGCCGATGGAACGACGGCTGGACAGGGGGTGCGGGGAGGAGGGTGTGGGGGGGGGGGAGGGCAATGCACAAGCCTCGAGGACTGTTATCAAATCGTTCTTTAAAATCGTCCTAATCTCGTGCATCGCCGTTTATTCTCAATTTATTATGCCGGTACGTCCTTAATGCTCTACGTCCATCCTTCCAAACGAAAACAAAGTGTATACATTGAAGGGTAAAAAAAAAACAAAAAAAAAAAAAAAAAAGAAAAGAAAGAAAGAAAAAAAGGGCCCTCTCTTATTAAAACTAATGCCCAGCACAATAAAGCACTTTGGCGCGAGCAATTTCACGATAAAGCTTAATCATACGAATCATACGAATGATTAATGGACGTTCTCGTTTACTTTGAATTTTGCTCCACCCACGCCATTTCACGTTTCCCCATAAGAGCATCATTTGGATACGAGCACGAGAATGCACTTGCGCGAATGCTCATGTTACAGCATCTGTGCATGCGCGTGCACATAGAGGGTAATGAAAATTGTTCGGAACAAAAGTTTGCAACCTGTTACGATTAAGGCGGTTACGGATTGCGCATATATTGCGGTGCGCGATTCATTAGCATTTATTATGATACGTTGGTTCACCGCAGCATACCTTAATAATACTCGGACAGACCTTGTCCTCTTACGTATTCTCTTTATTGCTACTCAAATTATAATAGAAAATAACTATGTTAGTACTGCGACTACTCTCAACAGCGAGCACGGGACTAACTTTGTCCAACTTGGTGGATTTCATTTAATGCGGCTGCTATCTGACCGAATAACATCATACTAACCAGCTGACTGACAAGGATACCTGTTTTATCGACCTACGATAAGAAATACGTGGATAATACGTGCGATTACGGTATAAGGCATATTCGAGAGGCATTACGAATGTCACTAATTAAATATTAATTATTACCAGCAGAATCGCTATGATGCTAAAGCTAGAAAGAAATTAATTGTAAATTACAACGATCGTTCGCTAACCAGTAAATATTTCAATATTGCAGAGTTACGTAAGCATCAATAACAATTTATTTTTATAATTCTGGATTTCTGCACTAATGAATTTAAATATAATCAGATTTACACGTACCTGCTTCGAGCAATTTCATATATAAAAGAAATAAAGCTGATTTCGCAATGACTATTCCCAAGTTCCTTATTATTATTATCTATTACTAGGATTTGAAAGCAAAAGAATTCTTTATGAGGAAAATTTAATATACAAAATTTAATATACAAATGTATAGTATACATTTTTATTACTTGTCACCATGATGTAATATAACGGCACGTACTAATAATTTATAATTTATAATACGTTAATTTACAATTAGTCTACTGTTAAATAATAATATTAAAACTAAAATCTATAATGTAAAGCGGGCGATTGAAATTTCGATGGCTATGTTAATTACCAATTTTTTTCTTTTTTTTTTTTTATAATCTTCCGTACGACGTATCGATTATTAATCTAAATTCTAATAATTATCGTGAATAAAGAATTTATTTGTACAATTGATATTTTCTGAAAGCTATTCTACACCAGGAAGTAGCTGCGTTGGCATTTAAAGAATTGTAGTAGTGAGTAGCTTGATGACAATACAACGTTATCGTTAACAGACGTTAAAGATTCGAAGAGCCTGTGGGGTCGATTAATATATATATATATTGTTTTATTTTATTTTCTAATTGTAAGCAATCGTAAAAGCTTTTCAGTCATTTGTGCCAGTACTCGCGTTGTTCAGCGAGTCGATCATACCGCAACATCAGTTGGCAAGGTAATGAAATGCTTTACAGAGATCTGTTGTATCGACCGTCGTTCTTTGGACGTGCACGATTCTACATTTTATCATTAAATTTAAGAAAATACGAGACCCAGCCTGCGGATAAAAGAAAACAACACGTCCTTTATAAAGTACGGACATGTAATTGTACGAGCTACTTACTACACGTGCACGTTAAATTGTCGTTTGGGTCTTGATTGATGACGATCGAAGACGATCGAGGAAGCAGACCGATAACTTTATCGATAACTTACATTAACAAGAGACGATATTTATTAAATATTAAAAGATCAGTAACAAAAATTTCAATTTTATACAAACAGACGTAATAATAATAATATTATGACTTATGGTAGTATCGTATGAACATTAATTGGTTATTGCAGTTTTTCTTTCAGTTTCTTCCGACCAGCTCTGTGCAGCAGCTTCCTAACACCGTATATCAGGGAAACAAAGAAGAGTAGATAAAATGCAGCGATATCTATGGAATAATAATGCCATGTCCTCATATGCCTGTAAAATAATAACATTATTTTACTTTTTTTTTTTTAACGAGCACATACCGCTGCTGCTGCTGCTGCTACTACTACTGCTACGATCTGCTATATGATCGCGTCGGGCCCGCGACGCCCGCTCATCCTATAGGATATCATGGGAAAAATTTCGAGCCTCACCAATGGGCCTTTGTATTAATAATTATTTTTTATATTTACTTTCATTTTCTACCTCGGATAATTATGACACGTGTTTTGCATTATCCGTAAGCCCGGGTGGTTTTTAATTAAATGCACGTGCACGGCAAATGTGGAAAACGGTAGCGGAAAAAAAAATCGGCCCCGCGATATTTGCAGATTTTTGCAGTCGAGGAAGCTCTTAACTGAATTCTCCCATGTATATCCGCAAGTAGCGTTTGTCGACAAATACCGAGCAGACGCGCGGAATAAAAATAAAGGAATCACCTAGTGGTACTTTTAAGATGCTCGGCTCCTTTATGGCGGGCCACGTGTTCGACCCACCAAACCGCTAAATTCTTCGTATCTATAGGAACATCTTTCATTAAAGTGCTTCTTCGTCTTGCCGCCTCTCGGAAAGGATTATTACCACTGGCTGCTACTTTCAATATGTTATTGCGCAGCTCTGTTATTGTTAGACTCGCCAAGTCCATAACGAGCGCGTATCCGAGATTTTCTGGAAAAGAAAAGAAAAGAAGAAAAAAAAGATAATGGATTTTTTTTTTTTTTTTTTTTGTTCCTTCGACGTGGAATGGAAATTGTAAAGAATTTTTATTTATTTTTTTTTTTTTATCTTTTTTTTCTGACCCTCCCCCGACCACCTCGCCTGCTGTCATATAAGCCTTTATATGACGGATATAAAGGAAGAGCCGAGTCGTTGTCTCTCTCTCGATTCGTCGAGGATAATTTAGTCCAAACACCAATGTTGATTACTCATTATGTGACTCGACTGTAAAACTTATTAAATAGGACTTTGAGCAATGCCTGCCTGTCGCTTATATATGGCCCAATCGTAAATTCCAATTTGTTTTCAGCTCAGCCAATATATATACATATACATATACATATGTACATATATATATATAAAATGACAAGGAAACATAAAATGACGAGCTTGTTCCATATTTAATTTATTGTTAAATTTCAATTTGATTATATTAAAGCCACTGCTTTATGGACCAATAAATATTAGTTCATATTTATGGTGTTTCGGTGTTGATTGAGGGCCTCGTTAAATTCATTATACACCACGCGACTATATTATGTATCTCGTAAAAGGTGTTCATCCGCACGTATAATATTTTTAAAGTATATGAAGCTGACTTTCAAACACTATTCAACGTGCTCGAATGAACTGCGAATACGACGAGTGAAAACTTCAACTAAGTCGTATAAATTTTAGAAAAAAAAATTTCTTTTATCAATTTTCCATTAAATACCTTACGATGAATTACTCCTTTATAATTACATCATTATACTCTTGAACTTCAAAATCATTCTATACAAAATTACATTTTTAATAACGTATACTTAACTTGACCTTTGTTATTATTTCTGAAAAATGCATATATATATATATATATGTAAGCGAGCATGCGTCTCGATACACGTATTAAAACTATGCCGATAATACAATAATTAAATTTCGTACCAATAACGCTAAGAAGTCTTACACGTCTTTATTAATCTTTTATAAGATCGATTAAAAGATTCTAATAATAGGTATGCTAATTAATTAATTTTTAGGTAAATGAGTTTTCGAGTCTTTAGATTAGACGTTTGTAATCCTCGCGCGGAAACATATATAATATTACCTTAGATTTTATCTAATTAGAAACCCTAAATTAGCATATATTAAAATATTTGCTTTATCGACCGGTTATTACAAGATAAAACGATGACCAGGAACTTTTATGTAATCCAGCGAATTAAGATTATTAAAACTGATCATCCGATTTTGCCTATTTTTCTATCGGAATTATTAACATTACTAATGAACTTTAATTAATTTTTATTCATCTTCTAGGCATTATAGAAGAGCCAAATGCAAAAATTATACAATTATTATTCGAAATCGTACACTAGTGTAATCAGAATTCTTGATAAATTGATTTTATTTGTAATTGGGCCTTAAATTACAATAAAAAATTAAAAAAAAAAAAAAAAAAAAAATAATAATTATTATATAAATTACACTCGTTTGCGTAAAGAGGGGCGAGGGGGGGGAGGAAATTTTTTAATTCCTGAAAACAAAACTTTAATAATATAAATACTTTCTCGGAAAACTGCGGTCGATGTGTACTCGGCCGATACATTAATGTTTTACTATAAATGGAACGGAATTTCTTTTATATAAAAGAACTTCTAAATTATACCTGGAAACTTGGATTCCATTCGCCATTTAAAGGATATAAAATTATATTTAATAACATTATTTAACAACGCTGCTATTTCGTTGAATTATAAACATTTATTCATTGGCATAAGAAATAAGAAAGAAAAAAAAACTTCTTCTTTTTTTCTTTTTTCTTTTTTCTTTTTTCTTTTTTTCTCTTTTTTTTTTTACGGAAGGCTCCGTCAAAACAATCTTATTAATTTCTTTCTAACGTAGGAGCGACGATAGAATAACCACTCAGCGTATCGATATAAAATAATCGTATAGTAATGAAGATGAAAGCGGTTTGATATAACGTAACGTAAATATATTTAAATTCGTTTATGGCTTGTGAAAATCCAACAGTTTGACTAACTTTCTAATTTCAATACAGAACTTCGACTCTAAGTGAACTTTATAATCTGCTCGTTTATATCAATTTCGTATAATAAATATCGGCTCAGAATAGCATAAAAATTATTACAAATATAATAATAATTAATTTTTTTTTTTTTATTATTCATTTATACACGAATAAACTAATTAAAATTGAGAATAAATACTATTTGTGCGACATTTGCATTAAAGAAATAACAACCTTTTTTTTTTATTACATGTAATTGTAAAGGACATTTGACCGTAAAATAATTCTACTTTGTAATCATTATTAATGTATAGTTACAACAAAATGATAAATTGAAAGAAAAAAAAGAAGAAGAAGAAGAAAAAAACGTAAAATCTATAATTTAATTGAATATAATCTATTCGGTATTATAAAAATATATATATATAGAGAGAGAGAGAGAGGATAAATGCAATTAACGATACGTCCAATGCAATAAGCTATTCTGTACATACAAGGTAAAAGGCAGTTTTTTAACATTTTAGGAACAGAATTCGTATAATAATAATTGAAGCTGCTCAAAACTGCTTGTAAGCGTATGCGTATAAAGTTGACAAGAGTCATAGGAGGATTTGAAAGAATCCATCTTATGTGGCAATTTTACGGAAATTCGTATTGAATTGCAAGAACAAATAGCGAAAATGGAGATTGATGGGTAATATTTTTGGGAATACATCAATAGTCTCTTAGTTACTATGGTTGAGACGTTATTGACAATCCCCCAAAGTGCATTAAAGATTCATGATTTTTATGAAGTAAATAAGAAAGGGAAAAAAAAGAGAGAGAGAGAGAGAGAGAGCGATAAAAGAAGTTGGCGTAAAGGAAAAAAACGAAAGAAAGAAAGAAAAAAAAAAAAAATCAGCGGCAGTAATTTTAGAAGTTTCAAAGCATCGGCGACTTAAAGTATATTATTTGCATTGGCTATTTTATGATGGTGCAACCGCCACGTCTGGTATTTATATCGATTTGCCAATTATGATATAAAAAAAAAAAACCAGAAAAAGATGAAGAAGAAGAAGAAAAAAACCCGACAATTAGTTGCATTCCATGTTCGCAGATGAACTGCCGAATGAACGAGAGATTGTAAATACGTGCCGGCACCGATGAATCCCGACGCGCTAAAACATCAATGGATCGACAAACGTAGAATCGTCGTAGAATCCACGGACAACAACAACAAAAAATAAATATATATATATATATGTAAAATACGAGGTTTTTATTGATTCCGAAGGATTGTTATCGGCGTTGTTATTGCGTTCGATTGTTCTGGCGCGCATTTTAAAGCAATAAAAAAAATTACGTACTCGGTCGGTGTACCGTACGCGTCTTGGCTTAGTGAAAAAAAAATGTCCTTCCTATACGTACGTACGTACGAGCAAAAAAATGGTAGGAGCGCGTCAAAAAATTATACAGAGATATTTTTGGATCTTCGATTTAGACTTTCGGTAGGTTATTGGGGGGAAGAGCTTCGATGAATCGCAGTCGAAGAAGTTTCAACAAAAAAAAAAAAAAAAAAAAAAAAACGTCGTCTTATTAATTAACGTAATTTAATCAAGAGCGTAAGCTTCCCCGCCTCCCCCCCCCCCGCCACGCACGATCACGAGAGAGGACACGCACGAATAAAAACAATAACGATCGCGCGTATCAATGGTAATGGGAAAAGGTCCGCCAAGGTCAAACGATACCGCCACCCATTAGCTTTAGGTATTACATAATCTTTTGTCCTGCATGGTAAACGTTTATTTTTTTTTTTTTTTTTTCAGCTAAATATTATTTATACTCTGGAGGTAAAGCTGATTTTTAGACGAGCAGAGCTGAGCGTAAAGTTTTTTTTTTTTTTTTTTTTTTTTTTTTTTTTTTTAACGACAAGCGCTCCTTCGACTTGTGCGGTAGAAAAGAGTTTGAGCGCTTAGCCGCAACCGAAGAACCCAATACGCGCGCACGCCGCCGACTCGCTATAAAATACTATCCTAATTGTCTGGCTCCGAGCACTACTCCGTACACGGGCATATGTCAGTCCCCCTTGATTACATTACCTCCATTAGCGCGACTTTAATCCCAATATCACGATTACAGCAGATCCTCCACCGTTTTTGCGTATTCGCAATAGAGTCAAATCGTCCATTGAGCATTGGACTCTTTGGGTCCGTCCCTGTCCCTGTCCCTGACCCCCCTCCCACCACCCTTAACCGCCCTTAACCGCCCTGACGCCGTAATGTAACCGGAGACGGCGTTCGCGTCTCGATGGGGTGAAAGGGTGCGCATAAAAAAAATGAGAGCGTTTACCGGCCTGGGCGGCGTTGCCGTCGTGGTCGCAGAAGACCGGGAGGACGAGAGTCGGCGAGCCGTGGTAAGCGGCTTCGTGGAGTGACAGGAGACCGCCGTGGGAGACAAAGGCGCGTATCCTCGGGTGGCCGAGGAGCTCCTGCTGGGGCCACCAGGCGGCCGTCCTCACGTTAGGCGGTAGGTCCCCGAGATTGCCGCCCTCCCACTTCCAGACGACGTTGTAGGGCAGCGTCGAGAAGACGGCGACGAAGCTGTTCCTGACAGCCTCCGGCATCCCCGAGGCCTTCACCGACGATCCCATCGACACGAAGATGAAACCTACGGTCACAGTTACGGGCACGTCGTGACATATTGCCCTCTTATTTTTATTTCACGCACTTTTTGCCTGCTGGCTCCAGGAATTCCCGTCCTGGAGAAGCTAGAAACGCCCGAGGAACCTCGAGCGCTCGACGATTATCATAATGGATACACATATATATATATATATATATATATATGTATATATATGTATATACCGATAGCGGTCAAGCTTTGTCTTACCCCGACTGAGGAATGTTTCCATTTCCGGGCTGAGCTTCATCGGCGGCCTGCAATGTATGCACGCGACGTTCACCACGTTCGCTAAATAAGGCACGGAATCGGACACGGAGTAGTGATTGTTCTGCAGTGTCAGTGGCACCTCGGCTACCAAATCTCGCACGTCCGGCACCTGTTCACCTGGAAGGGCAACGTCGGCTGGCTTTAGGACGTTATCATCCCATAGGATCGATCACAGGTTGGTAGGGCTGGCGGAGATAGGGGGGTAGGGGTTATTGGGGTTATTGGGGTTATTGGGGTTATTGGGGTTAGGGGGGTTATTGGGGTTAGGGGGGGGGATACTTAAGCGTAGCGGCGGCCTTCAAACGTCGCTGGACGTTTGTCAATAGCCATGCGATAAGAGCAGGCAGGATATCTAGGTATTGGTAACGCTCTACCCCAGGAATACCAATGACGCGCTTGTAGTAACCAGTGAAACTCGGTGAATAATTTATGTTGCCATTGCTTACCCAAGTACTTTCGTAAGGTGGGTTGAATGAATCCCGTGATCATAATCCAATACATAACCTCGAGCGTCATGAGGTACGCCGCGTTCAGGACCCTCTGGACGAAGCTCATCTCTTGGGTGAAGGCTTTGCCGAAATAGGGCCGAATAGCCCAGGGGGACGGATTGCCCTGGCGGACGATCGAGCCGCTGTACAAGGCCACCTGTAGCGGACGCGCAATCAACGCAAGGTCTCGATGCCCGAGTCAGGTGTCCCTTACCGGACCGAGGTCCGGTGCCGTACTTACCGTGTTCAGCATTATCGTCGGGACGCTCTGCTCGTGGAGAATGCCGAGGAGGCACTCGGGGAAGGCACCGTCGACAACGACGACGTCCCAGCGCGACCTCGGATTGCCCTCTGGCATCCGCAGCTCCGACAGCGAGAAATTGTCTCGAAGAAGGGCCTCGCACGACTCCCAGCCGTACCTCATTGCGTCCCAGGGTGAGAGAGGCACCTCGTTACGGAACCTCGAGCCCACCAGATCCCACTCGGACGTGTAATTCCCAATGTAACTCTACAACCAGGACAAATTATTCTCGATTCGTTTCTCTTCCGATTGCATGCTGCCTCCGATTTTCTTTCGTGCCCTCCCCCTCCCCCTCCCCCCCCCTACTCGCTGCCCATTCGTCCCTTTTTTCGCTTTTAATGATACACTGAAAGGACGGGATGCGGTTAACGTCGTTTCCTTTCCGTCGACGCACGACACAATTCGCGCTCCTTACGCATTCGCGATCCCAAGCAATGGCGGGCGAATGTTATTATTTTTGTTTCGTTTTCTCTTGAACGTCTGTCTGCTCCGGCATCATCGCAGGCCAATTATATAATTATATATATATACTATTTACTACATTTTTAAGTATTATCATAAAGCACAGCCGTTCGATTTTAATTTGCAATACAACATTAGCGGCCATTAAGATGTTTTTTGCTAATAGGAAGGAATTAATGGGTATCGCGTTTAACGTAAGCATTAAAGAGTCCATTAATCGCGAATAAGGATAATAAATAATATTATTATCCCTTAGGATTAAATGGATTTCTAATGATAAAGGAATTCCAATGAAATTCATTAGTGATGCATTAGCGATGATCCATGGGTTATCACGGTATATTTATCACGAATATCACGAATCCGTCCACCTCCGAGTAATTTTTATATACATATATATATACGTATAAATGTATACGTATAAATGTATATAGCGAGGTCGCTCGCTCGGAGCACATAACTCTTTTTATAGAGAGTCAAAAATAGTAATGGAAAATTTCTAAATTCCCAAAGTAATGCAATAAAATGGAAGCGCGAAAGGAGTGTAATTAGAGCTACATCGACGCTTAGGCTCGGGTTCTTGCATTAACGTGCAAGAGATCTTGCTTCTTAATGCTGGCCAATAAAAGAAGAAGATGAAGATGAAGAGGAGGAGGAGGAGGAGGAGGAAGGAGGTGTTGCAGGAGTCCGCGGTCGCTCGGAGGGTTATTATTAAAAAAAATCTTTCTCTACGCGGCTTTTTTTACGGGAGCGGCGGGCGCGCGTCGTTAAGTCCCGGGCGATGATAGAGGGAGGTGAGGTGGAAGTAAATAAAAATTGGCGAGGAGCGCGGTAATCGCCGATGAGGATTTCACCATTACTCGACCCATTCGGGGAATCTTAATTTTTTTATGCGGCGATCGTGACAACGGGGGGAGATAGAATGAGGGATGAGCGTTGACTCTCCTAGCTATTCCTCGCTACCGACGAGTCGACAGGGGTTAGGGGGGAGGGAGTCGATTATCGATACCGATAATTGAATGTGTGTATGGGGGGGTGGGGGTGGGGGTGGTTGGAGAAGCGATCGATTGCGCACCTCGAGCCTCGGAGGCACCAGCTCGCGAAGTCCACCGTTGGCCGCGGGCCCGGGGAAGCCGCTCGCGAGGGTGACGTTGTGGCCGCGCTCAGCGAGGGCCGCCCCGAGGGCGACGAAGGGCACGGTATGCGACCTCGTGCCGCCCATGGTAGCCAAGAGGACGGCGTAGCCGTTGGCGGGCTGGGGCACGCAGAGTGCCAGGAGCAGAAGGACCGACAGCGGCTCGGACGACGGCATGGCTCGGACTCGGCTCAGCCGGTGGTGGGCCCCTCGACGCCAACGTTCGTCGCTCGGGGCTCCGGGGCGGGGATGCCAGCCGCTGCTCGGATGGCGCCGCTCCATAGCGCGGACTTCAATCGCCGGTCGGTGAGGCGGTGGTGCGCGCTCGCCTCCGCGGGGCCAGAGGCGGTAGCATGCTCGGTGCCGCGGACCGGTGACTCCGGATCGCCGGCGGAGGTGGTGGAGCAGCAAGAGGAGCAGGACGGGCAGAGGGGGCAGAAGTAGGAGGAGGAGGAGGAGGAGGAGGAGGTTGGTGCTCTGGACCGCGGATATTCAAACGTCGATGCTGGAGTCGGAACGATAGGGTTCCTTGGCTGGCTGGAGACCACCACTACGCGCGTCCGTCCGTCCGTCCGTGCGCGCGTGCGTGCGTGCGCGCGCTACGGAACCAGAGACAGGGGCTCGGAGCGGTCAGGGAGCCGGGGTCGTGCTCTGGAAAAACCGCCTTTCCTCGACACGACTGAAAGCGCCGACTTTCACTCGCGCACTTTTCCGGACGGGGCCCCTTCGGTATGCTACGGAGCCGTGCACCAGGTGCCGGGCAACCCCTTGACGTGTCGGAGCCGACCGCTACTGAGACACTGGCGAGTCCGAGTCACCATTCGGGTACCGCGCCGAACGTGAAAGTCCGGCCGAGCGCGCACTGGACTTTGTGGATCAGCTGTACTCTTGAAAGAAAAAGAGAGAGTTAACTCCCACTTAGCTTCTTGTTGAAGATATTTGAGGGGCACTCATCCCGCACAGAGAAAGTCTTGTTCCAAATAAGTGTCGACAAAGAACTGATATTGAACTCGGCAAACACTGCAAAAATCGTCGGCTTTCGATAATCGACCGCCACCGATCACCGCTGCTCCGCCTCCACCCCCGCGCCCGCGCCCGCGCCCGCCTCCCCGTACCACCTTTATCCTCGTGCCGCTACTCCTCCTCGCGCGCCCGCGCACACACGCGCGCACACGGTGAGCCGTCCATCCATCCTCCACCCCCCCGCGTCCCTCCCCCCGCGGGTCCAACCGCCTCCGTAGCCCTTACTCCGCCGCTTTCCCGCCTTTCTTCCTCCTTCGATCATTTCGATTTTTACATCGGCCGCTTAGAGCCGGCCTAGCTAATGCCCGATCGGCCCCCTCCCCCCCAATGACTCGTGAATTAATTTGCATAAAGTATAGAGAGGCTCGCGATCTAATGAATAGCTCAAGATAAAATTCACTCGGCAATATTATCTAGCGATACCGCCGGCTCTCAAAAACTATCCAATTACAATGACCTTGTAGTGAGTGTACAACTCACTCAACTACCTACCGATGATGACTTGCACCACACACACATATATATATACATATATATAATATTCATAACTATATTATATTGATCTCTGTAGCTGAAGAGTACAGCATCAATTGATTCCCTCCCAGCATCGGCCAGCGTCGCATGAATACAGCAGCCTAATAATTTCAAATGCTCCCCCCCCCCCCGCCCCCACCAGCTTAATCTCCGATAGCGCCCGATCGCTTTAATCAATTTCGATATCACGCAAGTGCAGCAGCTCTTGATCTACGGATCAGCGTCTTTCGTTTTCGGCTCATTTCCGCGCCTTTTAAATCTAATTGCATTTTTGCGCAGAAGCGCGAAAAGTGAAATTGAAAGGTTTTACACGGTCATACTTTGTCCGAAATGTTTGCTACTGAAGATAAACAAAAAACAAAAGAAGAAGAAGAAGAAGAGATGGAAAAAAGAAAACTATTCTCAATACTGCCTACGATAAGAAATCATTGGAAACGAAACTTGATATTAATTATCGCGCGTTACCAACTCTGTGTAATATGTAATTATTTTCTCGGGGCTCGTTCCACCACAAGGATCGTGAGCTCTTGAGATTCCGAATTTTATTCCGAAAGTCAGGCGGTCATTAGACAAAAGTACGCGCCCGAAAACTCGATAATAAACGGAATAACGGAAGTCTCGTGAAATAATTAGTTATCCAAAAATCTTCATAGTCACAATTATAGAAAGCCAATATCTGCACTGCTGCTGAGGTTTTAAAAGTATAGAGAGAAAGTGCCGTATTTGTAGACATTTTAAACGTGAATAAATAAAGTTATTTTATTTAGAAATTTATTTGAATATCAGATTCGTATTAAAAGACATAAATTTCAAACGGCAATTCTCCTCTCAAATTTATCTACATATATATATGGAGAGCGTAGAGTGCTGAGTGAGAGAGAGAGATTTTTCTTTACAGTCAATCTAGCCTTAATATCGTCATTCGATCATATCGCTCTATGGCTGCGAGCGGCTTAATTATTAACAATGTATTACGTGCTCCACAATTTTTTAATTAATATGAATTAATACGACGAGATACCCCTTCTACGCGGTGCCGCGCTCGCTCGCTCGCACACATGCGGCGTACCTTCACAAAAATGCACACATGACGAAACATAATTAATTGGAAATAAAAAAAAAAAAAAAAAAAAAAAAAAAAAAAAAAACACAAGATATAATTAAATAAATCAATAAAAAATGTAGTATAATTTTACTGACCACATCATAAAATTATTCATTTTCTGAAATATTAACTTTTATTTATTACCCGACGACTTTACTGTCACTTGTACAACACAGATTTTGCATATGAAATTTTAAATGCTAATAACATGTATCCTTTTTTTAATAAGCATATTAACAAGTTTAACACGGCACATAATGATATAAATATATATGTATTATTATTATTAAAATTACATCAATGAAGCCCATGCGAGTACAAATAAATAAGGACATCATATATTTTTGTAAAAAAAAAAAAAAAAAAAAAAAAAAAAGAAAGAAAGAAAGAAAAAAAGAAAGAAATGCGACATTATGTTATGCGATTGCGAGAGCAAAGTAGCCTTAGTAATTATTGCTTTGCAAAACAATTAATGCATAATCAGAGTATCCGTTACGTTTATTAATCATACCCTTTGTACGAATTTATGTAGACTCGCGAACTCGAAAACCCAATATATCTTGAGCAATTTCTGGGCTGCGATACATTTTCATCATTAGATTAGATATACGTGTTGAATACGCGTAGAAAACTAGTTCTTACTTTTTAAACTTTCATAAAATCAAATTCTACCGACATCTATTTATGTTCCAAGCGCACTCTAATCTTTTGTATTTCAAAACCGTTTTCCCTAATCATTCTCGATAGAAATGTATTAATTAATCATTATTCGCAGGCCTTTCGTTGAATACTGAAAACATATTTATTTTTATTTCTTCTTCTTTTGCTTCATCTTCTTCTTCCTCTTTTATCATTATTATCGTTATAATTATCATCATCATTATTATTATCATCATTATATCGAAAATGAAGTAAATAAATAAAGTAAATAAAGGCGCAATAACAATAACAATAATAACAATAATAATATTGTAATCTAGTTTCTTCGCCGAAGTAGAAAATCCGCCGAGATAATGCAACATTACTTCAACAACTTTAGTGCTAATAATTTATACTCGTGAACTTTCTTATGTTGAGAAATCAAAAAATTTTTTTAACTTTCTATCGTTTATTTACGGGCAGGACGATACAGATCAAGACGTAACAACAATGACATCACTATCAATACTCCCGAAAATTCTCAGACTCTCTGAGGATCCTCGTTCTAGGTGGCCAGTCGATTTTCGAAAACATCGGACTATTTGGAGGAATTTCGATGTCAAGGTCACTTATCTTGTATGTAAATCCACTTCCTCGAGCGGGATAAAAATTTATTGTCCGCCTCTCTTCTTACATCTCTCTCGGGTCTATAAATAGAATAGCCGCCGGCATTATGAGCTGACCAGAAGATAAGCCGTTTAATTCCGTATCCAATATTTATGTAATCGCCGCACAGTAGTACATTTTATATTCACATTTTCATTTTACACTCGTTATAGAGTAAAACAGTGTCTTCTCCGTTGGGATTGAGTTGCGCAATCTTAATTTTAATTTTTTTTCTCTCTCTCTCTCTCTCTCTCTCTCTCTTTCTTTCTCTCTTTTTTTTTAATACTTCGTCAACGTTATGTACGAGAAACTCGATAGTAAATTGAAATTTGCAATAACAATTATAAAACCATTTGGCCATACTCTACGTGCACTCTTTGATTATAAATATTTTCACAAAAATATATTAAGCAATTATTAATATTCGTTGATTACCGCGCGAAGGAGTAACTTTTTTTTTTTACGAATAAATAGCAACGTTTTATAGCCTATGGATACATAGATACGTACGTACGTACATACGTATACGTATACGTAATTATACAGAAAGGTAGAGATTGAAATCCTCGCGTATCAAGATATCAAGTCGAATTCTTAAATCTTATAATATCGTGAAAAGTTATAGAAATTGGTCATTACATGCACGCTCGGATAATTAAAACTATATGTAATAGCTTATTGGAATTCATTTAATTTTAATTACCCGAGCGTGCATGTACTCGATCCTTATATTTTTTGTATACGCATAGCCAAAACTCCTTTCCCGGCCAATGATTTACGTGAATAAAAAAAATTAAATAAATAAAGTTCGCATTGACTATGCGTTAATGAACATTGTACGATTGATTTTACGTATACCTTACCGAAAGTCCGAGAGACGCTTTTAACCCTTTTTGTTCTATGAACAATAAGAACGTATTTGAATACAGCGAATGCGCGTGAATTGATAAATGCCGACGCGCTTACGTATACATTACGTACGTAGACGTATAAAAAGGAATAGAAGAGTCATGGTCCTCGCGAGCCATCGATGGACGCGACGACAAGAAAATTTGTAAAATATCCACGTGAGAAAAGCGAGTCTGTAAATTGAACGCTTACATCCGTAATGGTCCATTAAGAGGAGTCTCTTGAGAATAATGTCTCGTGTTTCTATAAACAATCGGTCGGGACAGAATTCACGTCGACGGAACCTTGGGATTCGTCACAATACGTATTGGTCGGATCGCTGACACTCGGATCGCTGACACTGGTCCTCGGCGGCATGGTTCTGAAAGGGGCGGGGGCCGAGAGGGGGACGGGGAGGCTGGTGGTGGTGGTTCTTTAAAAGCGTCGGCAGTTAAAATTGAAAAGAAAATCAATTTATTTAGATCCTCCTTAGGATCATTGGCAGGTAGGAAAAACGAGCCGGCATCAATAAATTATTCATTTATTCTTTTGAAATATTTTTAGTGGTGATATTATATGTTTTAAACATTTGTTTTTTTTTTTTTATGCCACGCGAAGACGCGGAAAGGTATACAATGTTAAAAGCTCTTAATGCTCCCACGGAAAGGAGCGAGGTATTATTTATCATTATTATTTATCGTTATTATTTATCGTTATTATTTATCGTTATTATTTATTATGTTGTTGTTGTTGTTGTTGTTGTTATTTAAAATTTTCCGTAATCGATGTGAAAAATGTCGTGGGTTTACGATTTGGCGGTATAACGTGCGGGATAAAGTTAAACGAATCGGCGACGTAGCGAAGGAATGCAGATTTGATAAGGAGGAGGCGATTGTGATTAACCGAGTGCCGCCTAACGTTTCGTTTCATTATCTGCTCTACATACGCAATCACTTGCATGCGTTACCATGATATTACGCAATTGGCCGTCAGTCGGCAGGGGCCAAGCGTTAAATGTTGACAAAAGTACAAGATAATAGGATCCGAAGATCATTCGTTCGTTCGTTCGTTTATCATAAAGATCACTTTCCCCCGTCAACGTGTTCGGCTTCATTAGATCATTATAATTTAAAAAATTTTTTTTGATAATAAAGAGGGGGCTGGATCGGGCTCACTCGGGTTATTATTTACAATGTATAATTTCACTAACCGAAATGGTATTGTATTATGGTTGCATGTATGTTCAAAAAGACATTCCGCGGCGCTGCTCCCGACGATCTGCCAGATTAATTAAATGCCATTGTAGCTTAGGTAATAAGAGGCGGGGAGGGGAGGGGAGGGGAGGGGTGTGGTAATTTATCCTCCTTGGGGATTAAGAGGTCAGGAAAGAAGGAGGGACGAGTCGAATCGAAGGAGTGTGGATCTACGTGTCGATAACGGAGATAATGCAAGGATAGGGAAATAGCGAAGGAGCGGGGGAAGGGTTGGAGGCTGCAAGGACTGCAAGGACTGTATAGTAATAAGCTATGTTGAGGACCGTTCGAGCGGCAAAGGTGGCTCCGTAAACGTCGTGGTATTAACGGGCCGTTGCGATAAAAGTGGAGCCACGAATCGAGCTCAGGCAGGAGAATGGTCGTTGCACTTATATACATATATATATATAAATATACGTCGCGGAGATCCAGAAATTCTTCTAATCATTGTGTAAATATTGATCCGCGGCTCGTTTCCTCGAGGTCCGCGACCCTCTCGGAAGTTCGTGCCCGCGCGTAAGAGCGTCTGATGGATAGGGACGGGAGCGCGAGGTGCCGAGAGACCCGGAGCCGCGAACAAAAGCAGATTGCGCCCGATGCGTGTGTGCGAGCCACGAGAGCGCGCGGGTGTGTGCGTATTCACTTTACGCCTTTCTTCGGCCGGGAGCAGCGCTTCGGGTAGAGAGGAATGCCAGGGAACAGCTGACGCTCGGGCCGGAGCGTAGCTGGCCCTACATTACAAGACTTACAAAGCCGTTTAGAAAGACGGACGGATGCTCGGTTCTCCCTGCCTCCCTCCCTCCCTCCCTCCCTTCCTCCCACTCCTCGCGCAACTGTGCTCTCGGCTTACGCTCTACGCTTACGCGGGGCCTTTCGGCCGTACTTTTGCACGCGACAGGTAGATTCTCCGAGATTATAGAAAAAGCGGGGGTCCATATTATTGGGGTTGGCGCGCGTAGGCCGTCCGTGGGTCCTTTATCGACGATGCATCGGTTGCATCGGTTGCATCGGTTGCAACGGGGAGCGCGGTGGCCTACACCCGCTACACATTGGCGAAACCGCGAAAGGCGAACGGCGAACGGCGATCGGCTGGTGCTCGGATGGTGCTCGGATGGTGGAGGTAGGGAGGGAGGTAGGGAGGGATAGGAGATCGGACGGACAGGTGGGCCGGCGAAAGACGCGGCGAGCGCCATCTCGGCCAGGTCCCCGTTCCAGGTAAAACGCAAGCTGCATCGCTGAATGTGTGTCAGGAGCGGGGAGGGACGGCAGCTGCATGGACCGCCCGGACCGACGGCGCTCGGCTCCTTGCGGCCGCGGACCTTGCATACTTAGGATCGGCTATCCAAGAAGCCGATCCTCCCCACCCTACCCCCCATCCGAGTCCCTCCGCGCCCGGTAATACAATCTCTCTCTCTCTCTCTCTCTCACTCTGTCTCTCTCTGTGTCTCCGTGGTGCTGTCAAATCCCTCAGACCGAGAAGGAAAGAAGAAGAGGAAGAGGAATAATAAATAAAAAAAAAAAACAAAAAAAACAAAAAAACAACAACAACAACAAAAACAACAACAAAAAGAAGAACAGTAATAAAAAAACGCGAAGTCGGGGATGTCCTCGGTCGGGGAACGTGAACGTGACTTTGCAGGGGGTGGAGGAGAGTCGAGAGACCCTGACATTGTAATAAGAGCGTTCAAACGTTCGCGGGGTTCGCTGGTTTGTTATGGCGGCGCGGCGAAAGTGGCGACCTTAGCGCAGCTGCGGGACGACGGGTCGAGGGAACTAGTAAGCCGGAGGCGCGAGCGCTGCATCAGACTCTGGTGCGTACGCGGTTCATACGGGGAAGTGCGAGAGCTCGTGTCGCGTCGTGTCGCGTCGAAGCTAAGAGCCAAAGCAGCAGCCAGCCAAGGGGCTACGAAGGGAAAGGTTAAAATAATAATAAATAAATAAATAAAAAAAAGAGGTGCGGCGGCGGTGCCAGGGAGAAGCCAGGTGGATCGTCGCTCGGACGGGCGTCGACGGCCTGCCAGGGGAAGGCGCTGCTCGGAGAATACGTCGCTGTCAGCAGCACCGAGGGCGCGGAGAGGCCTGGGTGGTTAGGAAACGACTGGCCGTCGCTAAAGAGCCACCGAGAGTGCCGCGAGGCCCCAGTGTCTCTTTGTGTTGTGTGAGTGTCTGTTCGTGGAGAGGAGCTCCGGGTGCTCGTTGGAGCCGCTGTCAGTAGCCGATAAGGTGACATGTAAACACGGGCCATCGGAGCGGTGCAGCGCTCCTCGCGTCATTAGTGTTACTCATCCCTCTTTCACTCACACATTCATTCCCTCTCTCTCTCTCTCTCTAACTCCATCTCTCCATCTCTATCTCGTGTAGAGATCCTCCCCACCTCGGAACTCGCAGGCAGGCAGTCAGGCAGGCAGGCAGGCAGGCACGCACGCGGCGCGGTCGGGCGAATAAATAAAACACCCAAAAGAAAAAAAAGGCCTCTCTCTCTCTCTCTCTCTCTCTTTGTCTTTCTCTTTGCCTTTCCCTTTCTCATTCTCTTTCTCTCGTGGTCGTGAGCATCGTTATACTCGTCTACTCTTGGTGTCGTTGTCTCCTACTCTTCGAATATGTGCTCTCGACGCCGTGGATGTCTCGAGCACGTTTGCCGACGAGGCTCATCGCTCCGCGAATGGAGGGGGGGGGGGGCGGAGGAGAGGCATACCTCTGCATGGGTGTGGGTTTGGGTGTGGGTGCGCGCGTGTCCTCCCGACCGTCCACGCTCCCATTGTTTTGAAGTCCGTCGCGGCTCCTCCGCGAGGAGGACCTCGGTTACCTCGACTCGGGCCTCGTCTCGCCTACGCGACCGTCCCCCCGATGTCCCGGGTCCACACTCTCTTGAGGCTCTTGAGCCTCGAAAATAATCGAGCGAGCATTGCTCGGGGCCTCCACTTTTTTTTCTTCGTGCTTCGTATACGCTCCCGTACGGGTGCGGGTTCGTGTTCGGTCCCCTACATCCGGCCCCTCCAGGCCAAATCTCTTTATGAACAGCTGAAAAGGAGTTGAGCGATCCCTCCTCCTCCTCCTCCACCACCACCTCCACCTCCACCTCCACCTCCACCTCCTCCACCTCCTCAACTCGAGTCGACCCTGGTCAGTCCCGCGATCTTGGATCCTCGTGAAACACGCCGAGATATCGCATTCATTTCGTTGACACGATCAATAAACCTCCCCCGCGCGGAGTTCGCTCTCTCTCTCTCTCTCTCTCTCTCTCTCTCTCTCTCTGTCTCGCGCTCTCTCCGTCTCGCGCTCTCTCTGTCTCCCCCCGACTCCGTAGCACGCGCGCTACCGTGTCAGAGACCCTTCCTTCTCTCGTCGTCAGCCCCTTCCGCCCCAATCTATCCCCCCACCCAACGCGACCCTCCTCTCCCCTTCACCTCTTCCTGTGCCCATAGTGCACAGCTTGCCGCCTTTTCGAGCTGCATCGAGGCTCCGGGCACTTTCCCGTCCACGGAATCACGCACACGCGCGCACTCGCTTCCACGTCCTTCGCCCACCTTCCGGCCTCCGTCCCTCGCCCGACCCCCCCCCCCTCCCCTTGTACCCGTGGCCCTAGTCAGGCTGTCATATGGGCAGCAGCACGCGCGCACCGGAGCTCCGCAGGACCGAGCCACGTGCGGCAGACTCTTTTTCGCGCACCCAAGTCTTTCTTCCTTAAGACGCTTAAGACGTTTGTGTTTTCCGAGACTTTGTTTACACCTCCTGCCCCCCCACCCCCTCCCCCGGTCCGACCTGATGCTCTCAGCCGACGTCAGCGCATCGGCGGTAAGTGATTCCGAAAAACCGCTGCACAAGTTAAACGAGCTGCACTCGCTGACGTTTGTAGCGGGCATCTCTACCTCCTCGCCCCCCCCCCTCGCACCCCCTCCCTCGTCCCTCGTCCCTCGTCCCTCACGAACCGTCAACCCACTCCGGCACTTTAAAACAACCGGTCATTTGTTTTCCTTACCCCCCCCCCTTTCTCTCCTCCCCGACTCTGCTCCGCTCTGTCCACCCCCCCCGCCCCCGATTCCCCGCCACTTCGTTCCATTAATTCTCTTATCCCTTTATTCCCTATTCTTTATACATATATATATATATATAGACGTATACATATGTACATGCATACATACATATATATATTTTGTATTATTTCTTCTTTCTTTTTTTTTTTTGTTTTGTTTTTTCTTTTACTCGCGTTGAAAGCCGAGCGCACCGATGACTCATGCCGGAACGTGAATCGAGCGGTTGTCGAGTACGCTGCCGGTATATTGCCCTCAGCCCTCCCTCGCAAAGCGCAGCCCAAACTCTTTTTGAACCACCTTCCTCTGTTTAAGGAATCACGCGCCGATTTACGAATTCCGAACTTTTTTTTATATATATATATGTACATATGTATATATGTATATATATCAACAACTGTTGGCCCGCCTGCTCATAATTTTTTTGCGACCACTCGAAACGGGAGCACATGCTTAGGGACTTTACGAGAATTAAAAAGCCTACGCGATGCCTTCGTTCGTTATTCACGATCTCGTGGTACAGAAGCGAGATACGACGATCTCCGAGATTATCTTTCCTGTGATATACGTTGTATAAATAGAAAAAACGCCGGAACGTTACAGACTATTCCAATGATTTTTTTTTTTTTGTACTCTTAATAACGGCTTTATATATATATATATATGTATAGAATTTATATTTGTATTTACGTAGAGCTGCGCGAAATGCGGAAACTGAAAATTAGCTCGTGTAATATATATTTCCGACTTTTTCGTAAATCCCCTACATTTACGATAGCGATTACCGTCCTTCCGATTTCTGAATGAGTACGCATAATATTGATTTTATTCTCCCACGGTTCCGTGCATTGCGTTTACAAACATACGCTGCTACTGTTGCTGCTACTGCTGATGTTGCTGCTACTGCTGCTGCTACTGCACATCTTGAAAATAGAATATAAGCTTTTGAAAATCCAATTACATTTGTGAAAACAAAAGGAGATGATTTGTATTCTCCAGTGTCTTTTATAAAAGCCAAAGTCAATTAAAACCAATCAATTATAACGCGAAACTATAATTATTCTCTTAATTATCTTTATTTTGTATATCTTTATTGATTTCGTATTTCATTATTACGCGTAATTGATGGAATGTCGATGTAATGGTAAATTTATGTTTCCTCCGGCTTATCCGGCACAATTAGAATTACGTCACGAGGCTCGCGTGTAACCATAAATATCGACTGCAGATTATTTTATATCAATAATTTCCTTTTCCTATATATTTTATTAATCCCCGTTATTCGATCTCTCCCCCCCTCTCTCTCTTTCTCACTCGCAAGCATTTGTAATGAATATAATAATTTCTCTATTAAATTAGGACTCGTAAAAAGAGTTCATTTGTAGGGGGGGAAAAAAGAGAAAAAAGAGAAAAAAGGCATATCCCATAAACTATAGACGTAATTATTGCCTTAAGCAACGACGGATGGTTTTAAATCAATGGTTATGCAAAGAATTAATTTAACATTACGCGTGCATGGAGCACTCGAGTCGATTATTATTTCCAATTCATGTATTACTTGCCTTTTCGGCCTTTTTTTTTTAAAGCTTAGACCGGCTTTTTTTATTGGATCGGCCGGTATTTTATATGTATTATCGCTGCACACGCCTACGTTGTATAAGAAAGATTATTAAATACGTACGAGTCGAGTATAGGTATGGCCCAATTGACAAGACGTTGTTTTGTTTACGTTACGCAGCCGTAGTCGTTCCCCGGCCGAATTTCGGCTCCTTTCACGTTTCGTATCGTAGCGGCCAGTATCCCAAATCTAACGAATGCATATGTTTTCAGGTAATAATCGAAAGCGCATAAGAAGCAATGAACAGGATGTCGCGGATCTCTACCACGAGACTCGGGAGTTTCCTCCGTCCTGCAGCTTTGGTTTTTATCATTTCATCGATATGCATCCTGGGTAAGTTGGTCACATCCTCGCGTCTGCTCGCGGCGGTGATTCTTAAAAATAAATACATACATACGTACGTACGTACATACGTACATGCGTACGTGCATGGATGAATGACGATGTAGAAAAGGCATGGCCTTGTGATCAGGCCCGCGTTACTTACGATGAGCTCGAGTACTCGTATCATCTTCTTCTTCTTCATCATCTTCTTCTTCTTCTTCTTCTTCTTCTTCTTCTTCTTCTTCTATTCTTTTACGTAAATGGATTGTGAATTGTAGGAGGGGCAGCAGCGGAGGACGAAACTATGGGTCCGATCTTCGTGAAGGAGCCGCCGAATCGAGTTGATTTCTCAAACGGCACCGGAGCAGTCATTGAATGCCAAGCGAGGGGCAATCCTCAACCCGACATTATCTGGGTCAGAGCCGATGGAACCGCTGTCGGCGATGTACCTGGATTGCGACAAGTACGACACACCCGTCGTTATAACACGTTATTAAAACCAATCAATCGGCAATATTTCCCGTCTAATTCGTAGCTTTTGAAAATTCTCGTCCGACTAGCTTTTATCTCCCACAGAGATTCTTAATTCTTTAACATTGGTTTTGAGATAACGTAAGTAAGTAGTAAGTGGAGTGAGTAAAAAGGCTTGCTTTGATTATTAATTTGACTTTTTACTTACCGAGTCGTCGATCGGCTATTGGTCTACTGGTAAATACTTTTAATTAATAATCCGTTAATCATCCGGCAGTTTTTGTAATTACGTAGTCAGTACAGCGTTGGCGCTTCGTAAAGCTGGAATATATTGCTTGCAGGTATTGCCCAATGGTAATTTGGTATTCCCGCCCTTCAGAGCCGAAGATTATCGCCAAGAGGTTCACGCGCAGGTCTACATCTGCCTCGCGAGGAACCCCGTCGGCTCGATTCACAGCCGAGACGTAAATGTCAGAGCCGGTAAGTTCCTCAACGCATTCGGTATCTAAGCTTAATGTCTAAATTGAAATCATAAGGATAAATCGGATGAGGATGATCAACGAACGTCTAATGCGAAACGTCTTATAGAGCCAGTCTCGCAACCACAACGGTAATACCTGTAACGATATAATACTCGTATTATTATCATTGTTATTGTTTTTGTTGTTGTTGTTGTTGTTATTATTATTCTTAGTAATAGTAATAACAATAACAATAATAATAACAATAACAATAATAATAATAGTAGTAGTAGTATGTGGTGAAGTTTTGTAGAGCAGCGTTGAAGTTGTAAGAGCCACGGAGGAAAGGGCGAATCGACTGGATTGTAAGCTTGAGAGGCATGCATATTGTGCGAAAGATCAACGAAAGTTCAATGCGTATGATGAATTTGTCCGTAGTGGTCGCGCAGTATTACGATACCGACGTGAACAAGGAGTACGCGATCCGAGGGAACAGTGCTGTATTGAAATGCGTCGTGCCGTCCTTCGTCGCGGATTTTGTCGCCGTGTTGTCCTGGCATACGGACCAGGGCGAGGAATTCGTAAGAAATGCCGATGGCAATGAAGATTACGGTACACGGATTATCATCATATTTATAATGAATTCATGCGCTTTATGTACGAGCGGAGGGAAACTGGGACAGACTGCGAGGAGGAGGGCTTAGTTAACGAGAACGCGTCCATACGATTTCAATTAAAATCTCCATCGATCTTCGTTGTAAACGCCTTTATGGCAACGTTGTACGCGCGTAATACATCGAAAGCATTATATTTTGTAATAAATGTAAGTGGGGCGAGGGGTTAGGGCTGCGTAGGACTGTGCCCTAACGATATTGGCAGCCGATTTTACATAGAATATCAATTCCGCCGGATGGTATTCCCATGCGTATTGTCCTGCGCATCGGATCGATTAAAGCTGATGAGCGAAGGGTATTTTCTTTTTTTTTTTTTAAATGTCCGAGAACGTTTAACCGTCAGCGTTATGTAAGAGGGAATGCAGGAAGCAAAAGCAAATACAGGATGAGGCGCGGGGGGGGGGCGGGGGAGTGAGGGAAGGCCCCGAAAAATGTCAATAGAAATTGACGGACGGAGTCGATTAGAATGACAAGAACGAGGAAATTTAATAAAGTTTAATTGCTTGCTTAAGGGCGGGGGAGGGGGGGAGGGGACGGGAGGGATGGATAGATAGATGGATGGATTTAAAAAGGACGTCATGCGAAAAGTATTCTAGGCTCGATTTTAAATTTCAATTACAGCTCGGGCAGCACGAGAGAGAAAGATAGAGAGGGAGAGGGAGAGGGAGAGGGAGAGAGAGAACTCGAGTGCTCTTGTTCTCCGTGAATATCGGGACAAGGTCGGCTCGACGACGACGACGACTAGTTGAAACTTCCATTAAGCATAAATTAGCTGAAACGCTCGAAAGGGTTCAAGCCGCTCCATATTCCTCTAACGCGAATTAGTCCACAGATTGAATATACTTATAATAAAAAAAAAAAAAAAAAAAAATTAATAATAATAATAAGCGCATCGCGCTGTCTCTCTGCGTTGACGTGCTCGAACGTACTCGAACGTAATGATAGAGACGAGCGCCCGTACGCTATCATATATATATATACGCATATATATGTATATACGCATATATATATTTACGTATATATTATGGTAATAAATAATACGTTGCTTAGTAATTGGCAGAAGGAATGAAATTTTCAGTCGTGCACCAATACTATCAGTCGGAGGTGAATAACGAGTACGTCATACGGGGAAACGCGGCGATCTTGAAATGTAGCATACCGAGCTTCGTAGCCGAGTTCGTGCAGATTGTCGGATGGCAAGACGATCAGGGCAATTCGTTCAATATGGGAAGCGAGTCCGGTAGTAAACTTTTCTCTCCCCTTTCTTTTAACACGCCCGCCAATAACGTCCGCCTGACCACCACCCTCCCCTCCCCTCCCCCGCCATCTTTTTTTCTTTCCTTTTCTTTTCTTTTCTCTTCTTTTCTCTTCTTTTCTTCTTTTCTTTTCTTTTCGTTTTTTTCTTCTTCTACGTGATCTTGGCACTGAAAACGTTACATACAAATGCCGACCATTTGATAATAAAAAACAATTTGCATTTGCCGCCATTGAGTGCGCGCGCGCGCGCGCCCGCCTTTACGGCCACTAATTTCATCTGCTCGGCAATTATAATTTTCTAATTAACGATTGTAAAATATTCGCGAGTACCGCGGCTCTCAGCAGACTTTAATACTTCTTAGAATATTTTAACTCTTCTCTAACACGATTTCGTATGGAAAAAAAAAAAAAAAAAAAAGAAAAAGGAACGAAAAAGTCTGGATTTACATAAGGATTTACAAAATTCGATTTTACGTCTTGCGCTTTGTTTGTCAATTATTAATAGGCCGTTGGCTAAGCCGTAAAATTGTAAATGCAATGTTTCATCTGGTGCGTGTGTATGGTTTTCACGGTGCGCGTGCATTCCTAATGCCTTAGCAGTCTCGTCGGTCGTCTTATGAATTATGAACATTAGGAGGCGATAATTCGTGGAAAGGGGGAGGGCGGGGGTTGGGGGTGGGGCAATGGAGGGTCATCGTAAACGAAATCCACGGCGTCTTCTGGTAAAAGGCTAAGAGGAGGAGGAGGAGGAGGAGGAGGAGGAGGAGCTTGAAAGGGAAGAAAGACGGAGGAGTAATTAATTATAGAATTATAGAGAGAGAGAGAGAGAGAGAGAGAGAGAGGGGTAATGGACGATGTAACGAGTCGATCGCGTGACTTTTCGCATTCCCAGTTGTCACTCAATATTACGAAGCGGAAGTTGTCTCGGAGTACGTGATCCGTGGCAATGCAGCGATACTCAAGTGCACGATACCGAGCTTCGTCGCCGAGTTCGTCTCGGTGGATGCGTGGGAAGGAAGCGACGGGTCCAGCTACAAAATGTCCCGTGATTATGGTACTTTGGAGTGCAGACCTCCCCCGTCCCGCCAATCACACGCTCCTATACTCGCTCTCGCTCTCTATCTCGCTCTCTATCTCGCTCTCTATCTCGCTCTCTATCTGCTCCTTCCTCCCTATCCATCTCTGGCCAGCTCTCCCTCTCTCTCTCCCCCCCCCCCACCTCATCACTCGCTCCCTCTCTCTGTCTCTGTTCCTCTTGCGCCAGCATATGTCCGCGGCTCAACGTCTTTCCGTTGCTCTCCTACGTTTCCGTGGCGCGGGCCCCGACGCAAATTGAATCGAGGCCGAATCACTTGATCGTTAAGATCAACGAGTCGTGAGGTCGTTTGCGCGTAGCTGACGCTGTCGCTGCCTCTGCAGCCTCTGTTGCAACTGTAGCCTCTGTAGCCGTTGCAGCCTCTGTAGCCGTCGCTGCCCTTCGACGGCCGTGCACCAAGGACATTGTTTTCATTTCAATTATTAACATTTATTTACGTCGCAACGGCGCCCAACGATTGCCTCTCGCTCAATTGCTCTAACGTCTTCGTAGTTGTAACGCAGGCCTACCATCCCGAAATAATGACCGAGTACGTGATAAGGGGGAACAGCGCGATATTGAAATGCAGCATACCGAGCTACGTCGCCGAATTCGTGACCGTCGAGGCTTGGATCCGAGAGGACGGCGAGACTTACTTGCCCAAGCTGCGCACTAACCAATCCGGTATTTGGGAACAATGAACACCAGCCGACAATCGGCTCTTTAACACATGTTTAACGTTATCCGTTGCGCTCCTTTGCCAAATGTAACATAGTCTTAATTAATTATCACGTGTGTGTGTGGGTGTGTGTGGGTGTGTGGCAACGTGTGTGTGCGGCTGCGGCTGAGGGTGCGGGTGCGTGCCACGCGCGGCACACGCGGCACACGCGGCACACACACACGGCACACGTTGTAAGTGATTCAATTTTTGTGTATACGTACGTATGCTTACGGTACTTGCGTCCGTATGATGAGCACGCATACGTATGCGGGTGCCGCGTGGGTGTACGTAACGTATAAACGTATGTCTTGCATGGCTTGCCGCCGCGGGCAGTTGTTTCGCAGTCTTACGTCACTGAGGCCGAGAACGAGTACGTGATTCGTGCCAATAGCGCTATCATGAAGTGCAAAATACCGAGTTTCGTCAGCGAGTTTATCTACGTCGATCAGTGGGTGGCCAGCGACGGCTCCATTTATACGACCGGCAGGGAATACGGTAGGCGCGCAGCTATCCACGGACAAGCAATCGTCCTTAAAGTCAAATCATCGACCGTCAGATGCACTAAACTTACAACAACAAAGAAAGACCGATCTCCCTCGGCCCTCCCGGCCTCTTATCCCAATTTCGATCCTTTCGCAATCTCTCTCTCTCTCTCTCTCTCTCTCTCTCTCTCTCTCTCTCGAGCCGATAATCTCTGTCGGGATTACAATCGCGATCTCGTTTCCCTTTAACTTTCCTTAATCTCTTACGCGCGTCTTTATTACCATTATTACTATTATTGGTATTATTGGTATTATTTATTATTATATGTTTTTTTTTTCCAAGTTAAAGGCAAAAGGCTCAGTGTACAAGGTCGATTATTTGAATTGATAGGATTTTTTCATAATGACACATGCTTCTCTATTTCGCTCTTTTATTCCTATCTTTAATCTCCAGTAAGTACTGTTGCTTGCTCTTGCTGCTCTTGCAAAGAAAACTTATTTTCGATCATTTCTCATTCCCCTCCTCCCCCTGCCCCCCACCAATCGCAAAGCTTCCCGATTTTCCCAGACCCATCGGTTCCGTCTCGTCGTCACGCGGTATTTCGTGTCTTCGATTATCCGTAATGCGATTACGCTTATCGAAATGCTTGTCGATGCGAGAACGCAACGAAGAGTACGGAATAGTCAGTATTGTCAGCGGCAAATCCGTATCAGTGGTAACGTTTGGAGCGAATTGTAAAAGCCGTATCGTAGAACGAAATCTCTTGATATTTCTTATGAATAGCAGGGCGTCGTAATTAATATCGGCAAAATGACTTTTATGCTCTCGTGGAGATTCGTATTCTGACCTTAGCTTCCGCGCCTTAACGGCCCGGGGTCCATTATTGTGCAATGCAGGGAGGGGAAACGGCCTCTGAGCTGAAATCGCTCCTTTATCGTCATTAATATTGTCATTAATACCGACGGAAATGTTGCTTCCACGATGTAATGTCTTGCTACCACGATGATGTAATGAAGCGCGTTGCTGCGAATGTAAATATTTCCCTGCAGCGAGACCCAACATATATTAATTACCGCAAATTACTCGAAGCTCATTTAGACGCGAGCATTAAACCGTATTCGCCGTCCGTTCAATTATTACGATTTTCTCAACCGACGACTGCGAATGTAATTAGGATATTTGCCAGTTCCAAGTGGATTTTTATTGCCGAGTTCGAGTTACGGGCATCGGAGTACATTTGCCTGCGTTTGTCGTCGCAACGAAGGAGCGCACGATCGGAATCGATCGATTCATCTCCCCCGACATAAGGGCCTCTTAATGCTTTGTAATTACGAAAAAAAAAAGACAGATTGTTCAATTGAAGCAGAGAACGAACGAAGTGGCGGGCCATTAATTAAAAACGTAAAGAAACGCGGAGAGGCAGCTTTCTCGTTAATTTCGTTAATTGCCGATATCTTACATTATCTGTTAAATGTTCTTCTCGAGCCTAATTGTCCCGAATGAAACGGCCCGTTTACGAAAACATAGTATTTTATCGCTCAATTAAGCCGAGCGTTTCGCTTAAGCCGAGTGCAGTACACATGTGCCTCTGACTCGTGGGATAAAAATGTCCGGGTAATAAAAAAAAAAGAAAAGGAAGAAAGAAAAGAGCGCAACCGCCGGATGGAATGTTCAGTGATTATCTCGAGGATTGCGTAATGGCGAAGGGGGGAGGGGAGCGATTGCGGAAGAAATCTTGTTATTATTATTTGATTGCAGCTGTGTCTCAGTATTTCGAAGTTCAGGTGTACGACGTGTTCGCTATTCGTGGTAACGCAGCGATATTCAAGTGTCAGGTACCGTCGTTCGTCGGCGACTATGTCATTGTCGCCGAGTGGATCAGTTCCAGCGCCGAAAGCTTTACCTTCGACAAGCAGTCATACGGTAGTACTTACTCGTTAACTCATTGATGCAGAGCAAAACAGACTTGGCTGCGTTGCGTAGACACCCGTGCCGGCACCCGCGTGTCAATTCACTTTAAATCAATCACATTCCTCGGCTCCTTATCATTTATTATTCTCAATTATCTGTACGTGATCTATACCTGACGGGATACCTTTGGGATGTATGTCTGGTTGCAGTTGTCGGGCAGCGATACGCAGTGAACGTCATGGACGAACACGTCTTACGAGGGAACGCTGCGATAATCAAGTGTCATATACCAAGTTTCGTCGCCGAATTCGTTCAAGTCGACTCATGGCTGGAAGACGATACCACTGAAATTTATCCTGGAAGAGATTACGGTACACCAGTACATCCAGATTTAGTTTAGCTTATCCGTTTAGCTCGAAACTCGTTTGCATTCTCTTAAATGGCCCGTTCTCTTAAAATAAATTCAAAACAGGTAGAAATTTATAGAGAGAGAGAGAGAGAGAGAGAGTCTGTGTGCGCGTGTGCGTGCGTGTGCGTGCGCGCGCGCGAGAGCGAGGTAGACAGCGACAGCATCGAAATTTCGTTTTAACGCGTGGCCGCAATGCGTTGTCTACGAGAGCAATTACCGATCACGAGAGCATATAGCCGTTAGTTGTGACGAATTCAATCAAGTTACGAGTCACGATTATTAACCCTCGATCCTTTCAATACGTTCGGCCCAATATCTAAATCTAGTACTTGATTTTTATAAAAATCCGATCATGCGAACCAAAGTCATGCAGATCGCGCTTTTCCATAAAAAAAAACACCGAATTTCATTTAGAATAACGAAATTTAGAGACGATCGGGTTGGCGGGTTGGCGGGGTTGGTGGGTTCGTGGGTTGATGGAGGAGGAGGAGGAGGTCGGTGGGTGAAAAAAAATAATGGAAGACGCGTGGAAATTCGATGTGCCTCAATTCATAAGACGTTAACTGCAGCTGCTCGCGCTGTCCCAGACTATTTCTCCGTAAACTCTCCTATCCTAGATTTTTCTCACGTAGAAGCAAGCAAGCAAGCAGCTCTTTCTTCCCCGTCCAACGGAATAACCCCAATAACCCCGTCCGCTCATGTAGATCTTTTTTTTTTTTTATTTTAACACGACGAGCGAGCATGCCACCGGCTTACGTCGCCTAAAAAAAATCCTTTCGCCTCAGCACGCAACCTCCTTATTTCTATTTCTACGAAGAAAGAACAATCTTTGATCTCGGAAAAAGCTGTAGTGGAAACTGAATCGGAAGGCAAAGTCGCGTAATAACGCGTCAATAACGCTAATTAATTGCGGCGGAATATTCACGGGCTGACCGACGACCTTTGTTCTTAAAAAAAAATACCATTGGGAACTGACTGATTGACTCGCTCGCGCAGTCTAACGGATATTCCGCCTGTAAAAAATCAGCAGCAATACATTAACGGCCAACCAAATGCATTTCAATGTTGTTACATTTGGCGAACGTAATTTCGCGCGAAGGAAAAGATTGTTTCTTTTTTTGTGTCTACAAATATCTTTGTGGTAAACTTGGTCCACTCCATGCACGCGCTTCGAACTGCACTTTTAGTTATTAAAAAAAAAAAAAAAAAAAGCAAAGAAATCTTCTCTCCGTAGATCTTAAATGTTTCAAAGTTCTCCGCCACGGTACCGAACTTGTATGCTAAATACTTTGTAATGTTATCGTTGGAAAACGGGTATCGTATCCGGCTTCGGATAACTATCTCGACTCATTTGTATACAAATCGCGTAGCGCTTACTTGCGTACGCACGGGCTCAAGAGGAATTCTCCGACTTGGTTATTCGCTCGCTTTCGGGGAACAATTTTGTATTTTTATAAAGCACCGGTACCTGGGTACCTACCTGCTGTCAACTAAGGGACAACCGAGAACGCGTTATTCTAATCAAAATTACGTAACTTTGAAATATTTACTATCGATGCATGGCAACTCGTTATCTTTCCTGTCGCTTTATTCCCTTTTAATACTCGTAACGGCTATAAACAACTTGACTGATACATATTTTATCGTTCGAATGGCGGCGCAGACGGCAAATACCTCGTACTACCGTCCGGGGAGCTGCACATTAAGGACGTTGGACCAGAGGACGGATACAAGACCTACCAATGCCGCACAAAGCACAGACTCACTGGGGAAACACGATTGTCTGCTACCAAGGGTCGACTAGTCATTACCGGTAAGTCAGGCTCACCGATCCACTTCATCCTTCTTATTTCTATACATATACATACGTACTTATACTTTTGTACTTATATTTCCATAAAACTTTCTACTCCCAGACTTCTCAATTCCGTATAATATATATTTTATATTAAAAAATATAATGTTCTTCTTGGATACGGAGTCAAGTATGTATGTTAAGTACATTTTTTTTTCATTTGCTTACAAATAGTCTGGGAGTGGAAAGGAATCAATTAACATACGCAAATTCAATAAAACACTGCTAATAATTAGGCAATTTCGCGCAGATGCTTAAATGTTATTTTTAAAGTCAGGCTTCCAGTCTAATGTACTCACACCAAGTGCTATTAATTCGCTTCTATTTTGTTCTACGTCAAAGTAGATTCCACGATTATAAACCTTGTAAATATATATCGATTATAAATTCTAAATTCACATTAAATTCAAATAATAAATATTGATAAGCTCGAATGTTATGTTGTAATAACGCTCGAAAAAATATATAAAATATTTTTAATCTTATTGTTAATTATAAAGAAATTTGCGTTGTTATGCCTGATTATTATTAGTGAGACACGATCAGTTCCTTTGTATATATTTTTCTATTTTGAACAAGCTAGATTTGTAAAATAATTTGTAAAAATTCATCTTTATCCCACGGTTTCTTGCTAAACATTAATTAAATTATCAAAAAAAAAAAAAAGAAAAGAAAAGAAAAGAAAAGAAAAGAAAAAAAAAGAAATTAAAAAAATATGCTTTTAATCATTTGATTCATTACATAAATTTTTCGTAATTTACCGTCTGTCGGTATTTAATAAAATTATAAGAATTTGCGTATGGTACAATAACTTTAAGGATAAAATAAAATTGGATTCCGAAGCAACAATAATATTATAAAGGAAATAATTTTATTTACAACTTTTCAAACTTCAAACAAAAATTAAATTACAAAAAAAAACAAAAGATAAGAAACATTGACAAACATTTCTATTCGAAAGAATCATTATTTAAACTTAACAATTCAGACGATATTGCATATAAATATTTCATCTCTTACAACACTTATAAAAACAATTGGAATAACAAACAATTGAATAAAGGAATCCAATTTTATTTAATAATCTAAGGGACATCGGATATAGATAGCAATAGATATTGATATTGGACTTTTGCATTGTCGATTAACTTATCTATTATTACATATTCATTGAATCAATGGCTTGTAATAAACGCGTTACCAATAACCCATTCTCGTCTAAGCGAATCATTATAATAACAATAACATCGACAGCAACAACAGCAACAACAATGATGAATAATATATCCTTAGCCGATGTCCCTTAACGTATTGATTTACAAATTATATCAATAAATAAATGTATATGTGCACATCCAAAGTCGCGAATAAGCTTGGTTTGAGTCGCTCCTTATAAATAAGTCACGGGTAAAAAAAAAAGCTTTCATTACACGCTACGTATGTATTGGCCGTACCGATCTTAATCGACAATCGTCTTGAGAATGAATTGATAAATACACGAAAATACGAAACCAAGTTTATAAGCGATAAACCTGAATGCTGGGACAGGGTACCCCTGCGGGCACGTACTTTGTATTAGCGCCACCGGAGAGCTTTTTCTTAAATAACCGCCGCCGTGGTAAATGACCGGACCGTTTCTTTCACTTCACTAAAGTATCTCATGCTTATTTGCCATTGCTCCCTTTGACATTTCATTAAGCGGCTTTCTCGTTTATACTAATTTCGCAGTGCTTGGTCGAAATACCTCATTGGCAATACGTATGACCGTTCTTTTGCATTACCGAGCGAATCCAATGAGTACGTGTGTGTGTGGTTGGGGGTTGATGCGATACCTCGTCAGACAGTTTCGTTGTAGTAATTTAATTACTTAATTAATTAATGGCTCCGCTGGGCGATGCGTTACATGCGCCCACGTCTATGCGCTCTCCTACATATTATAAACTATTGAAAATTGCCGATTTGCCTTAAGTTAAACAAAAACATATCAAAGAGTAGTCACTGAGTTGACAATGATTGACCAGTCACCGGTTATTGGGGTTATTAACGTTTGTTTGTTTTGGACTCTTTTTTTTTCTTTTTTTTCTTTTTTTTTTGGAGTATCGTAAGAATGTTGATTGTGCAGAACCCGTGGGGAGCGTAAGACCGAAATTCCCAAGTTTGGAGAATCTAATTGGACTATCCGCTTCTGCAAGTAATAATATACGGCTTCTGTGTCCGGGACAGGGATTTCCGGTCCCATCTCATAGGTATGACGACGACTTTACACCGTACGCCAATCAATCTACAGCGTACTATAGATCACGTAAAATCTAGATCGATCACTGTTCTTATTATCATTATTATCATTATTACCATTAGTACCATTATTACCATTACCATTACCATTATTCTTATCATTATTCTTATCATTACAATTATAATTATTATCGCTGTTACGTAATTACGATCAGATCGTTGTCATTATGTATAAAATCATTGAGACGCTAGCTTAATGAATGCGAATGGTGGTAACGTCGTCACATGACGATTGCAATGCAGATAAAAACGAATAAAGTCAAACGCAAGTAGAGAGAGGTATCGCATTTTCGTCCATTGTGAGCTAGAGTGAGCTGCGCCGCTTTGTCATTGCCGCCTTGACTAATCCGCCCTTGGTCATAAATTTGAATTTATCGAATAAAGGCATATTTGGGTAACGCATCAGGTTTTCTGCTTTCCAACATTGTGCAGAACCGGTGGGAAGCGTTCGACCGAAATTCCCGAGTTTGGACAACTTAAATGGGCTTGTAACAAGCGTAATGGGGAGTTTGCCACTTCTTTGCCCGGCCCAAGGCTTCCCAGTTCCGATGTATAGGTAGGCCTCGTATCTACAGGAATATTTCACCATTAAATCCACACTCACATTACAATTCCATTCACACAAGCCGACAAATATTATCCAATCAGCGCTGCTGAACTTTTTTTTTTTTTTTTGAACCAGATAAAAAAAAAAAAAAAAACAATAATAATAAAACAACAACAAACAAAACTCGCATACTCACAAGCAGAGAGAAACAGAAAACACATAATGATAAAAAACAAATTTATCCACATATACATACATATACGTATATATAAATATGTATATAAAATGAAAATGAAAGAAAGACACAGAAAGAAAGAAAGAAAGAAAGAAAAAAACTGGCAACAAGCGGGTTAATTCTAATAACAGATCTGAAACTCGAAAACAACTCATCCTAAATTATGAATCTACTTTTTATATGTATATCTGTGTTCCTAGAGCCTGTCGCTGGCGTAAGACCGAAATTTTCGACAAGCGAGAACTCGCGCACTTATACTAATCGGTTCAGCGAGCCATTGACGCTTTTCTGCCCAGCACAGGCATTTCCTGTTCCAGTTTTCAGGTATAACTCTCTTTATCAGTAATTATAAGTGGACTTTTGAATTATGAAATACCTCGCCGTATGTATGTAAAGTCGTTCGTTGGGCTGCCGGTAACACATAGAGAGAGAGAGACGGAGGGGGGAGGGAGCGTGTCATTGTATACAGAAAAAAAGAAAGAGAAAGAAAGAAAGAGAAGAAAGAAAGAGCAGTGTCTGTATAGTATGTATTTGAAAATCGAAAGCCGCCATCTATCGGTAGCAGATATCATTCGCGAGACGCGATTAATTTAATAACTCGGGTGTAAATAGCAATAAATACATATATATATGTATATAAACGCGGATGGCTCGTCGTGTCGGTTCTCTCGCCTAATGTGGCCGCTTTCACGGGATATCCGCAGAACCAGTTGGCAGTGCACGACCGAAATTCCCATCAATGGCGGACTCGCAAACGTTTAAAGCTATGCTCAATGGCGCTATGACTCTTCTTTGTTCTGCCCAAGGGTTTCCCGTTCCTATGTACAGGTAAAGCCAATCGATCAGATGTTAATTTGTTATCTTTTTAAAAAAAACGAGACCCCTTCCCTTCACGTCCCCTCACTAGAGCCAGCTTCGAGCACTCGGCCGCAATTGGCCGGCGGGAGCGACCTCCAACGCTTCACCTCTGCGGCCCTTAAATCCGTGACCTTGCAATGCCCCGCACAAGGATTTCCGGTCCCGCTTTATAGGTAGATTATAATAAGCACGAGCTAACTAACCTCACGGAGTAAGTAAGCTACTAATAATAACTGCCAGGCATCGGCAAACCTCGATACGTCCATGCGCTACGCATTCATTCAATACATGCCCAAGGGTTTCCCTTCCCGGGGTTCAATCGACTCCCGTAACCGCTGACAATGTTTTTACATTGCTGACAAGGGAAATTGGTTGAATTTTGTAGAACCGGCCTCGAGCACACGGCCCCAATTGTCTGGTGGTACAGATTTTTTCCGCTTTAGTATTGCGGCGAATAAGAGTGCGACGGTTCAGTGTCCGGCCCAAGGATTTCCAGTTCCGTTCTATAGGTCTGCAACGCCCTTACGAATACCTTAAAAATCTCCTCCCGTCGTCGTCGTCGTCGTCGTTGTAGTTGTCCTAGTCGTCATAGTCGTCCTAGTCGTCGTCATAGTCGTCCTAGTCATCGTAGTCCTAGTCGTAGTCCTAGTCGTCGAACCGAGCACTGCTCCGATACTACGTAAGCGGGAGCGTACCTTGTCCCACGTCAGGTTACCGAGACGCTTGAGCTTATTTAAGAAATCATTCGTCTCCGACTAACGCCGATTTAAACGTCGATACGCTAGAGCCGATATCGAGCACGAGGCCGAAAATGACAGCATTGGACGTGAAATCGACGAATCCTAGTATCCAATTTGGCCGCGCTTCGACCCTGCTTTGTCCCGTACAAGGATTCCCCGTACCTAATTTCAGGTAATCCTAAGCCACTCTTATGATCTAAGCAATCTAAGACTTTGGTGGCAGTGCCCAGAAGGTACCAAAAAGAAACGTGCTCTCGGGACGGTAATGCCTGAACCAGCAGCTTCTAGCCCTTCGTACTTGTAGTGGAAAAAACTATGCTCGGCATTTCGGTAAGAATTCCATGCCTGACATGTCGTGAATTGCTATAGAGCCGGTGTCCAGCGCGAAGCCGAGACTGTCGAGTACCGATATCAAAGTCATAATGCCAACCTATAGCACGAGCGAGGTAGCCTTGGTATGCCCGGCCCAGGGATCCCCCGTCCCAGTCACACGGTTTGTTTCTTCGCCTTCACTTTATCCTTATCGCCCTTCGTCCCATTGTTCTCGTAGAGCCGTCGTCGAACACCAAGCCTAAACTGGCTAGCAATAGGAAGGTCGAGTTCGTCGACGTGACGATAAACGTCGCCGCGAATCTGATGTGCCCACTTCAAGGTCACCCGGCACCTCGAACGAGGTCAATACTGTTTCTTTATCTTCATCTTCTTCATCATCATCATCTTCTTCTTCATCTTCTTCTTCATATGCATGTGTAGATGATGATAATAGGCTGCCGCGCGTCCTGTATGTACGACAATGTCTTTAACGCGTATACTACGCATACCCTGTCCTGGCTTCGTAAATTAGGCTTCCTTCCGACAATTAAAAGAAAATTTAGTAATGCCGATGAATATGCTTGGAACAGAACCGGTAGCGACAAAGGCCCCGAAATTTTCCAACGACGCGAAAAAGTCTTGGTACGATAAAAGCTCCGGCTTCGATATGACGCTGTTCTGCCCGGCTCAAGGCTTTCCTGTCCCGAGCTACAGGTACAATATTCCTATATTTCCATGGCCTCCTAAGCATCATTGAAATGTACATTTTATTCCACCTCCTCATCCCTCCACCCTCTCTCTCTCTCTCTCACTTTATCTCATTGGACGAAATAGAGCCAGTTTCGACAAAAGCACCGAAATTCTCGAACGACGCCGTGTTAGCCTGGTACGTCAAGGTCTACGGCCACGACATAACCTTATTCTGTCCGGCACAAGGGTTTCCCGTCCCTAGCTACAGGTACAACGCAGGCCAACAAAGCCAATGAATGATATCTAACGATAACTATACGAATCGTATTGGTTTTCATTTCATTTCATTTCATTTCTTTTCGTTTCGTTTTTATTGTAATAGAGCCAGTAG
Source organism: Ceratosolen fusciceps (assembly GCA_018883505.1). NCBI lineage: Eukaryota > Metazoa > Arthropoda > Insecta > Hymenoptera > Agaonidae > Ceratosolen > Ceratosolen fusciceps. The sequence continues at coordinate 4,577,458 of RCIC01000016.1, forward strand.
CGACGAAAGCACCGAAATTTTCAAACGACGCGAAGCTAGCTTGGTACGACAAGCAATCGAAGCACGACATTACGTTGTTCTGCCCGGCCCAAGGGTTCCCCGTGCCATCATTCAGGTACACAGGCCCGACTCGCGCGCACTAAGGAATTTACTTGATAATTTATGCGTAGAGCCCGTTGGTAGTAAAGCTCCCGCTCTTATGGGCGATTTGAGAGGCGGTTGGATGATGAAAAAAGCTAATACGAACGTAGCGCTCCTGTGCTCGGCCCAGGGTCACCCTACCCCCATATTTAGGTAACGCACTTAACCTCGTCGCGCTTATATATATATATATAGATAATTTCCTCCGAAATTAGAGCCGGTGCAAAGTAGAGCGCCTTCGGTCTTCGGCGAAAAAGGTAGCCTTATGGAAAGACGTACGAATGACAACATAGTCGTTTTATGCCCAGGACAGGCCCACCCTGTACCAACATTCAGGTAACCCAACGCGTAAAAACCTCTCTTCTGCGCCTAACCTAGTTAAAACTAGGTAGGAAATGCTCGCGTGGCGATTAAATTCTCGAAAACCGTTTTGATTTTTATATATTTCAAAACTCTACGTACTCGAAATCCTTTGTTTCTCCCTTACAAAGAGCCAGTGGGTAGTAAGTCGCCGTCGGTTCTGGGAGACACTAAAAGGTGGATGCAAATAAAAAGCTCCCAGACCTTTGAGATACCGTGCCAAGCCCAAGGTCACCCGGTTCCAGCTTTCAGGTAGCATTTCAATAAAGTCCCTCGAGTTTTTTGTAATTTATTAACGGCAAAGGCTTTTTCGTGCTCGTGCACAATGAACGTACGCTTAGCCCAACGGAATCGATCCAACGGAATCGAGACGTCGGCAATGCTAGACGGTCTAGGTACATTAGTTTGCAATTATTACCTATGTAATTCCTCAGAGCCGGTAAATGGGGCGAAACCGAGAGTGGCATCGACGCAGAAGTACGACGTGCTCACAAGCTACGTGTCCTCGCAAATAGTAATGCTTTGCCAAGCACAAGGACATCCTGTTCCAAACTTCAGGTTATTATACTTACATAAGCGAGAAATAAGTATCGTCGAGTACTTTGCATTTTTGCAAGTCGATGGTTGAGTCCCGGCGGCCGGAGTCTGCCTCGAGTATAAACGACGCGAAAGATTTCAAAATGCAAAGAAAAAATTATTACCTGCTTTTGAAAGTCAAGGTCACTGTATATGTGTGTATGTATAATAAACAATACTCTTAGAGCCAGTAAACGGTGCGCCGCCGAAAGTTCCGCCGACCGCTAAAATAACGGTTCTGTCGATCTCGATGACGTCGACGGTGGCGATGTTGTGCCAGGCTCAGGCCAACCCGATCCCAATATTCAGGTACGCAAGCTTCCGCAGAGTAAAGCGAGAGCGAGAGAGAGAGAGAGACGAGGTAAGACACGGATGAAAATAATGTTTCTAGAGACGCTGGGCAGTAGTCCGCCACGTTTACCGCCTCGGTCCAAGTTCGACGGGACAACGAAATACGTCGGCGAGCACGTGACCCTATTGTGCGAGGCGCAATCGAGCCCCGCGCCCTCATATAGGTTCGGCATCCAAATCGTCTCGTTAATCGAATGGTCAAGGTGTTGATAGGTTAGGAGCGAGGTGGCGCGCGCCCCCCACAACCCTACCTCCCAGCATTCGTTAGAGTAGAGTGCGGAAAAGAAAGCCGATTACGTAAGGTGATGATGAAGTAAGCTCGTTGAACGACGTTGTTTTGTAGAACCGGTAGGCGGGAGTCCCCCTAGATTACCGCCGAGGTCAAAGTTAGGCGAGGTCACGAAGGCCTTGGGCCAGATGATAACGCTATTGTGCGAGGCGCAGTCCAGTCCTCCTCCCCTGTACAGGTGAGACTTTGTATTTGCCGAGGATACGTGATAGGCGATGATTACGTGCCGGGTGTCCCAGCATAAGGAAACCAGAGGATGGTTGGAGCGTGGCGATCGGCTCGGCAAAGGCCGAACGGGGCGATCGGACGGAGTTACATATTTCTTATGGGATTTCTAGAGCCCCGTACGGGAATGCCGCCCAACGCGAAAGACAAGGACGTGAACGGCATGAAGAGGTCGATAGCTGCTAGTAGAATAGTCGGGCTGCTTTGTCCCGTGCAGGGCTTCCCCTCCCCTGCATTCAGGTACGAGGTCACCTAAGCAGCGACACAGAGAGAGACGAGGGCCAGTGGTATTCCAGTAATTTGTTAATTTTTATGGTAGAGCCGAACGGTAAGGTAGCGCCGCGAATCGCTGGCGAACGCTACGAGGGCGGGAGATTGGTTAGCGTTTCCTCGGGTAACGTCGTTGCCTTGATATGCGCGGTCCAAGGCTCCCCGGCTCCTATTCAGAGGTATATATATACATATATATATCTATCTTCGGCCTTTCGTCAGTATCCGTACGCTCATCGGATAAGAAAATTCAGGATTATCCTGATTTGTTTTTGTTTGTCTTTCAGTAAGTTAAAAAAAGGTAAGGAAAGGTGCTCGAATTAATTAATTGCTCGGTTTATGAATCCCGAGTCGTCGATACGGGCCCTCACGGCGAGGGATGCATTGATTAAAACAGGTCGGATAATGTTTGCCTTACGGGGGATCGATCGCGTTAACGAGACGTTGACGGATAGACTCGCTCGCTCGCTCGAAGTCTGCAAATCAATTGAGTCGCAAGAGGAGTAGAGAACGAGCGAAAAGCCTTATCGTTATAGTCACTCGGCTCGCTTACTTCCACGCGTAACAACCTCACAAGCATACCAAACACTTCATTATTACACCTGCCGTCATTATTATTTTCTTCTTTTTTTTTTCTTTTTTTTTTTTTTTTAATCGGCTGCTGTCTCGCGTATAAATTTTCTTTTAATATCTAATCGCCGAATTAATTCTCTAAGACTTTCGAGTGATATTAATAGGTGAATAAAGAAATAAATAAATAAAGCTGAGAAAAAGAACGTCCTTTATGGTTTTGTACAAAGCTTAGATGACAATATTTCCAATGAATGAAGACGTACTAATACGACAAATTGTAAAAATAATTATATTTAACACTTGTTGAAGTAGATGAGGAAAAACACGTTTGAACGTCGCACGTTTAACAAATCAGTGTGATTCGCTGCAGCCTCGTACACGTCACTAATCACTTTTGCTGGACACTTTAAATAAACTCGTTCACTCGCAAACGCATAATGATATTGGAGAGATAATAAGAATTCAATGGATTAAAATAGGTCTTCTGTGAACACGTTTTCTAGTTTCTGCGCTGAGCCTTCACTCCTATTATTTAAATATCTATAGACTAAGGTTTTTATTTCAACACTGAGAATGTGAGTTATAATTTTACAATCCTTACACAGAGAGAATATCAATTACAAAGACAAGCGTTCTCGCTTAACGTCAGCTTCCTTTCAACATTTATTACAAAACATTAATATCACAACTCCGTACAATAAACTCGTACAATAAAATCTTGAAAACCATTAATTAATTTTCTGCACATTGTGCTCTTTAACGTATTCCATTGAATACTATGATGATATTTATTATTAAAGATTGCCTTTTACATATTCTTTCTGTGTACGTATCTTTAGAATATATATATATATATATATATATTATTAAGAAATTTTGCTTAGATTTTTCATAGAATGCCGATCATTATGGGATTAACATTTTTTTTACAAAATCTGTTTAATAAAAATGATTTAATGAAATGGACAATTTATTTGCATAAAATTATTGTAACTTTCGTGTAAATATATAGAGTATTACGTGTGATCCGTATCTTGACAGCATTCGCTCAGCTAAATTTTTAAAGCTTTTTGTCACTTCCGGTCACTTATTAGAAAATTAATTATTAATTCAAACTATTGAAGACAATCAATAACAACAAAAAAAAAAAAAAAAAAAAGAGAAAAAAGATAATCGTTTAGTTTAATTTAAAGACGCGATTTAAAGTGCTTTGTGACCTATTGCGCTTAGCTATAATATATATATCTATATCTATATATATAGATTATTCAATAAACTGAATAAAGAAAAAAAAAAACGATCCGGCAGTAAGCTTTTTTCGAAAAATGTAAATTTAAAGGTACAAGAGCCGGAGTGTAGATGCAAATTGTGACAGAATGTGATTGAAAGGAGCCCTCGTGTTTTACATATAATGTCAATCACCCGAACAAGTTCACCGGAACATCTTTATAAACTCTTTTCATCCGTCGAGCATTGAATAATTAACGCGATAAAGTTTATTTATAAGCATTTGCGGTAAATAGAACATAAATAGTAGAACATAAATTCAAGTCAAGCGAGCGAAAAATCCAAGCAAAATTACGTATTATTAAAAACGAGCACTGATCGATCAAGAGAAGAGTGGCAACACTGCCGAATCAACAATGTATTCTTAATTAAGTAATTTCATACAAAACATCGAATGTTAACTTAAATATAAAAAAAAAAAACCCTTTATTTTAAGCTCGTGTATTAATGACGTGGATAATGAAGATCGCGATAACTACCGATATAGATCAGTGCTCGGGAGGGAGGGGTTGGGGGGTTGGGGATTAGAAATCGTTGTATTTTTTTTTCTTGCGGAAGCCGTTCCAAGGTCATTGGCTAATTGTCAAACTCCCTTTCAGATGGTACAAGTTCATCGAAGGCACCTCCCGTCGCCAGCCGGTTCAGCTGAACGAGCGCGTGCGCCAGGTCAGCGGGACCCTGATAATCCTCGAGGCCCAGGTCGAGGACTCGGGCAAGTACCTCTGCGTCGTGAATAACTCCGTGGGCGGGGAGAGCGTGGAGACGGTCCTGACCGTGACCGCGCCACTCTCGGCCGACATCGAGCCCAGCAGCCAGACCATCGACTTCGGCAGGCCGGCGACCTTCACCTGCAACATGAAGGGCAACCCCATCAAGACCGTCACGTGGCTAAAGGACGGCAAGCCCCTCGGCCACGAGGACACCGCCCTGCGCATCGAGAGCGTCAAGAAGGACGACAAGGGGATGTATCAGTGCTTCATACGGAACGACCAGGAGAGCGCCCAAGCGACCGCCGAACTTAAGCTCGGAGGACGCTGTAAGTGCCCGGATCGATCCCCCTCACCCGAACACCTCCCCATGTCCTCCCGTAATTGACCCAGCGGGACGAGCGTTGTAAGATCCCGTTTTTTATTATTTGGCAAACAGTCGAGCCCCCGCAGATCCGCTCGGCCTTCCACGAGGAAACGCTCCAACCCGGACCGAGCGTCTTCCTCAAATGCACTGCCAGTGGTAACCCGACGCCCGAGATAACCTGGGAACTCGATGGGAAGAAACTGTCCAACACCGAGCGATTCCAGGTCGGCCAGTACGTCACCGTCAACGGGGACGTCGTCTCCAACCTCAACATCTCGAGCATCCACACGAACGACGGAGGCCTGTACAAGTGCATAGCGTCGTCCAAGGTCGGTATTACCCTCGATCGAGGCACCGAGGCACCGGGGTACCGAGTCACCGAGTCACCGCTAACTAATTGATTGCAGGTCGGCTCGGCCGAGCACTCGGCTCGCCTCAACGTCTACGGGCTTCCCTTCATCCGGCACATGGACAAGAAGGCCATCGTAGCCGGGGAAACTCTGAGAGTGACCTGCCCAGTAGCTGGTCATCCCATCGAGAGCATCGTCTGGGAGCGCGACACCAGGGTACTCCCGATCAACCGTAAGCAGAAGGTATTCCCGAACGGGACCCTAATAATCGAGAACGTTGAGCGTATGACGGATCAGGCGACCTACACCTGCGTAGCTCGCAATGCTCAAGGTTACAGCGCGAGAGGAACCCTCGAAGTCCAAGTCATGGGTAAGTCATCCTCCATTCGGAGCCAATGTCTGAGCGTGTAAATGCTCAACTTGTCAATTTACTTATATACACATATTAATATATATATCTATATCTAACGATCCTTGATAGAGGATTTAACGACAGACAAGGTTCAGCTTAGCTTACGTTTACGAAATTAAGAATTCTGAATAACTAAATGATTTTATTTTTGCGCAAAACTGAACCTTATTTATTCGTATAAAATGAAGCTCGTTTATAACGAAGAAATTGATGAAAATGACAATTATGTCACGCGCGTAGCGCTGGATAAAAATGTTCGGCAATAAGTATGTACGCGCTCGTCTTACATACGGGCAAGAACATACGGGAAAGCCATTGCCATGCTTAATCGTGCCAGATCATGTCACTTTTCAGGTCCAGACTATTTAATAATTATCTTTACCTAGCAATTATTTACAATGGAAAATTAGAACGACGAGAACGTAAAACAAAAACAAAAAAAAACGAAAGAAAGAAAGAAAGAGAAAGAAAAAGAAAAAGTGGTTATTGGCGCTAAAGATAAAAACAAAACAAAAAAACAAAAAGAAAACAAAAAGAAAAGTAATAAGAAAAGTGGATCTGCCAGAGGAAATCGTCACGCTTGACGCGCTGTCTCCGTTAAGACAATGAGGAGTTGTAGTAACGAAACAAGTAACGAACAATCTGCCTAGAACAAGTAATACAATACACCCCTTAAAAGGCTTAAAAGCTCAAAGCACGTTGAATCGACATTTATTGATTTCATGACTCTCTACGTAGTAAATAATATTAATAATTATAATAATGACAATGATGATGATGAAAAATAATCTGCGAAAGGGCAGATTGATTCAACGAGCTTTACGGATTCGCTTATAATAAATTTATAACGACTGATCATTCTAATCGAGCAGATAGTTCTCTCTTATTGTATGTGACAATATCCATCTCGCATTGAGATAGTTCTAACGTTTTTGGGAATATATTCCATCCCCCCCCCAACCCCCAACCCCAATAACCCCGATAACGCAAGCGGACCTTTCGTTCGTCACTGAGTATAAATAAATAAATAAATAAATAAATAAAGGACATTACGTTACGGGGGAGTTGGCCCACCCACTCCCTCCTCCCGCCCCTCCATTGGCAGTAGTCAATACGATTCATCGTTCACAATCTTTTTTTCCTTTTTTTTTTTTATATATTTATTTACTCGCGGTCGCGGAACGTTAGAACTACCTTAAAGCCCGTAAGCATAAAGCAATACTCTGCGCGCAATACAAGGGCATTCAGTACGAGGTCGGTAAGGGGGGGGGGAGAGTTGTAATTGGATGGATTAAATGCAATATCTACTGGGGCAACAATCAATCCCTAAGCGAGGAGTAAAAAAGATTTATACAATAATCGCATTCGCATCGAGATCGGTATGGCGGTTTATGGTTTCAGTCATTACCTTCCTTTGCCAATATCGAGTGAATTCTATATCAATAATCGCGACGCTTTTCGAGGATTCGAGGATCCGAGGATCCGAGGACGGAAGAGCTTCGCGCGCGTACGAGTCGTACGACATACGACAATGACGTGATATTAACGTGATCGCGATCGTCCAATGAAATGAAACGTCCACGTTGTTGCTGCACAAAGCAAGCAAGGCAAGGCTTAAGCCAGCTTTGCTTAAGCGCCCTCTTATTTAATTTACGCGAATGTCCGTTGGATCGAGCGGGACGTTGATCCGTCACTCTTAAACGTAATGTAGCCAGTTTTGACGGAAATTACCAGCCTAACGAGCGAAGAGTAAGCGGCCGACGTACATTAATTGAAGGCTCGCCTTGTAACTCGACCCGTCCGGGCCTGTGTCTGTATGTGTGTGCGGGGGCGGGTGGGTGTGTGCGGGTGTGTGTGTGCGCGCGAGCGCGCTCTCTCCCCCAGGGGCGTAAATGCTCATTAATTACGAACGGTCACGGGGGGTTCAATTGAGCTCGCGCGCACGCACACGCAGCCGGGCGCATTATTAATGACACGTTGGGTCGTGCGGGGTTATTGTGTGGGGCTCGTGGATGTATCGTAGCGTCGCCGACGATTCAGGGATTCGCATTCACGAAGCTGCCGATGAACGCCGGGGAATTCGCCAACCTGCAGTGCATCGTCCCCGTCGGCGATCTGCCCCTCAAGATCCGCTGGACCTATCCCGGGGAGAGGATAGGCGGCGCGTCCGGCGTACTCGTTAAGAAAGTCGCCGACCGCGTTAGCATGCTCATGATCACGGCCATAACGGCCAAACACGCCGGGGAGTACGTCTGCACGGCTACGAACGCGGCCGGATCCACCTCCTACGCGACCTGGCTCGTCGTCAACGGTTCGCCCTCTTACTATCGATCCTCGATAATAATCTGATACTCGCAGCCCTCCTTTAAGTAAACCCACCTACCCACCTACCCACCTACTCACCTACATCCCTCCGCCCCTACGTCCCCGCTCCACCCCCGCTCCGCCCCAATAACCTCATCTTTGTAACATGTGTGTATCCGCGTACCGCTGCCGATGCTGCGCCGCTGCTCTGTTTCCCCGACCCGTGTAGATTCCTCCCTCCACCCCGTCCACTACCGATCCGCCACCGATCCGCCACCGAGCTTAGGTCGACTGTTTCTGTGTGTGTGTATGTATGCGTACGTGGAGTCGGGCCGCAGCTGCTGCCGATCGCGTTCAACGCCGAGACGGCGAACGAAGGCGACTCGGTCTCGGTGGCCTGCTCCGTACTGAAGGGCGACATGCCCATGGACATCGAGTGGGCCTTCGACGGGGAGCCGATCCGCCCCGGCCCCGGCTCCGATCAGGCCATAACTGTCAATCGCATAAACAAGCACCTGAGCACCCTGAGCGTGGAAGGGGCCGCGGCCAGACACGCCGGCGAGTACTCGTGCACGGCCTCGAACGTCGCCGGCTCCGTCGGCCACTCCACCCTCCTCGCCGTCAATGGTACTTGGCACGTACGCTTGTCCGCTGAGCTTCAACGCGCTCGTCCTCCCTCAGCCTCTGCGTAATCTGTGCGCGCGCGCGCGCGCGCGAGCGAGCGAGCCCGATAAGAAGCTGTAGTCTTACCACCGACCCCAGCCGACCATAACCGCCATATCAAATCAACGACTCCATATCTCATCTCTCTATCTATCTCTCTCTATCTATCTCTCTGCCTCTCTCTCTCTCCCCGTCTCCCCGTCTCCCCAATCGTCACGTCTCTTACGTAACGAGTCCAACTTTTAGGCATCGACGCAGGAAAAGTTGCTCGGCCAGTTTTATTCTCTAAGCTCCCCTCCCACCCACCCCGTCTAGACTTAGAGCGCGATCGAGTAGTGAAAAGCAATGACCCTGTACTCGAGTCGTCGGCTAGCGTCAATTAGTCAGGAAGAAGGATTGACGAAGCCGAGCAACGGAGCGCTACAATAATAGCTCCAATCGGACTTCACTGGCTTAGCTTATCGCGATGACTATCGAATGACCGTTGACCTCTGTCGGTCGGTCGGTCGGTCGGTCGGTCGGTCGGTCCCTTGTTGTATTCCCGGGAGCCCGCAGTGGACCGACCTCTCTAGCGACCTATTTGCGATTAAAGTGGTTCCGCAGATCCTTCAGTTCACGTTCGGCGAGGGTCCCCTCAATTCCGGAGAAATGTTATCTATATCATGCACGATTATCAAAGGCGATCTGCCCGTCAGTTTCTCATGGCTTTTTAATGGCGAGCCGATCGGATCTAATCGCACTGACGTGAATATCGTCCTCAGCCAGCGCGTCAGCTTTCTAAGTATTGACAGGGTCACGGCCAGTCACGCCGGCAAGTACAACTGCATTGCCAGAAACTCTGCTGGATTCGATACTCACACGGCCACTCTCTCGGTTAACGGTAGATCACGTTTACGCAACGAAACTCTCTCACTCTCTCTCTCTCTCTCTCTATCTATCTATCTATCGTACATTCGCTGTAGTACCTTGTAGTCCCTAAATCTAAATATTGTATAATTTTCTTCAATCTTCAATCGTTTCCCTTAAATTTCCTTTTTCCTTTTTTGTTCTTTGTTCTTTGTTATTTGTTTTTTGTTTTCACGTAAAAGCTACTCCTCGTTCTGTATAATATGCCGTTATTGGTGTCGATCTTCCATTAATGATAAATTCCATAGCATTTAATTAAGACGTACAACTATTGTAAAATTTTGAAATGCTACGTACATATATATGTATATATATACATATATGGCTAATAATTGTGCTCGAGAAGGCTCGTGTACACGAGCGGTAGGCCCGCTTTGTAATAAAATGATGAAATATTGTAAGGTAATGATTAATTAATTAGTCAGTGTACTAGCGTAATGGTATGTTGGCAAATGAATAAACGACAAAGCCACGGCGCTTTAAATGAATAAAGGACACTGACACGAGAACAAGCTAGGGCATGACGTACCTTAACCTGTAATCCAACACACGCACACACACACACACACGTGAACGTATATTGTAGTTGCTCCGCAAATCGCGCCTTTCGAGATTACGGAAAAGCCCGTGAATTCCGGGGACTCGATATCCGTGGTTTGCGCCATACTTAAAGGCGACTTGCCGATGGAGATCGCCTGGTCCGTAGACGGTATACCGATCCAAGACAAGCACGCGGACATTGACGTTCTCGCAACAACCAAAAAGAATAGTATTCTCAGTATCGAGTCCGTCGGCGCGAGACACGCTGGAATATACACGTGCTCGGCGTCGAACAAGGCCGGTGCTGCAAGCCACTCCTCCATCTTGAAGGTCAACGGTATGTCCTGCGACACGATGAACGTTTCCACAGTTTGGTTAATTTCACTCCGTGCCCCTCTCGCCCCTCACCCCGTTACATACTTATACCGCCCCATCCCACCCCTGTCTCTCTCTCTCTCTCTCTCTCTCTCTATCTCTCACTATCTCTACCTCACCATCTCTCTACCTCACCATCTCTCACCAAGAATACACAATAAGTACAGTCTTACGCTCATAATCACAATGGCTTCAAGTTCAAGGGAGGGCGAGGTTTTCATCCAAAACTATCTGCATAAAAAGTTTCATTTAATAAGTCAGACAACTTTCCAACGTCGTTCAAAGCATTTATAAAGTGCACATGAGCTTATTATTCGAGCTCATAATTAAAAGAATTATTAAACGTCGTTTATTTACATCGAGGTCAGAGTATTGTTTGTGTACTAACGATCACGATGACGATGATGACGATGACGATGATGATGATTTATGAGAGATTGACAGACTTGTTATAATATAAATAACACGTTATTGTTTATAAGAACCTAATCGGAGATTAGGTAGGATTGATTGAGGTGCAGCTGTTAGCAGTAAGGATGCTGTAATGGATGAGAGTAATTGTAAAGTCACTTACATTGAAGTCCGACGGTCGGCAATTAATTAAATGTAATACCGTTTGTCCAAAGTTGCACCGGCAATAGCCCCTTTCGTGCTTGGGGATAAGCCGGCGAACTGGGGTGACACGGTCACGGCGACCTGTACCGTCCTCAAGGGCGACTATCCGATCGAGATCGAGTGGGCGCTCAACGGCAAGCCCGTAGAACGGCAAAGTGACGAAATGACAATAGTTAACACGAGCAAGCGCGTGAGTCTGTTGACGATCGACGGTGTGCAGGCACATCACGCCGGGGAGTTCACTTGCATGGCGAGCAACGTCGCAGGCGCCACGAGCTACACGACTCGCTTGGCTGTGAACGGTACCGACTCTCCGCACTCCTCGGTCCTCTTACCCTCCCTCCCTCCTCCCTTACCCACCATTAACACCCACTCGCCGACTCCGCTTCCAATCAAGGATACCACATTCTCGCAAAGGCATAGGGCTTGGCTAATCGATCACGTAGAATCGACGATCGGTGTCTTGTCGGTCTCTACTCTCTCACTCTCTCACTCTATATATACATATACATATATGTTCGGGCGTATAGTTGTAGGCTAGACGCGTTGTACAAGGTTGGCGTTAGCAAACCTTGATATTTATTAATTAATGTTGTTTTTCGGATAAGCACAAGAGAATAGAAGAAAACTCTGTAGTGATTAGAATTTATTTATTGTAGAAATTTGAGTACAATGTGAAGAGAGTAGACTTGGTTGTTATCGCACTAGCTAATTATGAGCTTAATAGTAGTCTTGTTGAAGGACGGGAGTGTACTGCTTGTATGCGTTCTTGAAAACTAGTTATTTGGGCGACATACCGATCGCGGGGTAGGCGGCGCCTAATTGCGCCGACTGAAAACATTAGACTCTATGGCATACGATTAGTGACCTTGCCTCGCAGGTTGTAACTTAGCCAAGACGACAAGGAGGTCACTTTGACGATTTTGTTTACAAGCGATTTGCGCCGTAACAATATATATATAACCACCATGCAGCTAATCCACCGCGCTAATCTAACGGATGTCTCGCTTGTAAAGTTTCTCCGCAAATCGTTCCCTTCGTATTCGGCGACGAACCAGCCAACTCGGGCGAGTCGGTCTCGACCGTCTGTACCGTATCCCGCGGTGATCAGCCCTTGGAGTTCTCTTGGTACCTGAACGGCCAACGATTGGTAATAGAGGACCGCACGGGCTTGTCCATATTGACGAGCAAGCGCCGAAGTTTATTAGAGATCGAGGCCGTCAGTGCTAGTCATGCCGGTGAATACACGTGCTCGGTATCGAACGAAGCCGGTGCCACCAGCCACAGCAGCGTCCTCGCCGTAAACGGTAACCTGATCGCCTTCCCTCAATCCGAATACATCGTTTTTATCCTTTTCTGTGTAGAAATTCCACGGCTCGCTGGGCTTTGACTACCTAGATCCTAGGATTAATAAAAACCTTGGCAATCCATATCCTTACCCTATTTCTCTTCTGAATTTTATTTTACATAACTTTAAAAAGCATCCGTACGACGATCGATTATCCTTCAGAGTAAAATCAGAGTAATCGGTACTCCTTCACTAGGCCCTAAATCCTTTGGTCCTTTTTTTTGGGGCGCGGGCGGGGGAGCCAGAGGGACGTTTTATCGATATAAATTTTTGTAGGGAAAGCCTACGTCGTTTAAAATGAGAAAGCTTGGAATAATGTGTGCGTCTGTATCTCTGTTTGTGCGCGTGTCTGTAATTACAGTACCGCCGCAGGTCGCGGCGTTTTAGTATTGGAGAGGAGCCGGTTAATTGGGGGCGAGCAGATGTCCTTCATTTGTAACGTTTTGAAAGGCGACGATCCCGAAATTCGGATAAAGTGGATGTTGAATGAGGAAGAGATAACTCCGGAATCACATCCGGGAGGAACGAGTACGTCGCGCAACGGGAATCGAATATCCTTCCTCGTGATCCAGTTCCGTTAATGCGGAGCACGCTGGAGAATATACACGTGTAGCGCTAGCAACGGGGCAGGGGAATCTCTAGCCGTAGCGCGACCCTCGCCGTGAACGGTATACCTTTATGCAAAAAACAAAACTAATTAAGTAAATAAGTAAACGAACGAATAATGCGACAATACAGAGATCCACGAGAAGATAAACTGACGAAATCAGCTTATGGCGCATTCCGTTTAAGATATTCTCTCTAACGTATTGTACACGACTTGCTTGTACAAAGCATCGCCTACCAATCTTGATTTTTATTATTCCCGAGCTACCCCCGTCACCCGTCACCCGTCCTCGCCGCACCCGTCCTCAACGACCATCCTTTCACATATCCTTCTCGATCTTTTTCACTTCATCGTAACGATACTACATATATATATATATATGTATATGTGCGCGGACGTTTAAAGAAAGGAACCGCGAAGGGCCATCGAGCTAGAAAGAAGCAATAATATGATAAAAGTAAGGAAAGCAAGGAGGAATAATGGGATTTAGTATTTGATTGGACGAACGAAAATTACAGTTCCGCCACAAGTCGCTCCAGTAACGATAGGAAGCGAGCCTGCGAATTGGGGAGAGCAGGTCTCCGCGACGTGCAATGTCTTGAAAGGTGACAATCCGATTGAGATTAAGTGGACGTTGAACGGGAAGGCCATAAGGCCGAAAACTCATCCAGGCATAACGATAACGAGGAGCGGGAAAAAAATATCCTTTCTCGTTATCGATTCCGTGGCGGCTCACCACGCCGGCCAATACATGTGCATTGCCAATAATTTGGCCGGCTCGGTCAGTCGCGCCGCCATTCTCGCTGTCAATGGTACACCTCAGCCCGACAATTTATTACTATTTATTACCCATTAACCATTATCCATATCATCCATTACTGCTGTAAATTATTACTACTACTACTACTGCTACTACTGCTACTACTACTACTACTATAGAATGTCTTGCAATGGCTTTAATCCTGTAAACGAACGCGCAAGGTTCGTTCGTTCCCCCTCCGTAAGAGCTCTTGACTTCGTCTCTACGTGCTCACGTCATTCCGAACTGCATGCGAAGGTATCTCATGACCTTTAACGAATGCCCGATTATCATGTAAATTGATTTCTGGATGGAATAGTCGCACCGCAAATCGTCAGCTTCTCCTTTGGCGACCGAGCCGCTAATTCCGGAGAGTCGATGTCGGCCACCTGCACCGTGTCCGCCGGCGACTATCCCCTCGTATTTACCTGGTACTTTAACGGCGACAAGCTCCTCGTGCCCAATACCCAAGAGATATCCATATCGACTAATAAGCGCAGGAGTTGGTTAGAGATCGATGCCGTTAGAGCGTATCATGCTGGATCCTATACGTGCACGGTGTCGAACGAGGCGGGCGGTGCGAGTCACGGCACGAGCCTCGTCGTCAACGGTAATTCGGCATGCCCACACCGAGCCTTACTTATTCCTATCCGCCTATATTGCGTCATACGAATTTTCAACAACTACAACAAAAACAAAAAACAAACAAACAAACAAAAACCAGTAAACAAACAGTAATGTCCCGCCAGGCCAACTGTCCTATGCACCAACCGAGAATGCACCCGAAACTTCTTTTGCGTGCGTTCTGACATTTCCGCTGTCCACCTCCCGTATATTTTGCCTCTCAACCACTACCAAGCAGCCGTCCCTGTCGACTTGTTGTCGGCGTTCACGATACCGCGGAGTTTTCCACTCGCGGCCTCTAAATGACCACCGATTTCAGGGACGGTAACGATAACAGGATTGACGGTAGGCATATTATTGCGATAAGCAGAGAGATGGCAGCGACGGGTTGCGACGATTCAATTTTAAACATTATGTCACGTATTGATGAATGCAAAATTACGACTGACCGTGTTTCTCTCTATCTGTCTGTGTGTTTGTGTTTGTGTGTACGCAGTGGCCCCGCAAATCGCGCCGTTCTCATTCGGCGATAGGCCGGTCAATTCAGGGGAGTCGATGTCGGCCACCTGCGCCGTTTCCGTCGGTGACAATCCCCTAGAGTTCTCGTGGTACTTTAACGGCCAGTCGATAAGCTCGCAGCAGAGACCTGAATTATCGATATCCGTAAACAAGCGTAGGAGCACGTTAGACATCGAGGCCGTGACAGCTGACCATAGCGGGGAGTACACGTGCTCGGTATCGAATCAGGCCGGTGCTACGAGTCACAGTACTGCTCTCGTCGTCAACGGTAATACAACAATAACCTTAGCGAGCTCACGCTCTCGCTTTGAATTCTCGTGTCATCTATCATATCCCTCATTGCCCATTGACCACCCATTGACCATCCATTGACCACCCATTGACCACCCATTGACGACTACATTGCGAATGAAATGTCGGGGGGGGGGGGCGGACTCGGGTTCATAAGAAACGGTAGATTCGACGAAAGAGTACGAGAGTTGAGTATAATGGATTTGTTGTTTGTTTCTTTATTTATTTATTTATTTTTACTTGTCGTATGCTCAGTCGCACCACAAATAGGAACATTTTCGTTCGGCGAGGAGCCATTGAATGCCGGTGACGCAACGTCGTTGACTTGCTCGGTGACTAAGGGAGACTCCCCATTGGAAATCACCTGGCTATTTAATAGCGATAATTTAGACTCGACGAATTATGATATAATGATAAGCGAGACGGGCAAGCGCACCAAGCAACTCACTATAGATTCTGTCGGAGCTTCCCATGCCGGGGAGTACACGTGCGTGGCATCCAACGTCGCTGGTTCAACGTCACGATCGGCTATACTAGCCGTAAACGGTACTACTGCTGCCACCTACCACGATCACACGTTATTATCCCCTAATTTTTTTTTTCTCCTTTTTCTTTCCTACTATTACTATTTCTACCACCCTCTCCGCCTCTGGTTCTTGGTTCCCTTGAATCCCCGCCTTTCGACTCGCGTAAACTCGGAAGGTTTTTGCCCGCAAAGTCCAGTTATTCCACGATCGGTAAAAAAACTCGTTCGATTAGGAAAAATTGAGGGCGAATCGATGACGATCGATGACGATCGATGACATCGATTTCCCCGGGAACGGGCAAATTCAAGAGAATCGAATATTAAACTCGTAATCATCGAGCGGGTATTATCGCTTATAACGAATACACGTAGAGTCGATAATTGCGATGAAAAATAATTAACGAATGAATGAATTAATTAATTAATTGATTAATTGATTAATCCGATCAAGTATCTCCGCAAATCGTGCCCTTCACGTTCGGCGACGGACCCGCCAATTCCGGAGAGTCCATGTCGACGATTTGCACCGTCTCTCGTGGCGACCATCCCTTGCAATTCTCTTGGTTCTTTAACGGAGAGGAAATATTGGCAAGGGATCGAGCGGACTTGTCGCTATCGATCAGCAAGCGCAGAACCGTATTAGAGATCGAGGCCGTCAGTGCTAGTCACGCCGGTGAATACACGTGCTCGGTATCGAACGAAGCCGGTGCCACCAGCCACAGCACTGTACTCATAGTAAATGGTAAATCTGTTGGCATCTGTTGGCATGCGCAGCGACATTTATTTGCTGGTCTCCCTTCTCCACGAGCCACTGACTACTCTAAATTAGATTCGAAACTCGATCGGCTAGCCTATTTTTACTATTATTACCTTTATTTACGATATTGTAACATTTAGCTCAAATCCTAATGACATTCACTCAATCAAACTTCCGAAATCTTCCGATCTGCTGTTGTTGTTGTTGTTGTTGTTGTTATTATTATTACTTGTTTTTCTTTTCTTCTCCCTCGCGATACCTCCTGTCAGAGTATTGGAATATTTTTAATCGATTAATTATTCACGTTCGCGGGACGATACGGGAACTGAAGAATCCTACAATTATTCTGTACAATTCGTAAATTTGCATTAGAAAGTCATACGTATGACACGCTTTATTTAATTTAATTTAATTTATGCCCTCCCTCTTTTCATTATACTACTTCACTATCGTTAATTTGAACGAGTTGTTATTGGATTGACTGCACTGATTGATCGAAGTACCCACCCGGACCTTCCCGTCTTCTTTTTCTCCTTCTTCTTCTTCTTCTTCTTCTTCTTCATTTCATTGCTCCATTCAAATATAATTTTCTTCCATTTCGTACGCATTTCATCCAGGCAATGAATATCTAAAATAGGGTACGCTCGTTAATTTTATCGATCTCGTTTATCATGCCTTGAACATCCATCCGCAAACTAGGAATATTATTTTAATTCATTTATTCTTTTCTTTTCTTTTTTTTTATACATATTTTCCTTTATATATATATTTATATGATTCTAAAGAATCCAAAGCTTTGAAAAAAATCATTAGGACAAGAATATTGAGTTTTAGGAATAGTGTTACGGCTTGTCCCTCAAAATTGTTCTGGACCTGCGTATAAAACAGGGTATAAGGATACAATAATTTAAATTGTGAGGAACGAATGAATTTTACGAGGGCAGGGAGGGAAGGGAGGGAATGTAAACACTCGGTGGCGTGTTCACAAATGATCCAGGTAGGGGAATTTTTTTTTTGGTTGAGTTACGAAGCAGCCAGGACAGTTGTCGGGTAGAATTATGTTTTTTTTTTTCTAAATATTTCCACTCGCCTCGGTAAGAGTCCATAACGGACAGTTCTGAAAACGTAAGCGATGATGATGTACACGAGGACGTAGTTGAGAATGTACTTGATGCCACACACAGTCTCGCCGCAAATTGTGCCCTTTTCATTTGGCGATCGACCGGCTAATTCGGGGGAGTCGATGTCCGCCACTTGTTCCGTTTCGCTCGGCGATTATCCCCTCGAGATCTCTTGGTTCTTCAATGGCGACGAGCTGGCAGCTACAATAAATGCCCAAGACGTCTCCATATCAACCGGCAAACGCAGAAGTTTGCTGGAGATCGAAGCCGTTGGTGCACACCATGCCGGGACGTACACGTGCTCGGTATCGAACGAGGCCGGTGCCACCAGTCACAGTACTGTACTCATAGTCAACGGTAATTCCACGCCTGATTACCCAATCACGGCTAATGAATTTTATTATATAAAACAAAACGAAACAAAACGAAACAAACCCCCCCCCCCAACTCCGATCGATGAGACCAAACACTATTTATTATTCTCTTTCATATTTACTCTACTCAGCCGCCTTAATTCTTAATTAGAGCGTAACCGCATTTTTTTTTTTTGATTGCGGAGCATTCATCGAGCAACACTTTGCTTAAATGTGCATGAGGCTTGTAATTCAAACAGAGCGCACCATGATAACGGTACAGTACCGCTACTATTCCTAATACCTCAACATTAATCATGAAATTCTTCTGTCCGACAGACAGCCAAAGCAGTGCCTCTCATCCGGCTTAATAATACATAATAAATAATAAATAATAATAATAAATAATAATCCATAGGATAGATATCCAAGGTAGTGATATGTTTATATTTTTTTTTGTTATTGACGCGCGTCAATAACATCGTGAGGGCGTTTCTAATATTCTAATATTTGTACTACGCGTCATGCTGTATCGAGTCGACAATCTATAATTATGCACATTATTGTAAGAAGTGTATTTGTAAAAAAAATAGTGGCCCCGCAAATCGTGCCATTCTCATTCAGCGACAAGCCTGTGAACTCGGGAGAGTCGATGTCGGCCACCTGCGCCGTTTCCGTCGGTGACAATCCCCTAGAGTTCTCGTGGTACTTTAACGGCCAGTCGATAAGCTCGCAGCAGAGACCTGAATTATCGATATCCGTAAATAAGCGTAGGAGCTCCCTTGATATCGAGGCAGTTAATGCAGGTCATAGCGGGGAGTACACGTGCTCGGTATCGAATCAGGCCGGTGCTACGAGTCACAGTACATCACTTATTGTCAATGGTATGATCACGTTAATGTATTCCAAAGTTATGTTTGTTACATTAACTACGTCGTTAAAAAGAGATTTTTTTTTTAATTTTTTTTTTAATTTATTTATTTTTAACCTAATTAAGATTACAAAAAAAAACCCTCTGTCTCTACACAAGTTCCTTTCCAGACATTCATTGCTCCCCCCCCCCCCCACTTTGTGGTCTTGACATTCTCTTTCAATTGTGGATTATAGGAGAAGAATAATGTAATCATCCTGTCATATCATACACGTTTATTACCATGTTTACGTAAGGTATTATTATTCAAACTAAACTACTTAATTTTCATAATGGGTATATCACATGTACTAACCACTCCATCGAACCTTTTGAAATAATTGCTAAATGTTATTAAAGGCTTATTAAAGGTTCATTTTTTTTTTTTTTTTTTTTTTTTTTTTGTTCTGGTACGTATATTACACGGAGCTGAAGCCTTCGCGAAGTATTTGCTAAACGATCCATCGAGTGACATCGAGTTGATTGAATAATTAATTAAACTCGAGGGATCGTCCGGATAATAAAGGCCTTTTCAATGCTTGTAACGCAACGACGAGAGAAGAAAAAAAAGTAAGAAGAAGAAAAAAAAGAAAAACCCAATTAAATGTGTATTCGTAGTGGCTCCGCAGATAGGGATGTTTTCGTTCGGCGACGAGCCTCTGAATGCCGGGGACACGGCATCCTTAACCTGTATAGTCGCTAAAGGAGACTTCCCCTTGGAGATTATCTGGACGTTCAAAAGCGAGCCTATAGTTTCCCTAGATAACGAAGTAACGGTTAGCGAGACGGGCAGGCGTACTAAGCAATTGACTATAGATTCCGTGGATGCGAGGCACGTTGGGGAGTACACGTGTGTAGCGTCCAACGTTGCTGGATCAACGTCACGATCGGCTATACTAGCCGTAAACGGTATTACTAAATTACGAATTAACAAAGTCGTAGTTGAGTGAGTTGAGTGACTCGTGTGGCTTTTCTTTCATACGTTACAATCATTAATAATGTTCGAATTTTTTTAACGACCCTTTTTACCTTTGAGACCACTTTTATTATACATTTTTATTTTTTTTGTTTGTTTTAATCCCCGTATTTGCGCTTGGAGGATGGTTTTATACTAATACGACTGCGAGCGTCGTCCCTTGAATTGTTAGCCCTACGTAAGCCACGTTCGTTCCCACAAGCCAATCACAACGAACTTGGGACGTTGTATGTTGATACAGAACAAAAAAAAACAAGAAAGTATACATGTTGGGATGGGATTGTTCTCCGTGATCGAGCTCTGTCTTTCATAATGAGCATTAAGCGGAAGAGAGGTTTGATTTTTAGTTCCGCCGCTCGTCGCACCCTTCATTATCGGCGAGGATCCAGCTAACTGGGGTGAGCAGGTATCGGCGACCTGTACCGTATTGAAAGGCGACCGTCCGGTGAAAATATCCTGGACATTGAACGACAAGCCTTTAACGTCACGCACTTATCCCGATATATCGATATCGAGAAGCGGGAAGATGATTTCGTTGCTCAGTATCGATTCAGTGGATGCGCGCCATGCCGGTCAATACACGTGCATCGCGACAAATTTGTCTGGATCCTCGAAGCGTAGTGCGATCCTAACCGTCAATGGTACATATATATATATATATATGGTCAACGAACAACATAAGCTATTCTGAATGCCGTTCACTGCTTCATATTAAATTCTACAGTTTCTTTTCTTTCTTTTCTTTTTTTTCTTTTCTTTTCTTTTCTTTTTTTTTATTTATTTAGACTCTATGCCCTTGTAAATAAATATCTTCAATACTTTATTTCGATACTTTGTACACGATCAAAAATCCCGCTTATTCCCTTTTTGCCGATGTCAGGTCTTTCTTTGCCCTCGCCGATTCTTTAATAGATCATAAATAAGGAATCAATTATCCTCGCGAGGAAGGCCGGGAAAACGGTACGGGAATACCACTCGCGAATCCAATAATCCCTGAGTTTTGGTGTGTTTGTGAGCGCGTGTGTCCTGTCGACAGAGATCATCCCAGTCGCGTTCGCAAAGCTCTCGCCGTGTAGATCATGCCGGCCACGAGCTCGCATCGGCTAAGCGAGAGCTTAAATATACGAAGAAGAGTTATATAAAGATAAAGATAAAGATAAAGATAAAGATAAAGAAACGAGGGAAGGAAGGGAGAGAGAGGACTTGTCGCGCGTGACTTCATTTTGTCGCTTCATTGTAGTCGCTCCGCAAATAGGCGTAGGCTTTACGTTTGGCGATGAGCCGCTGAACGCCGGCGACATGGCGACGGTCACGTGCGCCGTCATAAAGGGCGACTCGCCCCTTGATATCGAACTGATGTTCGAGGCCAGTCCCGTAGACGTGGATCGAGGCGACGTAACGTTATCAGCATCGGGGAAGCGCGCCAAGCAGCTGATGATCGAGTCCGTGCAGGCGGAACACGCTGGTTTGTACACCTGCAGCGCATCGAACGTCGCCGGCTCCGTGTCACGATCGACCATACTCGCCGTCAACGGTACGGCCAACACGATACACAAGACATGCGTTTGCTTAAAAGGACTGCGGACGCTGCGACGATCACGATCAATGACGATCAGATGAGCTCGGCGAGACTCGTATGGCTTAACATCCCCATCCCCATCCCCATCCGCATCCACATCCAGATCCGCGTATGTATATATATAGATCCAGACGCGCCGGGGTAGGCAGAGATAGAGAGAGAGAGAGAGACAGCGCGGGCACATCTGACCCTTGATTGATTACAGTTCCGCCACAAATAGCTCCCTTTGCCATCGAAGAGGGGCCCGTCAATTGGAGCGAGCAGGTATCATTCATTTGCAGCGTCTTGAAAGGCGACCGGCCGATGAAAATCCACTGGACCCTAAACGATCAGCAAATAACGCCGAAAACTCACGAGGGAATAGCCATTTCCAAGAGCGGGAAAATGATATCCGTACTTAGCATAGACTCGGTAAACGCACACCACGCTGGCAATTACACGTGCATAGCGAGCAACCGGGCAGGGATCTCGCACCTCAGTACAAGACTGTCGGTCAACGGTACTACCTAATCATACCTGACAATGGCTAATAACAAATAGCTAATCAATAAGAACGATACTCGCCACGTGTACTTAGGACCGTCTTGCTGATTATCTTGCACTCGCAACCAATATAATCATCCGCCATGTTGTTGCAATAATGTTAACGTAGCCAAAAAAGTATCCAGCCTCCTTAACTATCTGTAATACATCATCTCTCTCTCTATCTGTATCTATCTATTTATCTCTATCTATCAATCTATTTCTCTCTCTATATATATATATGTACATATATATCTCACCCCACCCCCCGCCGCCACCACCACCACCACCGCCAACGATATGTCAGACACTTGTATGTTGTAAATAATAATGAGCATCCATGACACTGATCTCGGTGCGCCGGTATCCCACAGTCGGTCCACAGATAGGCATGTTC
This sequence comes from Ceratosolen fusciceps, assembly GCA_018883505.1. NCBI lineage: Eukaryota > Metazoa > Arthropoda > Insecta > Hymenoptera > Agaonidae > Ceratosolen > Ceratosolen fusciceps. The sequence continues at coordinate 4,600,098 of RCIC01000016.1, forward strand.
TCGTTCGGTCAGGAGCCGCTGAACGCCGGCGACATGGCCACGGTCCAGTGCGCCGTCATCAAAGGCGACCACCCCATAGAAATAGCCTTCATGTTCGGTGACGAGGTCGTGGAGGCCAATAGCCCGGACGTAATAATATCGGAGTCCGGCAGGCGTACGAAACAGTTGACGATCGAGTCCGTCGACGCCAGACACGCTGGGGAGTACACTTGCGTAGCGTCCAATGTCGCGGGTTCGACGTCGCGAACTGCCGCCCTAGCCGTTAACGGTACAACCCCCCCCCCCACCCACCATTGTTATATACCGTCTTTTACTTATACGTTACGTAATTAGCAGCAGACCTTGTTCAGCTTTCGTCTCGACCGGCACCCAGCTTCCTCCATTCCAAGCTCAAAGTCACGCGCGCACACACACACGCACGCCCCATCCTATCACTGTCCAATCGAAATCGGTATATATATATATATATATATATATAAAGGGAAGATACCTTTGAAATGAAAGCCAGGATAAGACTCGGGGCGGCGACATTGATCCTGTGACTTGGTGATTTGTTCTGTTGAATGCCGTTTAGTCGCACCGCAAATAGGTGTGTTTACGTTCGGGGAGGCGCCTCTGAACGCAGGAGAGACGACCTCGGTCCAGTGCGTCATTTTAAAGGGTGACGCGCCCCTGGAGATAACCTTCATGTTCCAAGGAGCTCCGATCGACCTTGACGGGGACGTGAGCGTTTTCGAAACGGGCAAGCGCGCCAAGCAATTGCTCATCGATTCCGTAAGCGCTAGACATGCCGGGGATTACACGTGCATTGCATCGAACGTGGCTGGTTCGACGTCACGATCGGCTCTATTAGCCGTAAACGGTACATGGCATTTCATGGCATTTTTTTTTTTTTTTTCTTTTTTTTATCGTAGCAGTGCTTGGATCGTTTAGCCGACACGATTACTATTTCTCACTACTACTGCGCCTCCCTCACTAAAACAACAACTACAACGACAACGACGACGATGACAATCTCCCGCACCCCCTCCTCCCCGTCTCACTCTCTCTGTCCGTTCACACGTCTCTCGATGAGGATCCATGGTGATAGATAAGTAAGCGCCTCCGGCCTCCGATCTCCGTCCGCCGTCGAGCCGTTGATTCATTACCGAGCCCCAATAAATCTGTTACGAAATGTCATTGAATCTTACAGTTCGGCCGCAAATCGCCCCCATTGTATTTGGCGACGACCCAGCCAACTGGGGGGAGCAGGTCTCGACCATGTGCAGTGTCCTTAAGGGCGACGAGCCCGTGACAATCGAGTGGCAGTTGAATGGCAAAGTCATTCTGGCCGAAACGCATCCTGACATAACGATATCGAGAACCGGTAAAAAACTATCGGTACTCAATATCGATTCGGCGGCGGCCAATCACACTGGAGTGTACACTTGCGTGGCAAGCAATTTTGCCGGATCCTCGAATAGGAGCGCAATATTATCAGTAAACGGTATCAGTACAGAATACATTCGGATATGATTGGTTACGTTGTACATAAGAGATCCGAATAACCTAGCAAGCACAGAGCCAAAAATACCACTTGTAATTGCTCCACGACAACAACAACAACAACAACGACGACGACGACGACGACGACGATGACGACAGTTCCTCATCATCCCCGTTGTTCCACGAATACCCGTAGTACCGTAGTAATATAATGCCGGAGATTCAACGGAGAGGGTTGAATGGGTGGGTTATTGGGGTTATTGGGGTTATTGGGGCTGGAGATTATAAAGTTATGGTCGGCCGATACGTTCCCGACCTTGCCTTCCACTTGATGATGTAATTCCGTGTTCCAGTTGTCCCTCAGATAGCTCCGTTTTTCTTTGGACAAGAGCCCGTGAACGCCGGCGACATGGCCTCGGTTCAGTGCGCCGTCACCAAAGGCGATTCCCCCTTGAAAATATCTTGGTCGTTCGAGGGAGAGCCGATCGATAAGAGAAAAGCCGACGTCGTGATGTTAGATATCGGCAGGCACGCGAAACAATTAATGATAGAGTCCGTCGGAGCCAATCACGCCGGCACGTACACGTGTACTGCTGAGAATTTGGCCGGGACGACCTTTCGATCGGCTGTGCTCGCTGTCAACGGTACAAAAAACAAACAAAACAATAACAACTACCGCTATCGTTACCTTGTACCACTATCGCTACCACTACCACTATCGCTACCTTGTACCGCTACCACTACCTTGTACCACTACCACCAACACCAACACCAACACCAACGGAATAAGAACGGAAGAGGAAAAAAATGAAAATAACATCGTATCCTCTTGGATATAAGATCTTGTATTGAATAATGTATGGCTTGTGTTCGGGCGTATAGTTGTAGGCTAGACGCGTTGTACAAGGTTGGCGTTAGCAAACCTTGATATTTATTAATTAATGTTGTTTTTCGGATAAGCACAAGAGAATAGAAGAAAACTCTGTAGTGATTAGAATTTATTTATTGTAGAAATTTGAGTACAATGTGAAGAGAGTAGACTTGGTTGTTATCGCACTAGCTAATTATGAGCTTAGTAGTAGTCTTGTTGAAGGACGGGAGTGTACTGCTTGTATGCGTTCTTGAAAACTAGTTATTTGGGCGACATACCGATCGCGGGGTAGGCGGCGCCTAATTGCGCCGACTGAAAACATTAGACTCTATGGCATACGATTAGTGACCTTGCCTCGCAGGTTGTAACTTAGCCAAGACGACAAGGAGGTCACTTTGACGATTTTGTTTACAAGCGATTGGCGCCGTAACAGCTTGTTTCCCTCATCTTAGCAGTTCTTAACAACTACTTACCTCCCCTATCTGCCAATGTCGTTAATTTCTTTACTTTCAAAGTCACGAAACCCTCAAACTTGCACCTAATTATTGTACATAATATTGTATAAAAGTAAGCACCATCTTCGCCGTCCGTTTGAACGTTCCGCGAGGTTCCGACTTGACACACACACACACACTCGTTGCCTGCTTACGGTGACAACAACAGCAACAACAACAGCAACGACAACAACGACAACAACATTAAGTAATGATAAAAGTGATGATCAGGATGACATTGAGTATGGATTTGATAATTGATTGATAAATTCGTTGGCGAGGTTGTTGCGCGCGTATGCGAAGACGAGCTCGTACATTCCACGTGCATGAAATGAACGTAATTACGAAGCCGTTGTTGATGTACGTTGTGCATGTAGTCGCGCCGCAAATCGGAGTCTTCACCTTCGGTAGCGAGCCGCTCAACGCGGGTGACATCGCCTCGGTTACCTGCGCCGTAACGAAAGGCGATCTGCCCATGGAGATCAGCTGGATGTTCCAAGAGCGGCCGGTCGACGACAAACACGAGGATATCGTTATCGTGAATCTGGGCAAGCGCGGCAAGCAGCTGAGCATCGAGAGCGTCGGAGCTTCCCACGCCGGGGACTATACCTGCGTCGCATCGAATATCGCGGGCTCGACGACCCGCACCGCTCTACTCAACGTCAACGGTCTCGATCTTACACCTTCCTCACCTACCTCACCTCCTCACCTCCTTCCGTCCGTTACTTTAGCTCATCGCTCCTACTTCACGCCAAAGGCACGGCTCACAAACACCGACAGGGGACCGACGAATTTTTCATTATAAATAAAGCGCGTCTTTCTTTGTCCAGCTGTCACGAATTCAATTAATTATCCAAACGCGCCCTTGCAACGCCACCCGTCCTCGTTGTCCTTCCTTCGTTACTTTTCCGTCGTCGACTATTATTATTATTGTTGTCGTTGTCGTTGTTGGTTGTCGTTGTTGGTTGTCGTTGTCGTCGTCGTTGGACACGGGCAGTTTTCGACGTTGAGCTAAGGGATGAATTGCCTAGCTAGTAGATAAGTGCATCGGGGGGGTTATTGGGGGGGTTATTGGGGGGGTTATTGGGTAGTGTCCGGTGATGAGCGAGGGTGTCGAGCGACGACTTAATGGCGAGTGGGCGACCGTTTGTCGCAGTCGCACCGCAAATCGGCGCCTTCACCTTCGGCAACGAGCCCGTCAACGCCGGAGACGTCGCCTCGGTGACGTGCGTCGTCACGAAGGGCGACTTCCCCATGGACATCGTGTGGATGTTCGAGAACGAGGTCGTTGACGAGGCGCGCAAAGACATCGTCATATCGAATTTCGGTAAACGGGGCAAGCAATTGAGTATCGAGAGCGTCGGAGCTTCCCATGCCGGGGAGTACACCTGCGCGGCATCCAACGTCGCTGGATCAAGGACACGGACCGCCTTACTCGACGTCAATGGTTAATACCGCGTCTGGGCTAATGCGAGTTCGTTCGCTACCCTCTCCGTCCCTCCGTCCCTCCGTCCCCCACCCCTCTCATGCACCGTACCGTATCATTATCCCGTAAGCCCTTGATTTACCGACCGATGTCCAAGTACAGCCGGCGCGCGTCGTATAAAAAACTCGCGATCGCCGATAGAGTCACGATCACTTGTGGATCCCTTGCGTTAGGGAGTTAATGTTTGTCTGACGACAGTCGCGCCGCAAATCGGCGCCTTCACCTTCGGCAACGAGCCCGTCAACGCCGGAGACGTCGCCTCGGTGACGTGCGTCGTCACTAAGGGCGACTTCCCCATGGAAATTAACTGGATGTTTAAGAACGAGCTCGTGGACGAGACACGTAAGGATCTAGCGATATCCAATGTCGGCAAGCGCGGCAAGCAATTGAGTATCGAGAGCGTCGGAGCTTCGCATGCCGGCGAGTACACCTGCGTCATCTCTAATATCGCTGGATCAACGACGCGCACGGCTGTGCTCGACGTTAACGGTATTTCCGAATCCAGGATCATAATAAGCAAAGCTTATTATCCACCACCCTAGCCTCTTATACTCCCTCCCACTCGTGGTCCGACTCGTTCGTTCGTTCGATCGATCCTCCCCTCACCCCACCCCCATCCCACGATTAACCAACGAAAGCTCAGCCAGACACGAGCACGCACACGCACACGCACACGCACACGCACACGTAGTTGTATCGTCAAAGCGAATGGCTCGACTCGTTGTTGTTTTCATTGACGTTTTCATGGAAAATCAAAAGAAGTCCTTGATCGTTCGTTCGATTGTTGTTGTGAACCACCAAGCAAAAGAAGAGGAAAAAACAGAGGAAAGGTCGTAGAGCCTCGTCGTCGAGGAAGGTATCATCAGGCTCACGAGGACACGAGTTGAGATCTTTGCAGAAAGGAAGGAAGGAAGGAAGATAGAATGAAAGATAGACAGAAAGAAAGAAAGAACGAAAGAACGAAAGAAAGAAAGAAAGAAAGAAACAGAGAAAAAAGGAGTTATTGGTGCGAGGGGTGAAGAGGTCACGTGTGCAGCAGGGCTCGGATAAATCAAAAAAGACTCGATTGGATTTTCTCTGCTTTTCAGTACTGCCAAAGTTGCTACCGTTTTCGCTAGGGGACGGTCCGCTAAATTCGGGACAGGTCGTGACGGTCCCGTGCGCCGTAATCGAGGGCGATCAGCCCCTAAGGCTCCAATGGACGCTAAACGGTCACGCTATATCCCCGCACTCCGGTATATCGATATTGGATCTTGGGGAGCGAGGAGCTATACTGAGCATCGGATCGGTTCAGGCCTCCCACGCCGGCACGTACACCTGCGCCGCAGAAAATTCAGCGGGCAGGCAGCGGCTCTCGGCGGAGCTCATCGTCAACGGTCTCGAGGCCTCCTTCAACAAGTTTCACGACCCGCCGCCCCAAGCCCCTCCCCCCGCGCCATAAAACATCCCCTACCTCTCTATACACGATATACAAGCATTGAACAAGCATGCGTATGAAGAAAGAGCCAGCTACGTAGTCGATGGACCATCTTCTCACGTGCAATCACGTGCATCCCTCGCAAATCTCCCCCCTCTCTCTCTGTCTCTCTGCCTCTTTCTCTCTTTGTCGTCTTATCCCGATAACGAAAGTAGCAAAGCGAAGCCACGCTTTTTTGATTAATTCCTTTGAAACGTCTTCATCGGTCGTCTCGGTCGTCTCGGTTGTCGTCCCACCCCCCCCCCCCCCCCCAGTACCGCGGGTCGTCGGTTATTGGGACGTTAGTACTTACGAGTATCGGAGGAGGGAGGTTATTGGGGAGTTGTTGGGGAGTTGTTGGGGAGTTGTTTTGGGATAACGAGGCGCTACGTAAGAATAATCGAGCCAACCAACAAACAAACATTTGCAGTACCCACCATGTCTTGTTGTCTTTTGTCTCTTGCAGTCGCACCGCATCTTCAACCGTTCTCGTTTCACGAAAGCACCAACACCGGCGACTTGATAATAGTCCATTGCGCCGTAGTTAAGGGAGACGCGCCTCTGTCGCTCCAATGGCTCTTCAACGGCCACCGAGTCGAAATAGACAATCAAGTGCATATAAACGCTATGGGGGACCGAGTCTCGACCCTTACCATACCTTCGGTAAGGGGCGAGCACGCCGGGGAGTACGCATGCGTCGCCGACAGTCCAGCTGGTCGCGTTACGCACCGCGCCCATCTCAAAGTCAACGGTACTCGCATCTCAAAGGCATCCCCCCCATGGACACCTGCCCCACCCACCAACCCACCTCCCCTGATCATCGACTCTGCCTCCCCCGCTCTGCTCCCTCCGATACTCTCTGCTGGCATTCAAGTCGTTCGTATCACCTCCCGAGGGACACGCCGAGATCGACCGGGACCGATCTATGCCTTACGGGCCTCGTACGCGATTATTATCCCGTCGGTGGATAATCATTCGAATCCCAATAACTCTCGTCTTCTTTACTTTACTTTACTCCCCGCTCCCCGCTCTCCGCTCTCTCTCTCTCTAATTCTCTGTAATTCTCCGTAATTCGTAGAGAAAAAAAAAAGAATCGACAATTTCACAGGAATGCGGCCCGTACTTATTCTTAGGGTCACAGGGAGTCCTGGGGTAGGGAGGACGGAGGACCTTATACACAGGAAAAGGGTAAAGGCGATGGTCCCTCGACGACGATGCCGCCATTGCGGGGGTAGACGATGAAAGACAGCCGTTGTGGATATGTTATCGCGTGGAGTGAAAGGGGCCCCGCGGAGGAAGGCGCACGTAAATACGGCAATTAAAAATAAAACGACGAGATGAGGAGATGATACATGGACACGAGAAATAAGGAAATGAAGGGTGGGGGGAGGTGGAGGGGGAGGGGCGAAAGAAAGGGAAGTAAAGGAAAGGGAAAGAGAAAGAGAAAAGGAAAAAGAAAGGAAAGGAAAGGAAAGAGAGAATGTAAATGGTTGTGCGCAACTGGCATTTTCATCATTGGATTTGCAGTTCATCCACGCATCACTCCGTTCGATTTCGGGGACCAGCAGGTATACGATGGTCAAACCGCCCAATTAGCTTGTATGGTGCCGCTCGGCGATATACCGATCGATATCAGCTGGACGTTCGAAGGGAAACGGCTGTCGCAGTCTATGGGCTACAGAGTCAGTCAAGTAGGGCCGCGCTCGTCTATACTACTGATTGATCCGGTCGAGCCGAGCCACGGAGGCAAATACATGTGTATCGCGAAAAATCCGTCTGGGAACGACACTCACCAGGCTACCTTACGAGTACACGGTTAGGCTGATCACGACTTCGTAAGGCTCTCGATCGACGGGAATCAGTACCTCGCTTTCTTTGTCTTGACACGTACCACTTGTTTCCAGCTTCTTGCTCTCATGCATCATTGACGTCCCGGTACCGCTTAACCTTAATCTCTTTTTATTTCTCACCCGTTCATATACTATTATTTATTTATTCATTCGTTCATTTATTTATTTACGTTGTAATCACAAGTTGTAATGCGGAAAAAAATACCCAGAGAGAGAAGAAGATAAACAAAAAAAAATAAAGAAGGAATGCGGCGAATGCAATTTCGTTCGTTTGTTCGTTCGTTTGTTCGTTCGTTCGTTCGTTCGTTCGTTCGTTCCTTCCTTGCATTTTGATTGCACTTTAATTTAAGTTCGTAATCGAAAACCGTACAAGCATTCCCGCCAAAACTATAATCCACAATGGTTTGTTTGTTTTATTTATTTATTATTTTATAAAAGTTGTTCTGCATTCTCTGCCCAGAGTAGCCCGCGAGCGCTACAATTCCTACTTGTAATTTTTTGTTGTTGTTTCTTTTGCTGTTTTTTTTTTCATTTTTAATTCCATTCGTTCGGTAATTGTTTCCTTGAGCTCTGCTAAACTTGGTATAAAATCCACAAAGCAAACTATTTTGTTCTATTTTTTTTTTTTTTTTTTTTTTTTTAAAATAATTTAAAGTTTTAAGAAAATTAATAATTTAAAAAAAAAAAAAAAAAAAAAAACAATGAACGTTGCCTAATGAACTCATATTGATGCTTCGTCTCCGTAAAATTCTCGTAGCTTGCATTAACGCATTATGTTATATTTATTCCTTGCGTTGGATATCTCATGTACTTAACCTCATAATGATTGTTCGTTTCCCAATCGTACCCTCAGCCGCATCGCCTAGCATTCGTCAGCTTGTACGCTAATTATACCCAGTACCGATTAATCGTTATATTTATCTCAGCATCTATCGTATCCACATTATAACAACAATAACAACAATAATAATTATATAATGATATTATGATATAATGATAACAAGAAGAAGAAGAAGAAGAAGAAGAAGAGAAACGGCAGAAATGACGATAGCAACAATATTAATTGTAATTAACCATGATAGTGATGACGACGATGACGATGACGACGATGACGATGACGATGACGATAACGACGACTAGGACGACGGCGACGATGGTGGTGATTGTGGTGGTAACAGTAACAACAACAGCATTTAACGTTAACGCTAACAATAACGATGACAATAACAATAAAGCTGAATTATTCATTCCCCACGATATCTCAGACGTATATTGATTGCATTGGTATTGGGTTTATCAGGATCAGCTGGAGCCCTCGTTCATCGCATTTATATGCTAAAAAAATTTTTGTGGACGCTAACCGTATACAAGAATAACTTCAAATTGTGTAAATGTGATTAATAGTTTACCCCGGTGCTCGATGTTCTTCCTAGATTTTTACGTGGTCAGCAAGACTGAGTAACGATTTAGCCAAATCGATTATACGAAACTCGTTGGTGGGGGGAGGGGGGGTTCAATTACATGTTCGCGTGGAGTCGATTAACTTTCAAACAACACCGTCCCTCTACGCCCGACCCAGCCCAGCCCAGCCTAGCCCAGCCCAGCCTAGTCCAGCACAGCACAGCCCAGCCCAGCCAATCCCCCCTCCCCTCTGTCGCCATCTACCACCCACATCGGTCTCTTTCTCGCCAAAGAAATCCGTGGTCCCGACGCCACCCCACCCCCGCCACAATTTACACCCCCTCCGTCCCAATAACCCCTCACTTAATCTTTAGAAATACATTTTCAGTCCTGCATGCTTAACGTAGTAGTGGCTTTGATTTGAACATTTGCGGCTGCGCATGTCGCCGCACTCAAATTATCATTAAAATTGCATGCTCTCGGCATTACTCCCAAGCCATGCGAGTCACTCTATTATAAAATATATTAGCTTCCGCTTAACCTTCAAGTGCCTCATATAACGTTAACTAAATTCAAAACCGATCCGGGCAACTTCGCTCCGTTCGCTTTAACACTTCTTCTTTTTTAACGACGTTAAAAAAAAATAAAGAAAAAATAAAAACTTGTACCAACTAATATAATTGTAACGGTTATTGGGGCATTCGCGGATGGTTCAATTCATCGGCCCCCGCCAATTCTGCAAAACTTATACGTGCTTTAACATCTTATCTGAGGCATTTGTATCGCTTGTGCCAGAGAGTCGTTACGTAATGGCATGCGACGAAACGAATCACGTGTGAATTGTCTGCTGGTGTCATTACGCGCCAAGTCTTGGTGAACAAGATTTTGCTCCTCCATACTTTTAATCCATAACGTGGACAGCCATTGAACGCGTATACCTGGAGCAATGTATACCTTTTTAAAGAATTTACAACGTCAATACGGTCAAAAAGAACAATCAGCAGCAGCAGCAGCAGACATTTCCTTCTAACACGTCTTTTGACCATTAATTTTATCCGTTTATATAATCCGTCTCGGTATAAAAAAAAAAAAAAAAATACATTGAAATTTATTTTTACCTTCCCTTACCTTGGACTCTTTATCCTTACGACTTTTTTTTCTTCTTCTTTTGTTGTCGTTGGTCTTTTTTAATGATTTTGGTCCATAATCTTCCCCTCCCTCGTTTAAAAACTAATACCGCACTTTCTTTGTAATAAACGGATGAAATTAACGTCACTCTCTTGGGGGAAAAAAAAAAGAAAAACAATCTTGCTTGGTGGTAGTCTTCTCTAGTATATGATTATGATTTCGCGGATGAGCCGACTAACTCGTTATTTCTCGACGACGCTGCAGTACCTCCACGTTGGATCCTCGAGCCCACCGACAAGGCCTTCGCCCAAGGCTCCGAGGCACGCGTCGAGTGCAAAGCCGATGGTTTCCCGAAGCCCCAGGTCACGTGGAAGAGGGCGGCTGGTAAGCTCACTTAACCTTTAACCTACCGCAACCCCCCCCCTACCCCCAATAACCCGTAGCTCCGAGTCGTCGAATACGTAACGATGCATCCTGTTTTATCGGCACAGGTGATACCCCCGGCGACTATACCGACCTGAAGCTCAACAATCCGGACATAAGCGTCGAGGATGGCACCCTCATGATTAACAATATTCAAAAGACGAACGAAGGATATTATCTGTGCGAAGCCGTCAACGGCATCGGCTCCGGACTATCTGCTGTGATATTAATTTCTGTCCAGGGTAAGTGTCTCTCTCTCTCTCTCTCTCTCTCTCACACACACACACACACTCTATATATAACGTCTTACCTTTCTTTCGAAATTGTAGCTCCGCCGCACTTTGAGATAAAGCTGAGGAATCAAACGGCCCGTCGTGGGGAACCCGCGGTCCTGCAGTGCGAGGCTCAGGGCGAAAAGCCAATAGGGATCCTGTGGAACATGAACAACAAGCGACTGGACCCCAAGAGCGACTCCCGGTACACTATTCGCGAGGAGATAATGGCCAACGGAGTACTCTCCGATCTTAGTATCAAAAGAACCGAGAGAAGTGACTCGGCCCTATTCACGTGCGTGGCCACCAATGCCTTCGGTAGCGACGATACCAGCATCAACATGATTATCCAAGGTCAGGAATCATCGTAATCTGCGATGTAGAAGAAAAGAAAAAAAAGAAAAAAGAAAAAAGAAAGGATAATAGGCTCGTCGAGGCGACAGTTTCATGAATTTTGTTTTGACATTTACAGAGGTGCCGGAGGTCCCCTACGGGCTCAAGGTCTTGGACAAGTCGGGCCGGTCCGTGCAGCTATCCTGGGCCGCTCCTTACGACGGTAACAACCCGATCAAGCGATACGTCATCGAGTACAAGATAAGCAAGGGCTCGTGGGAGACGGACATCGACCGAGTCGTCGTGCCAGGGTCCCAGCAAAACGTCGCCGGCGTCTTCAATCTCAGACCCGCGACGACCTATCACCTGCGAATCGTCGCGGAAAACGAGATCGGCACCTCCGAACCTTCGGACACGGTAACCATCATCACCGCGGAAGAAGCGCCCTCCGGTCCTCCGAGCACCGTCCGAGTCGACGCTCTCGATCAACACACGCTCAAGGTACCTTACCTCTCGGCTTCCGGACACAAGTGTACAGATGCCGTCGTCGTCGTCGTCGTTGTCGTTGTTGTTGTAATTGTCATTTGTGAATGCAGGTGTTGTGGAAACCCCCGACCCGGGACGACTGGAACGGAGAGATACTGGGCTACTACGTTGGATACAGGCTCGCCTCGACCGACAAGCCCTACATGTTCGAAACCGTCGAGTTCTCGAAGGAGGACGGGAAGGAGCACCACTTGCAGATAATGAATCTGAAGACCTACACCCAGTACAGCGTGGTCGTACAGGCGTTCAATAAGGTAGGCTCCGGGCCAATGAGCGAGGAGAGGAGGCAGCACACGGCCGAAGGCGTGCCCGAGCAGCCCCCTCACGACACCACGTGCACGACCCTTACCTCGCAAACGATACGCGTCTCCTGGTCGTCGCCACCCCTCGCCGCCGCCAACGGTGTCATTACCGGCTACAAGGTAAGAGAGACCTTTACATTCCATCGAATTGTACCTCTCTCCCCCCCCCCCCCAATAACCCCAATAACCCCAATAACCCCAATAACCCCCGTTGTTAGATTATTTACGGGCCATCGGAATCCTGGCACGACGAGAATACCAAAGACACGAAGATCACCTCGTCGAGCGAAACCATTCTCCACGGTCTGAAGAAATTCACCAACTACAGTATGCAAATCCTCGCCTTCACCTCGGGGGGCGACGGCGTCAAGTCCGCCCCGATTCACTGCCAAACCGAACAGGACGGTAAGCTTACATCGTGCACAATAAATACCGTACGACAGCCCATCGATTATACATACATTCGCATCTAATGACGTCACGCGTTCCCGTGATCGCAGCTCCCGAGTCGCCGACGGCCATTAAAGCTCTAGTCATGTCAGCTGACTCTATCCTGGTGTCCTGGCGACCGCCCACTCAGCCGAACGGCGTCATCTCCCAGTACACCGTCTACACGAAGGCGAACAACTCGGAGCAGGCTGCCAGCCAGAAGGTCCCGCCCACCCAACTGACCCACGAGGTATCCGGGCTCAGCGAAAAGCGCCGATACGACTTCTGGGTTACGGCCAGCACGAACATAGGCGAGGGTCAGCCCTCGAAGATCGTCAACCTCGCCCCGAGCGCTAGCGGTACGCTCTCCCTCACGGTTTGGCTTGCTTGCTTGCCCCACGGCTTGCCCCACGGCTTGCCCCATTAATACCTCACGATATTAATATTAATAATAATAATGATAATGACGACGATGACGATGACGATGACGATGATAATAATGGATGAATACGTTCTGCAGTGCCGGCGAAAATCGCCTCGTTCGACGACAAGTTCGTCGCCACGTACAAGGAGGACGTGAAGCTGCCTTGCCTGGCGGTGGGCGTGCCCGCCCCGGAGGTCACCTGGAAGGTACGGGGCGTGAAACTGGCGCCGACCGATCGCCTGAGACAATTGCCCGAGGGCTCGCTCTTCATCAAGGAGGTCGACCGCACCGATGCCGGCGAGTACTCCTGCTACGTGGAGAATACCTTCGGCCACGACACGGTCACCCACCAGCTCGTGGTGCACGGTAAGCCACGGCCAAGCCTCTTTACGCAATAGCCGAGCCCGTGTCGTCTAATCGCCATCTAATCGCCATCTAATCGTCGACTAATATCTCGCTCCCTCTCGCCCCCCATCCCCCTCCCCCGCCACTCCCTCTTGCTTGGATTTCGAAACAGCTCCGCCGCATTCTCCGCAAGTGACCCTCACCGCCACGACGACCAACTCCCTCACGATGAAGCTGCGGCCCCACCCTACCGACAATGCGCCCATACACGGATACACGATCCACTACAAGCCGGAGTTCGGCGACTGGGAGACCGTGCAGATCAGCTCGACCGCCCTCAAGTACACCTTGGAGAACCTATGGTGCGGCTCGAGATATCAAATTTACGTAACGGCCTACAACGCGTGAGTACCCGTCCTAACGCAATAATCTCACGTGGTAATTACAAGTGCGGCTGGTTAATTTGACGTTGTTTTGATTCGTGGCAGCATCGGCATGGGCGAGCCCTCGGACATACTCAACACGCGGACAAAGGGCTCGAAGCCGATAATACCGGAGGCGGCGAGATTCATCGAGGTGTCGACCAAGAGCATAACGTTGCACCTTCACGCCTGGTCGGACGGCGGATGCCCCATGCTCCACTTCGTCGTCGAGCACAAGAAACGGTAGGTTATGCGTGACCTTGACCGGGGGGCCCCACCCCACCCCTCACTAAGCCGGAGCAGGCGTCTAATGCGAATGTTTGACCGTCCCGTTCGTGCAGGCACCAGCAGGAGTGGAACCAGGTGTCGAACAACGTGAAGCCCGGAGGTAACTTCGTCGTGATGGACCTGGACCCCGCGAGCTGGTACCATCTGCGCGTGACCGCGCACAACAACGCCGGGTTCGCGGTCGCCGAATACGAGTTCGCGACGCTCACCGTCACCGGAAGTGAGTATGCCGTCGTCGCGCATTCGTCTCGCGTGGCCGGCGTCAATGGTGGCACAATTACTTAACCCCTAATCGGTTGCTCGGTTTCGCATAATAACAACAATAACAACAATAACAACAATAACAATAATAGTAATAATAGTAACAATAATAGTAATAACTAAAAAAAAAAAGAAAAATAAATAAATAATAATCACTGGCCGAGTCGCTCGGACCGGCGTTCACTTATCGGATCCTCGAGCCGACGAACGTAGTACGATCCTGGCTTCTGTTTTAGGCACCATTGCGCCGGCCCGCGAACTCCCGGACGTAAACGCCGGTGACAGCAGCGACGACCCCATGAAAATATTCATGGCCAACCTAAATCTGGTGGTGCCTGTTGTTGCGGCCGTGCTCGTCATTATCGTTGCCGTTATCGTGATCTGCGTCCTCAAGGGCAAGGGTCACGACGACGAGAAAGGTGCGTAAGCCACACGACTTGTTTACTTACACTCTTTTCTTCTTCTCCTCCTACTCCTCCTCCTCCTGCACCTACTCCTGCACCTACTCCTACTCCTACCCGTTGCCCCCTCGTCGCCGACGACCCGTAGGCACCATCGCACCGCCGATACTGAGCGGCGGCACCGGGGCGTCCGAGAAGGACCTTACCGAGGACGGGGACGTCCGGAGATTCTTCCCGTGGCTGCCCATCTGGTTCGACATCAACGTCATCGTCCCCGTCGGGGCGACGATCGTCGTTATCATTGTCGGCATCGTCGTCATCTGCGTCGCTCTATCCAGGCGCACCCGTGGACCCGAGCAAACCAGACTCCGCGGGATCTCGTCGTCCGATGAAAAATATTACGAGGGCCAATGTACACTACTCACTAGCTTCTCTCTTCTTCTCTATCTCTCTCTCTCTCTCTCTATCTCTATCTCTATCTATCAGTCTAGCAAAATGCCTAGCAAAATCGCAATTTATCGATAAGCCTTAAAGGCCAATGTTCTTCTAAATTTCTTCTGGTCGCTTACCGGCCCGTGCCAACGAGCTCCATTGACCTTGATTAAAATGACCCCGAACTAATGCTTGCAGACGACGTGGTGTACCAGCAGACGGGTGTCGTCGGCGCCACCCTGGACAAGAGAAGACCGGACCTGCGGGACGAGCTGGGATACATCGCGCCGCCGAATCGTAAGCTGCCACCGGTTCCTGGCTCCAATTACAACACCTGCGATCGCATAAAGCGCGGAACCGTCATAAGTAAGTCCCCGGGTGAAGCCGTGCCCATGACCGAGCCCATGACCGAGCATCAACCAGCGCTCGCTCACATCATTTTTCAACACCTTCCCATTGTTCCGGCATGATTATACGTACATTATCGTCGTGGGGTCGAACCATTAGATACCAGAGGCGGGGCCGCATCATTCGCTTCCTTCACTATTACATGAAATTCGTAAAACTTTCGTGGGACACGCGACAACACGTAACGACAGGACATTTTTTTTTTTTGTTTTTTTTTTTATATATAGAGCCTCACTAGCTGTAAAACTTTTGCCTATGCACAATTTTTTTTTCCCCTATTACTTTGATAATTTACACAATACATAGACATATATTACGGGGCAAAGCAGATATCTAACGAATCGTCATTACAAAAGGGTATTTGTATTTTTTCAGAGTGTCAATGTCTTCTTTCTCTCTATATATATATACATATACATACATATCTTTCCCTCTGTCATATAAATATACTGTACACATAGAAGCATGCGTTAATGTCTCCTCCGTTATACGTACTCTGAATTATCGAAATCATAAATCATTCATATCATCGAATCGTCAATCATTCGGCTAGAGCCCCCACCCCCCGCACCGCCACCCCGCCACTCATCGAATAAGGGCACATACATTAAGAATGAATAGGCACTCGGTAGTGTTGATTGAGTAGCTTCGCTGTTAGTTTGATGAGAATAGCCAAGTATGTGGATGTGTTGGCGCGAGAAATATAAAGAGATGGAGCAACCGATCGAGTTCCGGGTGCCGAGCCCGTGGCAGCTGACCGTGCTCGGCGACGATCGGTTGCAAAAGGTGCCTCGAGGGAGCTCCCGGTAGGCCCTGCGCCGCTGTAGAACGGTCTTTGTAGCTTGTGTTCAACAGGTAGGAACGGCTCGGTAAGGAGCCACCATGCGACTTGGGACCCGCGCCGGCACATGTACGAGGAGTTGAGTCATTACGCGCCCACCAGGAGGTGCCCCCCACCGCCACCGCACGGCAGCAGCGACCAACTGGCACATCGAGGTTTGTACGAACTGTATGAGAGAGTAGTCGAGTGGGACCAAGAGTGAGAGTCCACGAAGGAGGAGAGATTCCACGCACACACGCACACACACGCACACACACACCCCTCACCTCCCATCCCGCTATCCTCAAGGATATCCGGGATCGTAGTATCGGAGAGTATCAATTTTTTAAAGCCGCGAGGGCAATTTTATATCAGACCTCGCGCGCGCGACTTTGCGCGAGTTTCTAAAAATAAGTAAAAGAGTTTTAAGTTGACGTGTCATTAGAAATCACCCGTTATGTGTATAAGCTCGGGCTTACACGCGTTCGAATTATTCAGCGAGTGTCACGCTCGGCGCATCGATATCAGCGATATCGTTACTAATGGACCTGAAAGATATCGACATTCGCGGCTTTCACGTCAAAGAGAAAATAACGGTTTGCTTGCGCCTTTATCTGCCGCCGTTACCCCCCACCCCAATAACCTCCGTACACCCGCACCTTCGCTCGTTCGCGCGAGCTTACGTCGTTCTCTCTCACTCTCACTCTCACTCTCACACACACACAGAGACAGTCACTCACTCTTCGTCCCTCTCTAATGCTCGGCTTCCCGTACGCGCTGAACGAGTTTCTTCGTAATCGAAGAGAGCCTAATGGAACGTGGTGCGAACACTGGGAGTATTCGTAAGTTCTCCGATCCATATAAAGAAAAGAGATCGCTCTCGATGTTTGCACGATTGCATGCCTCTCATACGGCACACTTGTATTCTTATCGTTACCCCCACTATTAGTCTTACTCTCATTCCTATTCCTATTCTTACTCTTATTCTTACTCTTATTCTTATTCTTATTCTTATTCTTATAATAATAATAATCATATCGTCGTCGTAACAGCTGTGGCATTCGTTACTATTACCATTAGGCAATCGTAATTTTTTTTTGAAACGGCTCGGAGGATCTGATCGCGATATCCGATCGGATGATAAAACTGACACCGGACTCGTCGATCTCTCCTCTCTTAAAAAAACCAAGCTGTCTTATTAAATTACGATTCGGCCTCACCTTGGGAATGCAGAAACCTTGCTAATGTATCGCTTCCCAAGGACCACGAGAATTTCCTTAAATTACTTTAAAGAATTTATTGCACTCGGCGATTGTCTCGGATCCATCAGTACGGAACCTCTCGGTCTTACCTTTGAAAATAGACTCTGGTCACCTTTTACTATATCCATTTACGTGTTAATAAATTAATAAAAGAAAAGAAAAGAAAAATCGCTGAGCCATTATAGCTGACGTGCATCTTCGGATTATAAATATATATACGTAATGGCGATACTTCTTACGTCTCCTCGAGCATTATCCGAAATATCATTTGTGGGATCATTGTATATTGGCAAAGTAATTGGTCCAAGGGGAACGGAGAGCGTATAATAAATAAAAGTAAATAGCCGAGGCACTGTTTGGGGTAAGTAAATAAAGCAAAATGTCGTAATGGAATAACGTTGGATGACCGACACACGAGTACACGTTGTGCAGTTGTGCAGCGTCATCCTTCGCTCGCTCAGTGAACGTGTAAATTATAAATAACGACATAAGCGAGATGGAATAGTGGAGAGAGTCAGTGTCCGAGTCAGTGTCCGAGTCAGGGTCGGAGTGCAATAATAACTTTAAGGTTAAGCGCATAAAGCGTCTGAGGTGAAACTCACGAATTGAAGTTGTATGAGCCATTTTGACTAACGAGAGCGACAATTGCATTTGACACGGAAATAGGCATGGAGGACGAGATCTGCCCGTACGCGACGTTCCACTTGCTAGGATTCCGCGAGGAAATGGATCCGAGCAAGGCGATGCAGTTCCAAACTTTCCCTCATCCAGCTAATGGGCACTCGGGAACGATGGGACCCGCGGTAGGTCATCCAACTAATTCATCGGCACACAGTAGATCCGGATCCCAATCCATGGTAAGTAAATGCTGCTCGGCAGAATAGCCCTAACAAAGCCGAGGAGAGAGAGAGAGAGAGAGAGAGCTGCCTCGCCCCTAAGTTACCCACAGATACCCTCAGCACCACCCTCAGCACCCCCACCCCCTCAAGCCCCAGTCCGCGGATCGATGTCGATTATTTGACGGGGTCGGGGGAAGAATAAGCCATTAGGAATTTAAATGTTGCGTTGGCCCATGGACCGCGAGATCGAGTGGGGCTCGAGTCCCTTGCATCTCTGGCTTTTGACGATCGAAGGGCAGCGTCGCTTAATCGCTAGCCGAAGAATTAATTCGTCCGGACGCGCATCGACGGTGCGGCTCTTCTGCTTTATCGCCCAGCTCCTGTGATCTAACCCGGTGAGAAAGGACGGCACGGGGTTTTTTGTTTTTAGCGTGAGTCGCTTCGGAAGAAGTACCGCCGTGTTCGGGGGCGTGGATGGGCGCGTAAGGGATCGGGGGATGGGAGGTGGTGGTGGGGGGGGTGGAGGGTAGGGTAAAAGAATAAAGGACTAAAAAGTGCGAGGTCACGTATCGGCTGTCGGGGGGCGATTCAATTGTTCGTCGCGAGCGATCTACCGTATAATAATCAATCTCCATTAGAATAATCGAGACTTCGTGACACGCGGGTATCGGGCCGGTGATTGTGCCCCCCCCCCCCCACAACGACCCCGCTCGACAACGACCCCGCTCGACGACCCCCCGACCCGACCCACCCGACCCACCGTCGCCCCCCCGCGGGCCGTACTTACCGGTGAGTGACTGGCCAACTTTAATAAAGCTCAACTGTACCCAGCCGAGACAGAACGGCGGACGCTACTCCCGGGTCCCGTCACAGGGCGGTAGCACGGGCGGCAATACCAACATCTTCACCCCGGAATACGACGACCCGGCCAATTGCGCCCCCGAGGAGGACCAATACGGCTCCCAGTACGGGCAATACGGGGCGCCCTACGATCACTACGGCTCCCGGGGCTCCGTCGGGCGGCGCTCGGTCGGCTCGCTACGCAACCTCCCGGTCTCCAACTCGCCCGAGCCGCCCCCGCCCCCGCCCCGCAACCACGACCAGAACAACTCGAGCTTCAACGACAGTAAGGAGAGCACCGACGTCAACGACCAGGACGACCGCGACCAATTGATACGCAGCTACGGAGGTCAGTTACGCCCTCGCCGAAACCCTAACCCCCCGCCCACCCCGCCCTACCCACTCTCGACGACGAGGAGAATGACAATTAAAAGACCGGACCGGGCCGGGCCCTCGACAGATGAACTTTCTTCCGCCTATTCATAATCCATCTCATCTCTGTCCCCCCAATAACCCCGATAAAACCTGCGCCTTATCAGATAAAGCGGTCGGGCGCGCGTACCCAAAGGGCCTGGCAGGCGGGCCTTAGCTTCCATCGGCTAGCCGACAGAAGCCGGGGCCGACACAAGCCAGGGCAACGCGTCCGCGCGCGCCTCCATTCTATGCAGCTGGAGACAACGTGTCCGGGAATCGATAAATCCGTCCTCGGAAGCGCGCTGATCCCGCTTTTCGATTACTTAAGGATCTATTATTGGGACAGAAGCGGAAATGAATTTTTGTTCGGGCAGCCCGTGCGGAAGGAGGGAGGGAGGGAAGGTACACGTTACTAAAAAGCCGTCGCTACGCCTAAGCTAACGTACACACTGAACCGGACGAAATGAGCTTAGGTGCTCGATTACGTCACGTAATGCTTGCTTAATAATCGTCCCTTCGCGTAGCTTCGAGTCGCTTCGTAATACCGAAAGTTCAAGTAAGCGCCGATCAACCGGCCTTTAAATTTTTACCTCGGCTTTAAATCAATATACGAGGACAGACATGTATAAACAAGTATATAAATTAACGAAACGTCGCGTTGTGAAGGTGTAGTGAGGTGCATCCGATACGAGGGGGACGTTTTTCTTTATTGTTGTTTTATTGTTGTTTTTTATTTTTTGTTACGTCGCCGCTTTTGTTGACAAGAATAATCAAGGCTCGTTGAGGGCGCGTTTGGTACTATTTTTTTTTTTTTTTTTTTTTTTTTTTTGCGACAGCTGACTTGTGCACGACCCCCCCCCCCATGATTAAACCCCAATGATCCCGTAAACTCGTTTAACGATCCACGACGACTGCATTCGAATGCAAATACTTGGACGGACCCGCAAACTTTTCAAGTCTCCGCCGTAGTTCGTCATATCGAATGCACAAATCCGTAGCTCATACGTAGTCGTACATGTTTATTTTATACTTAGTTATACTACTCCCTAGCAAACTAATACGCAAATTAATTTTAACTAATATTATAAGACCATCAAAGCATTTGTTTCCCTCAATCTACGTCAATACGAATTTTTGCAAGATTTCGTCAATCCTTAGATTGTGCGTTAATGTGCTTTTAAGCTTTCCGTCGAGTTCGGCATTTCGTTTTTTATTTATTTATTTATTTCTTCTTTCTTTCCTTCTTTCTTTCTGGTAACAGTTTCGATGGTCTTGTTCATTTCCGACAACTATTTGTCATTTTATTTCGCTTGTTTTTGTTTTAACATGCCTTTTCGACAATTACTTTGCACGACTGTTTTTAACGTTCAACCGAACAATTGATTGTGTGGAACCCCAATAACCTCCACTCCCATATCTTATTTACCTTTTGCAATGTCTCTATGGTGTGCCTAGTATTTTCACAAAAAAACAAAAACAAAAACAATAACAATAACAATAACAAAACAAAAGTATTACATAAATCTGGTTAGAGTAAATTAACACGAGCTCGCAGGCTCACGACAATAACAATAACACCCGTCGTACACGCTTCTTCTATGTGTTGGTGATTATAGTCCAAGTGCACGCAGGGTGTAAAAAAAAGAAAAAAAAAAGAAAAGAAAAGAAAAAAAAAATAGGCATTTTTCTTACAGGAAGCGCACGCGTATCGGCTCATCGTACAGATCGATTGCATGCGCGCAAAGTGTCGTAGTAGCTCTAGTGTATCAATTGGTTTGTGTGTTTTTTTTCTTATTATTCCAGTGAATTCTCGTGGCAAGGAGGTCAAGACGACGGAGGAGATGCGTAAGCTCATTGAAAGGTTGGTATATTGTGCTAACGAAAAACTTTGGCCGGCCAATTGTTCTCTTCGCGTATTATTATTGCTCCCGAGCGAGTATTAGCGAGAATTAGCGAGAACAACAATAGCAAGTAAAATCCTTTGGTCGCATTTAGTCTTTAGTTTTTTCTCATTAAGAGCGTAAAGTAAATCTTAACTGCATTGGCAAACAAGGGTATAATATAAATGCGTAGATCGATCGATCGATCGCCTCGGCAAATAATCATAAATAATTTCGTAATTAGAGAGCCGAAGCCGAATTCGGACGAAGCCGAAATAGATTAATGACATTATCGGAGCATCGACATTTATCGGCATTTATCGGATAAAGGCGCATTTCCGTTATAATAATACCATCGGCATTTTAAATACACGAAAAGCATTTCCATCTCAATGATTCTAAAATAGAAGAATATTAATCATTGAACGGCCGCTCGACGTCGAGCGAATCGTAATACAATACAACCAAATCATTTCAACTTCGTGGCTTCGAATTAATAATAAAAGTTCGGAAATAACACAATATGCATAATTATAACTATTTCAATATAAAGTTAAGGTTAGCAAACACCACTGCCTCTGTAGTTAAGAATTAAGTACGTAACGACGTTCGCCCTGTCAAATTCATATTAAAGGATTTTAAGCTTTTGCCGGCGGCTGTGCAATTAAATTTATAATAATAACAATTATCATCATTATTATTGTTATTATTATTGTTATTATAGTAATTCATCCCTTATTAATTATATTTGGCGTTGAGAATAAAAGTAACAATTGATATATATATTCTTTTGTATTAAGGATCGAACTCTTCGGGTACGATATACAAGACTCATTATAGTTTTCGGCCAATTTCGTAAGATAATTTTTATAAAAATAAAATTCAGATTTCTTATCAAGCAGAGCACGAGAACAAAAACTAAAGCTTTTTTTTTTCTTACGCGTATTGATTTACGATTGTTTTACGAACTAAAAAATTATTTCGTATGTAAATTCGCTATGGATTTCTGCCGGTATTGCTTTGAAGATATAAAGTTGTTTTAAAAGTATGTGACTGCCAATAGATAATGTTAATGTAAGCATACTACTCGAGCGTCGTATTATTATTTTCGTTATATTTTAAACAAGCTGTAAAAGCGACAGCAAACTTATTCGTTTCAAAGTTAAAACGTAAGTCGTAAATAAAGGAATATTACCGAGTATCGGTTATTTTTCAGTCGTCTTGCACGGATCCGCGGAAATTTCAAACAAAAATAGATCTAGGAGATCGTCAAATGCCGATGGAAAGACTCGAGATTCAGTTACACGAGTCGCAATTAAAATAAAATCAAAAATCAAATCATTAGTAGTAATTGAATTTCTTATTGAATCATCGACATAGACGCAAAACAATTAAATTATATTACAGAAATCCAATAACTCCGATAAAGATTCCATCGTGCATAAATAATAATTTTTGTAACATATAATATAATAATATCTTTTATCGTGGCTTAGGTAATCCCAATTTTCATATAACGACGCGGCATCTCTCTTACGCACACCTATAAATTACTCGTAATACAAACAAAGGATTACGAAAGTAATTTCTTTGGAATATAATTAATACCGTTGATTGTAATCCGACTGTAAAAGATTATTCCTTAAAATACTGGAACGGCAAGTTGAATTTCGATAAAATCCAACGATTTTTTTTTTTCAGAATTTATGAAAACGTAGTTGGCCGTAAGATAACGAACCCATACGAAATTATAAATTCCGCGATCGCGTTAATTGAAGGTTCAAATTAACTTACTCGGGCAAGATAAATTTCCACGTCTAATGGGCTTGCTCGTATTATATTTGAAGAGGCATTATTATTATAATGTTAAAAAAAAACAACAAATAACAATAAAGGTATAAACTCGCGTTAATAAAGAAGTAAAATCGGATTCGTCTGTACAGCTTGCCGGCAAAAGATCGTACTATTGTTATAAATACGGGGGATCCAGTCAAGGTGACTCTGAAAAAAATCTTTTAGTGCAACGAACGAATAAAAGAGAAAGGAATGGAATGGAAAGTAAAGCTTTTTATAATGAGCTTGTTTTGCATAGAAAATTGGAAGACGATAATTTCTTCTGGAGTGCATTCGTGACTAATACTAATTATTAACAAGTGTTCAGTAACAAATACAGTGCATTGTAACTAACAGAATAATATTATTTTATTTTCTTTTTTTTTTATTATTATTATTATTATTATTATTATTGTTGTGTGTGTGTGTGTGTGTAACGATGTAAGATGGTAAAGTAAAGTAGAGTGGCATCGGTATCGGACATTCGAGATAAAAAAATAAATTGGTTACGTTGGGCTAAACGATAATCGCAACGAGGAAAAAATAATGATTCTAGCGTTCCTCTCATGTCATGAAACCATTATCACTGCGAAATCACACGTAAGTCTCATCATCTTGATCTTGATCTGAAATGAATCATAAATAAATCATAAAATACTCATTCACGTACACCTGTGTGACTCTTTTGTTGCGTTTATATTATAATTTCGATTGAGTTTGTTGGCATGCCGCTTAAAGCTAATTACTTTTTATTTACTTGCCCGCATTATCATATTTATTATACATCACGTTTATTTCAATATATACATATACATATACATATATATCTATATATCATTTTATTAGTTGTATTTTAAACGCGAGAGGAAAACGCATGGGAGCGTTAAAAGACCGGTCGGCGGTACACGTCATCGTATACGTAATCGTGCGTCTGACGTGCTGAATTAGCTATAGAGAGAGAGAGAGAGAGAGAGAGAGAGAGAGAGAGAGAGAGAGAGAGAGAGAGAGTTGGTTGGAGTGTTTACGAGTGGGACAGACGAGTGAGAGAATGCGGAGGCTGCGTGGAGGACTGATTGAGCGAGTGAGCGTGCGAATGAGCGTGGGAGAGTGAAGGATGCGGGGGAGTGAAAGGGAAGAGCGGGGATCGTTTATTAAGGGGTATTAATCTCATAAATGTCTCTGATCTTATCCACAGAAACGAAGCCACAAAACAAAACGGCTGCTCCTTCGGCAACCACGCAGGACTCATCACACCCTACGATACTGTGGCAGTGTAATCTGTAAGCGCTCCTCGGCTCAAATCGACCGGCGACGTTCACTTCTATCAACCGGACTGTCCTTAACTGCCAATTTTTTCAACTTTCTATCAACGCCTCTTGCTCTTAGGCCATTATTCTTTACGGTGATGCTCGGCGTAATCGGCGACGGGGCCGAGCCGAGTAAGTTTTTAATGTATTAGATGTGAATGTGTATCGGGTCCGGGTCCGGGTCCGGGTCCGGGTCCGGGTCCGGGTAACGGACGTACGAGCTAATTCGTCCGGGCACAAATTCTTCAACGGCGCGAACGGACGGCTCGGCTCGGCTCGGCTCGGCTCTACTAGGGCGAACCGGTGAATCGCGCGGAGCGGGTGGAGTGCGCCGACGGGCCGGACGAGGCCCCGAGCCTCCGTGACAAGTAGCCCCTCGGCCTTGACCTTGGAGCCCGACAACGCGAGGCCGGAACGGATGTACGCAAGAGCCCCGACCCTCCACCCACCCACCCCACCATACACCCTCCCTCCTCCAGCCCAGCCCAGCCTAGCCCAGCCCCCAATAACCCACGAAGACAGAGGAACCCGGAACGTATGGGGCCCACTTCCGCCCCTCGCCCCTCGCCCTCCTCCGCCCCAATAACCGGCCACCAGCCAGCCTCCCCCTTGAAATCCAGCGCCAATAAGGCGAGCGCGTAACGTTTGACGAGCAAAGATCCCGGTCAGAGGTAGTAGGGGCACTCGGCCTTGCCCGAGCTCCGGCTTCTCAAATCTCCCCCAGCACGCATCAGCGTTCGTATTCGTGTAGAAGCAGACCGGGAGCGCGCACCACCGGCCACCTCCTACGTATCAAAGAAAAATTACATAATCCTAACATTTAATTTTGCCGGCGCTCGATTCCTTATTACCATTATTACGTTTATTACTTTTCGTTATTATTTTCGTTATTGTTGTTATTATTATTATTATTATTAGTATCGTTAGGGGCCGTCGGGCGTGCTGTCGGGTGCCGAGGGTCGGGCCGCGTGGCAGGGACGAGCGAGGATGAGAAGCTCGTAGAGGATGACGCTCGTGGAGGTTGAGCGGTTGAGCTTGAGCCAGCGTGCGCTTGTTCTCGCATACAAAGGTTGTGCTTGGCGCGTCCGTGGATGCGCCAGGAGTTTTTTGAGGATCGAACGGAGGGAGCGCCCGATGGAGTTGTCCTATGCGCTACGGGACGGGCATCGTCGTCGGCTCGCTGGTCCATTCGTTGCGTGAAAAGATCCGGGGACGGCGAGGGAGGCGTATACACGGGTTGACAAGGCCGATCCGATGATGATAAAGGGGATGGCGATCGTCATGTTGTGCGATCAGACTGCACGGATGGGGGGGCAGAGGTCGGCGACGATGCCCTTACGATTAAATTATACATTTACATGTAAGCAGCTGATGGTAGACGTAATGACGTAATAAATATCTATGTATTTGAAAAAAAAAAAGTTTTAGGTAGTTAGGCGTAAGTGGGACGGATGGTCGCGAGCCTGTGCCATATTGCTGATTATGTGCTGATTGTGCGTCGTCTTGTCGTGTAAACAACGATGGGTACGGTATACGACATGGCCAGGATATTTGGTAGAACGTGGGCAGAACGTGGGCAGAACGTGGGCAGAATATGGTACACCGGTCTCATAGCTCGTTTTCATGACGATAATACATTTATAAATCGTATGGGTATATGATGTAGTAGGTGTCTCGTAAATCGTTAATTCGTTTCTTCGTGTGCCATGCTTTTATTCAACGAAAGTAATGCCATTATAATTGCAATATTAAAAGCTCGGAGACGATCGAGGGAGCAAGATTAGGAATAGCCTTTGAGCGAAGCTCGTTTCGTATCGCGTGTCCCCCGCACCGGCTCTCGTGCTAAATTTCTATTTTTCCGCGAGCCGCGCTACTGCTCCCATTATAGCAAACAAAGTAAACCCCTCTCCTACCCTCCTCCGCCCCCCACTCGAAGGGTGTCGTTGACCCTTTTTTCGTTGAACTTTACGCCCTACCTCCGCCACCGCCTCCACCTCCGCCACCGCCTCCACCTCCGCCACCTCCACCCCCCTCCCGGTTTACAGGTCGCGTTTCTTGTTTATTATATAAAAGAGGGCCGCGCGAGCCGCGGACGGCCGCTCGAGCATCGCTTCCACCGAGGCGCGACCACTCCCCAACCCACCAGCACCCAGCACGCAGCACCCCCCCCCCCGATGACATCGGGGGATACCTTAACCTGGGGCGCCTCAACTAACAAAGGAAACGCAATCAAACTAGCCTCCGTGTATCGTCAAAACTTCAATTAAACGTGATATGCACTCATCATCGATATAATTACTCTGCGCCGTCTTAAATTTATCGTCTCTAGTGTCTTTTAACTCAACGGATATGATAACCCGAAGGATTTTAAGCGTTATTGTGAACGGGTTATAATAATAATAATAATAATGATTAACAAGCAGATTAATGATATAATATAATATAATATAATATAATATAATATAAAATAATATAAAATAATATTAAAATAATATTAAAATAATATTAAAATTAAAGGCCCTTCGAATCGAGCGAGTCGCCCCTCCCTTGCAACTTAGACATGGCTAAGGAAAGTAAATTTTCATTAGCACGCGGTTAACCCGGGCCATACCTGCTGCCGATACTGCTCAACCCTCCTTCTCCCATGCAACGTCGCTAGCTATCCCACCCCCCCCCACCCCACCCCATCTTTATCAATTATCAATTCAACTATAAAACGAGCAGCTTTATTAACCATTGTCGCCACATTACGAATTATAAAACTTACCGGAAAGCAAAGCAAAGCAAAGCAAAGCAAAAGCAAAAGCAAAAGCAAAAGTAAAAAGAAAAAGAAAGAAAAAAAAGCATATAAGTATATTAACGAGTAAGCAAACGGTTACGTGATTATAATTACTCTAACGATAATAAACGTAATTAATTAAAAGGCAAAAAATAACAAAATAATATAAAAATAAAATTATATCCGATATATCGATATATCTATCTCCTCTACGGATAAAAAGCTAGTTCTCGAGGGTTTAAAAAACAAAAAAAAAAAAAAAAAAAAAATAAGAAAAAACCATAAATAAATAAATAAATAAATAAATAAACAAACAAATATAAGATAAAACTGTAGGAAGCAGCAGCTTTTCGCGTGAATGTGCATTTCCTCATTTGTGATTCGTCGTTAATGCATAATGTGCATAATGGATTAAGTGTAAAGCGTATCAAAGTCGTGATTAGCGAGTGCGTGTGCGTCTCTTCGTTGATGTGCGTAGACCTGCGGATCGACCGATGGGTATAGACAGAGAGAGAGAGAGAGAGAGAGAGAGAGAGAGAGAGAGAGAGAGAGAGAGAGAGAGAGAGAGAGAGAGAGAGAGAGAGAGAGAGAGAGAGAGAGAGAGAGAGAGAGTGAGAGAGGGGGGGGAGTACTCGGTTTCGTTTGAAAGTGAATCGCGAAGGCAAGAGAGGGTGGAAGGATCGGAGCGCAGGTAGAATAGATTCGAGCGATCCGAACGTAACTTCTAATATGCAGTGCATGCTTAAATTATCGTATATTATAACGCCACGTAATTAATGAAACTTACCTGTAAGACGCATAACGATGCCGCTATTAAGAAATTAGCGTTAAAGTGTAATAACTTATTCAAGGTACCCGATGGATCGAGTACGGGAGCATCAATTGATTTCGAGACTTCCCAATAACCCCAATAACCCCCAACCCCCAACCCCCACCCCATCAATAACCCCATCAATAACCTTTCTCTTTAGTCGTCTTACTTTCTCCGTCTTTAGTTTATTTTTTTTTTATTTTTATTTATTTTTTTTCCTTTTCGTTAATATATTTCGGTTCTCGCGTAAACTCATGAAAATTCGTGAAATTGCAATTCGCGTAGGTCGCTCAATCCATACAACTACGTACTTGTTATTTGTTAATTTTGCTTTACCGAACACAGCTATTTGTTTTTGTCGATTGTTAATATACGTATATAATAATTACGTACTACTATGTATTATTATGTATTACTACTACTACTACTACTACTACTACAACTACAAGTACTACTACTACTACTACTACTATTACTATTACTACTATTACTACTACTACCACAACAACAACAACAATAATAATACTTATTGTTATTATTATTATTAATATTATTAATATTATTACTATTGATTAAATTATTACTATTAATTATTATGGATATTACGAATATTACGAATATTACGAATATTATTATTATTATTATTTATGTTTATATTTATATTTATTTATGTGAAATATAAAGTGAATTAATACTCGCGTGAATTAATTGCTATAACGATGTTCGATTTGCCTATGTATATCGTGAACAATAGAAAGGAAGAAAATTTTTCCCGCAATCTATTTAATAACGCAGTGTGATTACTTTGTTTTTTATACCAAAGTTGTAATATCTAATTTCAAGTTAAATAAACAACAATTGAAATCCAGATCAGCTTTGGGGACTCATATTTATTGTCAGCACCTTTCCTACATTCATTGACGGGTCATCATTGCGTGGTGGTGGCATACGGTCACTTATACATATATCCATGAGTTCCAGATAAGTAGTACGGCGGGGGGACTCGAAACCGCAAAATCATAATGAACGGTAAATCACATTATTATACTAAAATAGAATTTTCCAGCGTTAATCGCAGATGTCCTCTTGTGTGCGCCTCCCACATACACTTGCCATTCGTTCGTAAAGTACAGTTTTATGGTTCGTTGGCTATTCCAATCCCTAGTCATACCATCGAAGATACCGTTTAATAATAAAAAGCAATTTTTCAAGTTTCGACACGTATACGCTCTATTATTTTTCTTTTGTTTTTCTTTTGTTTTTTTTTGTTTTATTTTTTTTTTTTTTTTTTTTTTTTTTCTTTTTGTTTTGTTTTTGTTTTAAACAAAACGTTTCCTTTCTCTTATGTCTTGTTTTTTTTTTTTTTTTTTTTTTTTTTTTTGCTTGCGTTTCACTTTTCTTTATTTATGTTTTCTTTTGTGCTTTTCTTCGTTTTGCTAAATACGTATAAAAGACGCTTCGAACGGGGCCATTGATTTGATGGGGAGAAAGGATAAAGGAAAACAATGTAGGATCCTCAATTTAGTTGTTATGATCATATTATATACGTCTACGTATATAGATATATATATATATAGTATATATATATATATAGTAGGCGTATATACAGGATATGTCTGGCTGATGAAAGCTCGACTCCTGGATGACCGGCAGTCTTGAATTATTCAATACACTCTGAAACTAAATTAAATTCAATTTTCCTCTTGGAAGTCGTTTTATTTATCCTCTACTTATCAAATTAAAGCTCATCTGCACTCGAAGCATAGTTTGTATTCATTCATATATATATATCGTAACGAATCAATTACAAAAAGAGCTCCGTGCCGAATCCATTCGAGAATTACGTAACAATGCTTTCAACGAAGACATACAATATTGTTAATACAAGGTAAGGATACTAAGTACAAAGTACAAAGTACAGAGTACAAAGTACAAACGATACTCGTACGCATTCGCATGTGGTCAGTGTGTTTGAGTGTGCGTGTGCGTGTGCGTGTGCGTGGCTGTGTGCGAGTCGTTCGGCGGTAAGTATGCGTTAGTATTGTAAGTGTTGGTAAGGTTAGAACAGCATTGTCGTTTGTCGGGCGATTACACATATCATTATCATTATCATTATTACGTTATCATCGTTATCGTTATTACTATTTTTGTTGTTGTTATTATTATAATCATCATCATCGTCATCGTCATCATCATCATCATCATTATTATTATAATTATTATAATTTATTATTATAATTTATTATTATAATTTATTATTGTTATTATTGTTATTATTATTATTATAATTATTAGTAGATTATTTGTATCACAAAGTTAGGATGCCGAGTCGAATACACAAGCATGAGCTTAGCCAGTCGGTGTGATTGGCATGAGGAGGAGGAGGTAGAGGAGGTGGAGGAGGAGGTGGAGGAGGTTGAGAAGGAAGGAGGGGTACGGGCGACTTTCCTCGATCCGTGATTCGCCGGGATAACGTCCCGCAGCCCCGTAGATGCGAATGGGGGGTTGGAGCTTTTGGGCTCCGGAGGCGCCTCGCAACCAGAAGAAGATGACTCGGTGAAGAGGCGAGTCGGACACGGGGAAGATGAGCTCGAGCTGTAACCCGGCAGGGGCCCTCCCCCCCAACCTCCCCCACCCACCTTGACTTTCATAATGATTTCGGTCGAGCGCCAAGCCGCTCTCCTGCCTATTACTGAACAAGTCAAGTGTTTCTCAAAGACGGAATTGGGCTTAATTAATGAGAATTGGCACGCAGAGTATATGGACATTAATAAATGACTAAATGACGAGAGTGGTATGGCGATGGTTATTGGGGCGAGCGACGGCGGAGAGGCGGTGCGGGACAGCGGGGGGCGGCTCGGCCGATGCCCGCAGCTGGCCATCTTTCTCTCTTGTGTGCGTGTTTCTTCTTTCTTCAATCGTCATCGAGTGCTCGCACACTTGACGGCCGTACATACATCATGATAGTTATTACTCAATTATTATTAACAGCGTCGTTATCATTATTATCATCATCATTAACACGCTACCATGAATATCCTTCGCCTTAATTATTATGCATTATTATTATTATTATTACTCCCTATTTATTATTATTCTTAGTATTGTTATTATTAATATTATTAATAATGGTAATTGGAAGAATTACCATTAAAATTAATTTCTTCAATGTTTCAATACCGTTATTAATATTATCATTGTTATTAAAATTACTATTATTAGTTTTTATTACTTATTTATTCCTGTTATCGTTATAATTTCAATTAAAATTATTATCGTAATGAGAATCGTACTCGATAGTCTTCGTTACTAGCATCATCCACATCGTAATAAACGTCGTATTCGTACTCGTATTCGTACTCGTATTCGCCGTAGTCGTCGTCGTGGTCGTCGTCGTGGTCGTCGTCGTGGTCGTCGTCATCATAATCATCACAATTATCATAATAACGTCTCTTTGACGTTCCCCCTTCTCATGTATTTCATTTCAATTTATATTTATTAATTCGTTTCTCTTTACATATTTTATTTATATTTTATATTTTATATATATATATATATATTTTTTGTTTATTATTTTTTTTTTTTTTTTTTTTTCATAATTTTTCTCATTCGACATTAAACACCAGTATAAAAGTATTAGCCAAGTTTTCGTACAAAGTTCGCGTTATAATGTAGTTAGTTACAAGATGTGTCTAGGGTGTGATAAGAGGTGCCGTGTCCCGGCTGAGCATCGCCAGCGGCGGGGAAAAGGTGTAGCGCACAAGTAGGAGTTGGAGGAGGTGAAGGAGGTGAAGGAGTTGGAGGTGGAGGTGGAGGTGGAGGTGGAGGTGGAGGGGTTGAAAGGACGCCGTGGCTCGGTCGTCGAAGAGCGTACTCCGCTTCCTACAGGAGCTTCTGCGACTCACTCTTGGCGCCTCCAGAGACAGAAGGAAAGAGATAGACAGCTAGATAGATAGATGGATGGATGAAGGGAGGGAGGGGGTGAGAGAAAGTCAGCTATTGGAGCGGTAGCGAGGCTTATAGAGATCACGGCGGCGCAACGACGACAGAGGTAATGGTTAGAAGAATAGACAGACGTAGAAAGACTTCGAGTTTCATAGAGAAAAATAAAGGAAGCTTTGTTTTACCTTACATGCTAATGAGCCCAAGGGCGTGCGTGCATAGCCGCCCCCTGTCAATGTGTCGAGAGAACGGGACAGAAGACAGTGCGAACGATGGAATAAGCTACCGAGCGCGGTTGGTAAGGTAGCGGGTCTGGGTCTGGGTAGGGGATCCGGGTGTGAACGAGTTGACTCAAGGTCTCGGAGCAGAGGCTGAACGGTCACGACTAGTTTTAATCATCCGCGTGTTAGAGCCCCCGTCCCAACCACCCCCCCACCCCCATCAACCCTTTCGGCAACCCCGAGCGGGTCGCGCGACAGCTGACTCCTCCGAGTCAGAGATCGGACAGAGGAGCTCAGGCGAGCAGGGCGGCGAGCTTGTGGAGGTTGGTGATGGTCGTAGCGTCCCCGGGCTGTAGCCGCAGTGCCTCCCGGTAAGCCGCCGCCGCCTGCTTGTACTTGCCGTTGAGGTGGAGGATCGCCCCGAGGTTCGCGTGGCTGCGCGCCTCCATGGGCCTCAGTCCGAGGGCGTGCCTGTACCAGAGCTCGGCCTCCTGGCAGCGGGCGGCTCGTCTCAGAGCCGAGGCCGCGGCTACGGCGAGCTCGTAATCCGAGCGCGAGAGGGAGGCTGCCTCGAGGTGGGCCGCCGCCGCCTCGGCCAGGCGTCCCTGCATGCTCAGGAAGAGACCTGCGATCAAGCAAGGGTAGCGGCTGTCAGGACCTGTTGGGGGGATGAGGGGGGGTGGAGTGGAGTAACGGGTAACTGGACGGAGGTGGCTTTTAGTCGCGGCTCGGATCTTCTGGCTCCGGATCTCCGGTGGCTCAGACGTGGTAGTAAGTCTATCCGCGGCTAAATGCGTGTCGGCTGGTCGTCGGTTACCTCGTGATACGTGGACAGGCGGATGGGGCGAGTGGAGTGGTAGGGGTGGTAGGGGGGATAGGGGTTCGGTCGTTCGCTCACCGTAATGATGGTGCACGCTGGAGTCGTGGGGCGCGAGTCTGCGGGCCCGCAGGAACCACCTCTCTGCCTCGGACACGCGACTCGACTGAAACAATAGCCGAGGTTAATAGGGCCTGGCTCTCCTCCTCCACCTCCTCCTCCTGCCACCGAGTACCATTACCACGTAGTGGTACTGATGGGCGGATCGGGTGAGCGGGGGGCCTAGGGATCGGAGCGGCGGGAGCCACTTAGAAATAGAGGGAACGGGGGCGGGGGAGGAGAATCGGCTGATCCGGGAACACGGGATAACGTGTAACGAGAGAGACGGTGGGACGGGGGGTGAGAGAGACGGGGGTTTAGGTCTCGAAGGAGGATCGAAAGTAAGAGACGGGTGGGGGTGGGGGGGGTGGGGAGGTGGTAACGGGGCCGGGAGAGATACTAACGTTTCGAGCGAGAAGCTTGCCGTAAGTAATGTGAGCGGGCACGTGATCCGGTTGGCTGGCCAGACTCGCCTGGAACCACTTCTCTGCCTCGTTGTACTGCTGCAGTCGCGACAACGTCTCACCAAGTAGATTGTACACGCTCTGTGGAGCACACGAGCACAAGCCCATACAGCTACGTATAAATATGTAGATATAAATTCAAGTGCTCTTCGAGTTGGCCAAGAAATGACTCTGGCATACATAAATAAGGGACGCCCAGTTAATATCACTGCTAAGGGAAAACTTTGTTTTCTCCTTAAGTGATATTGCGATTTTTACGTCCCGTACGACAAATGCATCCATTTCCTTAATATATCGGGCTTCCCCCATCGCCCCCCATCGCAATCGCCGTGCGTCGAATTTATTTTCTACTCTCGAACTTACCGCCCTCCCTCATCCTCCCCCCTCCACCCACCGACCCGACCCCACCCAGCCACGAGGTCTTATTAGAGCTCCGTCATAAAGTCTCTCGAGTACAATAACCTCGACGTTATCGTGCCAGCTTGTAATATTATATCAGCATCATGTGATCTCTAGTATCGCCCGTACGCTCGACTCCCTTTACGACTTACCGAATACTTCGCAACGTCGTCCCTGCCCCACGAATCCGTCAATTTATTTTTTTTCATCCCCCCCCCGCACCTCCATTACCTCGTTACGTGGAGTCCGTGGAGTCCGTGGAGTCCCGGAGAGGAACTAACTCGGTTACTCTTTGCCCTAGGAAACCTATAACTTAACAAGTCCTTAACGAGAAATTACCAATACATTGGACTACTAATTAATCAAGGACATTGGATTGCGACCGTTTGAGCGAGGCTTCTTTTTTTTTTTGTTTTTTTTTTTTTTCAATACGGTCACTCGTACGTAAGCGCGGTCAGCCCTTATGACAAGCCGTAGCCGCGCGCGCGGGGGGAGATTAGCCAATCTATTCGAAAGAAGCGCGGGAACGCAATTAGAACATTTTTTTTTTTGTTTTGTTTTATTAATTACGAAATGTATTTTGCCGGGGCAATAATTGTAAATCCAGAGTCGGCTCCCGGACGGGTCTCACGTAGTGGGTGAGGGTGGGACGTGGAGTCGGGACCGTTGACCCTGAGACCGTAAATCGGAATAATGGCTGCCACGTAATACGTCCCACGGAGAGAACGCAATTTAAATGCACGAGCCGCGGATGGTCCTCGATAATGAAAAACTAAATAGTGGCAGTCGATTAAAATAATTGCCGAAAAACAGGGCATTTCTCGCTCGCGGCACCGTTTATAAAAGTCTAATTAAACCGACAACTGACCCCAATTCCGTCCTAATCATGTAAAACAACGAGCTCGAAAAAGCGACGGCGGCCCGCGTGGCTTGGTGGCAAGTTGAGCGGGGGGGGAGGGGCGAGTAGAAGGGGGTGTACAAGCCAGCGTAATACAATTTCGGGCTTCGTCGTGGATAAATTCCGTCGAGGATGGAAATTATAGGTCCGAAGCGCCATCTCGCCTGATTTGTGTTTCCATTAAATGTATATATATATATATATATACATATACGTATACATGTATATATAACAGTAATAATAATAATAAAAGGAAGAAGGAGAAGAGGAGGAGGAAGAGGAAAAGATAAAGATAAAAGAAAAAGTAATAACAATAGGGAGTGCGAGAAGGGTCGGGGAACATTAATTGGAAGAAATAGTTGTAAGGCGGAGCTGAAGTTTTATAATTTAAAGTTTCGCGGATGACCATACATTACATCCGGGGCAAGTTTCCATCCCCTTGGCTCGATGCATTACATGTACTTCTGCCAAAGTAACGAAAGCACTAATTAAAAACTAAGTAACTTTAATTCAAGTCGGCTGCGGGACCGGCACCGCACGCGTCCTGGCCCGCGCCCCCACCCGCGCCCGCGCCCCATCCGACCCACGGAAACTCCCAGCCGGTGCTCAACAGTTCCTCAACAGTTCCTCGACAGTTCCTCGACAGTTGCTCAACAGTTGCTCAACGGTAAACTCGAAAGTCCTCGAGGAAGTGGCTGGGAGTGGCCGACGGAAAGCCACTCCCGCGGAGCTTGAGATCGACCGGCCTGGGTGAACGTATTACCTGGGGTGGGTAGTGCTCGGGCAGCATCCTGAGGGCCTCCCGATACGAGGAGAGGGCCTTGTGGAGCCTGCCTTGCTCGGCGTACAGGGATCCCAGCTGGAGCAGCGCCTGTACCCGGGCGGCCTCGTGTGCCTTCTTGTCCTTGAGGGCCGAGCCGTCGAGGGAGGCGCCCGCCCTGAGGACTGCCATGGCCTCGGTGTACCTTCCGACCGAGACTAACGTCGCACCCAGGTTCACGTAGGCCTCTGGGTAACGTAACAAGCGACGTCGCCGACGAGCGGGCGAACGCACATGAATTTTTAGTCTTTTCTCGGTCGTCGTAACCCTCCCCTCGCCCCTGCCCTACCCTCGTCCACCCGTCTCTGATCCTCAGGAAGGGCGAGAACGAGGGGAGTCAGCCACCCGGGAGAGATTCCCGAGGAGAGGAGAATATAATGGGCAGTGGGTGTACTTACGGGCGAGAGAGGGCCTGAAGTGGATGGCCCGCTGGTAGCTGAGAATGGCCTCCTCGTAGTTCTTCCGACCTTGCTGGAGAATACCCCTGTGGGAATAAAGTCAAACTCGTCCTGTGGCTATGAGGTTCGAAAATTCGATATGGGATGGGGGGTCTGACCGTCGTTCTGACGAAGGTGGCTGGTCGGTGAGGCTGGCGGTGACTGGGGCTGGGCTGGGGCTGGGGCTGGGGCTGAGGAGGGGACCCTGGACGAGAGCAGAGAGGGCTTATCGCGGCCTCCCAGTCTGCCCGCGACTCGTCGACAATCTCCATCTCTCTCTCTCTCTCTCTCTCTCCTCTCGTCCAGAAGGAAAAGGAAAAAGGCTGGCCAAGGACGAACGAACTTACAAGTTGTAGTGGACGTCGGCCATGTTCGGTCGATAGCGTAGCGCCTCGATGAAAGCTTCCTCGGCTTCATTGACCCGTCCTTGGGCGCTGAGGACGCTGCCCAAATTCCCGTAAGCTGAAATTAATGAAACGCCCCCGTCTTAACCTCCGATGTTCTGTCCGGGTGAGATGCAGCTGGGGATGGCGAAGAGGGGTGGCGAGGGAAGGGACGACGAGTCTAGAGTCGAATCGTAGGAATGGTGTAGGGCGGAAGGGGGCGTTAGGGAAGGGGGAAGGGGTAGGGGGCAGAGGAGAGTCGCGGACACGTGTATCGATCAGCTGCGTATCTGCGGAGCCGGGTCTTTTTAATAAAAGCTCGTCGCCTGGGCGCATCAATCTACCGGCTGATGAATGGGGGCGGCGAGATCTCGAGCCCCATTCGGTCCCCCCGGCCCCGGCTAAGAAGCGGAAACGACGCGTGCACGCGCGACCGAGAACGACCCGCCGAGCGTCCGACTCTCTCTCTCTCTCTCTCTCTCTCTCTCTCTCTCTCTCTCTCTATCTATCTACAACTCTCCCCGACTCCCCGACTCCTCGACTCCTCGACTCCTCGTTGTCGGCCGAGGCTGCAATAAAGATAAGATAAGTTATTGTGACGGGGTGAAGCGGGGGGAGGGTCAGGAGCGGGCCACCGTTCGGTCCGTTCGGTCCGCTAATCTTAATCGCCGTCCCCGTTTCTGGCTCTCGATCCCCCGCCCCGTGCTTCACGACTCGGACATGCCCACGTGCAGCGTCCTCGGCTGCGACGGGCCGCGAAGCGCATATCGAAACACCGCATCCCGATCATGACAATGACCATCTCTCGCTCTCTCTCTCTCTCTCTCTCTCCTCTCTCTCTCTCTCGGATTAAGTTACGGCGTTAAACTTTTATCATTCGCTCTTGGCTAATGAAAAAACTTTGGGACCCCGAGGTTATATTTTTCCAACTTCCTGGGACGCTTTACAAATGCCCGCGCGGGGGGAGGGGGGATCCGCTCGTTCGTATACCGAGCGCGGGGATTATTATTCCACGGGATGCCGTAGATTACTCTTGGCGTCGCTCCTTGTCAACCTCCACTTTATTCCTACACATTCATACACGGCTCTGCTGCTCTGAAAAATAATTGATTACTGTCTCCCCACCTCCCTCCTCCATCCTCCACCCCCACCCCCCATTGCCGACCCGCGGACGTGCCGCTCGTATCGAGTTCGCATTTTATTATAAAGCCGCCAATCGGCCGACTTTTATTATCAATTATCCGAACAATTATCCTCGTTACAGCAATTGTCATTATAACCTTGTTAAAACAAGAAGAAGAAGAAGAAGAAGAAGAAGAAGAAGAAAGTTACGTTGCGTAGAGGAAGGGACGCGGGAAGTAAATGTCCGTTTTCCATATAAAGACCGTTAGAGTCGTCCCATCTCACCGAGATTAGACGAAGGTTGTTTTGGGCTCGTTTATTCAATAATCAACGTAATACCCCCTCGCATGTTTAAAGGTCATTCGGATAAAGCAATGCCATAGAAATATAATGTAGCGAGGGGATTGTTTGTGGGGGAGCGGGCGGCTCGAGGCTGGAATTGGCCTTTTTTACTGCGGGGGGAGAGTAAAATGCAATTAATAGGAGACGGCTCATCGGCCGGTAAATAGGGATATTTTTACGTTAAGCTTCGCATTGATGGATCGCCGCTAATAGAACAATGTAATGGCCAATAAAATTATGGTGAGGGCCTCTGCGTACCTTATCGCGCACGTAAATAAAGCGTAAAAGTAAAATGACTATTGGGCGAGTTGGCAGAGGGTCGGGTCTGGGTCTGGTCTGGTCGCTTAGAGGGACGAACTCTACGGTACGGCGAGGTGGTTGTATGGGATTGGGGGGGTGGGAGTGGTAGCCGACCATTTCGATTGAATATGCAATGGAATTTCGGATTATCTATCACGAATATACGTAATTAATCCGCGGACTACGTCTGGCGGAAGGAGGAGGAGGGGGGAGAAAAAGTAAGGAGCGAAGAGAGCGAAGAGAGAGAGAGAGAGAGAGAGAGAGAGAGAGTGAGAGACCGTCGTCCGGAAAACAGGGTATTATTTATGAGTCACGGGTGGCGGGGGGAAGGGGAGGGAGGGGATGAGCGAAGCGGGCTTCGATCGGCAGGAAGTGAGCCTCTGGAATTGTAATTCGTAATTTATCGAAAGGTACACGTTGGGTTCTCGCCAGTCGAATGGCGCTCGGGAGGGTGGTGCGGTGCGGTGTGGTGTGGTGAGGTGAGGGGGTGAGGGGGGCGTGGACCGGTTCAAAGGCTGTGTTGCTTTGGGCTACGGCTACTGGGCGGATGAAAGGGCGGGGGGTGGGAGTATTTTATCGGGAGTACGGAAAGGGGCGACGGTACCTTTAGGGGGATTGATGCGCAGGGCAGATCTGTAGAGGTTCTCCTCGTTGTACCAGTCGACGTTGCGCAGGAGGGTCCTGGCGGCCATGCAGCTGAGGAGGACCGCGGTCAGGCCGAGGATGGCCTGCGCGAGCCTCGGCAGGCCCTTGCGCCTGGCCAGGTTGAAGCTCGCGGATATCGCGGCCCCTATAGCGAGGCAGGCGCCTATACTCGGCAGATAGAGAATGCGCTCGGCGATGACGAAACCCACGTAGACGAAGAGGTTGCTCGCCGGGAGGAACGGGAAGACGAGGAAGCCGAGTATCGTCAGCAAGGACGAGGGCACGAGGATGGACCGAGACTTGGCCGAGATTAGCTTCTGCTGCGGATGCAGGTGCTGCTGCTCGTATTGTTGTTGCTGCTGCTGCTGCTGCTGATGTTGCTGCTGATGTTGTTGCTGTTGCTGTTGCTGTTGTTGTTGCTGTTGATGTTGCTGTTGTTGCTGCTGTTGCTGCTGTTGCTGCTGCTGTAGGAGCATCTGGTGCTGCTTCTTCTTGGGACAGTGGCACTCGGCGACGGGGCCGTTGTTGTTGTTGGCCGCACGGCAACCGTCGGTGTGGCAGGCACCGGTCCGTCGGCCCGCGCACACCGGACACCTAGAGGACGAGGAGGACGAGGAACTGGAAAAGTAGAATCCGGAGGGCAGTCCGGAGCCTGGAAAATAGCCCGCCAAGCCACCCGGATAACCGCTCGAGGACGACAGCTGCTGGTGCTGCTCGTGGTATTGCTGCTGCTGTTGCTGTAGCAGCAGCTGATGATGCGGCTGCTGCTGCTGTTGCTGCTGCTGCTGCTGCTCCGACCTGGAGTCATAGAAGGGACTGGATCGATTAGATAAGGAGGAGGTTGGGACCGAGTGGCGCTAGAAGGATAGAGTCGCTGACCTCGTGCGTGAGCGGTGATAGCCGGGCTGGGAGGCGGCGCGTCGTAGAGCGCGAATCGCCCAGAGGATGGCGGAACCGAGGCTCCCGTAGAGGAGGATGGACTCGAGGTTCCGGGGGTCGCGGATACTGACCACCACGGGCACCGCGTTCATCGACCAGTCGAAGCTCAGGGAGCACGGGCAGAGCAGCATGCCCAGACTCGCAGCAGGCAGGTAAAGAAAGGTCAGGCCCCGGGCGAGCCTCGAGGGATGCCGTGCCACGGGATTGTCAGCGCTCGCAAACTCCGGCGCCCTGCCGCCTCCGACGCGCAGTCTGCCCAAGGTGATTATGGCCAGGCTCCCGGCGATGAGGGTCGACGACGGCCAGCGGCTCTTCATCTGAAATCAGTCGTCGGAATCTCTTGTTGGGAGACTGTGGCGGTAGGGATGGCGGGGTTGGGTGGGGGTGGGCGGCGCAAGGACCGTTGAATCGCACCGGGTAGCCTTATTTCCACTTGGCTCTCCTCGTCACCTCGACGAACTCACCGGCTCGATTCGGCCGCCGCTCGTTCAATATCGAACCCAAACTCTCCCCTCCCCACCCCCCGTCCAGCTGTCAATTAAAATAATTGCATCTCCATCCCTCTCCCTTCGCGCCCCTATCTACGTGAGTCCGCGTCTGGGGGAGGGTTAGAGTGGGGAAGAGGGAGGGAGGGGATGAGGGATGGAGGGAGAGGGGCGGGGAGTGATTGATTGCGCGCTCGCTATTAACTGTTGATTACAGAGCTATAAGACATCTGTAAATTATATTCAATTTAAATGTATTGATATCAACACTATTTGTGTATTAATTCGGTGACAGACGGCGCTCGACTCGTGATTTGTGACTCGCCCTACAAATAGATTACGTATTGTTTACCCAAATGATAATAATAATAATATTAATAATAATAACAACAACATCAGCAGCAGCAGCAGCAGCAGTAGTAGTAGCAATAATCTAAAAGGTATATGTATATATGTATATATAGACTACGCTAGAGCTGAGCTACGAGCAGACAAAGCCCTACACGCACGTACACGCACGAGGATTCGAATTCCCAAATGTTTATAAATAATCCTCGCATTAGATCGGATCGAGCGTGCGCGCGCGCGAGAGTGAGAGAGAGAGAGAGAGAGAGAGAATTGCCCAATAACTCATCGAGCCTCGTTATTTACTTTTTTTCCCTAATTCGACGCGTATTTTATTCC
Source organism: Ceratosolen fusciceps (assembly GCA_018883505.1). Classification (NCBI taxonomy): domain Eukaryota; kingdom Metazoa; phylum Arthropoda; class Insecta; order Hymenoptera; family Agaonidae; genus Ceratosolen; species Ceratosolen fusciceps. Next base: position 4,641,337 of record RCIC01000016.1, read on the forward strand.
ATTAGGATCGAGTATGAATTTACCGAGCCTAATACGTTATTTTAACTTGCGCATTAATCATAATAGTTAATCCGATATAAATGACAGTTAAACGGCTCTGCCGGGCGCTCCTCCGCTTCCCTCCCAATAAGCGAAATAATGTCCGAGGGCCGTGTCATCGTGTCATCGTGTCATCGTGTCATCGTGTCCGTGTCACGAATACGCGCGTGATATCGAGGAGGGAATTTTCATTCTTTCCGTATTTCCCTCTTCATTTTTACTCGGTTAAGGATGTAAATGGCGCCGCTCGCGACGCAAGATCATTACGCTGCGTTACGATTTACGATAAATGATAGGCGCGTGCGCGCCGTGATATCGTAAAACGATAGTCCGCGCCGAGCACTTCTCGGCCGAAATTGTCGAATTAATTTGCCTGTTAGTGATCGGATAATAACCGCAGAACAATAACGTCCAGAAGAATGACGAGCGCGACGTGTAAGTACGATGTGGGAGGGTGAGTGGCTTTTTACAATTGAATGGTCGTCAATCGATCGACGCTCGTCGTCAATATTTTAGACGATAATCTAAAATCGGGGGTTATCGACAAGAGGGTTATTCTTGGGCGCTTTTACGAGCGATTATTATTAGGTCCGCGAGAAGAAGTTGCGATCCGTGGGGGGCGGGGGTCGTAGGGGAGGAGCGGGGGAGTAGTGGAGTGTCCTAATGGGGTTATTGGGGAAAGGGCGGATAAAAAATTAACGCCCGGGTCGATTACCGTAATGGGACTTATCCGCGTAAATAAAACAAGAAGGGTTATTGGGGTTTATTGGTTGGAGCGGCGGTAAAAGGGGTAACGAGCCGCATCCTTTGGACTCTCGAGGAAAAAGTATTTCACTTGCAAATGGCCTCGAATGCATTCGATAGACAGACGAATTATCGCCTCGAGTTTGCCAACGGACTCTCTCGATGGTGGGTTATTGGGGTGGGGTGGGGCGGAGGGAGAGAGAGAGAGAGAGAGAGAGAGAGAGAGAGAGAGCTTTATTATCGGCTGGATATGGATTCTTAAGCTCGACCGATAATACGGATTGGCCTTAAGTTCCGTCCGTCGGAGATACGCGTTTTAATTGCCCTCGTGGCAATTGTCGTTAATTTAATGCCCGGCTCCGCTTAGCACCGCCTGTCCCGACCTGGCGATACGTAAGACCGAGCTGAATTATTAATGTCACGACGCCTTGGCAATCGTCGTTCAATCGTCTTGACAATTCAAGACGTAAGTTAAGCCGCGAACTTCTTAAGACCGACTTGCTTTAGTTCGTGTAAATACGCGAGCCCCGTACGCTAAGGGTTCGGATCTCCGATCGCTAATCGTATCGAATAAGTACAGACGACGCAATCCATATTAAAAGTGGGTGAGTATGTGATAGGGGGGAGGGCGCGGCTTGTCCGAGCAGAGGCGCGAAGGGAAGTTTTTAGCGTTGCACAAAGCTGTTTGCTCGAGTCCGGCTATAAAATTATGCGGATAAAGTGTATTTACGGCGCGTGGCGGGGGGTTGAGGGGGGGGGGGTTGAGGAGGGGGTCGAGTAATTAAGCGCGAAATGTATTAAAGGACGATTAACGTTTTTTTTTTTACTCGGGCATTAAAGGACTGGGAGGATTAAAGGCGCTCGAGGTAGATCGCGCTATAGCGAGGGGAGGCAACCGTCCTTCCCTGCCCGGATGAAACGACAAATAATTATAAATATATTCGATATATATATATATATATATCGGGACTCGGTGACTGGTGGAGCGGAGCGGAGCTTCGCGCCGGAAAAATGAACGTAACGAACTCTTGGAGCTTTCCATCGGGCCGCGCGGAAACCGGATTATTTGTAGGAGTCAATAATTTATAAAAGCGCATTGATAATGGAATTAAGGGGGCGGGGGGCCGAGCGCTTTGCTCCCTCCAGGAATCTGAATAGGGACGGAGGGGACCTTCAGGCCCGAAATAACCTTATTAGCGAGCTCGATTAACCTTGTCTGCGGGAAACGAGTGTTCCGCGGCTCCGTCCGGTGAGGCTGGGACGGAGCGGGAGGCGGTCGGCGGAGAGGGGGACGCTGGAAGGATAGAACGAGGTAAAAGAAGGAGGGTAGTAGGGAGGTGATTGGGCGAGGGGTGGAGGGACGGAAGCGACCGGAAGTCGGTGGGCGATTCGTACGCCGGAATTACCTTGCGCAGGAGGGCCTCGCTGTGGCAAAAGTCCCAGAGGAGGCAAAGCGCCAAGGACGATATGCCGGTCTCCTTGGCGAGGGTCGCGAGGACCGAGCAGAGCAGTGTCAGCAGGAGGTGGAGGACAGGTCGGCCGCCCTCGTAGTGGGCCACGTACGATAAGAAGGCGCCCTCGGCGAAGAGACAGGCCAGGAGGTCGGCGCGTCCGACGATCCCGGCGACGGCCTCGCTGTGGATCGGATGCACGGCGAAGAGCAGTCCAGCTATCGCCTGGGCCAGCGTCTGTCCGGGTAAGACCTGTGGTGCACAATTCATCATCATGGGTTAAGTCAGCCGTCAAGATTATATAGGAAATACACCGTCTGGGCTCACTCAGACGTGAATCGAGGAAAGCCCGTATGCTCAGCTACGCCTCCGAGCCCTCCCCCCCCCTTCCCCCGTAAACAAACTCTCCATCCCCATCGCCTCACCCCCCCCTCCGACCCAATAACCCCAACAACCGCCGCCGTAGTCGGCCGACGATCTGTTGAGTATCCCCGGGTCATTAGACTTTTTATCTGGTCCGGACAGGAGGAAGCGGCTTATCCACTGCCCTCACTACGTACCCGATAAATCTCCGCCGAGTGTAGACTCGTGGAAATTCATAAGATCTGGTAAATAAGTAGACGGGCAAGTGCCCTGCCCGATTGCCTCCTTTGACCAACAAACTTAGGATATCCTAATCATGTTACATGCCCGCCATAAACTTTATGGATTCCCTCGTAAAGTTAGGACCGACGGGGTCACCACCACACCCCCCATCGCCCCCTCGCCCCCTCGCGAATAAAGCTTCGATATTGATTTGTTCCTTTGTACTTGCCAAATGATTTCCTTTGTACTCCTTTCAATGATATTTCTGGCCTCCTAGAGCAATAGTTTCTTTTTCATCTCTTGGCCCCTCCTCCCGACGGATTCTCTCTCTCTCTCTTCATCTCTGTTTTACAAAGACTCCGATATTAGGGTATCTCCTTGGGCGCCTAATTCAGACAAAGTTCTCGGAAATTCATAAAATATCGAGGATCGAGCCATCGAGCATTGAAGAGAACGAAAGGGAATCCGCGTCGGCTGTTCCCTTCCCGGGAAAACGGAGAAAAGCGACGAATAATTAGAAATCAGTGAAATTGAGAGACGACGCGTTTCGGCCTGGCTTTCAAAGGAGTCCCCCCGCTCCCCCGGCCACCAGCAGCAGACACCGATAAATCCAACCTGGCACTCACTAGTCGTCCCGGCATTGCAAATAAATACTTGAAGATTGTTTCCGTACGAGGGCACTCTCGAAAAAAGGTAATGGCTTGCTCGGCTGGCGGATCGGTGAAGGGTCGGAGGGGGGTGGGGATGTGTGGAGTGGGGGAGATTCGGAGAGAGAGAGAGAGAGAGAGAGAGCGCGGTTACGTCGGCCGTAAAGACCGGTGCACCACTCGTAGCTCAGCCCGGTAAAGGTAATTGGACTCGGTAAAGGACCGTTGCGCCTGCTGCCTCAACGAGGGCCTTTTATCTTCATGGCTCAGGAGCGACAAATCTGAGGTTACAAGGGGTTACGAGGGGTTAGAGGGGCCGACTCCGGCTCGATCTACGGCGCACACGTACGTATAATGCTCACGTAGAATGGAAAATCGGACTCGGGACCTCCTCCTCCTCCTCCTCCTCCTCCTACTCCTACTCCTACTCCTACTCCTACTCCTCCTACTCCTCCTACTCCTCCATCAAACGGGTATTCTTTTCTCCTGTCGCCGCTCTTCCGAATAGTTATTGTATCACAAAGGAATGGATCCCGGGTAATGCCGGGATGAGAAGATCGCGGCTCTTAGTCAAATAAATGAAGTTCTCGATCCCGAGGAGGAGATCGCCGAGACGCAAACGACTCCGTGTCAATTATTCCGCCATAGTTTCCAAATACACCCCCCTCCCCCGTCGCGGCCCCCCGTTCCTTACCACCGCGCTCCGTCCCTTTATTCCAATTTACGTTAACGCTGACATTATTATTACGCGCCAATAGCCTAATGTTTAAATTGCTAATTAATTCCGGGCGCGAGTGTACGTATCGGCGCCCCGTTATAAAGAGCTCCGAGCCTTAACCGCCCGCTGACGATAAAAATAGAATACCTAATGCAATAGAGTTTTTTTTTACGCATCGTAGCTCTTCCGTTGTACAATACATTTGACTTTCGTCGAGGTTTATCGGGTTATTGAGGGTTATTGAGGGTTATTGAGGGTTATTGAGTCACAACGCAATCTTACGCATTAAGGACCGCTCGGCCCAATACATAAATTACCCGCCACTTTCTTTTAATTCCAACGGTATTTCGTTGGGAGGGCAGGGCGGGTGAGAGAGGTTAGAGAGAGAGAGAGGTTAGAGAGAGAGAGAGAGGATAGAGGAGTGGAACGCCGACGTTTTCGGTCGCCTCGCTTCGTTATGTTTACAACGCAAAGTTGAGATTGACTGGGGGCGTTTGGCGCTCGCTGTGCCGGAGCCTCCGTAATTGGGTCGCCGAAGAAAAATTACCCCGAATAACCCCCACCCCACCCCTAACGGAAGATAATACGAGCGGGCTCGAGGATACTTTAGCCCGTCGCTCGACTGCTTCTAAAAAATCGAGTACGGAGCATGGGAAATAAGAAAAATAAAGTAACGAGAGGTAGGAAAGAGAGAGAGAGAGCGGGAGGGTGTCCCCCCCCCCGACTTATCGATTACTTATAAAATCAGCCGGGGCTCGTTCGTTCTTTATTTTAAGGACAATTGCGCGGTAAAGCGGTCGCTCGCTCTTATTATTGATTCGCAGGGGCAGGGGATTCTTAATAAGCATCCGAGAAAATTGTAAGCGAGCGCATTACAAATTAAGCTCGAGCTTTCCGAGTAGAATAATGAGACGGTAGAGGAGGGGCCGGCCCCTACCGACCCGAACCGATAGCTTCGCGATTGTCGGGGTTTGGGGGAGGGGAGGGGGAGTACAAAATACCGAAGCCGGATAAACCGCCGGGCGGACGAGCGAGACGAGGAAAAAAGGAATAAATAGGGCGGAACCGGTATACAATGGACTCGGTTTTCCCATATAAATTCTTACGAAGGCCGCCCGAGTGGCGATAAGGTAAATATATAAGTAACGGCCACTCGACTGATCCGATTAACGCCCACGCAATATTTATGCTGATCTGCATAATGAGCCTGGATGGGGGAGGGGAGCGCTTATCCGGGACTAAGGTAAGTGCAATGCGCGTCAATCGTGATCCAGGACCAGAAAGCTTAGGCGTATTTGTCTGAGCCCTGATGATTGCGAGCCGTCGATGGTGGGACGGGGTGGCGGCGGGGGTGAAAGAAAAATCACTCCTCCCTCGGTCTCGGTACTCGTCACGCCTCGTCATCAGTAACGTCGATCGGTCTGCTCCGCCAGGCAGCTCGCTCGCTCTTATCTCTTAGCGAAACCATTGGTTATGTTTCGTTGGAAAGGGCGGCATCCCTTGGCAAGGAGCAATATTGGCCCTGGTCGTAAAACAGCTTCGTCCCGGGGAATTAATAATTCCTCTTGACCATATTTCAGAAGCGCCGCGCGCTAAGCAGCGGCAATCGAAATAATAAATGACCCCGCCCCGGGTATCCTGCCTGATGAAGGCTACACCATCAGCCTCCCTCACCACCAGCCTCCTCCCCCACGTCATCCGGAGAGAAATCTCGGACCCACACCCTATTCCCAATGACTTTCAATACACCGATGATTTTGTTGTTTTTTTTTTTTTTCAACAAACAACCCGCTGCCACGTATTACAGAGCCGAGCCTCGTTATTGCCGGCGATATGAATGAATATCCTAACGGTGCCGACCGTTACGTACGGCCATTCGGCACTGCGTACGAGCACACGCGCACTTGTCTACGTCGTGACCAATGAAGCCAGATAGCAGCCGGTTTCCTTATATTCGCCAACTGGCTCCGATCGTATTACGATGCATCCAATTCTAATTTCAAAAGATATCGCCTCCCCGGGATGTCCGTTAAATCTAAATTAAAGATAACGGCTTCGTTTGTATTTAAATCAAACTAATAATTCCCGGCGCCACGATGCCACGATGGAGAGCCCACGGAGCCCACGGAGCCCACGGAGCCCACGGAGACCCCCGCGAAACTGCAAATTTGATATATTACTTTAATATTTACCTTCATAAAGCCAATATTTTGCCGAGATTTATTCCCAGCGGATGAACGTTTGCAGCGCCGCGCTTCACTTGCCCGACCAAAGCTCGATAAATTCCTTACTTCTAATGATTAAAAAAAAAAATAATCAAAATCTCCGTAGGCGATACGAGAAAACCCACGGATCGACGCGCCGGCGTAATTACTTGTTATTAAAAAAAAAAAAAAACAACAAAAAACAAACCTTATCCTTTCCCCCATTCCTGCGCGAACAGACGCGTGTCTACGGTATCCTCCACCCCCCCCCCATCGAGGGAGCCCATAAAGCTTCGTAATCGTTTGGACATGGATGGACAGTAGTCTGTGCGCGTCGATAAAGTAAAGATAAAGGAAACAAACGTATTGAAATACTTTCGTGCCCAATACAGACATGACGTTCAGGCCTGAATTATAAAGATTGGATTTGGAAAAAGTCAATACAAGTAATAACTTGTGACGGATAAATATTCATCGAGCGACGGTATAGAATAATAACCTAAGTAGGCCCGAGCCTACCCACCAAGTCTACCGAGAGCTTCCCTTGGACTATTGGATTTTACGCTTCGTCTTACCTGGAATCACTTTATAAAGCCACTTCGAGAGTCTAGAGAGAATCTTAAAAGGCTTATTAATCGTAACGTAACTGAGCCAATAGACTTTTTATCGAGTTAGGTTCGTTGTAATTAGACGAACGTCATTAGCCTTATTAATAGTATATGAAATATTCCATAGTATTCCATGGTACTCTATAGTACTCTATAGTACTCTATACTATGTATTCTACAGGTATTGTATACTGTAGTGTAATTTTCTACAGTAATTGATGGGGCGAGCGAGGGGTTAATGGGGTTATTCGGGGCGGTACGGGGGTGGTTGGGGGGAGGAGGAGGAAAAGCTCAGGTCTGGCTTGGGGAAAATGTACTTGCTGCTATTGATACAGGCATTATTTACACGTAAGGCTAAGCTTCGTACGGCAATACGTAATAACTGATTGCCCTCGATTGGTAAAAACAAATGTTCCTATAAATACTAATTGTAACGGTTAGCAATGATTATCCACCCCCCCCCCCGCCCGGATGTATCGGTGGACCGATGCGATATCTATAGCCGTTCGTAAAAAGCGAGAGCGATAAATACCTTGTCTGCTTGATATATTTTTGGTGAAATTTTCACGGAATTATTTCGTTAAGCAATTCTTGAAAACTATTGTGGATTATTTACGAATACGGACGAGGAGCCACGCAGGCGGACCCCGTACATGAGGTTCCCGGCATGGGGGGGGATGTCGGGTGGGGGGGAGAGAGAATAAAGAAAAACGGCGGGAGGTAGATAAGAATTTATGAAAATTTGTCAGACTTTTTTTCTGTTTTTTTCTTCTGTTTTTTTTTTCTGTTTTTTTTTCTGTTGTTTTTTTGTTTTCGAGCGCATAAAACTTTTTAATAAGACGCCAGGGCTTCCTTCGTAACTAAATTAGTTTCTAAAAATTTACGGATGTTTGTGCGTATGGAAAAATACTCCTCGCCGATCACGGACCGAGTGATCGAGAGCTTAACAAACGAAGGGAATAATAATAAATCACGAGGAAGAGTGTGGGGAAAATGATGAAAACCAATACGGCTGGGGTTATTGGGACGCGTGGAAAGGAAAGGAAAGGAAAGGAAAGGGGGGTGGAGGGTGTAAGCTCGAGATTTCACTGGCGACGTAGTTGGTCGAAGCGGTGAGATGAGCCAAGACCTTACAAGATAATGCAAATAGCCAGGGTTTGGCCGGCGTGTGGAAAACAAGCCCCAGCTGCACGGTATTTTTTTGCATAATTTTTGCCAAATTCATTATGCCGCCGTCGTATGCACGCGCGACGGCGTCGGCTTGGGCTTGGGCGTCGGCGTGGGAGGTGGATGAGGTGGATGTGGTGGGGGGAGGGAGGGGAGGCGTGTGTGTGTGTCGTCCCGGAAACTCCCGTTTCCCTCTCGGTCCCCGGCCCGTCGGCACGACGACCAGGACGACGGACAGAACGTGCCGACGGATAGAGAGATTGGGCCCAAGGCCCAATGTGTAGGTCACCGGGCTGGCTCACTCACCTTCTTAGCGATCCGGACGACGAGGGCGGTGCAGAGGGCGTGGAGGGCTACGTTGACCAGGTGGTAGCCAAGGGGCTCGAGGCCGCCCATCAGGTAGTTGAGCCGATACGTGGCGACGCATAGGGGCCGGTAGCTGCCGTGGGAGCCGCGCTCCCGCAGCGACGTGCCCCAAAAGTCATTCTCCAGGAGTCGGGACCAGGGCGTGCTCGGCTTGAGGTCCGCATTCGTCAGTATCGCTCGCCTGAAAGTTGAGATCCCCCGTGAGTAACCTCGCTCCTCTCGCCTCCTCTCGCCTCGCCTCGCCTCGCCTCGAGCTTTCATCGATCCTCCGGACAGGAGTCGGGCAGGGTACGGGTCGGCTGGAGCAGCGACGGGGGGGTGGGCGGAGGCGGAGGCGGAGGCAGATAGAGGGACGTGGCTCGATAACCCGTGGATTTCAGATATTTAAAACGCGTTAGTTTTAACGCAGCCCTCGGCAGCTTCCGGGGAGCCACTCGATTTCTGCTTATACACCCTCGCCCGGGGCCACCCGGGCTCGGCGTTTTTCGATTCTCCTCTCCCCTCGACGTCCCCTTCTCGACAGCCCAGCCGCCGAGATACACTGCCCGACTCTATTTTTTTCCGCGTCCGGCAATTTCACGAACTCGAGGACTTTATAGAAAGGCTCCCCCCTCCCCCCTCACCCGCTCTTTACGTTCGACGATCGGCCGCGACGACGCTTCTACCTACGAGGCGGCGAAAAATATTTCCTCCCATATACTCGATTCGTACGTGTGCGCGTGGGTGGGGGGGGAGACCCACGTCGACGTACGGGCTACGGAATCGATCGGGGCCGCCAAACTTTATGAGACACGTTAGAAAAGAAATATGGAGCCTCAGAAGTTGCTCCAATAGAGGCGGGAGCTTAATTTTTCTGTAGACGGTCACTCGAGTACAATCGAGGGTTTCGGCCGTCCGCCCCGACCCCGACCCCGACTCCGACTCCGACTCCGACCCCGACCCCGATCCCGATCCCGATCCCGCCGACTCTCCTTCACGTACGAGGCGTGCGGGGGGCCGCGCGTGCTCCCATCTTCAGCCTCCCTCCTCCCCCGCAGCCCCCTCATCCCCCTCAGCCGCCGCAGCCGCTGCCACCGCAGCCACCGAAACGTCTTTGAGCTAGACAGTTGAGCTCAGCCTCTGTTGGGTCAGAATTCAATGCCGCAGTCGGAGAATAAAGCTTATCCAAATTTTATTATAGCCAATAAATCGGGTACACGGGCTCCAAAATAAAAACTGCCCATCTTTCGAATATATTTTATTGTCCCGTCCCAATATCGACGAATTTTGACAGGTTCGTTAGCCTTGGTTATTTATTAAATAACGTTATAAGCGCAGCTAAATCATCGATCGTCGTCCAGCCCCGCTTTAACGATACGTTAACATTAATAATAATAATAATAACATTAATAGTATTGTTGTTGTCGTTGTAGTGCAGGTAATTCCTCCGTCGGAATGACTTCCTGCATTTCTTCGTGAGTATAAAAGGGCAGAAACGTCATGAAATCGACAGGCTTAATAACTTAATGTAATTTCAGAGCATTATCGTCCCTTAACTTTCCATGGCCTAAAAGCGGATCCGCGATTGGACCGGGTTCGGAGGGACGGGGGGCCTGGATGCGGAAAAACGGCTCCTAGCTTTGAATACATTGAAACGAACAATATAGAAGACAATTCATAAAGATCGTTGGATAAAACTTTTTGGGAGCCAAGAGGCGAGGAACTTTCAGAGCTTCGATCTCCTTTTTAATCGTAATCTCGAGAGCGGGGCTCGCGAATATTTTCTACGGCGAAGGTAAAATTAACGGGGATCGCCGAACTAACGTAAGTCGGGGGTCCAGTAATAACAAATAGGAATCATCGTGATCTTGTAACTTTACTTTGAACGAAGGCCTCGTCCCTTAGAATAATCCCATTAGAAATTGCCGACCGCCGGATGCGAATGATATTCGCCTCGATTAAGGGAGCGCGTACCACGGGGCCCGAGAATAATTGGCAAAGTACTCGCGGCTCCCGTTATCGAATTCCTCCCCACAGAGACGGGCAGCGGCGACGTTTGCCATAAGATTGCCCGGCGAATCGTACATTCACGTATTTATGCTTCGTAAATACCGGGAGGAGGCTGCTTAAAGTCGGCCGACAAAGTCATCTCCAAATAAGTACGGCCGTGGCGGGGGCGGGGGTGAGTATCAGTGAGTATGGCTGGTGTAGAGAGGGGCGCGTGGTAGGGTGGTCCGAGACAAAACGCCAGAAGGAGCCGCGGGTGTCGCGCGAGGTGTCGATAAAGAAACGGAGGGGGGCGAGGCAGGGGCTAAGCCAAACAAAATTGAAAACGCTGAGAATCGTTGGGCAATGACTCGTAAGTAAGCGTAGTCGTGTAGGAGGAGGAGGGAGGAGGAGGAGGAGGAGGGGAAGGCAGGCCTGGAAAATTGTCGGGGGCGAGTCGATTGGTGCGTGCGACATCGCGGGCAACTCTCGGGATGCCGAGCGCTCGAGAGTAGGAACGCTCGGGTTAGCGGCGGCGGTGGCGGCGGTGGCGGCGGTGGTGGCGGCGGCGGCAGTGGAGGCTGCAGAGGTGGTTGGGGGCGGCGGAGGGCCGGGAGGAGGAGGGCCGGGAGGAGGGCCGAGGGCCGGGGGGGTTCGGTCGAGAGGCTGTCGGGTCTCGACGGCGGGGCTCGAGAGGAGACGCGGCGGGGAGGGGGGAGGGCGAGTCGAGGTGGCAGCGGCTGGAAGGGACTCGGTATCGATTTCACCGAGTTTCCACGGGTAAAAGCGACTCGCATAACTTTGGATGTAACGCGTGGGGTTGCGCGAGACGACGACGCGGGGGACGCGCGGTGCGAGCCGCGTCGGAGGCCGTCCGGGACTCGCGAGTCGAGCGCGTATCGGGACCCGATGGACGGAGGCTCGATACCCTCGTCGACTCATCTCCGTTACCGTTAATTGAGAGTAGCCTCGGCCCGACGGAGGGTCAAGCGGCTTCGTAATACCGAGGAGAGTACCCCGGTGATCCGCTTTTTCCTCGGACTCTCGATCGACACCGCTCGGATTCGCTCTCGTCGGGGGTCGGCGAGCGCTCGCCCAATAACCCCAATAACCCCAATAACCCCAATAACCGGCAGCGGAACAAATGAAATAATCGATGGGCAAAAGGTAGCGGCAACAGGTATCGCATGTCCAGCAGGTGTCAAAGGCTCGAAAAATACGTCGTCGTCGTCGTTGTCGTCGTCGTTGTCGTCGTCGTCGTCAGGGTTTCCATCACCGCAGCCCACCGACACACCCAGACCCGTGCATAGTGGAAAGGCGACTTTACATAAAATTACGGGAGCCGATGTAGCGATACTCCACTCCAGATCCGGAGTATCGCCCGAGGAAAATTATACTTTCAGATTCGTGGGATCGCCGCGAGCTATAAAACCACGAGCTTCTCTTCTCCCTCGACCAATCTCTCTCTCTCTATCTCTCTCTATCTCTCTCTCTATCTCTATCTTTGGCCTGACCCATCCAGACACCCTCGAGCCGACCAGCACTGGAATCCGAGCACCGGAGAGTCCCTCGAAGCAGCCTCTGGAAGCACCCGGGGTCACTGAGGAGTTAATGAGGCTCGTTTGCGGTCTCGATGCTCGAGGTACGATCGCCAGGACCCTTAATTCGAAGGAATTCGAATCGCGCGGACGGTCGAGAGTCCTGGCCACGATCTACCCTCCCCCCTCAAACCTCTTCCAGAATTTCAAGTAGACGGACGAGCGTAGCCGCCGGATGTGCCTGACATTTCGTCATTTCAGACCCAAAAAAGCACTTTTCCGAGACAAATCCACCTTCCCTTCCAACAATAAGCTTTGCCGTTTTTTCCTTCCCCTCCTCTTCTTCTTCTTCTTCTTTTTCTTTTATATTTTTTTTTTTCTATTCTTCCTGCCCCCCTCCCATCACTGAGGAAGCCTCCAGGCAAAGTTGTAATCTTTTCGTCTTAACGATCATCTTAATGTTTCTCCTTTATCAAGCTTTTACCTGCCTCCCTCGCCACCCCCCTCCCCCCCCCTGGAAAACCCGTTATTTAGTCGAAACTCAATTATTGCTCGGTCTAACCGACTCGCGGATTCGAGAATTACAAAGTCATACGAGGCCATGCTACCTCAAAGGATACGGCGAAACAACGTCCGCTTATAATAATTGAACAGTAGGAGGATGATGAGGATGGGCGGGGGAGGGGGAGGAGGGAGAGGAGGTTATTGGGGTTATTGGGAGAGGATGAGAAGGGATCTATCGATACCGAATAAAATCAGTTACGTGGACGCGTATGCACACGTGCTTGCTTTTCTTAATAAATCTATCTCGCTGGTCTCGCGAGTCTGTGATAAAGGAGTCGAGGGCTGCCGACTACTTTAAATACACCTTTAGTTTAATTAAATTAAAATTACCCCGAGAGGTTTAATATACAAGCAATGAAATCGTAATGCGATATTCTTACGCTAAAACGCTACTGCGGTCTCCTCGTCGAGTCTATAGAATGAGTTTACAGAAGAAACCATTTGTTTTCAATTATGAAAGTTTTTTTGTTTTTTTTTTTTTTTTTTTTTTGTTTTTGTTTTTGTTTTTCTTGTCAAACTACGAGTGAAATTATTCTCGGTATCGCTGAGGATACGCTGACTAATTAATATTTGTAATTATTACATTTGGTCCGCGGGATCACTGAATCATCATTGCATTTCAATAATTTTATACAAATTTTATAGAAACTCTCCGTTTTTCTTTTTTTTTTTTTTTTTTGCCTCGTAATCTAATGCAAAAGAAAAAAAAGGAACGCACGTCAATTAGAGCCTTAAAAAGTAAAAAAAAAAAAATAAATAAATAAATAATCACACGCTTCGTTGCATATTTAATTTGAAAATTGCGCGCGTACGTTAAGCGTATCGTAATCGTAATGGTAATCGTAATGGTAATCGTAATGGTAATGGTAATCGTAATCGTAATCGTTAGCGATATGAAATTTAATTCGAAAACACGAGGATTATTATTGTGACATTGCGCATGTGAGGAAAATATTTATAAAGAATGCGCTTGGGGGGTTATTGGGGGTTACAATAAATTAAACAGCGGACATAAATCTTTCGTGGCGAATCATTATTTAATGGGCGGACGCGAGTGCGGCGACCTCGTCTGTCTCTAACTTCTCGCGTCTAATCCAATTAGAGAAGGGACGCAGATGGCCTTATTAAGAAATTACGTAACAGGTATCGGGTAACGAATAGGCAAATATCAGTATTTAATTCCGTATAATTCCGGCGGCTTCGGCCTCGCGCTTCCTTATCGTTATTTTAAAGCGTTCGGCCGAATGGATAGAGAGAGAGAGAGAGAGAGAGAGAGAGAGAGAGAGAGAGAGAGAATTTTCTTTTCTAACGCGGCCTCGCGCCACTCGCTGACAAATAACCTATTTCCTAAAAAATAGGTTGCGCTCCAAACATTAATACCAATATAAAAGGCTTCGTTCCATTTTTCCTTATTCGTGTTATTGCGTTTTACGAGGGGAGCTGCGTCGTAGCCGATTTACTTTTCATATCCGACGATCCGATACGAATATCCTCAACGGCGACAACAACGACAACGACAACGACAACGACAACGACAACGACAACGAGGAGAGAGAGAGGTGGTAAGTGGACGGAGAGGAAGACGAAGAAGTTGAAGATGCAGGATACGAAGATTGAGAGGGGGAATAAGAATAAATTCGAGCACGTAATATTAGTTTGGCCCAAGTTTTACAATTTTTCATACGTTTTCAGCCGTAACCTCGAATGGTACATAACATTTGGGGTGGAGAAGGGTGGGTGGGGGGAGGGTGGTATTAAGATTGAAGCCTACATAATATATGGGGTTTTATTAGAAGGGCCAGTGAGACGAGATCGGGAGGAGGATCGGGAGAGTCTTCGACGTCGAAGCCGAGGCACGAAATTCCATCTTTCCGAATCATAAAACAAATGCTTTCCACATTCTGATGAAAATCCGAGGCGCGGAGGCGCGGAGGCGCGGAGGAGCTCCAAGCCATTAATAAATACATCAGCGTACACGTCCACATCTCCATATAGATATAGATATAGATATATAGATATATAGGTAGAGTCGCGTGCGACACACATATGATATCAGTAAAGGTCTTGGATTGACTTTGATAAAAAAAACGCTGCCCGGAATAAAGTAAAAAGCATTTAAGCGAGTGAATTGTCGCCGCTAATAATACACCCTCGAGTATTTTATAATATTTTCATTAATATGCTCTGTGGCTCGCTTTTAAAAGTTCGATAAGACTCCTGACCGCCCTCCCCCCGCCCTCGCGCCCTCACGCCCCCCCCCATACCGGCCTGAATTTTCTAATGTCGCCTCACTCTATATACGTATTGCGTTACGGGCTCTATAACGCACTCGTTAGTATTATATATACATATATTTAAATTTAAATTATTATATACGTATAGGCGGAGTGGATGCGTTTGAATTTCATTGCTCAATCGAGTTGCGGTTAACTCGATACGTTTAATATGACGATTATTATATTTAATTATATTAATGTCTGTAGGCAAAGCAGTAAGTGCCATTATAATCCCGGATACTTTTTTAAATTCCTTTCGCATTTAAATAATCATTTGTGCGCGATCGAGCACATGCACAAGAGCTTCAAAGAGGAAGTGAGTGAGTGAGAGAGAGAGAGACATAGCTTTCAAAACCCATAGATCGTTAACGTTTAACAATTAATGTTACAATTAAAAATAAGATAACTTTTTATTGAAACAAAGGAACGAAAAAATTGCGAACGCATGGACTCGAGATCAATCTAATGGAATTCAATTTATATTTTTTTTACCCTCTCTCTCTCTCTCTTCGTAATAAAAAATATGTTTGCATCCGTCCGTTCTTTTGATGAATTCGTAATTTCATTTAAAGACGAGAATGCATTGGAATTGTTAATGAGTTGACGGTTCGCGTATATTCTGGCCCATCGGAGGTGCATTATATAAAAGTGCGCCGTGTCGCGACAAAGTCATCGATGAAAAATGCAGAATCCGAATAATTAATCGCTCAGAGTCGAGGACTCGTATAACGTAATTGTAATTATAATCATCGGGCGTTAATACGAAATGGCTTTTAGAGCTCGAAATCGCTTTTTTAGCGGGACGAAATAGTAAATAAATATCCCGCAACGCTACTACCGATTCTCCTCTAAAAACAATGCAGTCCTCATAAAAAGGTAACCGAGACATGCACAGAGAGAGATGCAGAGAGAGAGAGAGAGATGCAGAGAGAGAGCTGCTGCTTCGTCGTATAACGGTAAGATTAATAATTAACGGCGATATTACGAAATGTGGAAGGAAAGGTGCGTGGCCTAAATACCGCCGAGTTACCACTTACTCGCTCTTCTGTAATACTTTAATCAGGCGGGCAGCTGTTGGTCAACATTCGCTAAAACTAATTAAGCCGTACGAACAAAAACGACAATACGGAAAAGTTCATCGCTCATAAAGAGAGAAGAAAAATGAGAAGAAACTTTTCCGTCTCTTCTCTCTCCTCTTCTCTTCTCTTCTCTTCTCTGTCTCGCCGGTGGAAAGTAAGGGTGCGTTGAAGAGGGACGGACGGCAGCGGGGCGACAACGGGTAAAGAGGGTGAGACAGAGAGAGAGAGAGAGAGAGAGAGAGAGCTCGTTTCGCTCGAAAAATTCTGGTGCACGAGTACTGTGTAACGTTATACATTTGATATGCAGAAGCGGCCGGGATTGTATGAAAGCGGAGGGGCGGCAGGACTTGATGAAAAGAAAATTGCAGTGTCAAAGTTACTGGCATAAAATGCTTACTGATTCTTCCCTCTCTACGTCTCTCTACGTCTCTCTCTACGTCTCTCTCTACGTCGAGGCACCGGCCCCGCATATTTCTCGACCCACTCGAGTCTCCTACAGTCCCTTTATTTTTCTCTATCGGTCTGTTCCAGGCATTTTCACCCCTTCGACCGACCGTCCTATCCGTTCGCTTCCTCTTTTCCGGCAGCTCCTCCTCCTACCCCTCCTCCCCCTCCTCCTATTGCCGCTGTAGCCGCATGTAGCCGCTGCTGGCCTTGGAGCGGTAGCCGGCAAACCGCGACTCCGTCTACTTGGCTTTTGGTGCACGTGCATCGTTGTGTCAGGTGACAAGTTGACAGGCCGATTGACAGCCTATCATCAACTGACGACGATACAACAATCGTCGACTACTCCGCCCACCCACTCACCCCCACCCCCCCCGCTCCCGCTCCCATTTATTAACAGCAGAGCTCAGCTGAAGCATTTTAGACTCAGGATGTGCGCTCTCCACCACCTCCACCACTCATCCACCCAGCCTCCTCCCCCTCGTCACCTCCTTTCCTCGAGACCCTCAAGATAAAAATCCCCTTTCGCTGACGTTGGCTTTTAAAAGTCGAGACCCGACGCTAATCGAAGCCCGGGGCGAATACTCGCGAGTGCGGGCGAGTGCGGGCGAGTGCGGGCGAGTGCGGGCGATGGAAATCTTTTGATAACAGCCGCCGAGGCCTCATTATTACGGCACGCCTAGGCATTCATTTCCCATTTATTTAATCAACCTGCCGCTACGTATTTTTCTCATTTCAAGCGTGAAACAAGCATAATTTTCGTATTCAATTGGCGGAGTTTCGGGCGCCGTGTCCCGGATGATGGATCGCTTTTATTTCGCCCTCAGCCATCATCTACCCGGATTAATATTAATAATAACAATAACGGCTACGGCGGCTCCGGCTCCACCACCACCACCACCACCACCACCATTACTAGCACCACACCACCATTACTAGCACCACCATCACCGACATCACCACCACCAGCAACGACAACGACAATTATAATAATATTAACGATAGTTATTAGAATACTGTTGACGGTAATAGCGGTAATTAATATGACTGGGGCGACAACGACCCTACTCACAATAATAACAATAATAACAACATTTATAAATAATAGCGATTAGCAGTAATAATAGTTGTTAAATTAATGCAAAAGCGGAGCTTAGTATTGGCGGAGGGTGGCGGCGATAGCGGCGGCGACGACGACCATAATAACAGCAATCAACGTCAATTGACATAATAATAATAATAATAATAATTAATAATAAGAATAATAACAACAATATTTAATAATTAATAATTAATAATTAATAATTAATAATAGGAATAATGACGATGACGATGACGATAGACGTGACGATGACGATAGTGGTGATGGTGATGGTAATGGTAATAATAGAAGTCGAGGGTAAGCGAGAATGGGAATGCGTGTGAAAGGTAAGTCGGCAGCTCAGGGACTCTCCTTTCTCTATAGATTCTGTGAATTCAAGAGGCTGACTGATATACGAGATCGGACGGGGAAGAGAAGGAGGACTCCCGGAGCGTGACGCCGGGGGTTGGATTTCCTTCCGCGCGAAGCGCCGAGCTCATTTTCCTACGCGCTCACAGGGATACGCGGACCGCACGCATACGCGGACCCCACGCATACGCATACCCGTATAGCTCGGGGCTCGGAAGCTCGCGCATACTTTTCAGCGGACGAGGGACGAGAGTGAAAAACGAGCTGCGGAGGAGAGCGGAGGAGAGCGGAGGAGAGCGGAGGAGAGCGGCCCTCCTCGACGGTCCTCCCGACATAGAATACGAAAGGCTCCTCTTCGCCACGGTGGCGCACATCCTGAATAGAAGATCCGCGGGGGAGAGTCGACGCTGCTCCGCTCGCGGCCGAGGGGGAGCACCATCTCGAGCCGAGCTGGCCAGAGATGTCGAGAGCCCCTCTCTCTCTCTCTCTCTCTCTCTCTCTCTCTCTCTCTTGCCTCTCTTGCCTCTCTTGCCTCTCTCGCCTCTCTTGCCTCTCTCGCCTCTCTCGCACTCTCTCGCTCTCTCGCCTCCCACACCAAATGCCCCCCTGACGCCCCGCTATCCCGATTGACCGGGACGCATCGGGGCTGGAACCCCTAGTAACACATTGGCCGCGAAGGGACGTACGAGGGTGGCTGAAGGGTAATGGCGAGGTGTGCGCGGGTCCTGCCGGCGGGAGGGGCGGGCGGCTCAGGAGGAGGGAGAGGAGGCGGCCACCGACGGTAGAGTTCCTCGCGATCTCCGGTAATCTCCCACGGATCCCCTTAGCCACTGGTCCATCCGTAGGCCTTCCCGAACCGCCCCCCTCCTCCCCCCGCCACCAACCCAGCCACCCTGCACCGGTCGGCCTTGCCCCGAAAGTACGGCGAACGAGAGGCGAATCAGCGGGGGCGTGCTGGGCTCTGCTCACCTGTCGTCGTAGACGAAACCCGCGTAGAGGGTGTTGTAGTAGAGGGACGCGGCGACGAGGGCACAGGCTACGGCGAGGAGGTCCATGTCGCATGTCCGTGCGGGCCTTCTAACTTGTTGCGCGTCGCGCCGGAGGCGGACCGCCCCCGGGGCCGCACTCGGGCCCGCTCATCGTCGCTCCGTGGAAGAGCCGCGAGTCCCGTACTGACCCGGACGCTGTCTATCCCCTGCAGACCGCGATCGCCTACTAGCTCTCGCCCACCGAGCATTAGGAGCTTTATATCATGCCCGAGAAAAGCATCGATCCGGTGAGCGCCTGCGCTCCTGACGACTGCCGCCCGCCGTCACCACCACCGCCGTCACCACCGCCGTCGACGCCGCCACCACCACCACCGCCGTCGCTGCCCCCGGCCGCGGCAGCCGCGCGCACCTACACCTCCGGGTAGCGAGGCTCGGCTCTTCTCGAAAACGCCGGCGCTCCGGAATCCGCGGCCCTCCTCGAGTCCTTTGGGAGGCGGAGGGGGTCGGCCAACCGCCCGCCAAGGGGTCCCTACGACGGGACGGGACGGGACGGGTCGACGGGCTGGGAGATAGTAGCGTTCGTAGTCGTTGGGCCGGTGCGGGGGGTGGGCGGGGGACACGACAGCAGACTGACTGTGCGACGGTAGGATTGAACGGTCAGCGGTGGCGGTGGCGGTGGCGGCGGTGGTGGCGGTGGCGGCGGTGGCGGCAGGGGGAGGCGTAGGGCGGAGGGAGATAGTGGTCCAGGGTCTAGTCCCGCGCTACGTGGCATTTACTTTGTCACTGACCGACCCTTCATCCACCGCTTTCTAGATTTTCGATTTGCAATTAGCCGTACCCCCGTACCTCCCGCCGGGGCATCCCCTCCCCGTCCCTGCCGCCAAACCGCGCTGGCCAGACACCCTTGGCTCTAATCCACCGGCTGGCCGATGTCAACGACGCACTCGACTCGAGGGCTTGCGACCAAACGTGAGATACGTGCCTGATAACGTCCCCTGGATTCCCTCCCGCCACCCTCCCGTGACCCTCCCGCGACCCTCCCGCGATCCTCCCACAAAGCTTCGAAGGAAGGAGGACGCCCGTCGGTCCCATTGGGATTTTATCAATTTTTTACAATTCACTCTCGCTCCTCTCCCTCTCCCTCCCCCACCCACCCCCTACCCCTTCACGACCCGCGCGTCAGCCCTCTATCCCGACCATCCATCGATGCTGCGCCCCCGCAGACACACGCAGCCACGCACACGCGTACCACAGCCAAACTCCGAGCCTCTCTTATCGCAACGACTTTTCGCAAGCCGCGGCGCTTAAGAGCACCCGTATAT
Organism: Ceratosolen fusciceps; assembly: GCA_018883505.1. Lineage (NCBI taxonomy): Eukaryota > Metazoa > Arthropoda > Insecta > Hymenoptera > Agaonidae > Ceratosolen > Ceratosolen fusciceps. Next base: position 4,661,493 of record RCIC01000016.1, read on the forward strand.
GTAATAATGCACCTTTTTGTAATAACGCACGAGTGTGTGTGTTTTAAGGGCGGGGGTGGGTTGACTGGGTGTGCTCTGCAGGAAAACTAGCTTGCGTCTACTAACTCTCCGACAATCACGATCCCGAGCGTGCAATATTCGCCGGCTCCTTTATTAGATCCCTACCCCCCCCACCCCTTTTAAATATTAACAATAAACGTAGATTATATCGGCATTATCATTAGCGTAGCTTCCATTGAAATTCCAAACCGTATTTCGGCTTTTCATTCTATAATTTCGCCGTAGCTTCCTTTCACGCGTACCCTCGCACCTATACAGCTACAGAGCGCGCGCACACACGCAGGAGTCGCACATGCGGACATATTTGCTCAGCCAGACTACTATCGAGTGCGCAATTTCCAAAGTCTTTCCCATACTTTAAGGTCAATATTTTCTATTTATAACGTTCGAGCGTATTCTAACGCGATTATAAAATCCTTAGCTTTAATTTTTTTTTTTTTTTTTTTTTTTTTTTTTTTTTTTGGTTATTCCCCTATCCATGAAAAATTTGCTTGTAAACGTGTCCCGTACAATAACTAAATATTTCTCTCATAAGAGATACCATATTTTTTTAATCATATTTCACATTTCTTCCCCGTTCACATTAAATTTCCTTTTCTTTTCTCTCTACCCTTTTCTCCTCTCTTCTGTCCCCTGTTGTTGCTGTTGCTGTTGTCGTTGCTGTTGTTGTTGCTGTTGTCGGTTGCTGTTGTCTGTTGCCGTTGCCGCACGTCATAAAATTCGAAAATTCAAATAAAGTTATATTACAGGGATTATTACTCACAAGTAATAACCTTCAAATACGGAATTATACGTAATAATAATAAAGCGCATATTTGATCTTTATTGTAAGTCGTACGTTTCATCGTAGGACGGGGAAATGCATTTTCGGCTTTGCGTATTATTAGTGAAGATAAGTATCGATAAGCGAATAATTATTTTAAGAAATACGAATCGCCGCTCGATCTAATCTAATAATAATACTTTTGTCATTGCGAAACCTTTTCATACAACGACTGAAATCCCATTATTATTTGAAATATGCAAATGCTTTTTAAACTCTTCGTGATTGATACCGTTAACAATAATTGACGAGTGAAATGTACTTTATCCGGAAAATTTATTTTTTTCTCACCAATGACATTCAAGCCGAAGAGACAATACGTATTTTTTAGCATTTCACACCCTTCCATATATTTACACTTACGTATACGTATACGTATACGTATGTACATGTATGTATGTACGTACGTAGGAAATTGAGGGGATTATGTAATTTGTAATAAATAAAGCAGGATTGTTTGATTGGAAAATAGTATGAGCTACTATGGTATACGCATATTTTCGTGCAGTCAATAAGTCCGTAGCGCCGGCCGTGCACTGGAAAAATAATAATACCGAGAGAAGAGAAGCATAGAGGATAATAATACGTGTATTTGAAATAAACTTGACCTACATCGTTGGGGTAATGTCATTAGCATTTTCGACTGGAAATCCGGTGCGAATTACTTTTGTATCCGTACAAATGCCATCCCTGCTTCTAAATTGTCAGTTAATTAATGAAACGAATGATTCGAGAATCGAGGAGAAGGATAATGATAAAAATGCAGAGAGATTCGTGTGCCTTTAATGTGCTATCGATCCGCCATCCCCCCGCCCCCGCCACCGCCACTCCGCTCCACTCCACTCTCCGCGACTGCTCCGCGAGAGGTAAAGAGAGATGGTGGTACGGAGAGGGGTGAGAGAGGGGGGTGAGGGTGGGGGGTTATCGGGGTGCGGGGGCGTATGCCGGTAAATTAAAATTTAACACTCGCGTCACAAATAGTTTTTATTTATAAGTGAAAATACTTTATTATTGAGACGGCTAATCCCTTAATACAGTCCCGGGAGCTTATTCCGAGCTTTCCACGTCCAACTTCGTCGTCGCTTTATTAATAATAAACCATATGGATTTGTGATATTATTTAGAGGCCACGAGTGCTTGTCACCCAATGGGTTTGAGTTAATAACGTTACTTAAAATATAAATGGGTAAGCGTGAGCCGGCCGAGGCGGCAATTAACTTTTCACTCCGGAGCCCTGATTTCACCGAGGTAACACCTAAACCCCTAAGGCCCGGATTCCCTTTATCTCCTCCACCCCACCCACCACCACCACCAGCAGCAGCAGTACTTTAGATGGGACCGTAGCCGTTCTCAGGTCATAATAAGCCCATAACGGGCTTCGCCAACGTTGTCCGTCACCCTACCTTCGGGAGGCGCAACAACGTGGCTGCGAGTCCAGGGGAAAGCGACGCGAAGATCACTTGGACTCTGTCTTAGACGCGCAATAAGCGAATGAGCCGTGGACTCGGGGGGGGGGTGGGGAGTGGGGGGCTTATCCGACCATGGCTGGTTCGCGCGAGCTCGTCGGCGCTCGATTTTATGGCCCACTACACCCGCACGCCGACAAGGAATTGGAAATTGATGCTTAAGAGGCTCGAAACTTTGTATGGGCATTCGTCGATTCCACCCCCCCTCCCTGTCCTCCCTGTCCTCCCTGGCCGCCATTAGCAACTACGTAGCTTTTATTTTATCTCGGCCGAGTGCGCCCGGCCACGATATATTATGTGCTTGGCGCGGTGTACTCTTGTTGTATCGCCGAGAGGGTCTTTCCGCCCTTTTTGTTTTTGCTCGCCCTGGCTCAGTCGCCCGTGAAACCGAGCTCGCGGTGTCTAGCAATGTCAGAAGTTAAAATGCGAAAAGCTGATATCTACGATATTTCTATGCAATAGCCGACCGAGACCCTTTCACGGCTTTCGATAGAGTTGTCGATAGAAGGGGGGGCGGGGGCCGGGGACTTTGTAATCGAGTATCGAGTACCGGGTGCCTGAAATACAACGTTTCGACGACAAGGACATTTATAAATCAATATTACGCGAGTCCTGATGAGCCCTCGCGACGTCCTACCCCCTACCCCCTACCCCCTACCACCGCGCTCCTATTTTACTATTCGAGCGTGCTTAAATGCCGTCGGCTCACAGCGAATATAAATCTAATTACATTTTACTTAATTAAAAAATATAACGTACGTTCGGAGCTTGTGCGAATTCGTAGGCTCAAAGTTTTCCGAGCGACGGGGGGTTCGACATCGCGTGAAAATCAACGTTCGATCCCCACCCCCGTAGGCGGCCCAATTCCGTAAATCTCCGATTCTCCCTAATTGATGCGTTTACCGACGATTCCAATAACCCCAATAACTAACTCGCGTCATTTTTTATCACCCTCTAACGATTATAACGCAACGTAACGCAACGTAACGCAACGTGATATAGTACGAATCTCGGTAGATCGGCTTTTAATTTTAACGCGAAGCCGAATGAGATTGTAAATGTAAGAAAGAGTCTCCCGTGGAGCGGATGGTGGTAAATTCACTTACAAAAATAGCGTAATGGGATAAAAATCCTCGGGCCGACATAAGCGATAAACTAAAACGATTACCGGGACCTCGAGATAGGCGGCCAATCACGTAATTCCCTTGGTAAAGCGTGTAGAGTCCTCGAACGCCACGTCCGACTGCTAAGCTCGGGAATTATCGACAGATGCGCCAAGGCTCGATCACACGGACAAACGGTAATTCAAGCACGACTGCGGTGGGCCGCTGCGAGCCGAGCCGAGCCGAGCCGAGCAGCTTCTCCTCGTTAAGGAGAAACAAATTTAAGCCCCGCCGGACTGCGGCGGCGGCGGCCCCCCCCTCTACCCTCTACCCCCTCTACCCTGCAACCCCGACACTTTCAGTTATTAAATCTGTCCTTTTCAACGCTTAGCGAATGAAATCGGTCGTCGGCTCGTATCGCGCCCATCAATCCCTTCGTTTTATTATCCATACGACCTTTATACGGCTCCGTACAATCGAGCCTTGTACCGCATGCCCGCGGATGCGCTACCCCCGGACGTAGGCAAAACCCGGTCGTCGTCGTCGTCGTCGTCGTCGTCGTCGTTCGTTATAAAATGCAATCTTTCATCAGATGATACTCCACGAGCTTCGGCTCGGCTCTCTCTCTCTCTCTCTCTCTCTCTTTTATTTATATTTTTCGACGGCGGTAGCGCCTAAGAGAGTAATTAATTTAATGCATTAGCGATATACGCGTAGGGGCGCGCACCTGCTTACCGAGCCTACTTTTAATTTCGTGAAATATCGTCGGCGAGGCGGCGACTAAAGTTACGCATCGCCATGTATTTGCAAGATAATTTTTCGGATTCAGTTGTACACGGAAAGTTAACGATTCGCGTAAAAATATTCTGGCGCCCCCCCCCCCCGCCACCGAGTCGCTTAATTCGTCGCGAAAAAAAAAAAAAAAAAAAAAAACTACGAATGCAAGAGCTACTTTAAAGGCCCGAGAGCTCTATTCGCGGCGTATATGCGCTCATGCGCGTTTGCCAGATTATGGGAATAATGGACAAAACTAGTTTTGTCTTTTGACAAGTCGTGGGATATGTATTGCATGACGACGACGACGACGATGATCTTCAAGTACTCGAGCTCGTCGAGCTAATCGTTTCGTCTCTCCGAGCGCCAACGATGACGAAACGACAATATTTCGTCGAGGAGAGTATTTAAAAAGTCGCTACGGTCTTGGAGATTTTAAAAAATTGCAATTTACAAACAAGTGCAGCTCGGAATTATTATTAGTCGGAAGCGACGTCCTTACAGTCTCGAGAAATAACGAAAACGAAACGAAAGAGGGACTTGGGACTTTTAATAAAACGTAAACAATAACGATTACCTCGTGAACTCTTCGAGTCCTAATTACATGGAGCGGCGCGAGTGTTTGTCGTATGTCGCGGGTAGAGGGATAGAGAGGGAGAGGGAATGTTTTTTTCAAGCGCGTGATAAAAGTCACGAAACTGAATTTAAAGGTAAAAAAAAGAAAGAGAGAAAAAGAAAAAAAATTATTGGCCGTTGCCCGAGTAAATGAAGACGTGATGCGTCCCGGAAGTGGAGTAAAATGCAAATTTCCATTACATTATCCGCAGCTCGACGGGCAAAAAGATTTTGTTTAACATCATTAGAGGCCAAGTGCAATTAATTTCTTCTTCTTCTTCAGAAGAAGAAGAAGAAGAAGAAGAGAAGAGGGGGGAGAGGGAGAAAAAATTAATAAACACCGTAGAATAATTTTGAACTTTCCTCTGCCACGACCGACGAGCTGGGCAATAAAACCCGACGAGTGTTGAAAATTTTAGTACCCGTTTCAACGGAGTCATATTTTTGTCCCATCTCCAGCTCTTTGTATAATTCTTCAAATATAATATTTCACGAGGAAATAGCTAAGAGATCCACTGTCTCGTCGTCGGACAAGTGTCATATTCTCTATACGGGCTACATTAAAAACTAATTCAAGTTCATAATCATAATGATTTTATTTTTATTCTTACTTCCCGTATACTCGAGGCCTGCTGCGCTCCTATATTTATTTATTAAACGTACCGAGCCTATATTGTTACTTAACATTTACGTATAAATACTTTTCTTATAAATCCTTTTCTGAGTTAAATATCTAATTTTAGTATTTGCTTTCGCATTGTATTTATAAGTAAGTATGAATGATTGACGACTCTGCGGACGTCGATGTGCTATTTATTTTGCATCGAATCACGACGGCACTTATCTTAATAACAACAACAATAATAATGATAATAATAATGAACGAAGAAAAAAGAGAAAAGAAAAAATTAAAAGTGACGAAAGGTATAAATCGAAAGAATTGACAAAGCGGACGAGTAGCTTCAAGTCGCTAATTAAACTTGACAATTTTTGCCTGTGAACTGCAGTTGTCTCGAGCATTAAATAGAAATGAAATACTGATATTCTAAAATAAAAACCAGAACGTACATTGCGAATAATGTGTGATTTCTTTTCCGATTGATTAATTAAAAAGTTAATATTTTTTCTTTTTTTTTTTTGTTTTGTCTAACGAATGCATTTGGAACAAGACAATGGTTTAAAGTTATTGGGGAAAACCGTGAGTACGAGTAATATTTATATTTTCTTCGACCGACAGGAATATCGACTTCAATCAAAACTATAATAAAATCAATCGAAATATCCAAGTCCGGTTAAGATTCTTAATTAATAGAGACGAGAATTTCATTTGCTTATTGAAAACTTTATAACACGTTTATAACATTTGATAGTTTTATGATTTTAAGATCGTTTAAAATTATTAAATTTCGTCGTATTTATAAATAGAAATGAATAAATAAATCCTCGCTATGTTATGCCGATACTATTCGTACGTAATATTTGCAAAGTGTAATTGTGAATGTGAATTGATTGTGAAACGCAACGTGAACTTTATACATTCCAGTAAAACATTTTTAATATCTCGTTCTTAATATAGTAATTTTACGTAAAGTATGTAATAATCGTTTATTGAAGCTATCTATTTCATCTATTGTAGTGAACAACGTAACGTCAAATTTCTTTAATTATAAAAATAAATTTTTTGTTCTTATTACTAAACTTAAATAAGCATTTTTAAAAAGTCAGGGATCATTTAATTATTAAAATAACAGAATTTATTTGATGCCCTAATTTGACAGGAATCGGATTTTTTTTTTTATTTTTTTACTTTTTTCATTAAAATGCATACTTTATTACTCTTCTTATGCAATAAATATGTATTGCGTGTTTAATTCAATCTAAATCGACCGCCCATTTTTCATTGGATTCGTTCACTAGCGCCATCGGTGGTAGAAAATAAAAGGTCTTAGTTTCAAGGTTATGTTTTACAGATACTTCTTAAAGCACAGTGGAACGTACATTTTTAATAGATATTTCACTAACAACAAAACGTTTTCATTCATAAAAATATAAAGTATTTAAATATTATTCTATTTCTACAGATATGCTTTTCTTTTTTCTAATTCATACGTAATTTGTACTATAAATACATAAAAAGAAAGATAAATCAAATGACAAGAATAAAGCTCAGTTTTACTTTCAGAATATAATTCTTGAACGCTCAATTAGGTATATTTATCTATTCATTGAAATTTTATGCAATTAATTAAAATTGTTTTATTATTTTGCAGTAAACATGGTACCCATACTTCAATCTGCTATTTATAAACTATCAAAAAGCAGTTGTCAATTGTTCAGAAAATTTCATTGTCATCCTTTCATGTGTTCAAATACAAAATTGAAAGCGGATGACAAAGTACTTTCTAATCCTAATTCCTTTGGTCCTTTAACAAACCTTCCAGATTATTCGTTTACTGATAATAGAACAGTTCCCTATGGTACAGGACAAAAAAGAAGGATCGATAAACAAAGAGAACTTCTTATAAAAATGAAGACATTGGTTGGTGAGATTGACTATGCGGTAGAAAAACACGAGAAACTGAAAATGCAAATTGAGCAAGAAAAGCAAAATATTATAAATATGAAATTGAAAAAGAAAGGTACCAAAGTATTGCAGGAGGCAGCTCCAAAAGAATTAAAGCCGATAGTCGATGAAAAAAGTTCTGAAGATAAATCAACGGTTACAGAATCGTGAAATAAAAAAGTTACTGGAAATAAATAATTTTACATATGTATATGTATTGAATTATTTTAGTTAAGCTTTACCATGTAATATTATATATATATATATAGAGAAAAATAAATATAAATATAAGAGTTAATAAATACAGTTAATTTATTCAAATTACAATTTTATATTTTATCCGAATATAGACGTAATAATAGAAAGTATAATTTAGAATTTTTCGTAATAAAATCTGCATCTAAATATTAATTAATTTGTCATCTATTGTTATAAACGTAGCGTTAAGCATGCAAACGTAAGATATATTTGCATTGTATGATTTAATACCATTGTCTCGACAATTACAATTAGTCATGAATAGTTATTGATATTATTTTTACATACCGGTTTATCCGGATATTTGCAGAAAGGTATTAATTTACGTTTTACGCAAATTCTTTCTAGTTATTCAATTTCTATAGCTTGGGAAAAGTCGTAGAAAACTTTTGCTCGAACTTGTAGTTCTAGTCATAATCTAATCTTAAGTTGTCGCTAATTATAGACGTCAGTCTGGATTTATTCCTAATAAGAAATCTCAGCATTCGTAATAATACAATACATAGAATACAGGGAGACTGTACATGTACTGCTCAAAGTACTTAACTTCGCGATGCCAATAATGCTTTGACTAATTAGATTTACGCTTATTTACATTTTCAATTCGACGATAAGTATTTTTGTACGGATAGATCGTCGGTGTATGAATAAAACGTTTCGTACGTGGATCGAGAGTAAGTCAACGTAAAGCCACGAATCCGTGAAATATCGGATAACGATCGCATTGTGTTAAACACGTTACTTAAGGTAAGGTACCGTGTAATACGAACTTTATACTCTTACGTAATACAAAAAGCTTTCATAATAACGTAATAGTATTCGAAATTTATAAGTAATACGTGGCGTAAATAGAAGGAGCTTCGGCCCCCTGCTATTTATTATTAGATGAAGATATCAATCAGTTTGATTGATCGGATTCGTTTGAATTAACTTTGAGAACACGGTTGCAAAGAAAAACTCATAACCAATACTGACGTAATCTTGAAAGACCGACATTATACACATTTTTACTTTACTTCTCGTTCGTTTCATTACTTTGTCTTCAATTTCTCTTATCTTGGGGTCATTAATTACATTATATGTATTATAATATAGCTTCGGATAAAAAAAAAAAAAAAAAAGACTTGTATTTCTTGTTCTTTTTTTAATTATACGATACTCACCTATTCAATCATACGCGCTTACGTGATACGTATATTTATGGTCCTTTGCCGTTTGTCAATATTTGTAAATACTTTTTAAAACGGAATCTACCGAATGTGAAGTCTGATCGCATAAACTTATCCCATTTTACTTTAATCCAGTATTTAATTTTTTTTCTTCTTCTTCTTCTTCTTCTTAGCCTTTCAAATAGTTTTCTATTTCAAATAGTTCTCCGAATAATAAGTAAATTATCTAAAAAGGCAGCATTGAAGCGAACTCATAAATCTATCTCCATCTGTATATGTAACGAATGAAAACGGAGAAAAGGAGAGAGAGAGAGAGAGAGAGAGAGGGGCACAGTTGGAACGATATAAGTACGCATACTCGTATGTGCATAGACAAAGCGTGTGTGCAGCTATGTAACATACCGAAGCACGTAGGCACCGAAGATAAAGAAGTTGACCTACAGTTTTTTTATGACACTATTACCTAGAACTAAATCGTAGGAATTTCATTGGCAATTGAAAAGAGAAAGAGCAATGTGCAACTCACCCACATCCAATGCATTTTACATTCATCCCTACATTTACATTTATATATATATATATATGTATGTATATCCAACGATTATTAATATTTTTATAAGCTTATATTATTTCCGCGTCAGCTTCTTATAATTATTAATTAATTGATAACGTCGAACTTCGATTCCCCGTCAAACTATCAGCATTAAAATATTTAAATCGAATTCATTTATTTGATAATAAAATAATTGAATATTATTTGTTCTTGCCTCAGTAATTTATATGACGAGACATTTCTTTTTTCTACTTTCCAGCATTAAATCTATTTAATATTACAATCTCATTAGAATTAATTATTTACTTTCACTGTTTCGTAATTCTAATAGAAAATCAGCATTATTGTGATGTCAGTCGTATCTATAATAATACAACGATCTCTGCAATGTTAACGTCACTAATCCATTAAAACTAAATGATGTCCTACGTCATATTTCATTATGGAGTAAATATAATATTTTAACTAATCTTCTATATTTAAAAAGTAAAAACAAGAAGAAGAAGAAGAATTCTCATTTTCATCAAAGACGTATATTGTTTTCGCGTTCTTTCTTCTAATTGCAATGACATTCGTGTATCCATAAGACTCTGAACAAATCACGAGTGAAATTAATCAAGTAATTAAAATCACGGCTCGTCTATGTAAAGAATAATCGTTACAATAAGCAAACGCGCGCACTTTGCTAGAGCACCAAATCTTCCTAAATCTCTCTATGCCCGATAATAAACAATAACCTCGATAAATCCACGTACCCCCATTATTAATATTACTTTTGTTTTTATTAAAATACGTTATTTGTCCGTTGTACCGTAAAAATACTCGCGAGTCAAAGCTATTTATTTTCTCCGAGCCATCTCGTTTCTGAAATTGCTGCTACGCTAAGACCGTAAGTATATGTTTCGTTTTATAAATTCTCCGAGCGAATCCATTGGAAGGAAAGAAACGCCGACGGCAATTTACCCAAGTTTCCTTAATATTTTTATTTTTAATCATCCGTGACTTTACAGCATCCCGGCGATCCCGAAGAATAACTATTTATTTTCCCCCCTCTCTCTATGTTTTCGAGAAATCCCGTGCCTCTGACGGCGATTACGTGTTTGCGCGGCTCGTATCGACTCGAGGGGAGGCTCGTACAAATTCATCCACCTAAACCGATCGTAAACCGATTATATAAAAACTCGCCTCTATGTAATTGCAGTAAAAAAAAATAATGTCGTGCGTAATTTATCTCCTAGAGCCTCGCGACAACTATACCGATAATGCAATCGGACTCTCTTCATCCAAATGTCGTGTAAAACAGTGTACTCCTATCTAACAGCCATTCGCCGTTCGCCATTTGCCATTCGCCATTCGCCATTCGCCAGTTAATGTAGCGAATGGCGAGCAAAGGCTTTTGTCATCGAATGAAGGAAAAGTGAAAAATGCACTTGGTACTATTTTTATGGATATAAGAAATAGAGTGAACCGTAAGTCGGCTTGCAACATTTATTAACTGCTTATCGGTCGAGTAAAAATTATAATGAGCCTTAATGTGATTATCGGTTTATTAATATTAGCCGCGTTAAAGGGAAATGTTAATCCATTATAACAGTATAAAGAAATCTAGCGGTACTAAACTCTGCCTAATTCATTACATTAGCGAGCCAAGCTTCCGTGCATGCGATATTAAATAATTACGCGCGAGATCTAACTTATCGATAATACATTATCGAAAACTCCTCGTGATCATTATGCATTCATTGTTTAAGCTATTTGTTAATTCAAACGACATTTTATGCAGTCTAAGGAAACACAATGGCAATGCCAAACGACATTCGTCTCCCCCGTATCTACTATCTGCAATATTAGCCTGATATTCCGTGTTGTTATTATTATTATTTTTTTTTTTGTTTCCAAATCATACGTAAAGGCAATAATTATAAATGCACAAGAGAATTTTCATTCGCTCGAGTTATAAATCCAGCGGGAACTAACTGCTACAGGAACGTATAGTTTCGATAAAACTACACGAAGACCGTAAGCTTTCGTATAATCGATCAGCGCAAGGTTGGATTACTTTTCTAACAGACAGTCGTTAATTGTTGCAGAATACATAAATCGTAAACAACTTACGGAATCAGATGCATGATAAATTCAAAAAAGTTTAATATACAATAAGTATATTAAAAGTAAGATAAATGTTAATTTCTAGTGAAGAGAATTTACGTAAAACATATGTATATATATATATATACTCTACGTAGACGATTATCATTAGCTATGCCACAGCTTCTCCAAAAAAGAATTACAAATCTAATTTAATGTTTATATTAAATGAATAACGAATCGAAGAGATCTTATCTACGGATATTGTATTCTGATATAGCCAATCGAGCGGAGCTTCAATTTATTAGATTCCGTTTGTTCAATTACAATCTATAATTAAATATCCATGATTTTACACTTTTTTCAATTTAATTAGACGACACAATTATTATATTAAATGTGCCGATAAAATATAAATGGATGTCTCGTGGTAATCAATGTGCATCATTGTGTATTATAAGAGCTTCGGTGTCGAATTACCAATTCGTCGTCCATGAAATATAATTTAAAAAAGAAAAAAGAAGGGAAAAAAAAAGGAAAGAAATTCAATTATACACCCACCATAAACAAGATTGATCCGATAGATCCATAAGAATAACGCGAAAAAGTTTATAAAAAATATGTTGACATTGTTGAGATTTGCCGGAGATTTAAAATGATCGAGTGATTTATTTGTTATACCCATTATTCGGTACGCTCTCAATCGGCTTGTGGATAATTATAATTTCAATAATAACTCACGTCCAATACATATACGTATATATACGTATATATATATGTGTGAACGAAATTTGTTGAAAACCGGCTGAAAAGGTATGTAACAACAAAGATACGTAACAACAGTTTTATAAGAACGATGTCAATTTAATTAGTTTGTTTTGATTAATTAGCAAAGCAATGTAATTAATGGAATTATCTTTGATTGATCATATCGAAGGGTCTACAATTACTCTAAATGAAATAAGCCTCGGCGCATATTACGTACAACAATAAAACTTTACCGATACTCATAGAGCAGCGAATTAAGCTTGAGCAATCCAATGAAAATTAGTTTCTAAATTTGCCTTATGGCTGTATTACTCAAAGCATTTTATGTATCCGAGCTATGGAATATATTTTCATTAACGAGTTAATATTTAGCGAGTAGCGAGCGGCGAGCGGCGAGCGGCGAGTAGCGAGTAGGCGGATAATGGTGTAAGTTGCCGGTAAGTTAATAATGTACGATCAATGCGGAGAAAACTTAATGAAAACGTGCCTCGAAATATAGAATAAAGGCCTTTTAGTGGCCCGAGTGCGAGGAAAGTCGATAAATTTACGCTGCAAAATGTTAATACTGTCAAAGCGAGCGTTTCGTTGCATTTTAACAACTGGGAAATGAAGGCCTACGTCCGCCAGAAAATCCTCCGCCCTCCGAGTTTTTCTTATCGTTGTCGTCGTTGTCGTCGTTGTCGTTGTCGTTGTTGTTGTTCTTCTTCTTATTCTTCTTGCTCTCGTTGTTCTTCTTGTCGTTCTTCTGGTTATTGTTGTTGTTGTTGTTGTTTTTTTATTGTCGTTACCTGCTGTAAAGACGTGTGAACGCGGCTCGCCGCCGCGTTATTACCACCGCATTCTGGGAGCATTGTGCACGCGTAATTAAACTCCATTCTTCTGTAAGCCACACGTCATACGCTAAAGTCGCAAATGCATTTTGTAATTAACGCCGCGATGATATTTTGCGGAAGGCTAGAAAGCTATGAAACCGCGACGCTGCAGTTGCTTACGCATCCACTCGCGGCGAAAGAATATCATCGGAAGTTTTATAGATTAATCGATGCGCGTTTCGATGCCATTACCCACCCGCCTACCCACCCCTACCCCTCCACGTCCCATCCCATCAAATCGTCCGGAATCTGTCTTCTTTATTTTAATCATTTATCTTACTCCGATTGGAATTCATAATAATAGGGCGATCTTATACGAAACGGGAGATTTCGACAACTCCATATTAATAATAATAACAATAATAATAAAGGAGAAAATTATTTTTCTCCGCACAACTCTCAATCATTCTTAATTAAAAATTAAAATAAAATCTTCAAATTCTTGTAATTTAATACGCACATCAGAAGCTCGTTTTCATACATAACTCGCGTAGAAGAACCAATTTAATATTTCCACTCAATTAACGTAATTAATTAGAAATATTACCCTTATTAAATTAATTTTCTCTTTAAATTAATTTTTACAGTTTATTTAATTTCGTATACGCGCCTGCATACGCCGAATGAGAGAGAGAGAGAGAGAGAGAGAGAGAGAGAGACACGCATAAAGAAACGTTAATATTTTATATAAACATTTAAACGTAATATTTCAATCAAGTGGAAAAAAAGTATTCGATCGTGCTACTTGGACATTTTTTAAAAACTATAATTCGATCCTTGCGAATAATGACCAAACGATTAAATCATAAATGCACACAATTAATGAAGGATAACATTACTGTAAATACTTTTATAACCCGTAAATATGGATTTTTTTTTCTTCCTCAATACCCCACTTCTCGTTCTCGTTCTACTATACGACGTCTTATGCGATTTCTCGTCCTCCTGTATTATTTAAAATTTACAGATAAATTCTAAGCATTTATAAAATTCGATTGCATAATTTGCAGGTGCAAGGATACCGGGGTTTTTTCTCCGGATAAATTAATATAATTTACAACGCTGTTTTTCAATTAATTTTAAAAACTATTAATAAAGCAAAATGTATAAATAGCGTATTATAAATTTCTTTGAAATCTCATAATCCCATAAAATGGCATTAAAATTTTCTTAAACCTAATGGCTTAAAACTACGTTATGTTGCGTGTCGTCGTGTGCTTGGATATTAATTTGTATTTTATAAAATATCAAAGTGAAAAGACAGCTTTAGAAATGAAATGTAAAAGGCCTAATTTGTATAATAAACATTACTTGTAAGGGAATTGAAGAAAAACGTTTATTTAATTATAGTATTAAAAATTATAATCACCCGATGGAATACAGCTAGTCATTTACGTCAATAACCTTTGCAACGAGACAAAAATAAAACAAAAAAACAAAAAAATGTTTCTCCTCTCGGTTCGAAGATGCGACGGGACGAGAACATTCAATAGAATGTAAATTTTCATAAAATACAATTTATAACGTTTTCCCGTATTCGAACCGTAGGTATTCTTATACTTATTAGAAAATGGGCCTCTAATTTTCCCGAAGCTCCTTATTCTAAAATAAGCGCAAAGAGTACGTGGCGCGATCAGTAGTTAAGTAAGGACGGGAGCGAATGTGGTTAGATTCGGTACAGTTTTGTTACAAGAAGAAAGAAGCCTTGGCGCAATGAATATTTTCAATGAGCGGACTACGCATTTGTACGCACAAATAGCAAGTTTCTAGGTTCAAAAATCTACCACGTCAGCATGATGTTTTAAATAAATTTAAAGACTCTTCGAAGTTAATAAATCAAAATTATTATTAGAATTGCGGGTTACGCGCGACGAGGAGGCATCGCAATTGAAATGGAATTTTAAAAAGCACTACGGTCATCGAAAAAAGGTAAAACTAGTTGGGCGACCCAATTCGTGACCCAGATAACTTTATAATATTATAAATAATGACAAAGCTCTGCCGAGGCGTGTACTTATCGAGATATATATCAAAATCCCCGACGGTTGTAAAACAAGGTAAGAGAAGGATGTGATTTGTTGTGACCCAGTATACGCGGGACATTAGAATAGAGTCGCGCAGGCCTAATCATCGTCATCATCATCATCGACGATGCATGTGCTCGTAATTATTATCAATGAAAATGGACCGTCGCCACCAGTTATCAAGCGAGTAATTTCCTGGCGGACCCGGATCGTCGGCGCCAAGAGCAACGAGCCCGACCGGGGACAAAATTGTCTCGTCTCGTTCGTCCAGATGATCGATGTATCGATAAATGGCCACGGGGATATATTTTCCGAGCGCAAATCTTCCGTGGAGGCTAATGGTGGGAGGGGGCAGGGGGAGCCCGGCTCCGGTACTTTATTGCGAGAAACCGCCGTTCTCCGTCCGCTTTTTTCGTTTCGGGCCCGAAAATTCCCGCTCGATCGCCAGGCCAATGCACTTTGTATGGGCACTTGGTCAGTTGGCAGCGCGACGAGGGGCAGAATGGTGGCGAATGGAGGTGAAGGGGGGGGGAAGAGGCCTGCCGACGAGAGCCTACCGGCGTAGCCGTAACGAGTGGGCCCCCTCGGCTGCAAAAGACCATCGACCGGAATAAGGTTTCGGGAAAGCTGTTAATGCGCTCGGAGAGTCAAGCGGCCAAGAAGGAAGGATCAAGGCTAAGGATGCTTAAGCGCTCGTCGCCGCCGCCGCCGAGCCCGGAAATCCATTTGCTCCTCGGCCTCGCGGATTTCGACTGACGCATAATCTGCATTCATCCGAGCCCCGCTGAGACGCTCGGCGCATCCAATTAAAATTTAATTAAGCTCTTAATTAATCGGCATCGCGCTTTCCGAGCTTACGATAAAAAAACTATATACTGTTTATCGTTACGTGACGCTCCGCGTTATTTCTCTTTCTTTCTTTTCTCTGTCTTTTTTTGCTTTTTTTGCTTTTTTTTTTGCTTTTTTTTGCTTTTTTTTACGCCCGGCCCTGCAGCCCCGCGCATCCTTCCTCGCGCTACCGGCATACCTCCGCCGACCTTTCATTTAAATATAAAGTAGAATGATCGGATTCCGGCCGGATATCGGAATGTGGATCACAAGTCTCGCGTCAAGCGCCGCTTCCTGGAACTTCTCTCCCGGAATAAAGATGTGGGTAGCGCCAGTGGGGGTCGGCAGGACGGGGCCGCGGACGTTCATGGACAGCCGAAGGTTCATGAAGGCCGAGACCTGTCTCGGGGGATTTGGTGGCATTGGGGTGGGGTGGAGGGCAGGGGGTGGTGGGTGGGGGTGATTGGGGGAGCAGGCTCGAGAGGGGCAGGCCGAAGACGGGTAGGTCTTCGTATCCTGGATGGAGGTCGGCTCCTCGCAAGAGGAGGGGAATTGGCAGTGCCCCGGCTACTACGAATTACCGGGTAATTGGTCGAAATGCAATTGAAGCGAGGGCCGAGCGCCGGGTAAGGGAATAATCGCGCGGAGGATAGTGCCGAACGCGGCGGACTCTCGGACCCGGACGGTCTGGCGTCGAGCTAAATTTCCGCAAGAGTAGGCTTCTTCCACGCGATGGACGAGCGCGTCACGCTCGAGGTCCTGGGACCTCGAGCGTCGAGAGACCTGCCGATAACCGAAGGGTAACGACGCTTGGATGCGGTGCGGTGCGGTGCGGCGGTAGGTTGTGCGAGGGAGGGAGGGGGAAGGTGTTACGGACGGTGGTGCGCATGGTGGTGGTGGTGGAGGAGGTACGACGTAAGAGAGCGATAGTTGAAATAAGGCGCGATAGGAGTTGGGCCCGGGTCGACCGAAGGTCGCCGGTGAAAGACGGGGGAGCACGAGAAAGCGAGCGTCCTCGAGCCGCGGGAGCAAAAAGTTTTTAGCGCGAGCGCCGCCGACACGTATCCGGACTAACGAGTCTCGCCGGGACGTGGATGCCGGAGTAGGGAAGCGTTTCTTCCCGGGAGCCGCGGCGAGTCTCCGCGCCGGCTCGATGCCAGTCGTCTTGGCACGAGCGTCTCCCCGGTAGGCAATGACCGAGCGTCGGCTCATCGGCGGTCTTATCGCCCTGGTCCTCCTCTGCGCGGTATCCCCGACCGCGGCCGAGAACGCGGAAGAGAGCAGCGACGCCTATCTCAGGAACGTCGTCAGCGAGCTCCAGCTCATGAACGGGCAATCGTCGCCGATTGTCCAGGAGAGGTTCTCCGCTGGCAACTCCAAACACGAGGAGCACCGACACCAGAGCCAGAGGCTCCAGCAACAAAAGCAGCAGCAGCAGCAGCTCAAGTGGCACCAGGTTAAGATCAAGGCACCAAAATGTCATAAGCCGTGAGTGATAACGCAGGGACAGACGTTACAGTGTCAGCTTTGCTTTAGTAGGTCGTCAATTTGAAAAGTCCCGAGGACGTCGTGCTCGGGTTCTCGCCCACGCGGCTCGCCGAGGTGTACAAGAAGGCCACCGAGCGGGGCACGACTATCAAGTACGGGCCCTTCATAAGCACCCTTACCCAACAGATTCCGAGCGTGGACAACAAGCTCGAGCTCGAGGTTGCACCGCTCGAGGACCAAACGCGTCCCGAAGACCTCGAATACGCTTATTACTTTTATCCGGTGCAAGCCTTGCCTCAGGAGCTCGCCAATCAGCATGGATTCAGAACCGTGGTACGGGCCTTTTATTTATTATTCAAGCGCGAATAAGCCTCTTACCATTAATCATCATATTAATCCTTATCGATCTCCCTGGACATCCGACGCGGCTCTCACCTCCTCACGACGTATTCCCATCTCGTAGTAGCACCTGTCGCTCCCGTAAATCCCCGCCCGATACCTACATCGAGATCCATCCCCACACGCGCTTACCAAGCTTTCTTTAATTCCCTATAAAACTACTTGAAGAGCAGAGATTTTTCCGGAACCTGACGTGACTATGATGAAAAACGACCGGGGCTCAGATTTATATCTCATACGATAGCTTGATTTCTTCTTCTTCTTCTTCTTCTTCTTCTTCTTCTTTTTTCTTTTTTTTTTTTTTTATATATATATAAATAAAAGCAACGACCAGGACGTTAAATGCCGTCGATATATGAATACAGACACTCTCGGCATGTCGGTCCGTCCGATACCGGTAACGGTAAACGCAAAGTCCATATCATGTATCCGCGTTAAAAAATTTCCCGTGGCCGAATGCTAATTGGACTTTTGATCGGTACGTACAATTGTAATGAGCCGCCGCGTTCAAGTTCCATTTAATAAGAAAACAACAATGACCTACAAGCGGTTAAATTACTTTTTAATTGCGCGAGCATTCGTTTTATTCGGCAGAGATTAAACCCTGCGAATTACAAGAATCCTAATTAAAATAATAACGAGCCGAACTAATATTTACGCTTAATTATAAAAGAAATCGCGCTCCGTCGACTCAACGAACAAAATGCCAACATTTTCAACGAAAACATAAACAAACAAACAAACGAACGAACGAAAATACACGTTCCATCCAAATAGCCGGTCGATTGATTTTATTTCATTTACATACGTATTTGCATTAATAAACAATTGACGATGCAACTTTTTCTTTTTGTTCTATACATGCATATATTTACATGTATACGTACGTACGTATTTTGCTTAAACGTTAAAATAACGTTACATTTTTCTCTGATTTCAATTTAAGACGGCCTCGAATAATTAGACAACTAAGGACCGTAAGGATAAAATTGGTGGGTGGGTGGGTCGGGGGTGTGGATAAATAAATAAAAATGAAATGAATGAAAAAAGTTCATTCATGCATAACCTCAAATCGTCTTAACTCTCTAATTTTACTTCATAACTCTGGCTGCTACATAATCCACTGACTTACTTTGAATATAAATTGGATATACATATATATACATGTATATATATAGACATACACAGACGAACAATAGAAATAAAAACAAATGAAAAAGAAAAATAAATAAATATCGAAGCTAATATCTATATATATATATATATGTAAGGGGGAAAAAAGGAAAAAAGGAAAGAAAGAAAGAAGGAAAGTAAGAGAGAAAGAAAAGGAGAGGAAAGAGTTACGGATGCTAATTTGACGGAATATAAGAAGGAAAGGGTACTTATTTGAAGAAAAGAACATATTAAATTAAGAGAGGGCTTTTTGTAAAGTTCAGAAAAATGTATTTAAAATTTAAAGCAGCTTTAAATTCTTTCGTCTAAAGCCTCCCATAAATTAACTTTACAAAACAGTATATACCTTTTTGTACGGATTCAAATGTATTATCTGCCGTAATAACTTTCCGGAAAAATTTTTATGCCTGTTAAATGTAATGCAAGATCGTATCTCGGGAGATTGCGAAGACCTTAAGAAACTTTTTCTTATAAGAAAACTTTGAATGACCATTTACTACGGAAGCCTAAATCTAAAAAGCATCTCTCATATAAGAAACCTCTTCCGATACATTACCCTCCTCCACCTCCACCTCCTCCTCCTCCCACGTAGCTTCTTCAAACTTAATTATTTCACGCTTTTGTAATTCTCGTTTTTTTTTTCTTTTTTGTTTTTCTTTCTTTTTGGCGCAGACTCGCTCGCACGCGACAAATCTGTCGAGCTCGTATCGTTAAAATGTATCGGGCAAAAACCGTCCCGATTAATAAATACAGGCGTCCGTCCTCCCGGCGGGACTCGGGCCTCTCCTTTGCAATATAATTCAATATAATTTTATAGGAGCGGGGACCGTAAGGATTATTTAAGCGTAAAAACTAATACTGAGAAATGTATCGGCTAACCGTCAAGTCCTGAATCGTAATATCGATTAACGAATTCGCTTAAGTATTTCGCTAATGCTAAAAACGTTATCTTGTTATTCTTGTTAATTGAATTCATTGAATGCATTATTAAGTCGTCGTCGTCGTCGTCGTCGTCGTCGTCGTCGTCGTCGTCGTCGTCGCGTAAGTTTACGCGCTTAGTTAATAATATTTAACCCGAAACTTCTGAAAATTAATAGCTGTTTCGTGGAAAAGCTTATCTGCGCCACCCGCCGGTATGAAATTCTTAAATAATTCTTTGGGAAAAATTCGCGTCCCCAACTTTGTTGTTTGTCTCGGTAAGAACCGAGGAGGAAGATTAAATTATATATTAAAAGGCTCGACATATTCATTGGAATGTTCCGTATTATTCCGTATCCCAAGACTACAATGGCCAGTCACGTCGACGGGCGGCGGTGGAGGGGGGGGGAGGATTTCAATAACATTATATAGATAATCAAAGTGGGCGCCCGAATCTGTAATCGTAGAGCAATAATAATCATATCGCGTTGCACGCGTGCCAACCCGTACTTGCTTTATCCTATACATATATATATACATATATATATATATATAAATAAATAAATAAATAAATAAAAATAATGATCCATCGGGCTATGAAATCAGAAGTCGAGGCAAGATCATCGAGATGAAGTATTCCTTGAAGAAAATGTGACGGGGAGCCTATATATATAGGCTTTCAGGTATATGCGGCACGTCGGCCGTTATACACGATAGGCAATGAATGAGTAGCGACTCTAATCAAGTACAAAACTGACAGAACTTTCTATCTTACTCGAGATGAGAATTTTAAACGTAAAGTTGATCATGTAAAAGCCTCGCTGCCTACCTCACCTACCTCACCTACCTCGCCTACCTCGCCTACCTCACTTACCTTACTTACCTCGAGGTATTATGCCCATCATCGTACGAACTAATGGACGAAACTACTGCAATTTCGCAAGGAGAGCTTTGACGAAAACACCTAATGGCAGCAACGTAATTAAACTTTCAAACAAAACGTGCAATTTTCGGATTGCGATCCAAGATTGCGATCGGCTTATTACCGCTTACGAGCAGCCTTTCTTCTTTATTAAGGAAACCGAACCTATACAAATAACTCTTTTTGTACGTGTAGTTTTTGTTTTTTTTTTTTTTTTTTTTTTTAGTCCCGTTCGTTCTTTCCTCCACACCCCAATAAGCCCATCCCCGTTGCCATACCCATACCCATACCCATACCCATCCCCCGGAGCCACTATTACTCATCTTACATACATTTCCTTATAAATCATTCAAGACCGCTCAAAATTATTCACTGCTAATTATCTTATCTGTTAATGTATCACTGCTCCCGACGGATTTCTGTTAAATCTAAATATATACTTTTAATTTTATTTACGAGATAATCAATTTTTCTAATGACTGACTGATGGCTACCTCAAACTTATAATAAACCTATTTATATATGTACATCTCTATCTCTCTCTCTCTCTCTCTATATATATATATATACGCTTGTAAAATAATTTCTTGCAGGTATACAAACAAATACGTTATCCACAAACCGTAATGCATAAAAGCAGTCTATTCGCTAAAAAAAAAAAATTATATACGTAACAAATAATTAATCATTTTCTATGAAATTTACCGTCACTGTTGAATTAAATTTTACATTTTCCTTACTACGCGTACTTTTTAATTAGTATTATAAAAAATCCGAGTAAATGAAATATTGTTTTTTGAATACATTTATTAGGGGAATTTTTTTTTTTTTTTTTTTTTTTTTATATAAACGATTTCAAAATATTTTAAACGATTGTCGATAGTCGTTTTAAAATAATTACTAATATATATATGTATATATAAGCGTATATAATGTATTGAATGCATTAAATTACAAAATAAAATATCGCTCGAAAAGCGTTATCATTGAATTTTAATTTCGTTTATCGGGAACGTTATGTTCTTAAAAATCTTTATGCCGCTGTTATTTTACAGAAAATAATGCAAAATATAAATATACTTTGACACAGAAATTTTGTATGTGAGAAAACGTAAAGCCGTTTCGTCTGTATACATAATGTCTTTTACAAAAATGAATATAAAGTAAAAACTGTTTATATTAAAATGTAAAAAAAAAAAAAAAAATGCACGAAATGTATAACAAACAAAGTAGAGATTATATCTAAATGCTAATAAATAAAATGATTTGAAATTGAATTTAAATTTGAAAGGGAATATTTTCAATAAAGGTCGCGCGCGTGTGTGCGCGCATGGAAATGCCGGAGCTCGTATTATACTGTGAAATACTTTGATTCTCTAAAGAAAATCATTCAAGCGATAATAATATAGTGCGTGACACGAGCTAATAGAATAATGAAATATCGCGGATATAACTGTAAGAACAGAAAACGGTAGGATTTTTTTTTTAAAAAATAGCTGCTCTAATCACATATTTATTTTTTTTTTCCCCACCCCCCGTACGTAACGTAAGTAATATATAATTCGATACAAAAAACAGAAAAAAAAAACAGAAAAAAAGTACGTCCGAATTGTTATTTGCAGCCGAATATCAACTACGACTCGTTGCCAGCTAAGAGCAGCAAGAAAGAGATAAATGCCATGAATCCATTACTAATGGGCATTAGCAGTTTCATGGGAATGGCTATATTTTTTCTCTTCAGTCTATTTATTTATCCGCGATTTATGCACTTCATTCATTTTCCTTTCTTCGCTACGTCGAGAAATATCTTTCAAAATGAACTTACGAATCTCACGGCCTTTGTCACCGAAGCCATCGATTACTACAACAAAAACATGAGACAGGTAACGTTATTGTTTCAATTGCTCGTGTAGACCTTTTTTTTTCTTTCTTCTTCTTCTTCTTCTTCTTTTTATTATTAATCGGATTAATGCTTTTGTGCAGAAATCGAAACAGCGGACGTAGACGGAGTGAAACCCGAAAGGGACGATACGCACGAGGAATTTGACGAGGAAGCCGACGATCGAGGAAATAACCATTAGAATTGACAACTTTTTTTCTTTTTTTTCTTTTAACTTAACTTAACTTATTTATCGTTGGTACGTAAATGCGCTTGCATGTGCTTGCATGTGTAAAAATCTCGAATGTAATTTAAACCAGCAGCGTAAGTTGTATCGCATACGATGAAGTGCCGTCGATGTTTTACAGAGAGATAATTACGTTTAATATAGATACCAAGTGATACGGAGACTGAGGGATTACTATAAATAAAATGATGACAATGTATTTTTATATTATTAGTATTCAGTGTCCAGTTTTATTAATACAATTCGTTTGGGGGTTTTGCATTTTCTTTTCCGTCTATGTATATATAAATTTTATTTACAAAATCTGGCGAAACCATTTGAAATTAGATCCGACGTCTTCGTCAATCAGATTATTAGTCTGGTAAGGGCTTATACCGCAATAAAGTGGAAAATTACGAGAGAGAAAAATAAAATAAAATAAAATAAAACAAAATAAAATAAAATAAAATTAAATTAAATAAAATTAAATTAAACGGGCATGTAACGATAAAAATGTGACAGTCATAAAAAAACTTGTTTGTTAAAAAACTTTCTTATCGCTTAAATCACGCTGCTAACAGTGGCCGAGGCCCAATATAAAATTAATACACCGACGCGCGCGGGCATTACGCTGCTCACGCACGCACGTACCTTTATATATATTTATATATATATATATATATGTATGGGTGTGTGTTGTGTGTTGTGTGTCGTGTGTGCCTGACATACGTATTGATGCGTGCACGTATGTGTACCAGATGCCTGTTTGTACGGGCGTGCATGAGCATTCGGACACGTAGATATGACATGTATATGCACATACGTATACATGTATATGTACATAAGAACTTACTGGCAATAATTAGATTAAAAAAATTATAATGAATTTGACATTTCCAGCTTTCTAATTCAGTCGAATTGTAAAATGACACATGTTTATCGTACCTCGAACGAGAACAATCACGACTTCGAGCGAAAAATTGACTAGAAAAATAAAATTAAAAATAAAAGAGCGATAGAGATAAAATGAAAAATCAAATTCTCGTACGTCGGTCCAAGTAATACATGGTATAATACAATAAAAAAAATATATATTATATACGCGCACGCACACACACACATACCGCGCACACACAAATATATATATATATATATATATGTATGTATGTATGTCGTGTGTATGTACGTACGTATGTATGTCGTGTGTATGATAATTATTAAAATGTAATAACAGGAGTCATAAATCCCGTATGTTAATAACGATAAACGATAATGTAAAAAAAATTATTCTTAAAGTAAAGTCATAGTAATTGTAGGCTTTCTTATCCTAAATGCCGATAGATGTTGAGGTTCTGTTTGAAACTATTTCTCCTGGAATACAAAATGACTTCTCTAAAGGCAGATTCGATTTCTGAATGCTTCAAATCTGATTCACGTATAAGAAATTGTATAAAAAATTATTGTTTCCGATGTGAGAGAATGAGCTGATTCATAATCAGACAAAATGCGTGAGTGGTGATGAGCTCAATGTGCGAAGAATCCTAGCTTATCCACAGTGGCCTTTCCTCGGCCGACTTGTCAGTATATAGAAGTTGCTGTTCAGTAAAAGTACAATCAGTCTTTCCTTAGGAAATATTGGTTCTCATTTACGCGTTTATGCAATAATCCACGTGCCGTTTCTGCTTAAATAATACCTCACGTCTACATAAATACAATGTACCTCTCGAAAATACGGGGTTTCCACGTTTACCTTCGTGCACAACGAATTCTCTAATGCTTATACATGATTATCATCATTATTTTAAATAGGTAATATCGATTAAGAGACCTAGTGTTAGTTTACGACATAAATGTTGGAAATTTCTTACTGTTGTTTTGGTAAACAAGCTCTTTAAAAATACCATTCAATAGTTTCTCTAAAATATTGTTAAAAAATGTCATCTCTTTTTAGTAAATGTATTAAAAATGTATGTAGAAATATAAATATACGTTTTTTTTTTTGTTTTTTTTTTGTTTTTTTGTTTTGTTTTGTTTTTTTTTGTATAGGAGAATTGTATAGCTCGTAAATAAGCCTTAAATGAAGAACCTGCGCGATATTGTACTTTCTCAGTCTGTAATACAAAAGCTTGTCAAATTTTAGTCGACGGACAATATTTTAGAAAAACTTTTCCTCGAAAAAAAAAAAAAAAAAAAAAAAACGCAGAACGTCATTTGCATAATTTGTTTGTGCAGTACTAAGAAAAATAACCTCTCACTAACTTGATATTTCCAAATCAAAACGACAGAATTATTAAAAAGCATCGCTTTTAAGTATTGTTGCGATGCGTAGTGCGTCTTCTCGTCGTTAATTAAGCTGATAATGGTCCGACAGAAATTCTATACGGATTAGCGGGGATCTACTTTGCGCTTATTGTACATGAAGCAAAGTGATATTCATAAGCAACCTCTGTGTAAAACAAATCCTACTCGTACGCACTTTTTGGCCATTCGCGGCAAGATGTTTGCCGCGAAAGTATTTAAATACTACTACTACTACTACTACTACTATCAATATTATTATTATAATTATTATTATTGTTATTATTAGTATTATTGTTGTTGTTGCTGTTGTTGTTGTTGTTGTTGTTGTTATTGGTTAATGGCTTGTTGTCATTATGGCTCGGGGTCGTTTTCCTCTCCGAGATTATGCAAGTCCAAGTAGTTAACGATCCCCCGATGCAAAAACTCGTACTGAGACTAGAGAACGAGCGAAGATTTATCGATTTAATATTCATAAATCTTTGTTCATAAATGTGAAAATTACGTAGAGGTCGTTTACTATAGCTTCGGTATGGCTCTCAGTAAAGACGTAACGATACTTACGAAGGTGCTTATCATTCCGTGCCTCTGTGACCGTAATTTCTTAACGGTGGTGAATATGTCGATCCTCTTTTCGATACGTAACTGCTGCACGAGAATACTCAAGGTGACGAACATGGAGCTTCTGTCGGAGCCGTGGTTGCAATGAACGGCAAGTGGCCCGCTCGACTCTGTATTATTCGTTTGGGTTTGATCGATAAGCTCGATTATGCCCCTCGTGACTTCCGGCACCTCGCCCTCCACCGTCGGCCAGCCGTGATACTGATACTGGGTAACCATTACGTTCTCGTCGACCTTCACGTTAGAGACGCACAGTTCTCGACGCGTGAAGTACGGGCAGCTCTCGCTTTGGATGTATCGAACGCGAATGTGATCGTAGGAGACCTCGTCGTCGGGCCAATATCGTGGACACTTTCGCGGCCCTTCCGCAAGCTGCTTCCGGACATGACATAAAAAACGAGGCAACCATTAGAGGATATGTTTTGTTTCGTTTCGTTTCGTTTCGTTTCGTTTTGTTTATGTTTATGTTTATAGTAGAGCTCGAGGAGTGTGTGAAGGATGATACCTACATCCGAAAGCATGACGATCGTCGATATGCATTGCTCGGAGATCATTCTCCAAAAATCAGCGATAGTAGATTCGAGCGGATCCTGAGTTATGATAAAGGACTCGGAATTGTCGTAGCCCTCGATGAACGATGCGTTTATGTAGGTGGAATGCTCCTTTCCCGGTATCGGCGTCAGAATAACCCGGTTTCTGTCGTACGGTATCACTAATTCGCTCCTATTTTTGTTCTTGTTCTCCTCCCCACCACCGACCGAAAAAGACTTTCGATCTTCTAATACTGCGGTGATTTTCTGAAAAAAAAAAAAAAAAAAAAAAAACGAATGAAAAACGGGACCGTGAGCATCGGGCGGGCGTATTTTATAAGTTGGAGGACATTCGGTGCTTGGTTGCTTGCCGGGTGGGGGAGCGGGGGATTGGGAGCGGTGGTTGGGGAAGGGGGAGCGCGCGAAAAGTTATAGACGTTATTAGCTCGCGCTGCTGCTTACGTCGTATTCCTCCTCCATTCGAGACTTCTCTTTGCCGTTCTCTCTCTGTCGAAGCTTCTCCACGGCGGCCTTCAGCTGCGGCGCTGCTATTTCGGTGTCCCCGTACTGACCCATTTCCATGAGAGCTCGATATATAAAAATATACTGCTTCAAGGACTGGACTAGGAAATTCCTCTGATGCCGCAAGTCGCAGACGGTGTTAAATATCGATACTTGTCCCTCTTCCGCCAACTGCTGCATCAAGGAATCGAGCGCTACGAGGGTGCCGGTCCGCCCGACCCCCGCGCTGCAGTGTACCAAAATCGGCCCCTTCTCCAGGGAATAGGCCTCGTTGACACGCTTAATGAACCTGAGGATAGCGTGGGGATGCTCCGGGGCCATGAAGTCCTTCCAGACCAGGAAGTGGTACTGGACGATTTTGCGGGTGTCCCGCTCGCCGGTCCGCGTCATCCTCAGCTCCCTGACAACGTAGTCCGAGTACTGGTGCTCGCCCACGTGCTCGACCGTTATGTCACCAAAGTTCTTCGTCTCGCTCTTGTCCGGCCAGTACTTGGCGCACTTCGTCTTGGAGTACTCCTCGAGGTTCGTAAGCATGAGCACGAGTTCCAGGTGCTGCTCCCAGATCATACGCCAATAATCGCACACGGTATTCTCCATCGGGCCCTGGGCGCATATGAACTTCTTCCGCTCCTTGTAACCGAGGACGAAGTTCGCGTTTATGTAATCCGAGCCGCAGATCCCGTCCATCTGGGCGAGGCGGACGCGGGTCTGATCGTAACACTTGATGTCCGGGTAGCGGTTCTTGTAAACGTTCTCCCGCGCCTCGGAAGCCCGGGTCGTCCGGTCGGTGAATCGGTCCGGCAGCAATTCGAACTCGTGCTGGAAGCCGTAGTCCGAGTCCCTGTGCCGTTCCAAATACGACTGCATCAAGTCAGCTTTAGGGATGGGCGGCATGTCGGGCGGTGTCGCGGCCACCAATTGATGCCTGCCCCGCAAGCTTTGGCACAGATGCCTGGTAAACGGATAGATAAAGACATACGGGTCACTTAATAACCTCGGCTCTGATCGTTGGACAGGACAGGTGACGAGCCGTTCGCCAGTACTTACCGGAAACTGTTCCTCAGCGTTATGATTTCCTCGCCGCGCTGCTGGACGCGCTTGGAGTAACGATGCAGCACGCACAGCGTGATCAGAAGGATGATAATGACCAATATGAGAACGAGCGATATCTGTAAAATTACTGCGAGGGCGGTCATGTCTTCGACGATGACGAGCTTGGGGTCGACGCCACCGTAAAGCGGCGGCAGGTAACTGCTGTACGCGGCCAGGGAACCCTCACCCTTGTCCGAACCATAAACTGAAATATACGACAAATGCATATTACGGCACATTCGAGCTGGCGGTCAGACGGCCGTCCTTACCCCCTCCCCCCCGACTTACCGATAACTTCGACGAATGCCGTGTAGTTGGCCTTCTCGTCCAAAATACCATCGTTCGCCCCAATCGACAGAGTGTCAAAATTACTTTTAGCCGGCGGTATGTCTTCCCTTCTCCTCCTGGAAGTCGCCTCGGTCGAGTTCATAGCCGGAACAGGCGTAGTCGACGTATAATTGTCAACGCTCGTCCCGTTCGGATTACCTGCTTGGTACGCGGTCTCCGAGCTTTGCTGGGTGCTGCCGAAGCTGCTCGTGTGCTCGTCAGGTGCTTGCGTTGGGCTCTGAAAACCAAAGGAAATCGTAATACGTAATTGCAATCTAGTGACGATTTCGACGATTGGTTTAATGGGGCTGGATTAATGATGGTTGGCCGACCTCCGGGACGAAATCCAACGGCGTCGATGGGGTTGTTTTCTGTCTCAATCCGATGCACCGCTCGCAGGAAACGCTTGCGTTCCGGTGATTCTCGCCGTTACCGATAAATACTTCTGGAGGTAGATTATTACTATCGAACATTTCGGCGAGGTACGCTCCGCCCAACGGCGACGAGTACACGTACTGGTAAGAAAATACGGAAACCTCGTCGGGCGGCGGCAGGTCGACCAATGTCTTCTGTGGCGCGAGCTTTATAATAAATATTCTGTAGCAGCAGATGGGCCCGTTTCTTTCGGATACCCGGGGCAAGTAGATCTTGAACAGTTGCCTTCCTTGATTCTCGATCTTGTGCCAGGACCTCGCGTTCAAATCCTCACGGTCCGGCAGGGTCACCGGCATCGTGCAATTCGCCACGGCCTCGTCGCCGTAAAACCTCTGACGCGTCTGACAGGATACGCGGACCTACAACAGAGTGTAACGTAATGGACGACTGAGACTGGCCGCTTCAAAGCGTGGGACCCCCTTTAATCCTTTAAGTTCACCACGTCTTGTCTACGAGTCGGCCGACGTCGACTTACTGTATAATTGGTATTCGGTGGCAGCTGGTTCTTACGGAACGCGTTGTATTGGAAGTCCACGTGGTCGATAAATGGATTGAGGCGCTCGTTTTTCATTCGGCCGCTTTCGTCCTTGAACGTCGCTTTACCGTTTATTTCGATTTTGTACTGCAGGATAATGCCGGTACGCTTCTTAGGTGCCTCCCAGTTGATCGCCATTAGGCTCGTTCGGCTTATATTGTCGAAACGACAGGAGACCGAGAGATTTTGCGGTGCATTGGGCACTGAAAGTCAAGAATTATCGAGTATCAATCCATCGTCGACGACTTAATCATTATATTCATAAGGATTTATTACAGCCAAACGGAATAATCTAGCTACTAATAATCTACCTCCGTCTAGGGTTTCCGCCTCGACTTCCTTGCTCCAGTTGCCACATTGTCTCGTGTACTCGTTACAAGCTGAAATCTTAAACTTATACGTCGTGGCCGTTTCCAGATATTCGAACAGATACAGTGGGCTCTGCTGGACCGGGACGACGGCTTCCCTCGTTTGGGCTTCGTGGCTCGCTACGATAATATAGTAATGGATGTGCTCTCTAAGCTCTAGTGGTGGATTGTTCCATGCTATTGTCACCGTGCTGGACGTCATGCCATTAACGTTTAGTTTTGGTATAAATATAGGGTCTGAAAAATAATTAATCATTAAGGACGTCTGCTATTCAGGCGAAACCTCATGAAATATCATGGCGATGGGTTTTGTAATAATTGATAACCGTTACCTTTTTCAAGGGTTGTGATCCATCTGGGATCTATTTGAACGTGCGACTTGCCAACCTTATTTTTTGCCGTTATACCGACTTGATAAGCGGCTCCCCTGTCCAAGCCTCTCAAAACAAAGCTAGAATTCCCTCCGTTTATTAGCTCAGAATTATACTGCCAAGAATCTGTTCCATTTTTCATATACTGTATAAAGTATGTCTCTATTGGCTCATTGCCATTATTGACGGTCCAATTCAAAAATATACTTCCAGCGCCAACAGTCTTTAAAAAATCAATGCTTATTAGAGGTACGTCGATAACAAAAAGATGTCTCTCGGCCCTAACAACACCATAGAAATCACGAGCTTCGCAAGCATATGTCCCATTATCCTTACGTGTAGCACTCTTAAAGGAGAGTACAAGCGAGACGTGCGTTTCATTAACATGCGTCCAATTTGTCATGCTTTTCAGACGCTCCACATAATCGGTGCCGTTGCTCTTGGACCAACCAAAGTCAGAGAGGGGATCACCATAAAAATCACATGTCAAATTAACCGCATTCAATGCCTTAATTCTAATATTTTCACTAGTCGCTACTCTAGCTGGTTCTGAAACGTGGATTAAAGATTTGTCTAATGAATAATCTAAAAGCCCGTCGAGAGAGGAGAAATTAAAGAAAGTGGATGAACGAGGGTAGTTACCTATGACTCTTATGTGAATAGTTTTCTTAATTATATTACTAGAAATATGAACATAACAGGTGTAATTGCCACTGTCCTCTCTGGTGGCTTTCTTCAGGTCGAACCTCTGCACAAAGTCATTTTCTTTGACAGAGGTAAGGTTTTTATCGTCGTGGCTCCACCAGATATTGGACACCGGCTCAAAAGTTTTACATAGGAGATGCGGCGTACTGCCAGCTTCGATGCCCTTTGGATCTTGGGAAACAACGATTTCCAACAATTCTTTGCCATTAGGCCTTGTGTTTGACGTCGTGTCAGGTTCTGGAATAGGAATACGGGAGAGTAAAGTTTAACGGCTGACGACGTTGGGGGGGGGGGGGAGAGGCAACAGAGGGAGGACGGGAGTTAAGTGAAGGGAGACGAGGCGAGGCGAGGCGAGGCGAGGCGAGGCCAGGCGAGGCCAGGCGAGGCGTAGCTACAAGCGGCCAGGATGATGTACTCAGAAGCATGTAATACATCGGCGCAGGCACAGAGCGATTAAAAGCGTAGTGCACGGGAGAGAAAAGCCTTTTACGAGGAAAGTAAGAGTAGGCGAAGACGAAGGCTGAGACGAAGACGTAGAAGCCAAAGAGACAAGGTCCGATGGACTCACTGTTGTCGTTGCTGTCAGCGGTGACAAGTAGGAGGCTAGAAAAAGCAAGAACGAAGGTCGCCGGGGCGACGCGGATCCGGCTTGTCAGTGGCCTCATATCGAGCTGGGCCCGTCGAAGCCCGTCGTAGTCCTCGGTCCAGGAAACAGGAAGCGAGGCCCAGGCTCGTCTCTTCGGCGTCGGCTTGGCGTCCCTCTCTCAACCTCGGCGCTCGTCGGCCCTGCCCGAGCTCGACATGTCCCTCCTCGTCTAAGCGGCAGCGGCCGGCAGCAGCATCATCGCTAGCTACCTCTCCCTCCCTCTCGCGCGCTGTCTCTCTCTCTCTCTCTCTCTCTCTCTCTCTGTCTTTCACGTTCGCCCGCTCGCCCGCTCGCTCGCCCGCCCGCTCTCGTTCTCTCGCTGCCTGGCTCTTCGAGGCTACGACGTGTGTAGTGTATCCCTTCCTGCTGCGACTGGGAGCTCCGCCCGAAGTCCACCGCCTCCGAGAGGCGCCCACCTCCCTCGTCCCTTGATCACGGTGCGGACGGACGCGCTGGCCCCCTCGCCGAGCCCCCCGGTCGGTGACTTCCGCTGTCGCGGCTCGACGCCCAGGACGAGAGCCGGATGGCCGGGTGTCTCCGGTGCGAGCGTCGATACTGGCCCGTACCCGTGTCGATCGCACCCTATCTATATCTCCACCCACTACCTCGGCAATCCGCTCGCTCGTTTACAAAGTTATCCGGGCTCGGACGCGGGCTCTCGGACTCGGGCTCTCGGGCTCGGGCGGCCGGTTGTGTCGGGAGGCCTGTCAAGGGCCGCGAGATGGATATCGGGTAAGATATGCGCGCGCGCGCGCGCGCGCCTTGCCGCAACCGCCTCGTGCGCCCTCTCGCCCGCGCATACTCGGAGCGCCTCACCCTACACGACCCCCACCCCGTCCCCCTCACGCTGTCCTGTCTCTCAGTGTCTCTCTGTCTACATCGGCCACGGAAACGAGGTGGCGGATGGAGGAGGAGGAGTAAGAGTAGGAGGAGTAGGAGGAGGAGGAGTAGGAGGAGGAGGAGAAGAACTATGCGCGCCGCGGCTTCCTCCGATTTTTTATTGTCCTCGGACCTCTCGACGCTCCCGGTCCCTCTTTGTCCGTCTCTAGCTGCGAATCCGCGCTTCCGAAGCGGCCCCGCCTCCTGGTTATTATTTTACTTTCTCTTTTTACTCTTCACCGTCCTGAGGGACGCTTTCGCCCAGCCGATAACGCATTCCCCCGGCTCGTTACGATAGATTGCATTCGTTACGCAGCCCCAGGCCCTCGTCATCGACGTACCCACACTACCGCAGACGAACAGAACAGAGAGAGAGAGAGAGAGAGAGAGAGAGACTATTCGACCGGGTGCATCATCATCGTCATCATCATCATCATCATCATCAACGCCGTAATAGCGCGGAGGAGCCTTGGTGCCGTGCACTTGGACGAGGCAGTAGCGGCGGCTCCCGCGCCTAACATGGTAGTCGCTCTACGACCCCTCCCGCCGCCCCACTTCACCCTTGGGGCGTCAGGCGATCCCCCCCCCCGCTGCTCCCGCACGTTACGTGCTACTCCACGCGCGCATTGTCAACCTTCGATTGCCCGTGAGGACGAGGTCCGCCGATCTACTCGTAGGAGAGCTACGGCCCGTCCGTCCGTCCGTGGGCGGGGAAAGGGGTCGGGGAGGCATTTTTATTTGAAAATTTCAGATCGAACGCTCCCTCGCGTTTGAGCTTGGACGTCGAGCCCCACCCGATCGATATTATTACGATGCATTATTAATAAATCATGCCAATAGAATACGGGTCTCTGCGTCTCTTGCCCTCTACCCCCCCCCCTTCGCCCGTATTACCCGTAGTCGGGCTATTTAAATCTGGCTGGCTTGGCCAAGCGTCGGAGTGACGAGAAAGCGAACCCGGGAACTGCTTCCTTAACGCTACTATCAGCATTCCGCTGATACATGGGCTTATTGGGGGTTATTGGGGGTTATTGGGGGTTGAGTGGGGGTTGAGTGGGGGTCGAGACTGCATCGTCCGTCGGGATCACAGGTAGCGATGGCCCTCAGGACAAGAGGTTACACGCATGCCAAGGTGATATCATCGCGTACGGGTGGCGGCGAGGAGAGGGGCAGTAACAATTTAGCGGGAGCAGGAAGAAGCGGATGCGCGCGAATACACCGTCTGTCCCCGTGCGTCGACTGGCGACTGCCGCTGGCTTCGACGACGACGACGGTGGCGGTGGTGGAGGTGGCGGTGGTGGAGGTGGCAGCTTCGACGACGGTGGCGGTGGTGGCGGTGACGGCGGTGACGGCGGTGGGGAACTCGTCGGTCGGACCGACACGCAACCGTCGTCGTCGGGACGGGAACCGCCGAGGGGGTTGCCGCGAAGGCCGACAGATGCCAGCACTAGGGCGAGCGGCCATACCCTCGGGGGTATTAAAATAAGTGAGCGGGCGCATTGGTGTGAGTGGCGCACGGTCGCATTACGGCCAGGCCACGTATCTATCCGTACGTTATGCGCGCGCGCGCGCGCGCGCGCGTGTTAGTGTAGCCGGGGAGCCAACGCGGTCGCTTGCCGTAGCCGTGTAGGTAGTTGTGAGGGAGCTGGTGTGCGTGAGCCGAGTCGGCGGCATCGGCTAGCAGCGGCTGGCGGCTGGCGGCTGGCGGCTGGCGCTCCGAGGCCTCGGGCCAGTGGCTTATGGTATTGTATACACGAGCTCGACGTACGTCTAACAGTTTGCCGTTGATGCTTGATGGCTCGACGACTGCTGCTGCGTCTACTCGTCGTACGCTGCTACACATCGTCGCGGCCCTGCGCGAATCGGCTTCGCTTTCTTGACTCTCTTCTTATCGGCTCGTGATCGTGATCGACCTCCCCCTAGTCCACCTCTACCCTGACGTAGTTCCCGCTCTCCTCCGACGCCTACTCCTCTCATCCTCCTCCTCCTACTCTTCTTCCTACTTTTCTTACTCCCGACCGACAGTATTCACTGCACGGGTCTTCGTACACCCGTCCTCGACGTTCCTACCCCACCCCACCCCCTCTCTCTCTCTCTCTCTCGGTGCCTCTACGCTCGTAGTAGTCGCGCGTACGAGTCAAGTGGCGAGGTGGAAGGAGCCCCGTCGCACCTCGCGCACCCCTCGTGTACGTTTTGAATGTTCTCGCGTCCGCGTTCGGAGGGCCCATTCCTTCCGGAAGATAATTAATAGCGGTGGTGCATTCCCATACAGCTACCGTCCCTGAAGTGAGGTTATGTAATTGTTTTTACGTGCTCGGCAAACCGAGAAAGAACTGACGAAGAGGAAGATTGGGACGAGGAAGAGGAGGAGTAGCCGGAGGAGAATAGGAAAACCCCGTAGCTCGACAGACTCCCCTCGGACATCCATTCGATAATGACAAGGTCAAGGATGTGCAAGCAAGGTAAGTTTACGCAAGTTCAAGCAAGTTGACATTCCTGCTCAGCAACAAAGGCAGAGAAAGTGTGTGCGCGCTTATGTATGAGAGGTAGAGAGCGAGAAGTGAGAGTGGCGGCGGCCTAGGGTGACGAGGAGGACGAGATATAGAGAGAGATAGAGAGAGAGAGAGAGAGAGAGAGAGAGAGAGAGAGAGAGCGAGCGAGCGAGAGGGGCGAAGGGTCCGTCTGACAAAATGATTACCAGAGAGAAGACCCTTTTTCGCGGATGTCCTTGTCGGCGGTTGTCGTAACGGTCCGAGCGTTCGGAAGGTGCCGGTCGGTAACCTCTCCGCTACCCTCAAAATCTCGCGCTACACAACCACTTCCCCCTCCCAATCCCCCTGTAAGCAGTCACGAGTAACGCCACCGGCCTCGCGCGACCGTCCGTACCCTCGCGGAAAATCACCCCCTCCCTTGGACGGACCAGCGCACGTCCGCATTGCTCTCGGCGTTCAACTACCTGTTGTGACTTTTACCGCTGCCGCTCGCCAATCAGTCGCCTGGCCGCCTCCTCCGTACACGAACCCCCGTCGTCGCGGCCGCCGCACACGCCTGACTCGCGCGCTCACCTCCTCCTCCTCCTCCTTCTCCCTCCACCACCCTCCCCGCTCTCCCTCCCTTCCACCCTCCTCGCCCGCCCTCCTTTCGCCGAGGTATCCCGCTCTCACCCTCGGTCCACCGCCGTCGCCGCCGCCGCCGCCGCCGCTCGCTACCTCCCCTTCCCCCTACGGAGAGCGCACGCGTACTTTTTCAGGCGCGACTCCGCGACGAGCGGCACCGGGAGAGGTCCCCGCGTCCTTCCGAGGACCGGAATCGAAATCGTAAATCAAGGAACGCGAGATTCCAGCGGCTATCGAATGAAACCGATGATGAGATAACGAAGGGAATGAGTCGCATTCGGAATCGCCGAGCCGATGATGGATCGATGGACAGAACAGGACGAGACTCGCACACCCTGCGGGTGGTTGGTTGACTGTCGCGATACCGAGATACGAGTCGCATGCCTGGAAATAAGATAGCGAAGGAACTCGTTGCACCCTGCGCCCCCCCCCTCCCTCCCCTTCGCACCGCGGTCCCCGCCCCCGAAACAGCACCGCCACCACTGGTCACGAAGATGACAATGGTAGCGATGACGTCGAAGATGACTATGACCATGACTATGACGAATACTATGATGACAACGAAAACAACGAAAACAACGACGACGACGACAATAACAGCAGCAGCAGCAGCAACAGCAACAACAACAACAAGAAGAACAACAACAAACAAAAATAATAATAAAACGATACTCGACGGCCATCGGTAGTCGTGGTGGGCGAGGGCGGCGGGGAGGGAGGGGGCGTAGAAGATGATCAGTTCTCGCGACTGCCACTGGATCCCCCCGCACTTGGTAGACAAGGCAAACCGCCTGCCTGTCTCTCGTCTCTCCCCCCCCCTCCCTGCCCCACTCGATTGCCGCGGCAACTCGAGGGCAAAAGAGACTACACGGGTCTCGTTCTTTAGTCTGGTGCGCGCTATCGCCTTAGCCGTGCGCACCTTTTACGCGCTCCTACCTCGACGAGTGTGGCGCGAATCGCGCGGCCATACGCGCGCCTCCACCACCATCAACACCATAGCGACTCTACGAGGACCAAACGCGCACGCAATTAAAAAGGAGACGCGCGCGCACGCGTATCGCGTGCTCCACTTCTTTTCATTCTTTCACCTGTCGACGGCACGCGCTCTTGTACGTCAGCTCGTTTACCTCTCTCCCCCCCCCCCCCCCCCCCCACTTTCATCTCTCTCTCTCTCTCTCTCTCTCTCTCTCTCGCACGCGCGCTCTCGTGCTTAATCTCTCTCCGTATGCCTGTCTGTCTGTCTGTCTGTCTGTCTGTCTGTCCGTTTCAATATCATCCGGCTGTCGGTCCAGTCTCGCTTAGATAACTTGGTATTTGGCAATTGTTACTCGCAGGTTGCACAGTCTGTTTACAATGTGCAGGCGATACGCGCGGCTGGTCGACGTACGCCGAGATATTGACAATTGCCTAACTAACTATACAACTCAATCGAATAAACGGACAGACAAACCGACGGATGGATCCCGGAATAATTTTGAATAAATAAATAAATCTGCGCGCGTAGTAATCCATTTAAAGATCGGCGTTAGTTGAGCAGTACCATGGTACTATAAGATCCTCGAATACCGATGGTCGTCGTTAGATCCGTGCATTTTGCCCATCGATTTGTCTGGACGGGTCGCTCTATCTGAGCTCTGAGCGATCGCGTGAATGTAACCAGAGCGCTTGAGGCCGTCTTGAGTAAAAGGGAGCGAGCGAGAGAGAGAGAGAGAGTGTGAGAGAGAGAGAGAGGAGGAGGAAGCTCGAGAGTTAGCGGTATTCAACAAGTAGGCAAATCCACAGCTCTCTCCTGGAGTCCTAGTCGAGCCGAGTGAGATGAGAGTAGGATGCCAGCGAGCCACTTCACGAGGTGGCGACGAAGCGAGGACGAGGAAAGAACGTGCGACAACGGTACGACTATCCAACTGAACTGGCTTACTCTGCAGTGGATTTCGGAGGCTGCATGGAGGCAGGGGGGCTCCTGCCCCGCCAGCCCCAGCAAGGCCCCCCTGGCTCCATACCCGGCACGCCCGGACAACTCCAGCCTAGGGCCAACCTCGGCCTAGGCCTCCAGCAGCAGCAGCAGCAACAGCAGCAGCAGCACCAGGTGCAGCAGCAGCAACAACAGCATCAACATCAGCTACAGCATCAGCACCAGCACCAGCATCAGCAGCAACATCAACACCAGCAGCAGCAGCAGCAACAGCATCAACACCAACAGCAGCAGCAGCAGCAGCAACATCAACACCAACAGCAGCAACAGCAGCAACCGGCTAATAACCCGGGCCAGCTACACCAAGACCTTGGAGCTCTCTGTCAGCAACAGCAACAGCAACACCATCAACAACAGCTTCACCTGCAACAGCAGCAACAGCTGCAGCAAATGGGTCAGGCACCCGGGATGGGAGAAGTCCTGCCGCCGAAACGTCAAGCCGTGGTCGATCGGTTGCGGCGTAGGATCGAGCTCTACAGGCGCAGGCAGACTGATCTCGTGCCCAAATTCGACCAGACCTTCCACGGTTTCTGCGAGCAGAACATCCAGGACACCCTCGTGCTGAAGCAGCGCTTCCTCGACAGCAAGGCCAAGCGGCAGGCAAAGAAGACCGACAAGAAGCAGAATGACGGCCTTGGGGGCTTGTCCAGCATTCATGTGGTAAGTGCTGATATAACAAAAGCATCTCGCCTCTTCATCCGCCTTTATTTTCTTATTTCTTGTCATTTTTACCCACCCCCCCCCCCCTCTATTGTAACACTCGAACAGTCAGCGGGAACTTTTACGCATACCCGTCGTATGACGAAGGTAGTAGTTGCCCTGATGAGAGGCCGATAAGAGGGCCTTAACCCTCTCTCTGCCCCCCCCCTGCCCACTGCCCCAGCCCCAGCCCCCACGACCCCGACAGTAGGATACCACCCCCGCGCGGAGAGAGGGAATCCGCGAGCGGATCGATCTCTTTAAAGCTTGGATCTCCGACAAACGGGGTTATTGGGGGTGGGGAGTGGGTAGTTAATCTGGGCATAAACCGACTCCTCGTAGAGCCCAGATGGGCATCATTGTTAAGAGCTCCCTAAGAGCTCCCTAAAAGAAGGTGGGGAGGATTACTTCGTTATTTCGTTGTGCAAGGATGATGATGATGATGATGATGATGAGGGAGGGATGGAGGGAGGGAGGGATGGATGGATGGATGGATGGAGGGAGTCCCTTGGGACAGAGCCGGGCGGCCCGATCGGTCTCTCCTCAAATGCTTTTCACGGGAAAAGCAAGCGGAGATGGATCACCGCGTAGAAATGCAATGAAAGGCAGCTTCCTTTTCCCGCGCGAGTCCCCTCAATAGAGCCGCGGTGGTTCCATTACCCGCCACGGCCACGTATAAACGTGGGAAAATGGGTGAAAGCAGCATCTCCGCCGCGTTGTTCCCTCTTCTCGCTCCTTGGAATGAGACGGGTGGGGGGAGCGCTGGAGCTGGAGGCCCACGGTAGCTGGGGGGAGGGGGTTGAGGGACACGATCGAGTCCATCATGTACGAGGCATATTAGTGCAGTAAAGAGAGGCGGGAACCAACACGAGCTGCGTGAGTGTACGCGAGCCGTGGACGGGGGGACGGTCAATTGCGAAATCGATCGACCCTCGGTGGAAGAAAGTGTACAACCCTCCCCCCCTTCCACCCCGTAACCCACCACCGTCACAGCGATCCTGTGGCTGCGCAGGGAATAAAATGTTTGCCCGCGTCGAGAGTTCCCAGTCGAAGGCGTTCGAGTGCCTTCAACGTCAGAGTAGTATCGTCGTCCCCGTCGACGACGACTGCGATGACGACAGCGGTGGCGACGGTGGAGGTGGTGGTGGTGGTGGTGGTGGCGGTGGCGATGGTGGTGGCGATGGCGGCAGAAGTACATTTTAAAATCGCTCGCGCACGCGCACCGCCTCCCGAACTACATTATCGGTGCGGACGCACACGCGTACTTTCCTTGGTCGCGTTCACGAGTAGTCATGGAGAGCGTGCGCACCCGCGCTCGGCGCTGTTGCCACCTCCTCCTCCTCCGCCACCCCCTTCTCTTGCCCACGGCCGTTTAGCCCTCCACCTCGCCCCGGCGATTCCGCCACTCTCTTCCTCCTTTCCAGCCAGTTATAGCCTCCCTCCGAGCCTCTGGCACGCTCTTTTCGGCTCCAGCTGAGCACTAATCAGTGATTCTCAATCGCTTTTCAGTCCCTGCTCAATCCTCCCCCTCCCATTCACCCACCCTCTCTCTCTCTCTCTCTCTCTCTCTCTCTCTCGCTCGCTCGCTCGCTCGCTCCACCTCATCCTTCCATCCGTGGCGACACGCGTGCGCGCGAACGCACATACACTCTCGCGCGCGTCGAGGGACGACACTCGGTAACCTTTTTCGATCCGCTCCACCTACAACGACGAGTGGCGCGCACACGACGACTTCCTTACAAACCTCTTCCGCCCTTTATTATTCCGTGTTTTCTTTAATATTGTCGTAAGCTGGTTCTGCCTGCCCGTGTTGTACTACATACATCGTCGTCACCACTGACCTCTCTCCCCCCTCTCTCTCTCTCTCTCTCTCTCTCTATCTCTCTCGTTCCTTCCCCCCCACCCTCTCGCTCATTCTCACTTTCGTCCTCCTGACCTGCCCCCCGACCCCCCTCGCCCCTCGCGCACGATATCTATCCCTATCTCATTTCTTCCTTCGATTCGTTCGGGAATATACATACGCAGAAGGTACATACACGCGCGAGTAACCACAACGCAATACTTTGGATTATTATTCCTCGAGGTCGGATTTTGTAGTAAAGAGCGGCGAGTTGGCGGTTGTGTAAACAATATGCTTCTTCGGTATTTTTCTTCCTACTTATCGTCCGGTCAAGACGCTCGTCGAGCATTCGATTTTTATGCGGCCGCTAAAAAGTCAAGACAAGTGCTATTAATATGCCGGGCTCGATTAAATCTACAGCACACGGCTATATAATCATCAAATAACAATTTATCGATTGAATTACCCGATAATAGCCTGCTCCTCCTACTCTCCCTACTGCCCCCCGCCCCTCTGCCCCCGCTCCTCTGCCCCTCACCACCACCACCACCGTCGTCGGTCGTCCCCATTCCCATTCCACCGTAACAGTTTCTCTCTCTCTCTCTCTCTCTCTCTCTCTCTCTCTCTCTCTCGCTCGCTCTCTCTATCCTATTGTCGAAATTGACTTGGCCGCGGAAAATCGCTAAGTACGGCCAACGGCCGAGTACAGCCGAGACGTGGCGAGGCGAGGCGAGGCGAGGCGAGGCGAGGTGGAGCGGGGCGGGGCAAGGCAAGGCAAGGCGAGTCTCAGCGATTTAATGATGACTCAGCCGGCGCTATTTTTAGCCACCGCGGTGCCAAAACAACCCTTCGTTTCTTTCCATCCCTTCCTTTTTCTTATCGGAGCTCTTACAGGCTCGGGCATGACGTCGATCTTGTGGCATGCGCACGTTATAAGATGCGTCACGCGCTCTTGTCGCTTTTAGTCAGCCGAGCAGCAGCAGCAGCAGCAGCAGCAGCGGCAACGAGCAGCAGTCCGCCGTTCCGTCCGTTCTCAAAAGTACGGCCAAACAAACACCGACTCTGTCCTCTGCCCATGGTGTGCGTACGCGCGCCTTTCCATTTTCCTCCGACTCCCCCTCCCTCACCCCCTTCCTTATTTTCTTCTTACTTTCGGCATTGTCTTTTTACGCAGGCCGTAACTTGTCGTGTACCCTACAAAAGCTGACGAGCTAATAATCCTGCAAATAATTCAAGACGACCCCTCGAATACCGCTAAATAATACTTTTCTGATAGATAATTTCTGGTGAGAAAAAACAATGGGAATTCCATCGATACGCCAGCTCGTTCCGTTATACTCCTATTGTTTTCTTAATGCAACGGTAATGATCCTTTCGTCCTCCTCCCTACCTATACAATGTAACTGCTAGCTAGCGCCACTGCCTATACTCTATATTAAATTCAAAATCAACGATTTCGTCGAACAACGAGCTGGTGGTGAGGTGGGGTGGGGGGGAGAGAACGAAGACAATCTATACACACACACACATATATATATATATATAAGATTGATAAAAAGAAGAAGAGAGGGAAAAAAAACGAAAAAGAGACGTAGTGCTTTATACGGAAACGTTATTCAATAATTAAACAAGCGCGGGATATAAATATAAAATTGATTTCAAGTACGAGCTAAGGAATGTTTGTTCTCGGCGAAAGGCGGCTGAAATGAGCCAACTCTCCTTTAACACGAAAAGAAACATGAACGTTACGTTATTATACGGAGTTTCTAGCGAGTGTTCGTCAATACGCTTTTTTTAACTCCATAAATTTATAATGTACAAATAAAGACTATAGGAGCAAGGCATTCTCAAATCCCGGCATTATTTATAAATAATAATAACACAACAATGGCTCCCCGCGCTTTTTCTATAAGCATTTCTTTACACTTTACTTACGCCCGAGAAGCGGTTTATTTAGACTTTGATTATTCGGCGGTACCTTAAATAACCCAGAGCGACCCTGACAAAGGCATCTTCTTTCCAAAATACTTGTTTTTAACAAACCAGTAGGCAGGCATAAGTAATTGAATAAGAAAAGGCCAACGATTGCTCGCACCTTCGGCTTCGGTTATAAATAAATAAAGCATTGATTTAAACAATAGAAAGAAAGGACGGAGAGGAGAAAAAGAAAAAGAAGAAGCCAATTGATAAGACATTAGGGAAAGAAAGAATATTGTCAACTGACATGAGCACGAGCACGAGCACGAGCACGAGCATGAGCATCGTACTACATATACATGTAGCTCTAGAATATGCATAAGCGAGCGTAAGCCAGTTACGCGTATGAATATTTGACGCGCAAGCTGAGAGTAATTTTTACCGATAAACAGTTTTCTGTCAATGAGAAATAACGCTGTGCATTATTATCATTTAAGGCTCTATCGGCTCGCTCGCATTATTATTCTTTATTTGGAGGTCATATTTTTTTTTTTTTTTTATATATATAAATGTGCTGCATACGTAATCGAAGGCGTAAATCACGTGAATCGTAAAATATCTTGTAAAAATGAGCAATTAGGACTTTTGAACAATAGCGAGTCCCGGGGATACTCTGTTAAGCGTTTATTTATCTAATTCACTAACGTACGTCAGACTTACTGGTATCGGAAATACACGGAAAATAAATGTGTGTTACGTATCGCCGATTGTAGCTACAACTAACCCAACAACTAACGCTGCCTTCCGTAACCTGGCGAACGAAGGAAACAAAAAAAAACGGGCGAATTAAAGGAATGTAAGAAGAAGAAGAAGAAGAAGAAGAAGCAAAAAAAAAAATATATTACGGGTTTCGAAAGGCCCTGCGAACGAAGAAAAAATACAAGTATCAAATGATAGGAAAATTGATAAATACACGGAAAACAAAATAACAGTTTCATAATTGTTTGCTATGATAATAAAAAAGAAGAAGAAGAAGAAGAAGAAGAAGAAGAAGTGAAGCACGTGTGCGGAGAAGAACAATTATTGTCAAACGGAATATGAATGCTTCGTTTCATTGCGCGTGCCTCGCTCATTATTTATCGGGTGTCTAATAAACCGGGCTATTATTACGATGGGATATTTTCGTTGGGTCGGCACGAGCAAGGAAATAATAACAATAACAATAATAGTAATAGTAATAATAAAGGCGGTGGTGGGTGGTGGTCCCTCGTGCTCGGCCGGGACTAGACTCGCTGCGCGGGACGAAGTCGTATGAAGTACGAGGAGCGGCCGAGGACGAGGATGAGATGAGGTCAAGTGCCACGTCCGGTGCCTTCCTCGTTCTCGAGGAAGACTCGTCGTACGTAGCAGCAGCAGCAGCACCACCACCACCAGACCTCGTTGCCCGGATTAATTGTTCACTGTTTATTTCATCGGGACAGATAATGTATGCTGCTGCCGATAGCTGATTATCGTTTACTTGCTCGCTACTTATTCCAAGACATTGTGCGTTCCACGTGTCAACCTCATATGTTATTTGAAAATACTTCCCTACTTTTAGTCAGACTTTTTTTTTCTTCTTTTTTTGTTTTCCTTCGTTATTTTTCATAAAAGAAAATATCACCAACTTCTGTCCAAACTTCCGAGGACTCGGTAATTCTTTTATCAATGGTTTTCCCATATTATTTTTTTTTTTTTTTTTTGTTGCTTTCAACGTGCGAGTAATTTGCACGCACCGATTGAAAGAAAAAGAAAAAAAAATGAAATCCACGTTGTTCGAAAAAGTTTTTTGAATTAAGCGTGTATACCAATGATATTTCTGGCAATGATGCAAAGCCAAAACTTATCTCGATAATTCGATAAGCGATCTACTTGCAAATATATATATACATACATATAGAATATACGCGTACACGTCGTCTTATATCTGTATCTACCCATACTCTACCCTTTCACCGTGTAAACATTCTAAAACGTATTGCCCAAAAATTAATAATACAATTCATTGGAAATGAATGAAATATAGCGCGAAACTGTATGTATGTATGCGAGTATTGTATCACGAGTATAGAAAATGTTTACATTCGCGCTGTAAATAATTCCATCGAGTAAATCATATGACGCGCCGTCATTATCAATACGCTCTTGTATTTATGCAAAGTTATTTTTTTATTTTTTTTTTAAAAAAAAAACCTCTCTTACATTAGACGATTGGTACAAGTGAATTAATCGAGAAGCGATACTAAAAATACATTGAATAAGAATGGAAGAGAATAGCCGTGAATAATGTGAATAATCGTCAAATTACCAATATATATATATATATATATATTTTTTTTTTTTCGACCCAATGAAATTATTTTGATATTTGACAGAAAGCTTATTGCGTATGAGTCATTGCACTTGATACTACTACAAGATTTGGAATCGATATTACTTACGATAATAATTGTTGCCG
This sequence comes from Ceratosolen fusciceps, assembly GCA_018883505.1. Lineage (NCBI taxonomy): Eukaryota > Metazoa > Arthropoda > Insecta > Hymenoptera > Agaonidae > Ceratosolen > Ceratosolen fusciceps. Next base: position 4,705,832 of record RCIC01000016.1, read on the forward strand.
TTCGATGTACACTTTTGTGCGCTTAAAAATTCAGATTCGATTTATTTTACATGAACGGCAACATTCAGCCATTGCTGAATTCGTAGACTTAACTCGTATTCATCGTAACTCCATTCGAGCGCAGAAAATGTCGAGAGGAAAAGGTTTATTTAAAGAAAACGGCGAAGAAGAAGAAGAAAAAAAAATAACAAGATTACGAAGTGCTTATCAACTTGAATGACTTTTATATAAATTTCGTGGCAGTCAACATCAAATATTAGCAGATATTTTATATTATCAATGAAATTGTATTTCCATGCCTTGGTTTCCGCGCGCTCCGTAACTACAAATAGAAAAATCATTTTAATAATTTCAATCAAAATTCGGTCCTTCCACCAACTGGTTGTGCAAAAATTCCAACTCAAAAATTGCCCTGCTCAAAGTAGTAGGACTTTTTTTTTTTCTAAATAAATATGTAAACCATTCCAAAGTAAATTAATATTCTTGCATAGCTTATACGCTCCCATGGAATTATAATTATTATACGCGACTGTTTCTCTTATTCCGTACGTTAGTGTAGGCAGGATCGTGTTTTTTAAAATTATGCAGCTTCGCGTGTAGCCATAATAGAAATGTATATTGGTGTAGTAAGGCTCGTAATACCGCCAACGATACCACCATACGCATGGAACTTTTTAGTTAACAGATCTTCCAGTGTCCCATATTACCTACCAGATGTCCAATATTACCCGCACTTACTCTATTCATAGAAAATAATATGTCTTTATGATCGTACAATAAGCGCACGCGTGCGGGATACGTGACGTCATGTTAAATTCCAAACAATGTCGGATGAATACTAAGGTACAAATCATACTCTTTTTTTGCTTATTGTGCAATAACAGCGCGGAGATATAATTTAACAGCGTTTGTTGTATTTCGTATTTCTTTTTATAAATTAAATAATCACCTTTAAGTATCTGTCGGCGGATTGATTTAATATTCGCATAAATGTTACTTAACGTCAACGAAGGGGATATTAAATTTTACGTACTATCCGTCCGCGGTATCGTTATAATAATAACTATAACAATAACAATAACAATAGTAGTAGTAGTAGTAGTGATAATCTTAGTCTTGAAGAAGTTTTAAACGAGAAAGTGTTATAGAAATTGTTGTAGAAATACTTTTTTTATTAAATTACTCGGCGAAAATTAGTAAAACAGTTTGATAAATATTTTACAAGAGTAATTAAGTAGCAGCGGTAGTAGTACCAGCAGAAGCAGAAGCAGAAGCAGAAGCAGCAGCAGCAGCAGCAAAGCAATGGCACATAGTGAAACGATGGGATTATGGATTTAGACCAGGCTCTGCGTGTTTTCTTCTACAAAAACGTTACACATAGTTTACAGTAATAGGTTCATGAACTTGAAACAGATAATTCTAATATTAGATCTTTCATATTATACTTTTAAAATATTACTATTTCACCGATATTGATTTGTCCATTATTTTAATACATACATATATATATATGTATATTTATATTTATTTATGTAGGCTACAGGTGCGTTTCAATAAAATATTACTAAACACTCGATTGAATATTTAAAAAAAATTGTATTTCGTTTCATAGTTGTTAATTTTTATGAAGCGTTCGAAAACAATATCACTGCAATACCTTGTTATTTCGGTTGTTATTGTTATAGTTAACGATAATACAATGAACTGGTGGTTGCTTCGTTATTGGGTGTCGGGAAACAACATCGACTTCAAGCGTTTCGTTAAAATCCGTAATTCACAAGTGAGACGATGCTCTTCCATCTAATATTTAATAACAATAATATAATAATTACACGAATCGTCGTTTCATTTACAAAGCTAATTGGGGATATAATAAAAATGTTGTCAGGACAGTTTTAAAAATTTACATTTTCGTGAACTGTAATAGGTATTATATTCAAAATTTGTATTGCAAAAGTTATACGTTGTGCATATATATATATGTATATAAGTATATATATATATATAGAAACGAAGCTGTTAAAAAGTATAAACGTAAATGATGCGATATAATCGGCTTATTTGGGTTGGCTAATGCTCACAACGTGTCGCTGATTCTCAGGGACATTTAGCTCTGCCTTTTTCTTTATATTCTTATTCGATTTCGAAAATTTGTCGACGTAGATTTTATAGTATTTTACTAGAGTAAAGCGCGCGCGCGCGCGCTCGCGCCCGAGACACAGAGAGAGAGAGAGAGAGAGAGAGAGATAAGTCGAAAATAATTTTGCGTTGACAGGCTTGGAGTAATTTTAAAATTGCCACGTTAAAAACTGACTGTATTATAATTAGAAAAGTATAAAAATAAATAATAAGGAAATCTCGTGCCGGTCGAGCAGAACGAAAGGCGCGTCGATGAGGCAAGCAACGGGGACGAGTAGTAGGCTCGTCGAAGGGAGAAATCAGCAGTCAGTCGCTTTGAGGCTAGAGTTAAATACGAATATGGGAAAGAGGTTGGGACGGTAAGGAAAAGGAATGAATAGCGGAGGAGGAGGCGATATGATCGGTAGTCGTTGTTCCATCAGAAGCGCTCATGATGAAATCGCTCAATCGAATAAATTATTATGCATAATACGTTGCGCCATTAGTAAAGGTACAAGGTAGGTGGTCGGTAGGTGGATGGACGAATGGATGGATGGGTGGTGGGTGGATGGATGGTTTGGGTAGGTGGGTGGGACGTTGGAGCGACAAGAGGTTGGCGGAGGAGGGGCGGAGGAGGCGGAGGCAGAGATCGTCGAGCGTAAGACAGAGAGCGAAATTACGTATAAATACAAAATATTACGGTTGACTCGTCTTGGCGCGCTTTCGATATTACGGCGAAGGTTATCCAAGTAAGTAGTACCCACGTCGATTGCGGCTCGGCGGACATTTGCTGCTGCTTTTTTTTTTTTTTTTTTTTTTTCTTTTTTTTTTTCTGCCCCTTCCTTTCTTTTTCATTGGATCTACCGGGTGGATCGCAGGAGGAAGGAGCAACGGCGCTCATTCTCCTCGAGAATCTCGGCGGCAAGTAAGGTGATTCTTCGGAAGAAGAGCCGAGACGAAGAAGGACGGCATCTAGGAGAATCGGGTCCTGGCGTCGGCGGTATCCCCGTAAAATTGCGGGGCGGACGGACGCACGTTTTAGAAATCGCGTGTGTCTCGGCCTGTCGGCTTGGACGTTTTTCAGGGAGCCGCCCGGGGCGGACGGTGGGACGGTCGGTGGGGCGGGCGGTGGGTAGGCCCGGTGAGAGGTGAGAGGTGGCCGGCCGGCCGGCCAGCCAGCCAGCCAAAGCTGTAAGCGAGCCTCGTACGCCAAGAGGAGGAACGAAAGGTGGACGAGAGAAGAAGCGATATATATATATATATATAACAAATAATAATAATAATAATAATAAAAATAAAATAAAATAGGGGGGGAAGAGGAAGGAGTGGAAAGGAAGAGATAGAAATAGCTGGCCGGACGAGCCCTGTCGAAATAAAACATTATAATTCTAGAGGCCGAATTGGTAAAGGTATATGACGCGAAGGTCGAAAAAAGAGTCGTCGCGGATATATTATAGGAGCACGCGGAGTAGGAGTGAGAGCCAGTCCCGCCGCCTAAGCTGTGAACCACTGCGAGAGCAGGAGGCAGCTGAGCGGACAAAGAGCGAACGGTTATTGCAACAGGACGACAGTAGTGTGGCTCTCGGAGCAATGGCGCTCGCGTTCGCTTAGACCTATCTCCAACAGCCCCCCTCTACCCCCCCGCTCAATCACACACAGACACACACACACACACAGAGGCAGACAGACAGACAGACAGAGTACTCTATCAACACAGTTCAACACATCCACACAGTCTGTCGAACTGCCTGCCTGCTTGCCTGCCTGCCTGCCTGCCTGCCTGCTTAGTCAGGTGGCTCCTTTCATTGCCCTCCCGCGGAATCGTGCACCCTTTGACCTTAGCGCATTAAAACGCTTGACGAGCAACGAAACGAGGCTTTCTTTTTTTTTTTAATATATATTTAAGACCCTACATGTGTATGTATGCTCGGGTGCGTGCGTACGTACGTACGTACGTACTCTCGGAGGAGACTCAGAGAGAGAGAGAGAGAGAGAGAGAGAGAGAGAGAGAGAGAGAGAGGCAGGCAGGCAAGCAGGCTCCAGCTGCTCGCATAATGACGGGCGGCGCTGCTTTCTGAGCCTTGCGGGTCACGCGTCGTCTGTGTGTTTCTTCACCGCTCTTACACACGAGAAGGAAATCCTCGATGTAGTATATAAGGCTTCTTACGCAGCCAGCGGCGGCGGCGGCGGCAGTGGCGGCGGTGGCGTCGTGGCTTGCCAACTCCAAGAAAAATCATCAACCGCTTTCCTTTTTCTAGTTACTTCTCTTTGGCCCCGATGTCGCGCGGCCAACGCACCAGCCTCCCCCAAATCTTAATTCCACGGATGGAAGGATCGAGATGGCCTAGCTAAGCCAGTTTTCTCTTTTATAGGGGAAGTACTTTGGGTTCCCGCTTAGGGAGCATGCGCTCGCTCGATAAATCCCGTCGTATCAGAAATCCTATCCTTAAAGGCAGATGTTCCACTTTTTTTACATCGTCAATTGCGCATATTAAAAGAAACTTCCCTCCATATTACTCTTGGAACTTTATTAGCTCCCGTTGATTAACGTATTAATACACGTAATTACGCGTAGTTATAACGAGCGAGTGGCATGGAGTTCGTGCCGAACGTCACATTCTTCCGGAAATTCGAACGATGCTCGCAAATCATTATATCGATCCGGTAGAAGAAAATAATAAAACTTCTAACCGATTAAAGTGTACTCTTCGATTGTATTTCCAGTGTACGTATAAATATCTCGCTTGACGTCACATTTTCCCCCCTTTCAAATGAACGTAATTGCTTTTGCCCGTTACGTAAAAATCCCCGAGTATTAAAATATATTTAAGGATAGATAAAAGGGAAAAACTTTTAGATTTCAATCCGATTCCTATAAAAATTATTATACTTGTCCCTTTTCTTTGGACTGCAGTTCCGTAAATGCCACTTGACATTTCAAAGTACTGATCTTAATTAATGCCATTAATAAACTATTTTATCCAATACTTGATTATTAGTACGTGGATATTTCATGCTAATGCCATCATTTACCAATAAATAAGTAACAGTATGTAATTGCCTTTAAAAACTTTTGACGATGGATTAATGAACGAATACATATTAGGAATAACAAGAGAAACGCTTTTATAACAGTATTGAAACAACTGCGTACATTTTGTATCACAGTGATAGCCAAGTTTAAGTAGCAGGAAAAACCGAAAAACACGTCAGAATAGTATGAAGCGAAAAAATATTTCTACATTTATTGGAATGTGGCAACAAAGTACTACAAATCCGTCATTTACTTTACTTGACAGCAGATTTACATATTAAATATCACCTAGCTTTTGTTAAAAATTATTTGTTTTCTCATTTTTTTCTCCTCTTATTCAAATATCAAAAGTCTTTAATTTTTCCTAAAGTATAAATCTTACAAAAAAAAAAAAAAAAAAACAAACAAACAAACAAACAAAAAATACTACAGTTTCTTTTCGTTATTTCTTTTTTTTTTTTCTTCTTCTTTTTCATGCGCACCTCGATCAAGTCTACTAGTAAATCATTAAAACGCTGAATATCTACAAAATAAATTTTTCAATAATTTATTTAACGGTAGAGTTGACAAAACAACGTGTCATCAGAAAGAAAGCTTGTGTTATACGTTCTGACAAAAGAGTGCGAAATTATATTTGTCCAAACAAAAAATCTTGACTTCAATATAACGTTCTCCTTTTGATAATGCCGATCGAGACATTTTTCTCTACTTACATAAATATTCCCTTTTATTAGCTGCTATTAAATAACGGACGTCAATATCGTGATTAATTTATTATACAAGTAGATACATTTAACGTATAATTCAAAAAAAAAAAAAAAAAAGAAAAAAAAACAATATTAAAAAATTGACAAATCTAAATAATTAGTACAAAACGTTAATATTTATATAAAGATCGTTTTGTTATGTACATTACATTCGGTATTGTAATTAATTAATTCCTTAATTCCTACAGACGAGGGTTTTACGTATATTATAATTTAATCGTAGATATCGTAAAGAAACGGATTTCATGAAAAAAAGTTGTTATAACCAAGTGCGAATTAGTCCTTAAATAGCTAGCTAGTAATGCGTTGAGAAATAAATAAACAATAACAGCAGGTTGTTGTGTGTCAAATAAAGTTGATATCGGTGTAATGAAAGGGGATATTTTAATGGCGAGGCGGTAATTTACATGGTCTTATACACAATCAATCAGTGAAGTTATAAAGGAGAAGATAAGATTTATGAATTGAAATCTTTGTCTGTGCAGATAAGTGTCGTGTAATAAGTGAAGTTTAGCAGGGGCGTTAAGTAAGTAAGTGAGGAGCAGCAGGCGAGACGAGTTAATATTCGAGAAAAGTGAAACTTTATCGAAAATACAAGGAAGAGGATCGCGGTGGGGGACGAGCGGTCGAGAGATAGAAAAAAGAAGAAAGGCATAGAGAGACAACGTTAATTTAAGAAAAGATTTGAAATATGCCGACGTCGTATCTAAAAGGCCATTCCGGAAATATCGTAGACTCTCGCGCGAGTTGTCCAAAAAAGCACAGCGCATTCGTCGGTGGAGTGAGTAAAGATCGAGCGAGATGGGCAATGGGAGATGGGCGGCTTGACGAGTAGGAGGAGGAGGAGGTGGTGGAGCAGGAGGTGGAGGTGGGGTCGAGCGGGCGAGGTTAGTAGAGCGGAGTGAAGCGAGAGGAGCGAGCGCGCTCGCGCCTAAGGGTGGAGGGGGGGGAGGGAGGAGAGAGAGAGCGAAGGAGCGAAGGAGCGAGTGAATTAGCGAAAAAGGGATCGACGGAGGGAGTGGGAGGGACGTAAGAAGAAAGTCTTCCCTTTGAAAGGGTGCGCGTGCCGCTGCATTTACGAAGCGTAGCGGCATTCGGCGTGAAACAACGCCGAGGTAGGCAAGATCAATGGGGCCGTGTGTCGCGTACGCGCGTACATTAGCGAGTATCGGCGCAGCTTTAAGTACGTGTCGCGAAAAGCCCGCGATCGTGGGGGTGGCGCTGAGGATGGCCGGGCTGGCGGAGGGGGAGGGTAGCAGCGACGTCATTAGTGACGGCAAAGACAACTGTTTAGCGCGTAGAGGCAGCGGTAGAGTGAGGGAGGGAGGGAGAGAGAGAGTAGGAGAGTGAGCGCGAGTTACGACGAGAGTCGGCCAGTGCTGCTAAGGTGGGAAGAGTGGCGGGGGGCGAGGGAAGAGGGGAGCGAGCGAGAAGGGCCCGAGCTTAGCCGAAGCGACTCCGTCGTGTGTCTCGTGCCGGTCGTGCGGTCGTGGGGCCCTGAGGTGGGGGTAACGCCTTGCTTGTCCCTACCGCCCCTGCCCCGCGCATCCCGCGCCATACGAATCCGGCATTGTTGGCGGTGGCGGTGGCGGTGGCGGCGGCGGCGGCGGCGGCAGCGACGACGCAGCTGACAACTGATGTGCGCGAGGCTGGCAGTACACGCCTCTCGATACTAATCGGACTACAAACATTTCTTTATGCTGGCGCAGCAGCCGCAGTGGCGCTCAGCCATGGCCGCGCGGACTTACATACGTACCGTCTCTCCTTGCTCTCTTAGCTGCTCCCTCCCTGCCCCTTCCCTCAAACCTCATCCCCTCAACGGCAGCGCCTCACTTCCCCCACGCTCGCGCACACGGATTCACGCACGCACGTACATTGCTCTCTCTCTCCTTCCCTCTCTCTCCCTCCCTCTCAGCCTCTCTCTCTCTCTCGCACGCGCGCGCGGAACGGCTCGCAAGCGCACACCAACACGCACGAGCCTTGAGAAATCAACTGTTATAGGCTAAGCAGAGCCTCGGAGATATCGGCCGCGCAGAGAGATACTTATTTTATCGCTCTTACTTTTTTACTTACCAATCTCTAGACCTCTATGTACACGTATTCTCTAGTGTAATAAAATGCACTCGAAAGACAAGGCTATTAAAAGAAAGAATGAGAGCGAGCGAGAGAGGAGGGTGGGGGGAGAGGGAACATTTTTGTGACTTAGAGAAGTAGAAGTAGAAGAAGAAGAAGAAGAAGAAGAAGAAGAAGTTATTGGTTAGAGACCGACCGACCGACCGACCGACCGACCGATGTAGTTGAGCCGTGGATGCGCAATGTCCCGTAAGGAAGAAACGAGCCCTGATCGCGTGCATCATCCTTTCATCGCGTTACGCTCCTCTCTCGCCCCAATAACCGAATCGTCGTTGAGATTTTTTTTTCATTCGTCGTTGGCGGTCTTTTGACATTACCCCGGCCTCTCCTCCGTCTCGTCTCGACGAGGCTCGATAATCCAAAGACAATAATGATTTGGCGCTCGCCAATAATCTAGCTCTTTTTTTTATTAAATTTGACGTAAGAGAAGAGAGAGAGAGAGAGAGAGAGATAAGCGAGTCTAAATAAATAGAGATAGCCGTAATCGTCGTCGTCGTCGTCGTGGTCGTCTATTGTCCTTGCTTTTTCCTTTTCCTTTTCGAGATCGTTCTTCGTCCCGTCTCGTTTTCGGCAATTTTATTTAAAACAATGAAAAAGCACGAAGAAGGGGTGGGAGGGATGGCTGGCTGCTGTTCTCTCCATTCTACGATCAGGCTCTCTGACTTGTAATGATATTGAGCGCTCGCGCAATGTCCTACAATTCGATTAGCGTCTTAACGATCATCCGGGCGGGGGGGGGGGGGGGTTAACGAAACTATATCTATACGTGTAAAAGCTTCCCGGCGAGCTTCGCGATATCTCGAGATCTAAATAACGCGAGAGAGGTTTTTTTTTACAAGGAATCTCGTAGGAAAGTAGTTCTCGACGTAACCTGCCCGCGTTTAACAAGAAAGTCCCCGCTACATTTTACCTTTATACTTTGTTGCATAATCGTCGTCGTCGTCGTCGTCGTCGTCGTCATGCTGTGCTTTTTATCCGCAAGCACCGAGATCTGCTCGAGATCTGCACGAAAAATCAGCCTTTGAACTTATGGCAGTTGTTGTCGACGGTTGATACAATACCTCCCTTGGGGGTGGGTGGGGGGATACTTTTTAAGCATTAGCCCTACATTTCACGCGAAAAGCTAAATAATCAACCGTTTAGAATGTCCGTACCTCAGCTGGATTACAAATTATTTGGTTACAAATCTAAAGTAGAGTAGCCTACTTAAGGCAAGTGCTCGAGTGGCTATATGATTCGAATACATATTTCTTCGGCTGCTACAATGTTTGAAGAATATATATATATATATATCCACGCAAAGTATTTAGATCTTTCGTAGTTAATTACGTTTAATAAATTACTATCAATTTATTTATATCTTCTTTCAGCAATTACATATTAATTTTCAATCGCGCTTTACTTAAAAATTCTTCGTTTCGAGTATCGCGTGTTACAATTACGTTCTATCAAACGTTTCACGGGTTTATCTTTTTTTTTCTTTCTTTTCTTTTCTTTTTTTTAACTTTTACGCACGCACGCACGCACGACAGAGAGAGAGAGAGAGAGAGAGAGAGAGTGAGAGCGAGAAGAAGGAGCGTGAATATATTATCCATGTGTTTTTCTACTTCTCGGCTTTGTCTGATAATTTTTGCGTTTGACTTACAGTAACCTTGACTCGGTGTATACAATAGAGTTATGTGACATGTTGTGAGAAAACGATATGAAATCGTAACTACACATTTATATAGATTCGTTACATTTAAAAGCTTACGGAAGTGGAACAAAAGAAGAAATCCGCTCTTCGCCTCTCCCCGCCCGCGCCCCCGCCCCCGTCCCCCCTAACCCATTCCATACATTCGATTGAACATATTACTTGTCGGGTAACCCCCCCCCCCGTGCTCTTTTTATATTTTTACGTTAGCCCACAGCTACTACTACTACCACCACGGTCTTGCAACCCGCCGACTCGTCTAATTTATAAAGAACGATATTTGTTTTTGTTTTGGCATTCTTCTTGTGTATACAAGCTCGCGCTGCCCGTAAGTTAGAGACCGTCTAGTACTCGTTTTAAAGTGGGTTCCTCGAAAGAGTACGCAGCGGCAAGCTAATGAAGTGAAAGGAGAGTGGACCGGTGAATAGCAGCAGCAGCAGCAGCAGCAGCAGCGGGGGGGGGGGATTATTCTATGGCGTTTAAGACAATCGCGATTACCACTACTCCATTTTCTGTGAAATTTTATTTAACTCTTGCGACGGCACGCGTTGATTATTAAATGTACATGTTTTACTGCTCCCTTTATACGTTTGAATGTATTTCGTGAATACGTCGCCTACGTGTGCGCGTCTAAAGCATTAATTATCTTATCTGCCGGGGATCCACGTGAAGAGCTTTCGATTCAAATTAAATTATTAAATCAACGATACGGAAACCGAATGTTTAAATTCAAAATGTATACCAGAGAGAGAGAGGGAGGGGGAGGGAGGGAGATCGGTCCCAAGTTGGTCCGAGTTACTCTTTTAGTTTGTGGTGGTTTCTTGAGCATTTTTCGTTCTTTCGCTCCGACTCGCTCCTATCGACTAGATAAAATTGTATCAGCTTCTTTTTTTTTTTTTTTTTTTTTTTTTTGTCTTGTTTTGTTTCGTTTCGTTTCGTTTCGTTTCGTTTTAATAAGTGTGACTTGAGCCTAGCTCAAACTAAAATTATAGATTATAAGTAAATTCGCAGATCGGAATGTAGGAAATACGAGGGAAAAGAAACTTTTACGAACAATAGGCGAAACAGACTCGTTTCGAGGTTAAAATAAAATTTCTTATCATTAGCGATAAATTTGAAATACGGAAAATATATATGTAATTAAGCGTGTACGTATGATTTTTTTTTCTTCTTTTTTAATTGAAATAACAAAACCGTGACGAAATAAGGCAATCGAATATTAACGTTGTGTATCCGATATTATAAAAACTGTATAAATAATATGCGGATCATCGTCGAGCTATCTCGTCGGTTAAGCAAAGCTACGAAAATAAGTTCGCACTCGTGGAGTAATAAGTGAAGTGGTGAAGTAAGTAAAATCATTTGTCTCGGCGTGTTCCTCTAACAGGAATGCCGAGTTACATCGGGTTTAGACAGGTCGACCTTATGCGCATCCCTGCCTCGCCTCGACTCCTCTCCCCGCCCCCCTCCCTCTCGATCGTCGACGCTTCGATGATTCCCCGACGCTCGCCTTGATAATGACTCCAGAGCCAGCCGCTGGGGATAGATCGGAATCTTCTCCGAGGTCCAATTAATCGGTACCCTGACCACCCTGGCTTCTCCCTCGCGGTAGGCTATACAACACTCCTCTCCTGGTCGAAATCATTGCGCTCGGAGGTGGCGACTCTCCCCCCGCCCCCAATAACCCCAATTACCGCTGTCTTTTTAATTCGAGTTTCCACCTCGCCTGCCCCCCACCCTCCTCTCTCGCACTCTCCGTCTCGTTACCTTAGACAAATTGCCCTGATCTTTCGCTGAAACACCTTGTCAAACAGTTTTAGCAGCGCAGCAGTACACGTCGTAAACAGGAGATCGTCGTAGTAGACGTAGAGAAAAAAAAAACCACGAGTCACGATGTTTACCACCCGCCTCCTTTTTTCTCGTTGTTTTTGCTTTATTTTGTTTTTTTTTGTCCACAACTCTGATGTGTGGATAAAAGATCGTGTATCGGTCGGCTGAGGGCAAGAGAGTGACTCGATTTCCCGCTAAAATGAAACTCATCGGCACCCGAGTTTGTCACCGACGAATAATCTACTACTGTAAAGCCGCGGCGGGGGAAGAAGAAGAAGAAGAAGAAAGAAAAGAAGAAAAGAAAAAAAAAATTCCGGCACCTTAGTCTGAAATGTGAAATTTTTATACAGAAATCCTGCAGACCGGCTCTTAAGGAGTTGGGGGGGGGTGGCGAGGAGGAGGTGGGGTTAGGCGTTGGGAGGAGTTACGACGATGTTGTTCTTGTTGCTCGTTGTAGGTAAAAAAAAAAAAGATTTTTCGCGCGCTATCGAGGCCAGTTCGCGCTATTACTCGAATCCGTGCTCTGAGAACGAGGCTTCCCCAAACGACCTCGCGGACGTGGTGGACGTGGCGGAGCCGCGGGATAGGCATACACGCGCGCCTTCCATCGTTTCCATTATGCATCCAATCAAATCAATAGCCGGCATACTTAACGTCGATTGCATTCTCCAAAGGCACGCAGCCGCGACGACGCTGCCTCCGAAATAATTCCGCCGCTCGCTCTCGCCCGCTCGCTCGCTCGAAGCCGCTGCGCACCTAACGAGAACGACACGCTCCGACGCCCGCTTCTCTCTTCTCCTTCGTGTCTCCACCCCCCCTCGTCCCTCGTCCCTCTACCCGCTCGCCGACCTCTCCTACTCGCGCTCCTGTCCATCCCCGACTAGGAGGAGATCCGGAACAATAGAGCGCCCGCTCGCTCGTTCGCTCGTTCTCGACAATTTCTGAGAGCGTGTGTCTGTTGTTGCTGCTGCTGCTGCTGCTACTGATCGTCCCGTTAATTCCGACGGTAAAGTAGATTTTTTTTTTAACTGCCGGCGAAGCGCCATCCGTAGGTTATTGGGACGGATTGAGGAAGGAGGAGGACGTAACTCGCCCAGTTATTGACAAAGTGGTCGTGTGCTGTAATTTCGGTACGACGACAACAACGGCGGTGGTGATGGTGTCGTCGTCGTCGTCATCGACACTGAGGAGTGTTGCTTGTCATTGCCCTTACCCCCACCAACTCCGTTCTCTCACATTTTCATTTTCCCACTCGAAGCCAGGTATTACTATTACCACCACCACCACCACCACCACCAAGCTACTCTAGTGAATCTGCTACTACCACTATTACCACCGCTCCTACTACCGCTACCACTACTACTACTACTACTACTACAGCTACTACTGCTGCTGCTGCTGCTACTAGTGCTATTACTACTACACTTGTCCAGGGCGGAGTAACGGGGCAGCGGGAGCATGCGCAGATGGCGGCTCAGCGCACGCCAACCTCGTGCACGTACGCGCGACCGTTGGTATACCTCCGGTCGTTCTCTGGTGCTGCTCTGGCCCACTAATGTCTCGGGGAGCAGGCAGCAGCGTATCGGGACTTCTCTGCTGCCCGGCCTCTCCCGCGGACACGGCTTCGGCTCGCCCGGTTCTCGATTATAATCCTGCTTTTATTCCTCATCGTCGATTAGGCCTCGTTTAAAAATAAAATTCACCCAGCAAATTCATAGAAAGCTATATACGTATATAGCATACGCTGTGCAGGCGTAGGACGCCTATCGACGAGAGCCGACCGTGCAATAAATAAATCTATGGCCGTATATCCATTACGATATTATTATTGACTTGTCTCGCCAATGTCTCTTTCTCCTTCGTGCCTAATTAATAATGTAATTGCAATTGCTCGCACAACCGAAAGCATGTAATTACTCGTTAAAGATCCTTTGAGGAGGGGCTAATACCGAGGACCAGGTAGGTAGGTAGGTAGGTTGGGGGGGGTGGGTAGGCTTTCGCTCGAACAAGTCGGCTACGGACGGTTGGGTGGTGAGTAGTGAGTGAGCAAGGAGGATGATGAGGAGGAGGGGGGGAGGGTGGAATCTAGGACTAGTGGTGGAAGCCATATTCTCCGAGGACGACCCCTAATTAGTTTTAGTCGGAGCCAAGAGTTAAGAGGCGAGGAGCGACGCCGAACCGGTACAATAGAAATGTATACGCGTCCTTTAGCCGTAACGTAATAGGATGCCAAACAATCTAGTACGGGAGGAAAGAACTTTGAAAACTTCGACACCGACACTAATAAACACCGACAATGCCAATGCCTACTACTACTACTACTACTACTACTACTACGAATCGGAGAAAGTCTTCGATTCTCAAATTTTTGTTGACACGAGTTATTTATTTGTACGCGTATACGTTCGGGCGACTTGTCTATTACCAGTATAATGCTGCGCCAAAAAAAAACCCGTAATAATTTCCTCCTGGGCCGGATACATGTAAATTGTAAATGTTTATACGTTCTTGTGAAAATTCTTATGAAAACCCTCGGCTACCCTCGGCTACCCTCGATACAGCAAACTCGGCCGTCGTATTAATTATCCTGGCGAATCGGCAAAATCTCCTTTTTGCCAGGGAAAAACAATTCTTTGGAGGTTATTATTCAGAGCCGAACGGGATAATAATTATTAATAAATACGTAATTGCGCGTAAAGAATAATACGCGGCACCTCACCACCAGCTACCGTAATCGACGTCTACCATTGACATAATGAGCATAAACTAGTCGAACTATACAAAAAAAAAAAAAAAAAATTACAATCAAGAGGGAGAGAGAGAGAGAGAGAGAGAGAGAGAGAGATTGCGGTAAATAACTGAGTAAAGCCGGGACGACTTTATGTAGCCTACATTGATCCGAAGAAGATTATTGCAATATAGTGGAGCCGTTGGGAGTTGTTGTTGTTCCTTTGGCATCGCGCCCTCAAAGTTGACACGAACAAGCCCGATGAAACAAACTCACTCGATATTCTCAATCTCACACCGACGCCTCCGGGCGCATCCCACTTAGTACAACAGGTATTGCCGAAACGCCAAATAATTGCCCAACAATTAAAGCTGCCGCTGCTGCTGCTGCTGCTGCTGTTGGTGTTGATGTTGCTGCCGTTGCTGTTGCCGCTGCCGCCGTTGATGCTGCTGTTGATGCTGCTGCTGCTGCTGCACTCTTAAACCGATCAATAGCGCTTTCATCCACCTGACAGAACAATGCGACTCTGTCGAACTTTAATAATCGACGCGACACACTCCAAAGTTTTTACAACCCTCTTCTTTTTCTTATTCTTTTTTGGTTTTTGTTTTTGTTTTTTTTTTTTTTTTCTGTTTTTACCCAATAACCTTAGTTTATCCGCCATTTAATTGCTTCAGCTGCCAAAGTACCTTATCCAAAAGGACAAATGGTAGGCGCGATCTACGGCGATCTACGGGCATTGAAAAGCAAATTCATATTTACTTTGTATTCTTCGTAAAGGAAATCAATGGGAAAGAATGAACGAGCCGTTTAATAGCCGTAATAACTTCCTCGTTAATGATAATAATTGTATCAAAATTTTCTGCAGACTACTTACTCGTACGTGGTGCATCGGCCTTTACAATATTTTCCCCCGAACGCGGATAATCATTTATTATTCAGAAGCATGCTTTATGATAGTTTAATTTAATAAATGCATATTCGATTCGTTTGAGGTGATCGACGGCCTAACGACTTTATTATAATGCCGCGATTGACAAATGGCTTAAAATAATAAAAAAATAAAAGTACATATATATATATATATAAATAAAATGAGCTTATCCGTAGCAGTTGATTGTTTTAGGAAATTATGAAAATTAAATGTAATTGAAAGTAAAATCGAAAGGAGAAATTATTATGCATAGAAAAAGTTAATTCCTAGTAGTAAAATATGATGCATTACGACCCCATAAATTATTATTGCACGCTCGCAAGAGAAGTGCGAGTTATTTAATCGGAATGTCGTAAATTCTTGTGATGAAAAAGAGACGTTTTAATATTAAAGTGGCTTAATGATCTAAAAGCGAAATAGTCGGTTGGGGGGGTTGGGGGTGGAAGGAAACGAGCGCGTCCGACCCGAATGGGGTAAAAATATTTAAACGGCGAGACCTTTAATCGAAAGGACTTTTAATATGAGCTTTCATTGATAAAATGAGCAGTAGCCAAAGTGGAATATTACCGAATTCCGCGTTAAAGGAGACGAGGGCCCGCAATGTGGATTATAATTATTTTTCGTAATTTCCTGAGGTTCGTCGAGGCGAGCGAGTACGGCCAAGTATGGCGAGGGCCATCAGTCTCCAAATCGAATATAAACCAACTGTCACATTCGCGCCAAAATGTTCTCTGGGGAAGGGTGAATTTTGCGAGAGCTATTCGACGCGCCCTTCCCTCTCCCCCCTACCCCTCCGCACGACCAACGCCATTTAATCTAGCTCGGAGTTCATTTTTATTCCGTCCTCGCCGCCGTCCTCGCCGCCATCCTCACCGTTGCTAGCCGTTCTCTCATATGTTTTTATGTACTACTGTCTTGATAAAAAAAAAATATATATATATATATATATCGCCCATTCCACGTGCCCCCCCCCTCTTCCTTATACCTATATATATATATATATAATCAGCTTTCATTTCGCTATATTCACTCCCTATTTCTTCTTTTTTTCTTTTTTCTCTGTTCTTTTCACCCCCTCCCCGCCCATATATGAACTATAACGTGCTCTCGTTTTAAGCCACCGGAGCACGAGCGATTAAACAATTATAACAGCCACAGAGAGAGAGAGAGAGAGAGAGATTTTTATTAATTTTATAATTTTTTGTATTCGTTTGTTACAGGTGAGTATCCCGCTGATTGGCACCTTTATCCTTATCCCGTTAAAACTAAAGGGAACGAAAAGATTAGGAATTATGAAGATAAGATGGTGAGTTTGCTTACTTTCCTTCTTACCGGCAGACGAATTATTCTCAATACAAATATGTACAGAGTCACACGCACACACATATATATGTATGTATATATGTATATGAATGTATCGATGCCACCGGACTATCTATTGTAAATATTGTAACAAAGTGCATGGTAATTTGTTAACAGTGTAAACTTCGGACAGATGTTATTATCCTCGTAGCGATCGATTTATATACGAGGAGACGTGTGAGGAGAATGGGTCACAACGGAAAGGCGATATTACCTTTGCAACATCCATTAGTCATTCAATTCAAGGGCTCCTCTCATGTTTTCATACTCTCAATTTATTTTCAACGTGTATAGAAAATTACAACGGCTTTCCAGCCCGAGCATTACACCCCCCCTTCCTTGCCATTGAGAGGCTAATTTTTCTATCAAAGACCTTTTCCTTACTTATTACCATTATTATTACCATTGTCATTTGTATTGCTAATACTAATAAAAAGTAAAATGCAGCCGAAGACGAATTAATGTAAAAAAAATAACGTTTCCTTTTTTTTTTCTTTTTTTTTAATTCAAAGTGCTCATTCGATCGTAATGTAATAATTAATAACTTTATTTTTATAGTACTAGAGGTCAGAGGGGTTCGCTTATGCCGCGCAGACGTTTTCATTGCCTTTTAGATTTAGAAAAATAATATTCCTGGCTGATTTTGCCATTTGGCCTACAAAGTCACGTCGGTTACGTAAAAATGTAAAACAAATATTTTTATGCACACGCTCATATGTTATTCATCGATTCTTTGGTTATCGAGAGTTGCCTTGCCTGCCCTTGCCGTTCCTTTTTTTTTTCTTCTTTCGCTTCTTTCCCTTACTTTTAATAATAACATAAAAATTTTTAAACACATATCTCTTTATCTATAGCCCCCCCCGCGAAATATTCCGTATTTATTCGGACAAACTCTTCTTTTTCCAATTTAATTTATTACGTTTTCGACGTTGTTTATTTATTTTCAAACGGATTTGTAATCTTCTGCCGCAGACGCAGTGCGCGTTCCGATAATATAACTCGCTTTTTGGGGTTAGCAGTTGGTAATACAAAAATCCAAGTATTCACTGACTGACCCCCCTCTCCCTTCAATTTCATCTCTCGATCGATATCAAATACCTTGTTTTTTTTTTGTTTTTTTTATTTGATTACACAATTTACATACAAATTTCTGTATAATTAGATTTTATCATTTTTAATAGTTTAACTTTTTTTCTTTTTTTTTTTTTACATTGCTTATCGTCGTATTTGTACGTATATCATCGTTATTTCAGATACACGACTTTCTTTTTCCTTATCTCGAATATTTTTAATTTAATTTATTTCAAAGTTCTTCATTAATACTAAATTTCTCTTTTATAATTTCATTTGTACTTGTATTATTAATATTTAATTTTTATATAACTTCTAATTACTTAAATCCTACTCGACATCCTACTTTATTGTTTATATTTCTTTAGCAATGTTCTTCTCTCTCGTTATGCAGCATAGAATATTTTGTCAAGCTTTACCAAACGATCGTATTGATATCACACTCTCGACAACAGTTGGATAATAGTATTTTTTTTTCTTTTAAATACTTTCCTATCAATCTTAATAATTTTCTTAATACCTTCCCCCCTTTTTTTTATAGTTACACAATTAACACATCGCTCGTTCTACTTATTTGATTAATATACATTGTAAATTATAAATCATTGTTATTGTACTTGATGTTGAGAATACATCCGTAATAGAAATAATTTGACTCTAGCTAAATAAAATACCGTCGACATTGAAATTTAATTAACGTGTTTTACAATAATACGTTTAATATTGTTATTTAAAATAATTCATTAATTAATTAATTCGTTTATTAACATGTGCGAATGAAAGATTTTGAATTTCATGTCCGCGTCGATTATCACAAGAAAATTAAATTATTCCCTGTATATGAATAGGTCTTTAGATTCATAAAAGAATTTAATGCAATCTGAACATGACATTAATAATATTGATATTGGACCATTTCTATCGACGATAGTTCCGGTAAAGATTATGATTTCTATTTACTAATACTCTATCGCCGTGTATATAATACGCAAATTTATTATATTTATTTATTTTTTTTTTTTTAAGAATTATTTTATAAATTCTTATCGGTCGGCGTATGTATACACGTATGAATATATATATATATATATATATATATGTGTGTAGTTGTTGTTTATGAGTCAGTGTGCTTTGCTTGGCTTTGGCCGCGTATAACATTTTACAGACATTGTCTTTTGCGTCAAATCAAGGTAACTTTATTCTTATTCTGGAACTTTCATGTGCAACACGTTTGCTTTTATGAAAATAAAAAATAAAGTCGCACGCATACGTGACGAAAACCTTTGCTTCTAACCATATTTTCAAATCAATGAGAAAAGTAGTGAGTCATAATTTATTATTTCGACTCCATTATATGATAATCGACATTAATAAAATTATTATTCCCCCGAGAGTTGCGAAAGATTTTTCTAAAACAAGTGCATTCGTTATACGTTGACCTACGGGGCGTACGTGTGTTATGTACACATTTTACATGGATTTATAGAAGAAAATTCAGTCGTTCGGAACGACATTGCATATCGGTGTCATGTACTAACAACGAATCGACCTTTTACAATAGCTCGGTAATTACCGCGTCCTTTATGGCTCCGCTGCTTGCTCTCTTCTTATTCTCTATACTCATACCTCCTTTGCATTCTTTTTTTCGAAGATTAGTAATTAAAAGTTTTGAATTGTTAAAATTTATTCTTGTGCATATAATCTGTAATTACTCTGCAGATTGTGCGTCGTTCTTTCAGAAACCACGTCTATTGAAACAATATTTACAATAGCCGCCAAGCAAAGTCCATTAAATACCAAAACAATGAAATAATTGTTTTTAAATACGCTTCTCTTTTCCTTATTTATTTATTTATTTATTTATTTATTTATTTACTTATTTATTTCTTGCTAAATAGAAGTCCTTTTTGTGTCTTTACTTTTATAATTTCACATTTGCTTAAAATCAATTTTGATACTCACGACAAAGCTCTCCGGTCATTGTAAATTTGATTTGTTATTTCGTTAAAATAAAAATCGTCTATATATTTTTAATTAATACAATATGCGTTTTCTCATGCTGTACTCTTTATGTAAGTGCCGTGTGCGCATTAGCCGGTTAATCAATATAAATTAATTACCATTTCTTAACGATACGTTTCTTATTTAATTAAACTTATAATGCGCAGACGCGAAAACAGCCTATAATAAATCGCTTATTAATTATCATAATGCATTCGAAATATTATTATTATTATTATTATCTGTCAAAACTACGGTCTAATTTTCGAATGAAGAATATTAACGGATACACATATTCTGTAAGACTTTAACTTTTGCAGACAGATAAACGGAGTAAAACCACTCGGATTTACGGTTAAAAATATATTTAAAAAATCCTGTAATTATTTAAATTATACAAAATATAAATTTAGAATTTTAATTTCGAGTATGTCTTTCGAATTTACATAACCAGTTATCATACGTTGAGTAAAAACAAAAATTAGAAAAACCGTTTATCGCTTTTCCTGTAATAAATAAATTATTTACGTTGCCTTTATATCTTTATTTAGCATTTTATTAATGTAAATTCTTAGCTTCGTATACACGTTTAAAGCATTTTTTTTTTTTTTTTTTTTTTTACTTAGGATTTTGTTTGTTATCCATTAATAATAATAATAATAATAATAATAATATTCACTATCTCGCGTTCAAGTGCAGTTCAATTATAAATTGAATATGATCTGAATAATCTGAATATTAGACCTTGTAAAATTTATAATAAGATTATCTTACTTTGACATGTGTAGGTTACATATTTCAATTTAATTGTAATTCATGAGAATTAAATTTATGCCTCCGCTGTTTTATACGTTCGCTGAAAAACGTACTTGTGATAAAAAAGATATTTTTAATAACGTTGATTAAATTTCAAATAGTTTAAACAGAAGTTCTTCAGCATTGTTGACAAGTAAAATAAATAATGTTTGAATAGTTTCGTGAATAATAATTCTTTATTTACTAAAAAGCCAGAGAATATTTATCATCGTTAGTTTTGCTGTCAACAGTATATAATGCCCGTATACCACGTTATTAGATGCAAATATTTATATTGAATAGTTATTAAAGTTCTTTAATGAAAAATTATTAGTCGCGTTACGCAGGGGAACAACAATGCTCAACATTAGTTAGTTCAAGTTCTTATTATAAATTTGCTTTAAAGGAAGAAAGCTATTGTTTGTTTCAAGTGCATTAGAATTAAGTATGCGGATACAACTTAAATAATAACTAATCCCTTAGTTTCCGTGTATTTAAAATCAAGATATTCTCAATTACTTTACGAATGAAGTATTATCTTAAAGTTTTTGAAAATTATATTGAATAGAAGGAAAATTTTAATTACGTCATTGTATATTGGTAGGGAGTGGGGCGAGAGCCGCGAGCGTCATATTATTTTAACTAAAACTAAATGGGGCAGAGGAATCTAATGTACTAATGGTAACGAATGAATCTTGAAGAACTCGTGCCGAAAGCAAAAATCTATATTTACCAAACAAATTTAAGAGTTAAACAACGTTGTCTTATTTGAAACGATGGTGGCAACGGACTGCTCGCACTTTCACCATTTACTTATTAAAGAAGGGTCTTCTTCCTCGCAAAGGACTCTGTAAATTTTTATTTTCCTTACACAGACAGACATAATGCAGCAATCCGTTGCCACGTCACGTAATTACATAACATTCACATAATAATAATAATAATAATAATAATGGCATAGTATAACAATTATTATTAATGCAAATAGATTTTATCTTTTTGTGTAAATAATGCGTAATTGGTAATCCTTGCATATTGTGTCGCCAAAGTGAACGGCTGGTTTCGTTGCGCAGTAAAGGTAAACTTTTTTTTTCTTAATTAATATTATGTGCATTCCTACTTTGTTAGTACGAAATGGCAAATTAATTTTTAAGCGTATAATTAGGTAAAAGCTATGGAGTTCTTTTCGTCATTAATTTCTCCTATATTGGTTATTAGATTTTCCTCGGATGAAACTATCTTCCTTCTCATTATTATTCCCTTCTCTCGCTCAATCTCTCCTACCTACCTACCTACCTACCTACCTACCTACTCCTCCCCCGCCTCACTTGCTCCAGCTCTCTCACTCTGTCTCTCTGGCTCGTTCTTTTATTTTTCCTCGCTCGCTCGCTCGCTCACTTACTCTTTCATCTGACGCCTTACTTGAGCGACACAAGTATTGATTTCTCACAAAAGCTTATATGTAAACTTGAGGCATTAAGCAACCTTTCGTATATTAACAAACTCATCTACGCGATAAATTTGCGATGGTATGAGAGCACATTTTCATAAACTTTTTTTAAGCGCAGCAATTAGTTTTATCCTTGGAGCCTTAATATATAATTAGATTGCGTAACGTTGAATAAAATATTTTCTAATATTTTAAGTGCAGCCGCGGCGGCACATCGAACGAACGAACGAATCCCATCCAAACGAATATATGATCTTTAAATCTTTATGTTTTTTTTTTTAAAAAAAAAAAAAAAAAAAAAAAATATCGCCTCGCATTACCTCGTCGAGGATATATACAGTGTAATCATATAATATACTTTACAGAAAGTATGCAGACTGCATTTCCGGGCTGCTAGGTGAAAGTAATAGCGAGTCGAAAGTTCTCTCTCTCTCTCTCTCTCTCCTTTTTTTACCTTTTCCCTTTCCTTTTTTTTTCCTCTCTCCCCCCTCCCCTCCCCCTTGTAATACGTGAGTTTTTGCTGGCATGGTCTAGTTTCAATTTCGAGCAAAGAAAGCGTTGTAAAGCAGAAGACGAGCACGACGACTTGATTCCCGACTGGCAAATATCATTATCTTTAAGAGCCAATATTGATCCTTTCTATTAATGATCGGCCGATTGTAACAGCGGGGATTTTTACCTCGGCTCCGTAGAGAGCCGTAAAAGTTACTCCAGCGTATTTATTTGTAAGCTACTTCCGCTGAAAAGCCAGCCAGCCGCCTATTTTGGCATGAAATTTCTAAACCTTAGTCAGCCGCGTAATATTTTCCTTCCTTTGAAAAGACGCCACAACAGTCATGCTCACAATAATTCGCAAATGAATATTTGCATAAAAAAATATATATATATATATAATGCAATCCGACCTCCAGAGTCGCTCGTACACGTACAAGGATAATTTTCAGTATCTGTTAATTATAAAATATAGTTCTCGGAACAAAAAAAGTATGCGGCAATTAAAGTTTTGCGATTTCGTAAATCACGCGGAGCGTGTAAGAAAATTTTACATTTTCCTGCTCATCATTTATTCATCCATCTATTTATTTGTTTATTTATTCATTGTTGTTGTCGCTGTTGTCGCTGTTATTGTCGCTGTTGTTGTCGCCGTTGTTATCATTATCATTGGTATAAAGTACAAGAGAGGGGAGGAGTGAGGAGATGAGGAGTCAAAGCGTACACGTGGCCATTCGAATTGCAATAGGCTTTTTGATTATAAAAGATTAAACGTACAGTGGGTTGTGCGAATAGGTGGAGATAGCTGAAAGTAGGGTGTCGGAATGATATGGGCGCTTGGAAAGTTGGACATTTGGAATAAAGAAGTTGGGTTGGATTGCGAGGGAAACCTGAAAAGGATTGTTAAGCCGCTCAATTTTATGGCTCCTAAGAATTAACATTTTCTTCACATCCAGTAGTCAATCTATCTGAACCTTGCCTTCAAGACGAATATATTTATAAATTACAATTTTTAAACATCAGAGCTTTATTTAAAATATTAATTGCCCCCTCGTGCCCCCCGTGCCCCGTGGCTTAACCATAAATATATAACAGCGATGCCATCGCGCCATCGCGGCCACGTGAAATAGTTACGAAAAGCATTAAAATTCTGGCCTATTCGTTATTTTTCTTATTCCTCGACGTTCGTCTACGCGTACACATGAATTTTCGTGTACATTATGAATAATCATTGCGTGCTCCGTGTAAATCTTAGGCTACGGGAAATTGATTTTAAACCAAGTGAAAATACACGGCTAATGTAGGTGTTGATATAAAATTCTAATTCTTTCGTATATATATATTCCTTCAGCCATCGGGCCATGAATGTATTTAATGCCGGCGTTAGCTATGAAAGATTCAGATTAGTTCTTGAAAATTCAAATCGCAAACAATAAATTATTGATTCTCTTTTCGTGTCCAATCAGCTTCGTTAATTTTTCCATCCATTACCGCTGAGTAAAAAATGACTGACTTCTCTGTAATGAAAATTACTTGTATACTTTGAACAACTACACTACACCACCACTACTACGCTCGCGACTCTTTCATTTGGTTTTGCTTGTATCAAATTTAAGATTTTGATGAATATTTTTTTTTTTTTTATATATAAGCTTGCGCGAGAATAATTTATTTAAAAATGAAAGGAATGCGAGCGAAGAAGAGGAGCGGGAGGAGATGTTCTAAAATTACGTAAAATCAAAGCCCTTTCAATATGTAATTTTGAAAGAAATATATTCCCGAGGGCAAAATATTTTATGGATAATAATAATAATAATAAATAATAAATAATAAATAATAGTGGTAATATCGAAACGAAATACATAAGGACTTTTATACAATATTTTGAAAGTTATTACAAAAATATTTCTATTATTTCTATTAATTATTGTTATTATTATCATCATCAATAGTAGTAAATAGAATTTTTCATTCGAGATTATTCTCGCCGAGGCTAAAGTTATTCTGTAGCTTAAAAATTAAAAGAGGACCGTAAATTGATCAATATTTTTGTAATTCACGTACGTTGATAAAGTGTATTTGCATATAGCAGGAATTAGGTATTAAGGATCGATTTTAATTTCCTAAGCCAATGGAAGGGAGGAGGCAGTAGGAAGCGAATGAAAATACAAATTGGCGCGGAATAGGGATATTTTTATTAATTAGAATACGGGCGATTTAGGGAGTGCGGGCAAGCAAAGTAACGTGGACATTTAGAGTCGGGGCGCGGTAAGAATAGAATTTCGTGAAATATCTTTACTTTATTTGTCGAGCCTTCGTCCGCAGTATTATTATGATTGTTTATTAAAACTATCGGTCAAGTATTACAAATAGTTTAGAGGAACGACAAGAGGATGGTGTTGTTTATTGTTGTTGTTGTTTTCCCGTCCATTGGTGGAGCAACGAACTTTCGTTTGGTGACAGCGGTGGTAAAAAAAGTAAGTGCATTGTTTCATGAAAATCACTTAGCGGAAAAATAATAATATCGAAAGGCCGTAAGCAAAAAAAAAAAAAAAAAAATCTCTGCCCCAATATAATTAGCCGGAACAATAAGTAAGTATTTGGCCTCTCTATGCATAAAGCATAAAGCATAAAGCGTAAAGCATATAGAGAGCCACGTGACTCTGGAACTCAGTCGGTCAAAGCGATTCGGGCACGGCATTCGGCTGGATTAATTATTAACGGATTCGTTTAGCGAGGTAGTTCCGGCGAACGTGTCCCTTGGCTTCATCGGACGTTGGATTACAAAAGTTCGCGAGTAAGCGGCAGAGAATATCGCGAGCGAGCGGAGTAGCGATACCCGAGTCCAGCCAGCGGAAGGTGGGGGACGGCGGTCGTACGGCGACTGCTGGAGGTGGACGAGGAAGAGGTGGTGGACGGGGGCGGGGGAGGGGACGGGGAAGGGAGAGACGAGCAAATTCAAAATACGACGACGAGTATTTTGTGTTGGAGGAAGCGAGCCGCGCTCCGTTGGTTGTTTTGTCCGTAAAAGGAGTCTCTAAGAGTGAAAGGACGCAGGGAGGACGAGTGACTAAGCTCGTGGGGGACCGTACTGGCGACGGCGGCGTTGGGGGCGGGCGGGGAGGCGTTGTAGAGGCGGGAGGGGGGTCGAGGGAGACAGGCAAAAACCAGAGGGGCTCTCGCGTAATCGTTAGGCGGCCGAGAGAGAGAGAGAGAGAGAGAGAGAGAGAGAGCCTGGAGAGGGAACGGCGCGCGGCCCTTGCAGCGGCTACGGATGCGCCGATATCCCGACTCTCTATGGCGCAGCGTAATTGTCTAGTAATAAGTAGTGCGAGTGTCGCTGACTCCCGGTGGAGTGGATCGACGCGCTCGGGTTAACGAGGGCCGAGGGCTGCGCGTCGTTGGGGTTGTCCAAGAAGGGGTTCTACAACACACGGCTCCATGAGAACGAGACGGATGAGACGGAGGAGGCGGACGAGTCGGATGAGGATGATGACGATGAGGAGGTGGGGGAGGTGGAGGAGGAGTATGAGTATGAGGAGGAGGAGGGAGGGGGAAAGGGATCGGGGATGGGACGACGCCGGCGGAGCAGCGGCCGCATCGCTACTAGTGGCTTTTTACGCCACTGGGATCGATAGCCCAGGAGGCCAAACAGTAAACAGCCGGTTGGTCAGGACGAGAACTGGTGGGGCCTCGCCCCGGTTGTTCGGGCGCGCGAAACGGAGCCACCGCTGCTCGTCCGCACCTCCGCACACCTGCAAGCCCCGTCTCCACCATTAGTCCACGTCGGAGAATCAATACACACTCTCAGACGTTGGCTGCCGACGATTGCCGCGACCACCGCCGCCGCCGCCGCCGCCGCCTGCCCCAACCTCTCGCGGCATCCGCCTCCCCGTTCACGCTCCCCGCCCCTTGCCCATCGTCACGATAAGCGCACGTACGCAGGCACGCACACAGAAGACAACGCCGACGGCGGTGGCGACTTTCACGCAACGGTTTACCTTTCACGCGAGTTATCGCGCATCGGGTTTAGCCGGCAACGGCCCGAGGCTTAACGAGCTCCGCCGAGTGGCCACGAAGCTCGACGGACTCGGCCGATAAAGCTAAGCGCCGCTTTCGAGCTTGCAGGGGACCGCGGGAGTGCTTTACTGGTCCCATAGCTTTTAATTGCTTTCGTTCGGCCCGCCTCTCTTACTCTCCCCCCACCCACCCCACTCGCGCTCTCACTCACTCTCTCCCTCCCTCTCTCCCACTCTCTCTCCCTCTCTCTCTCTCTCTCGCTCTCTCTCACACACACACACACGCTTCGGCGCCGAGGTTCTCTCCTTTGTGTCTAACTGGGCTCCCTCTCCATCTCCCGTCCCCTTCGCGCTCGGATCCGACTTAAGGACTAAGAAGCCGCGGGAGAGAGAAACAAACTCTGTCTCGGGGTGGTCGCGCTGCTGGAAAATTCGGACGGCAAGTCTGGCACGCGCCACGGAACGCGTGTGAGGTGCGCGTCGACACGAGAGAGATGGACAGGCAGATAGATGGATAGAAGGATAGATGGATATATATATATATATATATATATAGAGAGAGAGAGAGAGAGAGAGAGAGAGGGAGGGAGGGATAGAGAGAGAGGAGAGGAGAGGAAGAGCGCACGTGAAGCAGAAGGATCAATAAAGTGGAATGGTGTAGGGACGTCATCCCCGTCAGTCCCGTCGTCGCCCTCGTGCTGTTCCTAGTCCTCCTCGTCCCGCAGTCGCTTCCTCCAGGCTCTTCGAGTACACGGAATGCAGATTCATAGCTCACATTACATGGCGACTACTCACCTTATCAATCCGACATTCGCCTTTCTCCTCCATCCGTCTCTCGTCAACACCGACTCCCCCGACTTTGACTCACATTTGTCGTTATATCGCACGCGTTTTCCGATCATTCACTCCCTCCCTCCCTCCCTTTCAACCCCTCGCGTGCTCGCGCGCGCGCGCGCGCGCCCGTCAGGATGGACCTATCGCCCCATTCGTGTACATATATATATATATATATATATATGAGTACACGGGTTCGTAGTATACGTACTTAGGCACGCGGGCAAGCAAGCACGCACGCATGCACGCACGCACGCACAGGCGTGTAGTACGTGCATGTACGTACGTAGGAGCTGCCGGATCGTGAGTTTGCTTTGCTCTCAATTTCTCGCTCTCCCACCATCGACGCGAACATTAAAGCAGCAAAGCAGCCTAGGCTTTCAGTGCTCGACTTTTACTACGTAGGCATCTGCGAGAAAGTAAAGTTTCCCAGTCACTCGATACTTTGTCTCTCTTTCTTTTACCTCCTTCTCCCCTCCCTCCCTTTTTTTTTATTTTTTTATTTTTTTTTTTTTATTTTTTTTTTTTTTTTTGTACATCGACAAAGAGAAAGCATTGTTGTCGCCTTTAAAATATTTATTGATAATTACAGTCTCGCAGCGGCCATTCCTTCTTCCACCTTCCGAGGCTCGAACTTTCGGAAATATCATTATACTCGAGACTGCTGCAGCGCCCCGTTATTGTTCTCGTTCTTGTTCTTGTTGCTGCTGCTCGTTGCTGCTGCTGTTGCTGCTTGTCCTTGTCCTTGCCCTTGTCGTTGTCGTTGTCGTTGTCGTTGTCGTTGTTGTTGTTTGTACACATCCATCTGCCTCGTGATTATCATATCGTTGTTAACGTTTGACAAGTACGTCTAAGCTGCTAATCAATAATTCGAATTGTGAGCTAATGAGCCGAGGCTCGCTTTTTTACATGATGCGTCGTCTTATGTAAGCTCGATTTGTGCCCGAGTGACGAGGAGACGAGATACGGAAATTAACGAAACTATCGCGTATTTGGAATCTCAACGCGCTCGAGGACATCCATCATCTTTGTCTTGCAGACTGGCTGTGCGCTATGAAAGGCTTCTTCTTCTTCTTCTTCTTATTATTATTATTATTATTATTTATCGAAGGTAGATTGTTATTTGGAGCGGCTGACGGTTGAGCCGTCCGAGAGTCAAGTGAGAGATAGAGAGAGAGAGAGAGATATATATATAATTCTCAAAGTTTGGACATTGGGAGAAGAGCATAGGAATCTTAAAAGTAGGATGATAAGCGTATACTCTGCCACTATCGCGTCACGTACCGTCGAGATAAGATCCGATAGGCCTCTTCCAATATATATATATATACATATAAATGAGTCCGTCCAGAGGCCTGGGCCCGAGCTTTAAATACGTAGCCTCGATCGGGGCGCGTCGAATGTTCTTGACTTGACTTCTTCTGACTTGTTTTAGACCCGCGAGCGCTTTATCCTTTTTTCTGGAGAAATTGAGCAAACGAGTAGTGGCTCGCGTAGAAAGCAGGGGGAACCTCGGCTCGAATAATAGCGAGGAATTCGCGCCGGCGACGATCTTACATACGACGATCTTTAACGAAACGATTAATCATCAATTGTTAAAGCGAAAAAAAAAAGAAAGAAAAGAAAGAAAAGAAAGAAAAAGAAATGAATAAAACAAGCGGAATTCTTTTTCATAAGGATGAATAATCCGAGATGATCGTCTGTCAGTTTGTCCGTCATTCGGTACGTCTTAGATTATGTAAATTGAAAAGCGAAAACAATAAATGATATCGGGTGACGGGAAGGATATTCACCGGGGGACGTGCTTATAAACAAATAATCGCACGGGCTTCCATACACGCCTACACGAAGCTCGTGCCTTATATCCATTATTGCCATTTTATTTTTTATTTTCTTATGGATTAGCCGAGCGCGTGTGTACAATTTTCAGCATTAATAATTGATAAAGAATGAAAAAGCTCCCTATTGTACGCACCTCGGCCGCCCCCCTCCGTAGCCCCCCTCCCCCCCCCAACACCGTGTTATGGTTACGACCTATGCACTACTTTTCATAATGGAATTTTAAACAAGATAATACTTTTTGAAAATACTGATTACGCAATCCAATATGCGGCGAGCGCCGTTATCCATGGGACGAGGAGCCGAATGAATACACGTAAACGAAGCCACCACCACCACCACCACTGCTACTGCTGCTGCTGCTGCTGCTGCTGCTGCTGCTGCTGCTGCTGCTTGGCCGTCACGCGACGTTGTTACGTACTTTCAAATTATCCCGATGCATTGCGTTAAGCTTCATCCTTTGTACATTTTAATCGATATCGGCTTACACGCCGTGTCATTATCTACAAAACGGGCGGCTTCGCCTCAATAAGAAACAATGTTTTTACAATGCCGTATCACGTGGACAATTATTACAACTCGGTGGTCGCCTCGATATCACCCAATGACAACATTCTAATAGGAAGTTTACTTTAAAAAGACAGAGAGAGAGAGAGAGAGAGAGAGAGAGAGAGACCACAACGATTCTTAACGCGCCGGAGGTATAAGGACGGCGCGCAATGGTATTGGTGCATCATCGTCCGTGTAAAGAAAACGCGAGGCTCTTGTTGTTGTATTCGTCGAGTAAAACTCTCGATCGATTGTCATACGTTTTAAATTACGATATATCTATCATCCGCACTTGCCGCTGGAACATTCATCATTTAATCCGCTAAAATAAATGTAAGTAAGGTATGAGCAAGCCGACGATACGGGTTTTACGAAAAGGCTTTATTTATAATTGAGCGTTAATCGAGTCGAGCTGGCGAGTGCCTCGCGCTTCCATTCGAGTTCACGCACTAAAAGTGAATACTGTATCCGGGTAAAGGGTTAAAAATTCGGTCGAGCATAGTAATACGTTGGCGTCCGTGTCCTGACGTACCATTGAACCCCCCCCGCACACGCTCGGTGCGGACGGCGATCCTGGCGCTCGGAGCGCCAGGAGCGCCGTCCGCGAATACAGTTAGCGAGTAAACGTACATGCACAAAACAGAATGCGCACAATGCGCAGAAGGTCTTATTTTAGCGGAGAGGGAGGAGTTGGAGGAGGTGGCGGGGACGGAGGGACGGAAAGAAATCTCATGGGAAGCGTGACCGGAGATTCGCCTAGATTTCATAACCCAAATTTTCCCGCGAGGAAAGTTGCCGAGATTTTCGAACGACGTGGTGAAATCGATAAGTTTATGGAGGAGAATGTTTGTAAGGCCAGAGTGGGAACCCTCCGAAAGCTCGAGTTTTCCTGGCGAGCGCGAGGTATCCGGGCCGCCACCGCCACCACCACCACCACCGCCACGACCACCACCGCCCGACGACGACGACGACGACGACGACGGGCCCGCTCGTCCAAGGATAATAAATGGTGAAGCTACGAAGGAGATGCTTAACAGCAAAGGGCAACGGCATCGGAACAGCGGAGAACTCGCTCTAGCAGCAATATTGGCGCACGGGAAGAAGCTACATTATGCAGATGATCGCGAGAGGCCATCTCCAGCCAATGTGCTGAGGCGGCGGTGGCGGCGGTGGCGGTGGCGACGGTCGAGCGGGAGGGGTAGGGCGAGGGATTGGGGGGACGGGTGAACGGGGGGAGATGGGGAGGGGGGGGGGGCTCGCCGTTCGTAAGCAAGTGTAATGTCCGGAGCGCGAGCGGCTCAGAGGAGACTCGCTCGACTCCCGCAATCGTAAACGTCTCCGAGTGTCGACCTCCGGTGGCTGAGGTAGGTCGGGAGAGAAGGAGGATTATAGTGGAGTTGCGAGCGGCGCAGACCGCCGCGGGGGGCGGGGGGATGAGTGGGTGGGAGAAGGAGTAGAGTACATTGGCATCGCGCACGTCCGAAAGCTCGAGGCTGGCACGCGCAGCGCCGAAAGAAAGCCTCTCAGGAGGGATCGACTCTCGGATATTATTCTCGCCTCCCCCCCCCGCCCTCCCCGCCCCCCCCCCAATACCCCTCTACTCCACACTCCACCCCTACACCCCCAATCGCTCCCTCCCGCACACGCTCAGTCAGTCTCCCATCGTCACGCGGCCGCCCCGCGAGCCCAACGTCGGCCACCACCGGGGCGCACCGAGACGCGTGGATTTGCCGAATGCGGGGCGCCGCGGCGGGAGGGAAAGTGCCTGGGCACGCGCACTGTCCACCTGCTGCGGACCTGCGCTGGCACGCGCCAAGCTGCCAACTGCTCCACCTCCTCATCCTCATCCTCCTCCTCCTCCTCCACCTCCTCATCCGCCTCCTCCTCCACCACCTCTACCTCCTCCTCCTCTACCTCCTCTACTCCTCCTCCTCCTCTACCGACATCTGCGGCCCCAGACTCCCTCCTCGCGGCAACATGTCAGGAGAGCCGCGCGTCCGTCCGTCCCCTCTCCGTCCCTCGCGCTCTTAACTGCATGTACGTAGAGTCATACTGAGGCTGTACGTCTCTCTCTCGCTATCTCTCTCTCTCAGGCTGTGTCAGGCTCTCTCGAGCAACGTATAGCGCTTGTGAAGCGATGTGCGCGAGCGCGAGCGCGTGCCAGTGGTGAATTTCCCAATGGCCTTTTCCCCCTTTTCGTCGCACGCGCGCCCAAAAGAGAACGAGCTCCGCCGATCCTCTCGCTCGCGCTTATCTAGATTTTCTCGGGAGCCCCCCGTCGCAACGGGGAGAGGGAGCCTCGCACTTTGGGTGGGAGGCGACGGACGAACGGTTGCACGCGCGCGCACCAGTGACACTCTCGTCAGCGGCCGTCGTCCCGTCCCGTCCCGTCGCGGTGTGAGCGGCAGAGGGCCCCCGCACTACACACGATCCCTCTCTCTCTCTCTCTCTCTCTCTCTCTCTCTCTCTCTCTCACACACCGAGGCGCGCGCGCTCCTGGCGGCCAGAGTGCGGCGGCCCGACAGTAGTAGTAAGTCAGTTCCTCGGTAACCTCGATGGCGCGAGAGCGGCGTCCGCGAGCACTCGCTTATTATCACCTTATCTCTCGCGCAGCCTAAGCACAGCTGACCGGAGCGGCCTCTTCGCCGGACCTCTGCCCGGTCGACAACACCTCGACCCTCTTTTTTTTTTTTATTTTTTTTTCTTTTCTTACCTTTTTCACGTTGAAGCGGTTGCAGCGCAGCCCCGCAGTCGGGCACATTGCATAAAAAAGCTCTATATATATATATATATATATATATATATGTGACCGGAGGGCCGAGGCTACGCACTACTGACTTACTAGCGGCGTGTAGGGAGCCGCGCACGATCAGCTGTTATCGCGTTGGAGGCTCGCGACTCGCGCCCCGGTGCCGGTCCATAGGCACCCGGGGCACCGGAGACTACCGGAGACCACCGGAGACCACCGGAGACCACCGGAGATCCCGGATCGGCGCGGGCCGACGAGATACCTCTCACTGACCGCGGACCGGCTCGTCCCCGCAATGACTAGCACCTGCCTAGCACCCGGTGGAGCGTTATCGCAGCAGGCCGAGAGCCGCTATGTGGATCCGTGGGCCGAGGCCTGAGTCCGGCCACGGGACCGGCTTAAGAAATCGGCGGCGAGCCGATAATCGAGCCCGGCCGCTGTCGGCCTCGATGCATTAGCAGTAGTAGTGCGGTATTGTCGAGACCCGCTGACTACCACCACCACCACCACCACCGACGACGACGACGACGACGACGACGACGACGACTGCGCTCGGTCGGTTAACCAGTGCCCGAAAGTGCCCGAATCGGACTTTTTGCCGAACGACGATGGAGGACGGTGCGCGCGTGCCGTGCTAAATTGGCCGTGACGCGCGCGAATCTCAAGGTTACTCGGCTCAAGAGCCTGGGTGACGACGAGTCGCGAGTCCTCGAGGAGCCGCGCAGCGGCATGAGCACCGCACACCGGGGTTCGGTGCACCGGGATTACGCCGCGGGCCGGCCACTCTCGAGCTCATCTATCTAGTCTATAAGGAACTAGTCCGGGGGCCGTAACCCCCCACCCCCGCCCAACCACCTACCCACCGACCCACTCACCCACCGCCTACATCTCCGCCCGGCCCCGGATACTGCCGTAGGAGGGTGGGGTGGTAGGTGGAGCTAGCGGTCGCAGGGGGATGGTGCATCAACCCCGTGCAGGATTCGAACCACGAGACTCGTCCCTGTGAGGAGGGAGGAGGGACACTCTGCATGCCTCTCTCGGCCTTGCTCTCGTACGGTCTTCCACTGTCGACGAGTCTCCGGGAGTCGGAACGCCGCAGACCTTCTGGAATGATGGTACGCCCGTCTATCGCACCCCCCTCCCTCCCCCGTACCCCCACGCTCGCCGATTATACTTAACCCCCGACCCCCCCACCATCTAATTCATTCATACTTTTCTCGAGTTATAAGCCACGATTATTAATGCCTAATCCTCTTCTCTCTTCTCTCTTCTCTCTCAAGCGGCAGCAACAGCAGCAGCGGCAGCAGCAGCAGTCCCCAACCCCCGCCCCGCTCCGCTCCCGCCCCTATTACCGCAAAGCTCTGGTGGCATTCTCCGTGTTCATCACTGGCTCGTATTATCCTCGTATTAGCCTCCCCCACCCCACCCCCCGTGTCTGGTCGACGATTCGACATCGGCCTGCCTCCCCGTGCCCGTAATAATAGCCACTTACAGTAGCCCACCCGCTTACAATTATACGCGCTCGCGCAATCTTTAATTATTCGCCAGCAATAAACAGCTGTCACACATGCGCATCCTCGATAACGTATGCGAGCCCGAGTGTGTCGGCAATCAGAGCCCCCGATTCGATTCGATTCGATTTCCCCGATGAATAAACATTGAATATTGAATTAAAGAGCCTTCTTTATAACTCTCGAAGAATATTTTTTCGTTACAAAATACGATAATTCGCGTTCACACGATTTAGCGCTGCACTCGCAAATACAGATTACCGCGGTAATAAAAAAAAAAAAAAAAAAATTATTATCAATTTATGTGCTTTCTTTAATTACTTCAAAACAAATAAACCCACAATTTTCTTCTTCATTTTTTTTTCTTCATTTTTTTTTCTTTTATACGTTGTTAAGTACATTCATTTATTTGCCTTTCGAAATGTTTCCTCATTTTTTATTTACTTTACTTATTTATTTATTTATTTATTTATTTAGTTATTGTTAAAAGCCTCCGTGTGATGCTGATAAGTTTATTTGTAGCAGCGGGAAGCACGTATGGGAAATAATAAAATATTTAACCTACTTTGTTTGTAGTGGTCAGACAAATCAGAAGTTGGTACGTACGACTTCCTTGGTATGAGGCGGGCGAGCTCATGGCTCGGAATGATTTAACTAATTGTTGATATCTACAATATAAAATATTGTATTTACATGTGGCCCGTATAGCCGGGCTTTTTACTTGCTTCGCGTTATAAAGAAAAACGCTTCTACTTTGTTTACAAGCCCGGCGATAAATCTCCGTAGTCTAAAATTTTGTTAAATCAAAGTAAAGTTATTTGGGTCATAGCGAAGTTGCGAAGAAGCTGAAAGATTTGCTTTACACAAAATAGCAACGTCATTTTTTTCTTTTTACTTTTATCCAATCTCACCGACCAATGCCACGAAATACAAATTGAACGTAAGATCTGGAAAAGTGATTTGCAAACTAAATTATAGAACCATGAAAATATTTTTAAGCCGCTTGATAAATCTTTTTACGGATACGTCTAATTAGCGTAAGGGTCTAAAAGATTTAGGATTTCATCGAGGCCCATTGTATTTCGTGCTCTTTCATGCGAAATTAGATCAAATGTCCCATAAATCCGAGTACTAGTTATTTTTTCTTAATTTTCATCCTTTGCAAATTATTCTCCTTCTTTTATGAATTTTATAGGCTAATAGGGCGAGTATAAGTGAAACTCTTCGGGAAATACAGTTTAGATGAAAATTGAACGTTAACGACCGCTGACGAAAAACAACAGTGTATTAAGTGACGAAATGCGCTGGTGTTGTGTATAATTACGAGTCCGGGTAGATTAGCATCCCGTGCGAGTTCGAGTCTAATGCTCTATGTCTTATTACATTCGCGATGTATATAGTTAACGATGTTAGCGGCTTGTATCTGAGTCAGCGCGCCACACTGCGTTGTTAGCCAGCTATTTTTTATGAAATCGAAAAATACGCTCGCTCGCTCGCACGTTTTGATTTCTAGCGGCCGGCCGGTCGTCGGCTCTTGCCTTACTCGAAGGTCCGTAGGAAAAATCCAGTGCGAAACCCAACCGACTAAGAAGAAAATCGACTCCGTTTATGAATGGACTTTCAATCGCATTACAGTGGCGTTCAACTCCGCGCAAGTTTTATTCAGTATGTCGATGTTTAATTTCTGCATGATATTTTATCAAGCCGTTGGTTGTTAAAATTTAACCCACTTTTGCCTCGTCTCATATCAATTAATTATCATCGCTTTCATTGAAGGAACCAAGTATAGCGAATTGAAAATAAACATCGTATTTAAAACATCGAGTTAATTTTTAAAGGAAATCTGTAGTTTTAGTTTTAGTTTAAGCTTTAGTTGGAGGACGTAAACATTATTAGTAAACTTGACTTAAGTTCATTAATATTATCTTAAGGGAACAAGTTGCAATAAATTAAATATACGTATTATGATTTATATATATATATATATTAAGATTTATCATTGTAAAGTCGGGATTTCATTGATTTTCGGCACCCTGTCTTCTTCGATTTGCATAATACGTATATATATATATCGTATTCAATGGGTATTATTAAATGCTCAACTTGAATAACTCAAATAACTATATAATATTGAAAACATTAAATTTTGACGACTTTATATAAAACATTTGATATTCAGCTCTCGGAGAAATTGAATGTTTATATATATATAAAAAAAAAAAAAAAAATTATCTAGCTATTTACTGTTATCAAAATTTTCTTCTTTTAGAATCTTTTATTATCATACGATAAAATAATTTTCTGGGAATAATATAAAGTATGCATAAATTATTGTTTAAACTTATTTCATGAATACATTTAAGCTTAAAAATCATGACTTTGCGAACGGTGCTAAGTAATTATGTACAAGAATAATTTCAATCTCGTATAGATAAAAATATTAAAGTATTTCTAAGAATAAAACGTTTTGTTACAGACATTCCTTTCCATACTTGAAAATATTCAGTCTCTCTCTCTCCCCCCCCTCTCTCTCTCTCTCGCTCATTCATCCGCATTAAACTGTATTCAGAAAATGTAAAACGAGGTCTTCGTTATATGAAAAATTACGTACTGATAATCGAGTAGTTTATAAATGTAGATAAATTTACAAAAAAAAAAAATTTTTTTAAAAAAAAGAAAAAGAAGAAGAACCTAACAAGGAGATTGAATAATAAGAAATGATA
The DNA here is from genome assembly GCA_018883505.1 of Ceratosolen fusciceps. Lineage (NCBI taxonomy): Eukaryota > Metazoa > Arthropoda > Insecta > Hymenoptera > Agaonidae > Ceratosolen > Ceratosolen fusciceps. Next base: position 4,742,464 of record RCIC01000016.1, read on the forward strand.
AGAAAACAAACTTTTTTTTTATATATATAATAAGCTGCAGCCACAACGTAAGGAATGAGAGTACATTAAATTGTTATAATAAAAAAAAAAAGAAGAAAAAAAAAGGAAAAAAAAAATTGTAAGAGAAGGACAGATTTGATCAGTCAGCGAATAAAAAAGCGTAAAAGCAAAATGAGGTTAACACACCTTGGTAAGCCTGATTTAGCTAAAAATCACATTAAAAAGGGGTCAGGCGTGCTACACTAAGCCTCAATGGTTGAAAACGGTTGAAGCTCCAGCAGCCCTCGAGAGAGTGCGTGCGTGCGTGCGTGCGTGCGTGCGTGCGAGTAGATAAAGTAGGAGTTGTTGGACTGGTAATGAAAATTTCGCCGAGGTACGAAGATGCAGAGGGAGTGGGGGCAGTGAAATTATTTCAAGGACGTCCGACTGTTTGGTAAATGATTATACGTGGCCTTAGGGAACGGAAGGGCGGAGGGGGAGGGTGCAGAGGATCGCATGTAAGAAATCGATCGTCTAAAGTGATTTTTCGATCGAGCTTTCGCCGAGAGACGAGATGGCCGATCAGGAAAGAGCAGACGCAGAAGACGTCAGTAACGCGAGCGAGTGGTGCCCGTGAAAAACATTGAAAAGTGCGTTTCGGTCGCGAGATAAGAATCGCGAATAAGAAGGAGGGGGGTGGGGTGGTGTGGGAGGTGTGGGAGGTGGTGCGGAATGCGCGGCAAGTGAGCGAATGATCGAAATAAGCGTGTACCGTATAGGAGGAGAGGACGATTACGTAAAATAATGCTCGGATGTTTACGATAGTCGGCCGTCCGTTATAAAAATGTTTTATAATCAGTGGAGGCATTCCACAATGGACGGTCGGCCGGGCCAGGTCGCATTACGGCGCGCGGCCGTCCGTGCGGTTGTTGTGCTCCGGTGCTGCTCGCTGTGCTGTACGTCGGTAGAGCGCACTCGCGCACTCGCGCACTCGACCTACCTCTATGTTTACGTATAACATTACGCGAAGTAAGTAAGCAGCGGAGCGTGGCGAGGGGCCGCCGAAGAAGCGACCGAGTCGCGGAAGCCCCCCCCCCCTACCCGCCCCACCCCGCCACATCGGAGCCCCAGGACGCGAGGCGTTGCTCCTACACGCACACTCGTCGCCGTGAGCAGTGAAAAAAACGAACGGTATCTCGCTGATGTGGTGGGTGGAGCCCTGTAGTCATAGAGGGTGGCGGGGGGGAGGAGGAGGAGGAGGAGGAGGACCCATAGAATTTTAGATCCCGGATTCCCCGCCGGACAGCTTAGAAACCACCCTGGCCGTGTGCGTGCACTTGATTCGAGAAGGGATAGACTCCTCGGGGCCGGTGACGGTGATCCCGATGGGACCAAGAGCGACTACCGCGCCACCACCATTCGACAATAGATATCCGCCTAACGCTCCTATGGCTAACGGCATCCTCTCTCTTTCTCAGTCTCTCTCTTTCTCAGTCTCTCTCTCTACCTCTCTCTACCTCTTGGCCGTGCTCGCTTGTTCAATTATAGGGAAGGGAAACATCCGCAGAGTGCACTCGCTCAACCTCTCTCTCCACCTCTCTCTCTCTCTCTCTCTCACCTTCTCTACCTCTTTCTCTACCTCTTTCTCTAGCTCCGGCTCGTAACACTACTTGTTCAATCTCCCCTGGCCCCGATGCTCGCGTTCGTTACATTCTCCGGCGCGGCACGATATTCCGTTGGATCGCAAAAACGGTTGGCCGTGCTGATGGACGCATCCGAGTCACGTGACGAGAGCGAGCGAGCCCCGATCGGAAAAATCGTTTTGTTATTGCGAAGCCATATTTCATTGTGGCGGCGGCGGCGGCGGCGGTGCGCTTTCTCTATGGCACGCCAATGTTTTTCCGCTATCGCGACAAGTAATGCCGGCTAATGATGATACTCGGGCTGCATGATATATACCTACTTAGTTTTAAATCGGCAACTGAAATCCGAGACCTTAATGTCCATAATATTAGAGGCGCGCGCGCGCTGTCTACCACCACACGTACGTACGTACACCCATCCCCGACAATGAAAATAAACCGATCATTTAATCCTGCCGATCGATCATAGCCTCGTTATCTATTTTATTGAATGTTTAAAACTTTTCTCTCTTTTCTTTTCTTTTCTTTTTTTTTTCTTCATCATCATCATTATTATTATTATCGTTTTCATTAAAACCTGTGTCGTGTGCCGTCTCCTCGAGCTCGTATACTAAACTGCGTCCGATCACTTAGTTTACGCTTAGTTTGCGCATCGAGAGAAAAATTTATATATTTCTATAATATTATTACAAGCTTCCGGATATCCCCTCGGCAGCGCCTCACCTTACCGCATTCTATATATTTCAAATGAATTTTTTAAGTTATCGAACGCTCCGAGGCGTTTATAACCGAATTATCAGCTAAATATAATACTGCTGCTCGTTACAAAAATTGTGTTTGTACCGGACCCCGTCCCTCCTCCCATGCCCATGCCCATGCCCATGCCCACCGCCACCAACTTAACTTGCGCTTAACTCGGAGAGAATGATATTAGCTTTTATTTCCGTAATAAAAAAGAAGAAGAAGAAGAAGATGAGACAACTCGGTTTAGCCATAAATTCGACAAGGCGGTGGTGAGGAGTTACCGATACGTTACCGATCGGCCTTTTTAAAAATTAATTACGCCTATAGAAATTGTTTACAGGTTGTGTCGTTATACCTTGTGCACTCGATGTGGGCCAGCGACACACGCCCTGTCTAGAGACACACAGATGGAGAGAGAGAGAGAGAGAGAGAGAGAGAGAGAGACGAGACCAAGTAAACGATAATTCAATCAACTCACCAACACTAATTAGACTTTCTATGATTTCGCAGTCCACTAATTTTGAGTAGTCCCCGTTAAAGTGTCGAGCTCGTATCATTTCATCCAGGCGCGCAATACCATTGAAATATCTCCCTTTCCTCCATTTATACGGCCTCGGTTGCGAAAAAATTCGATAAGTTGGCTGCGCCCAGGCTATTGAGTAACGACGAGCCGGAGACGCTCGCAATGAAAAGAAAAAGGTAAGGTGAGCAGTGTCGGGGGGTGGGAGGGCGGGCGGGCGGACAGGTAGGTAGGTAGACGGAGGTAGGTAGACGGAGGTAGGCGGAGGTAGGTAGACGGGTGGGGGGGTGAGTAAGGTTATCGGGAAGGGGCTAGAGGCGGGGGTGGCGGTGGCGGAAGGGCGGGAGGCAGAGCGCAGCCAAGCTACTTCCAAATATTGGCATTTTCAAAGCAGTCGCACTTGCTGCTCATTGATGGAAGTAGGTCGAATTCGAGGATTGCGTTGTTATTCGTTATCGTCGGCTGCTCGCGAGCTGCCGACGTCGTGACCAATGACACACACACACACACACAACACAACACAACAACAGCAACAACAACAACAACCCACACTCGAGCGAACAATCGAGACTCGTCGATCCTTATTTTAAATATAAATACAAGCTCGTTACGTACACTTTTAACAACGAGGCTCGAGAGATACGGAAGGACAGGCCTCCCCCCCCCATCCCTCCCCCCGTCCTCGTACTCTTGTTTAGATATTACATTTACCGAGCATACACGTACGTACCTGTGTGTATAACGGCAGTTTTACATTACCGAGAAGTAGAAGGAAGCTACTTTTCGATGGCTCACCACCAACACGTACCACTACTACTACTACTACTACTACTCCCTCTCCTTTTTATACTTCATTTTCCTTCCTATTTTCTCTTCCTTTCTTTCTTTTATTCTTCCTTTCTTTTATTCATTCTTTTTAATGAACATAGGCCTTACCCCATACGCACAGTATATGTAATATAAAAGAACATTTCTAATATTCCTAATATTAAAAATTCCTAAATTCTGTAAAGTGGTAAGTTTACACCGACCAATGGTTGGCGAATATTACGAGATTGGGTGGGTAGGGAAGCGATCGCGGAGCCTTACTCGATCGCTAGCCTTGAAAATTCATTGTTTAGTAAACGTTCTATTGGACTTGTATTGGAAAAGCAACGAAACGAAGAAGAATATAATAGAAGAAAGACGAGTTATTTTCAAATAATTGTCTGACCTCTCCCGTGGTTCCGGATAATATATTCAGAAATAAAATATTTAACCTATTTCGGGCGACGTGAAATTATGGATTGTTAAGGCGTCCTTACGGTATATTCGATTGCATTATATAAATGCCCTATACAGTTTTGGGGTTAGGCTGTACGTGTGTGCTCTCTCTCTCTCTCTCTCTCTCTCTCTAGGCCTCACCTTCCGTCCGCTCTTTATGAATTCAAAAAAGAAAAGCAGCCTGTAACGTGAAACGATAATTAATTAGACATGGGCGCGCAGTTATTTCTAAATAGTTGACTTTTCAACTTTTAAATATTCCTTGGCGAGAGGCGCGTAAAAACTTGGGAGGGACTCGAAAGGCAAATAAATAACCCCATTATCGAGTCGGCGGACAATCGAAATGGTAAAAAGGAAATTATTAATTTTCCATTCCCCGCCGAGTCGATCCAATAAATAAATAAATAAACGATAAATGCCAATCGACGGGTAAGGGACGGGGCGATTTCTAAATTTTATCTATACAGCGATATGAGTTTTTACATTTTCTTAAATCAAATTCAATCTTTCTTTCGACACTCGTACCTCTACACTCGATTGTAATTGGGCGATTAAACATTCTTTTAATGAACGGCGGTGTTATTTTAATTAGCCGATAAGATAGCCCGGTATTTATGGGATGAATAGTATACGCGAATGAATAAAATGTCGGATCGTAAACATTGTTGAAATTAATTTCGGCGAGGAAATTGTTATTGAATCTATGGTGGTCGTCGGTAAGCTCATTTTATACATTTAGCCAAGACATTGTATAGATTATATGCGGGGGTGTGGGTGGGTGGCTAACGTGGCTTACGTAGAATGCGTATTGCTGCGACAAGTGAGCAAGAACAACGAGCAAGATATTGTCGCCGAAAGCCGACTTTCCGAGTCTTTCGACAACAAGTTCCAATACATCTTGGTATTGGATACTTCGTTAAATGTGTTGCGCGCGGGATATTTACATGCGGCGCACAAGAAACTGGCTAATATAACGTACGCAGTAACGCGGAAACGGATAGTTATATAAGGCAATGTACGGTTTTTACTAATGTCAAAGGTATACTGTTAATTCGTGGTATATTCACGTCCCGGTCTCTCTCTCTCTCTCTCTCTTTTAATTGTATCTCTTGTACGTGGATACAGATTTCGTGAGTTTTTCTTTTGCCCCTTCAATTATTGCAACTTGTTTATTGTATGAATATTTTTGACAACGGGCATCTCGTTTTTTCCTTCCCTGACTCGTCCTTGAGAAGAAAAATAGACCGCGAGACCGTAATATGTACAGTGAAATGTATTCCGATTAATATAAACGTGGCAATGAAAAAATATAGATAAGAAGCTCTAAAAATAAGCTTTTTTTTTTCTCTCTCTATACCCGATTTTCCATTTGACGCTTAAGTTTCCATGATCGATGTACGATTTAAAGTATTTTATAATATATTTAAAGTATAATTTATAATAATTACCTTATAAACAGTTATTAAATGCTTATTATGACTCTAGCAGATCCAAAAGATCCAAAAAAAGATCTTGCATTGGACATCTTGACTCTAAAGTACAAAATTCTTCTTCTTCTTTTTTTTTTTATTATTTTATTAATGTTAACAGCGATTGATTTAAAGCGATGTATGCGCGTTAGTTTTAAAGCGAAGCTTGACGTTCTGCTGACGTTTTGCTTTAATACGGTAAAGTAAATATATTTTGAAATTACTTGCGTGAATTTTAATTACAATTAAATTGCACGCGTATTCAGGAGCGAGGCGATGTAAAATATCGATATTAGCTTAACTATTCAAATTTTTAAACTTTAAAAAACGACTGCATTAAAATATCGATGTTGTTGCTCTTATGCACATAGATAGATAGATAGATAGATATTTAAAGAGCCGTATTGTTACGCCGTGGCTTTATAGTTTCATTTTCTCTATTCAGATGAAAAACAATTTCCTTTCAATGGCTAATAAATTCTTAAACATCATTAATTTAAAAGACATTATCAACAAAAACATTTATGGACGGTCGTGTGCAATACATTGCGAGGATAATGTTGCATAGCGCGGCATAAATAAGCTAAGGCTAATAAGGGAGGGTTATTACATTATATTGTATTACGTGGCTAAAATTTATCACTTACTTGTATAACATTTTTTTTTTTTTTTTTTATTACGTCGTTCAAATGTATTTATTTGAACAAAAAAAAAAAAAAACAACAGCAAAAAAAGAAAAAAAGAGAAATAAATCAATTGTCAATATCGAGACGTTAATGTAGATATTAAAATAGTATAAATTTACGGATACGCCAAAGTAATGATTAAATAACTATAATATGTGGGTATATAATACACAGGGCTGTGGATCAATTGGACCGACAATGTCAACACTAGCTCGGTCTAGCTGCACGATAATCAAATACAGGAATTGATTCGCTAAGAGTTTCCAAAACACAATAATAATCGACGTCACAGTGAGCAGATTTTTTCAATGACCTTCTCTGTCCACGGAATGTTGCTCGAAATAATTTTCCGAGCACCTGCTCGAGAGGAGTCATAGATCCTTAGAAAAGCCGAGACCGTTAAGCAATTGATAAACGTAACATGGCATGGCATCATGGCCCAACAACAGGTCAGAGACGATGCTACTCTTACGGCATTTACTCGTGTCCCGTCCTCGGCTACGAGCACATTTCGTCTTCTGGTCTAATGACGAGCATAAATATATAACGCAACAGGGGCGAAAGAACGAATTACCCTTTCATGGTAATATTCATAGAGATCGGCCGGGTTTTTTTTTGTTTTTTTTTTCTTTTTGTTTTTACCCCTTACCCCTCCCGTGTACGATGCAGCTCCGTGACTCCCGGTATTTGCGAGGGCTTCGTTAAAAAACACGTCGACTAAAAGTCGCGAATTATTTACGAACAAAGTGGCTAAATTGATATCGTGACTCGAAGCCGAGCAAGGGTAAGAATCGCTAGTGAGCAGGTGGAGGATGGGGTAGGTGGGTGGGGGGAGAAGCCTAGTTTCCCTAGCTTCCTCTCAACTTCTTCGCTCAACCCTTTATTCGATTCTTCGATGAAAATACGACGACGAAGATGCAGGTAAAGAGGCGCGCGCTGTTCGTGACAGCTCTTCGTTCATGCGATAATTACAATAATTACAATTAACGGATGCACGCACCTCGATTCCAATCATCTACATTTCACGTACGGCCCAATCGGCTTTCCAAAGCTAAATCCCCCCCCCTCCGATCGCCCTCCTCAAATTTAACGCACCGTGGACTTTAGAGAGACTTTCGTCTAACGAGAAAGGATTTCTCCGAAAGTACGGGAACCGGACAGACAATCATAATAAAACTTATCTTTACAAGTTTTTCCTCTACACTCGCTACTTTATTCGGGCCAATACGCATCCTCAGTTCTGACTTTTTTCTTCTTCTTTTTTTTTTTTTTTTATTACCTCAAAACATTAAAAACTCGCTTTACTTATTTTAGCCGTCCCAAGTTTCTTTATGAATATTTGTATACCTTTTAATCGATAATACCTTGCCGCAGTAAAATATTATTATTCCATATATATATATATATATAGACGCGCATAGGAGCGCATACATGTCGGGGGGGGGGCGAAGGCTATTTAAATTAAAAGCCTTTTCCTCCCATCTCTTTGAAAAGCCCGGCTTATTATTTTTCTTAGGAGTTTACGTGTATCGACAGTGGCCGACAACATTAGGGTCACGACGAGCTTCTCCCCTTCGCAGGAGCCGATAGATCCTTGGCTCTCGGTGGAGCGGGGAGTCGTGGGTTGGGGGTGGATAAAAGCACTCCTCCTAGAGCTAGTGGTGGGTGGTACACTGGATTGTCGGTTTCTTCAGTCTGTTTTGCTCTGAAAAATTGGTTCGATAATACGTACGGGAGTGGGGGTTGGAGGGCGGGGGCCGATATCCCTTTAGTCCCGTGGAGGCGTCCCGACGAGACTCTGGTCGAGATGACTTTAGCCCGGAGCTCGGCAGGTGCAGGAAAAGCAGCAGCAGCAGCAGCAGCGGCGCCACCACCACGGATTGTTGTACTCGCTCGATCTAATATTCACCACCGCGGTGTTCTCCAATCACTTATGTATGAACGTATTCGAGCGCTCGTCAACCCGTACACGTTCACGACACTTTGTAATCGTCCTAATTCGACAAATTTCCTCAAGCGTCGTATCAACACTTATTATCGTTTTTAACCCACCTCATGCCGACACAGACGACGAGCTCTTTAACGTCAACTCGCGCCTCTCCTATTTAAAAGCCCTATCCTATCGATCTGTATCTTTCGGCCCTCGCCGAATTTCCCATCCGTACCCCCGCCCCCCAACCTTTCTTTCTTTCGTTAAAATATTACAGAGCTTTGGCCATTTGGAGGCGCAATGCGTAATTTGGTTAGAAAACCTACGTTACGTGCCGTAATGCAATGACACGAAACATTTAATAAGGAAATGAGGTATTTTTATTTGTATTATGATACTGATTGGACGTCACATGACCGGCGATTCTTTATATTACAATTGCCCGGCGCATTGACGGCTTTAAAAATATCCCCTTTAAAATATTTACGTAGCTATCGAATAATAATGGCTTTAATTAGCCTCGGATTGTAGGTAAGCCGTAGAGGGTAGAGGGGAAAATATGTATCGCCTCGATCTAAATGTGTGTTTAATTTATTATAATGAATCGAGCATTATGCGATTGATTGAGCGAGGCCTAGAATCGGCGCTCGGTGTACATAGTATTTCAAGTAGAAAGAGAGAGAGAGAGAGAGACGTCATTTTAAAATATTGAATATCGTATCTCGGCCTTTGTACTTGCTAATTTAATTGATTTTCCTTCTTCTTTTTTTTTTTTTTTTAAATTCATTTCGTTTACTAATGTTTTTCAAGTATTTAATTTTATTACGTGCTCACGCTCGCTTGAACAAATCGTTTCCATTTCATTTTTCTTTCTTTCTTTCTTTCTTTCTTTTTTTTTTCCTTTTTCACAAAACGCATCAACGTACGAGCTTAACAAACAATTACAACCATATCGATTCTTTTTAATAATACTCTCTAATAGATGCGAGTGAGAGGGGGAGGGGGGTGAGTGAGAGGGTGAGTGAGAGGGGGTGTAGTAAAAAGTCTGTCCTAAACTTGAGAGTGCACACGAGAATGAGAACCAGACCGTGATGATGATTACATACTATTTTACTCTAACCTCCTTATCAACAGATATTATTTACTCGAGAAAGCATTTTATACGGCCGTTAAACAAGTATGTTTGCATATCAATTATATTGATATTTTCGTATTGGTAAAGATATGTGTTTTATAGACGCAGTGTATTTATTTAGATGGAAAGTATCGACAAGTTCCAATGGTTTCGAGCCAGTATAAAGTTTATATTAGTTTGTTTGTTTGTTCATTTGTTCGTTTGTTCGTTTGTTTGTTTATTTGTTTGTTACTTAACAATGATTGGACATCTATTGGCTCGGAAGAATAATTATTCGTATTATTGACATTTTTCTCGCGGCAGAGATATTATTATTATTATTTATTATGATTATTATTGTTATTGCCATTGTTATTGTTATTATTATTATTATTATCATTATAACTGTTACTATTATTGTTATTTAAGCGAGAGAGAAGTAAGTGATAATGGATAATCTTCTCGATTACAGCAGCAGAAGTTCCTGAAGCGGACAGCCGAGGACTTGGAGTCAGCCGGGGGTGGGAGCAACGACGGTGGCTTCGGCGAGCCGTCGGTGAAGTTGCAGTGCACGCAGTCCTTGAGTGCCAGTGTTCCCCATCACGGGCATGGCCAGCATCAGTCCGGCAATGCCGTACCGAATCCCGGGCCGAACAATAACGCCGGCGGACCCGCGCCCGGTGGTCCCCAATCCCAGCCCCCGCCCGGGCACCAAGGTTCGTTACTACTACTATTGCTACTACTACCGCTACTATCCCCCCCTCCCATCCACCCGGTCCATCTATCCATCCATGGATCCGTTCCACGCAGCCGATCACTTTCGATAATATTCAAAATCGTTGGCGCTCGACTCCTATCGTCTCGAAATAACTAAACGGTATGGATAAATTTGCATGGGCGATCCATCCATTCGATTATCACCCGAGCGCGCCTTCGAATAATGCTTTTGAAAATATTGCACTGGCCTTACTTACTTACGTAAACGCTCGGGCTCGGGCTCGGGCTCGCGCTCGCTTCTGTACTCGCCTCGTACTCGGAAGTTGAATTTCGATCATACCGAGTTATTGTAATTAGAGTCGGCTTTCGCGTAACGCGAATATCGTCATTTTGCCATCAATGTGTATACGTTATTCATTATTCGTCTACTGACGCGGCTTAAATTTAAAATTTTATAATTCTTACATCCTGGGACGGCTCGCTTCCAAAGCGACTTATCGCCAGTACTTAAAACTATGTCAACTAAAGCCTCTCGGTGATAACAATACATGGACGCTTTCCTTATTTCTTCTATAATAACAACAACTTTTCGCTCAATATAAGGCCTGGCAATCATTATAATTATTGCAATTTTAATTTGCCGCGGAATCCCCCACCCGACAATAAATACATTATCGTATTACAATGACTGTTTCAATTACATTCTACGATTCGAAAGATGCACCAAATGAAAAAAAAAAAAAAAATAAATAAATAAATAAAATTTTCTTTTATTATGCCGTTTACAAATGACTTTCTAACGGGGATTTTTTATTTAAAAATTTCCCCGCCCCTTACGTGCACGATAACTTTATGAAGTTATCTAGAACTGTTAGGCTCGTTCGGCCTCTCATTCATCCAATACAAATACAGTTCCTTTAATTTCTGAGGACAAGTCTCGCAAAAGGCGAAAAAGGGCAAAACATTCCCTCGGTAAACGTAGCGGTAATTAATGCCAAAAAGTTGCGAGGGAAAGGTTAAATCTTTAAAAAAAAAAAAAAAAGGCGTGACGTTGGAGTTGTAATTAATTAATTAATTAATTGCGCGTCGAGAATATTAATCGAGAACGCATATGTTATCGCGAAATTAACTTGAGGTAGCCCGCGAATTTTATAATTCGAATAGAAACGAAGCTTTCGGAGTTTTAAGTAGTAGTGAAATGACGAATACGAGCTTGTCTATCCAAGCGCTAAAGAAGCAGCGCTTCCTTGAAATACCAAAACGAGCCGGAGTCTCGTAAAATATAGTATTTTTTATAGTCGGGGCAAAAAAGTTTCATTGGGGTTTGTTAATTTTTCTATTGTATCAACAGGATTTTTGGATCAATTGTCGCGGAGGGTCGCGTTGACTCGCGCTTTAAAAAACTAGCTCTAGCTTAACAAAACAGTTGCTCTGTAGGTAATGTAGCGATTCGAGTATTGAAAGCGCAATGCTTTCATTTGAAATAAGACGATTTTATCCGAGGAATGTAATTACTGTACGTCTCTGTCAGACTTGGAAGTTATTTGAAGTTGACAATTGAACGGAAGGAAGTACCGGTTGGATTTTTCTAAGGCCATAGACTTTTGATAAATCGATCACGATCAATTTGGCCATAAGTATGGCCTTACCCGTGCAGAATGGTAACAGCAGCAGCAGCAGCAGCAGCAGCAGCAGCAGCTAAATGTGGATTCGATTGTCGATTTGCAGGTGGAGCCGGTAACGTTGGCGGTGGCGGCGGTGGCGGTGGTGGCGGAGGCGGAGGCGGTGGAGGCGGAGGCGGCGGCGGTGGTGGAGGCGGCGGCGGTGGAGGCGGCGGTTCAACGGAGGGTCTTACGAAATTCTCGGTGGAGATCGTTCAGCAGCTCGAGTTCACTACGTCGGCGGCGAATTCGCAGGCCCAGCAGATCTCGACGAACGTGACCGTGAAGGCGCTGACGAACGCCTCGGTGAAGAGCGACCTCGTAAACGCCTCGGCCTCGCCGAAGAACGAGCCGAAGGTCGCGACTAACGGGCCGGCGGCGACGGCCCCGAACGTCCCCACGGCCCCGGCACCGGCGCCCAACCCCGCCGACATGATCAACAGCCTCGTCGAGTGCAAGCAGGAGCCGGACAATGACTTTGACCTCGAGCAGTGCGCCGCGGCCCTCGAGAAGGATCCCTGCTTCCCGGGCTTCGTCGTCGACTTCATGGGCGACGAGGCCGCCGACGACGATGCCTTCAAGGATCTCATATCCGAGATATCCGACTTCCATCCCCAAGTGGACTTCATCAAGGATCTGAACTTTGAGGAGAAGGCTCTCGAGGGTCCGGCCAACAGCCACATCAAACTCGAGGATGACAAGGAACAGACTCACGCGATCCTTCATGCTCAGCAGCAGCAGCAGCACCAGCAGCAGCATCAACAGCAGCATCAACAGCAGCACCAACAGCAGCAGCACCAGCAGCAGCATCAACAACAGCAACAGCAACAACAACAGCAACAACAGCAGCAGCAGCAGCAACAGCAGCAGCAGCAGCAGCAAGGTCAGCTAGGGACGCAGTATTCGTCGGCGGCGCGATTGCCCTACTCGGGTCTCGACTTCAAGTCGGAGATGAGTCCGGCCGCCCAGACCCTCAAGCAGATGGCCGAGCAGCACCAGCACAAGAGCCAACAGCTGGGCATGACGGGTTTCAGTCCCGCGGCACCACGGGGCCCGAGCGCGCGCTCTCCCTACGGGGAATTCGGCCAGTTCGCCGGCGGGCCCCCGGATTACCTCGGCAGTCCCGGGCAACCAGGCGGTGGCTACCACAAGAGCAACGGCGGGGGCCCGGTCCCGGGAACGGTGCCCTTCCAGGCCCAGCAGCCGGATGTCTTTGGCCAGCAGCCGCAGTTCGACATGGGCAAGAGGCCGGTGGTGCCGCCACAGCAGCCGGCCCCGGGTCCGCAAAAGTCGGCGACGATCCTGGGACCGACGGGCCCGGGCTACAAGCAGCAGTACTCGCCCTACGGGAGTCCCGGCTCGATGCCGAACCACGGCAGTCCCGGGTATCCCCTTCCGCCGAGAATCTCCCAGGCCCAGGGCCCGGGACCCCAGGGTGGCTTTACGAACTCGACGCCCCCGAGGCCGCCCTCGGGCTCCGGCACCTCCACCATACAGATCAACCAGGCCCAGCAGTTGCACATCAGCAACCCGACGCATCAGATTCAGGTTAGTTCTTCTTAATTCAAATTCAACGCTCGCTTTTCCCGAGAATCAGTCACGCCCGGCCCTCCCTCCCTCCCACCCTCGTCTCTCATCCTTTACCTTCTATTACCATATCCATCCATCTCCCTCCATCCCGGCCTTATTACGACCTATTACATATAAGTATGCCTGCTTATCGGCCCCGTTATTCACCAGCTGTTGCCTACGACGATGCCCCGGAACTCCTACTCGTAACTCGTAACAATTATCGTTTCATAAACAGCCTGATTGTTGTCGTCGTTGTCGTTGTCGTTGTTGTCGTTGTCGTTGTCGTTGTTATAATTTCACGTGGCGTAGATGGATGTCGTCGAGCCTTGTTGACCGCGCTAGTCCGTCGCGTGGAAGCAACGGGAGCAGCACGTGACTTTGAAGAAGATCCTTCAGCGAAAATTCGAAAATGATCTGTGGAATAAGTGAGCCGTTCTTCTTAAAAACGTGGATTCGAAAGTGCGAGTAAAAGTGCAAATCGAGCGTGAAAACAGTTGTCGGTCTCGATGGAGCGGGACGCTTCGTGGTACGAGGGGTTATATTGAGGTTATTGGGGGACTGGTGGGGTGGGGTGGGGGAGAGGCAGGAGCGCCAGGAGCGTCAGGAGCGTCAGGAGCGTAAATCGAAATGGGGGGAGGGGGTGAGGGGGGAATAAAAGCGGCGGTCAGGACAATGCGCGAGGAGGGTAGGGTAGTAAGCAGCGGGCAGGTAGACGACGTCAATGGACCCGCAGCAACAGTCGAGAGGAATGTGCGCGAGCGCGTAGGGAGCAGTGAAACTCGGTCAGCCCGGCTCATGAGCATTCGACATGAAAAAGGAATCAGCGACCCGACGCGAGGATGTGTCCCACCACACCAGCGCCGGCGTGCCGCGCGAGATCGAAAGCTACGAGGGTCTGGGGGGGGGGAGGGGGAGCCGGCGCCGGACGGAAGTCGTGGTTAAAAAGAAAGGTGGCCGAGGTGGGGGCGGCTGAAAAAAAAAGAAGAAGAAGAGGAGGAGGAGGAGGAAGAATAAGAAGAAGAATAAGAAGGAGCTCGACAAAGCGTGGCATCCTGTCGAATGTATTTCTCGGCTACGCTCGGGGGGTACTTTCCGCACCCCCCCATCTCTTGGTTAAATCGAGCGGGCGATGACGTCGAGAGGAGGCTGGCACTCTGCGCCGGCGCTATGCTCGGGAACAAGCAAATTTTTCGAAAGTATAGATAGCGGCGACGACGACGGTGGTGCTGGTGCTGGTGGTGGTGGTGGTCGTGGTGGTGGTAGTGGTAGTGGTAGCACCGGGGCTCGTGAAAGTGCTACTGCTGCTGCTGCTGCTGCTGCCGCTGGTGGTACTGCTGCCGCCACCGCTGCCGGTAGTGGTGGTGGTGGTGGTGGTGGTGGTGGCGATGGTTGCGGTGGTGGTGGTGACGGCAGTAGCATCAGCAGAGCGGTGGTGCGGTGGTAGTTGTGACGGTGGCGGCATGAGGGAGCGGGCGAACAACTTGTTGCGCGCCACATCCCCGTTTATACCCTCTCCTTTAGAGAGCAGCCTCCCCCCCCCCGTTAACCCTCCAGCCACCCCGACTGCTACTCGGCACACTATCGACGCGATGTCCCTTCCACCCTGGCGACCATATAGTAGTAGTAATGGGAGGAGGGTGCCCGCAATCCTAGCGGCGTCGCGTATCAAGCCCGAAAATAGAGCGGCTTCTCGTGCCGTCGACCTTCCTTCCTTCCTTCCTTCCTTCCCTCCCTCCCTACCTCCCTACCTCCCTACCTCACCCGCCTCTCTCTCTCTCTCTCTCTCTCTTCACTACCCTACTGGCAATGCCGTATTACCTCCCCCATGACAAATATTGCCTCGCGGCTAAAAGGGACGTATCTCACCAGGATTTAACCTCCTTTGCACTCGTCGTTCGTGTGACTCGTGCGATTATCGGAAGCTTAATCGGATCGTAAAAGCCGGCGGGCGACGACGACGACGACGACGACGACGACGACGACGACGCCTCGGTCAGCCCACATTTCCCATACGCTTTTTCCTCGTCGATCGTTTTCACTATGCGGAATACACCGCTGCTTTCTTTCCGGCCAACCGGAGCCCGCGCGGTCGATAACCTTCGAATTTCCCAACAAAGCACGAGAGTTTTCGTTTCCCAATCTCTCTCTCTCCATCTCCCTTTTCTCTTTATTACGTTGGCCCTGCTTGCGCCCCGGGGGCGGCGAGTCGAGCGGGACAAACAGTTATTGTGACACGGAGCGCCCTGGCGGGGAACATGGACGGAAATCACTTCGTATTCGGTGCGGCTGCCGCTCATTGTCGCATTTTAGACAATAGGAGAGGCAATACGTAGTCGGGCCGCGATGCGGGGTGGGAGGGGTGAGGGATGGGGGGGACCTACCACCGAGATATCAATCGAGCCGATAATCCGTATGACCCCCTCCGTACTCCACGGCCACCGCACCGCCGCCACCACCGCCACCGCCGCCAGACCTCCTCTCGCTCCCCCCCCTGCGTCTCCTCGTCGTAGGGACGATTCGTAGATAAAGATTTTAAAGCCGATCTCCCCGTCGATTCCTTCCTTTTACCTCCGCCCCTTTCCTCTTTCCTCGTTCACCCGTCTTCTCCCCCCCCTCCGTGTCCCCTATGTCGCCAACTGTCCAGCTTTTTTGTTCCTCCGTCTTTTTATGTCTTCCCTTTTCGTAGGCTGAATGATAAATCGCGGCGGATGCGCGGCTCTAACGTTTTAACATTTGAAAGATAGCGAGTCACTGCACGAGCCCACCTACCCCACCTCCACCACCGCCCCCCCTTACCTACCTACCTACCTACCAACCGACCCACCCACCGGCCCACCCACCCTACCGTAATCGTGCTTTTGCTGGCATTAGATTGGCTGGGTGGCGATAGTTGCGTCGAGGCGCGCCTCGCCGAACCGTTCGCTCATTTGCATTTAATTAAAAATCTAAATTATACAATCGTCGCGACGACGTCCGAGGAAAGGAAGTCGAGGAGAGGAGTAAGAACCCGACGGCCGATGTACCCCTTGCCTACTCCCCCCGCCCTTCCCTTCCCTTCCCTCCTCCCTCGTCGCCCCCGTCGCCCCCCTCTCCTTCCCTGATCCTACACACATACATAGACGCGCGCCCGCCCGACCCTCTCGCGTCTACGTCCCCGTCCCAACCCGCCGCGGCTCGTATACAGCGCGCGCACGCGCTCTCGGTTACATATCGAACAGCGGCACGCGGCGCGCATACGCGTACCTCCGCGTAGGCGTAAGCCCCCAGCGTATGCATATACGGGGGGGGCGCACTTGGTAATTGTATGTGCTACTGGCTCGGCACGAGCGAGCGAGCGGCCGGGCAGGCAGGCAGGCAGGCAGGCCGGCTGGGAGGCAGGGAGGCAGGGTGGTAGGGTGGCAGGGAGGGAGGGTGGCAAGGAGGCAGTGAGGCAAGGAGGCAGGGGCATATAATGTGCGCGCGGCACATTCCGCAATGGCCGTGCATACCGGGCGCGCGAGGGAGCTGAAATCGATAGCCCCGTACCGCCGACCGCCCCCCCCCTCTGCCCCTGTCGCCATCCATCCTCCCTTAGTAAGGCTCATCGGGCGCCGGGCGCTCGTTACGCGTACTTGGCGTAACCTCCGACTCCGCGTCGGCTGAGCCTCGTCGCGAGGATCGCAGCCCGATCCGGAGGATTAGCGGCAGAGACTGCGCTGGCGATGGCGACCCTGAGGATCGATGCCGCCTCTCGCTCGGCATGCACGCACGCACGCGTGCGCGGCATCAGTCATTGGCGAAGAAAACGGCGAGCGCACGCAGCCCGGCTCATTATCCTCTCGGCAGCTTCTGCTTCTCCACCTCCGCCCCCTACTCCACCTCCGCTCCTCCGCATCTCCGCACCTCCGCACCTCCGCTCTTACGAAGAAACTGAGCCGCCGAGATAGGCCGTCGCCGCCACCGTCGTTCTCACTCGACGACAACGACCACGACGACCACGACGACGACGACGACGACCACGACGACGACGACGACGACGACGACTCCGTTTCTTCGCCGCTCATCGAAGCTTTTTCAGAGCGCGGTTCTCTCTTGAGACCCTCCTACCACTGCCTTAGACCAACGTCGCCGCCGACCCCCGCCCCTCTACCCGCCTCGGGCATCCGCCTCCCACCACCCGGGCCTGCCGATGCCCAGCTATTTCTGTCGGCAATTAAATTAGGCCATTATCGAAGGCTTGTCCTGCCCTCTCCGCTCACGCCGGCCTATGTTTATCCTGACACTTGGTCGTAGATAATTGTTCAACGTTCACGTAGCCGACGAAGAACAATCCTCGTATCGTATAAACGGGCATCGGCTCCGGAATGCGAATCGGAGAGACGTTGATGGGAACCCTACCCCCCCCCCTACCACGGCCCCGTCTTTACGACGCGCCGAGCCCTTTAAACCAATACATTGATAAGGTCCCGACAATGCCACTTGTCTGTTGTCTACGAAAGATTTTCGCGAGGGAGCCTCTTACGTCGCGCGGCACGTATATTTATTGTCGATTTGTCGATTTGTCGATTTGTCGATACCGAAACCCGACTAATAATAATCCGCGCCCGTTAGCGCTACGACGGGACGAAATAATTGATGGGCACTCGTGCGTGTGTGTGCGCGCGTGTGTGGCTCCGCCTCGGCCCAACTCCGACGCATTCGCTCTCGAAAGAGAGCAAGTATATCGGTCATACAACAACAGCAACAACAACAACAACAACAACAACACCTACCTACCCACCTACCCACCTACCCACCTACCGGGGCAGGGTGCCCCAATAACCATTCCGATCCAGTTCTACAATCTCGTGGCGAGATTGTACGAGACCTCTTGTCGGTTCGTTCGCTTCGGGCTTTGATTCCGTTGGCTACGTGACCCGCGTCCCGATATCGGCCCGACCGAGGGCTCCGAAACAACAGGATACGAGCTGCCGCGGGCGAACAGGGGGGGGGGACGTACGTACGTTTACGTACGTTCTCTGACACGGTGGATTCCTCCGAATCCTACCGGCCGAGTCCTGCTTATTAATCAGCGAGGGCCGGTGAATCCCCCCCCCCCTCCCCCCGACTCCCCAATAACCCCCGATCCACCCCCCCCCCCTCATCGTCCACCTCGGTCCGTGGCGACATTGTCGAGCGGTTCGGGGGCACTCGACGTCCCGAGTCCCGATGCGGGACCCTAGTGTCACGGTCGAGTTATAATTAGTGAGTCAACCGGATCCGCGGCTCGCAACGTCGCCGGACTTACGCACACGACACGCGGCCAAACCTACTGCACGACGGCAGCTGGGGGGGGGCAGATTACAGGGACGTAGATAATCCTTATTTCTTTTGCCTCTCCCGTGTTGCCCGCCATTAACCGTTACGTAATAGGAGTAGGCTCGACAATGGTCGCCCGCCTAGTATCCTCGTCTTATGCTCCGGTAGTGAGATAGTGGTCGTGCTCGTGGTCGTGCTCGTGGTCGTAATGGTGGTGGTGGTGTACGTTGACGAGAATCGCGAGGGAGGAGGGGCGCGCTCGTTACGGCTCTTCTTGGCGAGTCGGGGGAGCAGGTCGACACGGCGCAGAGCTCCTCAGGTGCATCGTGTCGCACACACGCGCGCACCCTCGCTCCCCACCGAACCCCTCCCACCGCCGTCATTATTGGCCCTTGGCTCGCTATCAGCTATTTTCTTTAAAGCGCATCGCTCTGATGGGCTGATCGATCGGCTCTCTCAGGGTACGGAGGGGTGGGAGAGGGGCGACATTAGCCGAGCTTGTTCCAGTAGGGGCGCGGGAGCGTCGTCAGCCTCGAGCCGACGAATCGACGAAACGTAGCGACTTCTTCTGGAGCCCGTAGCCGCGGACACACCGGCACTCGATTTAGTCCAGTTGAGCGCGGCTCGCCTTTAAAAATAGTCTTTGGGCTTGAAATTAAAACAGTACAAGTTCGGCTTCGCCGTGACGCGCCTACGTGTCTTTCAACCCGTTCGATGCGGTCATCAACTATTTCCAAGCCAAATATATTTTTAAAGCTCATTTTCTTAGGATACATTCACACAGATAAGAGTAGCTGCTGTCGCTGCTGCTACCGCTACTACCGCTACTACTACTACTACTACTACTACTACTACTACGCTACTACTACTGCTACGCGACAGAGGATCGCGCGTCGTCTCAGGGTTGCCCGGAGCCTCGAGGGTTCCCGGCCGGTGAAGCACTTTCCTTCGTAGAAGCGTTTCCCTCGACCCGAAAACAATTCATCCTCGAAAATGTCGTCGATAATCGAAATCGGACACGTGGCCTCCTCCGCATTTTACATTTTCCCTTCGTTTACGGAACTATCCGACATGCGGACAGCGGGATAAAGCAGGAGATGCAGTAGGAGTAGGAGAAAAAGATACTCGATAAACCGTTATGTCGTTATTATCAATGCGCCGTATGAACTTGTCGACGGGAGAAGCCGTACTACAATAGTCCCGGTATACAATGAATCCTCCCTCTCTCTCTCTCTCTCTCTCTCTCGCTCTCCTCCCAATACCAACACCACCACCAAAGCGACTCCTCATTTCAAATTAATATTCCTTTTCGTATTATTCTGGCCTTTTTACGGCCACCTTAAACAATAATTTTGCAAGCGCGTATCGCTCGTTGTGTTAGATAATATCCGCGATGGTCAGGTAAGCTTTGAACTCGCGAACAACGAAGCAAAGACCAAGGACGCTCGTCGCTATTTTTGCATCCTTCTTCGTATTAGTGCCAGCAATAAGCCCAGCGGTACGTAATATCGATTAATCGAAATTAACTGTTCTCGTAAGCTTTTCTGCGTCGCCTTGAAATTTTATTTTATTGACATTCGACGCTCGGCCATCTACCTACCCCCCCTGTCCCCCTGTCCCCTGTCCTCGACCCCCTGTCCCCCTCGAGCAACCAATTACATCGTTTGTTTTCGCTCGTTTTTTTTTTCTGTTTTTTTTTTTATTTTTTTTGACGATTTAACGACGATCGCTTGTTGTTGTTGTTGTTGTTGGGTGGGGGGGGGTAGTAGTGCGCGTTACAGTCGGGGATCGTTGTTGTAAAAATTCCTCTGGCTCGGTACGTCACGGTAGAAAAACAATCCGTGCCGAAAATAGCCTCGTATTATTGATTATGCTAAAATTTAGTAAAGCCCCAGCGTATGAAGAGAAGACGGGAGCCGAGCAACTCGTCGATAAAGAAGCAATGAAATTACATTACTATTGAGATTGGACTTTTCGACTGCGACTCCGAATCCGCTTAATCCCCATGAATTGGATATTGTAATACTTAACGGTACCGGTAAAACCGATAAGACGAACAAGAGGAATTATTATTATTGTTATTACTTGAGAGTGATTTTGTGATGGTCGATGGGCGGATCGGGGAATTGGGGGGGGGGCGCAATAAAATGAGTCAGGAATATTGTTTAGCCGTTGGTTATGACGAGGGAGGAAGGGTCGTTACGTAAGCATAAGACTCGGGTTGCCCCCTCCCCCCTCCCCCCGCACCCTGTTGGTCAATGCGTTTTATTAAGGGTGCGCGCCAAGGGATTGTCGGTATATTCATTTAGTCGAAATCTCAATCGAAGGTTATTGGCGTTCGTTCAAAGAATCGTCGTTGGAACGGGTAGGAAGGGACGGAGGAAGGAGGACGTCACAAGTTTCGTTTAATTGAACGACAAAAGAAGTTAAGCAGCTGCGGCCTGCAGAAGACGAGCAGCGGTAGCGGCAGCAGTTGTAGTTAGTGTTCCTCTCATTCATAAGGGGCACGCGACTCTCGTCAACGAGTTGGTGGGGAGGGGAGGGTCGAGCAGCAGATAAAGCAGAGCAGCAGCAGCAGCATCATAATCCACGATGGCTTGAGAGTTATTGGAGTATTAAGTGACTGGTTGTTGCACTCGAGAGAGCGAGAGAGAGAGAGAGAGAGAGAGCGAGCGCGGAGCCAATGTAACGCGAGGTTGCGGACCGACGTCGACCCCGTGGAGGGATGGCGGTGGGAGGGCGGCGGAGGTGGAGGAGGCATCGAGCTAACCAAGTTTAGCAACGTTTGACGAGCTCGTTCGGTATTGCGCTACGCTACGCTAACGCTAACGCTACGCCACGCCACGCTACTACGACGACGCGTGTCCTGCTGGGTCGGCATGACAGAGCAGTCGGGGCGCCGCGATAAAGCAGGAAAGCTCGGGATTCCCGGCGCCTCTTTCGCCCCCTCATCCCCATCCACCGAACCTCCCCCACCCAACCATCTCGCCCCACCGAGCCGTATTTCTGCCTTTAGCTATAGGTATTTACGAAAACCCGACAACACTTACCGACCACTGCTATCCCCAATACTAAGCCCAATACAATAATAATAACCACCTCTTCTGTTCATTTTTTTTTCCCTTATGCGGAGTCGCACCTGCAGCCCACCTCCGAGTAAGCTTGTATCCCCTTGTAAATCCAGAGGAGCACGGATGACCTTGGGGCTCGTTGGTGGGATAAAACAATCGAAAACTCGGATATGCCTTGCCACGGATATGATAGGGTATATTTACATTGACGTATAAAGCGGCATTAGAGCCGGCTAATTTTTTTCTAATTAACAATCAGGCAAATTCAATAACAATTAGACTCGGTAAGGAAAAAGAAGACAAGACAAAAGAGGTGGGGGTGAAGGAGGTGGGGAGCTCCCCCTCCCCCGGTCTGCATCCGATCAAAGTCGTCGTCGAAATAATATTGCGCCCGATTCGTTTTTGGATCCCCGGTGCCAAACCCCCGGCGCTAACGAGCTCCGTTCCAACAAAATTTTCACGAAAGGGGAACGACGCGCATTACACGTCGCCGCCTGTATACACAGTAACTCTTGGCCGACGCTGTCCAAACTCTCCTAAGGAAATCAATAGCCGACTGTAAACTTGGGGGGGGGGGGGGGGAACATAAATTATACAAACTTGTCCGTCTGCCTCCAAGATCTTCCGATTTACCCGAGTTATTCAGATCATTAATTGCTTATCGCCCCTTCCCACTCCCGCATTGTTTGCCCAATCTAACGTCCGATTTACATTGGCTCGCGTCCCCCTCCCCCCACCACCACCACCGACACCAATAACTCTAATTAACGATAATCGCGTTTATTTAGTTGTTTATTATTTGCTGTTGCCTTGCGCAATAATTATTGCTCCTCGCGTCCTTTATCCGGAAAGACGGTAATTAAAAATAATGCCAACGACAGGCATTGATTCATAATGGGGGAGGGGGGGCTCGTTAATTAATTTTGCGCGCTTACGTGTGGAAAGAGGCAATGCTGCTAAGTATCGTTACGTAATCAAGCCCAGGCACGCTAAGTGCGTGCGTGTATTCATCGCATGGCGTTTGACCGATTCGGCAATTGGCTGTATATCGTCATTCGATAGAGTCGTAGAATCAATCGGTTCGTAGATCGTCGAGCTTCATCGATCGGCTACGCGATTATCACTAATTACGGCCTCGGTAATTTCGATTCGCTCTCTACTCTACTGCTCTCAGGGTCAAGGCGAAGCACCGTCTTTCTTTCTTTCTTCCCATAACATCTTATCGGCCTTTCGTCATCATCGACATCATTCAGCATCATTCAACATCATTCAACATCATTCAACAGAAAGAATCTTACGTTCGACGTCGAGGGTAGAGCCCCAATTAACGGGAGCCACGCGCAAACGGTATCGCGCAAACGGTACTAGTCCCGCTAATGTCAATGTTACGTTTCCTTACTTATTATAACAATTATTTGAAAAACGCCTCGTATTTATTTATTATTCGTCGCTTTAATTGCTTTAGTTCGGCGCGCCGAAGTCAGATAAGCCTTGCCGCCGTAATACATGATTCCGAGGCCTTAATTAATAAGCCCGAGACGTTAAGTTTACGATTTATCGAATAATGTCACAGGCCATCGACGGTATACCGACGAATTAATAAAAAAAATCACAATCGACTCGAACAAAAGACGTCTTTGCTGGTGGATTGGGCTTATTGGGCTTATTGGGGGATCGGGTTAATTAATCGCTTCGTAAATCCAGCGCATCGCCCAACGAAGTTTAAACGGGGCTTTTTCTTTCTTTCTTTCTTAGCGTCTCTCGATGAAACGACGTAAAAAAAGATCTGGGTACTTTACCCATCCAACCCCCTCCCTCCCACACCGCGTTTAATATCCAAACAATTAGTAGTTGGAGCCCGAGTTAACTGTTGCCGTTAATAGGAATATCCGAGGACCGTTCGTGACCCCACTCGATCGGCTCTCGGGCCCGTTCGATTTTCTAATACGTAACGAACGCACGCACTCACGCACGCACGCACGCACATCGTCTTGCTAATTTGGAGCGGAGCGGCCACGAGCCAACGCGTTGGAATTTCTTTTTTTCTTTTTTTTTTTCTTTTTTTTGCATACGAATTTTTAATACCGTGACTTGTTAAAAGTCGGCGGGGATTTATTTACATATCGAGTGAGCGTCGTAGCCTGTGCACGTGATCGAACGCGCTCCAACTCGGTATCGGTATTAAGTGAGCCGAGCACATTATGAATGAATGGCATCCCTCCTTAAAAATCCATATTCTAAGAGCCGAGTAGTCGGATATTTTGAGGCGGCCGCCACTGGGTCATAGACTGACTCATAGAGAGTGAGAGTGATATAGGGATTGGGGGAGGGGAGAGAGAAGAGGAAGCTGCGACGGTTTCCTGTAGGAATCTGAAATCTGAAAAGGGGGGGGGACAGAAGCACATATCCTCGGATGAAGCGTCGTCGAAGGTCGGTGCAATGAGTTCGAGCACCTACCGATCGAACCGCTATTATAAATGTATGCCTCCGCTGCTACGTCACCTTTCATTGCACGCATACGCATATATACGTACGTACGTGCATGTCTCCTCGGGACTGATTGACGTATTGAAACGGAGTTTCGTACCCCACTGGCGAGCGGCCACGCTTCCCCCTCCCCGCTCACCGACACATTTGCCCCTTTATCGCACTCGACGATGCCATTAAGCTCGTCCCAATAACCTCCTCCCCCGCTTACCACCACCACCGCCACCACCACACCGCCACCGCCACCGCCACCGCCACCGCCACCGTAATGGACCAGCGCGATTTTCATTTTCGGCCTCGGCGCTAATTAAATGTCGGCCACTCACGGCTTAATTTGTTTTTATTGTTATCGCCGTCATTGACGTCATTGTCCTTGCTGTTGTCGAGTCGCCGTTACAGTTATTATCGAAGACCCATTGGATAATATAAAGGGAAGCGGTTTGTCATCTTCTTGGTCCATTGATAGGTTTCGTCAACCCCAATAACCTTCCTCCCTCTTTGGCCACTAAAATATTATAGGCGCTTATTCTCGCCCACCAAATATATATATATGCGTGCGTGTGTATGGATAGATAGGTAGACGGATTGTGGCGAGCGAAGCCTATTTGCCTTATCCTCCACGTACGCGCGTACCCTTAACCACCATTACAGACGAGCAGACATTATGAATGAGGCGACGCTCGCTCGCGTCCTCGGGACTCGATTTCTTATCTGTAAGTCGTCTACTCGTGCATTATAGAATGTCATTGCTCCAGAAGCCGGTGCGCCGAATTTCCGAGTTAATCGCCGGTGTGCGCAACGGGACTCTCCCTCTCTCTCTCTCTCTCTCTCTCTCTCTCTCTGTCGAGTCTTTGTATCCCGAGCGCGATAACGGCAATTCCAAAGCCTTTATTTAGAGTTACGACAAACACGATTGTGGCGGGCCGGCGGGGGTGGGGCAGGCAGGCAGGCTTCAGCAGGGAGTTTGGAGGGAGACGATGAGATAGAGAGAGAGAGAGAGAGAGAGGGAGAACCTTCTCAATTAAGGAAGAACTTTTTGTCCCGACACTGGAGCGTCATCGAATCGCTACTTCGGCAAATAAAATCTAAACTCGAGCCAAACGACGAGTAGTTCGTTTGCTTTGACTTTTCGCAGCTTCGATTCTTTTATTGGGGGTGGGGGGAGGGGGGGAATAGACGGAGGCAGCGTTTCTTCAAACAGCTCATCGGATTGTCTTCGTGCGTTTGGCGAGCGGTCGCTTCCCCTCCTCCCCCTCCTCCCCCCACTCCTATACTCGAACAAGGGATAATAGCCATCGCGTTGCAGGATTAAATCGCCAGCTTCTATTACCCACTTCGGTCGATACACTCTACTACGCCGAGCACCCTTAGCGGAACAGAGCGGGACAGAGCGGGACAGAGCGGGACGGTGCTAGCCAGAGTTCTCGGTCGATGCGTGGCTGCGTGTGTGCGGTTAAGGGTAAGGGGGTGTGAGGGGGTAGGAGGGGGTAGGAGGGGGAGTCGGCCTCTATGATGACAGCTATTAGTACACAAACACCCGAGGCTCTGTATAAAGCAGATTTTCATGACTTTTATCCTCCTCTTCTCTATTTACTCGTGTCTTATTTTTGCTTCTGCTGTGAACCCCGGCCACGTTATGCTCTCGTTTAACTCATGAAATTAATAAAGAAACGCTTGCTCTTTATTACACAAGTAATTATGTACAATTTCTTGTGCAATTTAGGACATTTGTCTAAGATGCATTACCTTCTTTAATTCTTATCGGGCAATTTTATTACTAATTATCCAGTGGTAATTCGTCGCAAACAGAATCACAAATAGAAACATTTACCTCCCCTCCCCCCTCACCCCCATTTTTAAAAAATGATTATACGTATAAAATAAAAAAAATTAAAAAATATAAAAAAAACCAAGACATCTTTATAATTTAATTACTGATTACGAATGCTTGGATATTGGCGAAGGAATAAAAAATTTATACTAAACTAAAATTAATTACTTTGTATTTATTTAAAATACAGTAAAAAAAATAGCCCAAGTAATACAATGAATATACGTAGAGATGTATTTGTAATGAAAAAATTGTGCACATTAGGCTTCGGATTAATTGTTTAAAGGATAATTGTTCACTCGATCCAACGGCCCTCGTTCGCGCATCCGGTCGAATAACAATGAGAATAATCAAAAAATGAAAATGAAAAGAAAAAAACAGTTCTTCTCTTAAAATCAAATGAAAAGCTTGTCATTAACCTCGGCGCAAATAAATTAGAGATAAAGTATAAAAAAAGAAGAAGAAGAAGAAGAAAAAAAGTCCTCTCCTTTTCCATGAATAAGATTATATATAATTCATGAGAGTCACGAAGTAATCGATATCTATTAGAATAATTGTATATACGCTACTTGCCGAATGGTCGGTGAAATTGATAGGAAAGTAATTGCCGGGTATTTCTTAATTGTAATCAACTTGGTCGGAAGGAATGTGTCTTAAAGGGGGGAAAAAAAAAAAAAAGAAGAAATACGTCGGGATTAAGGGATATTATGCACGCGTAGTTGGCAGAGAAAGAGAAGTCCAGGGAATATGACGGGAAGGAGATATTGCGATGAGATATATGCGTTATTCTGGCTTCTCTCCACCCCCACCCCCACCCCCCAGGTTCCACATAATTTGTCGGTAGTGTTGCCGAGAGTCGGGCGGTTATATCGGTTCAGGATCCTAGAAGCGTCGAAAGGACGCGTAAACTGCGATAGGAGCGAACGGGGATCGATCGGGCAGAAGTTGGCGAATACAGCAGACGGGCGCGCATGCCGAGGTGAAGAGACGACGACGACGACGACGACGACGACGACGACGACGAGGATAACGATAACGATGACACCTTGTCTCATTCTTCGCTGCAGCCCATACGCGTCTAATATATAAAATTGTCCGTGATTTTTTTTTTTACGCCCCGTGGACTAATCGAAACGTGTATTGCCCGCGGAAATCGATTAATTGCTCCGAATCTCGGTGACTGATTCGCTCGCCCCCGCCCCCACCCCACCCCTCCCCACCCCGCCCCATTGATCTTCCTCGGACTCGTTTCGTTATGCCAACTTTCTCGTCCCCCGTCCCCCGTCCCCCCCCCCCCTCTCCTGCCTTTCCTCCCGCCCGTCAAAAATCTACCAATCCCCACACTTTTCGTACGCACACACACGCACACGCGCGCATACGTCTCCCCCCGGCCGATACGCAGGCCGCCGCCGCCACCGCCGCCGCCGCCCGCGCAATATACAACGAAGGAGAGGCGGAAAAAAAAAAAAAAAAGCGTGACGAGGCCCTTATCCACGGCCGATCGATATTCGAGAGCCCTCTTTCCGCCCATCTATTTTCATGCTCATCTCTACTTGACCTTTTAGGTCCTTCGATAATATAGCCCAAATTTTAGCACGAAAAACTTGCCCCTTCGGCAAATAATATCCCGTATACGCGTTGGGAGGAATTCGGGCAGGCTCCCTCCCTCTCCCTCTGTCTCTCTATGTCTCTCTCTATGTCTCTCTCTCTCTCTCTCTCTCTCTGTCTCTCTCGTGCGCGCGCGCGCGCTCCCAAAGAATTGGTTTCGTTGAATGGGTCGAGAGCTCGAAGCGTCATGACTACGATTCGAGATGACCGTTGCCTTCAATTACAACAATGCTCAAACGTTCCTTGAAAATCAAGCCAATGGAAACTTGTCGTCGTAATAATGCGATTCGAAAGTAGAAAGTCCGTCTCTTCGGATTCGCCATTTTATAATCCACTGCAATTAGGGAGATTATTGGCTTGAGCGGCGAGAGAAAAGTCGTTAAGCAGCGGATTCCTTTCGGTCGGCGGGACATTTTTTTTTTTTTTTTTTTCTTTTCTTTTTTATTCTTATTCCATAACAATTGGAAATTGTCAAATAATTTCTAAATAAAACCGGCATCCATCGAGCGTATCGTGAGTAGAGAGAGAGAGAGAGAGAGAGAGAGAGAACGTTGCCACGACACAGAATTTACGAGCAAGAGCCACCAGAAGATCATCGACTCCCTAAGGAAATTCGCGGATTCGAATAGAAATTCAAAAGATACGCATTACGATGTCGTGTATTATTTATTATATCATAGAAGAAATTATTCGTACTCGGGAGGGGGAGGGGGCGCCCAGTCCATCCGATTCTTCTCTTCAAAATCCTTTAAATATCTCTCTTGATATATTTATCTATCCTCTGCTCCTATCCTATCGGTCATGAAAATACGCGTTTTTTTTTTGAGATTTTTTTTTTTTCAACTTGCCCTGCAGTCAGTGGTCGTAGAAACCGTTCAGCGGAGACAAAAGCTCAAATACATAAAGAAAAATATGCCCCTTTGCTATTGGTCGCAAACATTTTTTCATTTTTTCATTTCAAAAACATCGATATTCCCGATTTGGTTAAGATTCTCCTGCGTTTATTTAAGAAAGCGTTAATTAATACGGGCCGATGCAGCCATATAATACGTCCAATAATAATATTTAAATACGTAATACGTGATAAATGATCGAGAGCAATGTTATTTTATAACTTAACGGATTCTCCGAGGGATAATTCCGAGGGACGTATTGGTAAATTCGTAAATACAAGCTTCCTTTACGGCCACTTTTATATATATATATATATATATTAATTTTTTGCACAATCCTCTTCTATTGTTACGCGATATTTAACGTCAAAACAATTGCATATTTATTCAGCGTGCGATACGTTGGAGCGGCGGGGGGGGGGACGCGTTGTTATTAATAAAACGAGCTTATGCCGTGGAAAATTATGCATCGAGTGCATTTTTAGATATAAGGCTAAAGGAGCTGGACTACAAATTAATCGGTCTTTTCAACTAACGCTATTCAACATTTCGAAACAATTCATTATCTTGATAAATCATTTACATGAAAATTTTCGGAACGTAAGCTTTGATTGCGTTGGAATACAACAGTCGCCGTTGAGTTGAGTAAACCAACTTGGCTCTGACGTTTCGTTTCAAATTAACCAAGTTTTACAAAAGTGCTAACATAAATAAATAAATAAATAAAACAATCGAATGCAAAGTTTACTTTAATGAAACTTCACGAGATAAATCGTCTGGCAAGTACCGGGTCGATCTCGAATTTTATGCGCGCCCTCTAATAATATAAAATATCATAAGAAAAGATAACGTAAAATAGATAGAAAAATTGACATTTTATCGAGCTCTAATGGACGCGTCGAGCATACGTAATTTGGCTTTCGTCCCCCCCCTCCCCCAATTGCGCGGGCAAAGCCTTGCCGAAGTAAATCGCAATCGAGTCAAACGATCGAAAAGAAAACGACAGACTAATTGATTGATACATTTAAGATGCATGAGTATTTGTTTAGCTCGATAAAGTACAAATACAAAGTTTATCGAACCTTTCCTTCGTCCCTTTCTCGTATTTTACTTCGCGTAAGCCTTCGCGAGCTCTTACATCCCATTCCCAGCATTTTGTTTAACGTAATTCTCGTCTCAAATACGAAATCGTTAAGGAAATCGTTTATAAGCGATTATAATGCACTCGCGCTATATAAATATCGCCGTCAATGCGAGTTTGTATTGCAACGAGGGAATTGCGAACGGGAGGAGGAAGCCATACGCGTGATGCGTATGTTATATCGAGCCCAACGTCGAATACGAGTTTATTAAGAATGGCGTGTTAACGTTACGTTGCAGGTGTCCGCGGGTCAGCACATGCAGCTGACGAGCGATTTGAAGCCCGGGAACGTGACCGTGGCCGCCCAGCAGGGCATGTACTTCAGCCAGCAGCAGCAACAGCAGCAGCAGCAGCAACAACAACAACAGCAGCAGCAGCAACAACAGCAGCAGCAACAGCAGCAACAACAGCAACAGCAGCAGGGTCAGGGCGTACCTGTGGGGCCGAACGAGGCCTACTGCACGGTCTCGCAGTCGCAGACGATAAACTTTACTCAGCAGAGTCTGAGGCAGCGGGGACCGGCCGGGCCCGGAGCCGGCGGGGCCGGACCCCCGCAGCAGCAGCAGCAGCAACAGCCCCAACCCCGACCCCATCCAGGGCAGCAGCAGGCAGCTGCCCAGGCTGCCCAGCAGCATCAGCAGGTGCCGAATACCCAGGTCGCCGAGCAACACGCCAAGCTCCTTCAGCAGCAGCAGATGCTACGCGCTCAGCAGCAGGTACGCCCGCTTTATCCTCGCTCTACGCCCCCTCCATCCCCCCACCACCGCCACCACCACACTCCACCCCGTTCCACCCCGTTCCACCCCGTTCCACCATCGTTAGCGCGCGCAACGGGTCGCAGCTCCAGCATCGTCACCTAACGTCCGGACATTATTTTCTTTTGAATAACGCAGGCGATGCAGCAGCACCAGCAGCACCAGGTGCAGCAACAGCAGCAGCAGCACCAGGTCCAGCAGCAGCAGCAGCAGCAACAGCATCAGCAGCAGCAGCAACAGCACCAGGTGCAGCAGCACCAGGTCCAGCAGCAGCACATGTCCGCTGGTATGGGTGGTGGGATCGTGAGGCCCCCGCCACCGGAGTATAAGGCGGCCCAGGCTCAGCTGATGCACGCGGGCATCAGTATGGGTCAGCAGTCGAGGTTCGCTAACGCGGCGACGATGCGACGTGTTACCCAGCAGCCGATGCCACCCTCTGGTAAGTGCCGGCCCGTCCAAAACCTGTCGAGCGAAATCGCTCGGGATAGCGGCTTAACCAGAGGATGTCCCCCTGCCGTTCCAGGCCCCATGATGCGGCCCCAAATGGCCCAGCAGACGGCCATGCACGCCACCGCGAATCCAATGTACATGGGTGGCGGTGGAGTCGGGACGGTCGGTGCCGTTGGCGTCGGTGTCGGGGGCGTCGGGGGCGTCGGTGGCGTCGGTGGAGTCGGTGGAGTCGGTGGAGTCGGTGGCGTCGGAGGCGTCGGAGGCGTCGGCGGTGTCGGCGGTGTCGGTGGAGTAGGAGGTGTCGGTGGAGTAGGAGGAGTCGGAGGAGTCGGAGGAGTCGGAGGAGTCGGGGTGGGCCTTGCCCCGGGCCCGAACGCTGCAGCCACCGGTAGCATGAGCGCGATCGGGGGCATGCACCAGATGCAGCAGAGACTGGGTTACCCGAGAACGAACAACCAGCGGCCGCCGAACATCAACATCGGACCGCCGGACACCCTGGGCAACGGGATCGCCTCCCGCGGCAACACCCAGAACTGGCAGCACATTTTCATGCAGCAGCAACAGCAACAGCAGCAACAGCAGCAGCAGCAGCAACATCATCAAGGTATCTAACCACTCCCTACCCCCTCAACCCCTACCCCCTCCCCGTAAACACTTCTACGGCTAAAATTATTGATTCGATCAACGTTCTTATACGTAATTGCAATCGTAATCGTAACGAAAGATCATAAAGATCGTGACGTAAGGTGTACGGCTAAACGATCTGAACAATAAGCCAAAGTAATAAGCCCAAAAGTCTTACGAGTTGTTAATACGGAGTTTGTGCTTTTTAGGGGGATTTGGAATGGGCGCTGGAGGTGGTATTCAAATGAGCGCCGCGCAAATGCAGCACCAGCAACTGTTGCGCTCCCAAGGTGGCGGAGTAATGACTGGGGCCGGGATGACGAACACTGCGCTACAGCAACAAATCGTCGTGTCGCAACAACAGCAGCAGCAACACCAGCAGCAGCAGCAGCAGGCCAACAATCAAATGGGAATGCAATTACAAATGTCGCAAACGCAATCAGTCAGTACGGTCGTCGTCTCTTCGGGCAACGGAACTGGTAATTTGACAACTCGTGTCACGTAAAAAATACGGTCCTCGACGATCTTCACCGACTATCGTACTCGCCATCGCCTTTCCTTATTATATTCTCTTGGTGGGGGGTGGGGGGTGGGGGGGCGAAATGCCGCTTCGTAATGGGAGGAGCAATTGTAAGTAACACTTGCAAAAGGCGCGCACTCGCTATAAATTATTATTAATCAATATGAACGATAAGGAAATAATTGTAACGATTTGACGATGGTGATGACGATGGCGATGACGACGGTGATGACGACGATGTCCTGGCGGAGGTCGATAGGCGGCATGTCTAATAGCAAACGTCCTTACAATCGTGTCGTATTTTCTTACGGGCTTCGCAGGTACTCCCATGCACCCCCACCAGCAGTACGGGGCGGGAAGCCCTAGTACTCGTGGAGCTCTGCAGCAGCAGCAGCCGCAGCAACAGCCGCAGCAACAGCCGCAGCAGCAGCACCAGCAGGTCCAGCCACCCCCGCAGCAGCAGCAACAGCAGCAGACCGACTCCTCGGATCTGGGATTCGACTTCTTGGATAATCTGCAGACCGGCGACGCGTCCAACTTCAATCCCCAGGAGCTGCTCAACTCCCTAGACTCTGGCTTCAACCTCGACTCGATTCTGTAAGAGACGCATCGCGCTTAAGCCGGAGCCTCGAGCCTCGAGCCCCGAGCCCCGGGCGCGCAGCTATTACGGAAAAGAAGAAGCTGGCTTTGGCGACGGAGGGCGTGTTGCCATTGTAAATGGCAAGGACTAGATAGAGCTCCTCCTGTCTGCCTGCTGCTGCTGCTGCTGCTCCCAGCCCCCGCCCCCGCCGCCTTCCTCGGGGATCACCCAAGTCGGAAGCCACGACGCTCTTAATGGCAGTATTGATGATGATAAACATATAAATCTGTATCTATCTACATATCGGAGAGAGGCAAGCTGCCGCCTCTTCTCGTCATACGGAGTCTTGGGAAAGGTCGCCGTCGAGTGTCAACAAAGGGCAAGAGACGGTCGGCTCTGCTGGCTCCGGGTGACGATGCTCGTCTTGTGCGATTGGCTCAAGAACGACGACGACGTAGACGACGACGATCCCCGGAGTAATCCGTCGTGTATAGGCAGTTGGCATTAAGTCGTAGTAGAAGAATGCCGTGACTCAAGTACCGAGGCGGAGGGAGGCGCCTGCTCTCGAGGACGATTACCGACCTAGAGTTTTAATTATGAAATAACGTCTAGCGAGGTGGGTGTCGTGTCGTGAACCGATCCCATATATATCTCGGCTCTTTCGAGACGAAGACCGATCGATTAAGTTGGAGCGGAATTTATTTCAGAGGCAGAGCTCCCTTCGGTATCAAAGTCTCGTATAATTAATTTAGCTTTGAATAAATAATTGAAGCGGGAGGCTTCAAGTTTGACAAGAGAGAGAGAGAGAGAGAGAGAGAGAGAGACGGAGCCGAAACTCGGCTGATTAGTTAGTTGTAGGTCCGACGGTAAATCTCAATAAAAACTGGAAACTCACCGCTCGACTTGGACTTGACTTCCAATGGCACGGAGACGTGGATACGCCAGTTACGTCGAGATAAATGGTCGGATCGCCCGCGGGAATCTCCTTCAATGTGGCGTCACTTTCGACAAGCGCGTGCGTTCGCTCTCGATGGCGCTACACTGCTGAGAGATGGACCCCCCACGCGAATTAGTATTATGATTATGGTTCTTGTAACCTCGACACTGAAAGTAACTCAGCCACGAAGTAACATTTCCTCTGATTGGGTATCCTGACGCCAGTATCGACGACATTCTTCACCAGATCTCTCGAGCACCTATTATATTATAAATATGTACCTACTTGGAAGTGCAAGTTGAATCAGTGTCGTCAATAACGTCGCCCTTTTATACATGGGTGGTAGCTTATTCTTCTTCTTCTTCGTCTTCTTCGTCTTCTTCGTCTTCTTCTTCTTCTTCTTCTTCTTTTACGCCTCGAGGGATCCACGAGATTGGCTTCCCTTCGACTACGGATTTTTAGCAAGAAATGGCCGCACCCTCCTGTATTGGAGGCCGAATGCGGCCACCGTGTATACTATTAATAAAAATTATTGGCCCCCGTTGAATGCTGAACACATAACCTTGTTAACCAGGACCTCGCACTTGAACGAAGGACAGCTTGGATCACCTACGATCACCTACGATCACCTTGTATCACCTTGGATCACCTTGGATCACCTTGCATCACCTTGCGTCACCTTGCATCACCTTGGATACGTTAAAACAAAAGACAAAGCTAAAGTTATCGCGCACTCGTTCCCTATTAAATGAATTAAATGTCTCGTGTAAAGTCCCAAGAATATTCTTCTTTTTGTTCTTCATATTACCGCTGCTGTTGCGCTTGTTGTTCTTATTATTGTTATTGTTATTGTTATTGTTATTATTATTGTTGTTATTATTGTTGCTGCTGTAGTTGTTGTCGTCGTCGTCTTCGTCGTCGCTGTTGTTGTTGCTGTCGCTACTGACATTGTTATTAATGCTATTGTTGCTGTTGTTGTTGTTATTATTATTATTATTGTTATTGTTGCTGCTGTTGTCGCTGTTGTTGTTGTTGTTGTTGTTGTTATTCTTAGAATAATGACTACTGTGTTTTACGTACTAAAATGATTTTGGACGGTGAATATGGATGATCTCGACGCAGGATGTTGTAAAGAGAAGTTGTTGAAAAGAGGAGCCGGCCGGAGCGAATCGTATATTACTAATAAGCGTTCGACCTGCGTGCATCTTGCGCCGATGCACGTAACGTGCAGGGGGGCTGAGCTCCCCCCAGCCTCCCACTCCCCCCACCACCCTTAACTCAACCGAATGATCGTCCGAATGAGCGCGCGATCGTTCCGTTAGATTAATTTCTTCGAATCGCGCATACTCCACTAAAAGGTTCGCTGCTACTTCCGTCGTCAGTGTCGGTGACCCATGACTATTCCTCTTGGAATCCCATTGATGTCGAGCCTCCGGTACGGCAGCGATGATTTTTGTATTATTCCGAGGCTTCGCCTACTACGATTTACGCAACGATCGCGCATGTAAACTGTCGCGATCGCCAAGCGCGATTACCAAAATAG
Source organism: Ceratosolen fusciceps (assembly GCA_018883505.1). Lineage (NCBI taxonomy): Eukaryota > Metazoa > Arthropoda > Insecta > Hymenoptera > Agaonidae > Ceratosolen > Ceratosolen fusciceps. The sequence goes on from RCIC01000016.1 coordinate 4,777,479, forward strand.
TGTTCCGGAAGTCGATCGTTACCGAACGATCGGCCCGCCGTATAAAACTACGGCCTCCTATATTATTACGTATTACAAGATAATACAAGCAAAGGATAAAATGGAGCCTCGTCGTTGGCACCATCCGTTTTGGTAAGTACGAGAATAATTCTTCTGTACAAATGGCAAGTGGCGAATAATATTATCCCGGCTTTAAAAAAAAAAAAAAAAAAAAAAAAGCCATTACTCCCAATTTCGAAGTGCTGCGGCGCGAGTTCATACTACGTGGAAAATGTGAAAAAACAGAAAAAAAAAAACTGCTCGCGTACGCGGCCGAGGTTCGCGAGGTTAATTTTCCCGTCCCGTCGAGTGAGTCGAGTCCGGTCTCGGAATAACTCCTACGTTTTCCCTGCCCCCCAACCCCCAACCCCACTCGTAATGACCTTGAGTTGCCGATACGTCGGCTAACCGGGACGGCGGTACTCCTCCACCGTCCCTTCCAAGGGCCGTCTCGGAAAATATGACTTCGCTAAAGCTAATTAGAATTAATTGTAGGCCCGAGTTATTTGTCCTTGGGACCACCCCCTACGGATCATTAATTCGACAAGGACCGATGATTTTCTAATCGACAATTGCCGCCTTTTTAATACTCGGATTCCGTTCAATTACTTTCTCTTGCGTCTTCTTCTTCTTCTTCTTCTTCTTCTTCTTCTTTGTTTGGCAATTTGGCAATCGCGCCGCGCCGATCTTTGTCATTAGATAATTCAATAAGATAATTCAAACGAGTGTGTATCGCGGCGTGCTCTGAGGGTTGGGGTGGGGTGGAGGGAGGAGGCCCCGAGGATTCTCCGGGCCAGGGATAGATCATCGCTCATCGAAACGCCATGGAGGTCGCGGATTTTCGGGATCCAAGGTCCGGTCCAACAGCGGGGCCTGCGCAGGCTCAGGGCCCGAGTCGTTAAATACCCACTTGACTATCGTTTTTATTTATGCAAACTGCTCGATTCGTATAAAACTGAGCACGAGTAAAGTCCCAGCCGAGCGACCCTTAATATTTACCGACGTGTCAAATTCATCAGGAAACCCCTGTCTTCCCCGCTCTTTCGCCCACGTCGACGACGTATACCTTCGGCATTATTTTACTAGAAATTATTTACAACCCCGTCGATTCTTCGCTACAACAACAACAACAACAACAACAACGATAATAGCAACAACAACGACAATAGCAATAGCAATAGTAATAGTAATAGTAATAGTAATAGTAATGATGGCGTACCGTATCCAGCGTATTTGCAGTATCCTACTGAGCCGTCAGACATTCCTTAATACCTAGCGATAAAGTTGCGCATTCGTCATCGTTTAATGCTCTATGACCAAATGGCTGATGACTCCTTCATGAGTCATTGTAAGATTCAAATTTATCCCTTGAATCCTTTCACGCAATCTCTTTAATATCGTAATCTTAAAGATTTTTCTTGTTTTTTTTTTTTTTTTTTTTTTTTTTTTTTTTTGTAAAGCAATCGACGACGACGACGACGACGACGATGATGATAATAATAATAATAATAGCAACAACAACAATAATGGCAATAATAACAATAACAATAATTGAAGGATAAGTAATTGTAAGAGCTATCGTAAGAGCTTTTGTGAAAGTAAGAGTGCTGCAGTTTAATGAGCCACTTGGACTCCATTATTATGCATTAAAAGTGCATTGTTGCGCCTATGTCGGACTTGTTACTGTGACATCGGCAGCAACAGCAACAGCAGCGGCAACAGCAGCGGCAGCGGCAATAGCAGCGGCAATAGCTATAGCAATAGCAACGACAGCGACAGCGACGCCCCCCCTCCCCCCATTCCCTTGCCACCCCGTTAGGCTCGAAGATGACAAAGCTAGCGAGTCACTCGATCGTTCGATCGTTCGATCGTTCGATCGTGATTTTATGGCAGCCGATGGGCGGCCGCAGCGTTACTTTCACCGCCGAACAAACGTCGACTTGTCGTGTCTCACCTTCGCGCCGCATCCTCGCGTCGATATAAATAATAAACGAAAATCCAATACCGCCACGACATTGATATAAATTTAAGCGGCCGCGGCGATGATACTGGACAGAGGTTAACTGACCCGTCGCGGGCCTTTATTTATTGGAAAATAATCTCTATTGTCGTCGTGAGCAGAGTAAATCACAGGCGTTACAATGACGAAACATTAATGGAAAGCAATGGAAAGCAATGGAAAGCAAAGCAAAGGAATAGAACGAGAGAGAGAGTAAGATTACGTTGACCGATTGTAATAATGCAATAAAAAAAAAAAAAAAAAAAAAAAAAAAAAAAACTCTTACTCGTTTAACCAAATATTAATGTGTAAGATAAAATACCAATAGTGCACCTTACTTATTATTCGTTCTGGTGAATTAGATTTGTCAAACGAAGTTATTATAAAAAAAAAAAACAAAAGGACATCGACAACAAGGATCGAGTAAATTTTTGCTACGGTAATTGCATCTAGTGCCAGTGCTGCGTTTATAGTGCGCCTCGCGCTGCCGACGATATATAAAGAACGAAAGGAGACTATATTTTATTTTATTTGTCATTCGCTATTTCGCTATTTTTATCCTAAACTCGTGCCGGCGCTCGTCCCTTCTATAAATAACCCCGATAAACTAAGCTTCGGAGGGATTTCTCTTTAAAAGCGCAAGAGAGATCCGCTCGCTTAGCTCGTCGGCGAGCTAAACAATTGGCCATGTATATCGTAATGTAATTAGCGGCTAGCGTAGTTAAAAAAAAAAAAATCATTATATACCGCTAAATTAAATAAATGTAAGCGAATCGAGAGTCAATTAATTAATTCGGCGACTTTCTTCTCGTTATTTTATTTTTTTTTTTTCTTCATCCTTTTTTTCTTTTTTTGTTTTTTATTTTTATTTTTCTCTCTGGATGGTCGTGCGACGGGATCGGTGGACGAAGGAGGTGGTGGGTGGGTAAAGGGGATAGAGAGTGAGAGAGTGAGAGAGGGAGAGATGTGCGGAGGGGGTGGGTGGCACGTAATAAGGGAACGTGTGGCGTGTGAGTAGTGAGCCTCGGTGTGAGCGTGCGCGTAGGCGCGTGGGCTTGGCGGCACCGAGCGAATAATTATAATTATCGGGGAAAGGCCGGAGAGCATGCCGATCATCATCGTGTAAATATATGTATAGAATGCGTGTGCGTGCGTGTGTGCGTGCGTGTGTGCGTGTAAGTAAGTACGTAAGCGCATAGGAGCGAGTGCGACTTTTTAAGGCCAATTGACGTTTTTTTTTTTTTTTTTTTTTTTAAGATGCGACTATTGTACAGGCCATGCTTTTGCGCGATTGAAAATTGCCCAGGAGCCGAGCCGAGCCGAGTTAGTGCAGCACCGGTGGGGGCGGGTAATACAGCGAATCCGGGCGAAGCTAAGCTCGTGCGGTGATCGGCGAGAGAGCCCGGCGACTCGTGGAATAAAAATAGATCGATGAAATAAGGAAGCGCGCGACATTCTCTTGTATGTATTTAGTTTAAGAATAAAATGCGCTTCCTTGGTTCGTTCGTTCGTTCGCACGTTCGTTCGTTCTTAGCCGGCGCAACGGACCTTTTTCACTACCGAATAATTAACTACGATACGATACGCACAAATGCTTATTGTACATTAACTATTGTATTAACTTCACCGTTCGCTAATATCACGTACCGCCGAAGCATTATCATCTTCTTCCTTATCACAATTTTTTGTTTCGTTCTTTGTTTTTTTTGTTTTTTTTTTTTTTTCGTTCTTTAGTTATTCTCAATCGACGAAGGAAAGTTCACTCCGAGTACTACAAGAGTTTGCATTTTGCTCATCTTCCATATAGCGATACATTCCATTGATGAACAAAAAAAATAAGCAAATAAATAAATAAATGAATAAATAAATAAATAAACCGACGAATAAAAATAGTAAATGTAAAGAGAAACAAAAAGAAGATTAAAATACGTTACACCTATACGTGATTATTGTTAAAAAAAAATAAATAAAATAAATAAATTAATAATAAATATAAAAGGAATAAGAAAAATAAATAAATAAAAGAAAGAAAGACAAAAAGTACATTACATTGCTCGTAATGACTTCACGATGCGAGAGCGTAACATTATAAATATTATAAGGAGTACGCAAGGCTCCGTTCATCATTACATAAACAAGTTAAATTAAATCAGAATTTAAATAAAATGTGTGCGTTTCAATGTTCATTATTAGGATCTTTAATCAAAAATAAACAAAACTACAAAAAAAAAAAAAAAAAAAAAAAAAAAAAAAAAAAAAAAAAAAAAAAGAAAAAGAAAATAAAATGACGGGCGGGTTGGGAGGGAGGGAGGGAGTAAGGGAGTAAGGGAAAAGGACGTATAGGCCTAAGATATAATTAAATACAAAATTTTTATCCGACAAGATGGTCAATAATTGTCACAGTTAAAGGATCACTTGAATTGTTCTTCCTTTGTTTTGTTTTGTTTTGTTTTTTTTTGTTTTTTGTCACTTGTCGTTAAACTTCCATATATTTTTATTTTCCGTTCAGTAATTAATAATCGGGACCAAAGAGACAAACAATGGGTGGGAGGGTATTTTGTGGGTAAAAGTCACGTTGTATTATTTTGTTTTCTGTTTTCCATGTACATAAATGGTTCACTCTTGTTTCGGTGTCCGTATGAGATAAAATGCTACTTTAAGACGTTGTGTATAGCAGTTTTCAATTTTATATCGACTTGTGAGTAGTGCGGGAGGCATATACAAGAAGCGTTTAATACGAGGCAATAATAATAATTTTATTCTATCGCACGCGATATACGTGAAAATAATTGAAATATATGGAGTATTTGTTATCGAGGCTAAATACTTATTGGCTCCCAGCACAGCGCACACGCGAACACATAAACAGCGAGCTATCCGATGATCATAATGATGACAATGATGATAATGACGACGATGATGACGATGACGACGATGATTTTAATTCACGAAAAAACGTAACGTGGCTTTTGGTAAATTCGAGAAGGAGACGCGTTGTGTTACTATTATTATTATTATTATTATTAATAATAATATTATAAGGGATGGGATCTCTGGGGTCCGGTCATCGCGCAGCTGAGTTTATATATATATATATATATATGTATATGTATTTGGCAGGTCGAGAATCCTCGCGTTGAGTGGCAGCGTTTGATAATGGTTGATTAAAGAGTCCAAGGGAATTTTCTTTTATCTCAGCTGGACTGTGTAGGGGGTGGTATCGAGGGTCGGTAAAGTAAAGGCCACCTGTTAGAGAAATGTCTTTGGGCCGAGATAGAGAGAGAGAGTGAGAGTGAGAGTGAGAGAGTGAGAGAGAGAGCTCCTTTTCATAATTCGCGCGAGGTGACGGCCTTCGTGCTTACGGTACTTCACTTCCATTGTCAAAAACGAGTGGCCATCCGTCGAGTGGCTCCGGCTCTGTAAATTGAGTTGTGAACGAAGTGAAAAATAAAATAAAATAAAATAAAATAAAACAAAACTGAATCCATCACGTATGTAACTTTATTCTTCTTTTTTTCTTTTTCTTTTTCTTTCCTTGTTTTTTTTTTTCTTACCGTCAGAATACTTCGGATGTAGCGGTTAAACGTTCTATTGAGAATTTCGAAGATTAGAAGAATAATGACCGTAAGAACGGAAATACAATTGCCATTCTATTTCCATTGTTACGATGCGTTTTGTCATTTTAATAATTACGGATATTAAGAATGGGCCAAGTGCGTGGATGCGCTTCTCCCTCTTTCTGTTGAGTATTGTGTTTTTGCGTAAACGATCGAGCTTTAGGCAATTTGCGTGCGTGCGTGCGTGCGTGCGTGCGTGCGTGCGAGAGCGAGAGTTGTGTACGTTATTGCGAATGGGGACACCGACTGTCTGGCCCTACGTGCATGCGTATCCATCTATCTGCTGCTGCCGCTGCTGCTGCTGCTGCTGCTGCATGCGCGCGAGTGTGAGTAAGCGGGTGGTCATTGGGGTGTGAGGGGGTGTGTGTGAGGGGTTGGAGGAGCAGGAATAGGAAATTTAAAAGATGAAGAAAGCCGCGGTATGATGCGGTTGCGTAAGTCCGCCCCCCACCCTCCACCCTCACCACCCTCAACTCCGCTCACCGATGGAAAAATATCGTTAGTTTGATACGGTTCATTTTTACGATTTCTACCGCAACTCGCATTATTACCTTTACAAAACCAAAGGCATCCAATGTCAATGTGCCGTTCGTCCTTCTACTCATTTTTTATCCTTATTTAGGACTTTTTTCTTCTTCTTTATATATATACATATATATATATATATATATGTATATAATTTTTATATTATTGTATATTTACACGTGTACTTTGTTCTGGGCGTGCGATGCGATTGCAGCGAATTAAGGACCAACGGAAATTGAAAGAGACAAAAGTTTTCTTAAGTAGCCTTATTTCATATCTTATTTCATACATGCACGCAGTGTACTCAATTTTCTACAAAAAAAAAAAAAAAACAAAACAAAAAGAAGAAAGAAATAGAATATTATTATTATTATTATTATTGATAATAAATGACAATGAAAAAAAAAAAAATATATATATATATATATACGTACATACATGTATGTATGTATGTATAATGATAACAATAGTAATAGTTATAATAGTTATAATAAATAATAACAACAATAATGATGAGTAATAAAAAAAAATATTAATAAATATTAATAAATATTAATAACGATAATTCATAGTAATATTAACGATAATAACACTTATTATTATTAATAAATAAATAAATAAATAAATAAAGTAACGAGAATAATGATAATATTAATATTGATATTGATATTGATATTAATGTTAATGATAAAGATGAAGATAAAGATAGTGATGACGGTAAGGATAATGATAATGATGAAGAAAATGGATAAGCATACTGCGTGCAGAGGAAAATGCGAGTAGAGGGCCGTATTGATAGGACGAGCGGTGGTAGCCAGGCATTGCTTGTACAAAGGTTTATTTACCTTTACGCATATGCATATTAATAACGTAACGCTGATACGAAAGAAAAGGGGGGGTGGGGGGGTGGGGCCCGAAAGCATAGGTAGGCGACTCGTCGAAAAGTAAATGGTTAAAGGCGAGAATTCGGTTAGGAATCCGGGCCGGCGTTCGGGGGTCCGGCCGCGCACTTACACGCGCGCAGCTCATGACAGCGATAAGGGCGCGCGCCCTAAGACAATGGATGAGGATTTATAAAATTATACCGCATACCCGCTCGTCAAAAATATAATAAACACGCGTACGCAGCCGAGGAAGCGAAGCGCGCGGGCGCATATGCACCCACGCACCCGCGAACACACCCGCGTACACCCCTCAATTGCAATAACCCTCGCATACGTCATAACGCCACCAAGCAACTGACGACACGTACACGCACACGGCATCACGCACCACACACCACACCACACAGCACACAGTACCGCACGCGCGCGCGCGCGTACAGAGCTACGGGGGAAGGGGTGAGAGAGAACGAGCGAGAGAGAGAGAGAGCGAGAGAGATACTCACACTTAACGACGGTATGAGAGTCGAGACATTTTTCCATGTCTTTGTATATTTTTATGCAATGTTGTAGAATAATATTGTTTTAAATATATTATATTATACAGATAAATGATAATAAACGAATTTATATGCCAAGCCGATTGTTTTATTTTTAACGTAGCCTGCATTACGTATAACCCACGCAGGCCATAATTATTATTGATTCGGCCGTATTTTGCCCATGGAAAAAAATCAATGACCGCCGCTCCATTACGAGATTATCGTCCAGAGCGTTGCTCGCTCCTTTCGTCATTTAATGCGCCCGGCTTATCGCGCGCATATCGTATGCCAGTGCTCTCGGATTAACGAATCCCGAATCCCGAATCCCGAATAGTAACGGGCTTCCGAGCCGGAGTAACCCAGGCGATGACGACGACGACGACGACGACGACGATCTAGTCGATCATTAACGAATGGAGAACAGATGCGAGGCAGATAGCTTCGCCTTGTTAAGCACGACTTACCACGTACGAGGTAATAAAAAAAAGAAATGAAAAAAAGTATGCTCGTACGACGTGGGGAGGCGGCAGGTAAGCTCGCCAGGAGGCTTCTTCGGTTCCCTTCACGGGCTGCTGCTGATCCAGCCAGGTTTACGTTGCCACCGAGCGACTCGGTTCATCAGCTCATTGTGATTCGTTATATTCATTATTTGAGCGACGACGACAATGATCTTACGAAAGCAGCAAAATCATTATTACCAATACATTTAAATAAGTCGCTGCCGAAAGAATTCAGTTTTTTAATAACAAAAGAAAAGAAAAAGAAATGTTACGAATGTTAATGAAAACAAGACGATATATATATATATGTATATATATATTTATAATTAAAGTAATAAATTCTTATAATCTCATGATAATATCGAGTACGTAAAATCTCTACGTTCGGTGCGCGCCTATTAAAACAACACGTTTTCTTTTGAATGATCGTTACTACGCCAGAATCTTTGGGCCAACCAATGTGTCTGTGTAGTGTATATACGAACCTCATATCGTATTAATATGAAAATGACAAGTACAGAAATTATGAGATATCGAGTAAAACGAGTGTATATGATCGATTAATTCGCTTCTTGTAAATAATTAAAAAGTAACGCGTCGTTGTAAAAAAAAAAAAAAAAGATGACCTTCGATATTACTTACAAGTTGGCAACGTTACACGATCGAAAGGCGGCGAAAATTTTTCTTACAATTTCGTATTTTCCGTCTCTATGCCCACGAAGCCTTTGCGGCATTATTACAATGTCCTAATGAAATTGTAATACCAATGACCAAATACGAGCGAGTAAACTCCGGCATATCGTATGTATGCATATATATATATATATATAACACGTGATTAATAGGATAAATGTTCACGTAACACTTTAGAGGAGGACAAATTACATAAGTATTTTATTTAGTTATGACGTAACGTGCGCGACTCCAATTATTTATATCCGCAGGTTCCCTTTAAAATCGATAGTCTTTAATGCATAAATGTTTTAAAAATACTCGTCCGGCTCACTCGGCTATAAATGAAACACATTATCGGCGTTACGGTGCGTAAGGTTACGCGGTAACACATTAATTACGGGAAGCACGTAAATTCAATATTTTCGAATTTCCAAATTAACTCGATTAGGCCCCCCCCCCCCATTAAAGGGGAATTCATTCAATTTCAATTTTTATAAGCATTGATCAACTTATTGATCGAGCCACTGCGCCTTTCTTATTCCCAATGTAAATATTCACAGAGCATAATAATTATATTTCCCGACTAATAAATAGTGTTTGTTAACAACGATGGCGATGGCGATGGCGATGGCGATCGTGATACTTACGCAGATGTATTATTTATTTATATTTACGAATGACGAGCTCGAACGGTGAAATAGTACTTAATTATTTCTTTTAATCTTCATCAAGAGATTCGTTAATATTTCCTTTATAAACGAATTATTATTAATACAGGCTGCAGCCTGTCAATATTTTATACAATTACGTGACGCGCGGATGGATTTATTGTAAGGCTCAATTAATTATAAACAACGCAACGCAATAATAATAATAAATTTTCAAGCTCTTTATTATTGTTTCTTTGTTTCTTTTCTTTTCTTTTTTTTTCTTTTAGAAAATAATGCCTGTCGCCACTACTCGTGACATTTATAAAATTCCTTTTACAATATTTTTTTTTCCTTATTTACATTAACAATACATTTTACGCGTTGTCCTAATATATATATACACACACGTGTGTGTACACAGGTATAACCGCCCATTGCGCTTGCGCAAGGGAGAAGAAAATAATGCACCGACGTACGCGTGTATGTAAATATAATTTTAAAAGCCTTATTTTATTTATGGACGGTTCGTCGATCAAATATTATTCTCGTTGGTCCCGTTCGCCACCGAAACCATAGCGGTATCGTCAATCGTACTATCAATCCGTCCATTATGATCGTCGTCCAATCTCGGTCGTTTGTTTTGCTCCAGGGCGACGCTACGCGTATTATTTATAATATCGTTATTGTCGTCAATTGAAGGGAAATCAACGACGTCCCGTAAGCTCGATAGCTTTGGCGACGTAGCCTCGGAATCCGATGATCCATTCAATGATCTAGATAACGGCAGCATAAGGGATGGCGCGCTGGGATTGACAATATGACGGAGCTCAGCCAAGGCAAGGCTCGCTTCCTCTATAATGTCAGGGTCACTCTCTTGAGAAATAGCCATTCCGAAGATCTGAATAGCGTAGGAGGTAGGGCTCGCCGACGATCTATGAGGATGTAGTTGTAATATTCTCAATGCCTTTAAGAGCTGCAGTCGATAATCCGTGTCTATCTTGCTTACGGCTGCCGAACTGTTCTTATTTACATAATTCTCGTACAAAATCGAGACGACTCTATCTCTAATGGACTGAAAAGTATATATATATTTTATAGAATAACAAGTCTCAAGTCGTACGAAATTGCTCTCGTACTCTTTGCCATCTTCTATTCTACTTACATCGTAAAATGATTGCTTTAAAAAGCAATTTGCATGTGAAATAATCGACTGTACTGTCAAAACGACCCTCACGCTCAATATTGAATCCGTATTATTACAAAGATTGTTATTATCAATTTTAGATTTATCCATACCATTCGTCTTTGACGTTTCAGAATTTACATTTTTCTTTGATTTTTCCTTCTGAAAGCAATAGTATAGTACGCTTGATTCTTTTTTTTTTTTTTTTCTTTCTTTTTTTATACTTAAAAAGTTTTGTTAATTAAGAAATTAGAAGAAGAAATGTACCTTTGAGGACAAAAGAAGTACGCGCTCCTTTATCGGAGAGATGTCTTTGCTGATATGTGGAAGAAACTCATCTGCAATTAATTGAAATCCTGACAACGATCTGGTTTGTTTTAACCATACCGATAGGATTTTGTAACCGAGCATTCTAATGTTTTTATAAGACTTTTGGGGACGATGCTGGGTCCAGTCCAACGTTTGTAAAATCAGTCTTTGAATAACTGTGGCAAAGCTTAATAATTCCTGCTTGAAACTAAATATTTGCAAATTATTAAATCAATATGAAGATTGAAAAAATTATGAGTAGATATTCATTGATTACTTTATAATTAGAGCCTCCAGAACGCTCAGTAATCCAATGTGCAATTTCGGTAATATTATTAACAATAAATCTTTTCGGTTTTCATCATCATTTTCACTTAAATTACTTGGCGTAATGGAAAGTCCTTGGCATATTACCTGAATTATTACATTAGGTAATGCAAACTTCTTTCCTTCAATACTACCAGCCCTAAAATATAAAATATACAATTATTTACAATGTATCTTTATAATTACGAATAATTTTAATATTTACGGTAGAAATATAGATACTTTAATAACGTAGATAAGTAAATACATGTATTTGTAAAACGGTTCTCTACAGATGTATAATATTCAAGTAAATCGGCGCAAGATATTTTGCTCAAGTTTAAGATATTCATGTTTTCAGTGTTTTTAAGATCGTACGGCAATTCAGAACTAGTGGTTATAAGATGTTGAAACAATTCATTCAGTGTAGTATGTAAAATGTTACATAAACTTATTTGGTAGAAAATATGGCAGCTTGCATTGCTATTGTCAAACGCAATGGCAGGATTATTTTTAGATAACTGGAGAAATGTGCGCTCCATTGCCCTTACGAGCAATGAATGACATTTGGCACCTGAAACCACTAAATGGCTGTTCTTTTCATCAATACAAGATGTAATTATTACATTAAGGGAGGCCTGCGAAAGAATTTAAACCGAATTAATAAATTTAACAAAAGACTTTGAAATATTATAATTCTTATCAACTGATTATTAATTAAATAGTTTTATAATAAATAAATGAGCAATAGCTTGTTCAATGCTTAACCCCAAACAAAAGTCTTATTTCATAGATTGGTTTAATAAAAAATAAAAATCTTGCCACATATTTACCTGGAAACGCGCACACGATTGTGGATAATGATACAATAAAATGGCCAGTAAATTAAGCAACGAATTGTTCTTATTTAGGGAAAAATTTGTACCGACAATGCCTACAATCTGCTTAATAATTATTATGGAAATTCGTTTATCGAGCTCGGCTATCTGACGGCAGACTGGAAATAATGCACCAACAGCCCTGCACGCAGCTACTAATTCCTTTGAATTACAATGGCTATTACTTAATATCTGTATAATTTTTCCCATCCAATAAGGGAAGTACTTCAATATGTGTTCGTTGTCTAGATTAGCTACGAAATTAGCTAAAAAATTTAAGCCTTGGCATTGAGTAGCAGCTTGCTCGAGTAACGTGTTGACGTCGGTTATAACGTGCCTCTGTATTTGCTCCACCTTTGGTATAATAAAATACAATCGTGACTAGAGAACATTGAGATTGAAAATACGTATAGAAGCAAAGGGAACGAACCGTCTGTTTGTCACTATTCGATATTTCATCGTGCAATACATTTTCATAGAGCTCGAAAAACTTAACGTCGCCCTTAAGGAACCTTAACTTATCCATCCTCTAAACATAACCTACAAAAATATATGTACGAATGTATATATATATTTATATATTTATATATGTAACAATGCTAATAAAGGATAATAATTTTTTTTGCAACTTGTTATTATTGCAAATACCGAAAGGAGTATAGCGGGCGAATAAAAGGCGCGGGAACGTACAGGTTAATATGCCTGTCGGGAAAGCAGGTAATCGCCAATCGTCTAGGACTTTGCTGATTCGTTATCGAATGACCAACTCGGTCAGTAAGCTGGACCGCTTCGACGGGATACGTCTTCGTAAAGAATTCTGTTGATTAATTATTACGACAAGAGGGGAGCTGTAAAGTAAAACGAATGCACTGACACGGTTAAGGGAGGGTTACGCGCTTAGCCACGTGAGTCGTCGCCGTCCGGTTACGAGAGACAGAACGTGGCGAGCTTAAGCCATGCGGGACGAGGAAAGTAATTGAGCACCGTCGGCTCAATAATTCTTTGACCCTTTCATTATTTCCTATAGATACGCGTCTACGTAGAGAGAGAGAGCCCAGCCCAGCCCAGTCGTCCTTACAAACTAATTCCCGTCAATTCTCCGTCTATACTCTCCTAACAATACTTCCTGATCGGCAAGACTACATTTAAAAGGTCCAAGATATCCCGATGCCCGAATTAGATATAACAAAATCTCTTTACAATAAACATTATATATATATATATATAGGCAATTTATGGGTCAGGCCCCTGACGACGTGGGATATAAAAAAAATAAAATAATTCTTCCATCTAAATAAGGAGAATCTGCCTCTGTCGCTTGTACTTTCCTGGCCTTAAATTCATATTAGAAAGAGTACGAGTGTGCGTTTTTATTTTTTTTTTTTTTATATATATATTATTATCGCTCTCGCGTGTTTTGTTCCGGGAAGTGGCTCTCGGAGGAATCGGACACTGTCCAAGAGGTGTCCAAGAGCAAGCTTACGACGAGCTTGTGGAAGAGGATGGCGAGAGGGGGAGGGGAGCGCGCGAGTAAAAATCATTGCATGGAAAGTAGTCAGCCTTTTAATTAACAAGGAAATGAGCGAATATATATATATATATATATGTCTTCTGGGGTTGTAGGAATCGCGTCGGAACGAATGGTCGTGTCGATACTCGGACGAGTACGTTCGAGTCGTGTCGATTAGCCCCCGTTCCCCAATAACCCCCCGCCAGGTCATTAATTATTCGCTTAATAATTCAACTGAACGTACTCCTCTTACGTACAGCGATGAGCGGGAATTTTTATATTTAACAGGCGATACCCGACACCTCGTCACCCGAGAAAAAGTCGCTGGCTGTTGCTAAGGCAGAAACTGTAAAATTACTATAATAACGCATCGTCGGGGGGGGCGGTGGGGGTGGAGGAGGAGTTGCGCGGCCGTCTGCGAGTACGAGCGCGCGAGCGCGCGAGTGTAGGAGAGGAGAGCGGAGAGAGCGCGCGCGAGAGAGAGAGAGAGAGAGTGGCTGTTATTATAACTCTATCGCGCACTACGTAGAGTAACGATAATACGTGCTAATGCCGGCGCTACGCAGTACTCACGTACACGCACGCACGCACGCACGTACGGAGGAGAGAGGCGCGGCCCTCCGTGGCTTTAAGGATTATTACTGGAGCGAGAGAGAGAGAGAGAGCGATAGGATATATTCCCTACGTGCAATAGAAGCGCACCCACGGCTCGGCGGAGTCACGCGCAATTCACGTATTCATTCGCGTGTAAAGATCGGAGATTAGAATATAAATAAATAAATAAATAAATAAATGACCGCGAAGTTTCGTCTGCTCCCGTGGACGGCGATGGGGGCCAGGGGGGCCAGGGGGGCCGGGGAGATCCCGAGACTCGCGTTAAAAAACCCGGCTCGTTAAGAAGAAGAAGAAGAAGAGCGAGGACGACGAGGGGGAGGGGGAGGGAGGTGTCCGCGTGTCGATTCGCAATTAATTCCCTAAAAACGTACGAGTACTCGGCAAACGTCTTCCCCTGCAGGAGCCCCGATGCTTGTTAAGTCGATATTGTCCGCTGAGGTCATTGGGGTTATATCGGGGTTATTGGGGTTATTGGGAGTACGGAGCTCGAAACCGATCCCATTGCTCTTTATCCCGACAAAGTCGCGGAAGGTTATTTAATAAAGAAGAGCCTCGCGGATCGCGCGGGTCTCCGGGAGGCGGCGAGGACTCGCCGTTGGCCTTGAATTTATCGATGTCCGTATTAGAGCTGCGTCGGCGGGACCGATGGATTGATGGAAAGGCGGGGGGGGGCTGTGAGTGAGTGGGAGAGAAGTCACAGGAAGAGAGAGAGAGAGAGAGAGAGAGAGATCGCGTAAAAATAAAGCGACTCGAGCAAATAAGGCGCGTTATGGGTTTTGGCTCTCGCTCGATTAGGGAAGATGAAAGTCGCTGTCGAGAGACGACGCGGTACCGGGAGTAGTCGCTTGGGGGCCGGGATACTGACCAGAAGGGTCGTCGTGGAGGCGCGTGGGAGGCTGACGCGGGAGGCTGACGCGGGAGGCGGCACGACCAGATCAGAGAAAGAAAAAGAGAGCGAGAGGCCAGGGTCGGCTCTCGCTGGACGGGACGTCGTCGGGGAACGAGGAGGGCTACTGAATACGTAGTGATACGTTGGTGAAGGGGCGAGAGAGAGAGAGAGAGCGTGAGAGAGCGTGAGAGTGAGCGGGCGTATGCGCGAGAAGGGGGGGGGGGAGGAAGCGCCGTAGCCGCCGCTGTTGCCTCGTTCGAAACAACAATCGAATGTCCCGCGTTGCTCGTGGCAATGCACGCCGGGCCGATAGAAGACCCTGATAGAAGACCCTGACGGTCGACCAATCGGCTGGCACGGAGCCGCGCGCACGGACACACGAGCATCGCCGTCTCTCTCTGACTACGGGCAAAACGGGCTGACGAAGCCGAGACAGTAGAATGAGAGGCTGATTACCGTTCGACACGGCTCGACACGGCTCTCTTCTATCCTTTCGTTTTCAGCGGTGTCGATTCCCTACTTTTTTAACCCACGGCCCACGAAGTAAATTATCAAGTCTTCTACACGTCCTGGCGGTCGAATAGTCGACACGAATCCTCCCCAGCAGTCTTCCGGTGTCGAGAGCACATCGTCGTATAAAAAATATATATATATACATATATATACACGTATTCATATATATATATACGTTAGCTCGTTGTGAAGGAAGAGAGGACAGGTCCCCCAGAACCGAAGTCGACGGTAACCAGGTGCAACGGAGACCAGAGGCGCAAACGCGCTCTTAATAGATAGATAAGCAATAACAATCGAGTGTGGGTTGTGATCGAGGACCGCCACCCAAGGCAAATCTCCAGTTGACCGCGGAGTTAACAGAGCTAGCAGCAGGTGAGCTTTTTCAATTGGCCTCGGCTTTCTTGGTTCGGCTCCGCCATGGGCAGCAGTTCCTTCTTCTGCTACGGGAGAACCTCTACCTACCTACCTACCTCCCTCGCTTCCTCCCTCGCTTCCTCCCTCGCTTCCTCCCTACCTCCGTAGCTCCAGCTTCGTTTCATCCTCTCCGTCGTCGACGACGACGACGACGACGACGTCGAGAACGAGGAAGGCGAAGATATCCCGCCCGTCCCTCCTCCTAAGCCTCCCGCCCTCTCGTCGCCGCTACTCTCGTGCCCGTTCACCGTCTCCTCCGCGCCCCTTTTCCTCGCGACTGAGGTCAGGAAGGGAGCCGAGCAAGGTCGACCCAGTTTTTCGCAACAGGGATCGCGTGTTCGAGACTTGTCTGATACCGCCCCCCCTCCTCCCTCCCGCCAAGGAAGGATCGGTCGGTCGCTATTCTCGTAGCGATTGCCCTCGTATCGACAAAACACAGCGGTCGACCCCCGCCTCCTCCCCGTCGCCGCGATCACCGCGATAGCATCCGCCCTCGACGAGATTCTCTACCGTATTCTCGTGTCCGGGCACTTGCAAGCTCCCCGAAGAGCTTTTCTCTCTCTCACTCACTCACGCATTCGTCAACGCTATGCCGGTCCTCGATTTGCGCGCGACCGTCAAAGTCACGCGTTGCCGCCGATCACCTTTTTACCCCAGGTTGTTATCCACATAATCTGCCCGACTCGCTCTCACCCCACCCACTTACCCGTCCTTAATACGGCGACGTCGACGACGTTGGAACGTAGTAAGCCAGTGGCACCCGTAATAAATGAGCGCTCGATAAATTGCAGAGCAACCAAAATGACGGACCGCAAAGCAGTCATCAAGAACGCCGACATGTCGGAGGAAATGCAGCAGGACGCCGTTGACAGCGCAACCCAAGCATTGGAAAAGTTCAATATTGAAAAGGTGAGCCTTGCCATCCTATCTGAAAGCTGAGGTTTAGCTAGCAGCGGCCTCCTTTATTCAAAAAAAAAAAACAAAAAAAAGAAGCCTCCCTCTTTACCCCCGTGCTTTCTCTGTTTTAACAGGACATCGCTGCTTTCATTAAAAAGGAATTCGACAAAAAGTATAATCCGACATGGCATTGCATTGTTGGAAGAAATTTTGGCAGTTATGTGACACATGAGACAAGACACTTTATTTACTTTTATTTAGGTCAAGTGGCAATTCTCCTTTTTAAAAGTGGATAAGCCACTCAAAATTTTCATTAAATCTCTCAGCTCTTTCTCTTTTCAATATTCACACACTCTCCGTATTAAATCATGCTCATTTTCTTTCTCTCTCTCTCCTCTCCGAATATATAAAAATATATATATATATATATATCTGTGTGTATATATGTATATATATATACATACACACACCTTTCTTTATAGCATTTTTTTAACAATAATAAATTGATACATACAAACTCTATTTGATCAGCGAATTTCACATGGCCGTTAACTATGGAAATAAATTGTTAGAAAAAATCATCATTAAAAAAAAAAAAGGATAGAATCTTTTATTTATAAAAAAATTTGCAACTCTTTGTGCGATTATTCTATCAAATGCAGTTCTGTCAAAACAACTACAACAACGACAACAACGACAACAACAACAACAACAAGTCTTTGAAACAAAGAGAGAATGGCAAATTTGTTGTCTGCTTGCTTAAAAATACGAAAACCAAACATTTTCTTAAAGATAAATGGTTGATTCACTGCACACGTTTCGAAATAGTTACACATTAGTAATAATTAAATTATTATAACAGCGCCAGTGCCAAACCCAACCAAATGCACACGTATAAGCCTGATAACGATAAACAAGAACAGGATAAGCAAAACTTTTGGCATACGCAAATACATTTGAACATGTAAGCGGGGTATGTCATTTTATCATTCCATTCCCTTTCGTGCACCTCTGCATCTATCTCTTACTTTTATGTATCAGCTCTACCGCTACCTTACATATAAAACATTCTTCTCTCAATCGCCATTCGATTATTTTTCTCAGCGCATAAGCTCGCGCTAAAAAAAATTTATCATTTATTTGTATTTTATAGATGTTTACACTGTCATCTTTAAATAGATTACCATCATGAGTATTAGCAAATGGAAAGAAAGAAAATAATAAATATTCATATATATATATATATACATATATATATATAGCACAAGCATGTATATAGGTATAACGTTATAGGCACACGCGTCCGTACAATAATAACCGAGATTTTGGATAAAAGAAAAATTTTCCTACAAAACACTGTGCGTATGTGGATTTATTTATTGTACGACGGCAAGCGCATAAAATCATAATCGGCATTCAGAAGAAAAGAGTATACCGTAATTAATCTCTACTTAGAATATGGAAAAGGGCAAATAATTAATTATCGCAACAAAAATGGGTTTCGTCGTCGTCGTCGTCGTCGTCGTCAACTGGCATACATGCATATCTTAATGACATTACTTCTTTTTTTCCATTCGATAAGCTCATTCGGATAAATCGAGAGGATGGATGGATGGATGGATGGATGGTCGGTGGGTTGGTTGGTTGGTTGGCTGGCTGGCTGGTTGGCTGGTTGGACGGATAAACAATAAAACAAAAGGGATAAAATTTTTATGGATCGCTTTAGATTGTATTCGTATTGGAAAGTCTAAAGTAATCGGGATGAAAATTTTGTTGTAACGATGTTGTAACCGTTTTTTTTTTTTTTTTTTTTTTTTTTTTTACGATAAACGTAAAGAAATGAAATGAAATTACTTGGAACTCGAGGGAGTAATGCGAGGAAGGAAGGCCTCGTTGCATCCTCCTCGCTTTCTACGAATTCATTTAACATTGCCCGCGCACGATTCTCCATCTTTTTTTTTTTGAGAATTGATAATATCCTCTGGCGCGGCTACACCCTGTCGTCTACGTTAAAATAAAAATAAAAATAAAAACAAAAACAAAAACAATGTGGAGGGAAAGTAAATCGAGCGTTTGCTTTTTGCCTTATATTTTGAGAAAATTCCAGTTTTATGTATACTACCGTTTGTACCCATAAACTACTGATTATTATTAGCTCCTTAATATTCCACACGTATTTTATCGAATGCAATGAATATTATCCAGCTATCGGTTAAATTTTCTCTTTTAAATGGCTAATTCACATATATATACATATACATATATATATACGTATATGTATATACATATATACATATATATATACGTATATGTATATAAATATAATTAAATAACAACAAAAGAAAAAAAAATAATAATAATAATAAATAAATGAATAAATAAATAAATTAAATTATTTAGTTATATTTTATATTGTGTTACTTGGTGACGATCGTTACTTTTATTATGAGTACATTAACGAAGTTAATGCGAAGTTGATTTAAACGAAATTTGGAATACAATTCCTGGATATACAATCCACGCATTGATTGTAAAATTCTGAGGCCGCAAGAAATTTACAAGTCGATTTACAATTTATATAATTTTACTCCGCTTAACGTTCTATGGCAATTTTTATAAATCAACCTTATTGCGCTCCAGGGAGTTTTAAGCATCGAGAACTTGATTATTATTATTTATTTTTCCAACGTAATCCGGGGAAGAACAAAAAAATTAATAATAATAATAATAATAATAATAATAATAAAACGAAAATACAAACAAACACGTATTGTAATTACAAATTTTCAAGTGGTAAAATAAAAAAAAAAAGAAGAAAAAAAAGTAACAAGAAAAAGATAATTATAAAAATTGTACATATTTATTTGATGAGAAATGCAAAAAATTATATAAACTGTAGCTTGTGATTAAATTAGTCAAGTTTAGCTTATATATATATATATGTATATGTATGTATGTATGTATATATATATATATATATACTTGAATAATTTTGTATCAATTGATGTCATGAAATATATTATGGGAATGTATTACAATAAAAATATTATTGTAGATAGCGCGATAGTAAGCAGCAATATGTATTAACAAAAAGACAAAAACAAAAACAAAAAAAAAACAAAAAATTTGATCCTTATTGATGTATTATGACTTGTGACGGACACTTGACCACACCTTGTAATACGTGCTGAAATATATAAGTTTGTACTTGGGCTATTATTACACAATTGGTTACAAAGTAAAAACTTTTCCACCGCCAATACCGCCGAGATAGAACGAAAAGAAAATTAGTAGTAATAATAATAGTAATAATAGTAATAATAATAGTAATAATGGTAATAATAATAATGATAATGATAATAATTCGTCAAACAAGCTTGATTATCGTAATTAATGGATGTATTGATTAATACAGTTTAACTTGCACTTTGGCCAACTTTTCCTTTCATTTCCATTAGATTAGGAATTTTTTTTTGTTTCGTTTCGTTTTTATTATTATTTCATTTCATTATTTACGAAAAACGCTCTGGATCTATTAAATGTAAATAAAGGCTACGGATAATTACTAGTCGAAAATGTTTTTATTATAACGATATTTCACACAATCCAATTTTACGAAAGAAAAACGATGACATTTTTATTTTGCTACCGAATAATAATAGTAATAGTAATAGTAATAAACAATAATCCCTTGGGTTCATGCCTCGAACTAATAACATTTATATACATATATACACATATATATATATATATCAAGTATATATCAATTATAATTTCATTAAACAACAACTCCCTTATACATAATTTATAAAATGTTTATTTCGAAGCACATCTTATGAATAATCAACATGTAGCGAATCCTTAAAGGAATTACATTGAATAAAATAAATATCACTTTCAAGGTTTTAAATATTTTATTATTTAAATGGGAGGTTGATTGGCGCGGCGGGCACAGGCGATCGAGAAGAAAGAAGCACGTGAGCTTTGTGCTCTCTCTCTCTCTCTCTCTCTCTCTCGTGCATTGATTGTGGTGAGTCGACTGCGGATAATACTCGTCTCTTAGTCATTTTTTAGGAGCAGTAATTATTTCGTAGTAGTGGTAGTGGTTATCGCGCGATAAGGATTATCTCATTGGAACGTTGAGCGCCGGCAATGGCCGAGACGAGTATTTCGATCTCGTAAAATATCGTTACAACGGCCCGACGATTGGGTAACCACCAGCTTCTTCCAGCTTCTTCCAGCTTCGAAAGAATAAATGAATTATTTATTATTTATTATGAAACGAAATCCTCTGTGCTCCTCCTTTAAAGCTGACGCTCACTCTCAAGTCATCGCGCATACAAAGCGTAAGCTTACAAAAAACAAAAAAAAGCCCTTTAAATACACACGATGTTGGAACACGATCACGAATACGCGTACGCGAATCAACAAATCAATGATAATACTTTCACTCGATTATAAATTTGTAATTAAACATCATCACTGGGAGCGCTCTGTTGATTCCTCGTCACGGTTATTGGGGGACGGGGGGGGGGGGTTTGGAAAATTGTAAAACCAAAAGCTCGAGAGAGAGAGAGAGAGAGAGAGAGAGGTAAAAAACGTAGAAGCTCTTAAAAGTACGAATACTCTATTAGATGTTAAAGAAACGGATGAACTGTTTCGGAGGAGGAGGAAGGATCGTAGGGGTAATTTACAATTGCAGCCGCTGCCGAGCCGTTGATTATTTTGTCAACATATCAACATTAGCCGAGGAATCGGTTGGCCGACCGGAAGCGCGGGGCCGCGCGGGGCGGGGGGGTTCGTTCGTCGACGGACGGGGTAAGCAAGGTGCCGAGGCCGAGTCACCGGGTGTCCTGTATTATACAGCCGTTTGACAGAGACACGAATCACCGGTGCGGAAGAAGTTTGCGACGGGTGGAGGAGGAGGAGGAGGAGGAGGAGGCTCGTTGTAAAAGCGGTCTCGCGGCCACGATCCTCGATAGATCGATTCGGGAACCGAAGCAGCGCTTTATTACATTATCCACGCGGACGCGCAGCATCGTCGAGTCGCGCCCTGCATTGCCAAACAAAGCAAAACTGCAGTGGGATCTTACGTCAAACGTGGTCAAAGTTAAAAAGCTCGATCCGTAATGCGTCGATCGGCCCCGCCTTCCAATTCTACATAGATCATCCGTATCACTTAATATTCGTAATAGCACTGCTGGCCCCGGCCTCGGTCCCGGCCTCGGTCCCGGCCTCGGCCCCGGTCCTATTGTAGGAAAAATCGTTTTACCTCCGCATTCCTTTTGACGCGCGTACACCCACGCGCACGCCCGCGCCTCTGCACACACACACACACACACGTAGCGCAGAGCGGCGCCCTGTCCTTATACTCGCAAAGGTGTATTTATAGCGATATAGCGAGTGGCGGCGTCGAGGGTGGCTTCCACCGGCGCAATAAAATACACGCGTGTAAATGCATCATTAGAAAGGAAGGCAAAGTTTTTGCGCATTATCGAGCCGATGGCTTATCGCACTAGTACTTGCAGTCGTTGTAGTAGTAGTAGTAGTTGCGGTGATAGCAGTAGTAGTAGTAGTAGTAGCAACAGCTGCACAATCGCGGCTCCGGAATTTTATTGGAACTAGCCGGGGGTCGGGAACTAAGCCTTGGTCGAGCTCTCTCGCACCTTCTGCCCCGCTATTTTACAATTACCATTACCTATTGTTATTATTATTATTACGTTAAAGGAGCGCATTGATAGGAAAAGCGCGGGCTAAATGAGGTAAAGGCTCCGGGGGGTGACGGTTCTTCCTCGGTCGCTCGGAAAGCTCGGGCTATACAACAACGTCGGCATCCTTCAAAGGCATAATACCCCTAACAATAACAATAACAATAACAATTAGGGGTTTACTGCTACGTTAGAGCCAACGAGGAAAAGATCAGCCGCCTACGATATATAAGAGTTATGCCGTTCAATTAAAGCGTACGTAGCTGCATTCGGCCAACAATAGCCTCCCACGGCATTCTAACGCGACACTGTTTACGCAATAGAGTTTCATTGGAGGACGGGTGTATCCCATCGGTTTATGGTGATTAGCTCGCAACGAGTCGCGAGTCCGTAAGGGGCCGGAGGAGTGTTGTTTTAAGGTATTGAATGGTAAGGTCGCCCGACGCGTCTCTTACGGACTCGTAAAGGACGGCCCGACCGACCGACCGACCGACCGATCGATTTTCCCCAACGCTTTTCATTTATCCGCACGTAAAAGCACGTAAAAGCCATGCCATGCCATGCGCAAGGATAGGCGGCGGTGGTGGTGGTCGTGGTCGTGGTGGTGGAGGCGGTGGAGGTGGGGCGGCTCCCCGCTGCTAGCGCGCTCGATCGATGGCAATGGAGAATCCCCTCCTTTCGGTTTCGCGGAGTCGCGTTCTGCCGGGGGGAGGTGAGCCGCAGAGGAACGAAGGTAAAAAAGCAAAAAGTTTCCCGCAGAGCTTGAATCGTCGCTAGTTGCTTTGCCCCGCCGTAGGTATAATGGGAACTGCGTGGTCGGGGGGCGGGGCGGGGAGAGCCGTTTAGTTGTCAGGCCTGACACGAGAGCGGCAAGTTCGAGATCGTCTGGTCCGCGAGGATGTCGATCGATATTGGCACTCCTGTCCTGGGGACACGGACCGACCGAGGAAAATGCATTTCCATTTGCATTTACCGTAGACGACGTCTATTGTAATTACGAGTATTCCGAGCAACACTGGCCGACCCTGCGCTTTCACAAGCTCGAGCTCCGTACTTTACTTCCGTACTTGCGCAATCTAGGTAGGCAATTTACGGCAACGCCATTGCACTTGCGAGTCACTTTAATAAAATAATCACCAAGCGTGTATTGACTGATTTCAGGCAGGCCGACGCTCGCCCCAATAACCTTCCTGGCTACGTCCTCATAACCTACTCGCCGCCACAAGCCCATAGGTTATACGTCACTTTTTTTTCTGGCTCCCTTAAGCCAATTTTGCCAATTTTGCCAATTTATCCCAAAGAATCTTTTACGTAAAGAAACTTTACGTACGTCCTGTATGGTGACGTAAAGACGTGGCCGTGCAAACGAAAATAATTACCCACCGAGCCGTAGTACGACAAGGCAATACAAACAAACGAATTCGATTACCTTGAAATGGCAGACATAGACAATTCGATAAGTTTCAATAAGGATTCCAATGGAAAGAACGTTCAAACGGTCTATTGTGCCTACTGTTTCTCGAAAATACTTAATCCGGGATCGGGTACCTTTGTAAATATCGATGTGAGTATCTTAATGTAGTACCGAGTCATTTCAATTGTTATTTATTATCTTGCTGAATGATGATTTTTTTTTCTCACAACTTGTTTGTTTTGTGAATTTTCAGTTTTCTTTACCTCATATGGTACGCAGACGTAATAGCGAGGACGATAATAGGGAATTAATCAACGACTATTGGCTAGTCGAGGAAATACATGACTTTGAGAATATTGGCGTGTCACATAAAGTTGAGAATGTCAAGTACTTGGCGTGTGCGGAATGCGAAAGAGGTCCAATAGGCTGGCACGATTTGTCAACATTCCGCTCATACGTAGCATTGTGTAGAGTTAAGCATCAAAAATCTACTTACTAGTTGTTAAGTGCTTATTTTAAGCCAGAAAATTTCAAATTTCTATGAATTATTTTGTATCAACAAACAAACACCGTCGTGCCATGGTACGTGCAATCCTGTACAAATTGTCTAAAAGCTCCCATGTTCTAAATGTTTAATATTGCTTTTCAAATAATGTATGTGATAATGAATATTTTTCAAATCTACAGAAATTCATATGTATAAATATACGTATTTGATAAAAGGTAAAGCTGTCTCTTGTATTTCCTTACTTATGGTAAGAATTAAGTACCAAAATGAAAGAAGAAAAAAAAAAAAGAAAACGGACAGTGCAGTGATAATGTGACCAATGTGTTTATTTTATTCCTATATTTATAAATATACATTCAAAATTATATTTACAGATTGGATAATTTCAATCAATTATTAACGTTTACTTAGTCTGAAACTCATTCATTTTAATTATGGGTTTAATAAATAATTATTTGCACTGTTGAACATAATCAATCAAACTTTGTAGTCAGGATATTTGTATATATAAAAAAAAAAAAAAAAAAAAAAAAAAAAAAAAAAAATCACTAATAAATAATTGAAGAAAGAAAGGAGGGAGGGACAGGGGGCAGGAGGGAGGGATAGGTCGTCGTTAGTTTTGTAATCCAATCTGATGATGTATGATGAGTTCTTAATGATTAGTGAAAGCGTAATTTAAAAAAAAAAAAAAAATAAAAACAAAAAACACGCTTTCAGGAATATCACTGCAAGGCAACAAAAGTTTTACGTCTGAAATATAAAAACTCAGTAATCTTGCACAGAATCGTAGTTGTAGGACGGCTGGTCCGGTCGGTTTTCGGGAATTCGATACTTTTCTTCGGGCTGATCGGCATCCTCTTCATACTTAACTTGTGCAAAATACATATTATAATCAGGATAATCTGCAGGGATAAAAAAGAAAAAACGAGAGCATTAATTGGAGTAGGGGCAACGATAAAAAATAAATAAAATAAATAAATAAATAATATGATGAGACTACTACTACTACTACTACTACTACTACTACTGCTACTACTACTGACCATCGAGAGGCTCTTCCTTGATCCTGATGTCCTTGACGTCCTCGTCGGGCCTCTCGACCCTATCGGGACGCTCCTTGCGGTCGCGACGCTCTCGGTCCCGGTCGCGCTCCCGCTTGTCCCTCCTGCGTTCCCTCTCGACGACGCGCTCCCTCTCGTTGCTCCTGGACCGCCTGCGCTTGCGGTCGCGTTCCCTCTCGCGCTCCCGGTCGCGGTCGCGCCTGTCGCGCGGCCTCTCCAGCTCCTCGATCTCTGGCTCGGGCAGCCGTTCCCGGCTGCGTCGGCGCTTGCGCTCGCGCGACCGACTCCTCGAGCGTCGCTTCCGCTCCCGGGACCGTCGTCTCTCCCGGTCCAGGCGCTCCCTGTCCCTGCAACACCGCACAACGTACATAAATACAACAACAACAACAACAACAACAAACGTAAACAACGTGCGCTGCCCTCGCTAGCAGCCACTAGGGGCCACCGCGACGACAAGTACTCACCTGTCCCGGTCGACGCCCCGGATGGCCTCGCGCTCCCGCTCCACTCGATAGCGCTCTCGTTCACGCTCGTTATCCTCGCGTCCCGAGTGCTTGATATTGACGTCGGGACCGCCGCGCCTCGTTCCGCCGAGTCCGCCGCCGAGTCTTCGTGGCAACCAGCCCTTAACAGTCCTTGCCCTTTCAACGTCCACCAACACTCGTCGACCATCTATTTTCTTACCATCGGCATGCTTATAAGCGGCTAAAACGGTACCAATGTTCCACTGTAAATTCCATCCGAGGCTGCGCTCGCTCTACCCTACTACTGCGGCTCTTGCTTATCACCCTACCCGCTTATTTTGCATCCACGTGCATCCAATGCATACGTATAGCCACGCACCGCGTAATACGCGACCTGGGACGTGGGGGGGACGGTGGGACGGGGCCTGATCATCCCGCCCAATCATCCCCATTAAACCTTCACCTGACCTTACTAAACCGCGACACTTGACGGGGCCAACGAACCAAGAAACAGGGTGGGGGGGGGCAAATTAATTAAATTAATTAAATTAATAAAATAACGTACGCACGCGTATATACATACATGTGCACGTAGATGCAGTGTTCGCATTATTATAGTTATTATTATTATTATTATTGTTTTTTTTTTAAATAGCTTAAGAATCGCCGCTAAGCAGGAGAATGAATATCATTTTGTGTTTATTTGTATAATCGTTATTCTGTTTTTTTCGTCTAAGCTACGATCAAGGCGAGCCTTGAATGATTTTCACTGAATGTTCTTTAGGTTCGTTCGTTCGTTCGTTCATTAAGCACTGCTATCGGGAACAACATTATACGGGCAACAGTTTTTTTCTTTTTTCTTACTTTCATTACTTACTTTTGCCCTCGCGATCGTTATGCGTCGTAGTAAGCTTCAATCAAACGTATTTTATACTTAGCACAGAGTAAAAAAAAAAAAAAAAAAAAAAAAAAAAAAAGAAAATAGAAATGAGAACGAAAAAAAAAAGAGAAGAAAAAAAAAGTTGTTATTTATCAACGAGTTACCTATTCACCTCTCGTCATCGATAGCTCTCTCTCTCTCTCCCTCTCTCTCTCTTTATTTATTTACTCGCAATTGTTAATCATATTATTAATATTAATTATTATTGTTATTAATAAAATACGTTTAGGTAGACCCTAGACTGTATACCGCTTCAGCTACAATGTGTATATATATAAATAATAGGAAGGAAGAGACACTTTTTTTTATTTTTTTATTTTAGCCACTCAAGATGCCGTTCTATATGAATCGACACGATGCCTTTGCAATATGGTCATCTTACCCAATGACTTTTTCATTTTTCATAACGATAATATTGGTAAATTTAGGCTTATGAAGGAATTCGTAAATTTGACGGCCGGCTGTATTAGCCAAAATGCGTGGCACATACATGCGCATGCATATATATTTAATAAGGTAAGAATTGAGAAGATTTTGCAGCAAACAAATTCCTATGAAACCTATTATACGAAGGAGGAGGAGGAGGAGGAGGAGGAGGAGGCCGATTCGAACGATTTCTCTCAATAACTCGATTCCACTCGTATTCGTATTCGTATTCGTATTCGTGCGCGAACAATAGTAGTGCGCGCTCACGCACATACAATATACAAATGTGATAAATTAATTGAAACGAGACAAACTGTCGTTTTATATATATATATATTTATTGTGACGTAGCCTACCCACCCTATCCTCCGTCCCCTCTCTATCAGTTACATTCTCCGCATTCCTTCCGATATTCAATACCGTTGGCTCTCGTTAAAAATTACTTCTTCCTCTTGTCGTTGTCGTTGTTATTGTTTCTCTTTTGTAATCGTCCCCGTTGTGAACAACGCGAATCTATTGTACACCACCCGAATGGACGAATGAATGGACGAATGAATGAATGGACGAATGAATGGATGAATGAATGAACGAATGAATTAAGAATGAGAGAATGAATAAGCGAGCTAGATCTCTTCTCGCGTAGATCAATCGTTTGTTTATTAATTTAATGTCGATTGTTTGGCCGATACAAAAGCTCCAAATCACTTTACTAAAGGTAAATGTATACGCGACAAGTGCGCACACGCATAGGCAATCAAATAAACAAATTTCTCAAATACCTTACAACTAAATGTTGATATGTTCCAAAAAGTATAGCAGATATAGCAAAAAATACCTACCGCGATTACTTACGTACGGAAGTTAACACAAAGCTTAGGAGTATTGTTTAATCAGAAAATGAGCTTGAAAGTTGTAATTGACTCGCGGGACAGAGTGGACTTGGACTATTTGATGAAAAGTTGTCCAGTCTTCGTTTCTTTCGATCTCCAAAGACCAGTTTTTTACTTTCAATTTACCTGGTGCGCTTTTTCACTTCAATTACTTTTTTACTTACGATTTACTGACTTTACATTGCGCATTGTTCTTAGCAACTTTAGTTTGGTTTTTTTTTTTTACTTTTATTTGTATTTTTATTTTTAAATTTTTCTTTCTCTTTCTCTCTCCCTCTCTCTCTCCCTCGCTCGCTCTCTCTCTCTCTCTCGTTCTCTCGCTCTCTTATTTCACGGACAGTGATCCCCGTGTTAATGGTAATTTTTTACAAGTGCAAATCATTAGGATAGAATGTAAGTCGAGTACACATTAAATTAGTATTCTATATCGAAATTGATATTGTACGTGAAAGCAATGCTTAGTATTCAATAATCGAACTCCGTGAATATAATGACATTAATATACATATATATATGTGTGTATATGTATATACGTATATACGTATATACGAATATATATATATATATATAGAAAACAATTCATACACGTTTGCGTATTGGCAAATTGATAAAAGAATTTACTGCCAAAATAGATATAAGACTTTGTTGAGAGAAAAAAAAAAAAAAAAAAAAAAGAAAAGTGCAAAGTGACATTTACAGACATGTGTGTATATGTACAACATGTTTTGCACACAACTGCTTTTATAAACTCATTGAACTTAAAATGTAATAACAAAGATAAAATAAAAAAAGGAAGTAACAATTTCAGGAGGATGATACATGCAAATGGTAAATAACAGCATCAACCAGACTGTACAATGGTATGTATGTATGAGAGACCTCTGAATTTAAATACAAAAACCTGTAGAGCTAGAGTCCCTGAACCTTCTTTTCTCAAACCCATCAATTTCAATGTAGAATTCTAATTAAGAATTATTTGATTTTTTAACAATCAATTCAATACTCTTTTATGGTAAAAGAAAATAGAATATATAATTGAGGAAAGACTGCTTTAAAATTATAATAAAAAAAAAAAACATAATTAAATATTACTAATTTTAGTAGATATTTGTATAATGTTATATTTACAAATTTACCAAACTAATTTTTTGTTAATTGTCTAATTAAAAGAAGAAGAAAGAAAAAAAAAAAACAACAAAAAATCGATTAAGTTTGTATCTCTCGGTGACTAGTAGATTAATTCTTAGAGACTTATTTTAATACTTTTGTAAGCATTGCCAATTTATAATTATTGACAATCCAAGCTATTTAGTTTGCATGAATTTAAAAAAAATGGCTGTTGTATGCTGGATCTTACCACACATACAAACCTATCATATCAGGCAGGTTCAGGGAATTTGCATGGAATAGTGAACGGCACTAGTTGCCGGCAGTGGCCACCACGCTGTACCAAGAACAAGATAAAAACTGCATTAATTCAAAACAGCCAAATTTTATGGTTATTTAATTTCTGTTACCATTATATGATTCTATAGGAGAGGGCTCCTGGATAAGTGTATATAGTAGAAGGGCCCGTACTGTCTGGTTTTTTTTTTTGGTTGTGTAAGCTAATAAAATGATTTGTATTCAGTTTTGACTATTATTCCCTAACCTTAGATGACACCATCTATCTAAGAATAATGCTAGTAGCCGAAGGACGCGATATTTAGGAACACAGGCTAAATGAACCTTTGAAGATAAAGCTATGTAAATTCTATTTGTACTTACAATGCATATCCCTTTCATGTTCATACTCAATAAAGGCGTACCCTCGAGGTTTTCCATTTATAGAGTTGTGTATGACAACAATCTGCAAGAAATGGTTTATTGTACACTTGGGCGAATTAAACGAACTCTTACATAAGAATAAGAATATTGTAAATCGTGCGTATTATATCTTACCTTCTTGACTGGGCCGTGAACTTCAAACTCTCTTCTTAATTTTGATTCTGAGGTATCGTAGTTCTGGAGTGACAAGTTAATATCGTTAGATAACAGATTAGGTAACAAAGTAAAGTAGGAGAGAAACGTAATTGACATGTCTTACTATTCTGGCAACAAAAAGGGTTTTGAAGGGGTCAGCGGTTACATTGGGAATACCTGCAGGGTCCCAGACGGCAATCTCTTGCTCTAACTTATATGCTACCTGCTCATTGCGCTCTCTTCTTCGGCGCTCTAATCTTTCCTCGGTGGTTTCCACACGAACCGGAGGAGGTGTGTCTTTGGGATCCTGGGGGAGCAATAATGTTTTTCTTAAGGAATGAAATCTTAAGGTGTAAAGATCGCGTGAATAATCCGCATTCGACGCTTTAAGGAAATATTAATGGAGCGAGGCAAATAAGCGACAAAAAACACAGGGGCTCACCTCGAAATTCTTAAGAAATTGACCGATGCCAATGTATCCGGCAGTCTTTTTCTCATGAGGTAACTTGATGACTGGAGGTAAATAAGGTATTGGATCGCGCGGTGCGAAAAGCGCAAGCAAATTCGGCGGCAAGAACTGCGTCATATTTTTTTACTTAGCTCGGACCTTTCGTTCCAATTACAAAATGCACATTTTCCCCGACGCGTGTGTATATATATGCATGTATATATATGTATATATATACGTATGTAGGGACAGTGAAGAGATGCGACGACGTCCAAGGCAGAGGCTGTTTTCCCGATCGGCACTACACATGTACTACGTACAAAATGGCGCTTTGGCTTCGGAGGGATTATCGCCCGAATCGGGGTATCGAGTCGGTGACGAGCGATAGAGGAACGCACTTGGCGGCACCGCGTTGCTTATCCAAGGCCGGGACAATGGAATCACGCGAGAACACAAGCCCGAAAATTAAGCGCCTCGGCCAATAGGAGCGAAATCTTTGGTAAACGTAATATGTCGGCGGCGCTCCGGTCCCTCGATACTAGCCGATCCGGGCCGCCCCCTGACGACGAGAAGCCCCAAGCTCCTTTACACGCATTACGATCATTACGATTCCTCCGATCCTCCATTCTTTTTACACGCGCAACCTTTTTACTTTCATTTAACACATCTTTTAAATACGCAACAATTATACAATTTCTTTTTTTTTTTTTTTTTTTTTTTTTTTTTTTTGTTTTGTTTTCGTCACCCGCCCATAATTTACTTGAACGCGTCCCGACCGTTTCGCTTACTTACGAAGCGGCTGAATGGATAACCTCCTTTTAAGCGTTAAGCACCTTAACCAAAGGATGGGCTATTTCCTTATTAACATTTTTACCGGGAAGACGCTCAACAAGGCAGCATTTCCCGCAAAAATTCTTAAACTTTAATCTGAAATCGTTCAAGTGGCGATACACTTCGGCCACGCGATCGAGCGCACGTTTGTATTATTCTCAAAAGCGAGTACGATCGATTCGGGAACTTTCGTACTATTTCGTACTATAGCCTCGGTAAGTAAATCGCCTCCTAGACATAGTCGAGGCAATCTCGACTGTAAAGTAAAAATAATGTAAATAATTTTTATTATATCCCTCGCGCCTTCCATTGGCAATTTTTTAGAAATTGGTAAAACGACATCAAATTAAAAAGTACTTTCAACAGACTATTGGCCCGCGCATTTATTTGAACTGGCGAATGCGAACGGTCCAACGGTCTCTACGTTGGGGGTCTCGTTATACTTTTTCCTTTTTTTCCTTTTTTTTTTTTTTTTTTTTATACTTTTTAACACGCAGTCCGATTATTGCGAAAAGAGATACGAAAATAAAATTTTGCTTCTACAAAAGACTTTATTTCTTTACATATACAAGCGTTGTACAATTAAATAATATAAGGATAAACATAACGAAAACGTTGCGAATAGATATTAATACATTGTTATTATTATTATTATTATTTGGCGGCTACACTTGCTTTTCTCATAAAAAAAAAAAAATTTCATTCAGTCTGCTTAACGTGCGACCATTGGAGATTTTACAAGATTTCAATATACCATGTGCTGCTAAGAAGACTATCCTCGCATACGTTGTTTGCAAATATCGGTTTACATCGATACGTGGCGCGTGTGATTTAGAAATACAATAGACAATCAATCAGCTCTAATACTACGTAATCTTTAAAGCAAAGTTATACATATATACGTATATACACGTATGCGTTAAAATAAGATCGATTCGAAGGGAGGTATGTACGTAAGGTATAATAATATGAAATTTGAAAGGAAAAAAAAAAAAAAAAAGGTATATATTGTTGTTCGAGGCTGGCATTGTGGATCACAGTGCAGAACGTGCGTCGTACAGTCTATCTCGTACTCGAATGCCGTCTTGGGAAATATGTCTCCGGTTCTCGTTATTTCTAATCGGGGCTGGCCCGACACGGACGCAATCGAGCCTCCACGTCGACGAGCCTTAACCAGCCCCCGGGCCGAGCTTTTCCTCTATGGCGCGTCGGCGAGCATCTTCTCGCAGGGCGTGACCTTCTTTATGTAATTGAAGATGGAGTCGAGGAGATTGGCCGGCGTCGGGTCCTCGCAACCCTCGAGAGCCGTCACCACGCACGTCTGCAACTTGCCCATGTTTCTGTAAAAAAAAAAAAAAAAAAAAAAAAAATAAATAAATAAAAGCCAAGCGCATCATTAGAATAATCTAATAATCTAATAATCAACTGCCGACCCTTAATCCGAATTCGACCATAAAAGCACCATGGGAGCGCCTTCATTTACGAGTTATCCCTCCCAAATCTCAACTTTTCGTTCATCCTAATCATCAATTAGGAGCTTGGCTGGCCTCAGCCTCCCCATTCCTTATTTAAGCTTTTCCATTCAATGACACTATCTTGTTATTTACCATCCCCCCTCCCCCTCCACCAAATATCTACTGTAATTTTTTTTTTATACAAGAAAAAAAAGTTGCGCCTTCTTCTGTTTGCCGCGCTTAGAATGTTCTGCTCTTATATATATATATATATAAAAAAAACGTGAAATTTGGTTTTACCGGCAGGTTTTGTCGTCGAAGATGAGCGATGGGATATTCTTCAAGTCGGACAGACTGGCCAAGCCGTTGGCTGGATTGATCGGTATTTTGGTATTGGAATTCTCATAAGTGGCGTTTGCGCAATCCGTAATGGCTTTGGCTTTGCTCTGGAAGCATTCTGGCCCCTTAGCCGCAATAAATACTGAAAAGAGAGAGAGATATATATATAGCAGAACGTCTATGTAATTAAGCGTAGGCTGGGTGATTATAAATACAGCTAAGCGACCCTCGGACCTTTACATTCGTCATTTCGTCGATCGATTAACGCGCAACTGGAGCATCAAATGCATTAGAAAGGGCGTGTCACGAAGAGGCCCCTTTTAGAAAATTACAGACAAGAAGAAGATGAAGAAAAAAAATGTAATGCTGCCCGCGTACTACTGGTACGGGATGGGTATGGGATTTAATGGGATCGCGTATCGTTGGGATGCTCACGGGCAATGCGATCGCCTTCCTTGAAACATATGAAGTTGAGTATCTTGTCGGTAATGTTGTGTACGATCTTCTTGTTGACCTTCTCCTCGGGCTCGAGGCAGGGTTCGATGGCCGTGGTGAAGTTGGCCATGCAGCCCTTGAGGATGGGCTTCTTGCGGCAGTACTTCTTGAAGACCTCGTCGAGGTCACCGGTCGGTCGCGCCTTCTCCATCTCCTCCTTGAGCAGGGTCACGTTCACCAAGCCCTTGACGCAATCGAAGAAGCTCGCCCCGGCCTTCTTGACCGCGTCGTAAGAACCGGGACCTCCGTTCTTCTCGCATTTCTTCTTCAAAATATCCTGGGCGTCGTCGAGCGGCAGCTCGGAGATGTTGAGGTTCTTCAGCTGGGGTATGTCTATGACCTCGTTTACTTTGGACAAGGCCTCGTCCACGTTAGGGATGTTTTGGCTGTACGCGAAGCAGATCAGCCCCAGGCCTGCAATTTACATGTATTTATATTGAGTACTTGTAATTGTAATTGTAATTACTTAAGGTACGTAAGGATTCCTTTCTAGATTATCAATATTTTCATTAGCGTATCATTTATTTATTTATTAGTTAATCGAAGCAGAAGAAGAAGAAGAAGAAGAAGAACTAGAAGAAGAGGAAATTAATTGCAAGACTAATAAATAATTGAATTGGCTAAAATGAGCGAAAGTGAGGGTATAGCTTCGCTATTATTAGCTGAGATACTCATACACGTATGTATAATAAATTAGTCATAGGGTTTAGCGGTGGCTTTGTTTAAAGAGCTTTGTTATTTGCTAAGGCCGCTAAGGAAACGATTTGATCGTCGTCGATGAATCGACTGCTGCTCGTTAAACGCGACAGTCCGATGTCCCGGGCATTATTAGTACATGACGATGTGATATGGAAAAAATAACGGTTCAAAAAGATCCGAACGACGAGTCTGTAGTCCGAAAAAGCGCGATAGTCACGGCAGACAGACACACTGTGATGCAAAAATCGATATCGATGTGATGCCTGTTGAGAGATTTCAGTCACCTCCGCTTCGTAATAATAAATCTTGATCTTCGATTAATGAACATAAGATTATTGATAATAATTAAGTTTCGGCTCGTTTATTTACCTTTTTTTTTAATCGACAATTAATATAATACGTTATTGTATTTTATAATATAATACGTCTCCGTATTGGTATAAAGTCGTGCGCGACTAATTACGTCAAAGAACAATTGAGGCCATTGAATCATTGAAATTACTTCAGGAGAGATTTTGATAATGTAATCTTCGACAAATCGAAATTTATTCATATCGTTATACATTAATGTATTTACGTAAACAGGCATTGCTTAACACGTACTTACGAGAGACTTACCAACTAACTTTGATCTACTTTACAGTTTTTTTTTTTTTTTTTATATATATAATCTGTTTCGCCGCCTTCCATGAAAGGTCAATTCAATATTTAATGTTCCAATATTATTATTCGCATTCGCGGTCGTTATGTAATTTGTATTATTATCAATGCTACCGAAGCAGATTTAACGGTTTGTGTAACATTTTCTCTTGTAACTCAATGTAATACGGCCGCGAGCGACTCCCCTCCAATAATATTCCTTATCAGTTCTATTTTAATCGATACGTATCGGATGGACTAGATCGCCGAGGGGAAAAGAAGAAGAAAAAAAGAAGAAGAAAAAAGAAAAAAGAGATCCTCATTGCACGAGACGAGAGAATCTGCAAGAAAGTAAGTTCAGCCTTCGAGGCGATCTACGATAATTCGTACAGACAAGTCAACAGAGAAATCAACGTACCGAGCCCAATAACCTAAGGTCATTCGAGTGTCGGGCGTACTTATCACACGTTAGTACGTGATACTGCGATGATAAGTTGTAAAAATAACAAATACGGTCGCGAAGCCGAGAAGAAATTAGCCGATCGGTCGAATTAATAAAAAAAATCAAGTCTCTTCGAATACGTATACTTTGTTTCGATACGGAATTTCGCAGCCAAGATAACAACGGTATGGCCGATCAAACGGATTTTTATTAACATTCCCAACCTTAAACGTTTTTCAAGCTCATTAAATAGAACCTGGATATTATTTATTATTATTTTCTTATTTTTACTCAACCGTATCCCGACTCCATTCTATGCGCGTTTAAGGGATTCTTAAACGCAATCGATTATCTTTGCCGGTATTAACAATATCACTGGCCATCAAGTACGTACATATATAGAAAAAGAAATTTATTACAATCATCTATGCAGATATTTTAGATAAAACTGTCCGATTGGATTCGTTGAATTTAAATTTATGTAGAAAGTCTCATAAATTCCGTATAATTTTAAGCATAACATGGCTGGGTATAAAGTTCTTTGTAACGTTGTCTTTAGTATGCTCGATCATTAGATCTGTCCGTGACAAAGAATCTCCCGCCGAAGACTAGGAATTTAATTAATTTTTAAACTCAATCCCATGGGTTTTTTTTTTAATCGTCGTTTCACGTAACGAATCACCGCAATTAGCAAGCGAGTTGTTAAGCATTTAAACAAAAAATAATAATACATAATAAATAAATAATAAAATAAATTGGTGTTTGGTAAGATTTTGGAAAATTGAGAAAACAAGGAGGAGACGGTGTGGTTTACCGTGTCGACGTATTGAAATATATATTTGAACGAGCCGAACGAACTTTGGCCTCTTGCTACGGAAGCTTATCGACGATTAATCGCCCGCCAGTGATAAAAATATCAATGGACGTAGAATAATAAATATACTTAAGGAACGAAGCGAAAAAGCGAAAGCATCGATATAAGTACTTCTTTTTTCTCGAATTTTTTACGAACACGTACACGCGTCTGTGCGTGCGTGCGTGCGTGCGTGCGCGTATTATGCGTTGCTCGCGATCGGCTTTCATAAGAATACGTAAAGTTTGCCCATAAAAGACATTCTACCGTTAAAAGTTATAGTTAAGTTGATAATTATTATTCACTTGGGAGTCGCGTGGATTTCATTGCAATTACGTGCCGATTACGTAGTTTAAAAGCCAGAGGAGATTAGTGCAGCCTCTTATGCAAGTCTCGGTGCGGGAGCTTCAATTTTATAATTAATCCGTAAAACGAGGCTCTCATGCAGATCGCGCGGCTACGTCGTTGCGGTTCCGATCGTGCAGGCTCCGGATAAAGGGTGAATAAAGGGAATAAAGGGTGAATAAAGAAGGGAGAAAAATGGAGTCGTCGGTACCCGTGGCCGCGTCCAGGTCGATAAAACGAGAAACGTAACGAAACGCCAAAAGCGGCCAAAAATGGGCAAAAGGTAAAATCTACGAGTCACGCATCCGGTTCGACCGCGACGCGCATATAATCAAAATAAATGGCGAGCGACGATTTTTCCTCCGGGGAAAACGCAGGTTTTAGATATTCCCAGCCGATCCGAAGGTTATTGGGGGTTATTGGGGGTTATTGGGGGTTATTGGGGGTTGTCGGGAATATAGGGAAAGTCGGGTGCCGAGAGGAGTCACCGCACTTACCGATCAAAACGACGTCGGACCTCCTCATTATTCTGCCTGTGCGATCAATTCGGTCTCCGGACAGCGGCTCCTCAGTGAAAGCTCCTCTCTCTCTCTCTCTCTCTCTCTCTCTCTCTCTCTCTCTATTCCTCGAGCCTCGAGGGCTCGACTCAACTCAACTCGTGGGTAACAACACTCAACGCGACAACAGGTTGCACTCGCTCCGTAAACACATACGTAAAAATTATAAAGTGTGCCTCTCTGATGTCGTGCGTGCGTGCGTGCGTGCGTGCGTGCGTGCGTAGGTGAGTAGGTGCGTGGACGCGTGGGCGACCGAGTGGCTGCGAACTTTTACGAGTTCGCGCGCGACTCAATCTATCTATCTATCTATCTATCTATCTATCTATCTATCCATCTATACATCTATCCATCTATCTATCTATTTATCGATCAATCAATCTATCTATCTATCTATCTATCTATCTATCTATCTATCTATCTATC
The DNA here is from genome assembly GCA_018883505.1 of Ceratosolen fusciceps. Classification (NCBI taxonomy): domain Eukaryota; kingdom Metazoa; phylum Arthropoda; class Insecta; order Hymenoptera; family Agaonidae; genus Ceratosolen; species Ceratosolen fusciceps. The sequence goes on from RCIC01000016.1 coordinate 4,815,319, forward strand.
TATCTATCTATCTATCTATCTAATGTATGTACGATCGATCGTCTTTATACGTGTGTCCCGGGAGCGTCGGTCTATTGCCGCTATTCTTTAAAGCGCGATCCCATTTATATAACCTCACGCTCGTGTGTCCGCTCTTTTCTGCCCCTCCTACACACGCGTTACGCGCTTTTCAACTTTAACACTTGTGGCGCCTGCGCGCGCGCGCCTCCACTTCTCGTTACCCCGCAAGATACTTACGTTTCTTGTCATTCTCAAGTACTTCCACAGCCTCTCCCGACCTTATCATCGCCAGCCCCCCCTCTTCAAATAAAGGACTCCCCCCCTCCCCCCTAAAGCCCCACAGGTCCCACCAACACACCTCCACGAAAATACGAAATTACCCCTTTCATAATTCAAAAATAACTTTCACAATCACCTTCTCAGTATAATAAATAGATTCTAATGGCGAATGTATTTCGGATCGTAAATACAGCTTCGAATGACTTATATATGCACGGGGGTACATTTACAAAATACATTTAATAAGTTATTGTAATGAGTACTTAACGTCGTTATCATCAAGACCACTCTTGCCTCTCTTATTAAAAAGAAAAGAAAAAAAAAACGTACTGGGTGAAAAATACACAATACAGTTATTGTGTAAAAGATTATGGAATTTATTTAATTAAGAAATCTACGAATAAAAGAAGTAGTAATTGCCGGTTATAAGCAGCTTAAAATAAAAACTAATAACGATTCCTCGGTAGTATAGTGGTCAGTATCCCCGCCTGTCACGCGGGAGACCGGGGTTCGATTCCCCGCCGGGGAGGAATTTTTTTTTTTCTCTCTCCTCTTCTTCTTCTTTTTTTTTGCTCTTATCGATGAAAAAGAAAAAAAATAGAAAATAGAAAAAAGAGAAAACATCATATATTATTGTAATAATTGTAATCAAATGAACGGCATTTTCGTAAACGACCGCGTGAATTTTCAATAAAAGTTTGAGAGAAAAGAGAGTCTCCCAACCGATTGACGTAATCTCGACACTTTCAGCGGCATTCCTCTGCTACGAGCATTATTGTTATTATTTATTTTTATTTTATTTTATTGTATTTTATTTATTTGCTTTTCTTTTAATCTCGAAGTAAGCATTATCTGGGGAGCTCGAGACCGTCGCTCTGTCGGACGATATTCTATATTCGATATTCGATATTCTAGGCGCCGCGAGAGAGGGACAGAATATTATATTATACCCACGACGCGTTTTACATTGTGCGGGGGGCCGGCGGACGGAGGGGGCCGTGGCCGATAAGAATTTCATAAGCAAACCGACTGGAGATAGATAATAACGTTGTTTACGATGCCCGAGCAAATAATACAAATCACTTTTTTCACGGCTTCATTACAAACAACATCTATATATACATATACATATACATATACATATACATATACATATATACATATATATATATATACAACTACTGGGAGGAAATAATTATTGCAACGCGTAATCATTGATTTGTGTAATTAATGAGACTTTGTAGAAAATGGTTATTGGGGCATATACTTTGTGTGGTCGGGCCCCGTCGCCACAACGACGATTACATTCTGTTATTGGGGCTCACTTATTTTCTATATTTATTTATATCTGGTAAATATAAACGAGAGACGGGCAATTGCGCCGGATATTATTGCTTTAGCATTTAAACGTAAATCCTTATTGGAATTATTACATATTGTGTGTTTAAGGTCCGACGCGCACACAGCAGTCGGTGTAAAATATTTCTAATAAATTCTAATGGGCCAGATAGCGAGGCTTATAAAGTAATGGGGATTCGGAATGGGCTCGGTATGCGTTACGACGCATCCTGTGATATTAATGTCATGTCCCGTAAGCCGGAAATGGAAGCGGTTCGTACGATTCGAGTTTCCACGCAGTAATTAATATTTCACGGCATCGGGGGGTGGGAGGGGTGGGAGGGGGACCCGTTGCAACCCTCGATCCCAACTGCAGTTGCATTCCCGAGGGCCCGTCATTCCTTTTTTTTTATTATACAAATAGAAAAGCCTTAAATAAAAATCTCGGACTCGATCTAATTTATTATTAGTCCTACAGGACAGTTTCGAAGATCTATATGCTTTATAGAATATATAATTTCTCCTCGTTGTTTCAGATGAATCGACGCTAAAACATCAGGATTAATTAGCTCATATTACCCATTACGAGTACCCGCGGCACTAATGCTTTACCAAGATATACGCGTATATGGTAAAAAAAATGAGGGATTTCGTAAGAAACGGCATGGTTTTTCCACGATTTTCCCGTAACTCCATTTGTTGGAGGCGCGCGCTTGTTCTCGAGGCCTAAAGTCATTACATCCGAGCATTACATCAGTACGTGCGTCCCATGTCGCTGCTATATACTTATTAACAACGATACATTACGCGAACGATTGAAAATCTTTAGGTCTTTTAGGTGATTCCATGGGCTCTTTGGATGTTTGTTATTAAATTATTCGTTTTAAAAATGGACAAAAGTCAAAGAGTCGATCGGCAATCGAGGGTGACTTTAATGATAATTCCATAAGAGGATTTTCGAAAACGAGCATAGGATCGTTCGTTAAAATAATCACCGGCACGGTTGTGGTGTCACTCAAAGACGTGAGGCGCCTGCATTGTGTTGTATACCGAATGTAAGAAAATTAAGAAAAAAAGAAAAAAAAAAAAAAGAAGAAGAAGAAGAAGAAGAAGAAGAAGAAAAATTGTATCTTCTGGTAAATCATTGCGGAATCTTTTAAAGCCTATAAAATGAAAGGCTATTTATAATGAAAGGCTCTAGCGATTCTTATAGACTCTTCTTGTCGGTTAATTGTAAGTAGGCTTAGTTTAAATGAACGGGCCGCGTGTTAAAGTAAATTTATGAATCTTAGGCCGGGCGTTTGACCCATTTGTTCGAGCGAGGCATACATTATTAAATTATGCCGAACTATACGAGTTCCCATTAACTTTACTACCACAATACTTACTTGTAAAAGTAAGGTTGTTTTTTTTTTTTTGTTTTTCTTCTTCTTTTTTTTTATAAAATATCGTTTAACGAATGATTATCCGAGCGTCAAATTGTTTGTGCGCAATTTCATTGCTTCCTAAAGTCACGCGCGCATCTCTTTAAATAATTATTTCAATTGCCCTTATTATTATTGTCGTTATTATCGTTATTATTGTAAGCATAGGCGTAGGCATAATTTTGCGGGCTCGAGTATGCACTGTACAGTGTCATCGCTCTCCCCCGGGGGCACGTTCTTTAAAACTTTAAAACGAAAAATTTTCGGCCTTCACAAGCTTTTGAATTGCCAACGTGACTTGCACCCGCACGACTATGTAGAATCGCTTAATTCCCAATGAATCAATAATAATTTTACGAAAAGTCAAACCGATCCTTTCTGTTAAATGACCGCAATATCCAATTCATTGATTTTATTATTTCAATGTCTGTATCGGTAGTTGTATCGATTGTATCCATTAATTATTATAATTAATTCGTATAAATTTTGCAACGGTAAGCCTTTATTATGATTGACGATGGATCAGTAGAACGCATTACTACAAATTTACATTTAAACAGATAAGAATAGCAGCAGCAACAACAACAGCAACAACAACAACAACAAGAACCGCACGCAGTGTGACGAGTTTAATTAGTACGTAATTACTAACTTTATTTTCATGTATTTAAATAATGTTTAACTAGAAAGAGGTAATCGGAGCTTTGAATCAGCATATCTATTTAATAATTATAGATTGGAAGCGTAGCATAAATTTATGTACAGATGTGCTGAGGAGTATTTACGACGACTGTTTAGTATTTATTGGTATCCGGTATTTATGGCTATTGGCTCGCTGGTATCATTTGTAAATAAAAAGTCGTAAAAGGATTTATAAATTTATTGCTTTCGGATCGCTTAAGGAGACGTAAAAACAAAAACAAAAAACAAAAACAAAAAAAAAAACAAAAAATAAAATAAAATAATCTCTCCCCTTGCTTTGGAAACATGTTTTCCTACAAAATATATAATTCATAATCTAATCGTGTAATTTACTTTTTATGCCCGGAGCACTTTTTTTATCTCGCATCGCATGTTTATCTCCGCTCTCTTCTTTTGGTGATTGTTTCCTTCCTCTTGTCATCATTGAAGCGAAGTTTATCATATACAATTATCTATCAACATGCGTACGTCACCGCTCGCTACATCCGTAACATTTCTTACGCTATTTACAAGAAATTATTTGAAACTCGAAACGAAAACAAACAAACAAACAACGACAACAACGACAACAACAAAACAAAAAAGAAATAAAGAAATAAAGAAAAATAGTAAAGAAAAGAAAAGGAAGGGTAAATTACGTTTTATCGTTGGATATTCCGATTGCCGAGCTATTAAAATGCCTACCTTTATTTATTATACGCGACAGTTACAGTTACAGTCAGTCAAATGCGAATTAATTACGAACACGTTGGAGTTAATTGTTACTTCGTATTATTGTATTATTGAATCCGTCGTTAAATTATATTCCCTTTTTAGGTTATGGTATTGAATTTACAAAAAAAAGAAAAAGAAAAAAAATTACCTTCTCGATGTACTTTGTTGTATTAAAAATAATTTCTAATTACAAGGCAATTGCGTGAAAAAAGCGGTCGTGGCTTTGAGCAAATAAAACATAAAACCAAAGCACAGAGGAACCGAAGAATTTATAAAACGGTAGAAATAAAATACGCAACTCGTACGCTGCATTACGAAAAAAAAAAAAAAATGTACGGTTTTTATTTACATAGAAAATGTTATACATAACGCAGACGGGAGAGCCGATCAGTCATCAATCATTACGAATAATTGTGCATCGCCTGCAACCGATTGCTCGCAATGTATTTAACGAATCACGCGATGACGAGACGAAAAAAAGGTTATTGTTGTATTGAGCATTGCCTTGCCGTTAACCTTGCTCGTGGTAATTGTTTTTTACATAGCTTACCATTAGATTCTGGCCAGGTATGATTCGATTAGCGGATCACCTGACTTAATTACGAATTTTACGTTACATTCGTAAGACTTCGTATCAGCTGTAGTGATTAAATAGCGATGGCTGACCAATGTGGATCAACGTAATTCTTTATTATAACGTTTTCAGTAACGTTTTGAGTTTTGGAGACGAATTGTTCGTACGTGGTAACGCGAACCACCGAACACCACTGAACACGTGTTAATCATGGAATACGGTTACGCAACGGTAGTGTACGCTCGCGGTTGTCTGTCCGTCCAAATCAATGTACATCGAATCGGCATTAGATTTGCATTTCCAGTTGGGAGAAGATTACGGGACAACGGAGATGGGATAAGCCAGAATATAAATAGTTCACCCTGCCAATGGACATACAAATAAGTGCAACGAGAGAACGGAATAAATTCTTAGAGGCTTATTACGGCCGAACGATAATTCATGATAATCATCGAGCAACGCTTTCGTTCATTACCCCCTCGTGAAAATAATAATAACTAATAACTAATAACCCCAATAACCCCAATAACCCCAATAACCCCAATAACAAGGTAGCGAAAAGAATAGACTCGATAATACTCCTTTTACTCCTTTACGTCGTGTATAATGTTCCCCAAAATTTAATATCGCACGAACGCGGGGCATTTGTAATAATGTTTTACTAATAAATAGAAACCAGTTGTCGGATACAACGTTTCATTGACAATAAACTCAATGTCCAGCCAATGATATTATTATTCCTTGCCTGAAAGGCGATTTGTCGAAGAAAAAACAATTTTCTAGTTTCGCTTCGCATATATTTTTGTACGAGATTAATACGCTTACACGGCCGATGAACTCCTTCTTACACTAATACTACAACAACAATAGGGAGTGAAATCGTCATTGGAACATCAAGGTAATCAAATAACAATTTGCGCCCGTGAGTCTTGCGAAGTCTTGCGGAGTCTTGCGGAGTCTTGCCGAGTGTGTCGAGTCACATTGATAAACATTACCATCCTGTGTGATATTGAGCTCGACCGTGCCCTTGAAATTATTAGGATTCACCTGAAAGATATAAAATAAGGATTTACCATACGCGCACAAGAAATTACAAGGTAATATTTACAATACAGACCTTTTTACTTGTGTTCTTTACGTCGGCAATCGAGCTCGTCATCACAAATTCTTTATATACATTTGTGCACGATTAATTAGTCTTACCGGCTCCGTTAATTTATTATAATTAAACTACGATGAAAAAAATATCTGGAACAATAATTTGGAAAAGTAATAATGCGGCAATGCAGTGACTTGGTTCGGGTATATCGAGTGCAACAACCTTACCTATTGTAAAATTTCCTTTCTTTCTTACGATTACACGCCAATCGCACCCTTTCCGTCTCTATAAGTTACAGGTTATTGGGGTTATTGGGGTTATTGGGGTTATTGGGGTTATTGGGGCTCTCCTGGATCTCAATTTGCTCGTTAATGCCTACGAAATACGTGGTGACCAATCCTTTGGGCTTTACCCAGATGTCGCCTCGAAGATTACAAGCAACGCCCTCGTCTTCGAGTATTTCGGCCGCTTCCTTCGTCACCTGTTCTTATTGCAAATATCACGTTAAGCTAAAGTCTTAACTAAAACTTAATCGTTTCATTATGCCAATACGAATTGGCCGTACAATGACGAATAATCGAAATATTGGCTAACGAGGGTAAAAAGGGGGGCAAGGGGGGACTATAATGCGTAGATAGTAGCCGACGATACAGGTAACGTACCTGTATTTGTCCGGGCTCGCCGGTCGTGTCCATCCTCGAGGCCATATTCACAGCGTCGCCCCAAATATCGTAAAGAGGTTTTTGCGCCCCGACGACCCCGGCGCTGACCTCGCCATGCGACACGCCTATTCTCAACCTAAATGTGGCAGTCAGTGGTTCGTGTAACGTTAAGGATTTCGAGGATAGCGGGCGGGGGGAGCTATTAGGAGATTCTTCTTCTTTTTTTTCTTCTTCTTCTTCTTCTTTATAGATCGGAGGGAGATAAGTTAACGAGAATTTATTATCGCGTGACGTGAATGACGGAAGCCAAAGGAAGAAAAAATCAATAGATTTCTTTCTTCCCTCGTTTCCTTCTTTCATAAACATACGCGCGCGCGCACGCGATAATGGAATAATTAATTAATGAGAGCGACGTGGCGGAGGGAATAAAAAGAATTTCTAATTTACAGGGTTATTGGCGGTTTTACTTGTAAGGCTTAGCCGATTGCATCCTCAGGCTGTGAAGTATTGCCATCATTTCGGCGGCGAACTGAACCATCACGTGGACCGTGTTGTATTTGGACTCGAAATCGCTTGCCGGGTCGTGATCCTGAGTGGAATTTCGCCTCGATACTTCTAATCCACAGGCTGCCATGTACGTAGTGCCTGCAATTCGCGCAATTGTCGTATCGTATCGAGCCGATAGAGAGAGAGAGAGAGAGAGAGAGGTCGAGAACATCTACGGACCTGCGATCTTTATTTTCTCGATTCTGCATACGTAATTCGGCTCGAAGAGCAGCTTGTCGAACTGGCAGATAATCTCGTTGAAGTCAAGCAGTATGTTACTCTCGTCAATCAATAGGTCCGTCAAGGTTGCGAACATTACCGCGACGTTGCTGTGCGACTCGTGGTAAAGCGCGTTCTCCTCCGTTCTGTCCATATTCAAGTAAAAGTCAGCTTTAACGCAAAAGATATTAAATTACAATTCATTAGCGTCATTAAATTCTTCTTCCCCCCACCCCCACCCCACTCCCAAAAAAGTATTTCGAATGATTTCATAATAATAATTGCCTCGGGGCTCACCGACGTGCTCCGGCAGTATATTACGCAACAGTAATTTATTTGCATTTCTCGTGTAAAAAGCCTCGTCCTGCTCCTTCGTTAATTGACGCTTCCATTTGTAATCGAGCCTGTTGAGATACTCCACCTGAAATCGATCATTGGCGAATCATTGGCCGGATCCTAGGGGCCATAATCAATTATTGTCGCGGTAATATAATCACCTGGCGATCGATCAGGTGCATGGAAAACGTCAAATACGCAATTGACAAAATGTGGGCGAGTCTGCTCCCGAGATGAGGATTCCACGTCTCGTTACTTGGCTGCGCGTGTTTTTTTTTTTTTTAAACTCGTTTTAAAAGAAAAACTTTATGGATATTATGAATCATCATACCTGAAATATAAACGATCGGTAATTCCAAACGTTCCAGCCGTAAAACGTCGCGATCGTTATGGCGGCACAGAATTTCAGAAGAAAGTGAATTCTTAACAAGAGAAACGTTGTCAGTATCGTCAATGTGCACGTTTCCGTCAATTGCTACAACAACAATACAAATTCAACGCAAATACAAATACTTTTATAACATTGGCTCTAAAGTATAGCCGAGCCGCGGTTTCATTCATTTATTTATTATTTATTTATTTATTTATTTATTTATTTTTTTGCTTTTACACAACATGGCAAATGTATAATAATTTGACGATGGATTTGACGATGGTTGGTCGATTGGCGAAGCCTTTTCAATTACATCAATTGAACAAATTCTAAATTACAACGAAAGCGTTTAACGGATATTTTTATATTAGTTGTGGAGTATACGATACATCGCTGGTAGATTGTCTTACCCACGGAATGGAAAGGCACTTTTTGCCCATTACCTCCGATACCGATATACTCGACGTCACATTATTTTCTTGATACGAATTATCGTGCTTACAATCGATCTACAACAGTCAAGAAGGGCAATTACTTGCAATTACTTACAACAATCACGTACTCTCATGTCCATAACTTTAAGTGGTTTTTTTTTTTTTTTTTTTTTTTTTTTTTTTTTTTTTTTTTTTTGTATTCTTAAGGTCAGGAAATAGTTTTACCAGAAAATTAAAAACAGTTGTCATGGCCGTCATCGCGGTAATTACAAAGTAGAGAATAATTCGGAATATTTCATTCCAAATGACCTAAATTTCAATAGAACGTCTTTAAAAAAAGTTGTTGTAAAATTTCTCTCTCTCTCTCTCTCTGATCTGTTACGTCTATATTCTACCTTGACGCTAGTCTGATAAAAAAAATTCAATATCCTGTTCCGGGGATGCTGCTCGGTGCTGTTCTCCCCCTCGTCCTGCAAATCCTTGTATCGTATCCACAAGAATTGCGTCCATGTCAGTGGTATTAATACGAGAATAAATGCCAAGGCAATTGTATAACTGACAATCGTCATGTTCATCAAGTACCTGCTGTAAGATAATAAAAATTACCGATGAAAATGTCATTACTGTAACAAATCGACTTGGATAAATAAATTGTTCACGGGCTGCACTCGTTTTATAAAATAAACAAATCCCGTCACATAATATTATTAAAAATGAGAACAACGCGCAAGCCGACGTTTTTGCATTGCAATCGTAAAAATACGATCTTACCGGTATTGCCAGACAAAACGATCTACTTCTACTTATAATATCCATCAATCGTGTTTTTATTAAAAATAAAATGAATAAATTGAAGCCGTCAGAAGACGTATTGGGCGTAATGAAAGAAAAATTTCACCTTCGGTTGTTCATACTTGCTATGGGGATAAGAATAATGAGCCCGGAGAATATAAGAACAATCGTAACGCAGGCGATGTAAAATTTAAACAGCGGATCCGGCTCCCTCAGATATGGTATTTCCCAGCTTCTGTCCGAAAACGTGAGCAGCAGCGGATTGATGCTCTCCCACTTGCACCACTGGCTGAAAGACACATACGATCGCAGACGATTCTTCTAGGAAAATCCTTGTAACTTCGTATAGCGCGGACGCATACACGTATACATGCGCGTGTAGATATAATTTACGTACTTCCATTTGTTGAGAGGCATCTGCTCGATGGCCTTCTCCATCTCAGCATCCGCGGCTCTTAGCATGAGCTGATAGTCTTGCAGGCAAGAGCCTAAAAAATGAGTTCTTCTACGAACGCCGCAGGTATACACGTCAACTTGGTTACTGCAATGGGGGGGGGTAGTGGGGTAGTGGGTAGGGGGTAGAGAATGAAGTCTTCCATTGAATTAATCGTAATTAAATTTTTGTGGGGGCGGGAGAGTGAATTTAGCTGAGTCTAGCGTGCAAAGTAAATGAATAAAATAAATCTATACTTAATCGGGGGCGCGAATATCCATAATTCATAGACGAGAAGAACTATATAGATAAAATTATAGTTTAAGCGCAAATACCATTTGACGTACCGATACTGCTTAGGGGCAGAGAGGGAGGAGGCGCCGGTCGTCGTCAGGAGCATTAAACCCGCGTCCGATCTCTGAAAATACATTGCACTCAACAATGGACGAATAAGAAGAAGAAGAAGAAGAAGAAGTAGAAGAGGAAGCAAAATATGAAAATGTACTAATGAGGAGGGCGAAGGGAATCGATCGGGCGTAATGAGGTAGCTCTGCATTATGCCGTATTTCTTGAGAACCTCGTCGTCCAATGCCTTGGCTGGCCTGTAATTGTACGAGTCGGCCTCCAAAAGATTTAGAGTCTGTTGGGTCACGTGGACTTTGCCGGCCTCGCCCGTCTGCTCCATTTTATTAGCAATAATAACGTCACGGGACCAAATGTCGTATTGCCATTTGTTAATGCCAAGAATGCCCGAGACGATCTTTCCGCTGTGAACGCCTATGCGCATGCTCACGTCGACACCGCATTCCCTCTGCACTCTATCCCGAACGTTGTTTATGATGTTAATCATGTCCAGACCTATACGTATATACATACATATATATATGTATATGACAATTTTAACACACAATACCATATATTCCTTAATAAGTCGCACTCTCTTCCTCATTCACGATCTATCCGAGCTCGATCTATCCGAACACGTTATTAAAACAACGACGCGCTCACGTTAGCCTGGATAGGGTGGAGGAGTATATTCACGAAGAAAGTTAAGAGAGGAAAGAAAAAGCGAGTGCGTGTGTCAATGGCGCATCCACTGACACAATAATAGTCTGGATAATTCACAAGGACCGTACACGTACACGTACACGTACACGTAATTTGCAAGCTGTATATTCTTATTCGTTGAGAGGACAATTTAAGAAACTCTGCGTGACCGGTAATCGCAATGATCGAGGCGACTCGCCGATAAAGCAGATCGTTCAGCTGCTCAATGTATAACGAAACGAGCTTACTCCGCGAGTCATAAAATACGTCCAAGTATTGACGACGGCGTACCATCGACTTGACTTGACTTGACTTGACTTTGATTTGATTTGATATGATCGAGCGGCGAGTCCAAAGCCGTTGGACACTGTCGACGAGCGATTAAGCGGTTTGAAGATCTTACCCAAATCAACGCAGCTTTTCGCGTGCTGAGGGTTGGGGTTCGGCACTCCGCTCACGCAGTAATAACAATCGCCCAAGAATTTTATCCTGAGGACGTTGTGACGCTCGGAAGCTTCGTCGAAGCTCCCGAAAAGATCGTTGAGCGTCTCGACTAATTTTTTAACGGGCAACGTCACCGTCAGGCCGGAGAAATTCACCACGTCTGCGTACAGTATACTGACGTTCTTGTGCGTCTCTATGTACAGGTCCCTGTCGAAATTAACGTAGTAATACAAACAACGATGACAACGACAACGACAACGACGACAACGAGAATTAACAATTAATAATGAATCGTCAACGTTAAAGTTAAAGTTTTAAATAATTAACATTGGCAATCCGAGTCGAATAATGTATAAATTATTATACTTTGAAATGGAGGAGGGCCTCCCTTCCTCGAGAGGCGGCTTCTTGTGCTCCTCCATAAATTTACATATGTCACGAAAGTTCTCCTTTATCTTGGCTGCAAAGTGCTTCGGCAAAATACTTCGCGTGATCTGCTCCTAGAAATTCATCTTTTATATCAATCATTAACGTAGCCGAGCTCTCGAATGCACTCGAATTAGTATAGTCAACGTTGAAAAGAAAAAAAAGATCGCATTCGCATTACTTATTCTGGCGATTTCGAGAAAAACGAATACAAAAAGCGATCCATCGTCGAACGAATAAGCGTGCATAATCGATTTGTTATGCTTCAATACGTTATTACCTCTTGGTCCTTTTCGTAATTGAGCCTGAGCGTCGATTCCACGCATTTCCTGCGATCTAGAAACGATCGTCTTGTCATTATTTCGTTCATGAATCGAAAATAAAGACCCAAGCAGTTAACGCAACAGTGGTACACGATGTCCGTCGTTATCTGAAATCCATAAGTTTCGTTAGCGAGGGGGCGCACTCGTACCACGCAACGCCCTCAATAAATTACCGATCTATAATTGCGCTTAATTACGCCGTTATTTACCGAAACTTCAATAGCAAAAAGAATGCCTTATAATTATTCGTAAATTCTACTCGAAGCCCGTGGGTAATTAGACCAAGTCAAGTCCTTTTTAATTAAAGTTACCTGCTTTAAAGCACGTGATAATACGTGATAATTATAAAAACGTTCTTTCGTGCGGTTCATTTGGAGGAGGAATTTGGCTACGGTCGAATGGATGGATGCGTCCCTTCGTTAAGACCGTAATGCCGATAAAATACTAAATATGCGCATAAATTTTAAGGGATCGTTGGCGCGGCTTAGCGTTTACCTTTAAACCTAAATTGGCCTCGTTTCTATACGTGATCAATAAGAGACTGGCCAGATAGCAAAAGGACGCCGTCAGTCCAAGTATGAAGGCGTGCAGGTTACTCGACAACGGCAGAAATATATAGCAAACCAAGAGCGTATAGGTTGCGTACACTGGCCTAGAGGAACATAGTTGTTTTAGTACGTGTGCATATAAGCGGGTAAAGAGGGTAGGCAGGCGTACCTAAAGGACAGGTCCTCGTTGACGGTGGTCAGCGTGTAGTAAAGTACGGCGATCAGGTCGCCGAGAATGAGGAGGACGATGATCAAACAGGAAAGTGAGACCGACAAATAGGATTCCTTGAGGACTAATTGTGAGCGAAAGGAGAGCGCTATGACGGGGAAAAGCAAGGCGTTCACGATGCCACATGCGATCAAATCAACGATGACTTTCCTCACTTCGACCTGCAAAAAAAAAAAAAAAAAAAAAAAAAACCAACAATGCTTCAGTGCTTCAAGATCTTATCTTTTAATATTTCGACTCCGCTCGACTATTGTTATAGGGACGATCGATTTACCATTGATATCAGGACGACGCAATGGGTGACGTTGAGGAACAGCTGCAGCAACACGAACAGGGACATGTATCCATTCTCGATCTTTCGCCGATAAATCAGGTACAGATTTTCCAGGCCCTTGTATTGGAACTGCTTCTGCGGACAAAAAACGGGAAAACGGAAAGAAAGAAAAAGAAAGAGAAAAAAAAAAAACGGAAAGGAAAAACAGTGGGGAACGGAAGAAAAAACAGAAACATATGACGCTATCTCACGCTATATATCGCGAGCCTGTCGTCTTATATTATTATTATTTTACCCTTAAATTGCACCAGGTCCAGTCCTCGAGATTTCTCGGCGACACTATGAAGTTCTCGTCCACCGTCCGCTGCAGCGAAGATAAAGAATTTCTGGCCACCAATTCAACGTCCATTTTCTCGCTCGTTTAATCGCAACCTCTTCTTCTTCTTCTTCTTCTTCTTCTACTTCTCTTCCTCCTCCTCCTCCTCCTCCTCCTCTTCTTATTCTTACAACGTTAGAATTTTCATCGCAAATACTGGTCTACTATGCCTGTCCTTAACATTTTAGGCCTTTCATTGGCCACCTACCTGCTAACACCTGCTAATCAAGTTGTAAAACAATCCGTATCGACCTCGGAACCTTATCGTGTAAAAAAATGAAAAAAGAAGGGGTTATGACCCCTTCCCCCAGTCTATTATTGTTAATAACAATAGCAGCAGCAGAAGCAGCAACAACAATAATAATAAACAAAACAAAACAAAAAAAAACCAAAAAGTATCGTTATTTCTTCTAGTTGGAGTATTTTTTACTGATAGTTTAAGAATGATATGTGCGGTGACGGTAAAGAGCGAATCCACCAAAGAGACAATTGAACTACGACGAAGACTGAGTAATGGACTGGCAATTGGCAAGACGTACAAAAAAATATTGACCATCGGCTTATCCGGTTTGGGAGCGATGCGATAACGGAACACTGACATCACCGAGATAAGCTAGATTACATTCGTGTCTGCTACGAAAGCAATAAATCGTTATTCATGATTTATACGTTCCACGCGTCTCTTCTTCTATTCGGTCTCGGTATTCGGGGTTATTGGGTTTATTGGGTTTATTGGGATCGAGCTCCTTCCCCAGTGAGTACTTAACACGATTTACCAGCACGTCCATCCCTTTCCCCGTGGTTATTGTTATTCTCTAATCGGATAAATCGACCATCTGCTGGATCACGGATCAAATGGCAACGGATACGTGAACAATCTTCTTCACGAATTCTTTTCTCGCGTCGTCCAAGATCGAGAATGAGCTTTGCCGATAAACGGTCGATAAACAATTAAGGATTAAGCGACGCGTTCTATCGGTGAAAAACAATTTTTATTCAAATACGTGATAAGTACGTCTTGGGGCTCGTAAGTCCCGATCGCTTGGAATGCTCAATAAACTCCTTCCTCGTCTACTCGAGGAGGCCTTTAGCCGCCCACAGACGGCAATACGTTTAAAAGATTTTTTTTTTTTTTTCTTTTTTCATTATATAATTCAACGTCCTTTATACGTGATCGACGCGTCGGTGATTCGGCCTTTCTTTATGCCGTGTACTTGTGCCGTTCGATCTTTTTTAATAAGAGAAACGTCTGCCCCCGTACGTGTTATTATAAGAATTCTGATAATTACCTAATTATCACGACTAATTAAATTCAAATAACGAAAAGATAATATACATGTTGAACAATTGGGGTTATTGTTGGTGATCGAGCATCGATGTGTTGTCGATTCTATGCTTTGTTTTTCGGAGGAGTAATTTATACGTGTACGATAAAACGGACTTTATCCCTGCTGTAAATGCGTCGCTGTAAAATCAGTGATCCAATTTCGTCAATTTCAGATCATTTGATCATCGCAAGGGTCTCAATGACTCAATCGTTTGCTCTCTGGCATTGCGTTTTAATATTTCTTCTCTCTCTCTCTCTCTCTCTCTTCTTACAATTACAAATACATTCGTGTAAAAGTTATCTGTAACATTGTCTGGAAACGTTATATTTTTAAGATAATTTTCCTTCGTTACGCTGTACGATACAGTGATATTTCGATAATCACGTCTTGCATAAAATGTGTCTCTCTACATGTGTCTTCTCTTCAAGGCCCCATGTGTCTCTTCCAGCAATCATTAGCTTCTTTTTTTTTTAAATCATTAATTTTAAATTCTTGCTTCTTCGGGCATAAAGATATTTTAACTAAACTTATCACGTTAACGCAATACATGGAACTCGTGGAACTTGGTCACTCAATGCTCAAATTGTTTATTTCAAGCAATTTCGTTGTATCCATAAAAATCATAAGTTTATTAATGTAAATGTCGAATGCACACGTCGATGATTTAAGAAAATATTTTGTCAGCAATCAGGAGCGAGATTCCTTCGAAGAGAACGAGATAGAAAAGTTCTTCTCTCAAGCGATCTAAGAGATCTAAGTAAGTAAGTAAGTAAGGAAGACGAACAGCAAGAGTTGGAAAAATCTTTGAAAAGAAAAGCCGAAAAATCTTCGAAAAGCCGAGCTTGAGCGTAAGTTAAGCGGAAGGAATGAAAGGAAGGGGGCCTTGAAGCATCAGTTTTTACCTAATTTCATTGATATGGTTATATGGTATATGACAGGATATAAGCAAACAGTCGTTGGAATATTGAACGACATCTTGGAGATGGATGGATGGAGTTTTAATGAATGTAACAAAGTAAATACGTAATGATACGAGAACGAACGCTCGGCGGTTGAATCGTACGACATATTGGCCGCCGAGGGAGGAAGAGACAGAGATAGAGAGAGAGCGAGAGAGCGTGAGAGGGGGGGGAGTAGATAGATATGTGCGGATAGAGCTCGGGTGTGTGCGTGTACGTGAGGGGGGGGGGGGGGGAAGAGCAGGAGAGCCGATGCCGCGTCAAGATAGATAAGGGATTGACCCTCCTTCTGACCCATGTGATATTGTAACGGGAGGCTCTCTAATGTACAATTCCTACGAAGTGAATATTGTTCTATTAGTTTTCGGGGTCAGTAGCATGTGCTTGCAGTCGGCGGCGTCCCCGTCGTCCCCGTCGTCGCCGTCGTCGTCGTCACGTTCTTACCAGCATTAATTACATTGAAAACATTGCGGTTTGAAGAAGAAGAAGAAAAAAAACTCCGTAATCGTCTTGCATTGTTTGCGCTTTGCAAAAAAGGTTTTGTGATCGACAACAGCCTCGACACAATGAAGGGACAGACATTTGTGCTTTTCGCTTCCGGTCTGCTCATACATTTCGCACATCCTCTCCACGGCGGTAAGTTTTTCAAGGCCGTAGGTCCCTTCCATCCTTATCTTATTCGCTAATCAATCAATATCCCGGCCAAATCAACACATTTTCAACGATAAAACGCCAAAAAAGCAATCCATATCTTTCCTAATATTGGTGAATAACGCGTAATTAATATTTGGCGGACGCCCAAAGGATCCTAAATAATCCTTGGAACTTAATTTCGAGCGAACGGCCTCCCTCCTCAATAATTCCGAATTAAAAATAAATGTGACGCCTGTTGTTTAAATTGACGTAATAACGAGAAGACGTTTTTGTAGTTTTTATAGTTTATTGGTGAGGTGATAAATTCAGTCGAAAGAGAGTATCATCGGTATCGCGAGAGATCGTACGATCATTAACGAAAGCTATTTATTTTTATCTAGAGGCAGAAGCTTATTTATTGAATTCCCTGTTAATCGAGAGAAGGAAAAAGAATAGACTGTTCAATCCGAACAGGCAGGGGACGGAGACTTTTTGTAATCCGGTAAAATCGAGGAGATACCTCTCGAGGTCCTTGAAGGCCTAGAAAACCTAAAATCCTTATTAAATCGTGCGCTTCGTCTATTCTCGGGGCTCTAACGGCCTCTTAATTTCGCGTGTGTCAGGAGCGTAACAAACAACTCGAACATTAAAAGGGCATTAGTATTATATTAACATTTTTTTCAAATGAATATACATGTATATATATATATATATTATATATGTATATGTATATGTATAAGGGCATTTTTTTTTGGGGCTCACGCTTGTTTATATTGGGCTGAATAGTTAACGCGAAGGAATTGTAGGTTAGAAAGCCGTAGTTGTACGACGTTGCCGTACGTATGGGTGTGCGTGAGCGAGGACGATTGATAATTTATGCCAATAAGAGAGCAATATGCTTCTAGCGGCTGATGAATCGTCGAGGAATAATTCGACGGAGGCGCAGATCGCCCAGGGTGAGAAGCGCCTCGGCGACCAGATCCGCGCCATCCTCAAGCATTACCAGCAGCCGAACCCCATAGGACTTCCTGGGGCCCCGGTGCCCGACCCGATGTCCGTGCCCGACATGAAGCACTCCTTCTCCGTCTTCACGATGAACCTCAATTCCATAAAGGTCTACGGGCTGAGTAAGTTTCGCATCGAGCACATACGCTCGGAGCTGGCGCTCATGCAGGTCTCCGTGGGCTTGCGCATCGAGACCCTCGACATCCGTGGCCTCTACACCCTGGCCTCCTGGTTGTCAAGCTCAGCCGGTGACTTTACGGTCAAGCTCACCGGGGTGAACGTCCAGGGCCTGGCGAGGCTCGAGGTCGGCAACGACGGCAAACTACACGCCCAGGACATCGACATGGACCTGACCTTCAGCAACATCGACATGGACTTTCAGAATCTCGGCTTCCTGGCCTCGGTCTTCCAAAGCTTCATTAACTCGGTCGGCTCCTTCATCTTCGACAGCATCAAGCCCTACATATTAAAGGAGGTCAACACGAACATAAGGTGGGGGGGGACGGGGACGGGGACGGGGACGAGCGAACCTGTAACCGTTCGCTTCTTACGCAATGCCGCTTCTTTCTTACCTTACAGGGGCGAGGTCAACAAGCACATATCCCAGCTGCCCAATTACTTTCCGAATTCCATCTCGCCCTTCGACATGGCCGTCGCCGAGGCCCGGAAACAGGTATCCGACATTGGCTACGATCCCTTCAAGGTCAAGGATTACAGCCAAAGCATGGGCATATTCACGGTCACGTCGTCCCACACGTGGCTAACCGGGCTGGCGAGCTTCTATCGCATGGGCAACATCACCCTCAGCATGGAAAATGGCATCGTCAGTTAGCTTAGCTTAGGGGGCTTCGTTTAAATAAGTCCTTAATAAATAAAGTCCTTAATGGACGGAATGGAGGAATTGGTCACGCGCCGACTAATGTATCCGCGCGTTACCGTAGGTGTACGCGGTCATGGATATCGGTACGCAGGAGATCGAAGGCCGTACCCATTGGGAGGTGAGCGTGATAGGTGGGGTACTGTCGAGGGCGGGCACGGTCTCCTTCACCGTCGAGTACTTCCGGGTCCAAATGAACCTCAGCCAGCCACTGGACACGCGGAGGCGCGCGACTCTCGAGGAGCTCGACTTCGAGCTCGGCAACATACAGACCCGGATACACGGGGCCGGGACCGTCGACTACCTCGTCGAGGCCGGCATCAACATCCTGCCGAATCTCCTCAGGTGAGCCGCTATTTCAGTTAAAATACATTAATTAAAAATCATTAAAGGAGGATAGATATAGAAAGCCGCTTATAAATCGTACGGCGATGGGGGTGGGGTGGGGTGTGGTGTGGGGTGGGGTCGTACGCGGGGACTGTTCGCAGGAATCAGATAATGGATGCGCTGGAAGGGCCGATCATGAGACGGATTCAAGACGAGCTCGACAAGGTCGACGTCGAGAAATTAATCGACGAGAAAATCCCGGACATCGAGGAGCAGGCGAGAATGTTTCAAGGCGAGCCGAGCCCCGATGACGTTATTCTGGAAGAAGACGCGATGAGCGTGACGCCTGGCGATTTCGACAATCAAGAGCCATTTTCGGACAGCGAGGAGGATCGCGGCCAATCTTAAAATCTTTAAAAATAGAAATCTACAATTTTAACGAGGGCGACCCCAATGACCCCAATGACCCCAATAACCACCACCAACCCCCATAGGGGACTCCCTTCCCCTATCAATCCTTCTTTCTTCCTCTTCCTCTTCCACTTCTTCATCCAGTAAATAATTTAGCTCGAGTAATATTTATTGTACGGGCCGCTTGGCCCCGAACAAGGATCGATCCCGATGAAAATATCGTCGATCGCCAGGTTCATCCGAAGCGTAAAACGACCTTACCTTATCGTTTTCGTTTCGTTTCGTTTCGTTTCGTTTCATTGAAACGACGACAATACGCGCGCGTGTTGCCCGCCTCGCTAGCTTGCACGCATTGACGAGTGGCACACGCACACACGCACACGCACACACAGAGGCCACCGCGTCGTTTCAACCGAAACGCATGCAATTTTTCATGTACATAACGCACGTCAACGTTCCGTATTGTATTTTAAGAATTTTACCGAAGAAACTCGGCTATCGGCTGTAATTGGCCGACGTTTGGCCCTTGGAGATCTTTGAATCTCGATCTTTCTTTCCTCGAATGTGCCGCTACTCCTTTAATACATCGAGAGTCCTTTACGATCCCTGCCGAGTGCAATTGTTTGCAAAACAATACGATATCCCTACAACTGTTCCGTTGCATATAAGCTTTCAACGTGTATCCCGTTTACGACAATGTGCAGATGTAATAAACTATATTGTTTCTTTTCACGATACGCGCCTCCATTGTATTTTATAATAAAAACGAAGACGATAATACGTTTGCATTCGTGCAAATACATACGATGATGGTCCGAGAAAGGAATTTTGGGGGTAGGGGGATGAGGGTAGGAGGGGGCTAACGCAAAAAGTATTAACATTATTAACTTCACATTTGCTGTCATTTATTATTTATTATTACATTACCGATGCCCGAGAGCTTTCGCGAAAGTTAATTAATTGTAACCAGTAATAGCAGTAAATTTCATTACGCACGTAAATAATATTAAAGTTCAAGTAATTGTTTAAAAAATCGTATTAGAAAATAAAATCATGGCCCTTACTTACGACTCGTGAGCGCAAAGCTTTTCGTTACTTTTACTACCGCAGTACTACTGAGTAAATAAATATTGCTATCCCTCGTTATCTTGCCTTGGCGGCTATTCAAACAATTATTTATTCACATTATTATTATTGTTGTTGTTGTTATTATAATAATACAGGACGGATCGTGTTGGACCGATTCTCTTTCTCCAAGTATATCGTATTTATTTATTTTATTTAACAATACGATAGAATGATACAACGTTCACTCTATTTGCACCCATTGTTATTAGCTTAATACCTAGTTAATTGTACGCGCACTTGGGTTTTACGAATCGTGTAAGATGTAAGTAGAACGAAATCATTCGATTGATTGACTAACGAAACGATTTATCAATTGTAATTTTCATGTGCGTACGTACTTTCGTAATTACATAAAAACTTGATTATTTTATATTGTACTTGTAATTAAAATAATAATAATAAAACAATCATGTGATTGAAAAGGTTTTATTTTAAAAATGATTCTCTCGTGTTCATTGATTTCTGTACGTTTACGTGAGTCGATGAGCGTGTGTCGGTCGTTGAATACGAAGATTTTTTAAGGGAAATCCGTAGCGATGGTCCGATAAACTTAATGTGCTTATTATGTCGAAGAAGGGAATCATTAGTTTTATAGGAAAGAAAAATTAGTGTATATATATATATATATGTGTGTATATATAAAGAGTAGGTGTTTGTTGGTAAATTATTTGAGGTAATTTATCGGTACGTGCGGTAGATAGAATAAATAATAATAATAGAGCTCGGGCCCGTGGAGAGGAGTCGCGTTACCTTTTGCGCGGAATCGCCACGGCCAAACGACAAACGCGAATATATATATATATATAAATAATCTTTGGCGGCACTGGGTTAAGAGGGGCTGGAGGAGGTTGGGCGGCGAGAGGTAGGGATAGCCGCTCGTGGATTCGATTAAAGCGAGTGTCAGGGAGTCTCGATTCTTGTCTATACCTCCTCTCCTCTCCTCTCCACTCCTCTCCTCCCCTCCGCCCCCGCCTCCCCCGCCCTGGCACACCGCGGCCTCTCGGCGCCGGTCTTTACGTACACGACGCTCAGCTCTCTACCTCCGTTTGTATACTTATGCTCCTCGCTCGGGCGCTTCCTCCAGCTCAGTGTACGCTAAGCAGAGCAGACAGCATGCGCCCGTCACCGAGTCCCTGAGACGACGATTCTCTAACGAGCCTAACCCGCGGGCCGCCCTCCCCCCTCAGCACCCCACTCAACCAGCAAGTAAATAAATAAGAGCGGCGGAGGATGACGTTCGCCAGGAAGGATCGTCACCCGTTGGTCCTGTGGTACGCAACGTCGCCGACGACCGACGACAGTCTCTGGTAAGGATCGCCAAGTAGTGTCCAAGTGGCGCGGTTATGACCAGATCGGGAATCCCCACGGGAAGAGAGTGTATATCGGGGCTTGGATCGGCGGCGGCGGCGGCGGTCCCAACGATCGCGATCCCCAATAATAACCCCCAAGAGAAGTGAAAGTTACGGGAGATGAGTGTTTGGCGCAGCTTGGTTCCGCTAATCTTCTTTGCTGCGCGATATCGAGGACACGAGGCCGCCTCCGTGGAGCCCAGGTACGACGTCCTCTCGCCTTTCCACTGGGACGCCCGACCCGAGCCAATAATAATAATAATAATAGTGTCTTCTGGCCGACCCGAACGAGGCTCGTGAGAAAAAGGCCGGATCCTCTCGGGGTTCGATGACCGCCACCTTGTCACCGACCGACTCACCCACGGTCCACGGGTTTCTATTGTTTATTAAATATTGCTCCCCGCCGCACCGCGATCGGACAATGACAAGAGACGGCTTCGTGGACAGCTCCCGGGGGAGATCCTGGGGGGAGATCCTGGGTACGCTCGGTCGGTCACAGATCGCGCGCCCGTAAATCCATTCTTACCTTCGATTGTTCGTCGCTTTTCTTTCTCTTAGTCTTTTGTTTTGTTTCTTTTTTTTTTTTTTTTTTTTTTTTTTTATTATAATTCGAGCCAGCGCTCATCCGGGTTACTTGCTCAGTTTTGATTTGACAGTTAAAACAGGACGCCTGCGCCCAAGCCTCAGCCGCGGTGTCGGTAACGAACGAAATGTACCAGCAAAGGAGATGAAACTTTCCTCAATGCTATGTAGAGCGAAAATTTCACTCTACTAACGCGAGATCCATTACGTATTTAGTAATTATGAGCTGAAAAATAATCGCACTGCTCCTCGCAACCATTCGGCACGTCATTTTTCAGACATCTGTAAATTGAGGTTAAATACATTGCATTTGGCATTTAAGCACCTTTTTCTTTCTTTCCTTTCCTTTCCTTTCCTTTCCTTTTCTTTCCTTTGCTTTGCTTTGCTTTGCTTTTCCTTTATCATCGTTCCTTATTTCCATTCATCGAGAAGCACCAAATTTATTACTACCTTCCCTCCCCCCTCCCCCCCCATCCTCCTTTGCTTACCCTGCCCTTCGCCGCTATTTTAATCAAGATGGATGGTTGTTTTTAATTTTATTTAACATGCTCATAAGGACGTTCTTGGTATTTTAAATTTCGTAAATTTCCAAGTGCACCTTCAAAATTTATAAGAGTAATATTCTTTGGGCTTTTAATGGCTTTGCATTATCTTTCAATGGACTTATTAAGGAGACACAGAGAAAGAAAAACCATACAAATCTTTTCTTATGATTGTATATTATTTAATTTTAGAATTGGAAAACCTTGGAAAGGAAGATCTCGTTACTTTATTTAAGCATAAACATTCTTTGAGACATTGACGTCAAAAGATGGATTACAAATTTGATATCAACCAAGTTCTACCTTATAAAATTAATAAAATTACGCCTTCTCTTATTGCTCCAAACGATAGAGGATACAAGTAAGTATTATAAGACATTGTTATTATTTTATTATTTGACTTATATAAGGTATTTAATTTTTTTCCATCGAGTGTAAATAGTCATTAATAATGAGTTATGTATAAGGGCATTTTCAACGGTTGTTAATTTGCCCGACTGTTTTTAATTCCTGTATGTCAATTGAAAGTCAATAGTTTTTTGTAAATACATTTTCCCTCTTTGTTCTTAGATGTAGATTTCAATGACCTACATGAGCGTATGTCTGCAGTGAAAGTCTGTAGCACATTTATTCAATCAAGGGTACCACAAGGCTAAATTAATTTTACCTTTTAAATCTGAGTTTAGTTTGAACAGCTTGAAACAGTGACTGAATTATATTATCCATAAGCCAATGTATAAATGTATTTATAATTATATTTTAAATTGTTTTGGCGATTGATGGCAAGTTGACATTCAAAATTATGGAATCTGTTGTTTATATTACATTAAGTTTATTTAGAGAAATAGTTAATAATACATGTTGTTTAATAATCAGATATTTTTCTTTGGAAACCTTAATTTTGTGAATGTCGATAAAGATAAATTTGCTTACGTGGTTGTCATTGGAATATGCGTTTACAGCAAAAAATGAAAATAATCAAGTAACCTTATGAAATTCGAATGTAATAATCTGACTTATGTATTTAATATTTCTTTTGTACGCTTGCAGTGACTCTAATCAAAAGTTGATTATAAGAATATTGGATGATATAGGCGAAGATTCCGCTAAAGCTCAAGGCCTCAATAGAACTATCACCAGCGGAGCAAAGCTTCGGGATACTGATCATATAGTTTATTTATTGGTCGATAAAACCGGAAATAAGTAATTCTCATTATTATACTTTGAATATTTTATAATTCGACTAAATAATTCCTCCTCCCTCGTCCTATTGCCGTCCCTATTCATTAGCACTTACTCGCTTTTCTTTATACAAATGAAATACAAGAATGAGATTCATTGTAAAATGTCTCGTCGTTCGCTGTGAGCAACGCTGTGTTTGTTATATTTTTTTTTTTTCTGATATATTGACGTCATTGACAGGCTTAGCTTGTAATTGTAAATTCTCGAAATGGACGTGTAAATGGAAGAGATCTTGTAAAATCATGGCCATCGTATGACAGTAGTAACCGAAGATTATCCAGAAAAGCTAGAGGCAATTTATTCGTATTGCTAATTAATTCTCAAGGCCATCATTAGTGGCAAGTAATCGCTATTCAACTCGGGCAACGTTATTGTCATTTAGATACATCCGAGTTTCCTGCTTCGGCGCGTTCACTAGAACTATCTCGGCTCCGGCTCGCCTCGACGTATAAATATACTTTGTCGACTTTGGCGGCTTTATGGTATATAAAGGATTTGCGTAAGACGATTTTTTTTTTTGTTTTTTTTTGTCGATGACGCGATACCGAAAACTAAGAATAAAAGCGTAGCGTAGCGTTGTTCGGTATGGAATTACTTGGCGACTCTTGGTTAACAAAGGCCTCGCGGCCAAGCGAAATAAACGCATTGAAAAGAAGAAAGAAGAAAGAAAAAAAAAATATAAAAATAAAGACTAAGCGAATAAATGTATCTCAAATGTCGTTAGACGTTAATAACAACGAATTAGCTTTCGTGCGCGCGTTCGGCAACGTCCAATGCATTTCAATCCCGAGATCGTCCGTAGTAAATGGCAGCAAATGGTTATTGGGGGGTCGTTGGGGTCGTTGGATAGCCAGCGATTAAGCGAATAAATGGCTAATGTTGTACCTGTTTGCAGTGGACTCGGTAGCGTTGTCGGACTTTTAAAGACGGGCTCGAAGAGTCTATTCATGTTCGATGAAAATGGCCTTCATTACCAGCTTAGGCCGCGATGTATACTAGACTTTTACATCCATCAATCCCGGCAACGCATGGGTTACGGCAACGAGCTTTATAAATTCATGCTGGCCGTAAGTACTACTACTACTACTACTACTCTTACGAGTATTATTACTACATGAATTACGACGAAGGTTATTGCCCCGCAAAGGCATTGCGATGCAACCAAAAAAAAAAAACCGTTGCAATATATCACGTATTGGGATCCATAACTTGCGTATGAGTTTAAACGAGCCGCCCTTACGTTAGCTGCTTACTAAGCGCTTGAAATAAATAAAGAAAGAAAAACAACAACAACGACAACGACAACTGTAACACGTTGATTATCGATTGTAGGAAGAGCAGCTGGAACCTATCAAATTGGCAATAGATCGACCGTCCGATAAATTCTTAGCCTTTCTGGAAAAGCATTATGGACTAAAAGCAGTGATACCACAAAACAATAAGTTTGTCGTGTTTCAAGGTTTCTTTGACGACGGTAAGCGCTTCTTCTCTCTCTCTCTTCCTTTCTTTCTTTCTTTCGTTCTTTATCCACCGTAGTAAGCCCGTGCGAATGAAGTAAGCTCGAAAGGCATAAAATAAATATAATTAAATAAATAAATAAAAGATCACTCGGTACGTATTCCTTAAAACATTATTAATCAAAACGAGTCGTTGAACAATATAATCTTTTGCCTTTCATAAAATATATCTTGATTGACAATCTTATAAAGAATATTAAAATACTTAATACGAATGTACCTTTTGCAGAAAATCAAATGCCTAACACAAACAGACAGTCTACAAACATTTATAGCTATTCGAACATGTCCTCGCCAAACATATCTGCCGAGTGCCATGTGAACTCGAATAGTTTCGTCAACGCCCATTCTCCGAGATTCAGGTAAATTATTTTCACCTCCTTTCCAATAAGCTTCATTTACTTAGTTAGTCATTTAGTTAGTTAGTTAGTTAGGCTATATAGGCCAATTTCGCCTCCTCCCTACCTCACCTCGCCCCACCCCACCCCACCTCCTCCCCTCTGCAGTGTAATGAAAAGGCAAAAAAAAATGTCTTCATAATTTCTTTCTTTTTTTTTTCTTTTGTTGCTCTTTATACATACTAATGCCTGGAAACTTTTATTATTACCGCTAAAGTATTTCTAAAGTACAAGTGGGAGCAGACATTCCCAAGTTTTATGCTTATTCGTCTACGATGACGGTTGAATTTTTTTTTGTTTTAATACCCTATTTTATAAAGCAAAAATATTGATTCGTGATAATTCAGTAGCGAGTAGAGTTTACTGTAGAAAGTCAATCGTTCGTTAATTAAGTATAATAAATACTGCCTCGGTTAAGGCAAAAGTATTTTCTTAAGTTTTATATTTTCCTGAAAGGTGCATCGAGATAGCGAATTGACAACAGCTTACTTTTAACAATTTATTTATTTTTTATCTTCAATGTGTTAATGTACTCGATCGGATTTGACATATCTCGTAGACTCCCTGTACTACTATAGCCGCGAGTATAAGTACTATTAAAGTATTTGCTTAATAGTATTTGAATATAAAGCAGCATACCGTGATTTGGATTTTTTTTTTATTTTTACACAAATACTGCGTGTCCAATATCGTTTCTAAAATTTCTAAGATTTTACTCATTAAATATTTTATTACGTTAATTCAATTCGTTACTATTTCATTCGTCTTACATGTTATTATATATATATAATAACAAATACTAAAGAAAAAAAGAATTATTGTTTGAAAAACGTGGCCTTTCCAGCGTATTAGAATAGCTCCGATAAATTAGGTAATTAATTTAGGTAATTAATAAATTAAAGGTAATTAATTTAGAAAATAAATAAATTATATCACTACGTGGTAATGATTTGTAGGAGAAAAAAAGATTTCATTCCTGATAAATTGCACGCACAATCTTAAGATAAGAGTTAAAAAAACGTATTAAATTAATTTTAATCGTACACTTGATTAATATGTTTATAACAAATTATAAATTTAAAGAAGAAAAAAATTCAACTCTATGCCTGGATTCTTTTGCAGATTGTACTGTAGTAGCTCTTGATTTAACCAATAGGTAAAGCATTGTTATACTATTCCTTATGAATTACCATTAAAAACCACTTTTTAACATTTTTAACGAATTACGTTGATAAAGGGGGGGTGGAGGGGGACCACGCCTGCACGCGCCTGCGTATTTGTGCACTAATAATAAATAATTCATTAACTATTTAATTTAAAAGAACAATATCGTTTGAAGTCGTTTGATAAGAATAGAATTCATTGAAACCATTCACATTCGGTACGCCCGAGATCAAACGATATTGTAGATTTATTGCCGTTACAAAAACATTTCCTATTTTTTTTTTTTTTTTTTTTTATATATATATACTTTTTATATATATATATTCCTCATGCTTTGTTATTTATTAACTTAATTAATGATTAATATTTTGTCTTGATTTTGCTTTTGTATTATATTTTGTATACAAAAACTTGTCTATTAATAATACTCGTTAACTTCTAATTTCTAATTTCTAATTTCTATCAAACCTCCTTTCGTCAAGGCAATTTAGTTTTTTTTTTTTTTTTGTATTATAACATGCGCCCCGCGACATGCATTTGTATCTTCATTTATTTGTGTATTTATTAAGATTAAAGATCAATTGATTATGAAAACTTGTTGCATTCATTCTATATATTGTATTATTAGAAAAATATAGAAATCTGAAAGTATTTCGTAATTTTACTAACTTAATTCAAGTAATTAAGTAATAAGAAATATTACGCGGACCATTGACTAAGTACCCGGATATTTATTCCGCGTGTAAGTGTAATTAATTAAGTACGGAATCGGTCTTAACATTTTCTTTGTTCGCGTTATTATGATTTAAGTCAGTGTGCTATATGTCTATATACATGTATAATTCATAAGACATTGACATTAATTATACTATGAACTCATATTAATTGTTTGCTAATGGTGATTGAATTTAGTATTAATGGGACACCAAAGACACGGAGTGCTTATGGTAGGTATGCCGCAACACGTCCAGTTTGTTCAATGGCTAACGTAAGTGACCTCGTATTCTTCTTCTAAATGTCTTGATAATTAAGTATACGTAATCGAAGAATTGGATGAGAATAATAATTAGCGCGCATATTCCTGTACGCGATAGTTTTCTATTAAATTCACGTCAAACGTAGATTGTCGCTATTATTATTATTATTATTATTATTATTACACGACGTTGCCACGTGGCCAATTAATGCAAAAAAAATATCCATCTTCGGTTAAACGTTGCTAATTGAATTAATTTCATCACCCAACAAAGCCTTTTTCTAATATTCTAAATAAACAATTTGTCTTCTCCATAGATAATACACAATACATCGGCGGATGACCAACCTGCGGAACAGATTAGGTAAGCTATGTTGCCATTTCGCAGCTATTCAAATGTAATCCTTTATAAAGCTAAGTTCATTTACTAAGTATGGGGCACCAAGGGTGGTAGGTAGGTGATTATTATTTGTCTTCGTAGACGTATCGTTGAAGGCAATCAATCAATCAATCGATCAATCAATCAATCAGTTAAAAATATATCCCAAGCGATAAAGTTACGAATTTCAAACAAGTCTTCTCGCTTGCTCGCGTCACGTTGTTAAATAATGTTTCCTTTATGAATAACATGAGAAATTAGAAAGCGAACGCGCGTCCGTTCCCAGGATAAATTGAAATCGTATTGCGCGGCAACGAATACGTTTTGTTTGTTAATTACTTAATTTGTTGATAATATTTTTATTTATTTCTAGGTGTAATAGAATGTGAGGCGTCTGTGGTGGGGTACGGAATATTTTTGAAAAGAAAAGAAAAAGAAAAAAAAAAGAAAGAAAGAAAAAGGTTTTTTTATTTTATTTTTGTTTTGTTTTGTTTTAATGGAAAAATTGCAATGACAGCCGCCGCTTGTGGCTGGTTTAAGTATTAGCCGCGTTGTACATTAAGACGACGATGAGCCGAAAGTCTTGTTTGTGTTTTTTTTTTTTTTTTAGACAAGCGCAACAAGACCCAAGTGGTCGAGGGTGACGGTGAAACGAATTTAATTTTAATTGCCGCGTGCGATCGACGATCGACTACTCGCTTACGTAGTATTTTACCTTTCGATACTACTTTGGCATTTTAATATAATATAATTTATAACAATTGCACGTACTGTGATCATTAGCAATTATATATCTCTCTACGAAGTGCAATGAAGGAATTATTTTGATACATCGTCCTGTTAAACTAACAACTACTCTTAATTGTTCTGCGCGCTCTATCAATATTATTGTTATTATTATAAATAATTATAATTATAATTACAATTAAGCTTATAACGATATTGTAAATGTACAAAATATTTATTAGAACAAAGAGCAGGCGCTGCTCTTCCGTAGATAGTCGAGTGAGTAATTTTTTAAGCCAACAAAATAAGCAAAATAAACAAAAAAAAAAAAATAAAAAATAAAAAATAAAAATGATACAAGTACGATAAGTTAAGAGGAAATGTATGCTTTTAATACGTAAGTGAGTTAAGTTTTAAAAGCCGTTAAGGCGCCCATATTGATTTCGGTAGGTACACTTCACTCGGATCTATTGGATCTCGATAGCTTGTGATTGTGATTATCGAGGCGTTGTTGCTAATTGTTAAGATGTAAGTGGCGCCTTTGGATTGAGATTAGAGAAGCGCACGTCGTCACCACCATCGGAACATATAAAACTATTTATTTATTTAATTTTATTTATTAATGTATTTTACATGTTTTTACAATAATTATAATTTTTGTTGAAATACACTATTTTACGTTGTTTTTTCCTTTTCTTCTTTCCTTCTTTCCTTCTTTCTTTCTTTTTTTTTCCCCCCCAATAACCCCAATAACCCCAACCCCGCCACCCCCAATTTTTACACGACACATGTTCATCATCATCATCTTAACGTTTTATTGTCGCCAGGCAAAATACGTACTTGCACGAGGCAGATTTTATTTAATTTTTTTCCTCCTCGGACTTGAAGGTAAACACTCTTTTTATTTATTTATTTATTTATTTACTTATTTACTTATAATCTCTTGCTTGCATTTAGTTCTGAGACTCGGCTTATTAAAATCGCCATAAAATCGCGATAAAAGAACTCAGTCGGTCTAATGTCGATCGACACCTTTATTATTGCCCAAGATTTTATCATGGACTTGTTCACTAAGCTTTTATTAAGTATCGAGCGATTTATACGGAACTCGCGTCGACTGCTAATGACCGCGGCGTATTATGCTTTTTTATAAGCCATGGATTTGGTGGCCTTCGTTCCAAGATGAATTAATGCAATCGGTGGGGGGACGTAGGTAAGCCAATTAATTATGAATCGTATAAATCGCAAGGCCAAGGCCACCGAGTCGTCGCGCCCCCTTCTCTTACCCTTTCTTACGAAATATTAACATAACGTTAATGGCCATTGTGGTATTAATTACTACTGGTTTCCTCGGAATCCGGATATCGGCAAGACGACGTTCTTAATTAGATTCTCGTTAGTTAGCCGGAATGCCAGACCGAGATAATTATATCAATTACGATCGAGCTTACGACGACTCAGACCCAATCGATTTACCGCCCCCTTTTTCCATAATCGACAGGATATTCACGCTCTCGCGTCTAATTTTAATAACGAATTTGCAGCAGTGATTGATAGGTGATCGGGATCATACAGTCGGTTTTTCTGTCAAGCGCATCCCCCGCCACTCTAGGTATCGGAGGTATTATTGGGCATATTCAGCGCGCAATCGCCGATACTTGATTCAACGGGCTGATAATTAACATTAAATCTCATGGAATTAACAAAATCTCAGAAAAGCCCGTTAATTTTTCGATATTTATTGTAGACCAGTGACCGCGGATGGGAAAGTCGAGTCCGCCGAGCAGCGCCCGGACAGTCTGAGCCTTTGTAACGAAGACGTTGTTGACGACGATGGAGTTAACAAGGAGACGGGCGATCTTCCGTTAGATAACGAGGTGGTGGAGGAGGAGGGAGTTAGATGAGGAGGAGGCTCCTCAACCGCCGATGGAAAAGCTTACGTTGCAAGACGTGCCGGAGCCCCTCGACCCGGACGACGACGACGACGACGACTTGCCAAGCGAAACGGTCAACGAAAGCAAGCGCAACGCCTCGCCGCTCTGCTCCCAAGAGGTCGCCGTCGAGAATCAGCAGCTCTCCGCTGGCCATCTTGATCTGAAATTTTATCATTCCCCTTTGTGGTAAACTATTGATCCGTACGCGATTGATCCGTACGCGATAACCTTACGTCCGCGGACCTTTCTCTCGATCCTCTAGCCATTGTTTCTCTTGACTCCGCTTACACCCCGCGTACGAGCGATAACATTATTTAGCTCACCTAGTCGTTTTACGGTTTTATCTAGTCGTAAGCGAAAAAAAAGAATGGGTAATGAGACGAGAATACACACCCTCGTTAGCGGCCAACGTTGCCGGTCTCTCTTATTTACTTATATAATATATAATATTCCCTTCTAAATCAACGGTCGACACGCGGCATCGCTTCTACAGTATTTAAAGCTTGAAATTTTCAAATCATTATCAATACATTTAGTTCGTAATTAACGATAATATTAATAACAATAATACTAATACTAATACTAATAATAATAATAATAATATATTATTGTAGACGAGTGTGATTGTAGAGCGGTAGCGAAGTGAAATAAATTCTAGTCTTATTTGTAGGTGACACGCGCGCGCGCTTTTGCTACATTGTCATGTATATTATACGATGCAGCTTGTAGTGCCGAAGTAATGTAATGCAAGTCTCTGCGTGCGCTTTAATTCGGACCAGTGCAATATTTTAACATAATAATAATAAATAATGATAATAATAATGATATTGATGATATTGAAATGACTATAACAAATATAATCGACGAAAAAAAAAATTACCTCTTGGGACAATTTATTCAATTGTGCATTTCAATACTTTTCAATAACCCCTCCTTATTATTTATAAGTTTTTTTTTTTTGCAATCGTACTTCGTGAATCATAATTTTTGTTTCATTTACAATAACGTTCGTTTACAATATTCACTAGTCAATGTATGTCTGTTTTTTTTTATAAATAATACAAACGCCAAATCTTATGTCACATTGTTTGATAAAAATGCGAAAAAGAAGAAGAGTTCTTTAAGTAAGAAAATAGAATTAAAAGAAAGCAAGCAAAGTATTATTTTTTTTTTTATTTTTATTAATCGTGTGATAGATATTTCATATTCTTCGGTATTTCATATCTAGACAATCGGTAAAATATATTATAAATGTCGCGTTTTGAGCGGTTAAGCGAGAAAATGAAATCGAGACGAAACAAGTTTTAATAAAACATGAAATTAATTTTTTTATTTCTTACATTATAATATATTTAAACAATTCATTTTTTGTTACAAGAATCTGTTAAAGCTATTTATATTTACATAAATATACGTTGTACTTGGGCGCAGCTTTCTGCTGGAAGTTGTCCGTAAAATGAATTCCATTCATTTGGAAAATCCTTTTGAACCAGTCGTATGAATATGGAAATAACCTGCTTGGTTTCTGCAAATAAAATTTGTGCACATGTAAAATCCATATACAAACGGAAACTTGTGAAAGTTACAAAAAAAACAACAAAAAATGTATATATGAATATATATTATTTTACCGTCATCTATACTTGTATTTTCAAATACGTCAACAGAAACTTTTAAAATTGTATATAAATGTGGCTTTAGTATTGGATTCCCGTTCCTGTATAATACAAGTATCGACTTGAACACAGTTTTGTTCTCTTCTAAATCGTTCTTCAATGGCAGATGGTTAACAAACACAGGGAAAACTTGTTCCAGAGGTATTATTGTATGGTTCGTAATTATAAGTCGAGCTATAGCACCAATAATATTATCCCGAGCTCCGCCGTCGGATTCTTTAGCTATTGCGGAAGACAGAACTTGGAGAATTTCAATATAATGACTTTATTAATGAAATGTTTGGAAAATATTGTTTTATTGCAGGTAAAAATATCAATTCATAATTAATATACGTTCGATCGTTAATCGAATGTATCGTGTATTATAACCCATTGTACATGTAAATTTATAAAAGGATACGGATATACGGTTTCCTTTCCGTAAAATGCTAGCTCCCCGAGTCCGAAAATAGCATTGCTACGAACTTCATCGCAAGTATTATTTGTGTATTTAACGAAAAGTGGAAACAATTCAGGCACAAAGGCTGTTACTTGCTGCTTCAATGCTGGCAAGTACTCCAAGATCGAACCGATACTAAACGACGTTTGTGATTCACTGTAGTTGTGTTTCTGAAATTTATACACGAATATTATGTCTCTTATTACGATTTAGTTGTTCGAATAGAAGGATATTATGTTATATTGTGTAAAACTACTAAATCGTCAGTGAGATTCGAAATGCAAATTTAATATGAATATGTAGAAAGTATTGTTAGACGAATGCATAAAATCATTTAAACGTATGGTATACTTGTGTATATACGTATATAAAAGGGAATACCAATCGTTTAATGAGTATCGGGAATATCGTGTGCAGGTATAATGCGAAATCTTCCGAAGAAATGACTTTTCCTAGATTAGTTAATAATTGTCCAGCGCATTCAAATAATAATTCATCCAGTTCAGCCTCGCCATCTTCTCCATCCCCTTCAGCCTCCAATGCTTCAGGATCTTGACACTCCGTACGTTCTAAAGAATCAATTTAATTTATAAATAAATGAAAGCAAAAATTATACGCAGCTAGTAATTACGACTTATGCGTAAATTTGTAATGTTGATGTTGACGTTTGGGTTTTGCTTAATTTTCTTACCTAGCATGACGTCGGTTATGCAATTCATTATAGCTTCTTTATGTCCCGTAGCAACGAGAACCTCGGCTTTTAATTGTTCAAGTAATTCCGAACACGCGTCCAATGCTTGCATAACCACGCTTCTTTCCTCGTCGAGTCGTATTAATTCCGACAATTTCGGTATAAAGAGCGTGAGGGCTTTTTGCGTTGCCTCTTTACCCTCTTGCGTATCGATTCTCGAAAAGTTAAAACAAAATTGCATCAATGCGTCTACAGATGCTTTTCTTATATCCTCCAATGGATAATTAATAAGCTTAAAGACCTCTTCGAAAGATTTCTTTAAATACGGATTAAACGCTTCTCTGTAGAAAAAGATCGTTATCGTTACCGAGTATCGTAAACAATTCTCACTCATTTATTTATAAACACACGCTTACGCACACGCACACGCACAGACAAAATATAAAAAAAAATTTAATTTACTTAGTGTGTTCGGCAATTTCTCTCAAAGCTAAGATAGCTTCTTCTTTTTCTTCGATATAAGCATTTTCTACATTATATCCTGCAAAGTCGTCATCGTTCTCGTCATCCTCATCCTCGTTGTCGGTATTTTCAATATCCTCTTCGTCATTTTCGCTTTCGCTCAAGTCTTCGTAAACTAAATAATCCGAATTCTCGTCATCTTTAAAACAGGTCTAAAAAAAGAAATTTTTTTTTTTCTTTTATACAAATGATCATTGGCTATAAAATCAATGGGGGGAATTTTTAATAAGAAAAAGTAATTACCACAATTCCTTCAGAACTTTGTACACTTGTAACCATGTATTCTACAATAATGGGGAGGACTGGGGACATTTCGTTTTCTAGCACTACACTAATGGATGCCAACAGTCCATAAACACATTTCTTTAAATCAGGATCATCCGAATCCTTTAATAAATTCATTCCTATTTCGACAGACTTCATGGCCAAGGGAGTAAAATTATCACCCAAAGTTCTTGCTAAAACTGCCAGAGAATCTGTTGAATTCAGAAAATTATACTTAATTAGTTTATTATACAAAACGCGAGAATAATAATAATTTGTATTTAATATATTATTTGACGTTTGCGTGGAATTCTACTTTACCTACTGCCTGTATTAGTAAGCACATATCAGGGGCTTGTTTGTCTATGACTAAGTATGGCTGAAGTATTTCAATAATTTGTTTAAAATAAGGAAGCATGTGTTCCTTACTGGCGTTCGCTGCGGCGCCAATAGCACTGAAGGCCAGCCCCCGTATGTGTACCGGGCTATTGTTGTCTAAAATTATGTCAAACAATATTATCATAAGCGTAGGTAAATAAGGTAGCAATCCTTCATTAAGGTTTTCTGCGAAAATCTCGAGAGCGTAAAACATCCTGTCCACAGAGGGAAAGTCTATTTGCTTTTGTTGAATTTGATTAGATATTTGACTTAAATATTGGAAAAGTATGGGGAGTAGTTCGTCCGCGTAACGGCTTATTTCCGGTTGCAAATGCTCTGAAAACTGTCCAAGAGCAAAGAGAGCTGCATTTCTAACGACCGGTGCTGTATTCGTTATACCCTCGCATATACATTTAAGGAAGGTTTCCAGATATTTGTTACGAATGTACTCCGAGCAACCTTCGGCTAATACAGCCATTGACAAATACGCTGCCTTTTTCGCGTATATATTGGTATTTTCAAGACCCAGCTGAATATGTCTGAGCTACAGTAATACGAAAAGAAAAATAAAAGTAATGAAAAAAGTACTGAATTAAAATTTAGTACAATTGCGAAAATTGTACTTACCAAATGAGGGAGCAGTTTTTCCGGGGGTAAATGCAATGCTAATAAATCGAGTGTTTGGGTGGCACTTGTAATTGGTGTATTGTCGTTCTCGCCAGTAAAGTAAACTTCTTGATTTTCATCATCTGGTTTTGTACACATTTGTGAGAAGAGCATATCTAAGAAACGAGTGACACAAACAATAAGACTTCCATAAAACTGTCTGTACATGCTATTATAATAGTGATTATCTATAAAGCAAATAATTACTTACCTATTATAGGCTCGACTAGCTTATGCTTTACAATAGATTTTTTCTTTATTTTAGCAAGTAGACCTACAAATGAAACTGCTTTTATCTTTAAATCATCATGTAAAGATTTATTATTAGCAATAAAGAGGCACAATTCAATTAAGCTTTGAACGTGTGGTGTAATTACTGTTAGAGCGCATTCACACAGTTCATCCAACAATTCGAAACCTTTTATTGCTTTTTCTTCATTTACAACAGTTAACGCTTGTATTATTTGGATTATTCTTGGCAATAATTGATGGTAGGCATTAACCATCTGTATAAATTAACAAATTTTTTTATTATTACAGAGCACTTATTTCATAAGAATTTAAACATAATTGGCAAATTTTATACTTGCAATCTGATACTCTTCAATGAGTGGAACTAAATATAACAATGTATCTAATATATAACACGATACTGGATTAGCTAATTCAGTAAAACTGTTTAATGTATTATTTAAGAGCTCCATAATTGTTTGCACATGAGGTGAATAGACGCTTGGTGCCATTTCAGTCATTACTGATAAAGTAAACATTCCCAGCTACAAAATTTATATTTTACTATTCGTTTTAAATAAATAATTACAATAATTACAAACTATATATTATTTTTCTCACTTCCTGATTCATAAGGTTTCCGCTGGTTATAAGTTGGCGTATAAATTGCAAACACTCTGGCCATCCATTCTGGGGTAATTCATGTTTCACTATGACTCCGATCAGTTGCGCAACTGCATTCTTGACTAATTTTTCAGTTTCGTGTACGAGAGCCTAAATATGCAAAGTAAATGTGATTTTATACAATTTTCTACATTAAGTAAATGACTAATTGAAGTAAGCAATAACTTTTCTAACAAATATATATATACCTGTAAAAGAAGAGCTTTGAACTCTGATTTTATTTCTTGCGGCAGTTGTGACCAATATTTTGTTTTATTATAACGTTTCCTTAGCAATAGAGCTGCGTAATGCCTGACCTGGCAATATATAGGAAAATAATTTTAGACAACGCTAATGAGACATAATGAGCACATGTACGTAATAATAAAGTAAACTACCTGTGGATTCTTTGAATTAATAATTAACTGATAAAGTAGCTGTGTACTTTGAGGATTTTTAAATGCTTCTCGAAGCTGAGCAGTGGCCTAGAAATGCAATTTCAAAAAAAAAAATTAAACTTTAAGTCATTTGAAGACTTTTGTAAAAAAAATGCTGTAAAAATTTTTTTATAAAAAACATTCAATTAATAAAGTAAGGATTCGCTTGAAATTTCCAAGAAAAGGTCCATAAAGGTTCATAAGCTTATTGATTTTCAATAACTACAACGATCTGTATAAATAAGAGGAAGTAATTAATAAAATAAGGGAATTGGATTTTTCCGTAAAACTCAATTTTGTTTATATAAAGCAGGTGAGGATGATGATGATGATGATGATAATAATAATAAAAAACATAAAAAATTCTCTCTCCCGTTCATTCGCGGTCGAGTTAAGGTTTTAACCAAGGTTTATTAAGGTTTCGAAGGCGCTAAGAGAGAAACGAGAGAAACGAGAGAGAGAGAGAGATAGAGAGAGAGCACGTGTTTTTGAGGAAAAACCTTCGTATTCGCGGAAGTGGGAGGGCAAGCGACTAACCTGATGAATGACCGCGGTGTCGGTGACCAATAATTTTAATATAATCTCTTCCATTCTTGAGAGGGTTTACATTCAAGGGAATGAATATCAGCAGCAGCAGCAGCAGCAGCAGCAGCGGCAGCGGCAGCGGCAGCGGCAGCAGCAGCAGCAGCAGCAGCGGGAGCGGCAGCCAGAAGAGGGTAGCGTTGCCCGAGGTACGAGTTCGGTATAGTTCGGTTGGACAGAGCCGTGTCGAGGCCGAGAATAAAAGAACTTGCTTGAGGAACAACAAGGTTCTCGGCGCTTCTGTGTGCGTGCGTACGCCGTCAGCGCACGCACGTCGCCTGTGCCTGTGTGGGGGAGGCGAAGAAAGCGCTGCCGGTAAATGCACGGGAAATGACGAGGAGGCCGATACGTCGGGCGCGAGTGTCGAGCGTACTTTAGACGGACCTGACATAAGGACGGCCGAGGGTCCCTCACCTAGGACGTATAAAGCTCCCTCACGAGCGACCCTGAGGAGTGGGAGGGATAGGGAGGGACAGGGAGAGGGGCAGCAGCAGCAGCAGCAGGGAGAGTGATGGCGCGACGAGGCGAGGCGAGGCGAGGCGAGGGGTCGATATAAAAAATCGATCGGGGCAACGGGGGGGGGGGGAGGGGGGCCCGGTCGATGGCAATGGCAAGCTAAAACTCCCGAGAGGCTGATGCCGTTGTTGCGCGTTCTTAACCGGCCGATAACGGCGCCTTTAAAAAAAAAAAAACAACACGTCTGCGCGCGTTGATGGGAGGAGGGTAAGCGCGGCGACGGCAAAATAAAACGGAGAATAATAGAAAAAGAAATGAAACGACAAGAGGACGGATGACGCCCGGGTGTTTGTTATTAGCCGAGGGTCCGAGGGTCCGAGGGTCGAAAGGTGCTCGGTGAAAAGGTGCCGACCACGTGACCGGCCGAGAGCCCTCGTGCCATTGGTACATTTAAACGCGCGGAATATAAGCGAATGGAGTCTTAAGGCCGATTGGAAGGACTAAGTGGGGCATATTTACAAATTTCACCGTTCGAAATGATGATCCGGGGCTCCACTTCCGATCAGCATCCCAATGGCGTAACAGCTCCACGGCACCTGTAAGGAGGGGGGTAGTCGAGAGAGAGAGGGGGGGTGGCGGCGGCCGGATCGGTGAGGTATATCCCGTCGCAAGCTTCGATTTCCTCCACCTCCACCTCCACCTCCACCTCCACCTCCAGCTCCAGCTCCAGCTCCCAGAGCTACCGATCACAAGCTCTCGAATTATTCGATCGCTCTGACATAAGTAATGGCAGTAGAGTGAATTTACCGGAAGCCGAAGGAAAGGGATAATAAGTAAGGAGCGCGGCAAGGTTGTAAGCGGCTTCCGCTAGGTGCGGTAGCTCCTAGACATAAATCAGGACGTGTCGTCGATCCGTCGATCTCTCCCTCCTTCTGCCCTCATTACGTACGTAAAGTTGGCTAACGCGGAGGTAATGCAGGTGGAGCCAATGTAAAAGAGCCCTAAGAATATACGAGCTCGTGGTCGTCGTGGTCGTCGTGGTCGTCGTGGTCGTCGTGGTCGTCGTCCAGCGTTGACTGGACTGGACTCTCGTGCTGTCACGTTATTTACATCAACGCCGGCGATTGTTGAATGACGAATTGCCGATGAACTAAAGTTAAAGCTCCCTCGTGGCGGAGGGAGCCGTCGTCAGTTGGCAGCCGACCGCCGTGACGCGAGGGTCTCCTCGTTTTATTTACGCGTGTACGCATAACGTCGTCGTCGTCGTCGTCGTCGTCGTCGTCGTCGTCGTCGTTGTCGTCGTTGTCGTTGTCGCCGGACCGCAGGAAGCCCCGCTCTCGACACCCATTATCAACGTTGATTTTTAAAGGTTAGCTCAGCTCAGCCACCTCTCGATTCCGATCCCTACTTACGTTCATTAATCCCTCGATACTCCCCGATACTCCCCGGGACTCCCCCCGCCCCACCCGTCCCTCCTGACGCATTAACATTTCAACGGGTACGGAGCTGCGGGACGTGAGAGAGAGAGAGAGAGAGAGAGTTTTTTTTTCGCGCCAAGCAAGGTAGGCGAGAGTGTGCCGCGATTCCCCCCTCCCCCTCCCCCTCCGCCGGCGTTCGATCGCCACGAGCGGGGCTAATGCTAAAGGTTTTCTTTCATTTGATCCCCTAGCGCGGCGAGTCCACGTTACGCTCTGGCCATGTGGCACCGCGCCCCCACTGCCCGCTACTACCACCAATAATAATAATAACAACAACAATAACAATAACAACAACAACAATAATAGTAATAACAACAATAGTAATAGTAATAATAAGCCGATGGATGCGTAAGTCGACGATCCGATCGATAATACGACGATGATGCAATACACGAATATCTTATCTCACGCTACCTTACCTGCCACAATACCTTTTACCTTTCGACCCTTACCCTATCCCTTATTTATTATTCGTTATTCGTTATTATTCATTATTCGTTATTCCTTATTATTCGTTATTCGTTATTCGTTATTCGTTATTATTATGGTTGGATCCGCGTCCCCTGGACCGTGATATCGCGGCACATTCGTCTCTTGCCGCCAAACTCCACCGAAGCCTCCTCCTCCTCCTCCTCCTCGCTTCTCCCCGACCCTCGCCCGGTCCCTCTATCCCTCACTTCTCTCATCCTTCATCCTCCCCACCCTTACTCTCATCACAACGATCTATTTTATTTTCTTTTAAATTACGAGATTTTTACGTTTCCTAAATCGCTTTTCTCGTCGATCAGGCCTTCCCTCAACAGAACAACGAAATCAGCCTTTCGACTTCGTAGCGATCGACAGCGAAATAAAAAAAAATGTACTTCAATATTTTAATAATAATAATTGTTGTTGTTGTTGTTGTTGTTGTTGTTGTTAGAACTGACCGTTGAGCGTAAAGTTGTTATCTTTAAAAAGAATGACCGAATTGAAGGCAATTTTATAATTACGAATCGTCAGATCGCTACGCAAGTGATGATATTGATGCAATTATTTCCATGCCAATAATTAATTGTCATTGTTACAATACGCGTATTATTAAAATTCGTTTAATATTATTGACCAATGTCATTATAATTTTCGATTTACGAGTTATTGAGCCTGTAATCGGAGGTATTTAATCGAGTAAAATATTTTCTAGAATCCTCGGGCACGTCGAGTTTCACGCATACATAGAGCTGCGATTTTCTATATAAGCGATAAGGATTATTTTCAACAATTCTTTGAGAAGATTTATCGTGCCGTTAACGATAGAGGATAGAAGAAGTGGTAATAGGTAAGCTTCGAGTTCGTCCACGAACGTGTGTACGTTAAAAAAAAAGGCGATACCGATTTCAAGGTGACTATTTTTTGTAGGAAATAATAATAATATCCAATAGGTAATATAACGGACTCTCGAGCAGCTTATATAATAATACAGGTCGGAGACACGAGGCCGTAAAAAAATATATAAACCTAATGGAGAAACGTGTGGTGAATGTAAGTTTTTTTTTTTTAGTAGAGAGAATTATAATCAAATAAATTGGTCCAGCACCCCGTCGTGACCCCGTTGTCCCTAAGGGCAGAGGGGAGGAGGTGGGTGTGGGGGAGAATATTATGTCAAGGTCGTCAAGAGTGATGGCGGTCATTGATTGGTAGGGTAGATGTAGTCCAACGACACCTTGACAATTCGGCAGGCACAGATCTATGGAGAACGCGTACCACTCTATACGGAGTCCATGTCGATTAGTTTAAACATCGATCATTTACAATTTATATTGTAAAATAATTTCATAATAACCAACTCACGAGATCTACTCGTTTTTTTTTTTTTTTTATTATTATTTTATATACGGGTTTCAAAGTCCAAATTCAATATAAGGAAATAGAATCAAGAAAAAAAAAAAAACGATCGGAATTCGTTATTGATCATTTGTGCGATTTAGTTTCGGGGGATCAGCCGAACGTGTACGTAGCGTCGCCTCGGCGTTATCAGGTGCCGCGTTCTTATGCAAATATTCATATCTAATGTGCGGCGATCGTTTTTAATATTAAAGCCGCTGCTCGATTATTTATAAAACATCGTTCTACATTTGCATTCGTTGTTGGCAACGCGAGCCGATTTAAAACGACATTTTCTTCTTTTTTTCTTCTTCTTCTTCTTTTTCATCAATTTTCGCGATTCACTTACGATCCTTGACGTATTGGAAAATTTCATGTATATCGATCCAATCTATCTACTCTTCTCCTCTGCGGCATTCGGAATAATTGCAATTTCAAAGAGAATCGACGGCTAAGGAAATAATTATACCGTACAATAATACGAAAATAATACTGTTATTTTATCGTGTAATGTCTGTCTGACCTTATTGCTTTACTTTGCTTTAATTAATTTTAACGAGAAGTGGGATCGAGAGGAGGAAGATCCTTAGACATCCGAGATCCCTATCGAGCCAGAGAATTATAAAGAATAAACAAAAGTTCGGGTACTTTTTGAGTTTAAGCCCTTTGCTCGACGACACTTTATAATCCTTTTTGTCCTTTTCATTAAAAAGACAATAAAAGGTTCGTTGATCCAACTGCACTATTAATCCTTTGAATTTGATCTATTTTTATACTCGATGCGCGAAAGTGGTACACGAATTTCGTTACGAGACTGCCGTGCGCTCTAATTTATTATTATTATTCTCGTATCGCTTTAATTTTACAACAACAACAACAACAACAACAAAAAGAAAAAAAAGAAAAAAAACGAATTTCTAAAACGAATGTAAAAGCATTCGTTCGTTCTTATTATATAAAGCCGCGGCGTTTAAATAGAAATACAAACTCACTCAACTAGTCGGAACGTTATAAATTTAGTTTTATAATTGTATTCTTAATTAAGGAGCATTAGCGAGCGGGCAATTTGTACACTTGTCCCTAATGTGCCGTCGTTCCCGTCAATTATTTTATAAACCCCATTTCTCGCTCGCCCGCTCGGCATTAATTAGAAAATATAATCGAGTCGCCGTTCTCAGAATCCGCCGCCATTCGCGTTATAATAATAGAGTAATAATGAATAAAAACAATGTCTTATTTAATAATTTAATAATTAGTAATTAGTAATTAGTAATATACCGATGTAATTATAATGTGACGAAAATATCCGAAGCTGAATTATATTGTACTCGGTAGGATTCGCGTTAATTTTCTTAATATCCGCTAAAGACGGCTGGGCAATAAAAACTTTTTGTTGTACTTGCAGGATAAAGAGAGGAGGGCCAAAAAAAATAAAAAAAAAAATGCCGGCGAACGTCGAAGAAGGTTTCGCGACGAAAGCTATTCACGCGGGTCAAGATCCCTTACAGTGGAGCCATTGCTCCGTGGTACCGCCCATAGTCATGTCGACGACTTTTCGCCAGGATGGGCCGGCGCAGCATCGGGTAAGAAGCGTAAAAAATACAAAAACGACAACAAAAAAAAGAGAATTAGACTCGGATATTTACTTTAGCCACGCGCTTCGTAGGACCAATTCTATACGAAGGAAATAAATAATAAAATGTCTCCGTGGGTGTGGAGTGGTGTGGAGTGGAGGTGGGATGTCGGCCGGTTCGTCTAATGATTAAACGCGACGTTTATGACATTTATTAGGGATACGAGTACGGAAGAAGCGGAAATCCGAGCAGGAATTGCTTGGAGAGCTGTCTGGCTGCCCTGGAAAACGGTAAGCACGGCCTGGTATTTTCATCGGGCCTCGGGGCAACCACGGCTTTGATGTCGCTCCTCGAGTCGGGCGACCACATCGTCTGCGGGGATGACGTTTACGGTGGCACTAATCGCTTCTTCCAACGATGCGTTTCCAAGCAGAACATCCGCGTCTCGTTCGTCGACGCCTGCGACACTGACAATTTCGTCGCAGCCGTCGAACCGAGCACCAAGGTAAATTTACCTCTATCACTCCAACTACTTACTACTTTCCGTACGCTTACCTTCTTTACCTTCCTACCGAAGGAGCTTAATATCCCACCCGCACCTCTTATTAAGGAGACCGCGAGCTCGCTAATTGGGCCGGTCGATAATCGCTTCCTCCTCCCTCTATCATCCAAAAAAATCCAAGCTTTA
This sequence comes from Ceratosolen fusciceps, assembly GCA_018883505.1. Classification (NCBI taxonomy): domain Eukaryota; kingdom Metazoa; phylum Arthropoda; class Insecta; order Hymenoptera; family Agaonidae; genus Ceratosolen; species Ceratosolen fusciceps. The sequence goes on from RCIC01000016.1 coordinate 4,858,993, forward strand.
TTTTTCAAGGCCATCGCTTGTCATCCGAATAAGTAGTATAATACGTAGGAATGTTTTATAAAATCGATCGTCCGCGGCATCTTGCCCGATGATTTAAATTAAATAACTCACGCTAGCTTATTCGCGCAGTAATCGTTCGGAAAATATGCTCGTCCGTAAGTTTTTGAGCCTTAACGATCCATTGTCACGTCATAATTTTACGAAACCATTAAAATCGTTTGATCACCACCAAACATAACATAAATTTTATTATCGCTCGTATTACTCCTCGAAGCCTTCTTAGCCTCGTCAAATATATCATGCTCGATTTCATTGATTAACGACGTCGGCTGTCACGCTTTTCATCGCTTTTCATCGCTTTTCATTTTCCTGCAATCGTCGCATTTATTGCTGGAGAAACACACACGCGCGCGCGCGCGGGGGAGAGCGAGCATTGAAAGCATTGATCGTTCTCCGTCAAATGAGCAAATTAATGAGCAAATGAGCAAATTAGCATCTAATCTGCTCAACGTAACGTCCTCGGCTTCGGTTCAACTTTCACTTCTACTTTAATCCGCAATAAAAACAATTCGTCTCCTTTAATTACCTACGATGATGATATCGTTATACGCAAGCGGGCCAGAGCCTGCGGGATATAAATTAAAGAGATCGTATTTATCGACTCGTTTTACAATACGCTCGAGGATTATTATTATTATTATTGTTGCGGCGAGGGGGGGGGGGAAAGGTATCCGTACAAGCGGTAGAGATTACCGCGAAACAATCGTAGCGTAACTCGGCTCGGCGAACCTTCTCTTCTTAAGACTCGTTATTGGGCTTATTGGGGCTTTAAGGGCACGCGCCGGGCACACGCGCAGGCTTATGTAAGCTCGCGTTAAAAATACTTGGGCATTATTAAGAAAATAGAAAATACGAAAGGCCGATACGTTAGAATGTCGAACGATCCGGTCGTGTACCGGATCGGAGCTTAATTATTCCATTAATTCTATTGATTGCGCAATGATCTCCTGCTCGTTCCCTCGTTCCCTCGTTCCCTCGTTCCCTCGTTCCCTGCTTATACATTTACAATGATTGATTACAATTATTGCTAATGATAAAGGAGCTTGGAAAGCTTGGCTTCCAATTGGCCTCTCGCGTAATGTTCATCTTTCATGTTAACGTTCTCGCTCAGATGATTTGGATCGAAAGTCCAACGAACCCTTTACTCAAGCTGGCGGATATAAGAAAGATAATTACGGGAGTGAAGACCACGAGGCCGGACGTCTACGTTGTCGTCGACAATACCTTCGCCACTTGCTATTTCCAGGTAAGCCCTACGCGCCTCCCCGACGCTTCCGATCCCCTCGAATCGTCAATTATTAACTGTCCTTTGTTTGGTTTGGTTTGTTTGGGGCTCGGCGGGGGTGTACGAAGAGACCCTTAGACTTGGGAGCGGATGTTTCCATGTATTCCCTGACCAAGTACATGAACGGGCATTCGGACGTGATAATGGGCGCGGCGATCACGAAGCGAGACGACATCGAGGAGAAACTGAGATTTACCCAGAATGGTAAAGTCTTCGTTCGGGCACCGAGCTCCACGCCTTTGTTTATCAAAATTTAATTATAAAAAAAAATACCGTGTTTGTTTGTTTGTTGGTTCGTAACGTTTAGCCATGGGTATCGTCCCCTCGCCATACGATTGTTCGCTGGTCAACCGGAGCCTTAAGACCTTGGAGCTGCGTATGCAGCAGCACATGAAGAACGGCTTGGCGGTCGCTAAATTTTTAGAAGGCCATCCCCACGTAACGAAAGTCATTCATCCGTGTAAGAGATCCATGTATCTTATTGCGTGATCGTATGATTCGCTGCGCGTCTAAGTAAAACACGTAAGAACCCGAGTAATTTTCAATACCAGATCTGCCCTCGCATCCCCAGCACGAATTGGCACTGAGGCAAATGTCAGGGCACAGCGGCATGGTCTCCTTCTACCACAATGGCGACTCCTATAAATTCTTAAAGGCCCTGAAGATCTTTATATTGGCCGAGTCCCTCGGTGGCTACGAATCCTTAGCGGAATTGCCGTAAGTACACCCACGCACGAACGATACTTCAAACGTTACGTTAAACGCTCCACGCAATATAATCCAACAACAACGCGCGATCCATGACTACATTACAACAATACTATTACCGTAACATATATATATAAATAGAAGACAACAAAAGGACAACGTTGTTTTAGATCTGTGATGACGCACGCGTCGGTCCCGGAAGCCGAGAGAACGAAGCTGGGAATCAACGATCAATTGATACGGCTGTCGGTCGGCATCGAGACCGAGCACGATCTTATTGCTGATTTGGATCAGGCATTAAAATGTTCCATGCAATAACGACAACAACAACAACAACAAACAACAACGACAATCTATTTAATCGAATGTTACGATTAGCGCAGTATAATTATTTATCATAAGAGTAACGACGTAATCCCTCAAAATACAGTATTCGCGTTAATTTTTTTTTTCCTTCTTTTTTCTTTCTTAATCATCGCTACACCCAGTTTTGAAAATATATAATTGTAGAAAAATTATTTACCCGTTACGAACTAAAATTCCTCGAGTGTTGCTTGCTATAAAATTGCCTTCCTTTCTTTTTCTTTGTTTTTTTGTTTTTTTTTATTGAAAATTATAGCGAAAACTTATAAAAGTAATTTATTATTTATTGTGAAAATAACTGGAAATGAAAGTATTTAATATTTTTGAAGAAGATCGAATGATTCATACCAGCCTTAATTTATTTTTATATTAATTTTATGATTTTACGATTTTTTAACGTTTTATGTATTCTTTCTTTCTTTTTTTTCAATACATATATACATGTACACACACATTTGTTTAAAATTTTACGTTTAAAAATAATTATATTTAAATGCCGACTTATTTTTATGCAACACTGCGTCCGTAAGATATTATATAGTTTTATTGACCTTTTAATTTTAATATATCAAATAATATTATAACATTCCCAAGCCTTATTTAAACATTAAATTATTTATAAATTAAATTAAATATTTTTTCAAATGAAAATGAAAATTATGACATTTTCGCTATGTAGCTCAGTAAGCGTGTATGTTGATGTCCACGGAATTCAATTGTATAAATACATAATTAAAAAAGATTAAGATTAAAAACAAAAAAAAAACGGAGTATTTTAGATAAAAGGGCAGCTTTTTTTATTTCTATTTAATAAAATATGAGAGAGTATAAATAAAATTTAAATAATAACTTAAAACTTAGTTCATAAACTTTTTAATGTTATATATATATATCTATCTATATCTTTATATGAGTAGAAAATGTAATTTACATAGAAAGAGTAGTTAGTTCAGGTGAAAATTTTGTTTTAACAGGTGTATTAAACGAGACGTAAGTAAATATAGAAGACTCTCGTTGTCATACTTTATCCGAGAGTTAAGAAAAAGTTATTTTTTAAATAATTATTCACATGCTTTATAATTTTTTTACTTACTTTTAAAAGTTAAACTATATTTTATTAACCGTTATTAAATGTTAAGATATGTAGATGATTTGATTAATTTATAAAATAAGTACTAACGGAAGAGTTAATGAAATTAGGCAATAATAATGTTATCAAACTTTATTTCATTAATGATACCAATATAAAAACTCCTATAATCTATAGTTTTATAAAAATATTAATTTTTTAGACTTTATACGTATACCTTGATTATATAATTTAGGGGAATAGAATGTTTGACGAATAAAATAAAACGAGGCAAATTATTATTATTATTATTATTATGGTGTACTTGTGATACTCGGATTTTTGATTATTTTAATTGAAGTTATTGGGGTTCGTAAATGATATATAAACATAAATTTATTGTCGTTCAAACAAAGATCTTTTTCAAATGTAGTAATAAATTGTTAAAAAATTAAAAAAAAAAAAAAAATAATTTGCATTTACTACAGCAGGACATAGACGTAATCGGTTGATAAAACAAATACATGAAGATAATTAATTTTATTATTCCAAAGGAATATCAAAAATATTTTATTAGCCTTATAATTACTGACTTTTAAATAATAATATATTTGATATTATATTATCACTTTATAATTTCTTGACTTGAATGTGCTTACGACATTATTAATATTAATAACAAACCTACTGACACTTAACACGAACGCGTCAATTTAATAGTTATACAAAAACGTATATTATCTAAAATAAACAACAAATAAAAACTCTACTATAATAACTTCACAATTGGTTGCGTAAAAGACGAATTGCAGCGTGTATAAAATGTATAAAAAACGTAGTATTTCAATACACGTTAATTGGTAATTTTCATAAAATGCTTATCACTTCAAATTCTTAATTCGAAAGTAAAATTTCGTATACGTAAAGAAAGAAAAAAATAAAAATAAAAATAAAAAAGAAACAATAAAAAAACAAAAAAAAAAAAACACGAACGAATATTCTTAATGTAAATTGACTTTAGATGTATATCTGCATTTCATATTTTTAACTCTATCGTACTCTTGAGCTTTATTATACAGGAGAACTCCAGTTATGACTAATATTGTTCCTAACGCAGATAGACCCGTGACTGGATTATTAAATAATATGATTGACAACCAAATTAGAAAAGCTCTTTTTGCGGTGTTGGCAACACTGAAACAGAACAACGTGAATTCAATAATGCCATATAAAACCAACATGAATAGCAATATCGTTATAAATAATATACCTGTGTGTTATGGGACTAATATAATCCATAAGTACATAGGCTGTAATACTTTGAAAGTGAAAAAATACACCATTTAAAATAAAGGCCGTTAATAGGTGCATATTAAAGGAATGCTCTAATGTTGGAAAATCTACCAATAAAATTGATGCTGGAATTTGTACTACAATTGATGCTAAACTCGTGTAAAACTGAAGCTCGGCAGGCCTAAAAATTTAAAGGATTTTAGCAAGAATCCACAAGTAAGGATTATTTTTTTAAAATTCTAAATAGGCCCGTTGAACTCACGTGTATTTAAAATTGTCACCGCTGATCAACATTTTCGAATATACGTTTTGCAAACACTCTGTCAGATTTGTGGCCATTGCGGCGACAAAACCTCTCAAATCAAAACTCAACTCATTCGCAGAACAAAGAGCTAAGCCACCCATTACTGGGATCAATGATAAATTGACATATAAACCTGTATTTTCACCTGAAAACAAATAGCCATTAATTTTTTCAAGCATTGCATTGCATTGCATTGCATATGAGCATTGAATAAATGAGCGTAAACAATACCTAATAAATATTTGCTAATAAAGACGGTAAAAAGTGGGGCGCTACTCTTTATAGTCTCTGTAAAACTCACGGCAACGTAATTTAATGAAACTAATCCGGACACCACGGTCATAAATCTTGTGCATCCGACCAATGTCATGTGTTTGTAAAAACCAGGCGGCCTTGTTAAACGAGGGGTTGCTTGGTACATGCCGCACGGGAAATACATTTGTACAAAGCCACAGAGTGCGGTCATCAACATTTGACAAGCACCTGTTGAGAAGCATAATTATTAAGACTCTCATATTGTAAGCATATTGTAGCTAAATAAAATAGACTCCTCTTTATTACCTAATATTGTGGGATCCCCCGCCATATAAGAAAGTATATATTTATTTAAAAAGAGAGTGCAGCCACTGAATATATACCAGAGTATTAAAAACAGTAGCGCTCTTGGGTTGGCCAGGCCACCCTTGGTACTGCTCGACAATATTGCATCCTGTTTTTTCTTAACATTTTCCATGCAAGACTTGGACTGGCCCACCGAGATCAATGCCAAATCATCAGAATCAAGGGCTATTTGCATATAGTGAGCGGAATGACTATCCATGGCGGTATCATTGGCATCACTTAGAATATCATTATGACGCAAAATATTATACTATTGTATGCGTAAATGTGAATCCTTTATTATGATTGTGTCGACGATTTAGGTAATTTAGGTTACACTTCCCAATTGTCCAAATATCACGTATTTCGCCGACCATATTGCCAGAAACATGTGCATAGCAAATTCACAGACTATTAGCGAGCTCGAATCATAGTTTTTGGTTTTTTTTTTTCTCTCTCTCTCTCTCCTTCCAATGTTATGAAATACCAAAGGCCGTCCGTTTAAAATAAATTTGGCAAACACTTGTTTCCTTAGTAGACGTGCATACTCCGGGCAGATCAGCGACGAAAATAGATATCCGGAGCTGAATGGAGCGTTGTTGGTGGTTGTGGTGTGGTGCGGTGCGGTGCGGGGCGGGATCGGATCCAGGCAGCTTAGGGGATCGACTTGAGAGTGCAGTCTTTCGTTACAGAGGGCGCAATTATACAATTAATCACACAAGAATGTCGTACGTAATCTTTGATTTTTCATAAGTCTCACCTACCAATGCAACGAAGTTCAGCGGATGGCCGAAAGGTGGCGGCCTTTCCACCACCCCCGCCCCATCCCCATTGTTATTCAAATGCATCGGGGAAGCGACTCGTGCTCTGCCCTTTTCGCGTCCGGGGTCATATCTTGCATTTGATAAAAAAAAAAAAAAAGTAAAACGTGAAGCTGCCGAAAAGGTAGAGAAGAAGCAAGCTCCCTCCCTAATTCGGATGCGAGCGCAGGAAAGTAATGACGAGGCAGTGGGCGTTAATCCGCGAACGTTTATCCCTTGCCCCTTGGGAGCGGCGGCGGCTGGGGGTAGGGGGAGGGGGAGGGGAGAGCGATACCGAACAAAAAGCACGCTTGATTCAAAAATTTAATTTAATTTCAATCGGTCGTAAATCGAAGAGAAATACTCCCGTCTTAACGGGTCTATAATTATTTTAATAGTGCAAAGAATACAGAGCCGCGGAGCTTGTTTCGAGGTTGTTTTTAAGGTTAACGATCGATCGCCGGCTGTGAATGTCGAGCTTTTTCCAAGGAGGGACGCGGGGTGGCGAACGGGAAGACGACGGGCCGCGGATATGACGGCGCGTCCGGGGGTGAAGGTAGGTCGTGTTCCGTAGCCTCGTATCGCGGCCCTCGCTCGTCTGCGCCGAGCCCCTTTGCCAAGTAAGGTTGTCGAGCGCGCACCAGGTATGGCGGAGAAAGGTGCCCACCTCACGGGGACGACCTTCGCCAAGCCCTCAATTTTCGAAATAGCCGCTCACAAGTCCCTCGCTCGGACTATCGAACCTGCGGCTAAAAAAATCATAACCGTAAATACATTGAACTTGTTTGCCATTGGCAAGTAACAATTAAACTTTGACGAAACGTTGTTTTTTGAATTTCCATTCAGTTTCTGGCATCGATCAATCCCGATAAATATGCCTGGCTTCATCACTGGTCCGACGAGATTTATCTTGTATCCGTTGCCATTCTCGAAAATTATTACCTCAAAAACTTTTGTAATTATCATTGTTGTCATTCTTACTATTATTATTATTATTGTCAATGTTAATGTTGTCAATGTTGTCAATGTTGTTTTGATTAAAGTTTCGGCCAAGGTGCGGCCAAGCATGATTTCTAAAGTATAATGTTGAAATATTTATGTTGCAGCTGCTTCGTTCTCGGAAACGTTTTATGGACTGAAGCGTATTGCTTGTAATGGTTCTAGTAATGGCACGGCACAACTTAGTAAGAAGCAGCAGAAGCTCTCACTCGTTCTCTTGGTGCTTCTCCCATATATTCAAAGGAAAATTGAAAACCTGAAGAGCCAAAATATCGATTTAAATAACGTAATGTCACAGTCTACTTTTAAAACTTGTCAATTTATTTATTTAATGAAAAATACCAATAATTTTTTCTTCTATTTTAAAACAGAAATGGAAATATCTCATTCGGGGGTACAATGTTATTTATATAGTGAAAGAAATTTTTGTCTTCTATCAGTATCTCTTGTATCTGTCTAACCAGTCACAATATCCAACGCTTTCTCTTAGACTCTTGAAAATTACATTGACGTTTGCCAACGACATGAGAGATACAGGTTTCGTTGAATTACTTAAGCAATTAGGTCAAGGGAATATTAGCGTTAATAATGGAGTTGAATTAGTAAGGTTATCCATTGTACGCTTTATTGAGCTCGGTGCCTTCTTTCTTCAGTTTCTTCGTTGGTGGAACCAAGAACATTATTCAAATTTTAATTTCATAAAACTACCAGTGCCTCCTCCGCCACAGGTACACGTGCTTCATTTACTATTAAGGTTTATTTTTTAAATTAAATTTTCGTATCGATGAAATTAATTTTCAGTCTATTGTTAATTTTAGATTCCAGAGTATGCGAAAAAATTTAAAGGTAAATGCCCAATTTGTAATAAAAGTCCCAGAATTCATACGGCATTGTCTGTTTCCGGATTTGTCTATTGCTACCAATGCATTTTACTGGAAATTAGGAAAAATAAAAAATGCCCCGTTACCGGTTATCCAGCCAAGGAGGATGACTTTATAAGGATGTACATACAATAGATTTTAAAACTATGTTAGAATTTTTTTTAAAAATAATTGTTAATTTTCTACAGATCGTTATTATTAAGATTTTACATTAAACGATTGGGCGAATTTTATTTACTACGAATTTACTCATGAAAAAATGTATAATAATGTATAAATGATGAATGTAGTTTGTGGTGTTTTGTACATAAAAAAAATACGAGAATATATTATTAAAAAAATTTAATATAAAATTACAAAATAAATATATTAATAATACAATACAATGATCTAGGATATGGTTGTAGGTTTATTTATGTAAAAATATATCTTACCTAATTTTTAGGATTTATTTATTAAAATTGACTATTGTAAAACAATTACAAGATATAATATAAGGCACTCCGTAATATTAAAAATAATAGATATCTATTATTATATAAACACTCGCTAATATTCATCATTTATCAAAGCTTCATCAGTCATTCTCTCCAAATTGTAACAAAATATATTGTCGAGAGTAAATATACATTGTACGTATAGCACGAATAGATTTTTTTTGTTTTTGTTTTGTTAAACCGAACCTCTGTCACTTTAATTTAACATTTGCACTTTAACAATTTAAACGAAGTAATTAATTAATTACAAAAGATCGTTGTTGGCTTTATTCTTCCTTTTTTTTTTTGTTTTGTTACCAAAGTTTACAATTCAAATTCTTCAATGAATTAGACGTAATGTATTTAATAAGCTAGCCAAATATTAATATAACGGCCCACTTTTTATTACAAATAAAATAAAATAAAATAAAAAAAAAAAATAGCAATAGCAATAATAATAGTAATAAAAATAAGCCGCAAGACGACGACGACGACGACGACGATGATAATAATAATAATAATAATAATAATAATAATAATAAGCTTATAAGATACGAATCGAAATAACAATAACTATGTTAATATCTGTTCACAGTTTAAATAACAAGTGCAAGTTCGTATGCGCGTGGGGATACCGCAGCCTAAGTCGCTGCTTATTATTTCCTTTCCAAACGCTATGCAAACAGACTAATAATAATAATAATAATAATAATAATATGTCGTAGGCATAAATATACAAATCTTGGCTGCCCCCGTGTCCGTAATCTAATCGGACGGGGGCGTAATATTTTTTTTTTAATAATATTATTAATATTCTCGATAGAACGTTGGTTACTATGGAACATGAGGACTCGCTATATAAAATTATAGCGAATATAAAATACTAGGAAAGAATGACTACAATTCCTCAAAGAAGGCAACCCTGGCTTTCGTCGAGCCCGACTTGACTTTCTTCAACGTGCTGTACTTATTTTCCCCAAGCCGTACCTGCTCCTCGTGCAGCTGATCGAGCTCGCACTGTTTCTCGCCGACTTTCAGCACCTCGATCTCGGATCTGAGCTCGCGCAGCTGCTCTTGCAGATGCTTGCTCTTCTCCCAATAGTCGACCCGTTCCTTCTCGATCTCCAGCGACAGCTGATCGACGTCCCCGTCGGCAATCAAGTCGTAGCAATTGACTTCCGAGGTCAGCTGCTCCGAGTCCAGCTGCAGAGTCTGCAAATCTGCCTGCAAATCCGAGGGCAGGACTTGCGTCGACGGGAAAAGATTCGGTACCGGCTGGGGGCAGTAGAAGAAAAAAACAAGAAAAATAAGAAAATAAGAATATATATATAGAAAATAAGAAGAAAATTTAGAGGGAGCGAGTAAGATTATTACCGCTATCGACGACGTGTAAGCGTTTCTGCTTAAAAATTCTAATAACTTTTCTTTAGCCTCCTTCTCGGCGATACGAGCACGTAAAAGCTCGTCCTTGAGCTTCTTCTCCTCGAGGGCCCGCTTCTCCGACTCCTGTACCAACATTTCCGTAAGACGGACCGCGTCCCTCGTCTTCTGCTCCAAATGCACCTTCTCCTCCTCCGTCTTCATGTTACTCAATCGAATCCTCGTGATCTCCTGCTCGGCCTCCGAGGCCTTCTGACTCAAGAGCATCGCCTCCTCCTCGGCTACCCGGCTCTTCTCCGCCAACAGATCCGCCGTCTCCTCGGACCGTCTCTGCCATTCGTAAACATATCAATTTTATTACAATAATAACATAATAACAAAATAATAAATAACAATATTATTGTCAGTAGGGATGGATACGATTGCGTCTTACGAGGGCTTCGTTCGCCAGCCTTATCTCCTCTTGGTATTGCAGCAGCCTCTGCTCCATGGCCGCTTTCTCCCTTTCCGCTGCCTCACGAAGCTGCTTCTCCCGGGCGAGCTTATTCCTCTCAATTTGCCGCCTGATAAAAAGAGCCCGTCTTTATCGAGGAATTTCATTACATTTCTCCCGCAACGTCTGAATAATTATTATTCATTAATTACCGAACACCCTCGCCCTCGCCCTCGCCCTCGCCCCCCCTCTTTATTTATTTCCTCGGACTTTTTTTTTTTTTTTTTTTATCTTTTACGACTACGAGCTCTCTTCTTATTCCTTATATCTTTACATTTTTTATACCGTTGATATAGAGAATCCCGGCGCCGAGACCGACGTGTTTATGCGTGTTTATGCCTGTACATACGCGCATATATAACTTTCATTCGACTTTGTTTTTAAATCAATTGACATTTTATCGATAATCGATACGTCATTAGAGAATCCGTGAATTCGGGGCCTTCGCCCCTCAAGCGGTATTAAGATTATTAGGCGATTAGGTATTTTAAAAATAAAAGAAAAGAAAAAGAAAAGAAAAGAAAAGAGACAGAGAATGCAAGATAAATGCAATTGTACTCACTCGCTCGATGTGCAATCAAAGAAACATTATTTTTTAATAGAAAGTCGGGCAACGTTACCGGGATTTTTCTTCCTTGGCCTGGGCCTTCATCTGCTGGACCTCCATGGAATCCGGCTTTCTCCGTCTCATGAACAGGTCGTGGTTCCCGATGCACAGGTCCAGGATCTTAACAAACAAGCCGCGAGTGGCCTTGTCACTATTACGCTCGTCCATACCTAATGCTACCTGCAAGCCACCCATCACCCAGCGCCCAACATCGTCAGACTTTTTCTTTACCAATTTGTTCATCCGAACTTTCTGCGAGAAGAAGACAAAGTTCGGCGATGACTTGTCCACCGGCTTGATGATGAACTTTTTGTCATCGAAGCTTATGTGCCGTATCTCCGACCAGGCGAACGTCGTCTTTGGCGTCAGCTTATTTTCCTTCTCGTAAATATTCAGTCCCAGGGCCGTCACGCCTAACCAAAGATTCGTTTCTTTCTTATTCTGCGAACGGGAAATTTAAAAATTGACGTTATCCACGTTCCCACGTTCCCGCATACATACGCACGCGCGCGCGCAAAAATATCGAGTCTTTGGAATTAATTATATAAAAAATTATATTCGTTATGTACTTACGCTAATGGGGAAATAATTAACACCGTACATATCTAAATCTTGCGCGACCTTTAAATACTCCATTTCAGCTTCGTCCCTTGACATGGTTTTATGATCGGCGTACCAAATTTTGATTCTATCTTCCCACATTTCGGGCGTCATTTGGTACTGATCGATAACCCTTTGAGGTAATAAATCTTCGCTGGCAAGCATTCCAGGTTGATAAGACGCCTCATCATAATCACCATACTAATAACAGTAATTATAGATTTTTAATGTCAACAGACCAATATCGTAACTAACCCAAATACCTTTACCTTAGCTTGCACGGCATAAGAAGCTAATAATACAGAGGCTTCCGGCGGACAATATATATCCATTGATAAAATAGCTTGCTTAACCTGCAGATAAAAGAGATGTTGCGTTACTTCCTGTACAAGCTCTTCCGCCACGTCTTCTGGATAAAACTTTGCAAGGAACATAAATGGAGTTGTGGATTGTTGTGAAATGCCCTGGTCTTGAACTACAATTATATTATGTTTCGTTAATAATTTTAATGAATATTAGCTGGACAAAGGGTTGCATTTCAAATGTTATGGTTAACCTTTTTTGTCTAATTTTAGCCATGATATAAAACCTTTTGAGTCCTCGTATTGAAGGCCAAAATACCATGTTTCTCGAAGACCGATTGTGCGGCATACTAAATCAAATAAATCTCTCCCAGTTGCTCGCCACTACAATTAAAGTATTTCTTATAACATTATCCTTTAAACGTCGCTGTCTTATTATAATATTATAATATTACAAATGTTAACCTCTAAGTTAAATTCAAGTTCAGCATCTAAAGTACAAACTTTAACGGGAAATGATTTGGTAGATTTTTTTCTACGAAATTGTGGCATTTTATTCTTCATTGTGTATTACATTTGTCATCTTCGTTGCTGAGCTCCTAATTAAATGAATTTTTTATTAATTTAAAAAGCCTGGACAATGAGCGTCTCTGTCTATGTTAGCTATTATTTAAAGTTCGTGAAACTTGTAATGGAATTATTATGTTCGGTAAATCAAACTTCAAAGATATAAACATACCTTTAACCTATAATTACGTGAAACCATAAGCAGTTAAGTATTTGTGCATACATACTTCTCGTAAAGTCACCCCCATTTAATCGCTTATCATGGCTAACGATGCACAATGTACATAAATACTTTATGCACAATATCTTAATGTTGATACACCTTATTTCAACTCCTTGTAAAAGTAAAATTCCTCAGCTTGTAAAAAAGTAACATTTTTCTCATTCTACAGGCTACGCCAAACGTCTACCACTACCAAAGAGTTTATAATCTAATTATCTCGAGAAATATATACACTACCATTATACACTGTATAAAAGCTAATGTAAAAAACCCTACGCACGTGTAAAATTACATAAAGTTTCACGTGTCTGCGGCTGCATGCAGACATGCATAAACTTTTTTATCAATGCCATTAGGATTTGAATTGCTGTTGAGGCGGGAAAATTGAAATTCCAAAACTCTATTAATGTTTTAATTTTCGGAACGGATGAATGATACGAGACAGGTTCGACGGTATTTTGTCAAATCCGGGTAAACGCATTGGGCATACATTTCATACTTCTTTTTACAAAAGAAACCATGAATTTCTTAACTTGTTTTGATACTTAATGGAACTTTTGTTTCAAACGTATACAAACATGGTACAATAGTTTAAAAAAAAAAAAAAAAAAAAGAATTTATTTGAATGAAATTGTTACGTTTGTAAGAGAGAGAGAGAGAGAGAGAGAGAGAGAGAGAGAGAGAGAGAGAGAAAAGTAATTAGAATTAAAAACTTTTATTTTAAAACACAGTCACTTTAACTGTACGAAATTTTATAATGAAAAGGACACAATTTTATTTTTAATCATACATTTTATTCTTATAATACAATATTGCTATTAAGTATGAATTAAAAATTAAAAAATTCAATTAAACGAATTGTTATTGTTTAAGAGTATTGGATACAATCATTTTCAAAGGACTACTGCTGCGTGCAAGAAACATGTACAGAGGAGCACAAGCAATTTTAAAAAGTTTTTTTAGCAAAGTACATATCTATTCGCATCTGAATCTCGTATAGATTCCACGAGTATTTTTCGAATATTTTACTGGGTTTATTATCTCTTATTTAAGCATCTAATTACAGGTTTTGTTTGATTAAGGGATATTATACGACAATGCGTAAAAAGTATCAAAGAGCATGATTCCAATGACCTGTGTGTTGTTAATTTCGTAAATGGACGTGGATTTATAACCTAGAAACTGCAGAAGCTTTTACTAATTAATCACGAGTAATAATACGAGGAATTATTACATAAATTTATTTTATAATATCAATATTGTATTATCAATAGTAATCCGAAAAAATGAGTCTGTCTAAGGGATCACAGTTATTGAATGATGAGGAAATACAAGTATGCACTTTTACATAATAGCATTAATTATGCACTATAATTAGCAATTATTTAAATAAAAAATATATAATAGACAATTTTCGAATATGGCATAAATTTTATTCTATATATTACAATATACTTTTTACATTCTTGTATTTTTTGAAACAAGCATTTGTTTTTATAGAATGTGTTTAACAATTAAACATTATAAGTGACATTGAATTAATTTTCTTTATAAACTTTATTATATCTTTGTATAGTTTTTCTGTAATTTCTTTATTGAATTTGTTTCTAAGCAAATATAATTCTAATCTGCACGAAAAACCACCAAACCGCAGAAGTGTATTATGTATATTTGTATTAGTAGATTGAGAGATTATTATCACGTGGAAAAAATGATTTTCTCTTGAGGATTGAGCAGTTAGTGTAAAAAAATTAACTTTTTATTTTGCTAGTACATTTACAAAAATTGATTTACATAAAATATAATGAATGCGTAACGGGCCTCATTATTGTCCATTGTAAAAATAATGACTGTTTATTATATCCGCAATGATTCATTGCAAGTTAAATCATAACTTCAATGTAATATTAAATAAATTATTGAAATATATATTTTAATTGCAATATTAGAGACACAAAATGACACAAGACAGAATAAAAAAAATTGTTCAATGCAGACAAGATGCACTGTATAGAACGACCCTACCTATGGCACTAGTTACCGGACTAACTACTTTTCTTGGATTGAAAGCAGGAGTGTTTCCAAAAGGAAAAAGTGGAACAGCTTACCAAGTTTTTTCATCCACTTTAACAACAGCTGTACTTGTTGAAACATTTTGTAGTATTTTATGTGCGTACAAAAGATATCCAAATAATAATGTTCATAAACCATCTATTGAAGCACACGGGTTGCCGAATATTGAGTAAATTACTTATATCTTGTCTCTAACTCATACACGTGAGAACAAAATTTCACAAAAATCCTTGTCCGTCTAGGTTACCCGACGAAACGAATTACGATAAACCAAGCGCGAGTAACGACGACCAGTCATTAATATGGAATACAAAAGATATAAATACTGATACTAACAATCAGTACATTAATAATGACTATGCCTATCCAGGTAGATATTTTTTTTTACGTTACACATTATTTTTAAACGATTTTATTTTACGTTACTTTATGTATTACAAATACGTTTTAGATAAAGTTGATGATGAATACGTTGACGACAAACCAACTAAGAAGTACGTTACCTATGACGACTTAAGGAGAAAAAATATGTTGAGCAGAGAAAGGTTAATACAGATACTTTGATTAATATTTTCATATATATTTATTAATACAGATTATGTATGGCTTATAATAAATTTTAACGATTTACTGAAATTTTGGTATTGTTTTTAGCGATAACGATAACGAAAACTCTTCGGCATTCAGTGAAAATGTACAAAAGAAGAAATCACGGCTGTTCGATGCATTTCATACAAAGCAAACAAAATACGGCGACGTATGGGAAGAATAGAATATTCCAACTTTACACATTAAAACTTTGTAGAAATAAATGTTATTTTATGAATATAAAAATAAATGCTCTTATTACATTAACTTTCATATAAATGTATAAACTAATTTTTAATAAACGTTAAAATTTACTAGAGATACAAAAGTTCACAACATTATTTAATTATATTATAACTTCATGCGATTGCCATTCTGAATTGAAATACAATTTAAAAGCCGTTTCAATGCACGTGAGTTGATTAATCAAGTCCAATTAATCCCTAATAATAATAATAATATATTCTCCCTATACGTATATCGTGCTTCAAGTATTGGGAAATAAAAAAAAAAAAAAAAAAAAGGAAAGAAAGACTTTTAATCATTCAACGATTCGTATTTTATTTATTGTTACGTTTTTTTCTTTTTTACTATTTCAACGAGTCTCGTTGATTACGATACAGACTAGGGTTTATCGTTTTTTTTTTTTTTCTTTCATTCGACTCGGTGCATAAGTACACGCACAACTATTATTATATGCCTACGCATACATCTATATATATATATATATGTATGTATTTGAGTTTGGGAGCGGTGTGTATATACAGTCGCGCACAAAAAAATATACACACGCATACGCGAATAAGCATACGCACTCGCACGAATACTTTTTACGTAAAAACTTCGCATTTATATGAAAATACAATTATATACGCATTTACGTTCAGTTAGGCAAAATAAGTGCAAAAAATGAAAGGACAGGGGAACGGAAGAGAGAAACAATGAGAAGGCGAGGAGGAACGAGAGATAGACAGTGTACGCGATTGAGGTCGTAATAAGGTCGTAGTAAAAAAGAAGGAGAGAATGAATGAAAGAGAGAAAGAAGTTAGAGGGGTTCGTTTACTCTTAAAGATACGACAGATCTCTGGAGTGGTGGGGTGAAGGTATTAAAAAGAAGAAGAAAAAAAAGTGGATCGCGATGACATTTGGTATTTTCGCGTTCCCGTCGCATTTGAACTGTACACATAGACGTAAGGAAGATACAAAGCTTTTGAAATAACGCTTAAAGTATGATATGTATGTACGTTGTTTTCTCGGCCGACACTTTCACCGGCATCTTTATCATTCCTTATCCTTTTCTTCGTTTCCGGGACACATTGTTCCTTTTGACAATTGTGGACACGGCATTTTCTTCCCTTTCCTCTCGCCAGCTTAAATAATTAGCTGTAAATAATAAGATTTACACGCGCGCGCCTCCGAGAATATACACATATACATATACATATGTATATATATATATATAAAAGGAAGAATTTATCGCTTTTTTTTTTTTAAGTACATTCTTTCCCTCGTTATCGCAGTAAAAAAAAAAAAAACAAAGTACAGCCGAGCCGGCAAAAGCGTTTTCATTTTATGTATATTTTATCTTATGTATCTTATACTAAAACATAATAAAAATCATATTTGCGCGAAGAAGGTCGTTAAGTCTTTGGAAACAGAGCGGGGAAGAACTCATATGCTCGTGAAATACAGAATTCATATACTTCCGCGCGCTACACACGCTACACACCGGACGTATTATTAAAATATCAATAACAATGTAGCACATTACGTCATTTGAATTATTTGAATTGGCGACGTAAATCCTTCTTGAGATCTAATTCGTAATCGCCCTCACACAACAATAAATTTACTCATTAATGTTACTTGAAAATTTCCTTCGCTCTCTGCTTACGAAATTAAGAAATTATACATATATATATATAATATAACGTAAGATTATTATCGAAAAGGAGCCTTTTCATTCATCAAATGGGGAAACTACTGGATCACCAAACTCAATGACATTTCCGTTGATCAATTTAATCGAAATGTTAGTAGTACGACAAGTACTACGAGTATTTATAATCCCAATAATCCCAATAACGTCGTTCGTTTGTCCAAATGAGCTCTAATGCAAAACCTTATGGATTCGCCTCGCAACCTTAGGATCGCTTGGCGTTCCATTCGTTAAACCTCGGTATCGAGGAATCGAACGTAAACAATGAGAGTTTAGCGATTGGATAATAAATACGTAATCGGCATTTAAGTCGCAGCGGATACGTCTCATTACATGATCGACAATCTTAAAGGAAACAATGGATTTTAAGGTGAACCCCGTTTCGTTATATAAGGACCACTCGCTTAAGTACTTAAAATAATATCCAATGGAATTTAACGAGTACCACCAATCGGGATATCGATCGGGACGGATATAAAAACGAAAATTCTATTTTATCGATATTTTATAAGGAGTAGGTAGGACCCCGAATGAGCCGGCCGGAATACGTAAACAAACGATAAAAAAAATCATTTTCGATATACAGTTATTGTACAGATCTTACCATTGCCTTTTGATATATCATTATTATCATTATCATTATCATTATTATTATTATTTCAATTATTTCTATTATTTCTATTATTATTACTATTATTATTATTATCAATTATTATTAATTTTTATTTTCTTTCTTCTTCAATTTCTAAATATTCATAAGTATAAGGACATCGATTGAATGTATAAACAACAACAACAACATTAACAACATCAACACCAACATTAACAAACAACATCAACAACATCAACAACATCAACAACAAGAACAACAACAAGAACAACAACATTAACAACAACAACAACAACAACAACAATCAGTGTACAATTTTAAAGAAACATTGATTCAAATCATACGAATTTTGTTCGATAATAATATGAGAATTCGAGAAGACGAAGTATCTTAAATCATGCATGGAAATGTCTATATTCTTATCAGTCAAATAAATTCAATAAATACGTTTAAAGTTAGGAGGAAAAAAAAAAAAAAAAAAAAAAAAAAAAATGGGGACGATAGCAAGACATTCGAATGATTCATTGGGAATGACATCACTTTCCGTACAAGTTAACCATTAATCGTTATTAATTCATTTAAGTGGCAAAATTATCGGCATTAGATAAGTATTACAACTTCTTAACGTATATCGCCGCGTTATTCCTGTAATAATTGAATAATTTGACGAGATCCAGAATGAAGAAGGTATTAGTGTTTTTTTTTTTTTTTTTATTTTTATTTTTTAAAAAAAAAGCAGAAGAAATAAACGAATGAATTTAGATAATTATTGGGATTAATAATGAAATCTAATGAAATCTAACGAAATCATTGAATTATTGAATATAAAAGGCTTGAGTGGATATTGATGTATTGATAACCGAGTACATTTCCTCAAGGTATGAATGAATGAAGGAGAATTACACGTAAACGTAATGATGGATTTGTGAATAAAGAAAGTCAATGGGATTAAAAGTAATAGCGGAGAGTGTCGAATTGCTCGTAAGTGTTTGAATCGATTAAACTCAAGAAGAATTAAATGTCGTCGCCAAGGCCTACATTGTTGACATTACAATCTACCATTCTTCGTTATTTATACGCTCATTTCTTTCATACGGCAAATTCAATTCTCGCCAGCGGCACTAGGCGAGACATATACAATATATATATATATATATATTTATGTTTTACATTTGTCTATATGATTTGCGTATATCGTGCATTCGTTTATGCGTTCGTGAGACGAAATAAGGTGGACCAGCCACCGAGAGCGCGCCGACAGCCATTTAAAATGAAGGGTTGCAAAGGGTTGCAAAGGGTTGCGAGAGAACTTCCGGGATCTTATGCATTCGTTTGGAGAAGGACTGCTTGATAGAGAGGGTCGATTACATTATTATTTTTTGTTTCTTCTCTCTCTCTCTCTCTCTCGCTCTCTCCTATACTTATCGTTTAAGTACAATGCGCACGGGGAATTTCACTCTTAATCATTAAATCTTTCGTAATCCCATATCTGCCGGAATAATTTAGCTTCTTTCTTAAGGAATATTATTAACAATTACTGGACTAAGATAATTTCAGACATTTCTTCATGCCGAGCGAAGCATTGCAATTTTTATTACAATACATTGTAAACGAATAGAAAGCAAAGCAAGCTATTATTAACGAACTAATTAATACTGTACGTTTTTTTTTTTTTTAGTACGTGTCACGTATGCGTGTTTTCAAACAATATCAAACCGTTGACGAATTTCTTTCGATTTAACAAGATGCCGAGGAAAGATAAAATAAAAGCCTTTATTTAAGAATTAACGAAGAACTTCGATCCAATAAAGTTCATCGTTACTTTCCATTATTGTTCGTGAAAGTACGAGCTTTACAAGGAATTTCTTCTTCTTTTTTTTTTTTTTTTAATCATATCATACATATACAATCTAAAAATAATAATATTAAACAATAAACCGATTGCACTTTCGAAATCACAAATAATGTAGTTTAAAAATATTTAATTGTCTTTTTTTTTATTGTTTTGTTTTCTAATTTTGTTTTTCTTTTTTCTTTCCTTTTAATACAACATTTATCTAATACTTTTACTGAGTTGTTATACGTATACGTACACGTGAAGATGTAACAAGTATTAAAACAGAAGAAGCCTTCGTGTAATATAAAATTTTTAAAGGTTTTCTCGTTATTGGAAAAGTAAAATGAAAAAATTAAATATTTTTAATAAAAAATAATACTGCATTATACATATGTATATATATATCGTAGAAACTTTATGCTCGGGAAAATTTTTTTCATATCACAATAAAATCTAGAAACGTCGAGTTGTTAAAATTTTGAATAAAAAAAAAAATTTTTCCTACTTGCAAGCCTTTTAATTATTCAAACGCTCGTATAAAAATTTCATTGCTCATGCAAAGGAAATGAATTCTTAAACGATAAGAAAGATATTGTTATATTTTCATAGGCAATAATAATAATAATAATAATAATAATAATAGTAATAATGATGACAGTAACAGTGACGATAATGATGATAATAATAGTAACAATAATAGTAATAGTGATAGTATTGATGGTAATGATGATAATAATAATAATAATAATAATGATAATATAATAATAATAATAATAACAACAACAACAATGGAAGAATATTTTGATAAATTGACAGAGTGAGTGAGTGAGTTTTAGGTCCGATGTGCAGGTAAGTATTGATATTTTTAAAAAGCAATTAAAACCGAATGGTAATGTCCGAAATCTGTCGAAGATAAATAAATATTTATAGGTTATATGGGATAAAATTGACGTAGTAATAAAAGCTTTTGTTTGTAAAAGCTCGTTAACGGCAATATTAAAATAATAAAGATAATGTTAGAATGGAGCTCCTTGATTTGGACGGAAAGTCATTAATCGCATTACGATTAATGTAAAGCTTTTAAATAATACGAGCTTAAATCGAGGATTATGGCCTAAAAAGCTTCGTAAATGTCGAGAGGAGAGTCCCGTGGCTGCTGCACTGGTTTTGTAATTTTTTACAAGATGAATTAACGATACTCGATGTAGATATGAGGGATAAAGGAAAAGATAAACAGTCGACGATCGAAACGAAATCAATGCTCCTAATGAAATGAATATTATTATTATTATTTTATAGTTGTTGTTGTTGTTGTTGTTGTTGGCCGTTCTGGCCAACTCTTTACTCTTAAATAAAAGTAAGGGGCTTTAACGGGGACGGGGGGGCGAGGGGCGAGGGGGGAGGATGGTCGATGTAATAAATTAAATTTACAAATTGTATAACGAAGTATAAGGTTAGAGGATGATTTAGAGAAGGGAGGCGTGCCGAGGACGTCGCTTTTTTTTTATCTATATGTTACACTCGGACGGGCACTATTATTTTATACAGATTCATTGAAAAAGCACGTTTTGCTTTGACGGGTCATTGGGGGGGAGACGGGGTGGGGAGGCGCTCCTATGGGAGCAGCATCGACGGGTCGTAGGGGGTTTTGTTCGAAAGAAGGATTCCCCTTATATGCTACTCGGTGCCTATAGGGTGGGTGACTGACGACGAGGGAACGGGGCGGGGTGGGGTGAGGTGAGGTGAGGTGAGTTGGTGAGGTGAGGCGAGTTGGTGGCCGGACGGTACCGGATGGACCGTCGTTCTCGCCCTGGCGCAAGCTCGTCAACGTCATGGCTGTCGGAGCGGCTTGGAGGCCGAGCTCGCCAAGCTCGGAGCCTCCCGTCAGCGCGCGCTTCCGCTTGCGCTTGCACCTACGTAGTGGAAGGACCCGTGGCACGGCGCCGAGGGCTTCGGTTTCGACGTGGCTCGGCGCCTCCCTCCCCCATCACTTGTTGGGATGCTGCTTCGGCAGGTGGCGCTTCATGTGGAGGGCGAGGTGGTCGCTCCGGGCGAAGGACCTCTCGCAGACGGCGCACTTGAAGGGCTTGGCGCCTGTGTGCTTCCGGTAGTGCCGCGTGAGCTCGTCGCTCCGGGCGAATCGCCACTCGCACTCCGGCCACTGGCACTGGTACGGCTTCTCACCTGGAACGGCCCACTTTCATTAATAAGCGCCGGCCGGCTCGCCAAACATCCCGCTTCCTTATCCGCGGCAGCTTCACCGCATGGCTCGCGACCCCCCCGACCCCTCTACCACGGCTCGCACGTACCCTACACCGGGGCCCTCTCCCTTTCCAAGCTTCAGTTCCTGTCACCTCCTATGCATTGTGACAATTTTCATATCAGATAGATCCGTAGATCCGTGGATTCTCGGTGTCGGTTAATCGACGACTCCTCCTTATCAATACGTTAATTACGAATACAGAGGAATAATTTACTCCCCCCCCCTTCCCGCCCTTATTATCATTACACGACGTCGATGACTTTAAATAATTAAATGGAAAGCAGAAAAGAGCGAGATAAAGAAAGAAAACCAAATAAATAAGTAAGGAAATAATAATGATAATGATAAGGAATAAAGTTTGGATTAGACAAAGGCGTGATAAATTATAGAGCATTGCAATTACATTGGGATTCGATTGGGAATTGCATAAGCAGGAATTCGAAAGTGCCGAGCCAAGATAAGGGGATATAAGGGAGGGTGGGTGGGAGGTAGGAATAGAAGTAAGGCCGAAGAAAGGAAAAGGTTGCATCCCTCGATCAAAGTCTGGGATTTTCGCGGTGAAAAGGGAAAGTCCGTTGCGAAAAGTGGCACGGCCCGTGCGCCGAATGCAGTTTTTCACTCTCCCATGAGCACGAGCCGTACTTTCACAACCCCTAGGCCCGGGCAGGGGAAAAAAAAAAAAAATAAAAAAAAAAATCACCGGGACTCACGTGAGAATCGGAGCGCATTGGTGAAATTGATGGCTCGTGTCGTTACATGCATCCGCGACCTATCCGCTCGGTTAGCCCGACACATGCCCACGCGTACACGTGCACGCGCACGCTCCACGTACGTGTATTAAGCTGGCTTTGTCGTACGCGGCGAGGGAGATACGTACGAAAGCGAGAGCGCACTCGTGTGCGCTTTTGGGTGGCGGCGGACGCGGAGGCGGAGGCGGAGGCTGTGGCTGTGCTGGCGGAGGCTGTGGTGGCGGAGGAGGAGGCTGTGGTGGCGGAGGAGGAGGCCGTGGGAGGGGAGAGGCCGGCAATTAAGCTATCGCTTTTGTGACCGACGCTCGGGAGACACAAGGCGATGCTAGGCGGTCACGACTCCCAGTAAAAGAGAGATAGATAGATAGGAAGAGATAGATAGATAGATAGAGAGAAAGAGGGAGCGGGAGAGAGAGAGACAAAGCACCTCTTCACCACAGCAGGATAGCCAGAGTTCAAAGGAGAGCTGCTGCCGTCGCTTTTCTATGCCTTTGGGTTGCGCGCGTGTGCTCTTAACCGTGTGTTTGCCTATGGGAGTGAAGCCGGAATGCCGCGAGAGCGCAGGCCAACTCCCGACAGACATGTCTCCCTCTCTCCTTATCGCCCGGGTATTAGGCAACGCGCCGGCGTTCTCTCCCCCTAGAAGTCAATAAAAACGGAATCGTGATCCTTTCCAATCCTAACGCCTATAACCTTCTCCCGCTCTTTCTCCTCGCGCGCCAACCAACGTACGAACGAACGAACGAACGAACGCGCGCGCGCGCGCGCACACACAAAAGGTCACCAGGGATTCTGACTCTCGTGGTGCGCGAGGCTTCGTGCCCGAGCACCGCGTACAAAGGAGCCAGAGAAAAGAGGTGAAGATGTCTCGTGACCCGAGAGGCCCGCTTCCAGTCCTCCGACTCCCAGAAGCCGCTGCTTCTCCTCGTCTCGTCCACCTTTTCGGTCGCGGCTACTCGTTACCGCCACCGCCTCCGCCACCACCTCCGCCACCGCCGCCGTCCTATTCAATTAACCCCGAGTCGAACGAAGCTCCTCCTATGGGGGGATAGGACGTCTTATCTTGGCGCAACTCCAGGCTCCATATCGGTAACACAAGCATTGGCACCCCTCGCCCAGACCCCGCCGGTCGAGTGCGCTCTCGCTAACGAGGCCCGCTCCCGTACACGTACCTACTCCATATCCGACACCCATTTCTCAAATTCCAGCGATTCTTGACCTTAAGAGATCATTAGCTTTTCAGCGCAATGCCTTTAAACTGCCAAACGAATCCGCATCTCTCGCCTTTCCACGATTCCATGCGTGTACCATGCTGGTAATCCGAAATTCCCTTGTAACCGGCCACGGAACGGATCGCGCACGATCTTGGGAGATTCGCGCGCGATCCGGAATATTTACGCTCGCGCGAACAAAAACGCATCTTTACATCAGCGATCTACGCATAACGTTGGACGAATTGTCGTTTAGGACCGTCGTTTACGAATAGGAAGCTGCCGCTTTTTATTTTAAACGTCCGAGTGCTTACGGTGCACTCACACCCTCGATGGTTGCGAAGGTGGGTGGGGTCAAGGGGGCAGGACGGGGCAGGAGAAATATGGACGGCCGTTGAAATTATTATCGGTCGAGATTACGCGCGTCGATAATAAGAATTCGGATTTAATGAAGAGAGCAGTGGTTTTCAGTGGGAAGTAGACGTAGGGGAAAAAATGGCCAATACTCCTATTGGGACTTTTTAATTGGGAGGAAAATGGCGAGTTAAGGAAAAGAAAAGAGAGGAGTTGGCGCGCTCGCTTAGTAAACGAGCGAGCGGGGAATCTATCTAAAAAGTCGTGATTCGAGCGGAAAACTGCGCGAGCATAACGAACGAGTCGGGGATTTCGAAACTTCAGAACCGGGCTTTTGATGTGCCGTACCGCATCGACTCTAAAGGAAGTCATTAGAGGAGAACAAAGCTTGCGCGCACGTACACCACGGCCGGCCGACACACCTACGTATTCACGGATTCGCTAAAGTCGGTTTATTAGACCCGGACGGACGGTCTACCGAGTGATTCCGATAGACGCCGAGGAGGGAGATAGGGCTGCCCGGGCAGCCAAGTACAAGTCGAAGACGCGAAGGAGGAAGCTGCAGCAGCAGCAGCAGCAGTAGTGGTAGTAGCCGTAGTCGTAGTAGTAGCCGTGCATGGGCAACGGCAGCTGCGGTAGCAGCGTTGGCAGTAGTATCGGCAGCTTTAGCGGTATTAGTGTCGGTTACGGCAACGGTCGTGCTAGTGCTGCTGGTAGCACGAGATGCACTCCGCGTAGTGGAAGTAGCAGTATTGGATAGGGAGTGAGTGAGTGAGTGAGAGGGAGGAGGGAGGGAGGTAGGAGGGGAGAATGAGATGTGCAGCGGGAGCTGACCTTTAACTGTAACCGCGTACCGCTGCTGCGCTGGCGCGGCTCACCTGTGAGTACGAGCCTACTACATTAGAAAGGAATGTGCTTACATGATTTTCGCGCGCGGACTTCAATGTAGAGGCCGCTCCAATGGGAATCGGTCCTCCCCTCCGCACCCCAATAACCCCGGGCCCATTCGTTAATCCGCGATTCGAAAGCGTCCACGGGATGATGAGCGCCGCGGCCTTTTCGCGCCCGAGTACCTTAGGCTCGCCGTTGCGAAACTGGCCTTCGGAGGAGTCGGCGTACCGAGCGTTCGGCCCCCGGACCTCCTCGCTGTCGGCCCCGACGGTGCCCTCCATTCCCCCCCCCCCCCGTACGTAAGCCCCGGCACACGAGTATCGGCGTGCTCCTGACCGATCAGCGCGCGGTGACCTCCTACACGGGCTCACCGTATACGTCAACGTCAACCGGCCCACCTGCGCTTTCACCATTTCCAATATCTCCCTTCTATACCGGGGGGCGGGGGGGGGGGGGCTCCCGACGCACAATGCCGACGCCCGG